>OY720429.1:265842340-267159683 GCA_963082735.1 Pocota personata | reverse complement strand
ATCATTGGATATTGGCACATTAATCAAAGTGATGCTTGTTAACAGAATGAATAACAACTTTCGATGGGACGATGGAAAATGTGAGAAACATATATTAGTTTGAGCATCTGAAATGGACGTGAGAATAAGTTGTGATAAACAAATAGACATAACGAATGAACGATGTCCATATTATACTCGTAAAAAATAGATTATGTTCTACAAAACCACTCGGAAAACTCACGAGTGTGAGAACTTGTCGGTCCTCACTTTAGGCCTCCATTGTGCAATTGATAGATATTGCAAGAGAATGAAAATAAAAATTGCGAAACATCCTTCCACTAATTTATTGTCTGGAATAAATAGAAAGGCACGTGCTGATTTCAGCTTAAGATTAACATGGGGGAAGTGTGTGTGTGCCAACATGTATATTGAATGAAGTTGTGCACACAAAATGTGTGCCTAAAGCAAAATTCCCATAACATGATTCGCTTAAGAAATTTGAAATTGCAGCGTTTTTTTAAGTTCCGCTAAACACGGTTCTTTTGCTGCAGTAGAAAAATACGCGTTTCTGAGTATACAATATTTAAGGTAGGTATATATGTACCTATATATGTAGTGGAAATCGGTTTTAGTTAACAGCATTTCTAAAACGAAAATTCGGAATTGAAGTCTTTAAAATTCTATACAAGATGGATAACCAAAATTTTTCAAAAGGTTTTCAAAGGTTCCACTTTACCGGAAAGCTACGAAAAAATCGTCCTTCAGTGCTAATATCCCGAAAACTGTAGGTCCTACCAAACAAATTATTGCAATCAGAATATTAGGCTTCGGAATTCTCTACAAAATGGAAGCCGATTTTTTCAAAATTTTCTAAAATTTAAATTACGCAATCTTTCAAAATGTCCAAATTTACCTAGAAGTTGATGAAAAAGTCGTTTCGAATGTGAATATACTTAGGCTTTGAAATTCTCTGTGCCAAATTTTACAAGGTTTTTGAAAACTGAAGGTGCACATGCATGCAGGTTTGAAATACGTAATCGTTTTTCAGTGCGAATATCTTGCAAATGGTGAGTGCGAAAAAAAATGTTACGGTAAAAATGTTAGGCTTTGAAAATATCTACGAATTTAAAAAAAAAAGAAAACGATGTTCAGTATGAATTCGAGTATTTCGCAATCAGTGCATCCTACTTGAAATAACGATGAAAATTTCAGGTCTTTGAAACCCTTTTTTTCGTAATCTTTCAAAATGTTCGACTTCATCCTGAAGTTAATGGAAGATCTACGCCGAGTTTTTCAAAATTTTCAAAAATTGTAGTCTAAAATGTCAGACTTTACCCCAAAGTTGTTGGATATCGTCTTTGAGTGCGATCTCCACAAGGCGGTTACCGAATTTTTAATGTTTTTCGAAAATTTTTCGAAATCGTCCAAAATTTAAATGGAAATCCTTTTTCAGTGCGAATATTTCGGAAAGGTTTTTTTTGGTAATGTGAACATCCGGGTCCATGTGGCACGAGCCACCACTGCCCTAATATCAGTTCCTCCGTCAATCTTAACTGAGGTCATCGTGATGGAGCTTAGAGCTCACTTTGTGATGTTGCTGCTCGTCATGCACATTATTCAGTACTTGGTAAAATTCATTTACGGCTATTTTCAAGGGACTTCCAGAACTTCCCTAATCAATCCGTCGACCTTTTCGTTTCCAGCTACACCTTCTTACCTCGGTATCCAAGTTAGGCGAAGTCTTATTGCAATTAACCAGGAGGTTCGTTTTCCTTTATTCTAGAGCCTCTCTCTGGAATTGTGAGCAATGAGTACTTCTATACCTTTCAACATGGCAAACATATCAAAATTTCAATCGATGAGTTAAAGCAGTTGATTCCTTTGTTATGTTTGAGTCGTCCGTGCATATTCGTTCCTACTGTAATACCGTCGGGGTTTCGTTTGTTTGTCCAAAATTTTCTAGTTGGGAAGACTGTTTCGAAATTGCTGACAGTGTTGTAGGCCTGAGAAATATTTACAAGGTTAAGTTACAAGGCCCGTCAGGATCTAGGTTACCATAGCTACAGTTGATAACTTTGGGATTACAAAGATAAATGGGGAATTCAGTGGCTTATTTATAGGGCCACTTTCAGATTAAAGAAAAATATTCAGATCTTCTCATCAATGCTTAGGAAAACATATTAGTGTAGCGGTTAAAGAAACTTTTAGTTTTTCCATCCAGTCTGGTCGCCACTATATTTAAAGAAAATATTGTTGCCTCTCGACCACCAAACACTGACACTAGAAATGGCTTTACCAGTGCACCATTTTCATTCAGACTTAATCCCTAAAAAAAATAAGGGCTGCATATGACTCTGGGCAGGTTGCATAAATTCGCAAAATGTTGGAAAATGCTTCCAAGAGCGACAACATCTTGGTACCTGAATACGTGTGATACCTCCTTTACTGGGTCCAATTGTGATGCACCGGCAAACCTTCACTAGGTAAGTGGCAAACTGAGTAACTGAAACATTTCTATATGTAGAACCACAGTAAGTGTCTGTAGAGATTCCACTTAACTAAGTTGGACTGTACAAGAATAGTTGGACTGTACTCAAATAAATGCGTGGTACTGTTCTATCAATCAGTCGGTTTCTTTGTCTGCACGTACATATAGCCAGCTGACACCTTGACAATTGGTTGGATCTAATCCATATATCTCGATTGTGTGAGGTTGCAATTCGAGGCAAAATCGGCACTAGTTCACGTTGAATTTTATTCTAAAAAAAAAATAATCTAGGCATCAAATCTCATATATAACCCTCTTAAAAGGTATGAAGAGGATGTGAGGCTGCTGTATTAAAGTAGTCAATTATCCAGTCACGAATTACACAGCTCCCCCCTTTTTCTAAAATTTTCGTACAACGATAACTTAAACTCAGTCTCAGAGCACACTTATTGCCTTAATTTTTCGTAAAGCAGATTTCGCTAAACTCAATAGCTTACTTCTTAGCATTAGTCCCGTCTCTACACATTTACCCATCGACCATGCTCTCTCGATTACTATAAGAATACTGCCTTACCCCCCTAAAAAAAAGGAGAAGAAAGCGTCCTTTATGGCAATCTTGTCTTAAATCCAAATCTGACTCCCATTTTTGTAAGAATCTTCGCTCATATACCCATTTCTCTGAGCTCTGCGAAAGGCTCTAACTAGATCGAATGCAAGGCAACCTAATTGCTGACCCCAAGGGATTTTTCCAATTTATTAACGTCAAACGAAAATCTGACGGCTATACATCTACTCTCACCTTCTGTGATCCTTCCTCAGCTGACCTTAAAATAATTGCCAATATATTCGCACACTTCTTTGGCCAGTCATTTGCTGGCCACTTCCTTGAACCTGACCTTGATTAATTCTGTTGGTTGTTATAAATTTATCAACTAAAGGATGACTACTCCTCTAATCCTGATGGTATCTCCTCTATAATATTAAAAAAGTGTGAATCATCTGACACAGCTCCTCACTGCCCTTCTTCAACTTTCAGTCTTCCAATGGATTTGGCCTCAATTACGGAAAGACATTACTACTATGCAAAAGCGAAATTTTTTTTAATTGCTAAGCTCTCATGAATACCTAAACTTTTCGAGAGCATCGTGTATCATACAATGTCCTTCACTGCAAGCCAATCCTCTTTACAAAGCAACACGGATTTCTTAAAGGTATGTCAACAACCACCAACTTAACACTGGACGCTTAGGAAGTTGGCAATGAAGTTGATGTCACAGATTTCAGTAAAGCTTTTGACAAATTATTCAGCAAGTTATCCTTCTCCAGCTTTGGAAGCCATTGGATTCCAATCTCGGTTCATTTCATAGATCAAATCATACCTAGTGGACCGTACTTAATTGGCCTGCGACCTTTGGAGGCCTGAACTGCAGCCTTCCATCCTTCACGGTCTTGGGCTCGCTGCTTCCAGTTGCAAGACCAAGATTTCTTGCGTCCGCGATCACTTGGTCCTTAAACCGGAGGTTCGGTGTCCCTTGTCGTCTCGAACCAGTGGGCTGGGACTCTCGAAGACTCTCTTAGCTGGAGCGCTGTAATTCATTCCCTCGATGTGGCCGAGTCAGTGTAGTCCACCGATTTTTGCCTTCCAGACTAAATCCACATCTTTGTACAGCTCATAGAGTTTGCGGTTATGCCTTCTCCTCCTCGCAGATAGGACCGAATATCCGGCGTAGGATTTTTCTTTCGAAGGACCCCGAGATCTGTTCTGACGTCATGCTTATCGTCCAGCTTCCGGCTCGACTGGCAATATCAATGTTCTGTAGAGCATGATTTTGGTCCTTCGGGTTAGGAGTTTGGACCCTAGCTGTTTAAACAGTCCAGGTTGCCTGAGGTTATTCTACGCCGAATCTCCACGTGTCATGTGTGGAGTTTACTTTGGCTCCGAGGTAGGTAAACTCCTTAACTACCTCAAAATTGTGGTGTGCAACGGAGTTGTTTCTGGTTAATAGCATGTACTTCGTTTTACTCTCATTGATCTCAAGACCAACTCGTCTAGCCTCTTGTTCAATCACCGTAAATGCTTCAATAACGGCACGTTGGGAGCCCTCTATAATAGCTACATATATCGTCAGCATACCCCAACAGCTGCACAGATTTGATAAATATATCGCCTTCCGTGCCCACCTGCCCACCGCACTATAAGTTCTAACACGAGATTGAAGAAGTCACATGATAGCCGAAATCCAGGGCGTGTTTGGAAAAAATTCAGAGGTTCTACTTCCAAGTGTTCTCGAGCGCGGTGCAACACAATCGGATCAGTTTTTCCGGGATCCCGAAATCGGCGATGAATGCGGCTTTGAAGTCGATGAAGAGACGGTGGGTATTTACTTGGAACTCGTTGGTCTTCTCCAGGATTTTGCGGAAGTGTGAACATTTAGTCAGTTATCGATTTACCGGGCCGGAAGCTACACTAATATCGGCCAATTTGTGTGATGCAAAATGGCTTTAGACGTTCACACAGTACACTGAATAGTGGACCTAGTGGACCGCCAATACAAAATTCATTTTAGATCTTTATTATCGGACCCTATTATAAAACCTCGGGCTCACTCAAGGCATCCATCTTGGACCATTGATCTTTATCCTAGCTATAAATGGATGACATGAAAATCATTAAACACATATCATCCACTGCTGACTCCCGCCTATTGCAGGAAGACTTCTCCATCTGGTGTCAAAAAAAGATATTTTACGCGGTCTTCCACCACCTCCTGGGATCTACTTCATTCGTGATGAGCTCGTATCCTCAGTCACTTCAAATAGTGGTTTGGGAGTAATCTATGATAGTGAACACTACTCGTACTTGCGTTCTCATATTGGTAACTTTCAGCACGCGGTCTTGTGAAACGCTGGTCTAAGGAATTTTCGGATCCTTATGTATCAAAGTCCATTTACTCATATTTTACCTTTGTAAGGCCCCTTCTTGAGTATGCTAGCCAATTATGGTCGCGTTTTTACGATGTCCGTGTCAAAAGAATTGAATCTGTGCAGCCCAGATTCATCCGATTCGCTTTACGCGGTCTTTCTTGGACTGATTATTAATACGAGGATTGTCTGAAACTGATTAATTTACAGTCATTGGAAATCCGTCGTGATATTGCCGATATACTCTTTGGGCATCAGTAGATAGCAGGAAACATTGATTGAGCCGCAAATGATTTCTTTCTTTCTTACAAATCCCCGCAACCTAAGGTCTGTACCTCACTTTCGTCCTGTCACTCATCGCACCAATTATGGTTACCACAAACCTATATCTAGAATGCTGCGCAATGCAAATAATTCGCTGCCCATCTCTGATTTTAATAGTAGCAAAATCTCACTACGAAATGCCCAACATTATACATCAAAATGTGCTGAATCCACAAATTTCCATACCTGAAATAATTAAATTCAAGCTACAGTCCTTTAGAGATTTTCATTAGACATTTTCTTCTCAAATATTGTTCACTACTTGAATATGCATCTCTTTGTTTAAAAATCATATTTCCAGTAGTTAGGCAGTCTGTGCAAATTGTGCGGTAACAAAAATATTGTACACATTTTTTGGAGTAATAAAGTTATAAATAAATCAATTATCTGCCATTGCCATTGGATTCCAACATCCTAACCAAATAGATATTTTAAATGAGTCTTTTTATGTTCTAATTTTTTTCTTCTATAGATACATTCCTCTTCATGGAAAAAGTCAACGAATACGGAGACAGTATCTATTTTCGTTTGCTCATAGCTCCTCCCAAGAAGACAATGTTTCACAATGAAGTGTGGTTGCCAAAACAGACCGGCGCAAAATGGAAACATTGTATACACAGTGTACACTGTACAGACATTGTTTACATTATGTAGTAGGTATGTATGCGTCTGTTTTATGTTTAGTACAATGGAACCAGAACCGGTTGTAATCGAATTTTGGATATTTAGATACTTTTGAAAAGTTTTTCCGTTTTCTCCTTTCTTCGAATTTTTCTTTCATCAACAAATTTTAAGAATGAAAATTCATTCTCCTTCTCCTTATTTAAAACATTTCTTGATTTAAAAATTTCGTTTAAAATTGAAGTTAACCCCACTGTTTTCGAAAATCAAATTTCTGAAAGTTGTCCCAGGTTGTTCTAAATTCTACCAAATTACAATATTATTGTAAAATATTGAATAGCTAGCTACTGCTTCCAAAATCGCCAGCTCATTTTTTAGCGTTCCATTTCAGAAACACTAAATGATTCACCACAGTGTCTGTTCATACCAGGTTGTCCGTCGGTCGATCCGTCCGGCCGTCCGTGTGTCTGTTACACGCTTGTTACTTCTGAACCGTTCAACCTAGAGAGCTGCAATTAAAAAAATAAAAATTTACGTGTTGGACCAAAAACAATCAAAGAAAAAAAAATTGTAGATCCCTAAAATAATGTTCCCTAAGAAAATGTTCCCCAAATTAAAACTAAACTTCCAAGGAATCCAACAAAATTTTGGATAAAGTTTCATTAAGAAAAAATTGAAAAACCATGCCATAGGCGAAAACCCGCGAGGCCCGAATCGGACTTAACAAATTTATTTTTAGAAAATCGTAGTTGTGATAGCGGTTGCAGGTTATTTCGGGCTTATTTTAAATTGCTCTTAGACTTTTTAGTTCCATAATTCGCAAGATATAACCAAATACTCAAATGTCACTTGTACTACAATTTTTGGAAAATCATGCTCCAGACACAATTCTGCAGATTTTTCTAAGTTTGTTCGTCATTGCTCCAAATTATTATTTTAACTGGTCGCTATGCTTCCTCGATAGCGACGTTCATGCCGCTGCTGATATGATCACTGACACTATCATCTTAGATATGAATGACTAAACCTAAGACAAACTCGTGGTTTGACCAAAGCTGTAAATAGACTACAGTGCTTTGCACCGCTGTAAAAACCGCACGCTGTAAAAAGCTTTTTCCAAGAAACTCAAAAAGGTTATAGGACCTTTATTATTTTTTTTATTTTATGGCATCAATTAACAAGTAATTAGAGCAAACAAAAATCCAGAACCCCATTACATTTTTCTCCATTTTTTTTTATTTTGGCTAACTGTTTTTACAGATATTACTTACTTACTTATGTCCTGTATCCCCTTGTGGGTCCTAGGGCCTCTACAACGCCTACGCGCCATCGTGTGCGATTTCTGGAAATGTGCCTCAGCTCTCCCCAACTCTTTCCCAGTTGCCGTGCTTCCTTCTCAACTGTTCTGCGCCACGTACTCCTAGGACCGCCGCGTATCCTGCCATCCTGGGTAAGCGGGTTCCATTGCATCGCTTGGTTAGCTATGGACCTGTCACCCTTTCGGAGAGTGTGACCGATCCACTGCCACTTTCGTCGTCGTATGGTTGTGCCTATAGGTTCATGGCCCGTTCTCTGATAAAGCTGTTCGTTAGAGACACGGTTTGGCCAGAATATCCTTAAGATGTAACGTAGACACCTATTGACAAACGTTTGCAGCTTCCTCGTGATAGTGACGGTCACTCTCCAGGTACCACATCCATATAGCAACACGGATTCAACGTTGGAACGAAACAGTCGTAGCTTGGTGTTTAAGCTAATTGCATTACTTCGCCAAACTATGGATAGCATCCCAAAAGCAGATTTTGCTTTACCTATTCGGCTGGCTATATCCAGTTCGGTTCTGCCATCGGTTGAGACAATACTCCCAAGGTATTGGAAACTCTCTACTCTCTCAACCGTTTGTCCAGCAATGCATATATGAGTTGATGAGATTGGTCCTAGGCTGATCATTTTTGTTTTTGCCGAGTTAATTTTCAGCCCAACGACGTCTGCTTCCCTCTCCACATTTGCTGTCATTTGGTGAAGGTCCATTATTCTGTGAGACAGTAGGCATACATCGTCGGCGTAGTCGAGGTGTTTGAGTTCAGATGTAAGAGTCCATCGAATTCCTCCATTTCCTGTTTATAAGGCCGCATTCAGCACATCGCTAATCACCAATAAAAACAATATTGGTGAAAGTATGCAGCCTTGCCGAACCCCACTTTGGACTTCGAATTCCTCAGACAGCCTTCCTCTGTGCAAAACGTGACATGTGGACCCATCATATGTAGCTTTGATAATTGCTATTAATTTATCTGGAATGCCTCTCCTGCGCAAGGCACGCCAAATAAATTCCCGATTGACACTATCAAACGCCTTTTCAAAATCGATGAACAACAGGTGAAGTGGTGATCGATATTCAACACATTGCTCGATGATGATCCGCAGGGTGTTGATGTGGTCGACACAGGAGGATCCAGAGCGGAAACCTGCTTGTTCGGCGTCAAGTGTGTCTTCTTTCTTGGCCACAGCAGGCAGCACGCAGATACCTCTCCAGTTTTCGCACTGCATTAGGTTGCCTTTTTTAGGGAGCTTGACAATCATTCCCTTTTTCCACTCATCTGGAAAACTCTCGGCTTCCCATGTTCTCCCGACAAGTGGGAACAGTAGCTCTGCCGATGCTGTTGGCGCAGCTTGAAAAAGCTCCGCGGGTATGCCGTCAAGTCCTACCGCCTTATTAGTTTTCAGTGCTTTGATTGCGGTAATAATCTCTTCTTTACTGGGGGTTGTGGTGCGAATTCGGGAACTTCTTTCTACGGACACTTCAGTCTGACTTGGGTGCATATTGCTGGAGAATACTCGGTTTAGAACCGAAGCAAAATGCTCCTTCCACCTCTTCAGTTGATCCTCATCCGATATTAGCAACGAACCGTCTAAGCCTTTCACTGGGTGTTGAGTAGAGCTTCGGCCACCTATAAGCTCTTTAGTGATTCTATAAACGGTTCTGCTGTCGCACCTCGCTGCTGCTTCTTCTGCTTCCGTAGCCAGCGCATTGATGTAATTGCGCTTGTCACGTCTCACGCTACGCTGTACTTCTCTCATCTTCATGCGATATAGGGACTCAAGCTCGATCCTCCCTGCTGCTGGAGTTGCTGCAATTTGAGCTCTTAGCTGTTTTCGTTCGTTGATCCTTCTCCAGGTATCCTCGGAAAGCCACGCCCTATGGTTTCCCTGTAATCGACCGACAATCCTTTCAGCACCTGATGTGAAAACAGTTTTCACAGCGCACCAATGGTCTTGGATGGTGGCGGGCAGGGAGCTGCTGATTGTTTCCACTCCACGTGAGAGATGGTCCCTTAATTCTTGGCGCACTGTGGGAACTCTCAGTCGGTCTACATTGAACCTAGGTATTCTTGTGTCGTTAGATCTACGAACGGCAGCAGTGCGTAGTCGGAGAGTAGCTATCATAAGATGGTGATCTCGTACCAACCCCATGTCGGCACCTCGCCTGTTTCGGACGTCTAGGAGACTACTTCTAAAACGGCGACTGATGGCAAAATGGTCAATTTGGTTGGAGGTTGCTTGCCTGTCAGTTGACACCCAACTGATTTTATGGCAGGCTTTGTGCTCAAACATGGTGCCACCTATGACAAGACGATTTGCGTTACAAAAGTCAATAAATCTTTCGCCGTTGTCATTGCGATTGCCTAGTCCATGCCGTCCCATAACATGTTTGAGCCCTTCGTTGTCGCAGCCTACCTTGGCATTCAATGACAATGTCGCCGTTGGGTGTTGCATTATGAACAGCTCCCAACTGGTTGTAGAAGGTCTCCTTTTCTTCCTCAGATGAACCATCCGTGGGGACGTAACACTGTATAATGGTGACGCGACGCACTCTTGTCCGGAATCTGGCCGCTAAAATCCTATCATCGTGCGGCTGCCAGGAAATTAGGCCTCTGCGTTCATATATCCACGGGGGCTTCCGGATAGTCTTCCGGTGTAGAGTAATACAGTGTTACGCGTTGGGGATTAGTACTCACCCGCATCTAACCATCTTATCTCGCTTACTCCCAATATGTCCAGCCTATATCGCATGAACTCATGCTCCAATTGAAGGAATCTGGCGTTCTGAGGTCCTTCACTCTGAGAGTCAAGGAGCGTCTTCACATTCCAGAAACCAATCTTAGTCCGGGTACGATAGCCAAAGGTCGTCAACGTATTATCAGTCCTTATCCGAGGCATTGTGTCGGTTTCCATAGCTATTGTAGTTTCGGTAACGCGGGTTGCTGGCCCAGGTTACCTAGCCTAGGCATAAGACCCTAGACAATCTCGCACTTGCAATTTTGGCCTATATGTATAAGGATTTATACATGCAGTTGCCCGGGGACCACCACGAGGAGGTAAAGCAAGCACTACATTACGAACTTGATTGTTGCGCTACTGGTCCAATCCATGTTTTGGACAGTCAGTAGTTTCCCGATCAATCGCCATGCAGATCTTAGTATGGGGTTTTATTACCCATTTTTTCAATGATACTAAAAATTCTATTGGGCATACTTTCAATTAGTTTTCTTAGTATGGAGTCCTCCAAGGAGTTCCATGCATCCATAATTGATACTCTGAGCTCGGGTTGTAATTATTCCCCAAAGATTTTCTATAGGATTACAATCCGGAGAACGTGCCGGCCACTTCATCAATCTGATGTTTTGGGCTTGAAACCATTCCATATTTCGATGACTGCCGTGAATCGCTGCATTATCTTGTTGGGAAACATGAGGAAATCGCCGATATCACCTTAAGTATGGTATCAAGTTCTCTGCGAGTAGCTACGCTATCCATTTTTGTGGAGGTAAAGGCAAGTGAAACCTTACCGCGAGCGCAAAAAGCCCTCCATACCATACAACTTCCACCGCCGAAGTTCCTCTTCGAAAAAAAACCTTGTTCCTTCCGTAAATTGTGCCAATAACCATTAAAGCCGCCTGGTCCATCAAGATTAAACTTCATTTCGTCACTATAAATAATATTGTAGCATAATAATAACTACGCTCCTTCGACTATGCAACCCATTCCGAAGTGTCTTTTCATTCTGGCAGAATTTTGGTCCGAAGTGTCCTTTCATTCGAGGTTCGTGTCTGCGGTTAAGTCTCCACAGTTCATGTCTACGAAAGAGACGGATAATATCACGGATAAGAGGGAATTATAACTGCAAGAAATGATTATAATCTTGGAATTATTACATCAGAATTTTTCTTGTTCCAGTGGTCGAAGAATTTGCTAGAAGTTTCTGGCTATCAGAAACTTCTGCTATATAAGGACAGATGGCGATCGAGAAGAGGCAGTTGGTTTAAAACCGTGGCGAAGAGATTAGAAAAGTGATAATGGGCGAAGTTGTAATTTTGTGATAAATTGAAAGTTGAGAGTTAACAAGAAGAAGTAATTAGTTTGGATTTGTGAATTAAGTAATTGAAAGGAGATAAAGTGATTTGAGAGGACAGAGACCTTGTAAGAAAAGAATTGCGAAGAATAGTATAGTGTGAACCTGAATTGTTCTATAGACTAGAAAATAAAGAAATAATTTCACAGAATATTGTTTTATCTACTCGAGCCGTAGCTCGCATATTACAATATTTAAAAAAAAAAATATTGTATTAGATTAAGGTATTCAAATTAAAAAAAAAAAAAGAGGAAATGAAAACAATGTTACTTACGGTTTTCCAATTACGATCGATGTTGTTACGAGCGAATTGCACTCTCTTTTCCTTGTGGGCTGCTGCTAGATATCATTTTGCTTCGGACGATTAATCCGCTGCGTTTCATAGTACGTGAAACCGTCAAAACCGAAACATCTAAATCTAATTCACTCCAAATTTCTGACAATGAACGCACCGAATTGGACGAAGCCTTTCTTATTCGCCTTTGATCGCGACTTGTAAGCTTCTGTGACAGACAGGTCGGATTGCTGTGCCATAAAACCCCGGTTCTTGTAAAAAATTTCGAATGACACTGTCCGATCTTGATATTTTCTTCGCTATTGCTCAAAATAATCCTCGCGAAAAGCCAGAATTTGTCCCTTTTCTACTTCCTTCTTATTCATTCCGTTTCCGGAAAAGGCATTTTACAGCGTGCGGTTAAACTTTTGCAGAGCACTGTATCAGGTTGAAAGAATTAAGTTTTCGGTCTTATAAAGCGAACAAATCTGAGGAAAACCCAAAAAAGTTTAAACAAGACAGAAAAGACTGCAATGCTCACATTCGAGGTGTAAAATTCTTACATGACCAAAAATTGAGGCAAAAAAATCCTATAATGTCCCAAAGGTAGGAAAAATTATGGTCAATTATCAAAAATATTAAAAATTCTTCCTCGTCGCTATGACAGTCCAACTGTCTGCTCCGTAGACAAAGCTAATCTGCTTGCTACTTACTTTGCAGCGAACTCCACATTGCCAAATAATGCTTTGACTCCACCTGTACTTGAGAGCGTCGAATTTTCCATGGGACAAGTCAACTTTCCCACTCATACTCAAAGGTCTAGGTTAGCTTAGGTAGATGGGTGCCTGGTGACAAATAGAGTCACTGCTCACTTAGACCAACAGTTCGGGTCCATTGTGCCCAATCATTTAACCCTGGAAACGCTATAAAGTCCGCTGTTAGAACCACCCAGAAAGTGATATGAATCTCAGGAGGTCCGTAAGCTCTACATTATCTAAATCCTCCAATTCCGAGAAGAAGTAACTTCCGAGAGTCCTCATTCCTGTAACGGATAGGGCAGGACAGTCACACAGCAAGTGACGAGCTGATTCAATTTCTTCTTCGTCCCTGCAACTTCTACAATAGTCGTTATGCAGCTCCGCGTGAACGCCAATTTCACAATGACCAGTAATTATTCCAGAAACGACCCGTGCGTTATAATGACTAAGTTTCATCAGAGAAGTTGATCTCTTCTTGCTAAAGGCTGGCAATAGCGCCCTGGCCGTTGCGCATATTTCCAGATGAATCCACCGTCTGTTTGCTCGACCGGTGGTTTCATCATCTATTTTCTTCCGTAGAGAACTGATTGGGGTTACTACAAAAGGGAGGGCCCACAATAAGTGCAGCGCCGACCCTTTCCTAGCAAGCTCGTCAGCCCTTTCGTTTCCTTTGGTATCCATATGCCCACTCAAAGGTCTTAACTAACACAAACCCGCTGGCCCAGATGGTATCTCCCCCATAGTTCAAGCTGGCAAAACCTCAGCGTAAGCTTTTCTGTCTATCCTACTCTTCAGGGCTCTTTCCGAGTAGATGGAAAACAGCATTTGTTCAGCCCGTCCCTAAAAAAGGCGAATCTTCCTCCCTATTCAAATACCGACCCATTGCACTCACGTCCCTTCTTTCTAAGGTCTTGGAAACGTTGATAAATCGTCAGCTTATGAAATATCTCGATTCCCGCAAACTCCTCAATGACCGGCAGCATGGTTTTGTAAGCAACAGGTCCACTGGTGACTTAATAGCATATCTCACGTAGAAGGGAACCCAATTTCTCCATCACTTCGGTGAAACTAAGATCGGTTGCGCTTGATATTTCAAAGCCATTTGACAGAGTTTGGCATCAGGATTTTTTGTCGAAAATGCGTGCCTATGGCTTCGATGAGTCTCTTCTTAAATTACCTATCGGGCCATTCAATACAAATTGTCTATGACGGCTTCACGTCTGCAATTCACCAAATAAATGCTCTTTCTTATTTTTATAAATGATTTCTTGTCTGCAACTTCTAATCCAATCCATTCCTTCGCTGATGACAGTACCCTCAGTTTTTCATATTCGTTTCCTAACTCACGTCCTTGCTCTTCAGCCGTAAAAGAGGAACGGCAATGTATTAAATTTCGACCTGGACAGCATAATCAAATGGGGTTCAACCAACAATGTGGAATTTAATGCTTTCAAAACAAACCAAACCAAAAACCCTCAACCATTATCCATGGATGGTACTTGCATCATTGAAACCGAAATAACCATCTTCAATAGAATGATCACATATTCGAGGTCGCCAAAATTGCTACAAAATGTCTAGGATTCCTTAAACGGTGCATGAAATATTTTACCCCGTCTGATCTGGCCTCAATTTATAAGGCATTCATTCGCCCTAAGCTGGAGTATAGCGCCCACATCTGGTCTGGCGCACCCAAGACACGGTACAGAAACGCGCGTTAAAACTTATAGGTAATATCTAGAGACATTGTGAAGTACATTCACTTGAACATCGGAGTTGTTCGTGTCTTTCCCTACTTTATTACTTCTTTATAAAAATTCTCCAGCGAAATAACCAGTTGCATTCCTCCCCTTCAACCCGCATTATGCGTCATGCTTCGAATGCACATCAGTTCAGGTTAGCGATTCGTTTATAAACCGAACGACACGAATGTGGAATGATCTACCAGGCTCTGTATTTCCCCATCACTACAACTTTCAAACATTTAAAGCCAACGTGCACATGCATCTCCTCTGTTTCTCTTCCCACTTTTCCCAAACACTCGTGCTCTCAAATAATATAAGGGTATTCATATCCCCTTTGGGGGATTCCAAAATATGACAAACTGAACGCATAAATCAGAAGAAAACGTCTTTTTGACTTTTTTTTCGAAAATCAAGATTCTGTTTCGAAAATCAAAATTCTGAAAGTTGTTGTAAGTTATTTTAGGTTTGTTCTTCATTGCTCCAAATAATTATCTTACTGACTTTGTTCGAAAATCAAACTTTTTATTCGAAAATCGAAGTTCCAAATCTTTATTGCAAATTTGGCTACAAGAAAAAACTAATTTACTCAAAAATCTAATAGCGTTTTCTATTCTGCAAAAAATCTTAACCTGAGTCTGCCCTTTTTTGTAAATCACATATTTCGGTTCTATTCTGAAAAAATTTTGAACTAATTTTTTTGCTTCCTATTATGAAACTGTAACGGAACTAGCTCAGGTCACATTTTTTTCCTAAATTGTTGATCTGAGTTTTTCGATGATGCAACACATTTGCCCTCTTCAGAACAACAACATGAAAAGAATACAAACTTAATCTGTACTGTTTATTAAATAAAAAAAAAAAAACACGTTTGACGTTTTGGGATATGACTGTCAAAAATACCACTCAAAACCGCTACAGGGTAGGAAACTTGAAAATACAATACTTTTTCCTGTTCTATTGTGAAAAGTTCTCAGGCTAAAACTGAAAAATGGAGAGCAGAACTGGGAAAATAATGTGAACTAGGTAAAGCTATAAATTTTGAAAGTTTTTCGGGATTGTTCTGTGTTTGTTCTACAATGTTCAGAAGTTTGACGTTTTAGTCTTGAACGGTCCATCTAGAAGGCGGCTAACGTAGAAAATTTCATTTGAATTCAAGCAGTTTCAACCTTCACTTTTTCGTATTTCAACATTTTCGAAGTATATTTTGTTTTGCAGTTTTTAACCTACGTCAATAAAAGTTTGAAACAAACCTAAAATAATTTGGAATAACTTCTGGAATTTTGAATTTTCAGAAAAACTAGAACGATTCGAAACAATATGTAAAATTCTGATTTTCGAAAAGATACTCGTAGGCTCATACCTCTATCTTCGGATCTTAGGGTTCACGATTCGAGGCAAAATCGGAATTTTCTTAAAATCTTTTGTTCAAAATTTGAGGCTAACATAGCGAGCAGAAAGTCATTAGCATTCTCCCTAATTTGGATTTTTTAAATTAATAAGCATTTGTTTAAATTACTGATTGCATAAGGTTGTAAACAGAGAAACATAAATAACATAAGGTACCCAAGCACATTAATAACCAAGAACATCAACATCAGATGGAACGCGGACCGATTCAAATAAAGCCTCCTCCATTCGACCGTAAAAGATCATCATCAGGATAAATATTTGAATAAAATCATTTTATAATAATTATGATCGCGATGATTGCCCAACCAGCCGCATTCCATTGACAGGAACATCACGACGCATTGTGCAAACATGGCTACGTAAAACCACAATCGAAAAACAATATCTTTATCTGCGAATACAAAGAGGAAAAGAATGTTTTTTAATGGCGGATGTGAAACAAAAAACATTCTCATTGGATTGTGTCGGGCAAGTAGGTACCTATAGTTTGTCATTCAAACAACCAAAGGGATCGAATACCCCTTTGAATTGAATGTTACCTTTGCGTTTACCGAAAGTGTGTACTTTACCATGTTTTCGTGTTTTTTTACTAATATCCCTCCGGCAGATGAAGGACACAACTGGATCAATTGAAAACTAACGACGAGCGCAGGACGAGAGCAGACAGGAAAAATCATCATCATCTACTACTACATCATCATTGTATACTCGTCTATTGAAATTTCAATCAAACTGAAAGAAAGAACGAATCTACTCGTAGAAACGAAGCGTAATTATAAATTTTGTGCATACACAGTCGGTAGCAGCACGAGTGCTCGTATAGTGGCAATGGCAACGGCATGGCAGAGAAAAAACGATATCCAGGAATCTTTTGTAAGTTTGAAGTTGAAGTGTACCTACTGTGGAAGAAGATACCGCCGCGCTTTCATTCAATTCAATTGAAATGAAATAAAATAATAACGAAAGGATTGGAATGCCAGCCCGGAGGAGGGTGAGGTGCGAAGCAGGATATAATGTATAGAAAGAGACACAAAAAGGATTCATGGAGAGAGGAGTTACGTTTCCTTTTTTTTTAAATTCCTTTTACCTATAGGTATACGAGTATATTATTGCGATGTTGAAGTAAATGGGCGGAGATACAAATGCAGATACTTTTCACATGCACAGGACTTTTTTTCGCGTTTTACTTGGTCGATAGTTGTTGCATTTGTACCTTGGTACGTATAAAAATAAAAGCATTTTAGAAGCACTACATTTCGGAAAATTGTTGTAATATGTTCTCCATCATGGTCCAAGTACTCATAAGGAAGTAATTTTCAGAAGTTTGACTGGGAATGCTTTTTTCTTTTAGATACATTTTTGGTTAAATATTTTTTTTTTTCGTTTTGTGGTGACTACGACTAAGTTGCCTTAACAAGTAGTTTACGCTTCTGTAGTGTTAATCGCGTTAGGTAGGTAGCTTTCCTGCGAAGGCACCTACTAATACCGTCATTACATGCGGTTTTCCCTTACTGCGCCAGATCGTACGGTCTTGTTCTTTGTAGTCGGCGCTCGAGGTTTGTCACGTCCAGAGTACGGATTATTTCATTATTGCAATGATCATGAAGGCGAGTACGAAGTTTGTGAGCAAAGTTTGTTACTTCATCCCTCACGGTAGCAATTCCTAGATCTCTGTGAATATCACTATTCCTTATATACCATGGAGCATTCACAATTGCTCTTAGTGTTTTGTTTTGGAATGTTTGCAGAACAGTCATATTGCTTGGCTTGGTACAACCCCAAAGTTGTATACCGTATGTCCAAGATGGTTTTAGCACTTGCTTGTACAGAAGCAGTTTGTTGTATACGCTTAACTTCGAGTATCTCCCGAGTAGCCAGTACATTTCTCTAAGTCTGATTTCGAGCTCGTCGCGCTTCTTTTTAACATGTGGCTTCCACTTAAGTTTTGCGTCTAGTGTCATTCCTAGATATTTTGCCTCGTTTGCGTACGGTATTTGTACCGAGTTAATGGAAATAGGTAAGTTGTTTATCTTTTTGTACGTAAAATTGACATGCGTTGACTTGGTCTCGTTAAGGACGATTCTCCAGGTCTTTGTCCACTCGCATACTTTGTTTAAAGCTCGTTGGAGTTTTCCAGTTGATGATTCGACTGACTCATCTGTTGCGAGGATAGCCGTGTCATCTGCGAACGTTGCTACGACAGTCCCTTCATCTTGTGGTATATCTCTTGTGTAGAGGAGGAACAGGATTGGGCCGAGAACGCTTCCTTGCGGAACACCGGCATGGATTTCTTTGAATTTCGAATATTCTGCCCCATGTTTAACACGAAAGAGTCTGTTATTAAGGTAAGATTCCAATATTCTGTAGAATTTATCTGGTAAGATTTCCCTTAGCTTATATCTCAGGCCTTCGTGCCATACCTTGTCGAACGCTTGCGATACGTCGAGAAAAGCGGTAGAGCATATCTTTTTCCCTTCTAGAGCTTTTTCAATTTCATTTGTAATTCGATACACCTGATCGATTGTGGAATGTTTAACCCGAAACCCGAATTGATGATCCGGGATCAATCGCCTTTCTTCAATTACTGGGTGCAATCTTTTTAGCAGAAGTTTCTCAAAGACTTTAGATATTATCGGCAGAAGCGAAATGGGTCTATATGATTTCTTGTCGTTTGCACATTTCCCCGGTTTCGGAACCATTATTACTTCGGCGACTTTCCATTGCCTTGGAACATATAGAAGTCTCAATGAAGCATTTATAATGTAGAGTAACTTAACTAATGCTTTTTTCGGTAGCTCCTTCAAAACTTCGCCAGTGATTAAATCATATCCTGGAGCCTTGTTATTTTTCAGTTTTCTTATTGTCATTCGAAGTTCGGACAGGGATACAGTTTTTAATTTAAAGTTGTCGGGTGCCGTATTTGTATTCGGATCTTCGATCAATGGTTGTCCATCGAATGGTTTGAACGCATTACGGGTTTCCTTATGGACTTCAAGGCTTTCCATAGAGAGTAGTTTGGACACTTATCAGCGATCAAGCTCTCGAGGTAAGTAGAAGTCTCGCGATTTCTTAAGTCCTGCAGCACATTTTTTAGCTTGTTGCAAAGGTGGTTAAGATAAGTTTTATGTGGTGACGCGCGGGATTGTTGCCATCTCTTGCGCGCTCTTCTCTTTTCACGTATGAGGTCTTCGATATCAGGCTGGTATTTGACTTTGATGTTCCGTGTTGCTGTTTTTCGAAAAGGGGTATTTTTCCATGCTGCGCACTGAATGGCTTCCACGAGCTTGTCAATTTCGTCTTCTATTTCAAGTGGTGTCTTTAGCGGCACATTTAGAGCAATATTTTCCTTGCAGTCTTTTCTGAAAACGTCCCAGTTTGTTTTGTTACTAGTTAACTTAGGCGGTCCTTCTTTTTTTGCTAGACTTCCACCGATTTTCAGAATGACTGCTGAGTGGTCTGAGCATAAATCATAACATTCTTCTACTTCCGTTAGATTTTTAGTTAGCGCTTTTGCGATAAAGAAGTCGATGAGGTCAGGGATTTTATTATTGTCAGTTGGCCAATACGTTGGCTTTCCCGTCGAAAAAAATTCCAAACCACGTTTCATACTGGCTTTGTACAATAATCTGCCTTTCGTTGAATTACATCTTGAACCCCAGAAAGTGTGTTTCGCGTTAAAGTCACCACCGATGATAAAATTAGGCCCGAGTGAGTCAAAGAGGCGAACGAGGTCGTCGTCCACCAACCTATATCCCGGAGGGAAGTAACACGATCCGATCTGGTAGTCTAAATGATTTATTTTTACGGAAACTGAGCTTATTTGCATAGAATCCAGTTCTACTTTTATGTTTTCGGAGTGCTTAATGTATTCTTTAATGTACATAGAGGAACCGCCTCTCGCATTTTCCGAAGGATGATGCGCGTGATAATCACTGTAGCCTTTTATTCTGGGTCCAGGTCCTTTTTTTAAGTGGGTTTCCGATATCAAGCATATATCAATATTGTTTTTCCGTAAAAAGATTTCTAATTCGTCTATTTTTGCCAGAATGCCGTTTGCATTCCACGTTAGTATCTTTAGCAGCTGTTTCATATTCATGTTTTGTTGTTTGTCTTGCGAGGCTTGAACTCGAGCTTGCTCAATTTGTCGAAAATAACTTGATTAACCTTGGTTTGCTCCTCAAGTTTTTCCAATATCACAGTTAGTATTTGGCAGACCGGATCTGTTGTGGCTGACCTTGATGCGACTTGCGCGTACGATTTCGTACTTCCAGCCAGTGGCAGTTTTTCCGTTGGACTTGGACCAGCGACGTTCTCTTGTGCAATTTTTATATTTTCCTTTATCGGTCTCGTCTTTTTGACTGGCTTAACGGTCTTAGGCTTATCGATTTTAGGATCTTTTAAGTTTGGTTTCGGGTGTAGCGGTTTTTTTAGAGAATCGCGTCTGGTTAAATATAAAACACTTTTATAGTCATAGCAAGATTATAATGAATATTTCCTTGGATAAATACTTACCTACGTGTACAAGAACACACAAGTGCCAGCCCTGTCTACAAACTCCTCTCACCACCATGGATAGTACTTCGATCCTAGATTTAGTCTCAACCCCTTGGAACAGCAAACGAGAAAGGGGGAGGAGGCACTCTTCCTTCGATCCAGACGACAGCGAAAGAGTTCTCCAGATAGAATCAAGGGTGGCGCCTACAAGTTGCAGTAAGGTAGATTTACATAGCGTGTTTTTTGTATAATCTTCTCTTAGGATAGAATCTGCCAAGCTCCGAAACGTAATCAAGACTATTTCACGAAGCTTATAGCAGGATGTGGTGCTATCCCACCGGATGATAGGAGCGTCTACCATCAGTTAAAAAGGTAACGTGTGGCTTATGTGGGCAACTTCGAAAAAAATGACATAGTTATGAGTATATTGCGTACGGCTAATATTGTTCAGATATTGATTTTGGACAATATTGACCGAGTGGTAGCAGACCAATAGCTAATTTTCAAAAACCAGTCAATAAGTGAAGAACAGTTATAAGTATATTTTGTAAAAAAAAAAAAAAAAAAAACTGGTAAGCCATCTGATGGCACATATCCACCCCAACTCAAATATAAAATTTAAACAAAATCGTTCGAGCCGTTCTCGAGTAAATCGATTATTTCAAAATCGGCCATTAGTAAGATACCGTTAATTTTGGGGTTAGAATGAAAATTACGATTTCGGCCCAAATTATGAACAAACCGACCCCGGATATGAAGTCTGATCCGTCCAGCCCTACATATAAAGAGACATCCAGACAGACAGACAGTATTGAGAGACCCGCCTTTTTGAGGTAAGCTTGATCAAAATCTTGAGATGGTAAATTTTCAGGAAACCAATATTTGCCCTTATAGGTGCAAATAAAAAGGCGATCCTATGGCTTGTAAGAACTACAGAGGCATATCCCTGTTAACCGCTGCGTACAAGATTAAGTCCAGCTAATTGTGTGAACGTCTAAAGCCTTTCAATGCCGTTCATACTAATGCAGCTTCCGGCCAGGAACGTTAAAAAAGCTTAAAAATGTTAAAGATGAGTGCTTTACAATTTAGAATTCTCCTATTTACTCGAAACATGCACCGGGATATACCTATGCACAAGGATATACCTGTGCTGCAATATAATTTGTTCAATCTTGTGCTGAAATAGATACTACGCATGGCCTGTGCGCAACAAATCGTTTCAGCTATATATATATATATTTTTTTAATCTCTCAGGAGAGGCGAACCTATAAGGCTGAGCCAGCATCCGGAAATGCCTGTTGATTATCTTGATAAAGGAATGTCCGCGCCGTTGCTAGGTGAACATAGAGGTGACATGCCTAGTAGAACGCTCAAATATCGTATTTCTAGGGATCATTCTATTGATGTCTTCGGAACAACTGTCAAGATAGTATCTTTAGTGTAGGCTCTCTCTCTTTCGAGAGAAAAATCCTTCGTCAGATATTTTGTCCCGCGAGTTCTAGTGGAATTAGTCAAAAAGGCCGAACCCTGAGGGCATCGAATGTATTGATGTGAAAAATCTGACAAACTGTAAGTTACGGTTGCGGGAAAAGTTGGACTACCAGTACCTATGTCAATTTTCGATTAAAATCCGTTCAGAAGCTTTTAAGTTTGAAACAGAAATGACGAAAATGGGTTTGGGGGTTAACGAGGCAAAACGAAGTACATGCTGTCATCAAAAAAAGTGCTTGTCTACTTAGGGCCCGCGAAGAATCACTCTTCACAACCGCTGTTTCTTTGGGCTAAGAAGTAGCAAAGCCCTTTGACGGACATTTAAGATGACTTTATGTAAAACCCTCTTCCCAGTCCTACTATACGGCGCGAAAGCATGGACGATATCAAAGACGGATGAAAATACCCTTCGCTGTTTTGAATGAACAATTTTTCGAATAATTTTTGGTCCCATTTGTATCGAAGGAGAATGAAGGCGAAGATCATTCCCAGAAGGTTTCGAATTCACCGATTAAGATACCTAGCACATGTAAAGCGAATGAATATCAACGCTCCGATGCGTAAAGTCTTCGAATCCACTCCGGAGGGACGATGCAGAAAAGGAAGACTACACATAAAGTGGAGCGGACAAGTAGAAAGGGACCTCAACCGACTTTGTGTGCAAAACTGGAGGGAGAAATGCTTGTTGTTTGAAGTTCAGGTCCACCATGGACTGTAGTACTATCTAAAGTAAGTAAGTAAAGAAGTTTTGAAGTTGAGTTCGTTTTAATTCCACAGCGCACATTTTGCCCACACTCTATCTGGTGTTTACAATTTTTTTTAACTTTGTTTGTGTCTCTTATTTTCCGGAATAATGAGGAAGCAAAATGAGGAAGTAGTTAAGATGACGGTAATAATAGCGCTAGGCCTTGCTCGCATTTGACGAATTTTTGATTATTTGCTTTCTGTGAAAGATTTCTGACCCATTAGCCTTATGCGCTCACATAAGACTGACTCTCGAGACTTCCTCACTATCCAAATCCCAGCACCCGTACACCAAGGATAGATCTGTAGAAACAGCCCTCCTATGATACGTCCGACGGAAGCTCTGAATGTGCTTCTGCATCTTCTACCACTTACCGCCATATTAAGTACATTTCAGCAGTCTACTAGACCTTACGGACTCAATAAGATTCTAGATTCGTTACCAGAAGAACTGGGGAAAACTCTGACCGACTACACCACAAACTGAATTTTCAACACAACTTCACAGTCGACCTTCCATCCAGAGCAGACAGGGAAAGAAGTGAAGTCATAAAGAATTTCAAAACAGCAATTTATACCTATGGTTCAAAGATGGACTGTGGGGTCGGTGCGGGAATCTTTTTGGAAAAACTGAATAAATAAGTATTCTTCCGCCTTCCCGATTCATCCAGTGCCTTCCAGGCGCGTCGGATAATAAGACACAAGTCTACACCCATTGACAATATCGTCATTTTCATTGAAAGTCAGGCTACTATCAAGGCTCTGATTTCAACAACATCATATTCCCAGCTGGTGAAACGGTATAAGGAAGAGTTCTCATCGCTAGGTTGTCCGACCAAAATCAGTCTTCTCTGGGTGCCATGTCATAGCAACATGAGGGGAACGAACGGGTCGAAGAACTGGCGAGGAGGGGGTTTGCCCTTGCAGAGGTAGTCCTCGTTCCGATGGGAACTGTCAAGAGTGAAATCTTTTTACACTTTCTATCTTTCTAAGGTGGAACAGTTTGCAGAGTTATGTCATTTCTACGCAGAGCTGGCCGAACTACAAATGGGCCAGAACACAAGAACTTGAGAAAAGGACTCGGGCATTTACCGCATCTGACTGGCCAGTAGGGCCGCATGCGTCTAGAGACTGGGCATACCTTTCAACTTTTAAGTGTAACAGTTGTAAAAATGTAAATGCGAAGGAAACTCTCTCCCACTTCCTCTGCGGGTGTCTGGCTTTAGCCCGACATCGAACTCTAGGCAAACCCGTTTCGATAACCTTAAGCAAATTTCAGAGAAAAATATCACAGATTTGATCTGTTTGAATACCAAAGGATGAATTTGAAACGTTTCCCTTCAACATCCTATAAACGCTATCTCATAGACAATGTCACGTGAGTTGTGGTATTCAAAAACGCGCTTGAGTACCAATTGGGCTGCAGTGCAGTACGCAACAGCAACCTCTTCTTCCTACCTGCCTGCCTTGCTTTCTAAGATACCTTTCAGGTCTTTCTTCAATATGGTATTGCTGTTTTCCAATGTCTCTCATTTCGAAATAGGTAGTCTGCTCTGCTTTCTTTTTTCTTTTTTTTTGTCAGGGCGGATACTCGTACACTCTACTGGAGCACTCAGACTCAAAAACAGGTCCATTGTACAACCAGGCAGAGAACCCCATTTTAATGTGTTTTTTTCGTTTTTTGTAAAAGACGAGTAGACGCTTCAGTGATGAAGAGCTTAGGTCATCAGCACTCACCACATCAGCACCGAAGATCCGCCACCCGATCCGAGCAAAGGCAGGACAATCACATAGGAAGTGTTCCACAGTGTCATCGCCCTCACCACAGGAGTCGCAGTCAGGGGTAGCACTTAAACCTAGAAAAGGCGAAGTGACCCATAACTACGCCAGTAAGTCGTCTGCAGTCATTTCTGCGAAGAGATAGCAAGAAAGCCGCGGATTTCTAACAGACGATGGGGACCATTCGTTTAGTCTGCCTGCATTCTGGAGAGTCATGTCACCTTTGATTGTGTCCAGTAAAAATCCAATCGCCCTAACCGAGGACGCTGGCAAACCCAAAGTGGGTTCAAGTCCAGAGAAATTCTCTTCTGAGCTTCGTCTAGCAAGCTCGTCAGAGATCTCATTCCCTGTTATCCCTTTGTGCCCTGGGACCCAAACAAGATTCAGTGAGTTCATAATGTTTTGCTCTGCTTAGTGCTACTTTGTAACAATCATAGAATCGAATTCTTCGATTTAGTGAAACCATGTGAATATATTTTCATTGACCAATAATTTTAAATAACTTCCTGGAGCTCGTAGTCAAATAGGAATGGATCTTAGGATCCTTAACTCCAGTTCCTGCAATAGAATTCGCAACTTCAATCAAATTCTGACCTTATATAGGTAACAAGCTAGATTAACATTTCGAAAACATTTTCTTTTGTTTCAAAAATAAATATACAACTTCACTTCATAAACACTATCAACGATTACGAAGTCATGTGCTCCTAATGCACCAACTGCAACCAGTTGCATTGATCACGGACACCAAAGATCAAAGCCTCCAGCAGACGCATTTACTTGAGAATTCCCCAATCACAAAGACAAATTTCCACATCACTTTAATGCACAGCACTACTGCGGGATGAGTTATTTTTCCCTGAGACCAATTCCCCCACACCCGAAATCAACAAAAGTAAACAAATATCAATAAAAACAAAACAAGACAACAACGAGCCATGCCGCACATATTCCTGAAAGGCTACAAATGTTTTCTTTTCTTTGGATCCCATTAGGCCCCGGTGTGTCTTCTCCGGATCGCCCGCCCCAAGGTACCTATCAATACGGCAAATTAACGTAACAATATCTCACACATCATGTGCATCTCTCCTAAGGCGATTCCCGCTCACTTCATCATCCATCATCGTCATGTGTCGATGAAACGAAAATAGACTTCAAATGGCAGCGCGAACGCGACTCCCCGACGGACTGTCAAAAACGAAATATTTTCTGAGCTGCCACATTTGTCGCATTATTTGCTTAGAGCGGGCATCGTTTTTTTCGGGCCCGCACACCATACACCACACACACGCAAGGAACATCAAAATTTCTGAATGACAGTGTAAACAATGCCACCGAGATGACCTCCCATTACCATGCTCAACCAGAGGAGCAACGAACGTTTTCGAATGGCATTGGCATCCTCCACTTCCTATGCCAGCACGTTATTAGGTAGCTGCATTGTTTGGTAGCCCTGGACAACATGGTAAACAGGCGGAGAGAGTCAGAAATTAAGTGGCTTCCGCTGTCAAGTGTGCCAGGCGGTCTCAAAACAGTTTCATTTGAGATGGAGTAGCTGCTGGAGAAACTACTCTCAAAACTGAGATCAAAACTAAAGAACTTGCCGCACGTACTTCAGAAAGATTTCAAATGTTTTCCTTTGGTCGGACGAAGGATTGAAAAATTTTGAAATTTTGTTTTCGTTGATGATGGTGGTGGTGGGACTTAGGATAATAACCCTGATTGCTGGTTAAGACCACCCTCGAGTTGGAAAGCCGTAAACGGTTTTCCCCCCTCAGGATGATTTGGCGAAAAATTGTGGTTTACTCTCTCATTTCAAGGAACAATTTGCAAGGAACAATAAAAGGTGAAAATTCACATCACCCCAGGGAAGGAAGACTTCGTGAAGCTGATTGTTTGCCATGTTAATCTTATCTGAAGGATTTGTTGTGTGCGTGTGTGTGTGTGCAGTATTCTTTGTGGGGGGATTATGTCTCCAGAGGAATAATGTTTAAGAATAACTGAAGGGTTTCGAAGGCGGCTGAAAAATTGCAAAGATGTTTAAACTGTCAAGGATGTTTTTAGGGGTTTATTACTTAACGCCTTTTTAATGAGTAATTTAATAAAAAATTAAAAAAAAGGGTCTGGAAACACTTCGTGGGATGGCACACATTGTAATGTAGATACTTAGGCTAAATTAATTGGAAGAAGTGGTTGTGAGACAATTTTATATGTATGTCTTCAAAGTTTTCCACTTTCTGGTTGGTTTTGCCAAACTTTTGGTAGTCTATAGTTCGAATCCAAAAAAGGGCGAGTAAGCAAGTAGATATGAAATGATTCTTTGTCTACCAAGGCTTTCCGCCAAACTTCTAGCAATAGCTGTTTCATGGATATACGTATTCGCGGTGAAAATGGAGCTGGGTTCTAAGAACTTATTGTCACTGTCTCCAGACCATTTCGAGAGATAATTGTTGATACGAGGACACGAATGTAATTGCACATCGTACGGTCTTGAGAAATAGTTACATCAACAACAGATATATGAATTTTAGCCCGACATTGCAAACCCTGTACCTAATTTACAAATGGTCATCGTTATAAGGGTGATTGTTAGTGGCCACTCTCAAGACAGCCAACTGCGGGCATCTAGTGACCATCCGAGTTGGATTTAAATACAAGTCTACTCATTGTATCCATTTTATTTCATCTCCAAGGTGTTTGAGAAGCTAATGTGCTCTCAAATATATTTTTACCTGAACCAATTCCATAATTTTTCACAATTTCAATCATGCTTCAGGCAACAACATAGCTGCACCACTGTACTGTTAAATCTGGTTGACGAGTTTCGCTCTGCGATGGATCGAGAGCACATCACTTTGCTGGTTCTGCTCGACTTCTCAAAGGCTTTTGACTCTATTCCGCATGAAATTCTTATGCTACTACTTCAACTTTGATATAACCGCCATAAAGCTTATAAAAAGTTACCTTTCGAATCGTATTCATGCTGTGTTTGCTAACGGTAGTATGTCGGATTTTCTTGAATCGAAGACTAGTGTCCCACAGGGATCTATTATGGGACCATTACTTTTCTCTCTTTTCAACAACGGTATACCTTCAATCCTATGAAATTGTAAAGTTCAGATGTATGCCGACGATGTCTTATTATATATCAGCTACCCCCTCGGATTGATCGAAGATGCTACCGCGTGCATTAATGAAGACCTAAAATTAGTTGTTCACTGTGCGGGCAGGCGGGCGGGCCCACATAAACAAGCTTAGGCTTAATTCTGGTAATTCTGGGATTCTGTCTCCCAATCAGGGTGAAAGCGACATTGGTGAAAGCTTTAATTCTGCCAATGTTACTTTATGCAGATTCAGTTTTTTGTGATCTCAGTAGCTTTAGTTCACGAAAATTAAGAGTGGCATTCAATAGTGCTGTGAGATTTGTGTATAATGTACGCGGCCATGATCATATCTCTGGATATGTAAAACCTTGGTAAGGGGTTCCAAAATTATTTAAATTTTAATGTTCTAGTCTTTTTGTTCAAAAATGACGGGGTACCTTTATCATAGACTTCAGTTCGCTACCTCTGAAAGAAGGCGAGCCTTAATTGTGCCAACGTTTCGATTTAACACAACCGAAAAACAATTTTTTCTTTGGAACTCTCTTCCAGCCAATATAAAGAGATGTCAAAGAATCGGTAACTTCACGAGAAGGGTCAGACAGCATTTGACTACATGAGAGCTAATGGTTTATCTTTTTGTTTAATAGGGATGAAGCCAACTTTAAGGCTAGGGTTTTTGAAGGTTTTCTTTTTGTTTTGTTTTTTTTTTTTTGCTTACATTTAACATTTTAGTTTTAAACTTATCATTTAAAATGTTTCAAATTCCCACTGCTTAACTCTGCACAATTATGGATATTATATCTGCGTGTATGATTAATTGAAAGTTGACAGCATTCCATTTTAATGTGCAGCCTTATTTTCAGAAATATGTTATTTGCCCGCTAGAGTCCTCAAGAACCTCCTGTGTTTTACCATAAGCTCTAATTTGTTTTGGTAGTAGAATTATAGGAAACATAAATGGATCGACTCTAGTCTATGTCGGACGCAATACGTAGTAAAGGCAGCCGCAGTGAGAGCCAGTTTTAACTCAACCACGATTGCATTCACTGAATTGAATCGAAGAATTCAATAAGTTTAATTGATTCTAATGGCAACAACTTTTATCCAACTTATGTCAGTGTTGAGGCTCATTCATAATTGTTAACAAACTAAGATGATAAACAAAAAGTCACCGTAGACGTATGCCTATTGCAACCGTCTATAGCGTTACCAGACTCTAATTACAGATTTCTTTCATACAAAGCCTTTGTATGCTTATAATAATTTAACAATATTGGGGGTTTTGACAGGCTTTCTACCGACTTACGATAATATTTGTCACAACGCGCGACCTTAAAAATAGCAACACCAAATGTGGCTCCAACACGGTCGGGCGTTGAGAGGTTAGGAATATGACAGAATTATGTTCTGTTCCCTTAAATTTTCCACACATGAATCGCTGCGGAAAGAACAGTAGAAATGTACTCTTTTACAAATATAAGAAATAACTTCGCAAAGAAATGCTTATGAATAAGAAAATAAACAAATAAAAACCTCTGCATACAACATAATTAAATTGTGTTCAAAAAACATCAATTAGAAATTAAAATTTCTTTCATATTAAATGCTAACAATTCGGAGTACATACACGACACAATGACTTACCTTGTTGCTAAAATCGAACAAGGCAAAAATAATGTCAATGTGAGCTGTCACAACGCGCGACAATAGTAGCTCTACTCCGACGTTGATGTGGCGCTTACGATATTTACGATCAAAAACCGACGAAATGCCTAAGATCCCATTGTTTCTACTCAAGGCCCCGACCCATAGAATCCGTCGACGTCATTCCGTTGAAGGTGGACGGTGACGTTCAAGTATTGCCAGAAAGAGCAGTCCTATATAATCCGTCGCATACCTTCGCTGACAGATTGAAATGTCAACCGATTGTCAACGGCGATGACAGTTTCTCTTCTCTCTCAATTTTTCCACCAATGAAAGTGCTTACTCTCAATTTACCGACTGACAACGGATCAACGGACTAAAAAAGTAGAAAGTAAACTTTATCCGACCAAGTTCATACATGCGCCGGTTATGGTCACCTTCCATAAGAATACGTGTATTCTATCTAAGTGTCAGTTAAAAACGACGGATCAACGGATTCTATGGATCGGGGCCTTCATTCTGTCAACACGCGACCGCGTGAGCTCCACATTGTGTTTCTACTTTATAGGTTAAACAAGACGGCACCACAGCACATGCCAGCTTAGTACATCAACTACGGAAGTTTTTCTCAAGAAAACCTATCTCAAGTTTCGACAGCATCCTATCACGCAATGAAAACAAGTCTTAAACACTCTCGAGTATGATTGAATCAAAACGGTAGGCATCTAGAATGCATTCAAGCTTCACTGGAAGACGTTGAGATTTCAAAACTCTTGGAACCTAGTGGTCTTAACAGGAAGTTGCAACTCCTACTTATAGAAATTCATTTCACTGCTGAATTCACAACTTGAATCCATCGACTACTGCTCTTTCAACCTAATTAACACCCCAGCTACAAAGCCCCATTGTGGCATCCTCATTAAGTCGCTCTTCTTGACTTTGTGCATTTCGCCAAAAATTGCCAAAAGTATGTTTAAACAAAACGATGCAAATAACGGAAAAGTCCTTACAACGTATAAGAGCCCATCAAGGAACAACAAAAGTTAAGTACACACTAAGTTTCCATAGTCGAAAAGTACTCGTACTCGTAGCTCTTTTTCTCTTCGAAAGGATTTCAACTTGAAATGTCATCTCGTCACCGATGATGTTAAAAAGGATTGAAAGCACTTTGAAACAATTTTGAATAAAATATCAACGAATGAGGATATAATTGTGGAACAGGAAAAAACACAACTGCATTCAATTCGGAACAATTCGTTAAGTACACCGCCATTGTAGCTGCGACAGTTGAAACAATAAATCGCGTCAGAGAAAAAGAAGGAAGAAGCATAACTACTCGATCCTTTGTTTCAAATTTCGCCAGGGGAGGATTGCCTTGCACATTGCTGTTTAACCAATGAGGACATTGTGCACAGGGGTAATCACACATAAACGTTGAATCATGAATTACAATTTTATTTGAAATAAATAAAAAAGGATTAAATGAAGGGCTAGGTAGGTAGGCAAATGTTTTTGTAGGCTTCAGGGGGTGCCCTTTCCCAAAACCAAACCTTAAAATCCCCGCAAATCCACGGGCTATGTTCGAGTAGTGTGTGTAATTCTTGGATCGTCGTTGGTTAATTTCCTGGAAGCGAGTGTGCAATTGCGAACTATTGCGCGTTGTACTCGTATGTACGCATTCCCGATTGTCCCGGTCCTGGAGATTTCACTACAATTGTTGGAGGATTGAGGATCAACGATGACGATTACCTTTGTTAGACTGATGATGGTGTACTGGCTGATGGTGATGATGATGATTGGGTTGTTGTGTTTTTTTTTTTTTTTATATACTTTCTCGTTGTTTAATTCTGAGTTTTATAAAAATTGATCCTTTTGTTCGCATTATGAGGCACACAATGGCCACAGTGGTGGAAACTTAAGTATTGAGTTTTAGTTTTGGGCGGTTAAACGTTTTTATTTACTCAGTGCCACTTCTTTATGTACGGCAATTGTGTGCAATTCACGATCGGAAAACTTACAATCATCACCCTCTGTGCGAGTTCTACGCGCAGGATATTTTAAGGATATTTTATTTCATTGTTGTTTTTCGCTCTATTAATACATGAAATCCTTTTGTTGATTCGTCGTTGTGTCGTTGTGCATTGTATTGTAATTGATATTTGTTTGAACGTTGAGTGGATTGGGTACTGAAGAATGATGCCAACAGGAAGAGAGAGGCATTTTTCGATGGAAATTAAATTACGGATTTCAATTTCGACAGCGGTGGGTGAGTTTAGGAGGGCATGGCAGATGTTAAGTTGAATTTTTGTGGGCGGATGACTTGTTTTTAATGGAATAATTTTATTAAGTTTTACATGCACATGAGTAGTTTTTGTAAGTCGAAGGACGAGAATAATAAGTTGCAAAAAAAAAAACAACACACATGTATGAAGGTGTCGGATTGTTCAAACCAACGTAGGTACATTAGTTGTAATAAGTATTTTAGGACAAAGATATCTTAAACGTATATGTTTGTATACAGAGCAAATGTTAGATTATAGTTTTTTATTTTTAATACAAACATGATTAGCAGGTAAAGAAACAAGTAAATGGTTAACAGTTTACTATTCTTCACATTGTCTGTTTAAATCTGTTGGTTTTGTGCATCGCAGTCGCCTGGGAGAGTTAGATACATTGAGAGGATTTGTTGCTTCCCCATTACGTGAGCAGTTGCCTTCGAACTGATTTCTTCAAGAACGGCAGAGATCCTTAAAGCCTGAACTATAATAGTCGGAAGCAATCGGATGCCATAATTATACGCTAAGTTTCCTTCAGTACTATCAATTGCTCAAGTAGCCCATAATAGAGGATGTTCACGCAGGACTGACGGACTGGATTTTTTTATATTTACTGGCAAAGGGGGAAGTGGAGAGGTGACATGCTACGAATTTTTCTGACGTTTGAAAATGTCAGTCGATTGTCACTCGACAAAAGTGTTTAAAAAGGAATTGTGAAAATAAAAAAATAATTCCTTATCACTGCTATCACTCATTGTTTATTTAAATTTCTTCAAATTTGCGAAGTAAGCAAAAAAAAAAAAAGGAAAAGAAAACAAACCAATTTAATAGACACTGACAATTAATATGTCAAAAAGAATCCGCGGATGTGTTCAGACATGACTATCAGTCTGAACACGAAATGTCAAAAAAATCCAGTCCGTCAGTCCAGTGTGAACACCCTCATACGCGTATGTGTTCGGAAGCAACTGTCAAATCGCTTTGCCTGTCATTTGAGCTGTTGTGTCAAATTTTCGAATGAAAGAGCCAATAGATTCGCTCTTTCGTAAGTGAGCAAAAGCGAACGAAAACTTAACGAATCGAAGCAAAAGTCTATTATGGTCACACAATACAAATCCTTTGTATTCGTACTGTTTCGGAAGCGCTGATAGTACGAAACCATTCTTCTATTATAGTTCAGTCTTAAGTCTCGATGAAGGTCGTTATTTCTGATGTACCACAGGGCTTTGTTCTGGAAACGTTAAATTGCTCGAATTTTACTCTGATTGAAACTCCCCATAATTCGGCGCCATAATTCCACATTGGTTTCAGAGCTTGGTTATGTAATAGAATTTTATTATGCGTTAAGAACATATACTTCCATTTTATATCTAACTCCGTTCTTTTGATGTTTCTATGCTCTTTCCAGTGGGGCTTGGCATCGAGAGTCATACTAAGGTACTTTACTGTATTTGCATGCTATATTGGCGTATCTAATAGCGTTACGGGACATGAAGTCGGCATGAACAGATTTGTTTGAATCAAGTTTTATTCGCGATCTTTGCGTCCATTCGGCTATTAGATTTGTAGCAGCTAGCTTGTAATTTCCCCCGTCGCTAGAATTGCAGTGCCATCGGGAAAGGTTACAAAGTGTAGGATAAAGTGAAGAGGCCCAATGACACTTCCTTGAGGGACTTCGGCTTTTACCTGCATTAGCATCGAGTAGTAGTTTTCTTGCTTTATGCGGATGTATTGCGAGGCTAGTTAAGAAAATTTATAGAGCAATCCTTCGTGTCTTAACATCCATAAAACTGGCAGAGCACACTTTCTTCTTTCTAATGCTTTTCAGCTGTTATTCTGTGAACTTTTTCTATTGTGGAGTGCTTACTTTGGAATTCAAACTGGTGACTCGGGATGAGGTTTGTTGATTATACGAATAGTTTTAGATGTTTAAAAATCAGTCTTTCGAAATACTTTGAAGCCTGAACCTGTTTGGTAGCTGCTTCAGAACTTCTGTACTGATTAGGTCAAAACCCGGATCTTTGTTGTCTTTTAAGAACTCCAATTTGCACTGGAGTTCAACAATTCATCAGGAATAGCGTCACTTGGCTTAAAGTGTTTGTTAGGTGGTCTGCAAACATAGTATCTTTTTCATCATTACCTTTAGCCCATTGTCTGTTGCTGCATCTAATTGGTGCATTGATCGCTTAAGATATTTTTTACTTTTCCAAAATGAATAGTCAGATAGTTCTGAGGTATATTTTTATTAACTCATTCCTGATTAACTTTATTTTGAGTTTAAGATCTTGAGTTGCCTTGTTTAGCCTTCCTTTATCAGAACGAGATCTAGTTTTTTTTTGATAATTATTACTACTGGAGGAGTGCAGCTCTCAGCTGCATATTGGATTTGTTGGGTAAACTCATGTGCTTCGTTCTCCAACTGGTCTGGCGACTCTATAGGTATAAGGATGTTCAAATTTTTTCTAAGGATCTTTTTAAAATTGGCCCAATCAGTGCGCTTGTTTAATAGAAATGGATTTGACTCACTGAGTGTTAAGGAATGCTTTAGAGTTAAGAACCCTTCGTGTGTTTGGATAAAATTCGTAAATAATTCGTTTGTTACAAAAATGTCAAAAATGCCAATATGTAAATGAAAATTCACACCTCGTTTTCTGAGCTGCTTTGTATAGTTCAGCACCTCTCGATGTATGTGTGCTTCCTATTGAAGTCTCCTCCCATAATAAACTTGAACTTCTGCATTTTGAGTAGCTGTTTGTATTCATTAAATGTAATCTTATGTCTGAGAGGACTATAGGTGACTAAAGGGTGGCCATGGTGTAGTGGGTAGAGTGTTCGCCCGGACGGGGAACAGCAACCACAGCCACTCGAGCATAAAAGAGAAACGAATAAAATCCAAGTTTCTCCAACCATTACATCAAAAGGAGTTATGCTTGGTAGTTATAATTTGCCAACTTAATATATGATTCGTTAGTGAGATGCGTTTCAGTGACCAAGTAAATTTAAAAAAAATCTTGAATTTCACTCAAATATTTGTACAACCCATTCACGTTCCATGTCATGATTCTAAGTGACTTAGCCATATTCTATCGATTGTAATTTATTTTTAGTTCAAGACTGTTAAAACGTTCTTTGAAAATTTTTTTTGAAAATCTCTTGCTTGCTAAGTTTAGCCAGTATCTTTGCTAGAGTTTCTTCCACAGAGTTCTGTTCTCTTTTGGAAATCTTAGTACTTTTAGTTGCTTGCGAGAATAGAAATCAGTGGATGATGATGTCTGTTAAAGTATTTTCCTTAGCTTCCTGCTGGACTTTGTTATTTTCAGCTTTATTATCTCTAATCTTTTGCAACTCTTTGGCTACTACACACTCGCGATATTTTGCAGGATGAGCATCACCGCAATTACAGTATTTTGGAGGTTAGTTCGAGGGCTTGTTGAATTCAAAAGTGTTGTGCTCTTCCCCTCATTTCACGTATCTAGGGAGCTTGGCACAATCGTTTCCCGTGCGCCCATAAGTTTGACATCTCTTGCATTAACGGATAAATTTAGAAGCTTTAACAGGCTCTATGCATGATCTAAAAAACCTCACGGGGGGACTGACTTTCGTCATCCCGAATGGGATTGCACCTAGTCGTTCGACTAATCAGCAATTCATTTTTGAATTATTTGAAAAATAGGAAAGAAAAATTTGCCTTTTGTCGGATTTCAAGACTTTTTTGTTTGAAAATATTACTTAAAATCTGGGCCTTAGCTAACTCTTACAGATCAAGAGGTTTTGCCTGTCTTAGTCCCTTGATTACATTGTCAGATTAATAATTTTGTTATTTCTATGTTAACGTGTTTGAGAAGCCTACTTTTGTGCCTTTCAGCTGCTTTTTTAACTTCATCTTCAACCATTTCAATATTAAGATTTCTATGTAGCGTTGCGTATGTACCAAGGTGCATTAACTATGTTCCTTAGTACCTTATTTTGGAAGACTTGGATTTTTTGTAAAAACTGGAGCCCATAGCTCCATACCGGTTTCAAAACCTGCTTATGTAGCAATAGCTTATTGTATTTGGACAGGGATGAGTATCTCCCAATAAGCCAATACATTTTACTGTATCGCATGTTCAACTTATCTCCCTTTTTCTTTACATGCGCTTTCCAACACAGTTTAGCGTCTACTGTCATGCCTAGATATCTGGCTGTATTTGAGTATTCCACTATATTATTGTTTATGTGTGATACGTGCAAGTACAGCAGTGTCATCTGCAAAAGTTGCTATAGTGGTTTCTCCACTTTCAGGCAAATCGCTAGCGAATAAGAGGTAAAGCACAGGACCCAATACACTGTCTTGTGGTACGCCCGCTTTAATTTCTCTTAATGTTGAGTACTCTATTTCTTGTTTAATTCTGAAGAATCGATCTGATATATATGACTCCAGAATTTTCGAATACGGCTTCGGCAATTGCTTTTGTAATTTGTGGATCAATCCTTTGTACCCGATTTCATCGAAAGCTTGTGCTATATCAAGAAATATTGTAGAGCGCAGATTTTTCTCTTCAAATTCTTTTTCGATTTTATTTTTATGCACCTGATCAATTGTAGAGTGCTTATTTCTAAATCCATAGAATTGGGACTATCGACTTCTCATCAATTATCTTTTGCAGACGTTTTACCAGCATTTTTTCGAATAACTTAGACAACATTGGTAGTATCGGTAATGGGCGATATGAGGTTACTTCTCTAAGTGGTTTGCCTGGTTTTGGTATCATTATTACCTCCGCGACCTCCCACATGCTTGGTACATATCTTAACTTAAATGCAGCATTTATAATTTGCGCTAGTTTTTTTAAACCTTTTCGTGTAAATTGTTTTAAAATTTCTTCTGTAATTAAATTAAACCCTGGGGCCTTTTTTATATTTATGCCTTCTTTGGCAAGTTCTTTAGCTGCTACCGGCGGAATAGGTCTATCTTCTTCGCACCTTACTTTGATTCCTTGATAACCCTTATCTTCATAAGGTTTGAAGACGTCTTCAAGATACTCTGCAAAAGTGTTTGCTTTCTCTTGACAGCTTTTTGCCCAGTTACCCAGTGGAATGTGAGCTATTGGCCTCTTCATATTCTTTGTTGCCTTCCAGAGCGAGTAGTCGGTACTAGCATCATTTGTAAGACTTGTAAGGTATGTTTTTAAAGTCTCATTATTAAACTCTCTTATAGATTTTATGAGCTTATTATTTGAATTGTCTTGGCGCCCTTGTCTGTTGCCAACGTTTTCTAGTTTTCCTCTTTTCTGTTATAATTCCACATATTTCGCGAGGATAAAAGTTTTCCTTAATCTTGTTTGTTGTTTTGGGCATTGCAACCCATGATTGATGGCAAATATTTGCTCTGCTTCGTCTAGTTCATAGCTGATGATAGTTGAATACTTTCTTCCAAATTCTATCTGAAGTAGTTCCAATCAGTCAGTCTATTAACTAGTTTTGGACTATGTTCTTTTATTATTATTTTATCGCCAAGTGTAAGAAGTATTGAGGAGAAAGATATATTTTTAGATACAAAGAGACGACGAGATCTGGGGTTTTATTCCTATCTGTTGGCCAGTAGGTAGGTTTTCCAGTTGAGTGATATTTTACGTCATCTTCTTTAATAGTTTCATATAGTTCTCTGCGGATAGTATTTGTTAATCTAGATCCTCAATATTTATTCTTGGCATTAAAATCCCCTCCCGCGATTGATCTATTGTGAAATATGCGGAAAGGACTTTTAAAAACATTTTTCTTTAGTCTATAGCTAGGAGAGTAGTATACTGATGCAACAGATATTTCCCACTGCTCGTTTTTATACTTATGGAAATTCCTTGGATGGCACATGATTGCAATTTTGCTTCTATATGGTGTTCAATTGTATTCTTTGTTAACACTGCATTGAAGATCATTAACAATTCATTTTAGGTCATGTACATTTTTGACAAGAACTCTTATGGGTCGAGTTTGTCTCCCACATACATAGGTGTGTTTATCTATCTATCTAGTTATTTGAAAGAAAAAAAATTTCATATATAATTTAACCGACAAACCAATAAAGTAGCACACATAATAGCACAAATTTTCATATAATGCTGATTCCTTTCAACTCTAAAATTTATAAAATAACATTACCTCCCACATAAACGCCTTGAGGCACAATGATTTCTTTCTTCGTGTTTTCATTTGTTTCTTCTTCATATCATTTTTTCCCGCTTATTGTTTACTAAAATAAAATTCGCAACAAGTCATTTCTTTGTAAAAATTTTAAATTTTCTTTTTGCGTTGTATACACAGTGGCTAAGTAAAAAGATGTTAATGCTTCTTTTTTTGTTCCCTGTGGCTAAATAAAGAAAGTGGGACATTAATATAAAAATACGAGTAGATATAGCTATACCTACATGAAAATAATGATTTATTTATTTAAGCTTGCTATGTTAAAAACTAAAGAGAGGAGGAAGAGGAATTTATTTATTTATTTTTTTATTTAGACAAGCTTGAAAGCCTTAAAAACTAAACTTAACTATATTCGAGAAGGAAGGGGGAGAGAAATATAGGCCAGGTCAGGACGAGGGCATTCCTTACTGAGATTTTGCTACTATTTAAATCAAAGATGGATAGGGAATCATTTGCATTGTGCACAGACATAGGTTCGTGATAACCATCATCCATTGATCTCTATTCTCGTGCAGTGAGTGACAAGACGTACAGATCTTAAGTTTCGGGGATTTGTATTGAAAGAAACCATTTGCAACAAGCCGGGGCAGTAAGTGTTTCCTGCAATCACGACGGATTTCCAACGACTGTTTATAGCTAGAATAAAGATCAATGGTCCGAGGTGGCTGCCTTGAGGCACCCCCGAAATTACTAAAGGGTTTTTCAATACGGACATAACAATTTTGTATTTTAATACACACGCACCCTTAAACTTTTTGCAAGATCTGTCAATGTCAAAATAGTCAAAGTTTACATTTATATCATGGTGAAGTTCACGAACGAGCAACGTTTGGAAATTATTAAAAATTACTACCGAAATTCTGAGTCAGTGGTCGCAACTTTAAGAGCGCTTACTCAAATTTTCGGTCGTAATAATCGCCCTATCAGACTGTGTGCTATAGTGGATGCATTTGAGACAACATATTTACTATTGAATGTTTCTCTGTGCAAGTGAGACAACGCACCGGTCGAAGTACCGAAAATATCGCAGCCGTAAATGCTTCAGTTTAAAATTAGCCAAATCAGTCGATTTCACGTCGTTCACAGGAATTGCAAATCTCTCAGTCCTCGTTGTGGCGAATTTTGCGTAAAGATCTTGGCCTACACCCTTAGAATTAACTCAAGAACTGAAGCCTCTTGATCATTTGAAGTGCCGAAACTTCTCTTTCTTTGAAGAAAATCCTGACATCGAAAAATCATCTTCAGCGATGAAGCTCATTTTTGGCTTAATGGCTTTGCCAATAAACAAAATATGCATTATTGGGCAGCAACAACCCACATGTGCTTCAAGATACTCCACTGCATCTACAAAGAGTGACCGTGTGGTGTGGATTTCATGCCGGAGGTGTGATTGCACCGTATTTTTTCGTCGATGAAAATGATCGCCATGTTACGGTCAATGGAGTTCGCTATCGTGCCATGTTGGAAGACTATTTTTAGTCAGAATTGGATGGGCTTGACATCAGTGATATATGGGAAGTTTGGTCCGAAATGGTCCTGTCGAATGGCCAGCTCGCTCATGCGATCGAACGCCGATGGATTTATTTTTATTGGGGTTACGTTAAGTCGTTGGTATATGCCAACAAGCCAACAATGTTAGAGGAGCTCAGGAACAATATCGAAAGCGAAATTACCAACGTTCCGGTCGATATGTGAAAAAGAGTGGTGGAAAATTGGCTCCAAAGAATCGATCGCTGCAAACGTGCTCGCGGTGGTCATATAAACGGGATCGAATTCCATACTTAAATTTAACATGTGTGATATACCTGGAATAAATTTCAGCGCAATATCTCCATTATTTTGTATTGTATTTAAATACAAAATTGTTATGTCCTTATTGAAAAACCATTTATAATGGGATTAGACATCAGTACTTTGCATTTGCGCGAAATAAACCTTTGCTGAAAACCAGAGCTTTTAGCTTATAAACAATAATTTGGTGCGGAATTTTGTCAAAAACCTTACTAAAGTCTGTGGCAACAAACTTTTGCAGCCATCGTCCAATACACAGAGTGTATTTGTCATAAATGCAGCTAAGTTAGTGGTTGTCGATCTGTCCTCAAGATCTTGGGAACGCATGAGTGTTTAGCAATGAGCTGATAGTTAGATACTTCGTCTTACACCATTTTTTGTGGATAGGAATAATATACGAATCATTCTAAAATCTCGAAAAATCTCATTGCAAGATTGATAATTTAAACAGGACAGTGAGGGGCTGAGTCAGATGATTAACATATTGTTTCAAAACTACGATGGGCAAACCATGGAAGTAGTCGTCCTTGAGTATGCTAATCGTAGTAAGAACCCCTGACGAACTTATATCCACAGCGACTAGGGAAGGTGAAAATCTCGCAAGACACTATGTAGATTTTAACCCATATAGTAGTATGGGATTCTTACCACACTAAAGGCACCCTCGATCATGACCATTCTAAGGAATGTCGACAAATGATTTTTATTTTTTTTTTATGTACATACTCGTATGCAATCGCTTTAGAGAAAATATTATGATTTTGATTAATTTCTCTTCACAGTTCGTGTGGCTTAGTCTGCGAACGCTATTGTGTACATCAAGGATGACTTCTATCTCAAGGTTGATGTGCATCTGTAATCATTGATTGTGTGGCATTTCATTATTTTTAGGTCGATGTGCAAGTCATGATGTAAGTCTTTTTAATGTCATTCCTAGGTATTTGCTGTTTTAGCATGAGGAACTATTTGGTTGTTGATAAGAACGGGCAGAGAGCTTATTCTATTGTTTGTAGATTTAATGTGGGTAGACTTTGTCTCATTTTAAGTTTAATGAGCCATTGTTGTGTCCAATCTATTAATTGTTGTCTAGTGGTATATCCCTTATGTATAGCAAATACAGAGTTGGTCTGAGAACACTGCCTTGTGGGACACCTGCGGTTATTTCCTTCAGTCTTCACCGTACCGTACTCTAAAAAATGAGGAAAAAGCGGAAATCTTTGCAGTCCACCTGTACATTTAAACCGTTCGATGGTCAACCGCTCATTGAAAATATAAATGCACAGGACATAAAACTTGACAACTATACAATAGCAAGTGCAACTCTAGTTGAACTCAAACAGGAAATGAAGAAATTAAAACTTAAAAAAGTTCCTGGATACAACTTAATCACAGGAGAGGTTCTCAAAGAATTACCTAGGAAAGCGATAATTAAACATTTATATATTATAAATGGCTCTTGGACTGAAGTGTGTTTCAAGTCATTGGAAAATCGAGGAAGTTATTATGGTCTCAAAGCCCGGTAAATCGTCGAAAGAAAAAAAGTAATATATACCGATCTAGCTTCTTTCGGTTATATCGGTTATTACTTAGCTGGTTAGGTTACAGCCTAAGAAAGACATCTTATTGTTATTCCTGATCAGATGCAAGCATTCTACAATTGATCAAGTGCATAGAATAACCGATGTAATTGAAAAAGCTTTTGAAAAAAAGAAGATTTGCTCAAGCGAAATTCTACACGTTTCTCAAGCCTTTGATAAGGTCTAGCACGAAGGCTTGAAAATCAAACTGCTAAAATTTTTGTAAAGACGTTTATATGACATTTTTTAGTCATATCTCGCGAATAGACTCTTCCATATTAAAGACGGTCTCGGTTATTCAGAATTTAAAAAAATAGCTGTTGGGGTACCACAAGGAAGTGTTCTAGGTCCGCTTTTGTATCTGTTGTATACTCGTGATATACCGCAAGAAGAAGGCACCATATTAGGTACATTTGCCGATGACACTGCCATTTTGGCGACAGGGAAAACTATAGAAGAATTCACTAAAAAGTTGCAAAAAGCAATAAATAGGGTAAATAAATGGACACAGACTTGGCGAATCGCGCTCAACGAAACCAAATCTATTCATGTAAATTTTATAATTTACCTATCTTTGTCTATCACGTTCGAATTCCTTTTTCAAACGAGGCTAAATACCTCGGGATGACACTTGACGCAAAATTGAAGTGGAAGCCACACGTGGAAAGAAACGCAAAGAATTCAAAAATAAAAATGTACTGGTTACTTGGAAAATATTCCAAGCTTAACGTAGATACTCATAACAAACTGTTTTTAAATAACCAAGTTCTTAAATCGGTGTGGACATATGGTATACAACTTTGGGGTTGTACCAAAAAACCAATTACAATATTTTACAAACTTTTGAAAATAAAGAGCTAATTGTCAACGCACCGTGGTACATAGGAACCAACGATATCCATAGAGATCTCGGAATTGCCACTGTGGAAGACGAAATTAAAAACTTTGCGGCAAAATATAAAAACTGATTAGAAGAACACGTGAACACTGCAGTTCTACATATTCTAGATGAGCGAAATTTTTTGCGTCGTCTACAAACAGTGAAGCCATTCAATCTAACTCGATAAATCAAAACCTCGTTCAAATTGCGGAACAAGCAAGAAATTTCGATTGAAAGATACCTGCCAAAATTTTTAATTTCGTTATATGAAAACCCCCACTACTATGAGCACCCTTTTTACGGTCCTCATAGTGTCTTTTCAAGATTTTTCACCTACCCTCTTAGGGAAAAAAAGAATCATTTTCCTATTAGCAAAAGGTCATTTTTGAACCAGCAGAAAATATTTGGTTGGTTAGCAAAAAAAATGTTGAAAAAAAAATGCTGAAAAAATGTTTTCCAAGCAAAAATTTATTATTTGATCAGCAGAAAGCAATAGTGTAGAACCAGTTGTTCAGAAAAAACCTGAAATTCGCAAAAACTTAAGTTTTTCTTGATTTACTGTTGCTTTCGTTTCGTTTTCTTCTTGCAAATTATTTTTTTAACTCGAATGACAGAGAAGAAAACATAGGTACAAAGACAGGGACTGAAAATGCTATAGACTTGGTTTTAGTCAGCAATACTTATTCTTCGCATATCTACGTTGCATTAATTCATCATATTATCTGTTTTCTTTTTCTGTTGACATTTTATTTATTTTACTAGTCAAAGGAATACGTAATTTATTTCGCTGAAAATTGTTATCAACACATTTGCTGATCAAAGAACGATATTCTGCTGATTTTTATGTTAAAAAAAAAAAAAACATTTCTCCAACTCATCATTAATTTTTCTTGCCAATCCTTTACTTTTTTAGCTAATTTTCTTAACTATTTTATACAGATCAAACAAATATTTTATTGAGGGTCAACAATACTATTAAATTGCTAATCAAATAATTTAATTTTGCTGATCAAAAATCGATAAAAATCAAATTGATGTCAACGAATAGTGATACTGTTTTAAGTATTTATTAAAAATTGTACATCATTACTATTTACTTAACGTTAACCTAAAACAAAAAAATTAATATATTCTGTTTTCAATTAATCCGCTTCCAATGACCATAAGCAAATTTGTAACTGCCTACCACTATTGTTCCACATTAATGAGATATTAAAGTATCACAGCCCCTCTCCCATTCGTAAATCAAAATACCATCATAAAGTTATGTCCTTTATTTGCCACCATTTATCAATAAAATCCTTCTGGCTTAACGCCCCCACCAAACAAATAACAATTATAACGAAATGACAGCATTATTAATTGGATATAATATGTTTCATCAAACTTAGCTTCGCCTTTGTGTGTGAGTGTGCCCGAAAACTATTGTAAATAACAAACCATTCACAATAATGGCCAGCGTAAGGCAAAGGATTACAAACGGACCCATTGTCCTGTATTCAATACGCATTTGAACTTCCAATAAGTCCTCAATATCGATAAGACAATAAGGAGTACAATAGTTTTGGCATAATGGTCAGAGAGCATCCTTCCGAGGCACGCATACAGAACATGAAAATGATTTCCCACTTTTGGGCTTGAACTGGTGGGAAAGAAAACGAGGATATTCTTCTCATTGGATTCTCGATTATGATGGTGAGACTTAACTACACACATATCAAATTCAAAACCTATTGTCCTGGGCGATGGAATTAGAAAATATTGCTCAGGAGTCAATGAATTGGACATTGTCATCGAAGGGCATCATCAACCAACCAACAACTGTACACAACAAATTCTCTGCACTAAGGACAGGACATCTTCATATTCGCATTGTTGTGCCATGAAAAGGGAGTAGATTTGTACTACACTTTGAACTGTCTCGAACATAGTTTCGTCCTTTGTAATCTGTGGAAACATGAGGAAAAAATTAGAACGGGTCTCCTGTATGCTGGCTGGCATGCATGCATTTTAGCATCCCAACTGAATGCATAACGACTTGTGTACGAGTATATCTGTCCGATGCAAGTCTCCTATGCCAAACCACAAAACAAAACCCGAGAGGACATTTTCGTGTATAAGTAATTTTCTTTTGTTTTCCACCCGCTGACTGGACATTTTACCTGGACATTTGTAAAAATTCCGAGCCCCAATCAAACAATAGCTCAGTCGCCACCATCATCGCTTGTTAGTACCACCAGCCTGATGATGCATTCTACAAGGAATGTCCTTTTCACTGCATCAGTGGAGTGAGTGAAATTTTGATTTTTGAAATCTTGATTCATCTCAAAAACCGCGCAAATAAATCTGAACAAAAGGACTAAAATGCAAATAGTAACCATTGGACGAGGCTAGCTCATTTGAAAACGAGTCCTATGCCAGTTTATCATTTCGGAGAATCACCCAGGGGTGGCTTGGTATACTCTTGCTGCTTCCCAGGACCAAAGTTTGCGTTTCGTGTGTTGCGGCTTTCGGCTCGCTGCCACCATTGTTCGGGCAATGATGTCACGTGGATCTGTATCTGACATCGAACGTCGTCGTCGCTTGTCGCATAACCAGGGGGGGAGTGAACCAGGAATTGTTCTCGAATTCGAATACAATTGGATATTTCACAATACCTTTTGCGGAGTTGTTTTTATTTTCTGGATTTTGGTAGCAAGGGGGTGACCTATAAATCGGGTGTTGTCGTGGGTAGGGAATTTTTATTTTATTTCGAAACTCTCTGTGTCCTAATTTAAAATTAAATTCCTAATTGTTTGGTTGGGATTAATGCGGAAAACGGTCGTCGTAATGATGTATGGAGGTTTATTCGGTTTGGCCGTGTGAACACTTTTTCGTTTCGTGTTTCGTTGACTTTAATTATTTTATTTTCCTTTTTGTTATCCAGTATTGTCCTGGGGAGTTATTGTTTTAATTGTGATGCGGCGATATATTGTTTATAGTTGATTATTATGAAGGTTGACAGCTATTTTGGGACAATGATTATTTATTTGTAATTGGGCACGAATTTCCCTCTGGGTAAAAACTCGGTATGAATTGATTAATGTTGATTTCTAACTGCGAAGAAAACACGACTCTGAAAAAGCGTAACACAAAGCAATGTACATACATATGTACATTTGTATTGTAATAAATTGTTAGGGCTATGTTATCTGCTCCTTGTTTGGGTAACTACACGAGCTAGCAACCATATAGTCTCTATGAAAGCATTCCTAAAGTTTTGTGGTCTGAAAGAGCAAATTTATTATTCGAGGAAGGCGGCAAAATGTCCAACATTTCCAAAACATAACTTTGATTCTTCTCTTTTCAGGTGGAACTAAGGGTGACGTGTAGGCCTATAAGAGCTGACAGCTGATTTTACTCCAGCAAATTTCGAACCTAACCTAGCCTAAATATTATCATATTTTTGAACACTTTTCTGCAATAATTTGTTTTTTTTTCTCGAAATCTGAGGTAGTAAACATAACAAAACTAAATATTTTCAAAATCACCGCATCGGTAACGGTTATTCATTTCGAAGTTGGGATTTCACATCCCTGCCATATGGCATCTGTCAAATGCATCTGTCATCCATAGTGACAGGTAGTTAGCTCTTTCCTTGTCATTTTACAATATGAATCGTTTAACCAGCGCTTAATGCATTAAAATTGTTGCATCTTACTGCAAAAATAACAGTATCTGTGTATCGTGATGTAAGGACAGTTTATGGTCGTCATAATCGCCCAATTTTTCGGACAAAAGCGATGAGGTCCATTACTCGCTCGGCGGCTATTTAAGCAAACAAAATTCCAGAATTTGGGGTTCTGAGAATCCAAATGTGATCAAGAGGCCATTTCATAAACCACGGGTGACAATTTGGTGCGCGCAGCGTCACCGATAAGGTGAATTCTCTGCGCTATGGTCAAACGATAATCAATCTTTGGACTGAGAATGACGGCATTGATATAAGCGGCATGTGGTTCGAAAACTACGTGCCACACAACACAGGCAAATTTGGCTCAATTGCACAAATACAGCCATGATGTTATGGCAGATTTAATACTTTTTATTTTACTTATTATTTCACTTTAAATTGAAATCCTAAAGCACAAATTTAATAACCCAGTACAAAGGCAACAGGACTTGGCGCAATACAAGTCATGTCCTTAAAAACTGTTCACCAGAACTAACATCTATTCTTTGCAGGCTTTTGTCTAAGTACGTCCTACTCCGAAATAAACCTTTACTTACCACTGAATAACAACCCACATTCAACTGTAACTAATAAGCGACCGGCCGTAAGGTTTTCGAAGCGACCGTTCAAATTTAGACCTTAGTACCTATTTAAGAGTCTGCCATCGAATAACAAGGGGAATATAGAGCTTTTGCTCAGAAGATCTACAAAGCTAACTATTAAACTAGCTAGCTTCTGAACTACGGATACAAACTCCATTTGTATTCTCTGTCATGACCTAATAGAATCGAGAAACAACAAGAACTTCATTCAGATGTCAGATGACAATACCCCCGTCATCTTGCTCGAACAGCATGCCCTATACCTATACCTCACACCGTGGAGCGATCAAATCTGTTCATTAAAGGCAGATCTGTAGAAATTCTTGCAGTAAGGAAGCGGAAAAATATTTCACTTCAATGCTAAGAAATCCATTTCACACAACCGTCTACTCTACCACACCTTGGTGTACCACTCATGCATCTTCTTGGCATCACAGTCATGGGACGACCACGTTTATGCAACATCACAAAATCAGCGTCCATGAAGTTGAGCTGCCTGTTTAGAGCAAAAGGATACTTCACATACACTTCACCCAAAGCTTGACAGAGGATTGAGTATTGTTCTTAAATTTGAAGTTAGTCCCGGGGTAACTTTGTGAAGGTATAAGACTAATCATTACACCTATGGCTGCTGTGCGTGTTTTCATTGCCCCAGTAATAGTTTGATAGAGAGATTCTCAAAATGTAGAGAGAAGTAGTAAAGACGCACGCTCACTATATCCAATCTAACAACGGATCGTTTGTGGTTTAGCTAAGGCTCAGCATGAGATTTCACCACACCACACCTTTTGATCAGATGTGGTTGTGACCGTAGTGCTCTCATCAAAAGCCAGATCGGACATGGTGTGCCTGTTAGCTTTAGCGTATTTCCTCAGAAAAGAGAAAGTTCTCTGACGTTTAGACAATTTCTGTCATTTGCTTTGGTGCAGTCTTCTCAAAATTGCAAAGACCTCGATAATTTAATGTTATTAATGGACCTTATAAAGGGTGTCCCAAAATACACGCAAGTAGAAATTTTGATAGAAAACACAGGCCTTTAATTAAAAATTGTAAATGTTTTATTGATTCATAAAGTATACAGTATAGGGTTATGTATGGAATAGCATACCGGGTAAATGGCCTTCACAGCGTTGCTGGCACATACGCACTCTTTTGTCTAAATTTTCCATTACCGTTTTGCTAAATTTGGATGAATTTCTTTGATACAGAGCTCAATTTGCTCCTTCAAGGCGTGTGTAGTCGTGGGCTTGTTGGCATAAACCTGAGACTTCAAAAACCCCAAAGAAATAAGTCCAACGACGTTAAATCCCAAGATCTGGGCGGCCAATTCTGATCCCCAAAACGAGAAATGCCTCATGCAGTAATTGAATTGTTTCTCGGGCTGTATGGCATATGACACCGTCTTGTTGAAACCACATGTCGTCCATACCCATATCATGCAATTTAGGCACAAAAAATTGGATTATCATGTCGCGATAGCGAGCACCATTAACTGTTACTGCCTCACCAGCCACATTTTCAAAGAAGAATGGTTTGATGATGCCTTGAGCCCAAAATCCGCATCAAACAGTGACACGTTGTGGATGCATGACAATTTTGACGATTAACAAAGCCATCAAGATGAAAATGAACCTCATCGCTAAAGATGATTTTGTTTGAAAAATCAGCTGCCAAACCTTCATCATTTTTAAAAGATTGCTCAACAATAAAAACGAGTTGTTCTTTCATGTAGCACTCCATTTTTAATAACCTTGAACTGTCAACACTTTACCACACAAATGGCGCAAAATTCAAATCTTGCGTGAATTTCGGGACACCCTTTACTTAGAAAAAAGTGTTTATCTGGAATTGAATGGTCCTTGTTGATGTTAACCATCACTTAGACAATGGCATCCTTCAGAGCTTGGATGGTAGTTCTATGTTCAACTAAACTGGTGAGTTAGGTAGCCATAATCATTGAAGTTGATCACCTTTCATTCCTGAGTCATCGCGTCGCAGGATCCTGCTGGACACGTATGGTCTTATTTCACTCACATTGTCTATCCAGGGCTTAAAAACGGCATCTCGCACCTCGATGTATCCGGCAGCATTCACTCGAAGATCTTGGAGGAAGGCATAACATGACCTTTATGCTCACATCTCCAAGGACCATCACATTGCCACGAAACTGGGTGTACATCATACCAATGAAGGCCTGTATCTTCTGGATGCTTTAAATTGTTAAGGTGCCGCATTTCTCGGAGCACACTCTGGGTCTTAGTTTCAGACACTTGAAGGTCCCTTCCCATTGACATTAACGATGTTCCAACGTCCAGTTGAATACGATGTCGCACTTCTTGAACAAGTTCTCGACTTTTCTTGCTGTCCGAACGTGTTGAATGCTGTTTACATTTTGAAAAAGGCGAAACATCACCGCCAGAAGATCCCAACTCGACGCGTACCTTGCGAAAGAATAATCGGGCGACCTTCAAAAAGCGCGATATTTCGAGATCACTGTGATCTGCATGTATGCCAATAGTCACGGCGTTTTTTTTTCATTCCTTGTGTTAGGTATTTATCTGACATTGTACCCGAGAAAAACATCTGCTATTAACGCGATCAACACTACGACTGAACAAAGTCATGTCTTCGAATAGCCTCCACACCCTGTACCAGTATATAATATGGAATCTCTAAAAAGTGGATAACTTAATTCTGGCTGTCCCTATGTGCGCCTGTGTGGATTTGCACACGATAGCAGCCCAAACGGCTGGACGGATTTACTTCAGACTTCAAGAAAGGAGCGTATGGGCACGACGGCATCCCAAACGGCTGGACCGATTTACTTCAGACTTGTGAGGTCGATGACTAAGTGGGTGACAAACACAGAAAAAGACAAACCTTTCATATTTATATATAGCTATAGTTTATTGTTTCAATAATAATCATAACACGTTACTCTTAAATGTCATGTGTAGGTGACACGTTATTAGATCCTTAACATTATACAAGTATCCTTTGTCTTTTAACTTCGTATACACTATCTTTTCTTTTCTTTTTTTTCCATTTTAAAATATAAATCGCAATTAAAGTACACTTACTTCGTATATATGGTACATTTATTCTAAAATTTAATAAAATTCTAAACTTAACTCTGCCCTACAAGCTGAACAACTACATATTTACACATTCAAGGACAAACCAAGAAGCAGAAGCCTGACGAAATGAAAAATGAGTCAAAAGACGAAATCAGTTCAATCCTGCGAATCGCCAGTGTTGCTGTTTCTATCGGTATTGGCACTGTTGGACTCCGATTGATCGGCGTCAGGTTGCAGAACTCCTGGCAGGTATCCCGTGCCGGAGTATGGTGCAGTCAAGAACCTCTTCGCATGGGCTTGCATGAAAGGATATCGATTGGTGGGCGATCCAAACACCCCTGGTGGCACTAGTGGTGAGAATGCCGATTTGAGTGGAAACGGTGGTGAGGGTGGTACATTGGTAGCAGTCAACGCTTGCGTCATATCCTCCCCAGAGAGTATGGCTTCCATTGCTTGCAGGACATCACCTCTGTAGCGCTGCAACAGTTGTTCCACTTCGTTGCGTCGTCGATTGGGGAATACCCGCAGCAGTACATCGACCGGAGATCTCTGTTGGTGTTGTTGTTGATGCTGATGTGGTGGCATCGCCGCTGGCATGAACTGGGTATGGTGGTGATAGGGTATGAAACCCTGGCCATTGTTGCTGAAACTGCGCAGGATATGTAAACTCTCGGATGGTGTCGATGGCGGTGAGGTGGAGTCATCCTTTTTTAGGCTCAGATTTTCTGGGGTCGCCTCATCAGGAGCAGAGTCAACATCGAGGTCGGATTCTGGAGAGCTCGGTGGACCAGTGCGGGCCGGTGAGAGATTCGCTGAGTGGTTATACGTCTGACTTTTGTGACGAGGACTGCTGGGTGATGATTCTGAGCCTGTATCTTGGTCTGTTTCATTCGAGAGACGGGCACGTTTCGATCCTGAAAAGAGAAACGAAAGACGAAATTAATAAAAAACATCCTAATCCCCAATTAACAGCAGCAATTACAAGGGCTTCACAGTGTGCATTCGTGCGTAAATCTACAAGTTGTTACATTTCATACCTGACGCACCCTTCCGAAACCACAAATAAAAAACAATTTGGACCAAGGGAACGAAAAGGATATTTGATTATTTATTTTTCCCCGCAAAAGGATACATTTTCAGTTCTGTTCTGGGGTTGCAAGTGGTGCACTTGAGTGAAGTTTATTTTTTTAATTTCCTTGCGTGTGTCCTTTTTGAAACATTTTTGCCTTAATTGACTCGATGCTTATCCCTTAATAGTGCACAAACAAACAAAACCAAGAGTGAATCGAGGACCACCTTGATTTCGGGATATTAATGTTATCACAATAGCAACAGGAGCATATGGATCCCATTGATATTCGATACCTTTTTTTATACAAGGAGGCTCGAAATGGGAAATCTGATTTTCCTTATTTGCTTTTGGTAATGGAGGAGTGCGTATGTGCGTGTGTGCGTGTGTTTGTTTTGTGTGCATATGTTTATTTTGTGTCAGATTTTAGTTATGCGCTGGCAGGACATTTTTTTATTTAAATGGTAATCAAGGATAATTGATTTTTCGATACGACTGTGAGAAATTCGATTGAAATGTATGTGGAGATAATGTGCCAACTTGAGAATGATTATAGGAGATACACCTGTTTTTAAGAAGCGGAAGTGAGAAGGTCTTTGGGAAAGGTCAACAATTATGAGGACATTATATATGTAGGTGTGTTTCGCGTTGGTTTTATTCGTCAAAAGGTTGAAGTTGGAGCCAGGAAGAACTTAAAATAAATTGACACGTAGTTGACCGTCTTCGGTCCTTAAGATAGCCTACGATACCATTGATAAATTTGTTGGAGTCCCACGAAATGTTATTAGGTAGTTCTTTTTATATTATAGTAGAACCTGTATGCCTAAATTAGAATGATGCTGTTTTTTTTAGAGGTTTTTTTCGAATTGGCAATACTTTTTCCAGCGACAGCCAATTTGACAGCTGACAGCTGATTTGTGCTCAGTTTGGTTTGACATTTTACCATGAATAGACTTACGCCAGAACAACGCTTGCAAGTTGTGCAAATTTATTTCGAAAATCATTGTTCAGTTCGCTAAATTTAACGTGCGTTACGTTTACTCGTATTTTACTGTCAACATAAGTGTCCATCCGAGCAAGTAATTCGAATAACCATGGATGGTTTGGTAATACACATCCGAAGAAGCTGTTGCGGCATTGACAAGGTTCCGAATAAGTCCATTCGCCATCGTGCACAGTAATCGGAGATGTTTCCATCCACTTTATGGAAGATAATACGGAAAGAGTTTAGTTTACGAGCTCCTGTTCGTGTAAGAAAGGAAGCCGCTTGACCATCATATGCATCGTACGTTCGGTGAATGGGCCAAAAACGAGTTTGCTCTTGATCCTCATTTTGTTCAACGATGAGGCTTATTTTTGGTTAAATGGCTACGTCAACGAGCTAAATTGACATATTTGGAGTAAATAAAATCCACAAGCCATTATCGAGACACCGTTACATCCTCAAAAAGTCACCGTTTGGTGTGCTTTATGGGGTGGTGGAATCATTAGTCCATATTTCTTCAAAAGTGATGCCGGCCAGAGAGTTACAGTCAATGGAGAGCGGTATAGATCCATGGTTACAGCCTTTTTCGTTCCCCAATTGAATGGCATTAACGTGGGAGAGCTGTGGGTTCAACAAGATGGCACAACATGCCACACGGCGCGCCACAATCAATTTATTGAAGGAAACCTTCGATGAGCGTATAATTTCGCATAATGGACTTGTGAATTGGCCTCTAAAATTGGGTTATTTAACACCTTTGGATTATTTTCTGTGGAAATATGTGAAGTCGTTAGTCTACGAAGATAAACCAGAGACGATGGACGACTTGGAAGCCAACATTCGCCTGGAATTGGAGTCCCAGATTGCGATTTATTCGAATATAAAAGCAACACCATTTAGAAGGATGTGTCGCTATGTCTGTCTATCTGTGTGTCTATATGAAAGCTCGCAACCAACCACCGATGCTGTTTTCACTATCATACATATAGCACACGCATTGCGAAAAATGTAGGGGTAGCAAAGTTTACGACGTATCTTTAGAGGGACAAGCAGTCAACATAAACGTGCAGAAAGTAGGACAAAGTTCCTGCTGATGCACGACAAATTCATTAAATTTATTATATAAAGCGACGCTCCATAGAGTGACGAGAAGAGCTTACTTCATCTACAAGCAGAAGAGAAGGGAAGAACGTCAGCGTCTAAGAAAGAATATGAAATACGCGAGAAAGTAAAACGAGCATGCCAAGGTTACAAAGCCCGAACAAAAGCTTGTAGGGATGAAGACGAAAATCTACAAGTAGAGTCACAGTCGGTGCTGAGAATTAGGAAAGATCAGTTCTGCAGACTGTTAACGGCGATGACGATCAAAATTCCGCTTTCAGTCAGAATGCTCCATCAACCAGGATGATGACGGTCAACAATTTCATCCACCCGACTGCAGTGAAGTGAAGATGCCAGTATCTAAGCTACTACTGCCGAGCTATTTAATGCAGCTAGGGATAATTTGGTACGGAGCATATATTAACTCCATCTCTGAGATATAAGATCCTATCTGATATTTTATGGGAATGCCTTAAACTTTTTGTCTTAGACCAGGAAAGTCCACCATACAACAGATATTCACAACTCCAAACCGATACTCACCATCATCGATTTTAAAGTCGGCTATGATAGCGTAACGAGCTATACAGAGCCATAGTTTTAGAATCCCAGCCAAACTCGTCCGTCTGTGCAGGATGACGATGCAGAATGGTTGGTAACAACATCACCAATGCTTTTAATGGTACAATCTTTTAAAAGTCAGTAAAGCTACACGCGCAAGCCGACGACATTGACATAATTGGAAGAACGCAACGGGCTGTCGGGGGTATTGAAACAGAACCGGCTGTTTTGAAAGAAAATTTCTTGGAGTGAGTTTTGGTCCCATTTGTATCGACAGTGAATGGGGGCCTGCGCCCCCAACAAAATACAACAAAAAACTATACTAGTTGTGCAGCGACATCGACCTAGTCAGAAGGGTTCGAATTCATCGTCTAGGATGGCTAAGACATGTAGAGAGAATGGAAATTAACGCTCTGGCACTGAAAGTCTTCGTATCCATCCTCAACCAACTTCATATGCAAAACTGGAGGCGGCTACCACAAGGTCGAGCTGGCTGGAGACGCTTGTTGATTGAGGTTCAGGTGCACCCCGTACTATAGCGCCATCTAAAGTAAGTAAAAGCTAAAAATTTAAGGCGCTAACGAAATTATAGAACATACTCGTACACCAAAATCATGTACATATGCAGAATATTAAGCTCTTTCATAGTTTTAGAATAAAGTCTATGGAGGTATACACTGCAGACTAACATGTAACTTACAATAAATTTGGATAGACCTATTAGATTCCTCAATATAAAATCTATTTTAAACAGGGTCGGAGAGACCATTGAGCCCAGGGGTTCAACAGCATTAGTTAAGAATGGGGTAGAAGTCCAGCCATCTAATACAACTTGTATTGGTGGACTACTTAAAAAGCTCGCAATAGATTGTGAGAAGATGCTACCAACACAATAAGATTGAAGATTACTCGTATTTATGAGAGCGCTATGCCACACTCCTTCGAAAGCTTTGAATATATCGAGGGCGACTACTCTACATTCACCATATTCGTGGATGCATTGGTTCCATTTTTCAGACAGGTATACCATTAGGTCCCCGTACTGGCGGTCATTATGGAGATGGTTTCATTCGAGATATTTCTCCATGACCTTGCACGTTAATGCTGTGGGTCGGTTATTAGAAGAGCCTCCTCTGGAATTGTGCGGACGTGCGCAAGTTTCCATTTTTCCAGAAAAATGCCTGTAAAGCATAAGGTGGAAGAGCTTCCGTTGAAGTTTGGCAAGGGTAGAAGAACACCTCTTAAATACAAAGGGAAAGATCTCATCCGGACCTGAAGATTTGGTACAATTGAGATCTTAAGGACTCGAGCAACTGAGTGAGTACTATTTGTCCTAAAGAATGTTCGACTCGGTTCAGCATAGGTAGAGAGAGAAAGAGAGAGAGTTATCTGATAATGTGGAATTTGCTGCGAACATTGCAGCTAGCAGATTAGCTTTTTCTATGGAGCCCGTAATATTCTTGTCATTGTAATCAAGAGCCGGGGTAGCCGGTGTGGAAGAGCCTCTTATTCTTTTCACGAAAAACTAAAAGGATTTACTTACGCCAAAAATGTGTTTTGTGGAGTGGAAACGGTTCAGAAGTTAAACCGTGTGACAGACAGACACCATATTGAATCCATTAAGAATCCACTAATAAGAGAAATAGTTACTCTGACGATTGATAAATACAAGATAGAGTCAAAGTCGTTCACAGAGTGCCTGGGAATGTTAGATTACCTTCGAAAAAGCATTTGAAAAATACTGGTAAAGCGAGCGCGCTTTTGGAAGATATGTCTAACGCAGGAGGACCGTGGTATAAATAAAGACGACTTCTAGTAGGAGTACAGAAATATATTATACACTATGGGGCTCCAAATTGATTTGGAATATGAGCTTATGCATAAAATAGTGGCAGTCTACCAACTACGCGTCTACGGTGCCTACTAGCGGAGACCAAGAAGCACAATAAACTTCACTGCAAGTAGGAAAAGCAAAATACGCAGGCGATTAATACGTCATCTTGCCTGGAGAAATGAGAAAATTGATGGAGAAGGTAGAAAAGGAGCGTGCATCCACCGGAATCCAGATTCAAAAATAAAAGTGAGGCCAATTGTACGAAATGCGAATCCAGAGCACTTAAGGAGATCGATCATGTCTCGTTTCCATTCTGAAAGGGAAATACTATGGGCTTCGAGGAAAACTTGGCGAACAGCCAACACCAGAACACATAGTGTTAGAGTCGAAAGAAAATGGACTGCAGTCAGTTGGTTTTGCATGGCAACAGCCGTTAAGTGAGATCTTCGATGCTCGGAAAGCCTAAGAAATAAGAAGTAATGTTAGTTCTATGGGGACTAGAAATTGACATTCTACTGAGTATGGGCTCGCAGTATCTACCTATATAAGGCTTTCCACTTGCCTTTACAGATATAATAATAAAGTAACATTCAGGTGAAGCACAAAACCCTCCTTTGGCTTTGCCGGATAAAAATGTTAAGAAAGGACGCATTCAAATTTTCTGTTCACGCTCCGAACTCTTTCATTTCACTTTAAAACATTTAAACAAAAAAATAATCTCGCTGTAGCAACACAATCAAATTATTTATTAAAATTAGACTTATACAACATGAGCCTTTAAAAAGCTAAATTCTAAGTCTTAACTCTAGCAAAAGTGTTTTACCTACAAAAATGGAGTGGCTACACAAGCATTCGAAGAAAATCAAAACCAACTTTGAACATTTTTCTTCAGTCCTTTGCAGATACTTTTAAAATTTCGAGCAAAAAACGCTGCGTTTCAAAGCGCACATAAGACCAACCCAAACCTTTATAAAACGAACAGCCAACCTGAACAGAAGTAACTTAAAAACAACATCACAATCGATGTTGAGAAAGCGGATATAGCATTTCTGCAGATCTCTACACTGAACTTGTAATCGGTGGGCCATCTGCCGGTTTCTTTTTAAATTACATGTTACTTTGACACTGACAGCTCTTTCGCGCTCAAAAAATTGACAGAAATGAATCGATTTACGCTTGAACTTGAAATATTGAAAAATTATTTCCAAAGTGCGAATTTTGAAAAGAAAATTTCAGTCGAAATAATGCACCAATTGTGCCTGCTCTACGCAAGGTTGTGAAGAAAGTTCGTAAGAGTGGAAGTGCTGCAAGTTATCTTCATGTTCGTCCTGTGCGTTCAGCCGATAATATTGCTGCTGTTGCTGAAAGATTGCGTGTAAGCCCAAGAACCTCAACCACAGACGCAGCAATTGAACATTAGCCGCACTAGCCTCGGATTATTCCCTTACAAGGTCCAACTGACTCAGGAATTGAAACAAAATTTCCTGTTTGGGCTTTAGAGCAGCTCGAAATTGACGTCGATTTTACTAAAAAAAAAAAAAGTATATTTTTTTGGATGAGGCACATTTTCATCTCGATGGCTATGTAAACAAGCAAAACTGCCGTATTTGAGGCTCGGAAAACCAACAGAAGTCTATGCATCTTCAACGTTTGACTGTTTGGTGTGGTTTAAGGAATGGCGGCCATTATAGGCCCATTTTTCTTCGAAGATGAAGATGGCAACAGCGTTACGGTCAACGCAAACACTACAGAGGCATGATAACCAATTTTTTTTTCTTGGCCGGAAATTGAGCAAATGAACTTAGACGATCTCTACTTCCAGCAAGATGGTGCCACGTGCCATACAACTAGTTCAACAATCGATCTTTTGCGCACTAAGATCAATAATAGTGTAATCAGCCGTTTTGGTGATGTTTTTTTAGCTCCGCGGAGTTGCGATCGAGCTATTCGTGAAATAGAACCCCGAACTATAGAAACTGTACTCCAAATTTGGGTTGACAAGCCAGTCGTGGCAGCCATTTGAATTAAATAATCGGAAAGTGGACTTTCTTTAATCAAGCAAAAAACTTTGTAAAATAAAATGGATTGACCAACAGATGGCCCACCCTTTACAATGACAACCAATGTTGGCCGCACCAACATTAAGCAAAGCGTCTGTTCAACAATGTCAAAATCGAATTCCAACAAGGCTCCTAGACTTGACAGACTAGCTGCCGACGGACTATTTAAAACCATTCGTTGAATTTTTAATAATTTAGTAGTGAGAAATGTAAAGTGTTTCACTAGTATATCAATGTACGTCTGCTGCACCCAAACCGCTTTTACTAACTTCTCATAAACTCCCTGTTAAATAAAAGTCCTCCAGACTTTTGCTTTTAGTTTCAAAACGTTTTTCCATACTGTTGAGTTCTTTTCGCCTCAGTTATTTCACCTACGGCCAAAAGACAACATCTCCCCCACAAAATTCACCCCTTCTTTGTTGTTTGACTCCAAATGTCCTTGTTTACGGAAACAATTTCGTTTAATCAAATCGACTTTATCAAAACGGTTGCCATATGCATCTGAGTTCTTTTGCATGCTTTCAGTTGAAATTCTTTTTTTATTTTTACACTCCCCCACCCGTTTCAGCGTATCGTCCTGCGTATGAGTGGCAAAAGAAACACTCATGCGTGTTTTTTAACAAATTCCATCTTTGAACAACAGAAACGAAATGTCAACAAGGGTAACCGCTCGTTATAAATGTCCATTGTGTGGCATTTTTTTTACACGGACTCAGCTTTGCCAAGACTTGCATTTTCAGATGGAATAAGGTATCCAAGGTGGGTGGCCCCAATGTTAACACTTTAGAAGCCACTTCGCGTCGTGTTTTTTTTTTTTTTTTTTTTTTGTTTGTTCTGCTGGTGTCAAAGGCGAAATCGCATATGTGTGAGTTTTTTCTTCTTTTACGTAACAAAGATTCTTTTATTATTTTGCACCTGAAGGAATCGCGGAATTGAGTCCAAAGAAATTGCATGCTTAGCGATAAAGCAACAGAAATATCAAACAAATTTGATGGCCCCTAGAAGAAATCTCCACTCACTTGAAGGATCCTGAAATACTGCCGAATGTTAATCTGAAGAAAATCCCACACATACCATCATCGATTTGAAAGAAACACACCATAAAGCCAAATAAATAAAATGCTTTTATACTAACCAGGACTATCAACGTCCGTCCGATCCGGTGAGTATCCCATTGACAATCTATCCGAACGTATCCGATCTGTATCCGGTTCACTGCCATTAAACTGCACCCGTTGATTAGCATCCATATCACTTGGTGGCGATGGAATTCCAGAATGGAAAACACCCGGCGGTGGTGCTGGTACACCACCATCAGCTCCAGTACCATTTCCATTATTGCCACCATTCTGTTGTGCACTTGGTACCGTCGAGTAAAGTAATCCCAATTCTCGTGCTTCGTTTTCCTCTTGAGCCTGTTGACGGCGGAGAGCCACCTGAATGGTAGAGAAATACTTGGAGTCATTAGAAATCGCATGTAAAGATATGCACATTAGGCAAGAGGGAGATTTGAGTGCATCTGTGCATGCAGGTGAGAAATTTCTTTAAAGGATTTTTAACGGGGCGACACTTGAAGTGATATTTTACATACCTGAGCTGCCATAACGCGTTGACGTTCCGCAATCAGTGTGCATTTGGCGCAAACACAGTCTCGCCAGCGACAGTATCTTTTGTGACCTTTCAATGCGCTAACCTGAAACAAATCAAATTAGAAATACGAGTATAAATATAGATTAGGGGCATTTGCTTTTAATTTTTGAGATTTATTTGAGATTTTAGAGAGATTTTGATGACATTCAAGTCATCAAAGAGAGTTTACACAGAGTCCTATTGGTCCCTTGGGTTGTGATACCCCATCTAACACTGTTTATAGGTAGCTGGTCCTTACTCGAACCAGCGTGTACTCCTTATGAATCTCGTTAAGTCCATCAACGAAACATGTGCCACCTCACCCAGTTCTCCGAAGAGTCAGTTTCCCATATGGAGGAGCCGACGGTTGTGGAGATTAGCGCAATCACAGAGTAGGTGTTTGATGGTTTCTATTTCTCCCTCATCTTGACAGCTCCTGCAGTAGCCTGGGTAGTTTATGCTCAGCCTTTTGGCCATAGTGCCGATTGCACAATGTCCCGTCAGAATGTCCCAAAGGTATTGAATCGAAAGAATAGAGTGTACTCCTCAAAAATTTCCCCCTCTAGCAATCCCAAGGGGTGACAGTATCAGGAAAATCAACTTTGAAAAGAATTTCTTAACAAAGCTCAGCAATAAGAAAAATTGGAACCTCCACTGTCTATAGCCATTCAATAAAATGGCATATAAACGGGTCGAGAACTAAGAAAGGAACTGTGCAGGAATGTTTGGACCAAAAACGAAGCACTCCGAACCCATGGGCAATAAATGCCATAAATAAATGCGTCCAAATCAATCTTGACAAAAAGTACGTCGTTAAGTCGAAGCATGTGTGGTAATGCTTACAGAAAAGTGACAAAATGTGCATACAATAAGACTGCATACCCTGCCATATTAAAATAGAGGGTAATGAACTCGCGAGTAAGGCAAGGAGTAAGACAAGGAGCCCTTAACTCTTCATTCTTCGTGAATCATTTTGCGGAATAGGGGATCACACTCTCAAAGAAGAATTCAGGAGAATGGAGAAGGAAAACAGGAATAGAACCTGGAAAAAAATTCTAAATGCTACATCTAAGGAAACTAGGTATAGCATAGGAAGGCAGCATGAAGATTTTGCAATGCGTCCAGTGTGACTCGAGTGTGGCTCTCAACCAAAATTACGAAAGGAAGGGAACAAACCTCTCCAAGGTATTAGTACAATATTTACACAATATACCACAGTTTCAGTGCGTCTTCTCACAAATAATAAATAAAAGGATGTCTTCACAATTGCAATGCGAATTCAATGAGTTTGTTTCAATTACGAAATAAAACTTAAGAGTGCATACAAGTATGTATGTTTCACTACAATGTTTTCCAAAAGTCAGAGGCCTAACGCGGGCGCTTTATTCACCTGCGTCGATCGACCATATCTCCACGTTACGTCAGATCCTTTAAAAGATCCCTGAATTGATACCCAATACCATTTCACTAATTTTGCGAATCATATAGAGTTGAACCACCCATATTGTTCCCCACTATGAAGGATGACAATGGAGAACGCTCGCTTTTTCGTCAAGATTGGAAATTGGAAAGAAGACAGCACCGAGACCTATCTTAAGTTTTGAATAAGGCAAGTCGACTCAATACCATGCAGTTTTTTTTCAATCGTGTGCTGGAATAAATAGTTCGCGAAACTCAACTACTTGGCTATCCGGATGACACTGACATTATCGGTAGAACAAAGCAAGCAGTCACTGGCACCTTCGCTAGCACTGAGCCAGAAGCAGACAAAATAAGACTTTTTTATTCTAACGAGCATGTACTTATGTACCGACATACGTAATAGTATGCTGTCTACAAATAAGGATGTCCACTTTAGCTTGGATATAGTCAAAGAATTTGTCCATCTAGATATGAACCGCAGTTAATTCTGCAAACGACGTCAGCTGGGGATGAAACGAAGAATCAGAACAGATCAATTGAGTATAAGATCCTTATCATTTCAGTCCTACATGTATGGTACAAAAGCGTGGATTGCACTAAAGTGCGATGAAATTGTTCTTTCAATCTCCAAGAAAAACTTTCTTCGCAAGATCGATAGTCCAATCTACGTTGACAGTGCATTGAGTAGAAGATTCAAAAAAATGCTGGCAAAAGGACCCGTGCTGGCTGGAGGGGCTTGTTGATTGAGGCTCAGGTAGACCCTCGATTGTAGCGCCAGTCAAAGTAAGCAAGTAAAACATGAGGCCCTTTAGCGAATGCTAATCTTGCAAAGTAGCAATGGAAAAATTAAGCAACAATAACTAAAGGAAAATTATAAGGCACGTCTTAGTAACTGCTTGTACTGATGTATAAAGTGTTAACCACTTCGACTCAAGGTGACGTCAAAAAAAGTCGTACTAGGCTGTTCTAGATACTTTTGGCGTCTAGAAGACTAGTATAAAGAAATCTGTCATGTCAAAGAAGATTGTCGTATAAGACAGTAGAAATTGGGGTAATTGTCCGAAGATACTTGTTACAGAAAAATCAAGACGAACATTATTAGTCGCAACAACAAGGTCTCAGGCCCAATAAAAGGGCAGCAAACAATATTCTGCTAATAGTGATTAAATCAGCTTAGAATTAACGCAAGAAAGAGATGGACATCAGAACAACAAACTTCATTAGGTAAATCGGTTTTGAGAGTCTGTAGATAAAATTTATTACCGCCTGGTAACCGATTGCTAGGCAAAACCAAAGTAATCACGATTAAACCAAACAAACCTGGTGGCTTCGATGGTCTAAACTTTTTAAAACTGTAATAGATGACTCGAAGGTTGGAGCCTCAGTACTATTTACCCGACACATTTAAAAATCGATCGCCTCTCCTGCGTCAATTGCGGACTCAAACTATTTTTTCCAGCTCAACCCCATTTTTCGAAATAAAAAATTTCCTAAGCGACAAACATTCACATCATCGCCAGAGCAAAATAAGCAATCACTAGAATCGCTCTTGCCACCCCTATCGAGACGATTTTGTGAGACGATATTTAAAACCCTAACCATTCCAGTAGATGGTTCAGAGCATATCCTTTATCAAATTTTGAATGTACCTTTGGAGTCTTCAAGAGAAAAAATCTTTATAAGATAATGATCCTCTCTGCGTTGATAGTACATGAAGGAACAAATTTAGCCACTAACTGTAGAGGTTAAAGGATGTATAGCGACATTGACATCGTAAAAAAGGCACCGTTTAAGTTTTTAAATCTATCCGAGAGTGTTGCATTCAAAGTTCAACCAACTTAGCGTGCACAACTGGAGGAAAGGTGGCAGTTGACTAAGGATAGTGAGCAATAGACGAACTTTTGTCGCTTGATCCACCCTAAGTGCAGTATTACCTTTCTTAAGAAAATCGTGCTTTTTGGCTAAATGTAATCAAAGTTCAAGACTTCAGCAAAATATTGGTCCATTGGTAAATAGCCGGTGAAAGCTATTACCTACACTTAGAAATCTTTCTATCGTGCAGCAATGTTCCGAACATCTACTTACTTACTTTAACTTAAAGGTCTAGATTCGTGATTATTATCACCCGGATACTCCGAAACCAAGGAGCTTTCGAAAGATTTCATTTGAAGGATTGATCCGTCAACCCCCTGCATTCACCATGTGAACATGAGAGGATGTTTGTGTATCTGCTCAATAACTAGGTACTAGGATAGCACTTCCATCAAGTGTATAAAAATAGATTCAACTGCTTGACAATTGTGCATCCTTTTACCAACAGAAGAGGGTATCTGCTCTTAAAAGAATTTCGAAACAGAGACCAAAGGAAGTAACGCTTATGCCAATTGTAGTTCCTTTTCAATCAATCAATCACATTTTTAGCAGAGGCTTTAGAAAAACTATTTCAAGATGATTAGAAGATCTTTGTAAGTTACCTGCGATAACTAAACAAGCTCCTACTAAAAATTAGATATTAACTTCTAATTAATATAAAAAGCATTACCTACTGACTGAACCACTGTATTTTATTCTGAAGCTGCGCAAGGTGCATAACGATTTTTATATTTCAAAGCATCATCACAAATGCGGATACCATCGCCAACAGCGGTGCAGCAGTGGATGGATTTCTGTTCAGCACAGCATAGCACAGGACAGTAGTTTGTCTTGGTTAACCTTTTTTTTTTTCCTTTATTTTTCATACAGTTTATCATACACTTGGGAAAATGTGCGCTCAAAAAGGAGGACTGTCCGTCGGGAATACGTACATTCTTTACATGTCAAGTGCATCGCGTGCTTGAATGACCAGTCCAAGAGTGGCAAAGGGGTAACCGAGTTAGCTATCGCTTGTGTTACCTAGTTCAAACCTGAATCATAATCATATCAACAAATCAGACATACAAGTCATTATTTTCAATTTAATAAGCACAAGAGCTATATATTGTATGCACATTATGTATAGCAGTAAATTGCTGTATACGACAGTGATACGTCAGGCTTTAACATATGCATCGCAACATTGGACAATGTAAGAAAAAATAAAGGCAACATGACAGCGACGGAGATGAAAATGTTACGGATGTCAGCGAGAGCTAACTAGAAGCAGAGGATCGTCGGAAAATCCTGTCCGAAAAGCAATAGCGACTCAAGTAAATTGGAACCTCGAAGAAGAGGCAAAAAAAGAAATAATTGGATCACTCAAATGCAACAACAATAGCAAATTCTGAGTCTCAGTGATGGTCTGATCCAAAATAGACCGGCCAGTAGAATGATATTGAAGTCCGCAGACTTAGCCAACCTCACAAGAGGTACAGAAGCAAGGAAAATACGTGGGAGAAATACTTGTCATAAGATATATGAGTAATACAAGAAAAAGAAGAAGTGAGTCATGACAAAGACAGGATTTGATCTAGGTTCGCTGTCACAGAAGAGTCTTGTTAATTAAGCCGAGACAACTTGCACTGGATGTGTAGAAAATCCCATTAGAAGCCCAATTAAGCTCATCAGATATCCAGCATCGGATATATACCTATCTATGTATATCTGGCTCGAAGTTTACCTATAGTAACATATCCGACGCCGGAAATGCGTGAACGCTTTCATTGAAATCTATATACTTCGAGCCTGATATCCGCTAACATATGTCCGATGCCAGATATATGAGAAACGAGCCTTACACCATGAAAATTAGCCACGTTGGGCGCCAATTAGGTACTCTGAGAAGGACTCGTGCAAATTACCATGTCATTCTTTAAAACCGTAAACTTTTTTCAAGTATTTCAAGTAACAAAAATCCGTAGGGTTCTTCTGCAAGCAAAGCATTTATTCTCTTTAAGTTTAAGTCACTTATTGGATCCATTGTTCAGTTGGTCTATAGAAGTTCCGACGGCATTTGCATTTGAAAAATTCTGTCACAAAATCCCTCTAAAATTTAAAGGAAAATACTCACAACACCATGATTTCTGCATCGTGCACACTTCGGTGTCCTTTGGTATCGCTCTGACGCGGCACGCAGGAAAAACGCAGGTGGCAAGGCACCCAAAACCGGATGTTGTGACATTAGATTCTGCATATCGACGCCACTGGGTAAACTCATTATTTTCTTACTTCACAGGTATTCACAGAAAACACAGATTTTCAAAATATCTTCTCTTTTTTTTTATTATCCTCGAGTATTCCTTATTTGAATCACAGTATCTCACTATTTCACGTGTTCACACTATCTTTATCAATTGTCACAAAAATATTGCTATTGGTACGATTGAGCAATAACACCACCGCACACACGTCATAACCCGACAATATCCCAATTGCAACTGATTCCAAAAGCCCAGGATAACATTCAATAGTTTCCACCGAGTTATACTTCCCAAGGGTTGATATACAATGATGATGCCTCCACCTCCACACCGTTTAGCCTGAGACCAGCTGCTACTTGCTACCTTTCCACTGCCATGCCACTGCCTTTGGCAACAATATACAGTACACAATGTGAGAGGAAAAGTTAAAGTGAAAATGTCACATAACGAGAGCGAGAGAGAGAGAAGAGAAAAAAATAAAAAATAAAAATCTTCAAATTTGGTACTGTATCTGTATTCATCGGGGGAAACACATCGAAAGCCTAGGCCCAGATGTCGACCAACCAAAAGCGATCATTGTGCGAATAGGAGAGTGTGTGCGCGCTAGTGTTTATGAGTACGCGCCCGAAGGCAGGAGGGATGAAAAATTTTCATTTTGTATCAGTACTTCGGTTACTTTTGCAATCGAAAATGGGGGATGAAATCCGCCGGTGTGTTAGTGAGTGTATCCTTCCGAGATACTTTTCTGCTAAATGGCGCAGGTTTTTTCTTTGTGTTTGTGTATGGGGTTTGCTTCTGAGGCTTCTGATAGGCGGTGATTTTTTTGCCTTTCAATAGTTCTTGCCGGTGAAAGAAGGATACAGGATATCTTGAGTGTGTTGGTGGAGATTTGTACAATGGAAACTTGAAACAGTTTTTCTGGCGTAAGTGACTTTTCGAGTGGAACGAGGGAAAATGTGTGTTCCACTTTCTGTAGCCTGTAATTTGATACAGATAACGTGATGATTTCAGAGAAATAAAAATGAGAAAAAAATGTGAATAAAACGAAATTATTTACTAGAAGGAATGTTTTGCTTTGAGAGTTTTCTTCTTACGAGTATATGGGCAGCTAGCTACCCATTTGTGATACATGGATGAACGTTCGACGTTCAAAGAAAGTCGATTTGATAATTAAAAGTTTTAAGTACAAATTCTCTTTGGGTATATTGTAATAAAAATTTATACACCCTTGACTTTTCTGAGTGGTCAAGCTTCATTAAAATAAGAGAAGGATCGGTTAAACAATTCTTGAGTCATCAAAGGAAAGCAGGGATTTTCTGCTATAATCAACGACAATGAAAGTTTTTCGCATTATTATTAAATCTTGCAAAAAGTTCGCCAACAACTTTTCGTCAAGGAATTTTATTAAAAATTTGTAAAAAAAAAAGTGAACAATTAAAATTATTGTATGGGTAGCTACGTGATGGGGAAAGTAGAGCCCAGAAGCGACCTTCGGTTAGCCAGATAAAATCTTTTGCATTTTTCACAATTATTTTAAGATTAAAATACTCCTCGGTCCACGATGTAGCCAAAAGTACCCCTTCCCATTTGAAAGTTAGTTCGGTTCGTCTTCTAAGACAACATTATTTCATTTACAAGTTGAATAACTTAACAGACTAGAGAACAATATAATTTACTACAAGGATAACTTATGTCTGAAGTAATTACAATAAATCATATAATAATTTTTTAAAAACAATTCCGGATAAACTTAAGTCTACTGTAGACCAAACTGAGTTGAAATTTACGATTGAGAGAGCGTCAATGTCAGATTGTAGCTTATACTTGAATTTCTGAGAAACAATTTCAAATCATCAGCGTAAAGCAAGCATTCACTGTAGGTTAGAACAGATATTATATCATTTTAAAAAATGATGACAATTACGGGTCCCAGGTGACTACCTTGAAGTACTCCTGAACAATAGTCGAATAATTTCGAGAGAATGGAATCAAGCTTAACCATTTGCATTGATGACTAAAAGCCGAAGCAAATTAATTTATCTATTGATACACTGTTATTCACAGAATCAAAAGCCTTGCTAAAGTCAGTGTAGACTGTGTCAACCTGACTTTTTTCAAACGAGTTTGGAAAAGACGACGTAAAATAGACGAGATTAGAAGCTGTTGGTCTCTCTGAAAAAATCAATCAGTGTTGGAACTCGGAAATACATTATTTGCCCTAAAATTTAAGTTTTGTTTTGATAATACTTTCACAAAATTTTGGAATTGCTGATAATTTGCAGATTTCCCGGTAGTTCTTGACATCATTTTTGGAGTCAGCTTTGAAAATTGGAACCAGAAATGAAACTCTCCATTCATCCGTTCAAGTCTAAGAGACGTATTAAAGATAAGTAACAGAGGGTAGCTAATAGTATTCTTACACTTTTCAGAAAAAATGTTTAATTTATTTGCAAAAGACTTTACAATCTGCTACAAGCTTGCTGTTTATATCCATGATATCATTTCTATGAAGAACTAGCAGATTGTCAGAATTTTTAAATCTTATTTCTTATTTTTTAAGTTCTTTAAATGTGGTAACCGTTGATTATACCATGGGGGCTTAGAGAGCTTCTTCTTAGATGTTATTGAAGAAATTAAATTTTGTTGTATTATTATCATTTTATTAATATTTTTTGCTATTTCTTAGCGTTTCCGACTAAAAAGAGGTGAACTTTATTTTATTTTAAAAAAAAAACTCACCCTGTAGAGTAGGTAGGTAGTATTAAAGGAAAGTGTCGCTATGTACATATCTCTGCCTGTATGGGAGCGTTTATTTCCAGAAGCGCTTAACGGATTTTTATGCCTTCACCAATCAATTTTCCTAGGAAAAATTTATTTGAAGAGATAATGATGTCGTATCATATTTATGTTGTAAAGTAATTATTTCATAACACAATTATATCATAACTTAATAATTTCATAACATATTTATGCCGCAACAAATTCATGTTATAATTATGTCATAACATACATACTTTATGTCTTCTACTTTATGGCATATATTTGCTTGTGACCCGATCTGTGCAGGTTCAAGCCTGAGCGGGGAGTAGCAACGCCAAGAGCCACCGAGACCCAAGAATAAAAGAGAAGCGAATAAAGTTTAAAATGCCTCAACCACTACACCAAAAATGGGTTTCTACCTGGATGGACCAAAAATCGAGTATGAGTGCTCTGGGATCTGGGAATTGACTTTAAAAAAAAATGTCGTAATATATTTATGTTATAAGTCAATCCTCAAAAGGACATTAAATAAAGGGCACAACTGGGTCGCACGTACTTGCTCCATATGAACCACCTGTGTGGTATCTAAACAATAAGAAATTTATGGAACCAATATTAAAATAGTTTTTCCCAGAACATTTTTAGACAAAATCCGAATACATAAACTGTAGGTCCTGTGTTTCAGTTTTAGTTCATATAATAAAGAACCTAATGTAAAATTGCATGAACTCATTTTACTGGGTAGTTCATATAATTGGGGGTTTATATGATATAAACGAGATTCTACTGTAATTTACATATTTAAAGCTCAGCGTTCAATTGACACATACAGTAGACACTCGATTATACCAACCCACGATTATATCAACTGCTCGTATGCATTATAAACAAATTTCAGTTGAAAATTGAGCTGAGTAAAAACGTAGTAGATATCATCGCAGTCACAGTCTCATTGATTAGGATTGCTGTTCCTGATAGCTAACAGATCTTGGCAACAGTTGTCAATAATCACTGTACCTATATTACCTGCAGAAGATACCGGCGTTGATGCTTTAGAAAAATAAGGTATAGAAAATTATCCACCAATAAAAGTTGACTTATTGAAAGTAATTTCAGCTATAAATTCATTGTTAATATGGTTATAGGAAATGTATCTATTTATGAAGAACTATGATGCTGTGAAAGGACAATTCAACAGGGATTTAAGCGAACAATGCAAAGGAAAATGTTTAACAATTTTTCCCGAAATTACTTTAAATATGTAAAAAGACTTGTTGCACTTTATTGTACTTACATTGCTTTAATAAAGACTTTAAGTTCCTTATAACGATCTAAAATTTAATTTGTTTAATACTTCTTTATAACAACTTTTCGATTATATCAACTGACTCTACTATATTCGAAGTTGTTCTGTTCTCCTGTATTCCCTGTACGTTATATTGCAGCTTAGGGCGGATGAATGACTTATAAATTGAGGCCAGATCAGACGGGGTAAAATATTTCTAGCAGCGTTTAAGCAATTCTAGACATTTTGTAGCATTTTTGGCAACCTCGAATATGTGATCATTTCACATACCGAGAATGGCAAGTCTTTCGGTTTCAATGATGCAAGTACCATCCATGGATAATGGTTGAGGGTTTTGGTTTCGCTTGAGAGACAGAAGACAGCATTGTTTTTTGGAAACAATGGGGTTCAACAAATAGAGTGGGGTTCAACAAACAGAGTGGAATTTACTCTGTTCGTTGAACTCGATTTAATTATGCTGTCCAGGTCGGAATTTAATGTGTTTAACATGCGTTGCCCTTCTACGGCCGAAGAGCAAGGACGTGAGTTAGGAAACGAATATGTAAAACTGAGAGCACTGTCATCAGCGATAGAATGGATTGGATTAGAAGTTGCAGACAAAAGTTCATTTATAAAAACAAGAAAAAGAATAGGAGACAAAACAGAGCCTTGGGGAACACCAGCATTTATTTGGTGAATTGCAGACTTGAAGCCGTCCAAAACAAACAGACGCCTAAAAAATGTCGTTCCTTTGGCAATGTTACTTTAGGTCAATCCCCTCTTTAACGGATTTAAAAATAAGCAAAACAGATTTTATAAACATATCTACACGCATTTTAGAGCAGAGTAGTCTTTCAGGTATACATCATGCCGACTGTCATCATTGCTGTCTGGATCTGGATTTCTTACTCCAAATTTACATAGTTATGTTAGCTTTTTAGTGCATTGTATGTGCTTTCGAACATGGTTTCTATGATACTTTCAATAATAAATGACGCGAAAATGTTGCGCGCATTAAAAAAAAAAAAATAAATAGAAAGGAGACAAATCAAGAAAGTTTGGTATTGACTACAAGCTAATGTAGAATGACAAAACAACTCAGAGTAATGGTGGCGGAAATCTTGGTTCTCCCTATCAATCCTTAAATTTAATGAGTGACTTTGAAGTGGTTGCAGTAAGTGAAACTGAACTCATAACTTGTATCGCCCACATAAAATCTAATTCAGATGGAGAAGATGGCATACCATTACGATTTATTAAATTGATTCTACCCTTCATTGTGTTCCATTTAACTCACCTTATTAACCACTGTATCACAACCTCAACTTTTCCTAAACACTGGAAAATTGCTCGAGTAATACCCGTTGCTAAAAAAATTAACCCTGACACTGCTGCTGACTTCAGGGCAATCAGCATTTTACCATGCCTGTCAAAGGTTTTCGAGAAGCTAATAGCAAAACAAATCATTCGCCATTTGTCTTGTCGTAATTTACTCTTGGTTTCAGAGCGAACCACAGTTGTTCCACTGGTATGGTCAACATATTTGAAGACATAAGGCAAAATTATGACAGAGGATATGTTACTCTCCTATGTTAGCTTGATTTCTCGAAAGCCTTTGATAAAGTAGACCATAATATTCTTTGTTGGAAATTAATAAACTTGTTTGGTTTTGGCAACAGTGCAGTAAGGCTTTTGAGGAGATTTTTAAGTGAAAGACTTCAAAGAGTTGTTACTTCTAATTCTTCCTCAGTGAAGCAGGGTGTACCACAAGGATCGATTCTCGGTCCAATTATGTTTTGTATTTTCGTAAATGACATGCCATCTGTTTGTCGACACTCTTCGATACATTTTTATGCTGATGACGTTCAGCTCTACTTGGCCAAAACAATTTCTAAAATAACTGAGTTAACTAACAAAATTAATGAGGATCTTTTTCGGATTCAGACTTGGTCGGAAAAGAATTGTTTGCTCCTGTCCAAATTACAAGTCATACCTATATCATACAAATTACCACCTCTTACCAGTTTTCCTGACATTCTTCTATCCAGCAGTCAACTTAAAATTGTAAAAACTGTAACTAACCTTGGTTTTGTTATAAATCATAACTTGTCAGGATATGAACATACAAATTATGTCATAAGACGAATATATGGATGCCTTCGCAAACTGTGGTTAACAGCAAGTTTTACTCCCACTGCTACTAGACGAAAATTATTCATAAGCCTTATTCTGTTTACAGTACTATTGACTTCTTATCACAGCGTAAATTACAAGTGGCATTCAATTATTCAGTGCGCTATATTTACGGTTTGCGCAGGTATGACCATATATCAAATAGCTTACTTGGATCTTCTCTAAAACACTATATCGACGCTAGAAATTTTATATTACTACACAACATCATAATCAACAAGACTCCGTCTTATTTATATGACAAACTAAATTTTACGCTTTCGCCTAGAACATTCTGCCTCATTGCATCTCGATATCGATATTTAAACTCATCCCGTCTGTTCTTTATATACGCAATTAAACTATGGATTTCCTTGCTAATAAATATAAGAGCAATATCAAGTTCCACTCGCTTTAAAAGTGCAGTCTTTCTCCATTTCTCACTAATGATGTAAAATCTATCTTTTCATATTTCTTTCTTCTCTATAAATTTTCTTTCGTCTACCCATCTCAACTCTATATTGTAAATTCGTTTTTAAGTTTTTCCTTAATCGAATTTATTTTACAAAATTGATTTTGTTAACTAACTCTAAGTACTATAAAAGATAATAATCTTAATGTACCATGTTATTTATAGTAATAATAAATTGAATTGAATTGAATTGAATTGAATTGAATTGAATTATTGTGATAAAGGCCTACTGCAAAGAGTGATATCCCTAACAAGAATAACAGATAGACAAATTTTTCCTTGACTTACCCTTTAATGACCAAAAACAAAAATACCAGAATGAAGTGGTTCTTAGTTGCATGAGGAGCGCGTTTTTCTGTCAGCGATATTGTTCAAGTAAGTAGTATGTATATCTCTCGTCACACCCAACCACTGCATGAACTGTCAAGATATACGAGGGCAAGGTGAAAAGTTCTCGGCCTGACGCAGAGATGGCGTTCCAATCAGCAAAAATTTATGTTTCCTGCCTGGGTGCACTTCTCATTAGTTCGTATGACAAGTTTCAACTTGTTCTCTCAGGTAGTTTCTTTACACGAATTTTTGCAGTAAACGTCTTGCGTGTTTTTCGTTAAAAAGTTTACGGGGACTCTGCTCCTTCCATATCAACCGTTAAAAAGTGGTAAGCTGAATTTAAACGTGGTCACACGTCCCTCGAAGATGACCCACGTGAAGGACGGCCAAAAACCGCAACCACACCCGAAAGCATAGAAAAAGTCCATGATATCGTGTTGGCCGACAGGCGAGTGAAGGTGAGTGAGATAGCTGAGGCTGTGTGTATATCGGAAGAGAGGGTGCGAAACATCTTGCAAAAAAACTTAGGGATGCGAAAGCTCTGCGCAAGATGGGTGCCGCATTTGCTGAATGCCGATCAAAAGCAAATGCGCAAACGATTTTCGCAGCAATCTTTGGACCGATTCAATAGGGATCCGACCGATTTTGTGCGGCGATTTGCCACCATGGATGAGAAATGGGTCCACCACTACACGCTAGAAACGAAACAGCAGTCGAAGCAGTGGGTGGAAGCCAGTGGTTCAGCGCCAAAGAAAGCAAAGTCGATCGCATCTGCCGGAAAGGCCATGGCCAGTGTGTTTTGGGATGCGAAAGGGATCCTGTTAATTGATTACCTTGAGAAAGGTAGAACAATTACAGGCGAATATTACTCCAACCTTCTTGACCAGCTGGATGCCAAAATTCGCGAGAAAAGGCCTGGCTTGAAGAGGAAAAAAAATCATCTTTCACCAGGACAATGCACCTATACACAAGTGTGCGTTAGCGATGGGAAAACTACGGGATTTGCTCGGCCATCCCCCCTATTCACCTGATTTGGCACTTCCATCTGTTCCCAAACTTGAAGAAATTTGTTCCTGGGAAGCGCTTCGCATCCAATGCAAAAGTTGAGAGGGCCGTGGATGAATATTTTCACAGCCTTCCGGACTCTCACTTCCGAGAAAGAATACTGATGTTGGAGAAACGCTGGACCAAGTGTGTTGAAGTCAAGGGAGATTATGTAGAAAAATAAAATCATTTTTTAACTGAAAATCGAAGTCTTTCATTGTCAGGCCGAGAACTTTTCATCTTGCCCTCGTAGAGTAGACAGAAACCATCAAACTCTTGTTATGTTATTGCCCAAATCTACAAAACCGCCGCCTCCGTCATATGGGAAACAAGCTTTCTGACGAACTAGGGAGCTCGTACAAGTTCCACTTAGGAACATGATAGGCTTCATAAAGAGCGCAGGCTGGTTTGTAACAGAACCAACCGCAATACAAAGGTATTAAATATAGGTTTCACATAACAAAAGGGAAACAAGATAAGCACTTAGGTGCACTTCCCTCCAACCTAACATAACCTAGGTATACGAGTATCTCATAAAGAAACATACGTTCGTATAAAATGAGCCAAGTTCTCTTGTGTAAAAATTCTGAAAGCATTCAACCATGGAAAGGAGTGAGATCTAAAAGTGTGTTGTTGCAATGCTCTTCAATATTATTTGTGATAAGTTCGTCTTAAATCTATTTGCGTATAAATAAAATAAAAAATACGGTCCGACCACGCCACAAGTCCACAGTGGATGCAATGGCCTCCCAACGATCACATTTGGATTCTCAAAACCCTAAATTCTGCAATTTTGTTTGTTTACATAGCCGCCGAGCGAGTAATGTGCCTCATCGCTTAAGAAGATTTTGTTTCATATAATCGGCGTCAACTTGTTGATTTTCCAGCACCCAATCTGCGTATGTTCTGCACATTCTATGATCAGCGTTAATGCGTTGAGGGGTGCTTAAACGATTCATATTGTAAAATGGGAAAACATGAACTAACTACCTGTCACTATGGATGACAGATGGATTTAACAGATGCTGTATGGTAGAGATGTGAAATTCCAACCTCAAAATGAATAACCCTTTAATTGGATACACAATCACACAATTAGCAAATTGTGTCTCATACCCACTCTTATTTTTACATTTACGAATTAACAGACTTCTTAAGATTGATCGGGTTCTAATATTTGTTGACATGTCATCGAAATTCTCATCTAAAAACGATAAATTGAGAACCGGTACGACCTTTTCGAAACACGTTTGTGGAGTTTTCTCAGACAATTTGGAAACCATGCTCTTCTCTTCGGACTATTTCAATGGTAGGTATTCAAATGTATCGATAATTCAATGAAAAGTTTATATTTGGGAAATATGTATTCAAAAAGAGTAGGAATTAATATTTGAAAAGTAGTTCCAACTTGTCAAATGGGTGCTTCATCGTTTTTCGGTGTGAAAATCTACCCCCAGTATATACCAGCGCTGGTTTACGATAAAGTTCTGAGATACACAAATATTGCTTATTAAGGTAAACTTCTGAGCTATTGGATTTCATGTATTTTTTACTAGTATTTATTTAATCGATGAACGGAGCGTTAGGAAAAATATGCAATAATTGCCTGTGCAAGTTTTTAGTTTTTATCTTTTGAACACTTCTTCCTAATATAAAACCGTAACCGTATTTAATTTTCTATTAGAATTCAACAGAAACAGAAACTATTATGATTTTCTAAAATGTTTTTGGGCAATCGAAGCGCGAAGGACGGGGGGAGGGCTCAGAGAAAATGCTAAATTTCATGATTCTATGTTTTTTTATAGATCCTTGATTGGTAAATGTGTGAACGTCTTCCAAACTACTGATTAAAGTCATTGACCAAAAATGCACAAGTTACGTGTGCAGCTACAAATATAAAACTACTTTTTCTAATTTACATGGACTACTAGGCATTCCCATGCTCCAAGTTACAACTACAACCGACAAAGTTGGTACATACTCGTACTAACTAGGTACCTATAACTATTTACTCACTTCACTTCAATATTAACAAAAAAAATTGCATTAACTATTTGAAAAAAAATCCAGAATTCAACTCACCTCAATTCGAAAGCGCCCACTGTGACTACCACAATTGTTCATTTTTAACCTACTCATACACTCGACCGGAAAAAAAAATGTTACACACCCATTGAGCAGGAATGCACATACTTTCAGTCTAACGAATAGTGAGACGACAAAACGTACTTTTAAGATACAATTTCAAACAGAATGGATAATTCCCAGAAGTTTTCGTAGGGAAGAGAACTAGATATTTTTCACTCCGCCTTTTTGAGGAGGAGTTGTTGTACACCAACACTAGGAAACTGGTTTGATACTGTATTCCCAGGGTGGGGAAGTGGTTCAAGATGAGTGCCGTAGAAAGAGAAAGGGAATACCAATTCAATTCAAGTCATATCGTATCTGTGTAGCGGGGAGTACGAAGAGAAATAGTTTCTTTTGGGATATGGGTGCAGAAAAGGAATTACGGAAGTCGGTTCCATTTGTAAAGAATTTAATATGGATTCTGTTGCATTGTGGTTGATTTAGTGAACAGCTAAAGGGAATTGACATTACGTCTAAAGAAAATGGACTTTGAGGAGATATGGTTGGACCCTATTGTAAAATGTTGGTGCATTGAACTTAGGATATTTGAAAAGGTTGTGGTTGGGAATGTATCTTATCTGTAATGCGTCTAAATAGGTAGCCAATTGTTAGTTTTATTAATCGAAAATTTTCAGCGTTAGTCTAGTGAACTGGCGCAGTGGACAAATGGCCAGTTGTGGGTAAACTACAGAAGCCTTAGCCTAATATATTCCCCTTTTTTTTAATAAGGACCAGCCAACTCCCCTTATAAAATTTAATTGCACTATCTAATGGTAATAATTTTTATCTTTGCTTTCTCCTTCAAAAAAAGTTGACAGTGTGAACGAAAAATCTACGTGTACTATGCTACACTCCGAGACAAAATGATAGACACCTCCATAAATTCTTAAGAAAAAAAAAAAGTGCATACCAAATCTAATTGAATCATTAAGTAACTGGATGTATTTAGACCGCACTGCCATACAATAATTTCTAGAAAAACCCTTAATTTTCTTGTTTTGTGGAAAGATTAGGTTAGGTAACTTGGTGCCTTTGTTGCGAGGGTTGTCAACAGCTCACTTAGACCATTAAGAGTCCATTGTGCCCAATATTTAGAATCCTGGGAACTTAAACAAATCAATTTTCGACCGCTAGGCTAAACCACCCAAATAAATGTATGAATCTCAGGAGAAAACTCCTCAATGCTACCTAGCTCATCCAGCTCTGAAAAGAAGTATCTGCCAAAGGCAAAGCTTCTTTTGTTGGCCAGAGCTGGACAGTCACACAGGAGATGATAAACGGATTCTATTTCCTCTACGTCCCTGCAGCTTCTAGTCGTTATGAGGTAACCAATCACACAGTGTCCTGTCACGACACCAACAGCTATACGGATATCCCTTCGACTTAGTTCTATAAGATTGATAGATTTCTTTTTGTCGTAGACTGGCCATAATGATTTGGGTGTAGCACATGTATCTAATCGACACCAGCGTTCATTAGCTTCCTCATTAGACTCGATATTTATGTCCCTGTATAGGGTATTAAGCAGTACACTAGCCTCGAAAAGGGCCTATGAAGTGCTTATAAGTGAACCTTCTCCGGCTAGTTCGTCCGCTTTTTAATTACCGGAGATATCCATGTGGCGCGGTACCCAGCACAGGGTCACCGTGTTGGCCGCTGAGGTTACATCGAGTCGTTTTTTACAAATTTTTACGGGCTTGGATCTTAGTGATGTTGACTCTAACGCCTTAATGGCCGCTTGACTATCAACATAGATGCTGATTATTTGCCTTGAAATATCTTCCTCAATACTCATATCCACAGCTTGTTTCATTGCAGCAATTTCGGCTAAACGAGCGATGTATATTTTGAGACCCACAGTAGACGCCGGCACCTGTACCGGCTGTCATTCTGGATCGGTTGGTAAATCTCATCCCATTCCTCCCTGCTAGGAATTCTAATAGATAACTTCCGGTTGCAGTTTGGCATGAGGATGATGTAGTCCGTTTCCGTCCGGAGTCTCAATATATTCCATCGGTTTAGAATTGAGGCATGACCGTAGGGTTTAGCTTTCCATAGACCGACTTCCCTTAGTCTTAATGCAGTTTTGGCAGTTGTGTTTTGGGGAAAAAAACCTAAATCTGGGTGGGACAAAAGATGAGACAGGTGGATTTTAAAATTAAATAACAACATGATAATGTCAATACTTTATTTTATTAGTAATGTGTGGTAGCTCCTTTATTTTCGCCAACTGCTATCATCCACTTAAGCATACTTTTAAACAATTTTTTAACATTTTGTTGATCCATTTTGTCCCATTCTGTACCTACTAATGGATTCTTTTAATTCCGCAGTATTGTTGTGTTACTTTCCACCTGTATAAATTGATTGGACAAGCTCTTCCCACATGCACTCAATTATATTCAAGTCTAGTGATTTTGCTGGCCATGAGAATATGTTTTTTAAGTTAAAGTACTCACTGACTTGGCGGGAAGTATTGATTGCCGCATTATCCTGTTGAAAAATTAAGTTTTCCTCGGCAATAATTGAAGCAAACCTTTCAATTTGTTCGTTAGAAAGTTCAATATACCTGGTGCTATTAATTCTGAAACTGACAAATTTTATTTCGGTCCTCCCGTTGTAGCCAATTCCAGCTCATAACATAAAAAGAACCTCCGTTGCTCCTTACGCAGATCGTGAAAATAGTAATCCTAGCCATCAGGTCCATCTAAATTAAACTATTTTTCATCCATGAATATCCAATGGCAATGGCTGCGTATTTTGACCTACGGGATTTGGTCTGGAATAATACTTCCGGACCAACTAAAATTGCTAAATCTTACAGACTTTGAATTTAAGTAGTGATGTCGCCGACATACACCAGTTGATGAGAGCAAGTATTGAATGCTGCTTTAACAGATCTCATTCACTATTATTGCCCACCATTTAAGGTCGGTATCCATATTCCGCCTTACGTGGGTGGGCAAGTATCTTACCTGCAATGAGCCTAAAGGGGTACTCTAAATGAAGAGGCTAGCAATATTTAAGTCATTGTTAGTTTTATTAATCGAACAATATCAAGACTAGTCAGAATATAGTTCGAATCCACTACTGGTGTTGGAAGTGATCTCGCGAGCTAGTTATGAGGGTAGGTGGCCAGTTATGGGGCTAGGTGGACTAGGCACGAACGCTTTTATGCATAAACTGTTCTAAAATTCGTTTATCAAAAAAAAAAAAATCCAAAAAGTAATAACTGACCGCTAATACCGATTTGATGTTCGCAGCCTTTTTTCGAAAATCCAAATTTAGAGTTTTTTATCCACAAGATTGAGAAAATATTCAAATATCAACTGCATAACTTTTTTCAAAAATCATTTGTCACATTTTTCTTGGTTTTTTGAAGATTTTTATGGAACAGACTTTATAAAAAAAAAATCTTTTTTTTACAAATTCGAATTCCTTAGAAATCTGGATTCAATTTGATATGCCCTATTGCTCTCGCTAGAGGTTCCGTCCGTCCGTAAGTGGTCTCTGTCGCCATCTTCTAGCGCCTAAACTATAAAAGCTATATGCACGATTTTTACATCAGTCATGCAGAAAAATAACCCAAATATAGTGACAGTGCCATGTTTTCAAAAACTGTGGTATTGGAAGTGACTCCAGTACAAGCAATTGTTGAGAATAGGAATGTCTGCGAAAAATTATTGGCACTCCCCTTCGTGATTCCAAAGAATGCACGTGACCCAAATGTAGTTTATTTCATTATTACATTATTCTGTCTCGAGCCTTCCCAAGAAAATTTTCTAACCAACAAACAAATTTTCAGTAAAATCGGTTCAACAATTTCTGTCTGCTTTTTGTGTACAATAATAGTTACAGTGAACGGAGTAGTGCCTGACGAATTTTTGTACATCATTCCTCCAAAAGCCCTCCCCCGCCCTTCCCAATCATTGTTGGTTCACTGCATACTATTTTTTTTTTCTTTCAAATATGTCAACTCTCTAGATCTACAAGATCACAACGGCTACAAGCATGTGACATATTGACGGACAGACAATCAGATAAACAGAAACCGCGTTGAATCCATTCGTGACCCGTTTTATATCATTCTAAACACTAAAACGTTTTTTTGTTTTTTTAATTTTTATTCGAAACTTGAATGTTGCTTTAGGTTGTTCTGAGGTTATTCTAAATTATTCCAAATTTTGACTACAATAGATAGATAGGTGAGTTAAAACTGGAACAGTAAATGTGAAAACAAACACTGTCTCCTTTCTTTCTTCTTTTTTTTTTAAATCATTCTAGGTTGCATCTCTCAAAACATCGATTTTCAAAAAAAGGGAGGTTTGCAATTTCATAATGTTTGTTAAAAATTTTGAACAATTTTTGGTGTTCCGTACTAAAATGGTATAAACGGAACCAATCCGTTAAGTGGTTCATGAGGCATATGAGGAAAATGCTTCGAATATGTTTTAAGTCTTACTTCAAACGATTTCAATTATTTTCAACTGGCACTACTCACATGTCAGTCTACAAGCCAAATTTAATTGAAATTCGTTCATCGGTTCTTGAATTAGGCGGCTAATAATGATGGTTTACAATTTTTTGAAGTCCCGCCCTAGTATACGTGTATCCCACTCGCACTTGATCTGATTTTGACAGTTTTTAAATGAAATGACCAACGTATCAGAATATGCATACGTACAAACTAAATTTTATTTAATTGGTCTCAAGAGAGCCGTATAAAAGCAAACATATTGGCAGCCATGCAACAAAAAGTGTTTGTTTAACCTGACCTTTCAAGACCATATCTTTCTATTTTTCCACGGATTAACGAGAATACAGTTAAAATACCGGTACGGAACAGTATCTGCGAGAGGCTCGACTAGCACTTGACTAATATTTAAAATTTAAAGGAATAAGGAAATTTTGATTATATAAATGAGTAATGAGTAGACTAGCTAGGGGGGTTCTGGAACAATTTTTGTATTTTCCTTATCTTATAAGTGACCTTTTTTTTATAATTTGCGCACGCCAAATAGGATATGGATACCATTAAATTATTTCAGGGCACGGGCGTTTGTAGAAAATTGAGAGAGAGAGAAAGAAAGATTGGTGTAGTGGGTTTGAAACTTAGGTGGTATTAAGTTTAAGTAAAGTCCAAGGGTGGCGTCCAGATAACTGGGGAGCTTGTTTGTGTTGCTTTTTGTTGTTGCTCATGATTCATAGTATTTTTCTTTTCCCTCCACCTGATGTCATCATCACGATCAAGTTGCATTTTCAGCATATGACCACTCTACTGCCAGTGTTATGCCTTCGCAGTAGAGTTGACTAAGCTTTCGCAATTGATCGACTTTTTTATTTATTTCAGACGAAATAAATAGATGATTGTTGAGATCAGGATTTGAACCGTGAACCAAAAGCGTGACAAGAGTTGATGTTACCACTACACCACGGCCACCCTTAGTGACCTTGAAGTTAACCTTGACCCTGGTCCAGAATCTTCTCCCTCATTGTATTTTCCCTCTCACTCATATGTCCGTGAAGTGACTTTGTATCTTCCCTCTCACACGCACCTATGTGCTGGATTGTGATGTGTTTAGAATATTTCTGGATTTTGATGAATAATTGAAAAAAAAAAAAAATGTTGGTCTTTGTATGAATGGGATACTTGGGTTAATGGATCAATACGCTACTTGGTAGGCTACGACGTCTGTAATATAAAGAGATAATCTTTATAAAGGTAATTATACGAGGAGTATAGCAGGGTCAATCTTAGGATCCAAGGATGTAGGTCATCAAGGTCATCATACTCGTACATGAGTCTCAAAAAAATGTCACTAAAATTGATTAATGATTATACGTCAATTCAATGGCTGACTTCAACATCCCTAGAAAATTAATCCAGTCGCATGACACATCCCGCTGGAAAGTAGACAATTTACCATAAAATCTGGAAACACTTCCCCCAAACTATTTTAAATGTTCATCGAAAAGAAGAGGCAAAGTTATCTAGTTTCTTAGATCTAGTGCTGAAGCATGTAATATGCAAGACAGGTGCTAACTCGGAGGACACCCTTTTCCATTAGTCTGGGCTTAGGCGCTGGGCTACACAGTTGATATCGACGGTGTTGTACATTTCCAGCGAGCTATCTTAGAGGCTTTAACGTCTATTGAAATCTAGGCGAACGGTGTTGGTGAAGTTCAGGAAGACAAAGCCAAATACTCGTTTTCCACAAACAAAAAGGAGTCTGCCCACTGCTTGGGACAAGATGCCACCGTCGACAGCTCTAACTTCAAAATTTCGAAGTAGTTTACCTACCTCGGAGTAAATGTAAACTCTTTTGAAAGTTGAATTTAAGGAAAAATTTAGTTTACATTCGCTTACTAGAAGGGCCAATGAGGAAAAGTTTATTCAAATAAAAGTCGTATTTGAGGGTGGCCGTTGTGTAGTGGTAACATTATCGCTTGTCACGCTACAGGTTCAAGGTTCGAATACTGATGTCAATAATCATCTATTTATTTCGCATAAAATAAATTAAAAAAGTCGATCAATTGCGAAAGCTTATGCCAACTCTACTGCGAAGGCATAACACTGGCAGTAGAGTTTTCATATGGCTGAAAATGCAACTTGATCGTGATGATGACATCAGGAGGACGGAAAAAAATACTGTGAATCATGAGCAACGACAAAAGCAAAAACAAATAAGCTCTCCAGTTATCTGGACAGCCACCCTTGGAGTTCACTGAAACTTAATACCAGCTGAGTTTCAAACCAACTACACCAGTCTGTCTTTCTCTCTGTCTCTTCCCCTTTCCCCAAAAGGCCCGTGTCCTAAAATTAGTATAAGGGTATTCATAACCCCTTTCACATGTGCAAATTATAAAAAAAAAAAAATTCTAGGCTTTTCTCTATTTAGCTCCTCTATTCTAAAGTTATCAGTTAAAAGTTTTGAAGCTTTTGTTAAAAAAAATTATAGAAGAAAATCTCCGAGACAAGTCACCCGACCTGTTGATTCTTCGTCCTTAAAATGACCGGAATCATTCTTTTTAGCTGATAATTTCGTAGTCGTTTATTTTAAAAGTTATGTGAAATATTCAGGGTTCTCTTCTAGGTTTCTGGGCGGACATATGCCCGTTACCTTCGGTACTCGGCTCGATTGTGGATTGAAAAGGCCTTAACATTTTTGTCTTAAGTAGGTATATCTACAGCAACAACTTTGTACATTACACAGTACCTACTCTACTCTACGGATAATAATTCGCTGCCCGAGCTGATGAACTTATCCAGAAAGCTAATTACTTGAAATGTAATTTTTGAATGGTTTGCTACGCCACTTTGCAACATGTTCAGGGGAGTAGCACAAATATCAGTTCTCGAGGGAAATCTTTTTTTCGAAATCAATAGAAGACATTCTACACAATTCGTTCGAAGATTTGATTTCCCCCCGAGGATTTTACAACATCGATCTAATGACTCTGTACAACTCTCACACTCACCCTTCACTGAAATACTCCAAATTGATTAGGTCCACTCCCAAATATTTTGTTAATCAAATTACAAGCATAATCTCGAAAATCCAATATATTGACACCTTACGCCTCCATTGAGGACTACAAAGGACAACCGATTTCAATACACTTCGATCAAGGTTAACAACAGTAAACATTCGTAGCAATATTATTCAATCGAAAGCTAGGTCCTATTTCAAGGATCAATACAAATAAAATCCAACATCTTAGACGGCATTATGTCAGTAAGAGCAGAAATGTTTCCGGTTTGAGGATTGCTTCCCTTTTCAGTTAATATGACACCTCACTCAACATCGACTGTATTACATTTTTTCGTCCTTTTTTTTGCTTTAGTTTTTTTTTAATATCCTTAAAAAATAATCTTCATTGACTAAGCAATTTGACACAATACTCGAGTACAGCACCGAATATCCTTGTACCTACTTATTAGGTTGTATATATTTTCCTTTTTTGCTTCGCTTGTAATAGGACGCCTTTTCTTTGCCCAGGGGCATAGAGAAATAACAGTGTAACCTTATGGCAGTGCTTTCATAAAACTGGTGTCGAAATTATGGTGTAGGTATGATTCAGGAAGGATCTCACACGAGCACACTTTTGATGCTAATCGGGTGATTGTTTTGGGTAAATACAGTTTCCGATGTTTTTGAACGCCTCTTTCTCTCGGTCTCAGGGGGATGAATGGCGATACTGTTATTAGTTTGCAATCAGGATGAGGACAGGGAGAGCTGTGAACTTAAATAAATGAATAATAATATGGCATGCGAGCGGTCGTGAAGGACTCGTTTTTAGTGAATTTGACATGCTGGTTACTTAATGTGTTAAACTCATAGAAGGGGATTGGCATTCGGGTTCGGTGGTTATACTCTAGTGCCCGGAGGATATCTGTTTGGGAAAATCCAGCTGTGCGTATAATTTAAAGCAATCACTGGTCGAAGAGGGATGGCTTTTGGGGGATGAAAGGACAAGAGGTTTGATAGAATAATTGTATATATTTGTCAATTAACTGTGATGTTGAAATGCGATGAACCCGTTCTTATTATGCAAATGTTGCACATTTTAATATCATGAAGAAATTATTTTTTACTTGATTTTCTTAAAGCCCTTAAGTGAACTGGATTAGTTAATTTAACAGATCTTCCATCAGTCATGTCAGTGTTGTTTTATACAACTGTGGTATATGAAGGCTAGGAGTATCTATCAAGCAACTGAAAGGAATTCCTCTGAATCTCTCCACAAATATCTCGGAACCTTCCTTGATTCGAAGTTCACCTGGAAAAAGAACGCAGAAGAAAGAATGAAGAAAGCACTTTGCGCATTCTATGCATACAAGAAAACCTGTGGTAAACAATGGGGTCTGCGTCCGTCCGTGATTAACTGGATATACACGACCACGGCAGGAGCTGTCAAGAGACAGAAACCATCAAACACTTGTTATGTGATTGCCAAATCTTCGAAACCGCCGCCTCCGTCTTATGGGAAACAGGCTTTTTGAAGATCTCGTACAAGTTCCACTCAGGAACATGATAGGCTTCATAAAGAGCGCAGTCTGTTTGCAACAGAACCCACCGCAAGACAAACTTTTTAATTATGGGTTCCACACAACAAAAAAGGGGCTGCAAACGGTTGTTAACCGGTGTCTGCGCATCATCTTAAGGATTTTCCGGCTCAACCGCATTTCTAACGAAAACCTCTACCAGAACGGTAGAGGAATCAATAGGCACAACCATCCAAAAACGGAAGTGGTAGTGGATTGCTCACACTTTCCGAAAAGGTGACAATACGATAGCTAACCATGCTGTCCAATGGAATCCTTTAACCAGGCAGAATACCTTGCGGTCTGAGGAAAACATGTCGCAGAAATGTCGAGAAGGAGGCCCGGCAGTTAGGGCAAAATTGGGGAGATCTGAAATAAATTGCAAGAAACCGTACACAATAGCATTGGCGTAGTAGAGGACTTAGGACCAACAAGGATGGTTAGCCCTCCTTTTTTCTAAAATCAAAATTTTTAAAGTTGTTCCAGGTTATTCTATTTATTTTAAATTGTTCCAAGTTTTTAGATTTTCGAATCCCACACTTCGCAAGATATGGCCAGATTTTCAAAAATCACCTGAAAAATTTATTTTCGAAATCAAAATTCCGACAGTTGTTCCAGGTTGTTACATGTCTTATAAATTCTTCCGAATTTTTATTGCAACAAGTCGGATCGGATGGCGCAATATCTGGGGATTATGGCGAGTGGGGTAGGTTTTCCCATATGAGCGTTTCCTGGTAGGTTTTAACGGGTTTGGCAACGTGAATCACTTTTTCGTGCCTCTGCTCGTGTTGTGGCCGTTTTTCGCGCAGTGCTCGGCTCAATCGCATCAATTGAAGTTGATACCGTTCCCAAGTGATGGTTTCGTTGGGTTTCAACAGTTCATAATAAATGACACCGACCTGGCCCCACCAAATACACAGCATAATCTTCGCAGCGTGAATATTCGTTCGAGCCGACGACGTAGAAGCATGACCGGACAGCCCTCATGACCGGACAGCCCTCATGACTTTCTTTTGTTTGGGTTGAATCCATTTTTCATAACCCGTCACGATGCGATGAAAAAAACCCTTCCTTTTTTGCGGCTGGAGCAGTTGTTCACATGCGAATCATAAGGAACCCAAGTTCCTTGTTTTTGAAACATTCCAAACGCATGCAATCGCTTGGAAATGGCTTGACGGGTAACTCCAAATGCTGAAGCAAGCTGTTCTTGCGCTTGGCAGGGATCCTCATCGAGCAATGCCTCCAAGCGTCTTCGAAGGATTTTGGCCTTCCTTCACGCGGACGGTCGTCAACATCGAAATTACTGTCTTTGAAGCGACGAAACCAATCACGGCACGTTGTTTCACTTAGAGCAGCATCTCCGTAAACTTTTTGGAGCTCTCGATGCGCTTCAACCGCCTTTTTCTTCGAATGAAAGAAGAAAATCAACACTTCCCTCAAATGACGATTATTTGGCACAAAATCAGACATTTTCACACAACCAAAAGTATATGACGCCAAAACAAAATCACTAATGTGTCAAAACAGTTTGTTTACCATATGTCTAAGCTCGATTCATGACGTTTTCGATATGTCAAAATCGACCAGCACTTACTGCTGGAGCCATCTATTGACAAACAGCGACAACTTAGTTGCGCACCTAATAAAAAGAATAAATACAAAAAGGGGTTTCTTTCTAACCCGCGAAGTCAAATAAAAAAAATCGTAGTTTTGCAGTTTTTCACTAATTGCAATAAAAAATGACTGAAAAAAGGGGAACCTAAAAGTCTATAGAGTTGGAACAATGTTCAAAGACATTAGAACAATCTGGAATAACTTTTAATATTTTGCAATAATAATTTGGAATAATTTAGAACAAACCTAGAAAAACGTGGAACAACTTTCAAAAATTAGTTTTACGAAAAGATGGATTAACTTGACAGAGGCTATAATCCTGCTAAAAAATCACGACTGTCTGTGCCCGCCATCGTTCTTCGTTTTCTTTGCCTGCACATGTAGTCCTGCTAGAAGATCACCGCGTTTGTTTGGGGTCACATTTAAACGAACTGAACTTAATTTCTTCCAGAGTACTGATAATCTCCGGCGGTACCACTATCATCCCTTCACTATATGCAAGGGCGCATCCAGGATTTATTTCTGGGAGGGGCAGATAGGTAAAGAGTGTACCCCATAGTAATCTAATTGCTAGTGTTTTTTTCGACTGGCCTGTTTTATCTGAATCGTGTCTGGGGGGGGGGCCCGTACCCATGTGCTACCCCCCTGGATCCGCCCTTGACTATATGTGTAAATAAAGAACGATGTAGATATTTTGTATTATAGTGTCTACCTACCAACTTGAGTTTTCGTAAGAGTTCAGATTTTCGCTCAGTGAAATCCGACACCAAAGAGCTAAAAAATACGAAAGAAAAAGAAAAATTAATAAGCTTCCATGCTTATCCTGAACCGATTTGAAATTTAAGGTATAATTCGAGTTTGAGAAGCTGAACGACCAAATTAGCCAATTTGGTTTTCTGATCTAGAAATTTGCATACCTTTCACACATAGAGGGTTCCGTTAGAACCAAGGTGCTTAGAAAATTCTTACCATTGTTCCATGCGAAAAAGCATACTCGTACAAAGGAAATGTATCACTTCTGAATGATTGAACCGATTTTGGTGATTTTTTTTTGTTAAAGAACCTTCTTGGGCAGTCTATTTTTCTTGCCCTATTACAGGACGCGTTTGGAAACGATATGAAATAAACAATCTATTGCTTACATAAAACTTATGATATCTCTAAAGTCGATAGGGATATCGAAATCAAATTATTCGTCGTTCTACATCTGAATATGTTTTATTATCATGATTTTTCCTAAATTGTTGGTCATCTACTTCTTTTCTGTGGCTTGTACTAGAGTCAACTCCAACACTGGCTTTTATAGTTTTGTAGTTAGTAATAGAGAGACGGATGCGTGAGTTAGAGCAGTGGACCAAGTATTCACGGAACTCTAGAAGTCTACATATGTATTGTATATATACAGGTAGGTAGGTAGACAAGAGTGGCGGTTGTGAAGAACCCAATTAGAACTAGGTGCCGTTTTGTTACCACAACTCATGTAACCTGGGTGTTACAGTGTGTTGATGAGGAGTCGTCTCTTTGATAAATCGTAAGTTCTTTGATGTTTTTCTCTGAGACTTCTTCTAGGGAATTGAAGAAGGGTTTTCCTAATGATCGTTGTCTGACCCTAGCTAGTGCCCGACAGGCGCATAAATAGTGGATAAGGGTTTCTTATACAATTGCGACACTACGACAGTGTGTGTTATGTAGGATAGGTTTGACCCGTAGTGATCGCTGTTAATCTGGTGACGTCTTTACGCGTTCTATTTAGGAAGTCAGTTGTTTAAATTTTGTTGTAGCCTGGCCACATCCTTCTCGATATGATACAGTTTGTTAGCCTAGACCATCTGACGTTGGTTTTTTTAAGGAAAATTGAAGAGATTTCTGCATGGACCGCTCCAAGTCTAAAGGATTTTGAGATATTTAAGGATTCGAAAAACACACCTGCACCAACAACATTTTTGAACCGTCTGTGTAGATTGTTACGTCAACGTCCTTAATCACCTGCCCATTTTGTCATTCTGATCTTGTGAGGAATTGTACGTCGAAATGCTTTGTGAAATTCTTTTTGGGGATAATGTAATCTGTTGGGAGCGGTACGAATTCTCTCGGTAGAGAGTCTAGTATATGTATTAATGTGCCCGTAGGGTTTCGCAGTCCAGCACCCAGGCTCCCTGAATCGGATCCCGCTATGTGATATAATGTTTGTTATATGTCTAGAGTCTGGAGATAAAAGATGCAGAAGGACTGTTAGACCATCTGACGGGGTAGACCGTAGAGCACCTGTAGTGCCTATGCATGCTGTTCTTTGTGCCTTGTTAAGTTTGCTTATATTATAGGCCTTTTTTAAAGCCGGCCACTATATACATATATACAGAGAATAAGTCTTTTTGTGTTGCTTGTAATAAAAATCTCGACTACGGTAAGGAACAATTTCTTTCGTCTTAAAGTTTTTGATTTGTAAGCTTTGATGTATCAAACTAGGCATGGTCTCGTTTTCTGACGCGACCAGATTTAGATACAGCCTAATGGCTGTATAGATTGATTCTGGTGAACATGTGACAAACTCCGACGGAACCTCACTGATTGGCATTATTTTTTTGGTGGTATAGCCATCCAGATGATCACATGAAAATTTCCGAATTTACCTCTAGGCTTGCAGTGAACCTGGGCGAAGTAGGTACCTTGATTTAGTATCTTAATTGTTCAAATAATTTTTTTATTTAAATCTCTCAAAAGCCTAGTATCCATATCCTTCACCACCCCTATCACTGCTTTTGACAAATTACAAATGTTCCAGCAGACGCAAAACAAGGAAATAATCACCACAACCGCAACCGTCATCAACGCCGCCATGTCTGTCGCAAGAAACCGAAAAGAAACAAAAAGGATTCAAGAACCAAAACACAATTTCACGCCATGTTTCACATATACAATTTGTTATCCCTGAAAAGGAAGTTTCCTTCTTTGCCACTTTTTCGATTTTGGTCTCTCTTTTTCGCTACGCTACTGCTGCTTTCACAGACGATTTTCTTTTGTGTTTATAAGTTCAAAAGACAACACAAAGGTTAAAGAAGTTTCCTCCTCGTGGCTTAACAATCGGTGCGCAGTCAAGCGACCTCCAACTCACCACCACCCACTTGACAAGGTCCAACCTCTTTGGTGTTGTTGCTATATATGCCTTAATCTGATCTGAAAGGCACTGAGCAAGTGTTTCTTTGGCAAGTCTCTTCTTAATCATCAGCCGGCCACCCACCCGCCCTCCGCTGAAGGACATTTTCGTCTTAGAAAGATAATCTCTTGCAAGAATGAAGAAGATGAAAAAAAAAAATATTGAAACCTGCCTTCCTTACCTTGGGGTTCGATGTGCTTCTTAAGGGCTTGACTTGACTTTTTGGTTGTTCCGGTTGAGTTGCCGGAAATTAAAACAATCAAAGAAATTGTGAAGATTTTGCAAATAAGTATCCGCTGTTTGAGTTCTCCACTTCTTCGGTACGCTACGCTGGGATCCGGTACGGATGTGGGTGGACACACTCTTCGTGCGTATCTTTTATGCTTTCTTCGGTAAAGTGCTGCTGGAAAATGGAAAGGATATTTTCAAGGATGCTTCTGAGTAAATTAACTTTAAATAAGAGATGAACTGTGAGTGGAGAATTTTGCATTTGACAGTTTCTGATACGATCGAAGAAAATTGTCTTTCATTTTACAGATAAAACAAAGTTTATTTTTGCGATGTTGTTGTTGTTGTTGTTGTTCGGAGTAAATCCTGTCCACTTAAATTTCTTTAATTGAATTGATTTTCAATTGAACTTGTGTTACTTTTTGTATTCAATTTATTTTAGATTCAAGCCGAGAGAGGTGCATTGATTTGTGGGAGGCTATCGAGAAGACGATCCGAACTTGATTACGGTACGTAGTAAAAGGTTCTTACGTTATCGTTATTTCTACCCCTGAATCCATGAGGCTCCGGACCCGACTGACCAGGTCAAGTCAAGACTCGGCTAGTCCCATCAAACCATATCCAACTGAGACTATTGACTGATACCAAACTCACCACGAAACTAGCAGAACCTATAGTTAGGTAGACTCAGGCGTTATAAAGTCAGCTTGGATCTCTACTGGTTAATTTAGGCCAAAATCTTTATACCTCAGGCGGGTAAAAGTTGTAACGTCTTTCGCAAACATCTTAGACCATTAACAGCAGCATTAACCCGCATTTGCTGTCAGCTGCTCAACATGCGTTCTGTAAAGGAAAATCAGCAAAAACAGCTCTTCCTGCTCTGTGGTATGCACCTTTGAAAAATCTACAAGGACTACCTCGAGGTGGCCTTCTTTCGTATAGAGAGAGACTTTGACAACTTCGAACTGAGGGCTATCGCGCGTGAACTTTCGAACTTTGGCGTAGAGTCCTCACTCGTGTTCACAAGCAAGATTAACAATACAAAATTGGGCGGCACCTTTTAAGGTAGATTTTTGCTAGAGGCACACCGCAAGGTGGTGTCTTGTTTAGTCTTCTTTATAGCCTTTTGATAAACCGGATAATAGGAAACGCTGATAAATGCGGGTTGCTACGAAATATAAAACGCATCATATTGACACCTTCCTTGTTTTCGCAGATAAAGCAAGATGCTTGGTTAGGTGGGAAACGCAGTATTTAAGAACCACTCTATCGTCTGCACTTGATATTCTGTTTCATCTGATACCCTTTTAACGTCTTAAGTCATTCGGCATAAAGCCACCAGTGAACCAGCTTGCATACTTAAAATGCATTCCAAAAAATAATACCCTGCTGGCGATCAAGGGCGACTTGGCTGACTGACTTGAAAGCCAAGCTGTAATTAAGTCTCTGGAGCCAGTCTCAATCGATTGTAAAACAGCTCTAAATTGTCGCTTATTTCTAAATGAGATGGCTGAACAACTCAGCACCTAATTTGTGCTTAGGGACAGGAACATTCGAGGTAACTGCCTCCCGCAATATGTAAATTATTACTCAAGCTAGATGCAATTAGCCTAATTAATCACAGATGCGCAACTGACATTTCGCTACAGCATTTTGGTCTCGCTAAAAATGCTTTCAGCACAACAGTAGGTGGCTTACGCCGGCACTGTAAAATCTCGATCTCCTTGTAAACGATTCTTACACGAGTTGTATGGGCGATGAGATAACACAGTTCTTAATCATCTTTTCACTTGTCCAGCACTCTTCATCCAAAGGTATCTTCGTTACTGAGCATAGATACAAGCTACCTCCAATGCAGGTACGTCTGGGTTGTGGAATCGCAAGATATTTTTTTTCTTTTCTTTTTTTTTGCATTGGGAGGTGGGAATCTTTCAAAGATGAAACTGAGTCCGCACTCACTAACAGTGTGGGATTTCCACCCACTAAACCCACCTCCCCTCCTACCCCTGGTCCTCGCGGCACTGCCGTCAAGCATATCATCGCGAGGGTGGCTTCAGCCTTACGTACTGGGCTTGTTCGTGTTGCCAGTCTATTGGCACCATTCCAGCAAAGGCGCTGCATACTCTCAAGGCATTGGTTCTGTAGACCGCCTCCGTCTTCCTTCTGTACGATTTCGTTTTCATGGCACTTGCCCATATTTGGGAACCCATCGACGTCGCAACTCTTGCTAAGAGCATTCTCTTCTTTTGTTTAGGTCCTCCAATATTTGGCCTGATCCTTGCCAGGGCAGTCTGCCTTCTCAGCTGCTTGTTGCAAGTGTTGCTTAAAAATCAACCTTTCATTTACATATAGCAACGCCAAGGTACTTCAACTCTGGTTTGTGAAAACTACAACGTGATCGCCCACGGTTACTCTCATAGTCTCCATAGCTCGTCTGCTGATGGTGAGCACTACTTCGGTCTTTTCCTCTGCTAGTTTTAGGCCCATGCTTACTAGCCAGTCCTGTACCATCCCGATAACTTCATTACATTCATGCTCCAACTCCTCAAGCAATTTGATCACTACAACGATAGCTATGTCGTCGGCAAAGCCAATTATTTGCGAGGACCTCAGGATTCTAAGTCTGAGGACGCCGTGGTACATTCGATTCCACAGTAGTGGAATTAGTATGGAGCCTAATTCCGTCGTCGGTGCAATTGTACAGTAGTCTATTTCTAAAATAGTCCGCCATTATTTTCTGCTGGCAGTCTGCTGCGGTGTTGAAGGCGTTTTTAACATCCAGCGTTATGATTGCGCAGTACTGTTTACTTCCGCCCTGCCATCGTCTTCCTTCGATGGCTTTTTTCGCTGTATTTACGAATTCGTCGATGGCATCAATCGTAGAGCGTGCTGCGAGGCCTCCCGCTTCATCGATCGCGCTTTTCAATCTGTCAATTATTATGCGCTCCAGTATTTTGCCCATGGTGTTCAGCATACATAGAGACCTCTACGATGAGGGATCCTGCGGTGGTATATTACCTTTTGGTAAGAGGACAAGTCTTTGCTTCTTCCACTGATCGGGGAATACTCCTTCCTTGAGGCAGGCATTGTATACGTCTGCAAAGATGTGTGGGCGCCAATTACGAGTAATTGCCGCTTTTAATGCAATGTTTGGGATTCCATCAACACCAGGTGCTTTTTGATCCTTGATGTTTTTGCAGACTTGTGGGACTGCTGCTGTGACGAGAGGTATTGGTAACGCCCCCGCCGTGGTTCTCCTCTCCGTTTGTTCCTCTTTTCCCTGTTGTTGTGGAAAAAGCACAGAGACCACGTTTTCGAGAAACACTGAAGACGTGGGCGAAGGTTTTTTGCCGCCCTTCAACTTTACCATAACCAATTGGTAGGCTTTTCTCCACTAGTTTTGATTGGCTTCGTTGCACAGTTCTTCAAAGCTTCTCTTTTTACTGTTTTTAATTGCAGCTTTTAAGTTTTTTAGGACAATTATAGATCTCTCGTGGAGTTCTCCGTGGCTGCTGTATTCCCCGGGACACTGGTACAATCGGCGCGCCCTGTGGCAATCTTCGCGCAGTCTGGCGATCTCAACATTCCACCAGTATACTGGGGGCCGACTCAAGTTTGCTGTTTTCTGCTTCCTGGAAGCTTCGCAAGCTCTTGTCACTCTTCTCGAAAGCTGCTTCGCTTTATCGGCAGCAGGTCCGTAGAGGGATATGTCTTCCGTCATCAGCTGGAGTACTTCGACGTCTGGGTGTGAGGTTTCCATCCCTTATTCTGCATCTGTCTCCTCTGCTTTCCTCTATTTCCTGTATGACTGGGTCGCAAGATCCTTATATAACAATGGTGGCACTTCTGGTCAAAGTGCGCCTGTGTGAAGGTACCCACTGGAACCTAACTGAACCTAAGGTATTCACTACTTAATCGGGAATATTCTGAAGGAGATGGTTACGCTTCTTTACTCTTCAAATTTATTGTGTGACATGATGTTACATACATCTTTTCTTACATTCTTGTAAATTCTTATATTTTAGAAGGCATATTTTGTGGTTGTCCGCTATATAAAGTAAGTAGGCTAACGAGGTAAATTTAAGATCCAGAATCCATTTTGGTTGGTTTTTAAACCCTTTTATGTGCTTTAAAACACATTTCGTTTCACTTTACACGCATCTAACTTCAAAATGACTCCACCGATGATGAAGTATTTTTTGAGATACTAATCATTAATCTTTGGTTCCCATGCGCAAATGTAAGTTTTTGCAAAAAAAAAAAAATGCAACCAATCACGTGTCATTGCAATCAATAGCGCACCAGTGGATGATTGTGTGCTTGTTGATGTTCATTTAACGGAACAGTTTTTTTTCTCTTCTTCAGGAACAATATTGTGATCTATAAATAAATAGAGCTACAATCTGTAAACAGAAGTGCTTGATTACTTTTTAGCACATGCGAAGTCAGGTAGGTCTGCTAGTCACATTTTTGGAAACTCTCCCCGGTCCATCTTCCTCATAAAGTAAATAAACTCACAACTTTTAGGTTGTAGCGATTTTTTTCTTCAATTAATAAATAAATTAATAAATTAGTCTTAAAAGCAAAATATTTCCGCGACAGGTACATTCAAGGTAGTGCCATTTTTTCCAGAATCCATCCAACGAATGCAGACACTCTTGTGAAAAAGTCGGGATATCCATTTGCGCATATCTTTGTTCCAAAAGCAACGATACCAATTAATCTGGTTTTATCATAGCTGACCAATGGTCCACCAGAATCACCCTGTAAATGTACAATATATTTACATAAGTGTGTTAATTGGTATAATTGATCGTAGATCCCATTTCAAACAATAGCTGTTTGTATCTTAAAGCTGTAGTTACATTGCCATGATTTGATGAAATTTTACTTACATTGCATGCACCCTTTAAAGCCGATCGGAATGCACATATCTCCGTATCCTGCAGTTTCGAAAAGTGTTTCCGACAGTCAGCGTTATACAGGGTATTTGTGGTTAGTACTTGTAAATTAGATGGAAGTGGTTCACGTCCAGTCTGGTTCATCGAACCCCATCCGGTTAGGATAACTGGTAATCCTCCAGCTATCGGAGTGGTATCAGTGAAGCTTATTGCATCAATAGTCATACCATTCAGTTGGAATGGTGGAGTGACCTTTACAATGGCAATGTCACATTTAGCCAAAGGCACATATTCTTCGTGCATTACATAGCCTTGCACATAGTGACGTGATCCGTATGGGGAGTTTAGATTTGTCACACCAGCCACAACAGAGATCTGGCTGGGATCTTGTCCCTTAACACAATGAGCTGCTGTAAGGATGAAGTCTGGTGAAATAATTGAACCACCACAGAAATGTCTCCATTGGTCCTCAAACATTCTTTGGAAGGATATTTGATAGGGTATTGGTTCATAGACGTTATCTCCTCCCACTATGCGAGCTAATAGTGAGAAACCTAATCAAAAGAAAATTATAAATAAAATAACTATTATAAGATATGATACTTGCTTTTACTTTGACAGTCTACAACGCTGATAAACGGAAATAAACTGATTAAAAGAATCAGGTTAAGTCTTAGACGAAGGTGTGTCATCTTGTCGGTTGTGAAAGTGAATACTCTTTGTTCCACTGACTTGGTGGCTTTAATACAAAATTAAATCTTAACGAATCCATTGCAGGAAGTCTTCAGTTGAAGGTTATGCAAAACGATGTAACTTGATAGCGCAGATTGAATAAGTATTGAACTTGAATCTGACATCGGAAGTGCATGCACAACCTCAGAGTCAAAATAAAGTAACATTATCTAGGTTTCATACGCAGGTATATTTGGTCTCATACCAGTTAAATGTGCAAATATTTGATATGGGTGCGTGAAAAGATTGTGCAGGTAAATAAGATTGGGGTTCTCTACGTTCTATATTCGGTAGAATGTATGCATGTCTGAGAATTGTGAGGGACAGTGTAAAACTGTGACATCACACTAAAACGCGGGTAAAAGATCGACCTTAAATATTTTTAAGCAGGGTCTGCAAAGATGTGTAGTAATTATTGTTTCTATTAAAGTGTTCGCAGTTGTTTATAGGGGAAACAAACGATTTTAGTCTTCAGTGGATGTCCAAAACTCCCTATCCTCTCTCTCCATCACTCGGTTACTTACTTACTTAGGTTGCGCTGCAGTTAGGGGTGAACATGGGCCTCAAGCAACAAACCTCTCCTGTTAGCCCGGTCCTTAGCCAACTGTACTTCAAGTTGATTGAGGTACCCTTCTATTTGTACGTGCCACCTAAGGCGAGGTGTTCCTCTACTGCATCATCGCTTCGGGTTAGATTCGAAGACTTTTGTTAATGTATATTCGCTCTCTATGTCCTCCCATCTCAAACGACCAATGCGCAATTTTTTAACTAGGTTGATGCCACTGTATAGCTTGTACAGTTCTACGTTGAATCTCCTCCTACAAATTCCGTCAACGCAAAAGGAACGAAGAATACGAAGAATTTTTCTCTCGAAAAATTTCATGTTTCAGCGCCATAGAGCAGGACCGGAATTGATAATCCTTTATATAGAGTCTTGTTAGGTCTTTGGCATACGCCCTTACTACTCAATTGCCTTCTCAGTCCAAGGAAACAGCGATTGGCAAGAGTTAGTTTTTGTCTGATTTCTGCGCTGATGTTGTTGTCTGATGAGGTAGCAGTAACTAACAATCCACTCTGACGTTCTGTCCGATTCGTCGAGGTTGGGTATCCCTTCTTGTTGGCATATACTTTGCCTTGCCCTCGTTCACTGCTAAACCCATTTTGGTTGCTTCTGTCTCAATACTCGTGACAGCTCGCTGGTTCCTGCCAATTATGTCCGTCTCATCCGCGTATGCAAATAGTTGAACAGATTTTTGAAAGATTGTGCCTCTGATGTTGGCTTGTGCGTTTCGCAAAATCCTTTTATGATGTTAAAGAAGTCACATAACATAGTGTCACCTTGCCTAAATCCTTTTTTGACATCAAAGATCTCGGTGAGGTCCTTACCGGCCTTGATGGAGCAGCGAACATTCTCCATCGCAATTCTGCACAAACGGACAAGTTTGGCAGGGATGCCAAAACTAGACATAGCTCTGTATAGATATCTCAATAAATGCTGTCATACGCGACCTTAAAATCGATAAAAAGATGGTGGGTCTCGATTTGGACTCCTTGGGTTTTCTCCAGGATCTACCGAAGTGTGAAAATTTGATCGACTGTGGACTTTTCTGGCCTAAAGCCACACTGATAAGGGTCAATTAGGTTGTTGGCGAAAGGTTTTAGGCGTTCACACAATATCGCAGATTAGATGTTGTACGCGATGCTGAAGAAAGTGATGCCTCTGTAGCTGTCGCAGTTGAGGGAGTCTCCTTTATTGTGGATCGGGTAATCGATGCTGAGATTCCATTCAACAGGCATACACTCGTCTGATCAAATAGTAGAAATGAATTGAATATACTAACTGATCTGAAGCTGTTTTAAATAACTCTGCCGACAAGCCGTCAGGTTCAGCAGTCTTGTTAGATTTGAGCTTAGATATTGCTATCCTCACTTCATTTTGATCAGGTGGATGGAAGTTTTGGCTAACATCGTTTAGGCTGAATGCTTCATTCTGCCTAACAGAGGGATGTTGGTCTTCGTCGCCGTTATACAGTCTGCAGAAGTAGTTCTTCCATATTCTCAGCACCGACTGTAAGGTTTTTTTCTTCATCTCTATAGGTACTTGTATCTGTACGGCCTTTGTTCCTTTGACACGTTCATTTTACCTTTAGGTAAAAGTAGAATCAATCAATATCCTCGATCTCATTTTTTCTTCTTCTGGAGAAGACGATGTTCTTCCCGTCTCTTTTGTTCATAGAGCTCGCAAGCAGCCCTCGTCCTTCTATGCAGTACCGCTTTATGTGCCTCCTGTTTTGTTGCATGCGCTTGCCCGCATTATTAGTCAAACCAGGGTAGTTTCTGATGGACGTCGGGTGAAACCCAGCGACGTTTCTGATGGAATGGTTGAAACTGGTCTTCGGTACTTGATGGTGGCGGCAAAGGACTCGTATAGAGATTTCGGGATACGCGTTGGGGAAAGATTCTGGAACAAACGACGCGTACATTTATCATATTTTGTATAAATTTTTACATACAAATATGCCCAAACTATAAACTTGATTCGGAAGAGAGGTACTGACCTCAGAATACGCGGATTGGTGCTGAGTGAGATGGTTTGGAGCAGTATAGGACAATCAATACTGCCTCCTAATAGCTGACGGCAACTTTTCTACGCTTTTCAAGCGTTTGCATGTTCAGCAAGTTCAAACGATGCTCATAAGGAGGTAGGTTGAATCTGTCAGGCCACGGAAGTCCACGTAGAGAAAAACTTCCGTTGGACACTTTCAATTCGATAGGAATGTGTATCGAGATAGGGAGACCAAACTTGGCTGGCATATTCTAGAATTGGTCTTACAAATGTGAAGTACAGGGATTTCGTGACGTAAGGATTTGAGAATTCCTTGGACCAACATTTTACATAACCTAGCGCAGAATTTGCTCTGCTAATAATATTGTCAATATGACTACGAAAATTAAGTTCACTGCCGCAAATGGCACCCAAACCACGCAGAAAGGTGACAGTGGGAACAGGCTCGTCGCAAATCACGTACATACGTTCTAGGAGCTGTCAGAAGACGCTTCCGGGAATAAGTAATAGCTTGACATTTATTGACATTCAACTAAAGAAAGTTTTTATTACACCAAGTAGAAAAGCTGTTCAAGTCAGATTGAAGTACACGGGAGTCAGTGGGAGTGGAGATGTGTGCAAACATTTTCATATCGTCCGCATAAACTGATAGACGGAAAGTCAACATCATTAATTGACAAAATGAAAATCAGGGGACCAAGATGGCTACCTTGAGGGACACCAGAGGGGGCCATAAGGGGATCAGATACAAAGGATCTAAAAAGGACTTCATATTGACGTTCATGAAGGTAGGATTTGATCCACGCAATAAACCCAGACTGAAAACCGGGAGCTTTGAGTTTCAAAAATACAATTGCGTGCGAAATTTTATCGAAGACTTTGCTGAAATCGGTAGCAACAACATCGACTTCCTTGCCATCTTCCAATGCACACAGGGTGATGAATACGAATTTGGTTAGGTTTGTGGTTGTTGACCCTTTAAAAAACCGTGGTGGTGAGGGGAAAATATAGACTTACAATGGAAAAACATTGCATCGTAAATAGTACTTTCGAATAGCTTAGGTATGCTATACGACGATAATTAGAAATTTAATTTTTCGCGCCTTTTTATGAAGGGGAATAATAAAAGAGCTTTTCCAAAGCCTAGGAAAAACACTCTGTGAAAGCAACAGTTGGAACAGAGCCTTAAGGGGTAGAGCTAAAGAGTCTACACATTTTTTTTTTAAACTACGGCAGGTATACCGTCCGGGCCAGTGGAGTATTCGCATTTCAGTCTTTCGATCTTTCTGTCACGAGAGCCACTGTTATATTGATTGAAGTTAATGAGGTTCGGGCACAATCTCTCATGTAGGAGAAGTAATAATGGTAGGGCTCTGATGTGTGGTTGGAGAACGATTGACTGAAGAAATGAGCGAAAAAGTTTACTATTATTCGATGTCGCCGTTCTGTCTGTCGGATCGTGCCTAGCGACTGTTTGCTCTAAGGTGCAAATGGCCCTAGACACAATCGACGATTTGTGCTCTAGGAATGGGCTTTCAATTAATCCTCTCAAAACCGAGGTGGTTCTCTTTATGAGAAGGAGGAAATTGACTGGTCTGACTCAGCCAGTGCCAAAAGGCGTCACTATCGAACTCTCCAAGGAAGCCAAATATTTAGAAGTAATCTTAGATAGCAAGCTTCTTTGGACGAAACATGTCGAGCTGAAAACTTCCAAGGCTCTGTTAGTCTTTCGGCAATGCAAAGGTGTTTGCGGAAAGACATGGGGCTTATCGCCAAGGAAAGTCCTTTTGATCTACATGGCAATGATAAGACCCTTCCTCTCATATGCATCAGTTGTTTGGTGGAATAAGCTCTCACGTAAATACGTTACTGCTGCTTTCGCCAAACTCCAAAGAACGGTCTGCCCCGGCTGCTTGGGAGCTTTCCCCAGTACGCCTATCTCTGCTCTGGATGCTTAGATGAACCCCCCATTGATATTTGTATCATGGGGTGTACACTCAGAGCCATATTCCGTTTAAAAAGAAGTGGTTTCTGGAACGATTCGCACTGAAGTTTTGATGAATATATGCTATCCTAATGGCTGCAGACTATATTGGTAAGAACAGGTGGAAGGGGCGAAGTATCTGCGTCTGTAGTGATATGCGCTTAATGCCTTACTCAATCCCTTAACCACTTCCAAAATAGTTCGAGAATGCAAAACATCCTTGAATTCGGTCGGAAGGCTGAACTCACTGAATCTTGTTTGGGTCCCAGGACACAAAGGGATAACAGAAAATGAGATCTCTGACGAGCTTGCTAGACAAGGCTCAGAAGAGAATTTCTCTGGACCTGAACCCACGTTGGGTTTGTCAGCGTCCTCGGTTAGGACTTCCATTGACGACTGGGTTTTCAGTGAACACAATCGAAGGTGGCATGACTCTCCAGAATGCAGGCAGACTAAACGAATGGTCCCCGTCGTCTGTAAGAAATCCTCGGCTTTCTTGCTATCTCTTAGTAGAAAAGACTGCAGACAACTTACTGGCGCTCTTACGGGCGACTTCGCCTTTGCCAAGCACCTCCATGTGCTAGGTTTGAGCGCTACCCCTGTTTGCGACTCCTGTGGAGAGGGCGTTGACACTGCTGAACACTTCCTATATGATTGTCCTGCCTTTGCTCGGATCAGGTGGTAGATTTTCGGTGCTGATGTGGTGAGTGCTGATGTAGGTCATCACCTGTCTTTTTACAAAAGACGAAAAAAAGCACATTAAAATGGGGTTCTCTGCTTGGTTGTACAATAGACCTGTTTTTGATTCTGAGAGATCCAATAGGGTGTATCCGCCCCGACAGAAAAAAAACAGGAATAGAGGAGGGTGGTAATGGTCCAATTTGGATAATAGGTGGTTGCTCGCTGAAACAACGCAGTTATTGGCGTCTGACGAGAAAATAAGATCAAGTTGTCTACCTAGGTTATAGGCTGGAGTCTGATAGACGGTCAATGAATATCACTTCCTTATCTGAAGAGGGGTTAAGTGCTATATAATGGGACTGATCGTCTGATGGGGCCCATTGGACGTCGGGAAAATTAAAATCCACCAGAATTAAAACGGCATACCAAGTTTTGGAAAACAAGCCCCTGATTGATGTCTCAGGTCACCTATCTATCCAGGTTCGATGAATGATTTTACCCGCTCTTTTTTTGTTTAACACGTTCGCGGACAGAGCGGCATATGCCGCTGAATTTTGTGGTTTTTCTTGGGACAAAGTGGCATATCCCGTCCAAGTTTGCTATCCCCTAAAACACAAAGCGGCAAATGCCGTCTAGTTTTCCATTTAATTCTGTATACAATGAAACCTTGTGTCCCAGTAGAAAATAAAATATTTTGTAAATTGTCTCAGCAAAACCTTTGCATTTGCAGTTTTAAGTACGGTGGGTGTACTTTTCAATCACCGTCTTAAATTTCAACTGTCCGCGAACGTGTTAAATTTACAGTGCCCCCTTCCGCCATAATATTGCTGCGGCGTGACATTTAATATCTTATTCATACAAATCGGTTCACGAGCTCATGCTATACACAGTTGGCAACACGACAACATAGTGACACATGTAGTTAATTACGTACATCCAGAGAGGTGGAAATAATAATAATAAGTCAATAAAATGTTAACAGTTCCCCACAGTCTATAGATACACTTGAAAATCAAATTGAATACCAAACTCATATGCAAAGGCATTCAATGATTAATGACTTTCCAGAATCGCTTATTAGCCATCAAAAGTTTGCCCCCCATAACGAATGATTTCATTTCGTATGTCATCAGTAATGTTAAACATTTTTTGTGAAACCCAAACGAAAAAACAATTCAATTCGAATCTGAATCCGAAAATGTCTTCAGTTTCTTTTAAGCAAAATCAAACAAAAATGTCAGCGCAAATATTGACCATCATTTTAAAATTTTGAAATCGAATTCAAAGTCGGGCTCCCATCGTCCAAGTGACACAACACACTATCACAATGCAGTTGACAATAATTATTCCGACTACTGTTCGGGCTGTGGTGGTGCCGCATTAATTCATAATGGCCTGTCGCATTGGTTTAGTTTTTTTTTTTATGAAACACGAGTAGCTGCTCGGTTGCTGTTTGAAAAAAAAAAAAAAATCTCTTTTGTATACTTTTTGACCGTCGAACAATTAACATGGATACCGCGTCAGCCACCATTCGTCTGTCCATCCATCGGCATTTGATGACATTTCAATGCTTCGGATGAATGTGTCACCGTCACCGTCACCGTCACCATCACCATCACCATGACTCTGGGTGGCTTCGATGGCTATCGTGGCTTTGGGCAACTTTGGTTGTCGGATTGTTATTGTATCTGGCGATTGGTGTTTTTGTTGATCTCCACTGTGTACACAAAGAGAGCGGAGCACGGGTAAGAACGAGTATGCGGTACTTGGCTACTGAACCAATTGAATTGTACCTACAGTGAAGCCCGGTGGCCGAACTTCATACAATGTAAACATAGCGACACCTGTTTACCCACAATGGCCACAAAATATTCAAGGATAAGTGCCACTGTCGGCGGGCCATCAGTAATAAATCTCAACGCGGTGCTCGTGTAAGTATCTATGAAGTAAGATTAAAGCGAAGACTTTTACGGTATCTGATTAATTTTCGTGTACATTTGAAATTCGATAATGGAATGGTAATGCCCTGTCTACGCGAAACGTTTTCTATTTGAACTTTTTCAGAGGTTACTCAATCGTCACACCTGACAGGAGCTAATAACCTCATTTTGCCAGAGACCTTTTATTTCTAATAACCCAATCGAGATACACTCTGAGACATTTGGATTGTTTGCTTAACTGAAGACGTTTGGACCCATATCTGATATCGCACACATTAGGGATTCGGTTTCCACCTGCTGTGCTATCAAATCTCCATGTATCCTTACAGGATTCCCACGCTGAAGACAATCAAACAAAACAGGTAAAGTTCATTCGATATTTATCTAACCGCATCTCGATTTCCTCGCCCCTAGGAGAGTGGGTTAAACGTGGCAGTTTTGAGATCCTTATGGCGAATGGCGATCAATTGTTGCAACAATTCAATCGTCGATTGATTGAGAATGGAAACCACGATTTAATCTTGTTCAATAAAAATATCAAATGTACCCCCTGGCGAAATTGTGTTCTACTTTTTTTCCTGCGCACTTGTTGGCGGGGGTTGTGTGTGAGCAAACTCCCTTCGAGTGATTGTTTTCAGAGTTTATACGGGAATAAGAGATGATGATGAGGTAAACACAATGGAATGTATCTACTTCTTTTTGTTTGGACTATGGCTTCAATTGATTAAATTTTTTTTTCTTTTTTTTTTTTGTGCGCATTGAATATATTTTTTGAGGATTTTTCTTCTCTCTGGTTTCCTAGATATCTGTGAAGGATTTAATTACATTATTTGGAAACTGACATAAAATGCGTGTAATTCAATTGAAATGAATTTAATAAATTTTATACTCATTCCTCTTGTTCTTCTACCTTTAACTGTTGAAAGGCTTCGCGAAAATAATTATGTAGTTATGATTTCCCAGTACCAATTTTGAAAGCCTTTATGGCTGCTCTTTGGGCCTGAGGAGCACCCAATATTTCTACACATAGCCTAATGATTCATATTGATATCTCCAGGGTAATTTTTTTTTTAATTTCGCTTTTATTTAGGTAAAGTAAGGTTGAGGGGCTACCGAGGTCTACTTGCGCCCGCTTGTGCCTCTATATTGTTTAATGCTTGTTTGTCCGCTTCGAACAGGAACTTTGTCCATCCGGATTTGCTGCAGAATTTCACCATCGATGAAACGGGTATGTCCTCCAGCTCATTCAAGTCATCGTATGAGATTTTCACGAAGTCTACTGATGCTTGGACACTGGACAGTGAGACAAGAAATGTTCTCTTCAACATCATGGTCAAAATTTTGGTGGGTGCGAAAGCCCCCATTTATTTGGCTTATTACAAGCTACAACTAACTTAGGGCTAAAACTTAAAACTAAAACTTAAAGCTAAGGAGAATGGTGAAGGAGTTCGGCTTTGAGGCAGGGAGTACTGTGGTTAAAATTAAAATGGGTGAGGTTTGAGTTAACTTTTCGCAACATTAGATCCATATGAAGTGCGGTGAGACGGTAGATAGAAAAGACGAGGGCATCGTAAATTTCGTGGGTTAGTATTGAAGGAAATTGAGTTATAAAGATATGCGCAATCGACAGAGCCTGAAAGAAGTCGATGAATGAAAAGAATGTCTGCAACATCTCTGCGTTTCTCTAGGGTACTCAGGTTGATGAGGTTGAGGCGGTCTTGATAGGGAGGCAAGATAAATGGAACACCTCGAAGGGCAAATCGAAGAAATCGACGTTGAATAATCTCGATTATGGTCACATGAACTTGCTGAAAGGGTGACCATGCTTGACTGGAGTATTCAAGGAGAGGGCGAACAAAGGTAATGTAGATGGATCTAGTCACGCAAGAGTTGGAGAATTTTTTGGACCATCGGTTGACAAAGCCAAGTGATGAGTTAGCTTTACGAATTATCTCATGAACGGAAATATAGTTCCCGTACAATATTACAAGATCGCGGAGAGGTTGAACAATGGATATAGGTTGACTATATAGAAGGTAAAAGCGGGCGGAGGACACGTGGTGATTACGTGATAAGGTAATGGAGCTCTAAGAGATTTTGTAGGCACCAGTTCGAAAAACTATCAAGTTTTGCTGAAGTAGAAGTCATGTGGTGAAGAGATGACTTTGAAAAATTTGGTATCATCAGCGTACAGAGAGAGGGAAAAGTGTTTAATAACCCTCTCGACATCGTTAATGGTTATAATAAAGAGAAGGGGACCTAGATGGCTACCTTACGGAACACCAGAGGTGGCCAAGAAAGGTATCGATAAGACGGATATGAAGCGAACTCTGTAAGAACGTTTTTGTAGGTAAGAAGATATTCATTTTAACAATATGGGTTCGAAATCGAGGGCTGACAATTTGAAGAGGATTAAGTTATGAGATATCTTATCAAAAGCCTTACTAAAATCAGTTGCAATAACGTCGACTTCTTTGCCATTCTCTAAGGCAGACAGGGCGAAGGACACGAATTCGACTAAGTTAGTGGTAGTTGATCTACCTTTTTGAAAGCCGTGTTGGGTATACTACTTTCGAAAAGTTTGGGTAGATGAGAAAGTTTAGTAATGGGGCGATAGTTTGTTACTTCGTTCTTTGATCACTTTTTGTGTATGGGGGTTATGAAAGAGGTCTTCCAAATCTGAGGGGATTCTCCTAGTGATAAGGACAATCGGAAGAGATGAGAGAGGGGGAGGGATAGAATAGAGGAGCATTTTTTAAGAAAAATGGCAGGGTGACCATCTGGGCCGGGTGAGAATTCATCATAAAAATTTTCAATAACAGTATAATCAAAGGGACAGAAAGGGGCCAACGGAGAATTTAAGAAGGTGACTGAAGTAAGAGGGGTTTGGTTCAAAAGAGTTGTCGGCGGAAGATTGTTTGAAATACTCGTAGATGGTGGAAAAGTTGGCAATGGTTTGCAGATTAGTTGATGATATATTTTCAAAAGAGAGGGACGGAGGGTAACCGTCAGATGTTTTATTTTGCGGGAATTAGCTTTATGAAAGTCGTAAGAAGTGTGAAATGCGGGAGCAGTAGATTGAAGTGGTGAATTGAGGAAAAGTGAAAGAAGAAGGGGGGGGTGAAAGTTATCAATAGTCGTTAGAGATAGGGGACAAAGCGAGACTAAAGAGTTAATGGGATCAGTTGTGAATATTAGATCTAAATGCCTACCCATGTAATTTAAGACATTACTAACTTGACATAGACTTAAATCAGTTAGCCGATCTACGAAGAGACATTCCTTAGTGGAGCTGTCATTTGAAGCGATGAAAAAGGATTCATCATCGGAAGGAGGCATTTTTAAGGCGGTTTGTGCCTAATCTGGACAGTTCATCAGCTTTTTCATTTCCACTTATGCCATCATGGTCCGGCACCAAGATAATTTGAGCATTGTTCCAACTTGCTCAGAACCTGAAGCCTACCTTTTGGGCAACTTCAAAATTTAGGCTTGAAAAACACTACATGAATTCGGTAGTCTTATTGATACGGATATGCCGACTTTTTCTTTGATCAGTTGGTGTAGATTACGATAAAACGATATTGGGCTCCCATTTTTCCATGCTGGGAATCCTAATCGAGTAGTTCCGATTGATATCACATTGACGGTGTACAACAGATTTCCACTTGTTTGTTGCCTCAAGGCTATCTGAATTTTTCGCTGCAGTTTTTCTAATCAATAGATCAATTGGGAGTATATTTAGAATAGTCTTTAGCCCTTGCAATTGGGCTCGATCTTAGAGCTCCTGTTGTGGCCAGACATGTCATTCTTTGTGTTTTGGTTAGCAGCTTGACATTTTTGGATTTTCCCGCTACTGACTACCATACAGTACACCCGTTGGTCAGTATAGTTTGAACTACTGCTGAATAGAACCAGAACATTATTTTAGAAGAGGGCCCCACATTTTCCCAGAAAATCTACTGCAAGCTGTGATTGTTTTTTTTCATTTTGTTTTTTCCAATACTTAGGTTCCAGATCAATTTAAAGTCAGGAGTCAGCCCCAAGTATTTTGCACTTTTTGACAAGTGGAGGATCGAACCCGCAATCGTTGTCGATAGTGTGAAGTCCGGAATGGATTTCATGTTCGTGAATAGAACGAATTTCGCTTTTACCACACGACTCTTAAACCACACGACTTTGTCCATTTATTGCGGCCATCAAGGTTGAAGGAATTTTGCCACAAGCTATGAAAGTGCCCCTCTTTGTGGTGTTCCTCTTGTCGTCGATACCTTCTTCGTGCATTTTGACGTAATTATGCGGTTTTTTCTTCTATGGCACCCGATTTTTGGAAACTTTTTCTTAAAGTGAGGGCATAGCGTTTGAATTTCGTGGATTTATCCACTGTCGAGACTACATAATGTATGTTTCAACTGATGTATGCGTGCTGGTTAGCACAAATGCAGGTGATATGGATTTGGCTACGTTTATATATGTCTAAGAGCCGTTCCATAGATTTTAGTAAGAAGGAACTCAGACTCATTGATTGATAGTCTTTAGGGTTGTACGGTTCGCACTCCCAGCTTTTGATATGAAGACCACGTTCAATTCTCGCCATGCTTTGGGAATAAAGTTCAGAATTAGGTAGCTGCAGAAAGTTTCCGACAGCGTAGGTATAATGTGCTTCTTTGTTTTCTGAAGCATGATGGGTATTATCTCACCTGGGCGAAGTGACTTGTAGTGTTCGAAGGTGCTAATAGCACGATTTTGTCATTGTTCCCTAGATCAGTGATTCTGTTTAATCCAGTGGCTTGCATTTGTAGGACATGTCTTCAGTGAAATGCCTCGTTAATAATTTGGTCAAGAGTTTCGGAGCAGGATTCTGCCCAAGCACCTACTTGGCTTTTAAGAAAACACGGTGTTAATGGTTCTTTCGATGGAATCTTCCTTAACCTAACCGATTCGTTATCATATCCAATCCAATTGCAGAACTCTCTTCCAGGACTTGCGTTTGCCAATTCTGAGCTGTTTTTTGAACTTTTTGAGGCAATTTAATAGAGGACCAATCGGTCACCTCGTTTGTCCTTTTAGCATCTTTGAAGTGTTTTTTTTTTTCACTTTGTAGAAGCACTGTGATCTGCCATTTCCATCAAGTCCAAGCATTCTTCCATCAAAATTCCGACTTAAATATGAAGTGTGTGTACGAAGTTTACAAAGAAAGTCGTATGTTGAAGGAAACGATCAAAGGATTTAGGAATGCCGCTACATTGAATGAAAGCCAAGGAATCCCATTACTAGTTAATGGAGACATGTTTCCTATACCGCCGGCAAATAATCTGTATATTTAGACAAAACTTCCAGCATCTACTAATTGAGCTCTTGTCAGAAGAAATGATAGGCCCCGATGAACATTAAAATCCAGTCAATGATGAAGCAGTTCCCCCGCTTAGCATAAAAGAGATCACGACAGCTGTTAGATGGTGTGCCATTCTGGAGGTGGTGACCTGGTATGGTGTGGCGCTTGACAGAGGAAAAAGCTAAATACAATAAAGTGCACGACTAGGTCGCACGTACTTACATCTATATGCTCTTTATCTGCAAAAATTCAGATTTAAAATGAAAAGAAAATCGTTAAAATGTTTTTTTTTCTCACGGCATTTTTGGTCACATCAAGCTAAAAGATAAAAATGCCCTATCCAAGAGGGTCTTCAAATCCCAATCACCAGGTTGGAAACAGCATTTTAGTCTTAAGGATCCTTAATGACTTTAAATTTTATGTGCACACTATGGGGTGTTGTTTTGTGTTTCAGGGTGATGTTGTTTGGCCGCCATGTTGGTTCGTGTTTACTTGACATCTGTCAGTTCGCATTTGACAGTCGTGAAGAGCAGTCGATAACAATATATTATGGAGCATCTAACGAACTTACTAAAAAAATTGTATATAAGCAATTGTTCAACACGAAGAAATTTGCGTAATTTGTTTGGTTTAAATCATGTGCCTAGGAAGTCAACCATTCAGAGTATAATGAATAACTTTGAAACTCAGTATACAATGGCAGGTTAAGTGAAGTCCGACAGAGTTCGTAGCGTACACACTGCACAAAATAAACAAAAAATATTTGCATTTGTACCCGTATACAATTCAATTGACTCAACAACTAATGGAAAATAACCATATGTGACCGCTGGAGTGTAGTGAACAAGTTTTGCACCTCCATATTGACGAGACTAATTTCCGGGGCGCATAATGTCAAACAGAGGCGATATCTTTTGGTTTCCTCAATCCTCTGATTTGACCGGTCCTGATATCTTCCATTGGGAGTACTTAAAGGGAAATGTCTACAGCAATAAGCAAAGCACAACCCTGATGCTAAAGAACAACATTATTCAAGAAATTGGTGAAGTAACACCCGAAATGTGGTAACATTTTATGCAAAATATGGTTGAAGGTGCACGCACCTACAGCGCGGCCATTTGGCCATACATAATTTTTATAAATTAAATAATCGGTTAATAAAAACAAATTTGATTTTATATTACAGTTAGTTATAAGGAACATCGGCCTGAAATGTACAAAACACCCTTGTATTTCTTGATCTGAATATTATTCCGAATTTATTGAACGAAATAAACATGAAGGCAAACCCAGTTCTGCGTCTTTCAATAATAATTCTTTTACTTTTGTATTAATATACACGAGGTAGGTAATCATAAAATAAAATTTCCAATTCTTTTAAAATTTTATTTAAAAAAAAAAATATTTAAATTTTGTTCCAAAAAGATTTGTTTATAGTGTACATAGTTAAGTCATCAACCATTGTGGATTTCCAAGTCACTTCAAACTGTCTATCAGTGCCATCTAGCAGGAAATAGTACTATGAATACGTAGTTTCGAATTTAGTCAAGTCTCCGAACTACAGGGAATTATTCGAAGATGATTTGCCCTGCCATCTATTTGAAAATAGTGTAATATCCAAGTTAATTGTTAAATTCAAAAATTTAAACAAATTAATTTGTGAAGACAAATTATCATAAATCATAATCTGCTGGTTTTTTTTTAAAATTGCTATGTTTGCTTTGTTGAAGAGAGTACACTTTCCGATTATTAATGGAAAATAATGTCATTTAAATGACTGCCGCGGTTGGCTTGGCAGTAGCCCATCCTATCAACCCAATTTTGCAGATGGTTCGGCGCTCTAATTCACGAATAGCTCGATCAAGTAAGCAAGCTGGTTATCAAATACTTAGGAGTTATGATTGACTCAAGGCTCTCTATCAAGGAACATCTCGCGTACGAAAGGAAAAAAACTTCAATGCGCTCACACGAATTTTGCAAAATATTGGAAGGCCTAGGTACAGTCGGAGACTTCTCCTAACTATGGTAGTGACGTCTGTAGTACTCTACGGATCGCCAATTCCGGCGGAAGCCATGAAAATGAAGTCATATAGGCGCTTGCCGCGCAACTTCGAACGATACAGTCTGTGCCATTTCAGGAATGATACCAATAGACCAGTGATGCCAATAATATTTTTATCGTTGGTGCTAGATTAAGCAAAAATGAGAGCTAGATTTACTTTAAAGGAGCTAGATTTTTTTTTTTAATAAATTACAGTTAAAACCCAAATTACAAATGTGAATTCTATTCCACTTCAGTTATCCTATACGTCTTTCAATAATGTATGACAAAATATGCACATAAGAGTATTTTGTAATTTTTAACTATTGGCTCATGAAAATGTATTACTAGTCCATGGTATTACCATCTGTGTGTATGCATAAGCAAACACAGCCTAAATGGCTCAACAGATTTATTTCAAACTTCATGTCTGTGGTCTGTGGGATTGGGACTATTTTGAAAAATTAGATTTTCTCGAAAACTGCTCAAACGATTGTGTTAAAAATTACATTAGTTGCCCATGGAATCCGGATTTTACAAAAAAGTGGTTTAACTATTTAACTTTTATCAGCAAATTTTTAAATATTGAATATTTTTCGTAGGTCTTAGACAATCTTAATCGAAAAATGAAACATATTCAGATAAAACGAACCAAGTTTTGAGAAAAAAATTAAGGTGCACTTTAATTGTAAAAATGTAACCTTTTCGATTTATTTCTTCAAATTAGAATTTGCTTCAAATGAATGTCCAAAAGCAAATGGATGTAACTTTTTTTTTTTTGTTCAAACGATCCCTAGCTTTCAACTTGGCCCTGGCTGTGGCTTGTCACACACTATCAGCTAATGATACGAACCCCGCTTCTAATAAAGGTGAGCATGTCCATAGCATAGAGGATTTTTTGAACTCCTCGAGATGAGTATCGGAAATTAACAAAAAATATTTCATTATTTTTTCAGGCAGAGGCGGCGTTCTGTGCCTGAAGTCAGTCTTAGCTTGTTAAGATGGTATCTCAGGCAACAGGGGCCTGTGAGGAAACCTATCAGCTTCCACATGATATCCTTATTTAGTGTAAGGGTTTCCTCTTTGGAATACGGCTTGATTAATCTTTTGGATTTGCCCGGGAATATTTTTCCAATGGGATTCCATTATGAATCAAATCCGTTTGCATAACAAAAAACACAAAAGGCTCTGGGCTTAGGTGTCCCTAGTTATAGTGGGATAGAGGAGTTTTTGAACTACTTGAGATGAGTGTCGGAAATTCACAAAAAATGTGGTCGCATGTTTCATTATTTTTCCAGGCAGAGGCGGCATTCTATAAATGAAGAGAATTTTAGCTTGTTAAGATGGTATTTTAGGCAACAGAGGCCTGTGGGGAAACAGCTTCCACATCCTTATTTTTCTGAGAGGCAACGAGGAACAAAAAATCTTTTACTAAAGGAACTCAAATATCAACAAATGAAAACAAATATTTAACAATTCAATAAAAGTCTTTGAATTTAAAAGGAAAATAGCTTCCGATTATTGTACGAATAACGAGAAAACAAAAAAATTTAATGAGTGTCTGCAAAGAGTGTGCCATCATCATGTTTCTTTTTTTTTTTTAAAGCTAGAACTCGGTTCTGACGTCTTGTTTATTCTCTTGCAGGGCGGTTGAAGCAATTCTTAACATGACGCTGCCATCATTTATGGAAATGGGCAATAAGGATCATATTATTACCTTTCCAGATGTTGAACTTCTATTTCTTCACTCCGTTCAAAACAAATTTAAAATAAAAAAAAGGAAAGCTTTCTCGAAGCGCATCCCAAAACCTACCTCAACTACCTCAACTATCTCAAACAAGACAAGAACGCGGATTTGCAGATTTTTGAAATATGTACATAAGTACGCACATACTATCCCGCATATATAGCACCACTTCAACTGATGATTTTGATAAACTTTAAGCGCGATCATCTAATGCTACAACTCGACATACATAATGTAGATAACAAAGAGAATTTAATCGAAATTCGTCCAGTGATCGTTGACATTCACAATTCTTGGGAACGTTGCCCGTTTTGGATAAATTTGAAACCATCTGCATATAAAAGCGGACCTAAAAACAAAATTTCATTCCTTGTGATCCTTGCGATGGATATTGAATTAGGAGTGTGGGAAGGACCAAAAGGACAAACCAAAAAAACATTTGTTTCTTTTTATTGACCTAAAATGGTCAAGTGATAATTTTAAAATTGGAGACCAAAAATTATATCTTTAATTTCCAAATATCGAAAAATCAGAGAACACTAAAATACATAATTGTCTACACAATGCACTGTAGCTGTGGCGTAGTAGTAGCACTATTACGCGCTGTCAAATGGTGTGGCGCTGCACTCATAAAATTCGCCCACAATGGTGTAGCGCGTTATGTCAAATTAATTGTCACTTGCAATGCAGCTGATTGGAATTGTGTTATTGAGTTTTGGAAAATATATTGTGAAAAATACTTCTTCTTATATTAAACATTATTTAATCTAAAATAAAATGGATGAAGAAGAAGAAGCTGTATTTTTACTGCGGAGATGGTGGGTGCGACCTTTGTACAAGGGAAGGAGTTCCAAAGGTTTTTTCGAGACATTTATGAAAAACATGTTTCCCTTTTTTTCACAGATACAACGAATTTTACAACGTCGACTTCTTCCATTTCTTCTGTTTTAGCCAGTTGTCAAACTTGTAGCGCTACAAAAGTTAAAGTAAACCACCGCTACAGCTATACGCTACGCTACAGCTACTCATTGTGGGCGTACTATTGAGATTGTATACATTTACACTTTTAACACCCTTACTACCGTGATGGGCTACGGCGCAGCTACTTCAGACATTGTGGAAGACGTGGAACACGTTGTTGAGAGGAGAACTGGAAACTTACGGCCCCGATCCATAGTATCTGTCGATCCGTTGCGTCGTTTTTAACTGCCAGCTCGACAGAATACACCCATTCTTATGGAAGATGGCCCATAATGGATTTATGAAATTTGACGTATAAAGTAGGTTTACTCTATAATTTTTGAGTCCGTTGGCAGTTCACACATTTACGCATTGAAGTTCACACATTCACATATTGAAGTTCACTGAGAGTAAGCACAAGGGTGGTCAAGGGTGGCCGTGGTGTAGTGGTAACATCATCGCTTGTCACGCTGTTGGTTCACGGTTCAAATCCAGATGCCAAGAATCATCTATTTATTTCGCCTGAAATAAATAAAAAAGGCCATCAATTGCGAAAGCTAAGTCAACTCTACTGCGAAGGCATTCCACTGGCAGTAGAATGGGTCATATGGCTGAAAATGCAACTTGATCGTGTTGATGACATCAGGAGGATGGAAAAAATACTGTGAATCATATAAGCAACGACAATAAAAAGCAAAACAAAAATGATCCCCAGTTATCTGGACGCTACCCTTGGAGTTTACAGAAACTTGCGAGTAGTATTATCTGAGTTTCAAACCACTACACCAAATCTTTCTCTCTCTCTCTCTTCTTCACAACACCCGTGTCCTGTAATAGTATAAGAGTATTCATATCCTCTTTGGCGCGCGCAAATTATAAAAAAAAAAAACATTCATTGGTGGAAGTACTGGAGAATGTGGAGAAACTGTCCTCGGCTGTACGAAGGTACGTGAACGTCAACGTCATCCTTCAACGGAACAACGTCGACGGATTCTATGGATCGGGGCCTTTAGTGGCCAAAATGCTGGAATCTGTGGTAAAATGGAACCCAGTGAGTAATTCTGCGAAAAATACTTATGTACGAGAAAGCTAAGAGAGGCAAAGGAACAACGTGACCAGCAGGTAAATGCCAGATGACGGTACCCTGGGGAAAAGTTGTGGGAAGTGGGCTTAAGCTCAATTTCGTCTTTAAAAGATTCTCACCTTCCTATTTAACCACTAAACAATGGTACCCACCAAGGATAGCTACATATAAATACTTTTCAAAGCAGTCTTTCCAATATTTTCAATTTCCTTATTTCAGCTCTAAATACATTGCTAAATATATATAATTTCTATTTATATTGCCAATTAGTATGTTAAAAGTTGCATCAAAGTGAAACGTATGTAAACAAACAGGCAAATAAAATTGGCAAAATAATAATAAAGAGCACACCATTGTTCGCGTCGTGTTGACACGTAACATTTACGCAAATTTATTACTCCAAAGGTCTAGCAGAGCATTTCTTGAATTCCATTATGACTCAGTTGCTCCGTTTGAATTGAATTCACGTTCTTCTGGAGTCAGTAACCTGTTACCAGAGATGTGGGTTAAAAATGTCAGACAAAAGATCATTATTCCGACCAGGAACAGAAAGTGTATCCCCCACTGCAATGTATGACTTTACTTCTGCGCTGACTTTTGACCATCACTGGGGCACCTATCAATGATCTCTATTGTAGATTAAATGCAAAGATAAAGCCATTCCGAATTGAAAGTGAAATCATGAATGAAAATTAGGTTGAAATAACAAACTACAGATCGTAGAGTAACGCGCTTGAATGGAAAGTAATTGAAGTGTAAATTAGGGGAGAATGAGTCTGATCCCATCCAGATGGATCGATCAGTAAGTACTTCCGAGGCTTATGGTTCTACTCGTTGACCTGATTCTAGACAAAAAAAGAGGTGAGATGGTAGAAGAGTGCATTAAATAATTAGGACTGGTTTTTCACAGCAATTTTTCTTGAAATGAGCTTGTCATACAACTGACAAAAGAGAATTAAGGACGCAAAATAATTTCAAAGTTTCACTTCAGTTTTAAAAGTAGAAAAGGCGCCAATTAATGACCGATGTAATATGAAACCGAAATAATATTATAACACACGTAGCCCTTGCCTTTATTTAATTGGTTTTTGGATATTTCTTCCAATTCCCGACTTAAAGATCGTAAAAGTTGTGATAATTTACAGAACAATCTACTCTTATATACCTACAGTCCGTGGTAGATCCGTGTCTTCATCAATAAAAATATGTTTGATGTCCCTTTTTAAATTGTGCACCAACTACGATGATGTCGTTACCCCTTCTAATTCCTACTTACTTACTTAACGAACTCTACAGCGTTTCATCCATGGTTCAAAATGCACGTTGCTTCCGCCTCATTACACTAAGCTCCCAGGCATCTACGATCGCTTGATCTTTAGCATTGTTATCCATTAGCGTAATTTGTCTGATCCAACGAAGTCATCGACTTTCTGAACTATGCACATCCAAATCCTGGTAGAATAAGCAGTGAGTTCTCAAGGTGAGCCCTATTCAGATTTACACTACCCATGATGGTACTTTCTTGATTTAAAGCTTTCTTGATTAAAGCTTGAGGTATATAAACTACATAACAGTAGTCCTAGAACATACAAGGTTCTATGAACTATCACGACCTAAATCATTTCGCAATAGTTCTACGGTCTTCCACGATATTCTACGGCATTCTGCTACCCCCAACTTGATAAATCAAAGAGCCTCATTGGAAGTCACGGACCCTGGCAGAACATCCCATCCAGATGTGTGTCCTGTGCCTTTTTAGAATATAAGACGTTCCAGAAACTTATTTCAAAAGTGTGACTATGATTCTGTGCTACATACTGAATAAAGATGCCGAAAATTTGAACACTGCTCACTGCTCACGTTGGGCAATTAGCAATTGATTACGAGAAATGTTTGATTGGACTTGCTTCATCATAGACTACAGCACCACCTAAAAAAAGTTATAATTGTGCACTCGAACTTATGTAAGTTCACTGTCAACTTCCCTTGCCATTGTCGGTACTATTTGCCTAAGATGTGCATCCCGATTAGGCCAGATTCGAAATGTCATCGTGTTGAAATCTTTCCGTTCAATGGGTCTTAATGACCAAACTGAAATAGGTCAGCACCTATGCCACAAGTTGTGGACATAGTGTCAACCCCAATAATACAGAACTGATATTTTCCAGCACGAAGACTAAAATACTCGATTTTATCTTACCGCCTCTAAACGGTCAAATACTTTCGTTATCATCCAGTGCCAAGTTCCTAGCACTATTCCTGATCCAGAATCCAGACAACTATGGTCATAGTCACCACAGGAGCACTGCGGTCATACCCTACGGACGCGCTTACAGTTGTCTTACGCCTTCTTCCTTTTGGCGTATACTTTATGTCAGCCATATAGCCACAGCGGCATCCTGAATTCACTATAGCAAGAAGTGATAACGACTCCAAGAGACTACTTCTCCGAAGACGGGACTTCAGGTAAGTCCTCGCTGTATACTTACGGAGAGGAATGGAAAAACGTAGAGGTCTCGAAAGATTATGATGCCCAAAATATTTGTCGATTGCTCTTCTTGGAGTCTCTGAAGATCTCAGCAAACTTTGGCAGTGGCTTCCTTTTCGTGCGGTTAGTACCGATCCAATACCTAAATTTAACGTAGTAATCAGGCAGCCATTAAAGCCCTTTTTTCGGTTACTACATCCTCTACATTAGTAGAACTGTGTGGAGATGATCTCGATCGTTTTTGCCTGGGTCCCGAGTCACATGGGCTTAGAAGATAAAGAACAAGCCATGAAACTAGCAAGGCATGGAACTGCCCTTAACGTCTCCCTAGATGAAGATGTTTATTTACTACTTGGGACACTTAAGGAAACATTTTTCTCACACTATTGAACAACAGCTTAACAAAAGTGGAGCAGGCTGAACAGCTACGTCAAATCCAGTCTGTTGACCTAGGTATTGCGTCTGCGAAATGAAAGAGGTTTCCGGTATTCGACCTTAGTGGACATTCTGTTATAATGTTGTTTGTCCTGCAGCCACAGTTTGGTAAAGTTCGGCACATACGCCGCAGTTAGATGGTAAGCGATTTAGTCGCACCAGTACGCTTCGGGGTAAGTTAAAGCCAGCAAGAGGAGTCGTAGGGTTCACAATTTGGATCCATCCAGTTGTATAACGATTTTGTACATTGGGTTAGCAATTCGCTGCTTACGTCAAATTCGACTGGGACTATAGGGTTAGGTAGGCGGTGCTTAGGGTTGATCTTCAAGATTTGACTTTCGAAGGGTGGTCTAGAATGGAGATGTCATTATAAACGGGCAGCAGGTTGTTGTTTGCTCTTTTGGCATGTTCTCGGAATAGTGCATGAAACCGACGGATATTTGGTGGTGCTATGTGACTTAGCCCTGGAAGCCAATGCGTTCATGTAAACTTCAGACTTCCCGTTATGATCCGTATGGTATTGTTAGTTCTTTGAGGTATATGAGCTATTCATCCACACATTGGAACAGTATACATATATCTGCGAATATACAAGTCCGATTGCGGCAGAGCGAAGTGATGAAAAACTTCCTCCACATGATGTCCCAGCGAGTTTTAGAATGATGATATTTCCTATCCTTACTTCTCCAGCTAATTTTGTGAAATGGACTCCGTAGTTCCATCTAGTGTCACTCCAAGGTTCTTTGGGCGTGTGTTGTAAAGAAGGATGTGTTTAAATTAACCGTTTGTTTGTAAGATGGCAATTTAGTGTTCAAATGGAAACAGCAAACCTCAGTGTTCATCATGTTTTGACACAAGCGCCATTTCTAAAGTATGTACGTTCAAAATACTGTGATATTTTGGTATTGGGTGTCTACTCATATAGCGATGTCATATGAAAATTTTATTGACAAGGTTGATGGTATGTCGTAGATGTACAGGTTGAACAGGGTTGGTGCCAATACCGATCCTTGCGGTAGTCCGTTGTTAAGTTTTTCATTTGACTTTTAGCTTCTTTTAGGAAGACTTGGTACCTCCTGTTTGACAGCATATTGCTCACCAGTTGAGTTATTTTGCGACAGGCTACAATTTTTAGGAACTTATAGAGTAGGCCGTGTCTATATGCCGTGTCATAAGCTGCTATAAGATCGATAAACGCCACTGATGTCTGGAGCATTTTTTCAAACCATGTTTCGATGTGTGTTGTTAACCAGATCGGTGCAGCTGTGACCAGTTCCAAAGCCAGCTTGTTCAATGGGAATGTGATCTCGTTTATGGTTGGACTGATTCTATTGAAAATAACTCGTTCTAGTAGTTTGCTACATGGGTGGTAACTTTCGCTTATTTGGCGGTTTTCCAGATTTTAGAAGTGCAATTTTTGTTTTTTTAAACGATTTTGGAAGTTCTTTCGTCTCTAATATTTTCGATTATTTTTTTTTTCGGTTTTTCAATATGGTTGGCAATGTCTTTGCAATTTATTGATGTTTTCCCATGCTGGCTATATTTTCGCCTCCAATATTTCTCAGCAGACTCCATGCTTTTCGGCTTAAATGAGTAAATTCAATGCCATCCATCGCAGTTTGCCACTTATTTAGACGACTTTTGTCAAGTGACCTGAGTAGTTCATCTACAATTTCGGGGTCATCACTTTCCCCAAATTCTTTGTACAATCGATTGCTCTCTGCTCTGCATCCATGGATGTATTCTTTCCTGTATCCGCGTGGTATGAGCATTTTAGCAATTGATATTTCCTGTCCAGAAAAGAGTTCGAAGTTGAATGTCTTAGGCGGGGTAAAACGGATACTGCTGTTTACTTGTATGGAGAACTGTTTCCAAGCAGCTTTGTTGAAGTACCAGCGGGGTCTAGATACGGGATTGATGAGTGGGACTTGAATACCGACTGTACTTGTAACTGGTCGGTGTTGGGCTATACGGGAGGTCTGACCTAACTGTTCTGGTTGCTGGAAGTGGACGGTTTTCACATGACAGGATTGTAGTCGCGATGCAATGGAATGTCCCTCGATCCTTAGTATCGAAGATTGGATGGATATTGTTGGAATCCAATCAGTTAGCTGGTGCTTCACAATTTCTGTCTTTCACTGCATATTTCCAAAAGTTATTATGGCTATTAAAATCGTCAATTTACACAGTAGGTTGGTGATACTTGTATGTGCGCAGAACATTATTCGTCCATACTGAAGCTGGAGGTTTGTAGATGTGAACGATGTTTAGACTAGCAACGTTCATGGTGACCGTATGGACGTTATCTTAAGAGTTCTGATTTACCAGGTGAACATTAGACAATTTATTTCGGATGAATGTGGCTGTCCCGTTGATATGGTGATATGTTGCACCGATCAGAGAGTAGTCTTGGATTATACCTCGGGATTTAAGACTCACGTGTATGTTTCCTGCATGACAGTTACGTCGATACCATGGTCAGATATTAAATATTAAAATGAGCTCTATTACTAAAGGAACTAACAAACCGATTTTCCATGTCAACATTAATGCCACATAATATTACTCAACTGCCGTTAAATGATCGTAAATGACGTGATTTTCCTGGAATATAATGCTTCCTGTAGTTCACTTACTTAAGCTGATCTAACACCTCCAGCATCTCTCAGAATTTCCGTACACATTGCAGAGACTCAGTGAAGCAGGAAACACTCGTTGTCGATACCTTTGTTGATCCGCGCCAAAGAGCAGCTACTACACAAGAGAAGATTCAATTCCTGAGCAGCAGCAGAACTAATGGAACTACGAGCAGTTGGGGGAACTCGATGTGTGGTTTGTACTAAAAGAACCGCAAAGCGCACTCTGAAAAGATCCCACCATAGATGTTCATGTTCATATTGCCATCCATGTCGTTACCGATTATTTGTGCATTGATCTTGTTCAGGATGATGAACGGACTCCCAGACCAAAATATGGACGACCACCAATTTGTTATGGCGGCACGTCATGGTGCATCATCAGTCAAAATTCGATTTATCGCATGTTTGGCTGGGTGAACTTTCACAACATGAGTTTCTTGCAGGTACCGCATCGATGATCCTACTCCTACTACATAGCTTACTCGTACTCTGATTTTGGCAGCACTTTTACCTTTTTTGGAAGAAGTACTTTCTTTTGAGTGCGGCTCGCGCGTGCCGTATTCATCCCACTTTCTAAAAACAACGACGTGGAAAGTGCTATGATTCCGTTCTAAACAAAGGAGTCCATTCATCTACGGCCGACACATGGTGGTAATTTTCTTTCTGCAAATTAGTTTATCTGAAAGATTTATTGTTTGCAAGTGGCAACGATTACTCATGGAGTACTGAAGAAATCTGTAATCTTTTTTTTTTTCCTGTGCAACAATTATTTACAGAAAATTGCAATGAACATTTTACTGATGATTGTTTGGAAAATTATCGATGGGCGGAACACAGATAAAGGTGTGATCGATTGATGATTCCTAAAGAGTTTTAAGAATTTCCCATAGTTGATTTGATAATGGTGGGTTAGGATTATCACGATTTTTGAAAATCGTTGATTCGAAATAATAGCGTTGTTAATAAATAAAAAGTACATAACGTGCTAATTATTCACTCATAATCTTAATTTATTAAGTACTACCCATGATAAGGAAAATTAATTTATTTCACCTTAGCTCACCTTTTATTTCGCATTTCTAGGGACCCTACCGGATGTTATCGATACTTTGTAGATTCCGCCAATTTGTCAATAAAATCCTTGCCAAAAGCAGTACTTACCTCAAAATAGTCCTTCAGTGCTATATGTATGTAATACATAGGTGGAGATGTTAGCAGAGACTACATTTCCGAGTAAAGAATGGGAAACTAATATCCCGCTAAATGATAATTCCATCTCCATCTACACTGATGGATCCAAGATGGACATGGGAGTAGGTGCAGGGATTTTTTTCTACGAAACTCAATTTCAGCAACTCAATTCGAATTCCGGACTATAGCAGTGTTTTCCAAGCGGAGGTCTTGGCGGTGAAAACAGCTGCCCGAGACGCTGCAATAAATGCTATACCACGCGATGATATTAACTTTATTATTGACAGCCAGGGAGCGATAAGAGCGATTTCCGCCACACAAATAAAATCGAAGCTTATGCGTTGCCGTCGCGAAGAGCTACGGGTTCTTGGTATGTAACACAATGTAAAGCTCTGCTGGGTACCCGGACATAATGGCGTTTCAGGAAATGAAAAGGCTGACGAGTTGGCAAGGAAGGGCTCAGCACTAAATCCCGAACAAACTGACTCGTCAATTAAGACTCTGAAACCTGAACCTAGGATTTAGAAATAAAATGATCGCCATAGCAAATAGCAGATGGATGTGTAATTACAAGAAAACTCTATCTGCTCTACGATAAAAGTCATACCGATAAAAGTCATACCGAGGTCTAGTGGGGATGATAACTGGACATAACTTGTTGCGTTATCACACAAAGAAATTGCTGTCGCGAAGAATTCTAGATAACTTGAGAACTCGTATAGCAGCAATAGTGGCAACTTTGTCAGAAAGGTATTAAGAATTTCGAACACGAAGTGGCAAAAAAAGGGAAAAACACTTTGCTGATTTTAGTTACCAATCAGTTGCGAACCAGCGCCCAAGAATTCATACTGTTTGTTGAAAATATATTTTTGAATAAAGGGCGAAGATGAATTGATAGCGTATTCTAGCTGTGGACAAAGTAAACGTCAAATAAAAGTTTTTGTATTCAACCTTTTACTGAAAATAAAATAAATTGCAGATCATTTGCGCAACTTTAAATGGCTTCAGGTAAGCAGGCTATATCGCGTGTAACAAATTGCTAACTGGTTGCAAACCCATGTTGCGTCGTGTGCAGACCGCCATTGAAATACATTATCGGCGATGCGAAAAAACATTTTGAGTGAGAAAAATTTGCAATGGGTTTTATTTTTGTCGCTTCGTGCTCGAAAAGCTTTAGAAGTGCTGCAATCGGAATTCCTGGTTTGATGCCAATTGCCCGTAAATAAACTGTACAAAACGGAAACCTGCACAACTCGGGCTCAACCTAAGAACTATTTGTGGCCTTTAGAAAAGACAGAGGATTATTTTGTGGTATTAACACTCTTGCAGATGGGCGTCGTAGATCAGTGGTTAATTGTGCGTCCAAAGAGCGGGAGGTTCAAGGTTCGAATTCGAAAAAAAAAAATTTCCTTACGATCATGCGACTGCAGGTCGCAACCAATCATGTGGCGCACAGTATGAGTGACTGCGAGAAGCTAGACCAGACTCTGTATTGGGCTGTTAGCGCCAAAATATTTATTTATATATGCAACATCACAGTGCTTTCTGACCATTTATAAGACAGACCTTGTAGGCTTCGCAGTCCCTAGGTAGCTTTATGGATTTGTTTTTTTTTAAGTTTTTTCAGCTTTCTAAGAGAAAGATGTTGTGGTTTGTGCTCCACCATGCTGGATGTTTTCTATTTTTTTCTAATTGCTTCCGGTGACAGGGCTACATTGCGTAAACGCTGTATTGAGGGCAGATATCAGAGCATTGTATAGCTTACCTTGTTGCAACTAAATTTTTGGGAGAATGGGGAAGTGGTTAGCTGATATAAAGAAAAGTATGGTCGTGAGTTTATCCCAGGGCTCCTGGGAATTCGGAGATTATGCTGATGACAGTAAAATGGTTCTTGATGCTGTTATTTAGAGAAATTAGAAAGGTCAATGCAGATGGTATAAAATGGTTTTTTAGATTGTAAATGCCGACATTTAGATTTTTTACTATGGAGTTCTCGAATTCGCCCCTACACCTATCTAAAATGACGTCTATAGGATGTCCCTGTCCTTTAGAAGGTATGATATTAAAGGATACAGTTATTACTGGAATTGCAAATGGCAGGTCCATGGATATAAACTTGATCCTAATTGAACTTATCTTATCCACATATGACCTAAGGCCACCAAAGTCTGCGTCTGCACAAGTTGATCAACTTAAAAATTTGGATCCTGAATATGAAATCTGCGTTCGATTGATTTTTTGTTCCAGAACTCAGATTTGTGATGTTAAGTGTCCTTTATTATTGGAGATAGTTGATATCATGATAGTTGGTAGCTTTTTCTTCGATAAGTCGTAGTGAATAAGATTTACTACTCGTATATGGGGCACAGATATTTTGACCCTCCACTTCTAGAAGAAGAGGTTCATCGATGTAATCACTCGAAAAAGTCATATCTAGACTTACTAAAGTCATAACGGCGCATTGTATTCCAGGAAGACATGCTGGGAGGCTTGGTATCCTGTTTAATGGCTTGCAGAAGAGCTGCATAGATGCAGATGGACGAAAGACTGTTATCTGTTATCTGCGCTTGCTAATATCAGGAAGCTACTCTGAGTGAACACAATGGACCAAAGTAAATAACCGCCTAAAGGGCAAGCATAAACGAGTGCCCTAAACTACTTTTCTCCTGTAATGCATTTTTTTTCCGAGGGTAAGTGGAAATCTTTCATAGACATGGAAATAAATACGGTTGGCAGCTGTCTTTACAATGAAAGTTCCTGCTTGTTGCAATATTTAGAAGCGGTTAATCTTTAGCGTGCTAAGTCGAAAGGTTTAGTCCTTTGTAGATGGCCCAATAAATTTATCTCATCCAGGATTTGTAGGAAGCTATTATTGACATGTTCGTTTAATCAAACGAAGTTTTTGATTTTATCTTCGACTGAAGGAATTAAAATATCTCTGTACCACGGTGTATGGACAATTTCTCTTAGCACAATTTCAAAGAGGCGATCAACTTCGATTTCATGTTCATAAGGCGTCTTAAGTGGTACGCGTAGTTATAATATTCTTTCAATTTCATTCTTGAAACCTTCCCATAGTCTTGCTGGTTCTTGTTTTTTAATTACGGTTTCGCTCATTTTAGAATGACCGGAGAATGGTCAGAGGAAAGATCAAAGCTTTCTTAAATTTTTATGAAATTGGTAGGTTTTCCTTTTGCAATGAAGAAGTCGATTAGATCGGGTATTTTCGTGGTATATCGGTTTGCCCTTCGAATGGAAGTCACAATTGTACAGTGAGATGCATCTTGAACCCCAGAAGTTCGCATTAAAATCGCCGCTAATAATGAAATTCGGTCAGCGAGTTGAATATATTTTTGTAAAATGCAAATAACAAGATTAATTCTATAAAATTAATGCATCGGGTAAAATGGCCAAATATTTGTACGAAAACTCATACACATAACGCACTCTGTAATTAATTGACGCATCTGGTTTACAAAGATATTGTTTGTCAAGATCATAGATAAATTCATAGTCTACTATTCAGAAGTGATTGAAACCTAACGAAAACTTTTAACCCAGTTACGAGACAGAATCAATATACGAATTGAATAACCTAATGAGAAATTAACAACAACAGACTCAATTATTTTCTGTTTATATCCATACATTTCTTCCGACTATTGTCACTTCAATCCGGAAAAAGTGGCCTCTTCTGTTCATCTCAATGCATGAAAATTGGACAATGAACTACCGTCAAGTAGAAGATATTCTTTGTTATACGGTTTATTGAACTTTTCTGCTTCGCTTAAGAAAAAGTGTGAACTATTTTGATATGTTTACAATTTATGGACAATAATTCACAGTAAATCTCAACTCAAAGATGCATCTAATAGTAGTTCATTGTTTATTTAATAAATAAAAGAATATCTTTACTTTATTGTGGCTCCAAGTTCAACTAACCAAAGCACAACTAAAAATAAAAATAAATTAAATTTTAGACTACGCCCTTATGTATGGAATACAACATCGGTTAAATGGCCGCCACCGGAGTTTTTGCAAACTTCGATTCTTGTGAGGTTATTCTTGATGACTTTTCGGCACATTTCTGACAGTGTTGCGGCTATAACTTCACGGCTATTGGTTTTCAAGTTCTCCAAAGTTTGTGGATTGTTTACATAGACACGACCTTTAGCATAGCCCCATAAACAAAAAAATTCAATGGGGTTAGACCTCATTATCTTGGTGGCAAATTGATGTCGCCAAATCTCGAAATTAAAGAGCCAGGGAACTTTTCATGGAATAGATCTAAATTTGCCTGTGTTGTGTGGTATGTAGCCCCATCCTGCTGGAACCACATGTCGCTCACATCAATGTTTTCAATCTTAGGCCAAAACAAATTGGTTATCATTTGACCATAACACAGCCTATTCACGGCAACAGTTTCGTTCATCGTTTTCAAAAAAATACGGCCGATCATGCCGCCGGCCAAAGCGGGCAACTAACTGTCACCCGTGGTGGATACAATGGCCTCTCAATGATCATATCTGGATTCTCAAAACTCCAAATTTGGAAATTTTGTTTGTTTACTTAGTCGCCGAACGAGAAATGGGCTTCATCGTTGAAGAAGATTTTATTCGAGAAATCGGCGTTGTTGTAGGCTTTAGTTGATGGGGGTAATGATGCAAATTCAAGTGCAAAATATTGAAAAACGGAGCTGTAAGAAATGCCCAATTGGTGAGCGTGGCGTGGAATTGAAAATTTCGGGTTTTAGGTCATGTTTCAAGTTGATCGAGCATTACGATGATACATAGACCTTACAACATCACAAACACTACTGAATTGTTTGGAATTGTTTTGCAATTATGACGACCATAATCTGTCCTTGAATCCCGATACACAGATATTGCAGAACTCTTATTTTTGTAGTAAGCTACAAAAATTATAAAGGCAAGGCAAGAACTAAATACCTGTCACTATGGATAACAGATGTCATATGGTAGGGATGTGAAAGTCGAAACTCGAAATGAATAAAGGCTCAACCATAATCAACATTAACATAAGCTAATGTGATAACTCAAAGAAATGCTTCCCTATGTTCTGTCAATTCAATACTTTTGCCTGCGTACCTATCTGTCAAATCAATCTACAAATTATTTTTCTCTCACTGTTCTCTCTCTCATGATTTGGCCATTTCTTTTGAAACATCATCCCATGCCCTTTCACTTTTCATTTTATTAAAATAAAAAGCATCTCTTTTATCGAAAAGGAACATATTTTTACGAAAACTTTCTATCAATATGTGCACAAATTCGTAGACCGACATTTTTTTTTTTTGGAAAATGTTCATAAAAAATATGACAACTGTCAGATGTACATATGCAATGAGCGACTGAGACAGCTCTCATGTTTGCAAAAGTGAACGAACATTTAACGAATCGACGCTGGACCTTAAGGCTGAACTATAATAGTCGGAAGCAATCGGAAGCTAATGTCATAATTCTACGTTAAGTTTCCTTCAGTACTGTCAATTGGTCAAGTAGCCCATAATAGGCGTATGTATTCGAAAGCAAAGGTTCTCATCCGATCACCGAAATCAAGCATCGTCGGGAGCTGTTAGTAGTTATATGGTGGACCGCTTGTCAAATGTTCATACGTACACTTACGAAAGAGCGACTCCATTCGCTCTTTCGTAAGTGAGCAAAAGTGAACGAAACTTAACGAATCGAAGCAAAAAGCTATTATGGTCACACAATACAAATCCTGTGTATTCACTCTGTTTCGGAAGTGGTTGTACGAAACCATTCTTCTATTATAGTTCAGCCTTTATTATGTGTTGGATGATAAGATTGTGAGTATTCGTGGGTTTACATATGCGTGCATATGCAGGCGAATGTTGATTATGTTTCTCACTTAACTCTTTATTACAAGTCCTGCTGAATTTTGTTTGGGATGTTGTTTTATTTAATTCGCAGGACTCGTTTCATAAATTTAAATTTTAAACTCTTCTCGGACTAATTTGCTGCCAGTTGGTTTGTTGGTCGCTGTGTTTTTCTCACAAGAAAACAGATAAGGAGTAAGATTTTAACATCCATGTTATTTAAAAGTTCTAATATGAATTAATTGGCATCATTACTCTAACATTTTAAAAAGCCGTGTGTCAAAGGACTGCAAAACAAAGTAATAATTATTAATTATATTTAAATTTAAATGTATAGTCACGTAGCAATCAGCGATGATCCAACAAAGCTTGTGGTAGCATTGTGGAGATCATTGAGATAATTGAAAAGGTATTCACCTATTTTTTCTTCCTTTTCATCTCTGCAGGTCCTGCAGCAGTCATCATAGGGGATGTCCAAACTTTGAACATGCTTACTCATAGAACAGTGCCCTGTTCCTCTTTTTGATCTAGTACTTGCCACAATATTCTGGCAGTATTACAATGGTCCAGACGCATCCATCGATAATGTGCTTAGCGAAAGATATCGGCGCATCTATATCGGTTATGCCTATGCTGTTTGTACCATAAGAAGCTTGTCTTCCTAACAATATCAGTTTGTGATACAGTATTAACCGCCAATAAGTCAGTGGTTTGGAGAAACGGCGGAGACTTCAGATTGGAAACCCCTACAATGACTCGGAAGATTAAAGGAGAGGTGAATGTCTAGTTCGTTTGAGAAGATTACTTGTCCTTGGAGTTCTTGCCAAAAATAATGATAGTAAGATTAAGCGACAAATTTCCAAGTATTATGCGGGAATGACACGGCACTTTGAGCATCATGCAATTAAACAATTCAATAAATGTTTTACACGAATAATTATTCTTTTCATTCAGAAACAGAGCTCGGGATGAATTTTACCTACTTCGACCAGTCTCCTCCAAGCTTTTCGGTTTGTAGCCATGGCTTTTCAGTGTCGTACCCCCAGCTTACTTAGGTCCATGCATACGCCTTGAATCTCTCTTATACAATATCTGTATCCATACAAACAACTTGCCCTGCCTACCGTGGCTTTTACTCTTTAATGAACTTGACAACATGATCTCCGTTGGACAGATGGAACAGCTCCTTCTTCATCTCTCTAAGGGCCGCAAATTGTATTTCGTTTCTAATAAAAATACTAACTCGTACTCTATTAAATATTTACGAGTATCAGCATTTCATTACAATTTCCTTAAAATAAAAACCAATTACAATTAACCATAAAAAGTTACTTAATGACACCTCTGACCGTAATCTAAAAACTAAAACAAACTAAATAATTAAAACCAAACGCTGAACATACAACAAACTGCGGGTCACATCCGTCACGGTTAATTCTAAGAAATAAAGTAAAACAGTAACTCAAAATTGCAACGGGCCTCATAAATACATTAATATCTCTATCTGCTCGAATGACTCGTTCGGGTTCATTAAACAATTATTCTTGTACTCGTATCTAACCTAGTGCCTTAGGCAGATTCGCACGAACTCAACGAACTCGATCAATCGCTCGACTGCACTTCTTCTTCTATTCCCCAAAAGCCGAATCTCCACAATCATCCGCCGCCAAGCCCATTGATCCACAATGAAGAACTGACAATGGAGTGCAATCTTTTGTAATAGACAAACTTACCACCAGCACCAGCAGCATTAACCCAGAGCGGGAGCCCCTCCACAGCAACGAGTTAGATACATAGAGACATCTAAGTATCTACTTGTGTAGACTGGCTGGCCAGCCGGAGTTACTTGAATGTGACTCAAACCGGAGAAAGGTATAAAAGGTTTGGAGTCTTAAATTTTTGCTCAATCACTCGCGGTCTGTGCGCGCTGTGTTTAGTTTCTCGTTAGTGTTGGCTTTTTCCTTATCAGTTGGGTTCTTTTGCTGTTCCCAAAGTGAAGAATATTTTTCCTTACTTTTGCTATAAAAGAATAAAAAAAAGTGAAAAAAAAAACCTTCGCATAGAGTTGTGGGTGGAAATCGTGAACTGAAAACGTAATTAATTGACATAAATAATTCTGTGACTTGTATCATGTCTCTTTTTTCCTGAAATAACCAAAAAAAACCCAACTCAAGTGTATTTAATAAAAATCCAAAACTAAAAACCTTCGTGCTGCAACAAAACGAACAAACAAAAGTGCAACAGGAGTTCGGGGTACAATTGGCAAAGTGCAGCGACATAGTTTGCATTGTTAATTACGGATTTGATGGACGTTTAAATAAAAAACAAAAAAAAAGCTAATTTCACTGTCGTTTATTACGTAAAAAGTTTTGAAGTCACCTCTTCGTATACCATGGATGCAAAGGTGAATTTTAATTTTTTATTATTTCAATATTTTTGGTACTTTTTTTAAATTGTTGCTTCTGAAGTGTTTACAACAAAAAGTCGTGATCTTGTTTTTTGTTGGCAATGTTGGTAAAATATTTCTTGTTTTCCCATTAAAACACTTATTAATGCTATAAGTAAACAGTTTAATTAAAAATTGCCGGCAGTTTTAGATTTTGTCAATCAAAAGGAAGTAAGAAAGGTCTTGGATGCTAGGTTCTAATTCGTAGGCGTATGAGTAATATTTCGTTAGAATTGTACAAAATTTCTTATTTTTTGTTTTTTGGCACAGATTTTTCTTACAGCCGAACAGCGGTGCCATAGTACTTTTATAAAAGTATTCCAATGTCTTGACCTTTTTCACACGTCTGCCTCTGAACCGAGATACTAACGTAGCCAATCTGAAAATGATGTTGTATGTTAGTTCAGACGTTCGCAGGAGTCAACAGACTACTGACGCTGCTAAAGATGGTGCTAGATGCCTCGGGTTTCTCAAAAGATGTAATCCCACAGACTTGGCTGCGATTTATAAAGCTTATATTCGTCCGACACTTCAATATAACTTCTATGAGTTAACTTGATCATGTTCAACGACAGATATGAAGATTGATCGACGATCAGTTTTTTGCAATCAAATCCTCGCTCAAAAACTGCCGAAATGTTGGATGCTTAGCGCTCCAGTATCGGTACTTTCATCACAATTGTTCAGTTGAAAGCTACAGTTGTCTGTTCAAAAGCAACCGGCACATCCTTATATAGGGTAACCAGATAAGAACGATAGGAAAAGAAATTTAAATAAAACAACAAAGGTATGAGATATTAAATTGATTCTAACTTTATTTTGAAGCTACATTTATGCCATTATGTATGGAATAGGACATCATTTAAATGGCCACCTCGGCTTCGCTGGCAGTGCTTCAAGCGGTCGGTCCAATTTTTGATGACTCGGTCCAATATGTGAGGCGTTATTCCGGCAATAGCGTCTCGAATATTGGCCTCGAGCTCATCCAAAGTGATTGGCTTCTTAGTATAGACTAAGAACTTGATGTAGCCCCGGAGAAAATAAGTCGCATGATCACGGCGGCTAATTGATGAACGCTCGCCGTGAGATGACCCAGTAGCCAAATTTCTACTTCACCACTTCGAGCGTTACGTCGCATGTATGGCATGTAGCGCCGTCTTGTTGGAACCACAGCTCGGATATATCGATGTTGTCGAGCTCTGGTCACAAAAAGTGGGTTAACATGGCTGTGTCTCCTTCATAATTTCGAAAGAAATAAAGTCGGATGATGCCGCCGTGCCATAAACCGCACCAATCAGTCAATCTTTGTGGATGCCTTGATGCTTGGTCGAACACTTGTAGATTGTGGTCGCTCCAATAATGGCATACCCGCTGAACCAAAAATGGGCCTCGCCCGAGAAGATGGTTTTTTGGCTAAAATCCGGATCTCCGGCTAACATTTCCAGTGCCCAGTTAGCGAACTCACGGCGTTGGTCGTCCGACTTCAATTCTTGCGTCAGCACAATCTTACTCGTACACGGATGTAGGCCCACATTCAACCGCAAAATACGCCTGGTTGACTCTCTGGCAATACTGGCCTCTACGGCGGCTATGTTTTCTTCACTTCCCACCGATCTCTGTCTGGTTGGTGGCTTAAGGTCCAAAAGAGTGTACTCACGCTCAAACCTTTCTACGGTGCGACGAATTGCCTGCGCACTGAAGCTATGATAACGATCGATCTCAAAACGAAATTCACGTTGCGTATTTACAACCGAGCTGGAAATTCGATAATAATTTTTAATAATTCGTTTAATAATTCGCACGTTGAAATGTAAAACCTTACTGAATATTTTGACAGCTGGATGTCATTGGTAGCTTTGACAGCTGCTAAAACATAACAATTGGAAAAACTATCATTGCTATCTTTTCACCCTTTATCTTAAGCCCTGCTTTCGATTTTTGACCAATCCAGATGAACGCGGAATAACTTGAATTCATCTGCTCATACTTATAATCTGCATAGACTCAAAATTAAGGCGCATTATTAGCTCACTCTATAACCTTCTCTTACTCACTCTATAACCTACACTTTTTCCTCACTCTTCGTCACTAAGTTAATCAACTTTAAATGTCCTTTAAAGTTCAACAAAATTCAAAATTAGTAAGCAATAGTATACTGAATATAATCTCAAAGCCACGAATGGGTGTATGTGAAAGGTGTAAATCTGAGTAGATAATATCTACCACAATAAGTTTATTGGAAAAGTTCAGCAGCATTTTATATGCCAATTCTTTGCATATCCGGCCATGGAGTGTAATATATATTTTTATTTGCTAAATGGGCGCTGCTGGTTTATTATATCTACATAAACACGTTCCGTTCGAATTTAATAGAGTAGGAAATTTAATCTTTTAATCATGCACAGGTTTAGGTTGGTACCTGGTCTCCTAATTGTACCACATCGTCCATGTATCTATAACTGATGTAATAGACAAATTCATTAAAAATTAACGATAGAGAATAACATCCATATAAACCATGTTACACTAAAGGCATCTAGATAATACGAGTATATTCATTTAACCACTGGGTAATAGCGTGGATTAAACAAATATATTTTTTCCGAATTTCTGCCTATATCAAAAAAATAAAGGGCACTATTGAGTCGCAGGTAAGATGTTCGTTTGTAAATTGTTTAGATTCCAAATTTAGGCAAAATCAATCAAAGGAAAGAAACTTGACTTTCCGTGCGTTAAAAAGCTACACAAAACATTTTTTAACATATGTACTCGTATATGGAGTAACAAAGCTTGGTAGAATAAGAAGTTCAAAGATTCGAGGAAGCCTTCATGTAAAAGAACCCATCACAAGTAAGATAGATCATGACCGGCTCAGTTGGTATTGTCATGTTCAAAGGAGAGATCCTTCGAACCCCGTCAAAAAGGCAATATCAATCAAAGTTCCTACACAATCGCGCAAAAAAGGGCAGACCAAAAAACAACTGGATCACACAAATGCAAACACACCAGCATTTGATTCGCCTCAGTGATTGGCCGAAGTGTCAGTGAGCTGAGAGCTTTCAATGGAGTCTAGATTGACAAAACTAGATATGACTCCGTGTAGCTCATCTCTATAAACGACGCCTCTAATGTCGATGAAAAGATGGTGAGAATTGTTTGGGAATTTCTGGGTTTTTTTCGAGATCTGGCGCAGTGTCAAAATGTGATCAATGGTGGACTTTTCTTTTCTAAAACCAAGCTATATTGAGAACATTCATCCCTCTCTAGTTGGTGCAGTACAGTGGTGGTACTTTTTTGAAGGTTATGCAAACGATGCCGAAATTCCATTAATTTTTTAATAAAAAGGAAATTTTCAAATCCCAGAGCACTCAGACTTGATTTTCGACCCATTATACTTCCAGGCAGAAATCCCTTTTTGATGTAGTGGTTGGAGAAACTTAGATTTTATTCGGTTATCTTTTGTGATCGGTGGCTGTTGATTGCTGTTCCCTGTTCGGGCTTTATCCCACACAGTTCGGGTCACAAGTAAACACACTAACTGGGGCATAACTTCACTCAATCATATTTTACAGATGAGATGCTCTATGCTCTATACCATACCCCTCTGCCTTTGAGTAGCTCCAACAACTAGACCGTCAGCTCCAGAAGCTTTGCTGAATTTAGCTCCACTTAATTTTGAACGGTTAAACGGTATTCTCTGGTTGCTGCCTGGTTGAACCTAGCCCAATAGATGCGGCACTTCTGACGGCTTCCTGCTAACTTTGCTGCTGATCTCCTGTACATAAAGCTGGCGACACTGCTGCAGTTTGAGATTTCGGCGGTTCGACGTTGAACTTTTTCACAGCACTTTCCTGGTGCTGCTTTGTTCGGCAAGAGTACCTTGGCTTCAACCATGTTGTATTAACTTATTAGATATTAGCTGATACAAAAATGCGAATATCCAAAATACTAGATGTGTGCCTCTTGTCAATCGTCGGACCGGATGTTGACGTGTTAGAATCGCATGTTAGCTTCGACAATGTTTTGCGCGGACGTGCGAAAATATTGACGAATTTTGTCTCAATGCGAATTTTCATAAGGCGTCTTACATGTCTAAAGGTCAAAATTTCTTACCTAAAGGCTCAGATATATGAAACGTTTTCTAACGAGCGAAAATGTTGATGCCTTGGGAAAGGTTTCATGTGCACATGCCCTAACTGTGTGTCTGATCGCAATCTGCATCTAAATAAAACTTTGCTTATGTTATGTTATGTTTGTTATGTCGTAAGGCCTGTGTATTGAAGACATTGATATGAGCGACATGCGGTTCCAGCAGGATGGGACTACGTGCCACACAACACAAGCAAAGTTCCCCGACCTCTTAATTTCGAGATTTAGCGACATTAATTGGTCACCACGATCGTGTGATTTGACGAAGTTGTATTTCTTTTTATAAGGTTATACTAAAGTGCGTGTCTATGCAGACAATCCACAAACTTTAAAGTACTTGAAGTTATATCCGCAATACAGGGAAAAATGTGCCGAAAATTACCTCACAAGAATCGAAGTTTGCAAAAACTCCCCTGGCGGCCATTTAACCCACGTTGTGTTCCATATATAAGGCACAGTCCCAAATATTCAATACTTTTTATTTTATTTAAATTTAAAAACCTCAAGCACAAAATTAATAAGCCTGTGTATTCTCCGAATTCAATAGTTGACATCATTCAATCAATAACAATTAATAATGCACAACACTGCTATCAATCATTGCGAAGGAAATATTCCAATGTTCGATATGCCATCTGACAAAGCCTTTCATTTGAAAACTTTAATAATTGCATTCGCGAAACGAACTCAGCCATTACCATTCAAATTTTATGCTCTAACTGCAAACAACTTTTTCTCCATTCACCAAAAAGCCTTTACGAGTATGAAAGACATTTCCAACACTAATTCTAATAATAGCTAATTCTTCCAATAAACAAAACTCTGAGGTTCGCTGAACTTCATTGAAAAATACTAAACAATAAATTCGACATGGAATTTCTAATACGTACGAACTAAACAACAAAGAATTCCATTGTACGAGTATCTATAGAAATTGTAACAAATCTCAAAGCACTTTCACTTTCGGGTCAAGTGCAAATAGCAAAAATCAACCGCGATCGTGAAAGTAACTGCCACACTATGTGTATGGGTACTCATACCGGTCCTCCTACTCACCGCCTAGACTAGATATACTTTTATGATTCCACATCGCTTCCTACCAATACGCCGTCTGATAGAAAATAACAATAATTTAACCAAGAAAGTAACAATACACATCTTTTGTTTGGTACTTGATGTGACCCAGTTTACATTGGGATTTTGTGTGTACTCAGTTTTACAGCTGAACGTTTGTGATCGTAAATTTTCGTCTAAAACTCTGTGCAAATCAATGTCCCCAATGCCGCATACAGCCCACCTTCCATCACACTCTCTAAACATAACAAAGACCCCCCAAAGGCAATAAATTGAAGGCATCACTTAAGCGGATTGGATAACTCCGAAACTGAAGAGGTCATTCAGCGTGTTGTTACATTAAAGAGCATCGCGCAGATGAACTTTGGTAATACAACCAAAATGGCAACACAGCGTAGTCCGCACTGTGTGACTTATTGACGATAACGATTATCGACGCGTGGCGTCTCAAGCCCGCATGCAACGTGCTGCACTCGTATGCACTCCATAAGTTTACATGACTATCGCATAGGCACGTTAGCTGCGACATTTTTATGGTAATTCATTTGCATACACGAGCCTGCTAGTTCGGAGGCGTGGCGGTGTAAGAAATTGCTTGTCGACACGGTTGGTTAAATTTGCTTTTACTTTCCGTCAAAAGTCCGCAGGAGGTCATTTAAATTAATTTATTAATTGTAATGGGATTTATTTTAACTTATTAGTTGACTACACAGGGTGGGGCCTGATTCCTAATAAGTGTGATCATAAGTAATACATTCGGCCCAACTTAATAGAATCCAACGCACTAAAGTAGAGCGAGCATTAGGAAAGGGGAGCTTAATTTGTAAACATACTATATTGTGGACATTTTATCTGTGAAGTGTTTCAGTATTCAATGTTATTACTTGTAATAGTTTGACCTTAGATGATCTTTCTACTACGGCTGTCCTAAAAAGTCTCTGTTTTATGATTAGGCATTATGGAGGGAAGGACTTTTTAAACTATTTAAGGGAGAAAAGAGCAGATTACAGATGCTGCTAAAGATGTTATGCCTCGGATTCCTTGAAAGTTTTGAAAGATTTCTCAATCTTATATACTTAGCTACGACTTATAAAGCAAACGATCGCGTTCAGCAACCAGCTTGTAGATTGATCTTACTTGCAGTCAAATTCCCTCGCTCGAACACCGCCTACATGTTGGATGCTTAGCACTCCTGTACCGGTACATCCATTGCAAGTGCCCGTCCGTCTGTTCAATTTTTGTTTTTCACTCGTGCGACATCGTCCACACTTCCTTATATCTGATAGATATCTTTCGGGTGCACAGTGAAATTAAAAAAAAAAATGTTAGCCACGAACACGAATGTTGAATAGCTTGCCTCCCTGCAAAGATTTAAAATGAAGATGCATTATCACTTTTTCCCTTTTCCTTTCTAGTCAATCTTTAGCTCTCCTCTACACCCGTTTCTTTTACTCCATCACTGGGCTTACAACTTTAAAGGACTTATATAAGTGGTGCGGAATATTAAAAAAGACGACTGCATAGAACGACATTTTAAATACTTAATCAGAAAAGCAAAAGGAAATCAATTCAGCCAATCAACTGCTGAAGCCAATGAGGTAGTAAGAAGTAAATTTCATCCCATTTTTCAGTAAGCTACATGAAAGCTTATTCCGATTCGAATCAGTGCCCTAAAGTTTCCTAGAAGTTGATCCTAAATCTTCATTGCTTTATTATAGTGTCATTCTTAGTCTACTTTTGGACTATATTCAGTTACTAAGGAATAGCTTTGTTTGCATCAATTTTGAGGGGACTTTCACGAGCTTGGCTCTTTTGAATATCATGTCAGCCTATCCCGTCAGCTTCCTCAAAACCATCCACTATAACATGGCCTGGAATATACATAGTGCAGGGTGACATTGTTCATCTTTCCTTTGGTGTCCAAATATTTTTTCAGAGCTCAGTTCTTAAATGTCATCTTTGCATCTTGCTTGCGGTAGTTGCTTTCAAGGTTAAATTGAGCACATGTTTCAGACGCGTAAATCTCCGCTGATGCTGAAGCATCTACCCTCTGGCTTCGATTATTTGGTTTTTCAAATGAGTTTTTCTGAACTAGTCCCCTCAGCTATCCTTGATCAGATCGTGTACCATTTTATATTCTATCGTATTCTTCTTGTTAAATACAATTTTGTTGGAACTTCTTCTTACCACTACTTCATATTTTGCATATTATACTCTTTCAAGGTACATAGCTTCTCAATCCCCATACCTACTATCTTGTTGGTCCTCATTTAGCAGCTCCAACAATTATGAGTTATAAACGTGTTGAATCGAGAATCACCTCCATAGTCACTGAGGTACATGAATCTATGTATGTCATGCAGATGTAATTGATTTCTCAAAGTTTTCTTATGTAGTGCTCAATTCAAGTCTAAGCCACCGCTTGGGTTACGAGATTCCATCCACTATTCTTTAAGGGGTCAATTTCCAACTACAAACTCCACACGACTCCTTCTAAGGAGTCTGCTACCTAGAGTCATCAGTGGGTTTCAAGTGAGGTATACTCGTATGTTCCTGCAAAAGATATCAATTTAGTCCACTTGACTAATGCTCAGCCCCATTCCTTAGTGATTTTGAGTCCCCTCTATTGTTATGATCATGTGAAAGGAGCCTAAGACAAACTCTCAAGCGAATAGAGCGCCAACTCAACGTGTGCTTTTCCGGTTTTTCCACCTAAAAATTTTGTCTTGTGTCTTTTTTTTCTCTGGTCATCGTTGTGGCACAGCCTCGCCATTAATTAAAATACATTTTGTATAAACAAAGCAGTAAAATAAAGTAACAATTGTTTTAAAAGAGTTGTGCATTTCAACATCTATACTTTGTCCCACAGGACACCCTCAAATTTATCACTGGCTATGAGTACAGCATACTCTACTACATAGCATATGCCCTGACTTGTTAGTTCGTCGAGGAGTTCTTTCACTACAAGATTCCACAGTAAAGTCACTTCTTTCATGCAGCCTCATGTTGTTTCGAAAGTTCTCGCTAGTACAATCTATCACTTATGGATTGAAAATTACCTTTGCCCTTTTCCAGGGACTTGGTATGTACCCTAATGCAAGACTGCTTCAAATTATTCTTATCAGGTGTAGGTATAATGTTTTGTTTTTCTTTTTACAATACATCAGGAAGGTGATTCCAGTCTTTTAATTTATGTTGACCGTTGACGGTACATACAACTCACATACTACGGTATAACTCAGTTGCAGCAGCAGTCGAACAGTTCGAACCCTTCTCTTTAGCTTGTCCCTCTGGTGCGCTGCCGTGATGTACAATACTTTACTTTCCACCTCAGCCCAGTGACGAACCACAAGTTTTACTCGTATTCACTCCTTCATCGAGTTGCTGCCCCAACATTTTCTGAATCCAACTCTTCGATGCGAGATTATTGTGCATTGGAATCTAATGGTCTTCAGTTGACCCGTTTGCACCTTGGACCAGAACCTCAGCCCTAGATTTTCTTCCGGAATATTACCTACCACGATTTCCATGAACTTCTACTATCGATGCGAATAGTGCTAATGCTTTAGTGTAGCCACACAATCTGTATCTATAGCTATGCGGGCTATGAAAATTGAAGAACTTTTTCTATATAACCCAAAAGTCAAATCTGGGCTAAGTTATGGTTGTCTACTGTCTACAAATTCATATACTCGTATATTGAGAACAACCAATTATAGTGTTCATTATGTTCCACCTTGTTTGTTGCTTAGTCTTTGCATGAATTAATTGTTGAATTATTTATGTGCGGTTCTTTTGTCAGATTTAGAATGAATACTGAAACAATGCAGAAAGCTGCCAACTAGATTGTCAGACAGATCAGCCGGTATTATTGACTGCTGACAGGTTTCAATGGATACTTGATTTGTTAGACGACAGAGATGTCTGGATTAACGCATTGGAATTTTATATAGAGGTATAGGTAGACATATGTATATTGCTAAATAAATTTATTGTAAAAAGAGCAATGAAACAGTGTGTTTTTTATTGATTTATTACAAGTACGTAAAGGGTCTTTCTGTAACCACATGTTGTCTATGTCCATACCATATAATTCGTGTAAAAAAAAAATCGGTTGTCATTTCTCGATAACTTTCGCCGTTGACAGTTACCGAATCGCCTCACTCTTTTTGGAATACGTATGTCCCGACGATGCCGCATGACCAAAATTCACACCATACAGTGAGATTTTCTCGATGCAAATGAAACTCATGGAAAATTGATTATTTACAAGCTATTCAGCCAAAAATGCGCTTTGACGCTAAAAATGATTTTCGTTTGTCGAACGAAACTCGAATTTTTATAAAAACTTTTCACAATTTTGACGCTTTGTTGAAGCGTGTAGTTTTCCATGATTAAATGGCATCTATGACAGAATACAATCATCACAGAATGACAGAGCTGCCATTTCAATTATAACCACCTGTCACAATCGGCTCTCAAAGTTCAGGCCTGGCAAATTTAGTTTCAGTAAATTTAGTAGTATGCACTGGATTTGCGTAATACCATAATACTATATGATAAATCATTACACAGTGAAACAAAAAACTGTATCTGTACCTATATAATCATTTAATTTTTGTTTTTTCTCAAAAAAAATTTCATTAAAATTCTCGGAAATTATCATACACATCCTACTTTTACATCATACCTAGTGATAGTGAATCATAATTTTGTTAATTGCTTCAATTAAATATATTAACATCAAAATGTCAGTTTGAACTTTTGAAGTTGATTGAGCTATTGATCAAAAACTCAACCGAAAAAATATATGTACGTTCCTACGAGTATGTAGTACATACATACTCGTATCTACATTGTATTAAGCAAAAAAAATCCTTTTGACTGTTTTAAATCAGACAAGCGAGCGAACAATTTTATTGTATATAAATAGCATCATTGAATGAATCACCGAAAGAAATGATTATCTGTTTTCTGAGCAAATATTTTCAACTGCTTAAAGGCCAAACACATTGCTCTTGATTAAGTTATTTAGTTTGAGTAGTAATTAGTTGAATTGTGTTAGGTACTAGCTGTTTTGTATGCTTTGTAATAATGTAGTTTGAATGATAATATCGTAATATGTACTCATTATTCAGTACTAATACTTACTTCTACTTATCCGGTCATTAAACTATGAAAAGTTTCCACCAGAAATACTGCAAGCTTTAATTTAAAAACAGAGACACGGTTTCTTGTTATTCCGAATCTGGGGGTAGGGATTTGAAGACTTCCTTGGCTTTCATTCGCTCACAAGATCAAACTATATATATTTTTTTGTTGACAGAGCCTATTATGTACTCAGTATCTCTTCCTTAGTTAGACAATCGAGCCCTAAATCGACCTTCTGCAACCAGAAAATGGTTGCGAATTCAATTAGCCAATTAGCCATTGCCAAAGCTAAACTGAATAAAATCGACAATGACCATGTCTACCACACGTACGAAATTTACCATATTTGTACGGTATTTTCGAGCTCTTTACGAACAATTGTGAAATCAATTTTTCCTAAGGATTAACAATTTTTATTGTCTTATTTTATGAAATTTTAAAGTTTTCAATGAAAATTAAACTTGAGGGTGGCCATGGTGTAGTGGTAACATCATCACTTGTCACGAAGCAGGTTCACGGTTCGAATCCTGATATCAAGAATCATCTATTTATTTTGCATGAAATAAATAAAAAAGTCGATCAATTGCGAACGCTTATGTCAACTCAACAAAGCAGTACAAGTGGATATGTCTGTGGGAGGATTTCAGTCGCATTTTTATCAATATCTTAGATAGAAACTGAAAAATGTTGTCTAAGTAAAATATATAGACGTCGACTTTAGCTACATTTACTACTTTTTCAAAGCTATTTACGATGATGATCTTATTGTGAATATTTCATCAGAATCCTTGAACTTGAGTTACAAACTTTGTGAGCCACGCCCACATTCCGCTAAGAGAAAGTTGTAATATCAATTTTGTGATAAAATTTGTTAAAAATCGCGGAAATATTCTGTTTAAAAAATTTCGCAAAGCCAGCCTCACGCTCATTTTGCTTAACAAAATATATAGACATTAACATTCTCTATAAATCGTCCCCACAAAGTAAAGCGCCACTCCCATATTTTAGGGCGTTTTCTTCAAAAAACTGTATTTGGATTTCTCAAAGCTACATACATACATACCTATGTATATTCAGTGATAGTAAAGTTTTATTGTAAATATTTTACCAGAATTTGTAAACTTTCGTTACGAGTGGCGACTGCCACGCCCATTTTTGCCTGACCACATACTTTAAAAATCACGAAAATATTCTCTGTGTAGAAAGATATATTTTGCATTTAAATAAAAAAAGATTTATAACGAAACGTTCACTTTATTATTATATTAGGGATAGGGTGTCATACTATCCGTTCCAGATGGAGTGTATCTTTTCTGTATGTTTTTCGGCATTACTTAAAACTTTTTTTTTCGACGTTCATTAAAGCAGTGATGGAGAGAGGGAAAGTAGTTTAAAGGCAAATTAAAGATTAGAGAGGTAAGAGTAGATCTTTCCAGATTAAAAACAAGGGCTAACACTGCGTGTTGGCGAATTCCTAATTTCAGCCGCTCCTAACCTGGAGGAACAGGCGATGTTCACAGAGTCAATTTTGGGTCAGACGCTGAGGAGGCTATAATGGATTAATGCTTATTTGAAGACGACATATAATCTCCTTGACGATGTTGGACCCAGGTATACCTATGTGGCTAACCTTTACATCCAAAGGCCGTTCCAGCATCCATAACCCGTTGACCCGTCCAGTAGGCTGCACCTTAGTTTTCGCAGAAATCCCCATATTCTGCGAACCAGACTGTATATAACCTATAGGTTTTTATTTTCTGATACACCTTCCCCCTACCAATATTTGTAATCTATATTTGAAAGTGAATTTTATTCATTGTAGCCTCTGACGTATAGGCACTACTTCTACACCGATGTTCAAAGTTCTATGTTAACTAGAAGTATCCTACAGGTTTCAATACAATATATAATAATGGGAGACAAACAAGGCTTTGGGATTGAGCACGCTCTATTCCTTCATGGGTAAAACATTTTCAACTTCAATGGAATCTTGCGAACCTGAAGATAAAAAGACCTGAAAGATCTGTTATAGCCGCACGTTTATAGCTCAACAAACATCTATGTACCTACCTATCAGTCTTTAATTTTAGTTAATATCCAGTTCAGAACGTGTAAGTAACAAATATTTAATCTCACAGTGAAATCAAAAAAAAAAAAAAAAAAAACACACCATAAACCAGTTTTTGATTCAAAACACATGTAGTGCGCTCCCCAAAAATTAATTATTTTCATCAGAATCCCAATCATTCTGTTTGTATCCGTACCACTTTTACTTTTTTTTTTTTTTTTTTCTTATTTGTGTGTAAACTTATAAATCACCAACATACCGTTGCTTACCCGAAAAAAAATTATTATCTACTCAATCAAATGGGCATAATCGATCATCTCGAAATTGTTGTCTTATTAGGTGTGAATGGTTACCACCAGAACATGCCAATAAACAATTGAATAACGATAAAATCAAGACCACTTTTGTCAAAAGACAAAACTCCCTCACAATTACACCCTAATTAGGCGTCAATTGGTTCTATTTGAATTCGACATTCGAGTACAAGCTTGCTACACCCCCCAAACCACCACACCCACTTGAGGTGCCAAAAACGACTTATGACTATAGCAATGTGAAATGAACTGGCTCACAGATTCTAGGAAACAAAAAAAAAAAAAAAACGATCAAACGAAACAGAAACCCAAGCATTTTATATTCTAAACCAGTTAATCGTTAACTTCCGTCCGACTACTGACGACGGTGGTGACCCACCAGAACCACACAATAGATACAAATTTTATACGGGCAAACACTCAACCACCTTGTCTCGACAAATGACGAGGTAACGTTTGATTGGTCAACCTTCACATGTATCTGCAATCTTAATCATGCAATTTTTACGGTTCTACCAAGTCAGATGCTGTATCTAAAACGATCGCATAAAACTACGTGAAATTACAGATTGCATTAGTTTTATGGATCATCATTGCCCATAGAGTATGTATTTGCAACATCATTGAGGTTGGCGACGCATTTAACCTCCATTCTGGTAGGTAAGTGTCCTAGTTACCTATAAAGCTACCTAGAGGGGATAGTGAAACATAAAAATAAAGCGAAGCGAAAACCATAAAGATCATCTCAAAATACTTTACACAACTGTAAACCATAAAAATTGCTCACAAATGTGCACAGAAACCAACCTAAGAAGTTGGAGAGAAACGTGAAATATGCATAAGTATCTGAGTAATCTACAAAATGGATCTGTGACCCAACGCGAAGGTAAATCAAATCCTACTTCATAAGAGTCCGCTTCCAACTGACTGTGGCTGACTGACTAATGTTTGGATCAGACGCAGAAGCAGCATCCAGGCCAGGCCAACAGACAGACAGACGGACAGATAGATAGATAGATAGACATGCTTAAGTAAAAGAACACTGTGGGAAATTCTTTATTAAGTGGATAATTGCAAAAAAATATCGCGCTTCAAGGAGGTTCCTCTCACTCATTCAACTAGGTATCCATCTGCAACCGGTCTCGACTTTCAGCGCCGTTGTCTTGCTATCTGTGGTAATTTTCGTTATAACATGGTAACGTGTAAAAATCTGTGTAAAGAGTGCACACTTAATGACGCGATTGCCATCATTAGGATGCGCTTGTCTGCCAGAGAGCAACAAAACCCAAGAGAAACGCTGCTGTAGACTTGTCACGATTACACCGGAGATTACGAATTGCTATTTTCACTCACTGTCGGCATGGTGTGAGCACTGATAATCGTTTTTATTTTTTTTTTTGCAGTTTGCAATGCAATTGTAGGTTGTCACTAATTCAGTCGTCAGTTGACATGATCTAGATAAGTTAAATGAAATAGACGAGGTCCACACAGTGACGGGGAATTCAGTGAAACTAGACTATTTCTAGGAATAAGAATGAAAGCTGGTTGCGAGGGAACAAATATTTATATGCGTATGGGAAAGTGATCCTTCCAGTTGGAGTTGAGGAAGGCTGCACCACATGTTACCTGATTAAAGGTGAATGTGTTCCGCATAAATTTTAATTTCCCACTGAACAAATTTTAAATCCAAAAACATGATTTGGTTGACTTACATGTACTACAGATAGTTTTTGTAATAGTGAAACTTGCAATTTTGCAGACAGGTTACATTTCTTTTCTGCAGGAAATAGGTAATTAAACTTTGAAGGCATGACAACCCATTTTATTTTGCATACACGCAATAGTTACCACCAAATCTAGTTATTCATGCATGTATGAGTATGTATCTATAGTTGTAACAGTCGTAACTATGCTACCAAACTAGAGTGTAATAAATTCGTTTTTATTGGGGTTTTTTTCGAGATACATATACAAACCAATAGGAATTATATAGATTTATGTTTGTGATTTCACGTTAATCGTAAATTTTGAAATTAATGTCACACCTTATAAGATTTAGCCATCAAACGTGCATTTGGTTATGATTTTAAGGTGAAATAATTATCTAAAGTGTTAAAATTTGTTTGTGAATGAAAAACAACAATGAACCGATATTTGTTACAAAACTTGGCAGCACTTTTAATAACCAGTAGTTTATAAGTAAGTTAACATCGATAGATTTTATGAAACAGATGCAGTCGCCCATTCTTTGACGTTGTGGTAATCGAAGACTCTCGTAATCGAAGCAATATCCGGGGATATAGTAAGATAGCCAGTCATCTGGCAGTAGTGATGAAAACTTAGTTAGGCCGGGAGTAGCGGATTTATCAGGTGTTTTCATATGAAATGTCCGATTTTGTATTATAAAACCGAAACTAAAGTATATAATTCTTAATTGAAGACCAAAATTACAGAGCCCAAGATAAAATAAGTGGGGTCTTGCATTATTGTAACGGTCAATGCCTATTGATCAGAGAAATCTATTTGAAGCGCGACTTTTCATGCATCATCTCCAGTTGCCTGCAGTAATATTCTTCTACGTTGGCTTGAACAGGCTGCAAGAATGAATTATGGATAACACACTCGCTGGACTACCATACTGTACTTCTTAGGATGAAGCCGCGCTCTTGCGTGTTGTAGTTGGGTTTCTTGGTTATCAAACCATTATCCTGCCCACCTGCGGTTATCGTACAGTATCCATTTTTAATTTAATTTAATTAATTTAAGCAGTAGTCAAGAAGTTCATCTACGTTAAGGTGGCTTTTACTTCGAATTTATTATGAGATGTCCACGTGTTGAATGAGTTCGTAGGCTCTTCAAAAAAAAAAAAATAACTCGCCGGATATTTTGTGGGGCATGAGAGGATAAAAAGGAGTAATAGACAACTCTATAATATATACCAAAATCTGAATGTAGCTAAGGACAATTGCATTAGATGCATTGACTCGGGCATATCGATTGAATAGACAGTAACACTGTAGCCAAAAGGGTTTTCGAGTTCCAACACCCAATATGAATGGCAACAAGCTTGGTTAACTAACTTAATGGACAACCTACGTATCCTTTCATGGTTTACTCCGAAACATATGTATGTACTTATGTACAGCGGAAAAAAAATCTGTTATCGTGGTTTGACAGAACACTGGAGGTATCAGAAAAAGCCACAAAAGTGGTGTCTTAAGGTGTTCAGTGCGTTAAATGCTTCCATTTTAGTTCGAACAATCTTCATCTTGTGCGGCTTGAGAATATTTGAAAATAAACCCAAGGTAGCCCAGCCAGACCGAAAAAGAGAAGCCAAACACCTGCAATCAAAACATGATACAACTGGTGTACGGCATCTATTATTGCGTGTTAAAAGTGACATTGATCCGTGTTATGTGAAAGTTTTTTTTTAGTATTCAGTGGAACTTTATCGCACCCGGATTGCGGATAATACTTGGACAATAAATACAAAAGGGGAAACCTTTAGACCAGTTCAAGATCAGTTTAGCTATAAACTGCTACAGCGCTAGTATAGTATATACAGAGCCTGGCCTAATTTCTCTGAACTACTTGTGCTGTGCGCCGCACGAATGGTTGGGACCTACAGTTTTACGATGGGCAATTTTTTTTCGATTGAGAGAAGCTTCTCATGAGAATTTTACTCTTGGATGGTTGTCAGACATTCGAGAGAGGTGGGATCGTGAGAAACTTCTTTTTTTTGTGTGTTTTCGGGATTTGAACCTTGGATCTTCCACTCAGTAATCACGCACTTAGGCCCATTTGCTGATACTTGTCATAAAATTGTATCTTATCTAAGTTAAGTAACTTAGTGCTATGTTACTTAAACCTAAAGATAATCATAGCTTATTTCCAGTTGCTGGAAAATATTTAAGTGCATCTTAGCACTTAGAAGATTAACTTGCTGATATTTAAGACTTACTTTGTATTTCATGCAACCTGTTAAGTATTACTTAGGTGAATAAGTGATACTTAAATACTTAAGACTAGTATCAGCAAACGGGTCTTAACCACTTAACTTATCTTAATGGCTTCATTATGCAATATGTTGCAGTTAATTCACAAAAAATTACAAAACTATAATGAAATTCTTACCATTCTGGCGCAAATGTACTCGTACATTAGGAAAATGGTTTTTAAACACCCTATGGTTGGAAAATCGAAAATTCGATTGCAGATTACTACCGAACATTTTACGCCTTTACCATCTTTTTTATTATCAATATCTAGTTCAGATCCTACGTTAAATCAACTGCTATTATAGAATGCTGAAACATTCGGCATCGCAATGCACTTTGTATGCCATATTTTATGTGATATATTAAGCCAAACCATGGTATTGATTGACCTTGAAGTGCTCTGTATGTTTTACTTGTTTCTATAACGATCAAGTATTGTTTTCTTGAAGAAATTCGATCTAGAAATTTATAGGGAAACCCGGAAAAGTGGGTCTCACAATTGTGTCCGTCTGTCCACCTTGTCTCTACCGTGGACTGAAGCCTAAACGGCTAGACTGATTAACTTCAGACTTCATATCTGGAATCTATGGGGTCGCAATTTCATAAATTAACCATATTTCGTTGGTTTTTCGTGAAACTGTCTTGGGAGCTGTGTTGAAACCATGGGCACGCAAACATTTCGGCAAAGACCCTGGATATTTCAACAGGACTCTGCACCTTCCCACAAAGCCCGAGCAGATCAAGAATGGCTGCGACAAAACGTTCCGCACTTCATTTCCTTGACACAATGGTTATCGCATTCTCCCGATGCGAATCAATTAGACTTTTCTGTCTGGGATACTTTGAAGGTCAAAGTTGGGACTAAAAAATACCAAACAACGGACGTGGGAGCGCAATCCACAGACACACTTGCGTGCAGCGTGAGATAAATTTATTGATCGTCTCAAGGAAATTGTTCAGCTATTTGAATTAGTAACAGTTCATGTCAGCCACCCTGTATATGCCCAAGCTGACTTTTTTGTAGAAATATTAAAGTGCTCTACATCTCCCAAACAACTTCAAAATGTATCTCATATAGTTTTTCTCAGTTCTCAATTCATCTCATAAGGATGACAATGTCACAAATGTCAGCTATGAATTATACTCCAGTTAAGACGACTGCCAAAGGAGTTATGGACTTCTGTTCAAATAATCGGTCGGAACATAAGCTTCTCTCAACAAAAGATCTTCGAAGACAAGGGGAATTGGTGAGACAAATGGCTCGGTATAAAACATATCAGTGGTGGTTTTTTGTTGCCCTTGTCCTTATCATCTGGAAAATCGAGTAAAGTTTGGAAGAAAAAAGTGGTCATTTCGATGCTAAATCTGGAAATCTATTAAACATTTTCAAAATGCACCAAATAGAGACAAATGTTGGCATCCTGAAACTGGTGATAAGATCATTTCCTTCTGAAAAGGACCTTAAGTTTTAGAAAACAAAGTTGAATAACAGGTATTATAGTAGAACTCTTAATGGTGTAAACTTTAAAGGCGATATGTATCCAGAAACAATAAGTAGGTTCTCTTGAAACTAAAGTAAAGCACTCTTATTTGGAATAAATCAAAGTCCGCAAAAAACATTACGATCATGAATATGATCTGAATAAAACTCCTAAGATATACAACCACAAAACGAGTAAATAATAAAAGAACCCGTTTCATTATGCTGTCACACCCTTTGTAGTCTCCAACGAGGTCTAAAGCCAATTATTTCTATGTCGTAAATCTTTGTGACAGTCATCTAAAGTCGATGGTAACAAAAAATTCTTCACCCGTATCTTATTGAAAATTCAAACCTTGTACACAAAACAGATTGAACATACAACAATTACACACATCGTTAAGGCGTGCTAAGTACTAGGTACAGCGCACGAGCAATCAAAAACATTTTCCCGAAGTATTGGCCCCCATAGAACCCCATAATTCATTCGGTGCACTCTTGCGTTGCATAACTTGAACGAAATCAAAAATTAAATACTCTGCCAGTGGTAGCCTGGTTAGAACATTAAACTATGTATGCCAACGAGCCGAGAGTCATTGGCTAACTAGCTGCCACTTTCCATTTGGCACTTACATCAGTTTGAGTGATTGCATGCCTACTTTATGCATAAATAGTTCCTGCATATTCTATCGGTCACTGCATAAACACATTATTTTCCTAGAACCCATACACCCATTCCCCTCAAGAGACAGACTTCACGCATGATTAATATTCAAATGCCATGACTAAGTCGTGCAGCAAAGCCTGCTCAGCTGGTCAGAATGTCGTTTGGCCACCACTACCACCACTACACGCTCTTTTGCTCTACATTCTCATTCGAGATATATCAATCTGATAAGAGGCATGGTCTCTTGTTGTACGTATAGGTATGCAAAATCTAGTCCTAACACAATGGTTACAAACATTTGCAGTGGCTAAATGTAGTCACTAGGTTCTAACACTTTAAAACTCGCCCATTCAAGGACGGCACTTTAAGTCGTCTATTGAATGAATTCCACCAAATCAAATGGAGAGTGAAGTGTCGACCACGGTGGGTGGCTTGAGGCTATTGTGTTAACGTATACCTACATGCGCCAATTATGACCACAACGTCTAAGCTATGGCAGGTGTCAATTGACAATGAAATTATTTTAAGGTTGTAGAAAGTAAAAACGCTTTGGCCATGGGATATTTGACAGAAGTCATTGACTTTAATTTTTGTTTACTCTTTTTTTCAGATACTGGTAGCGTTGTTGATAGTTATAAATTGCTACTCTAGTTGTGGAGCCGCCCTCAGACGAACACCGAAAGTGTACAACGCCCTCATAACAACCGATGAGAATCTCACATCGAGCAGAGCATATCCTGTAATTCAACCATCGATTCATGAGACCGGTATTGCATCTTATCCATATGGCCCCTTTAACCCCTATGGATTCTACAGTAATTCATTGGTGAGATTTGGCCAACCTCTAGTGCCCGGATTATCACCACGAAACCAGGTGTGTATTCTGTGGAAATCTTCATGTTTCTTATTTATGATTTTTTTTTATTTAATTTCATTTTTCTTTCAGCCGCCTTACCCATTCCAACCTCAAGCATTACCGCCACAGACTTTCCAACCACAGTCCTTCCAGCCACCTCAGTTTCCACCGCCGTACCAACCATCTGGTCCACCATCTGGCCCATCATCCGGACCACCATCTGGCCCACCATCATTGCCACCAACTGGCCCATCATCCGATCCATCATTAGAACCCCAAAGCCAAAATGAAATAATCCCACCACCATCGGCTCCGGCACAAGAGCCCATCCCAATCCCAATGCAAGATCCAAGACCACCACAAATGCAGCCAAGTGAAAAACTTCCCATTCCACTTAACGAATACGGTCTCCCACCAAGCCTAATTCCATTGCAACCCTACCCACAGCGCAACCGTCAACCGTTGCCAATTAACTTGCCACCCTATCCATATCAGAACTTCCCCGTGCTCTATGAACCCTACAATGGTTTCCAAGACCATTATCTCCCACCATATGACTATTTCCCAAGTCACACCTATGGAATAGCAGCCGCTCCTCCTAGAATACCAAATCCACCCTCACCCGCACCAAGTCCCAAAGCTCCTGAACCACCCAAAGATCAACAACCAGAACCAACTTCACCGGCACCCATGAAAGTACAACTTCCGGCCGAGGTGCCATTGGAAAGTATAAAAAATGGTTCAGCGAGTAATAAAGAAGTACCCGATGTGCCACCACCACCAATACCATCGGGCGCAAAATCAACGAAGAAAGCTTAAGTGATTAAGTAATAGATATTTTTATTTAGACGAAATTAAGTTATGTAATGTATTAATGTATAAATTTGTTTATATAAGTATTATTCAGAATCATCACCGATCAGCGAACAGGATGTGTCCGTTTGTCAAATCGATTAACTTATTACTGTGTATTTTTATTTAATTAATTTTGTTTTTATACTATTGTGCTTTATTTTTAATTTTAATTAATAAATTAAATTTATTTTATAAAAAAAAAAAAAGTGTGTAACAGATTTTGACAGGTGTCCATAATGTAAGCGAGTCTTAAGAGCACTTTCAAATATGGCTACGTTCGTAGATGCCACTGTACACAAATGTTGTTAGCAACTACAACGTGCAAATGTCGTGAGTTGTAAAAGGTCATGTGTTGCAAATTTGCTGTGGTTCAAGTGAAGGGCAACTTTCAATTGAAGAAATCAATCAATTGGTCAAAAATGTGTAAATAATACAACAGAGGAAGGTCCATCGACTCAATCTATTGTGCCTGTCCGCCAAAAATAAATAAAGAAAAACTAATGAACATAAAAAATGGGGTTATGACCTGTTAAACAATAATATATAACTACATATGTACCTAATAGTCCAAAAAAGTCAGTAATGGTCAAAAGAATCTCTTGTTGGCTGTGATCGTTTAAATTATGAAATATTAATCTCAAAGTTCAGATATTCACTTTGCGGGAGATCTAGAAAGTAATTCTGGATCTGTAAATCGATACTCACCACTGTTGTATCGACTTTAAAGTCGCCTACGATATCGTCGATAGAGATGAACTATACATCGTCATGTCCAGCTTTGGTATCACTGTCAAACTCGACCGTCAGTGTTGAATGATGGAAAACTCACGCTTCTCTAATAATTTCGGTAAAAACAAAAACATCTCCGAACACATTGCTGTCAGATAAAGGTTAAGACAATTCGACGCGCTGTTATGAGATTTCTTTCATATTATACTATAATATACGTAAAGAGATCCGATCTTTCATTCAGCATTCCTCATTATCCAAGTTCTGTTATACTATATGGCGCAGAGGTGTGGACAATAATAAAATCTGATGAAAACACGGTTGTTTGATTTGAAAGAAAAAATTTTCCAAGCTACTTTTGGTTCAATTTGTATCGTCGGGGTATAGATGAAAAGATACAACAATGACCTGACGGGTTCTACAGCCAGGAAGGCTTTGTCAGAAGGGCTCGAATTCTTCACCTAAGATGGTCAGTATATGTAGGTCATCAGGTGATCTAGATAGTATAGTTACGATTTCAGTTAAGCAGGTACATGCTTTCCACACAACTTAAAAATCATTACGTTGTTCTATTCTTCAGGAAAGGTTTCAGTATCCTAGGGCTTTACTATGAGTGGTTGCAGAAGGTTTTCGATTTTCCTCACAAACCTTTGCAGGAATGACGCCAAACCCTGTCGCTTCGTTCATATTGAGAGTTTTGATCGTCGCAATGATTTAGTTCTTACTTTGAGGTGCACTGCGAGTCCTGTACTATTGGACATCAAATATCAATGGAAAGGATCAAAGACCATAGCACTTAAAACTATGCTATGTTAAGCAACATGCAATAATAGACACACATTGCATATAATTGAGATGTGAATAACAATGTCTGTTCATAGTAACGATATCACTTGCATATAGTCTTGAACAAAATCACGGAATTGAAATCCAAAACTCCTTTGGGAATACATAGTGTGAACTGATAAGCAGATCATTGACCAAGGTTTCAATGAAATGCAATTCATTTCACTTTTGCAAACTTTCGATAAAATTGAATCATAGCCATCCCTGGAGAGTCTGATAAAGCCAAGTGCATTGAACTAGCAAAATTAGCGACACGAAAGCAGGAACAAAAAATACAAATTGATTGAAGTCGGAAGGGTTGTTATCGTATTAATGGTTTTGTTGCACTTTATGTTTCAACTGCAATGTCGCCCATTTATCTATGTATATACAAGATAGTGGCACATTATTTAAGCGCCTTGCTTGATGATCTACAGTACCAGTCGTAGCGCAGTTGCATTTCGGAAAGAAGTATTTTACAATCGTCATGCTTTTAGTTAAAATCGTTGAGGTCTTATTAGTATGCACATTTGCAAGTAAGGAACTTTGTTTTCTTTTACCACTAGTTTTTCATTCCTTTTATTAAAACCTCTAGCTACCGAGATGATCACTTTCAAGCCATTTGTAAAAAGTCGCTATAGCCTGAGGGAACAAACCAAGACCACAACAAAAGTACCATTGATGAAAGGCAATGAAACTGAAGTTAATCTGAACCCGGAAACGAATATTCAATCCGCTTCCAGTCAATATCCAGCTCAACATTTGGAAACAACTATGATGACATCTATCGACGAACAACATAGGGAAAATAGTGACTTATTCACCACGGTGGAACCGAGATCACCAGCCCTTAACATTAATGCAACACCACCAAATGAAACCGAAAAGGAGACGAATGAAGTTGCAATGGAAAATTCTCAGCCTAACATCTTAAATACGGAAGTTAGAACTACAACAAAAAGTCCTATAACGACAACACAAGCAGAATGGGTCTACGATTACTACGCATCTGATGATGAGAGTCCACCAAAGAAGTGACAGAGTGAATAGGTTACACAGTTGAAAGACTTCGGCTAAAATTGTATTATCTTACCTAAGTACCAATAAAAAAATTATATGCAATAATTAATAATCGTTTCTTAGTAATTCTCTTGCCAACACCATCGTCTACAAACTGCCTTCAATTACATACGCCAAGTTGGTAGAAGTCCCTAATTGGGTTGTCCCTCTGTGATGGTTTCAAATACTCTTCTGCCCACAATATTGGTATTCACTTGCTCTACATTACATCTATGTATATCTACTGCACCATGTTGATGTCTCTTTAAAACCAGTAAATGTTTAAAACCGAGAAGGAAGGACAATAAATGGTATCTACGAAGAATTTCCAACCCACTTTTGAATATGTCCAGTACAATATTAAGAAAGTTGCATGACAGTAAGTTAGCGTGCCGATATGACTGGTAGTAAAGGTTTCGATTGTGTTTTTTCCGACCTTGGCTGAACAATGAACGTTCCACCATCGTTAGCTCGCACAGCCGAATGAGTTTAACAGAATTGTCAAATATAATTGCCTTCACTAGGACCCAAAGTGAACGCGAGTTTGGTTGGACGATTTTTCAGACCTAAATCTAGGCGCACAGATATTATACCAGACGCAATTTTTTATCTGTATATTCATTACTCTTAACAGGCGTAGGTGAGACAGACTACCTTTTTATGAATGGGATAAATCGGTTTGATCGAAAACAATTCATCGAGCAATTCATTTAAAAACAATTCATCGAACGGACAAGTGATCGAAAGACAATTTGACGAAGAACAATTGCTAAAAAAATAATTCAGCGAAAAAAAATTAATCGAAAACAAAGTCGAAAAGGCCAGACGAACAATTAATCGAAGATAATTTCAGGGTTGTTCGACTGCGAATACTTCGAAAACGGTGTGTTCCATGACAAAAATTGTCATCGAAATTTAAGATTTTACATTTTTTTATAAAAAGTCCCGAATTTTTTAATTTTATTAAAATGTACCACATTTTAAGTATTTTATTTTGCTCATACAGTTTCATTAAAGTTAAACATTTTTCGAACAAAAATTGTACCTACAGAGAACTTGTTGCGAATTCAGGTATTCCAGTTAGTAAGTCACATAAATCTAACGCCCATGGTTAGTTCACAATATAATAACTATCTAGCAGGCACAGTCAATAGATGATAAAACATTTTTTGTTCTAATCACATATGTATTCGATTTATGGTAATCGATATAAAAAGGCATATATTTTATCGATCTTTAAGTTTTCGATACATCGACTTTTTTATTAGAATACAAACATCGAACAAAAAAAATCAAAAATATGCTAAAGAAAAATTTTAGCATCCAATCTGGTGAAACCAATTTGCAACACTTTTAATAGAGATAAGCATTTAACGTGCTTTGCTTATACACTGAATTTGGTTGGACAAACGGCGATGTCAGCTTTTCCTGCTTTAAAGAACCTTATAAATTGAATACAGTCTCCTCTAAAATGTGTAAAAAGTTAATCCTTTGCAATTCGAGTGGAAGCTTGTTCCATAGTCGGATAGCAGAGACAAAGAAAGATAGCTCTGCTGATATTTGACGTTGTAAGTAGACGAACGATTATAATACAATACAACAAATATTTAAACCAAAAAAACATTAAGCAAAAGCATAAATAAATAAATAAATACATTTAATTATAAATATCAAATTTTGCATAAATAAAAGCTATTTCCTTGATTTCTCTGCAACATGTATTTTATTTAGATTTTTATATCGGGTTCAAAACATCAGTGTTTTTTTGGGCTCGATATTTCGATTATTTGCGTTCGATGTTTCATCGATACACAATATTGATATATTTGATAACATTGCCCATCCCTAATATGTATGCATGTATGTTCTTATAGGCAGTTCTTAAGCCACGAAAATAAAAATTGCCGTCGTTTAAATCCTCTTTATTTACCTCGCAACTTTTTAATTAAGGTCCCATCCCATGCTACAGATAATTTGTTTTTTTTTTTTTTTGTAATACATACATAAATCGAAAATGTCCACAGAGATGACCTTGTCCCTTGCGGAATAACAGGAACCTGTTGTTATTTATGTAGAAATGTACGATGCATCTCTAACTATACCTATGTATACTACAGGTTTGTTTAAAGAGGTTGTATCGCACAATTAAAATGCAATAGGTTCATCAACCCGTTAGGGCTATGAAACATTTCCTCGTTTAAAAAAAGTTTGGATTGAAACTTGTTAATTTAACCGGCGATAAAACTTTTTTTTTATTTATGATAGGTTTTATGTCAACGAATCGTAACAATTGGCACAGGAAATCTTGTATGGATGCACTCGAAATAACAATTCTATTAACTTCTAAGTAGCACAAAAGAAGTGTCGTAAGTGTCCTTTCGCACAACGAAAAGTACAATCCACCTTCACCTAATATTTTAATGAATTTGGGAAAGGGGAGGGAGGATGCCCCAATGGATTACAACGGAGTCTCAGAGAGTGAGTGTTCATGGGACGGGGCCGATGAATAAGTAAGTAAGCAAGTGAGTAATAGATATAAAAACTAGTTAATCTAGTCTAACCTATTCTTAGCTTGTTAAGATGCTTGCTTCAGTAGCAGTAGTCTTAAAGTAGCAATAATCATGACCATGGCAAGTTAACCGTGAAAGGTTTATATGTTAAGGATCTATGAGTATTACAAAACTAGGCAAGATCATCTCACAAATTATACTTCTATCTAAACAAGAGCAGAACTTTTTACAGCAGATTTACAACAAAACCAAATATAATGATTTATTCTTATTGAAAACTGGCCATCAACTTGTTAATATATATAGAATAATAATTAGATTCCTTCATCCTCTAATAAGTCTTAGGGTATCGATCATGACACATTGGTGCAGAAGGTCAGTCGTAAAGGTGGGACTGTGATTGCTATCAATATTATTCATCACTCTGTTCTTCACACTGAGCAGAGAACAGTTGCGTTTGTTCTGCAGGATATGTGCTCAGCTGCTCAATGCTTTTTACTGCTTCGGTCCTACACAGCCAACACTAAATATATACACTATTTGCGCATTGGAGAGTGGTGCGATGCGGATCCTAGAATTTTGTGTATCACAATGTTGTTTAAAACGATGAAAAAATGCTGCGTCAATCAGGAGAATATCATTCAATTTTTACATTAGTACTATGTGGGTATCATTCCTGGCTCCTCGATATTATCTCCACGTCCAAATCGGATATCTAAGAGACAATTTCTAAATCGTGTATTAATAGCCATGTGGTTAATTAAAATGTGGTGAGTGTTAGAAACCTTTTATAGTCAGCGATCTCCGTCAAAATTATCATGTCTCCATCTGTTTACAGAAATTGTCATTTTCTTCCTCTTAACTTATTTTCCTTCCTAACTCTTATCCTAAATTTGCCTATCTGTATCTGATCGCTGAATGATTTCAACGATATGAGACTTTGCGTGCGTCTCTAACCACCTCCTTTTAGGCAGTCCCAAGATATTTAGCTGAACTTTTTTTTTTTTTTTTTTTTCAAATTGCAAAAATCTGGGGTTATGTGGATCATCTTTACCAGAGTCAATGTGATTCCTCATATTCCAGAAACCAATTTTTGTTCTGGTACATTAGCAAAAAGTCGTCAGCTTGTGATCATTTCTCATCTGAGTTATGGTAGCTGTTTGTTTTTCAGTGTCTTAGGATGCCATCCTTTACTCCTAGACTAATATCATTTCAGTGAGCTTAGCTTAGAACAATTAGTTGCAGCCTTAAAAACAGCTATTTTTATAGGATCCGTATCGAACGTCAGCTGAAACCGGCTTCGAATTTCTTCTCGACAACTTTCTACCAGACATCCAGGATACCTCATTCGGCTCCCCATCGACTCTCCGAACACATAATAAGATGGACTTAAGGAACACATCAATGTCAAAGTACAAGTCCCTGATTGAATGCCTTCATATTATTTAAGCTGTCTCACCCAACACATTCCCATCAGTAAAAATCGAATATTCTTTCGATACGTAGAATTTCTCAACACATCATCGAGCACACCTGTTAGCCAAGCGACCGAGAAAAGTATTTGCACACGATAGTCATAAGATACCCCATCACCTACTCAATAACTCTGAGCTACAAAATGCAGTCATCACAGTAAAACGATTTAAAGATTGAAACTTGATCCGTATTGTGTAGACGACAGTGGCACAGTAATGGGATCAATCTGTTGGCTAGATTGTCGAAGATTGCAAAAAAAAAATCCAGAACGACGCAACGACCCACCGCACCGCCAGACTATGGATACCACGTGTATTTACTTTTCAATTAATAAATGCTTCCATTTCCTCTTGTCTCATTCTCATCGACTTTATATACAGACACAGAAATTCTGGTTAAAAGATACAGACAATTGCGAAAGCAATGGATCTATAAAAGGGCTACCCATCTCATTGGCAATATCCAATTGTTCCGAGACATTCCGAGTGCAAGAATTGTGCGGGCATTGTTAAATAATTAATATTAAAGGTTCTCATAGATCCACCAACTTATCAAAGAATAATAATAGCTAACCGAAATACTTGTTTGCAGATGGAATTCACATTGGGATTGGTTGCTGCTTTTGCTGCACTTCATCTGGTTGCAGCTGGACTTGCGCCTCTTGTTCTACCGGCGACAACTCTCCTCAGAACTCCACAGTATGACTCAGCTATAATTCAATCGGACCAACTGGGAGGCAGTTTTGCATACAGCACTATAGAAGGACACTCATATCAGGCTGTTTCGCCACTTGTCAGAGCTGTAAGTTAAAGGTAATTGTATCTTTTTTCTTGTTAAACTACAGTATGGCCCCCTTTCTAGGCCTACCATCCAGTGGAAATTCGTTACAACTTGAATAGTGTGCCATTATCCTATGCTTCTCCAAGCTACTACGTGCCAAACTATGTCTTTAGCAATGTCCAACAAGGTCAATCAGCTAGTTCTGTAAGACCAAATGATAGCAACCAATCTGGAGCTCTGGACGAGGCAGAGAGACCTGTGGAAGATGATTCTGTTTCGGTGGAATCAGCTTAGATGTAATATCAACAGTATTTGTAGCAGTCAGTGAAAGAAAATAAATGTTCAGATGGGTTTCAGAAAATGCGTTTTATCTAAACACTAGATCGAGGTTGGATCCTTGTTGGAGTCTTGTTCGTCTTGTCCTGGTTGAAAAGAAAAGTATCCACTTTGACTTTCACAAGAGTGGCACCAGAATGTAGAATTGATTAAAATCTGCTATTTTATTACAAGAAAACTTTATATAAGAAAACAAAAGTGGCCATCAAAATAAAAGTTTTGTCATGTCGCAGAGATGCAAGTTGCGTCATTATCGTTGCATGTTGCATGACTTGAGAAACTTTGTTTAGAGTCTGAATCAAGCACAAGATTTAAAAACGAACTATTCTCACTGTCATAGCTGCTTTCTACTTCACAGTTGTCTTCAGAATTCCTACCAAGTCTTACACTACCGCGCCTTCGTCCTACGCCACAACCACGAGCACGCTTTGAATTTTCTGACCTTTTATCGGATGCTTCTATCCATAAAAGGGCGTTTACTCAAGTGATTGTGGCGATATGTAGTAACCTTAGTCCTAATTACATTATACCTGCATCTTTTACTTGCATGTAGACACATTAAGCTTTCAGGGTAATCGGTTTTCCCAGTGTACATTTTTTTAAATTGAAGCAATGACAAATTGTGAGCTATTTCCGATTGTTAATGATAGTGAAAATACTTTTGATAACGTTAGGTATAATCTCGCCTACAAAGGATTTATTTAACAGGGTTACAAACGATACAGTTTTTAGTTAACTATCAGTTTTCGAAGTGAAAAGTTAAAAAACCCGAAAAAATTAAAATAAATAAAATAATGGATCATTTGAAGCAAATGTCTATTGACATACGAAGTCAAATTATTTATCTTTATAAAATGGATAAATCCGAAAGAGATATTCCCATGAATTTAATATTTCTAAGTACATTACACCATCAAGAGATTTCGTGAAACTGAAAGCAGTGATCCCAGACTGAGCAGTGGACGTCCCACCGTAAATCATGGAGGTGGATCGATTTGAGTGTGGTGAGCATTTTCCTTCAACAGAACAAGTGATCTCGTTCGTATCGGAGGCGTTTTGAACAAAGAGGGCTACAGAACCTTTCTAGATGAGAATGCAATTCCAAGTGGCCTTCGGTTGATTGGAGAAGGTTCATCTTTCAACAAGATAGCGGCCCTAAACACAACAAAAATTAAAAGTTCAGCAAATGTCTTCTTCTTCATCAGGAATCTTTGGACAGCAACTAAACGGCACCTGGGGTTTATTCTCAAATTTATTCTGTGTACGAATAAATTCCAAAAGACTACAGAATTACAAAAAAAGTAGTCTGATACGTCTCATACGAGCAATTCCCATACGGAACATTCCGAATGGGTATAGAGTATACGAAAACTTAAGTCCTGTTAACACAAACGAACTCCTGTCAACATAAACGAACAGTAACTCTACTTTAATATTATCACTGCATAGAAGAAGTTTTACTTTTGTACTTTTCAAAGTTTTTAACATTTTAGTCTATCAAAATAAATTAAATTTAATATTTAGCAAGCTTTAACAAAAAAAAAAACATCATCGCTTGTCACGCTGCAGGTTCACGGTTCGAACCCTGATGTCAAGAATCATCTATTTATTTCGCATGAAATAAATAAAAAAGTCGATCAATTGCGAAAGCTTAGTCAACTCTACTGCGAAGGCATAACACTGGCAGTAGATTGGTCATATGGCTAAAATGCAACTTGATCGTGATGATGACATCAGGAGGACGAAAAAAAATACTGTAAATCATAAGCAACGACAATACAAAAATATTCCCGAGTTATCTGGACGCCACCCTTGGAGTGCACTGAAATTTAATAATACTTGAGTTTCAAACCAACTACACCAATCTGTCTTCTCTGTCCTAAATTAATATAAGAGTATTCATATCCCCTTTCACACGTGCAAATTATAAAAAAAAAAGTGCAAGACACTTAACTAAATCTGAAATAAATTTAAATCTACTTCTACATCTTAACAAATAACGAAAATCATATTTTCTTAAAAATTCTTTAATTGATTGACAAGACAAGACTTCAGTTTCAAATACCAAATTTGTTTTCACCACTACGGAAAAGAATATTCACCTAGACAGTTTCCGAATTTTAACCTATTCGGAAGAGGTTGCACGGAATCAGCCGCATACTCGTACGAGTAATTCAACAGGGCAAATGAGAATAGGCCCCCTCAAATAGCATTTCAACCGAACAAATATTAAAATTGATAGGGAGGTTGCCCAGACTTGTTAAAGCTATTATAAAAGCTCGAGGAGAACACTTCGATAAAGTTGAAGTTTAGTGTTTTTTTTACAAATAATTTATTTTCTTCATTTATTTCCTAATTTGATTAAAATGCCTATACTCTTTATAGTGTACTCCAATAAATAAAAATAACGGAACAAAAATTGTTCACCGCTTCTTTGTAATAACACCTTCTTTCATGTTATATCCTATTGGTGGTCCTAAACTTATAAACGGTACTGTACATACAAATCAAACTTCATCAAAATCTCTATTGTGGTTCTCTAACCAACCCGTATGAGTGAAAACATATTGTAAAATAATAGTACAGAACCCTAATCACGCGAGTTCCTGACCAATATTTGTTTGTGCTTTCGCCTTAAAAATTATTTAAAATTCTAACGAGCCGCTTCGCATTTGCAACGTTTCGTGGAGAAAACTAGCAAAGAATCAAACCATTTTACATTCCACAACATACAATCCACCAATTTTTCGTACAAAGTAGACTAAATTTGACAGACCAATATTTTCCAAAGAAAAAATTTGCCGAAGACTCGAAATAAACAAAATTATTTGATTATAAAATAAATTATGAATTCATTGGTACACAGAAGTATATCGAAAATAATTAAACAAAATAATAGTGGCCCTATTCAGCGGTGTAGACAAAATTACATGACAACAATGGAACCGCACATTCGCATTGCGAAAATCACCGCCCCACAGCCAAATACATTACTCACTCCAGCTTCTCAGTCTACCGGACCAATTCCTTGGACGAGGGGGTAAGTACACAGCACTAAATAAAATGATGACAGAAGCACAGATTTCTCAAAGCTTTGATTCAATTTCAGTTCAACACGTCACATTGCAACAACAGCAGCAGATCCAGTCCCAACGAAGAAGAAAAAAATGGTAAGTCCCCTTCTACCCATGTCGTGGTTTTATATTGATTTTTATTTTAATCACGAAACCTGTATGAATATACTTGTTGATTGTTTTTAGAAAATTTTTTGGTGGTGTTAACTTATCTGAGAAGGGTCAACATTTGTCGATAACCTTTGTTCAATGTAGTATTTCGTTTGCTCATTTAGATCTCGTTAACAAACGATAAACGAATTGTTCCAAAAGTGAAAGTATATCAACTTGGCTCAGTTCTCTTTCTGCATTCAACAGAGAAGTACATAACTGAGTGGTTAATTCGATTATAAAAATGGTTAATGTAAGTTTTTGTGTGCTATTTGTTAATGTGTGTATATCTGCATACCTACTTGCCTGGTGATAATCATGAGTTTAGTAGTTTTTATTGATGCACCTGATCAGATGCGAAATGATGGCACAATTAATCTGGTGATAAAGGGGAAGAGAGACTATTATAATATTATAATTTAAACCAAAGGCAACTTTTTTTAAAATTTTGTTGATTCCATTCGACGTGTTTTGTGTTGACTTCAAAACTGTAATCATAGGCGCCGGGTTTTAGAATTCGCAGGGGGGCAGAAATGGAAAAGTTTAATTGTCTTCGAAAAAATAGGTCCCTCGTACAGTTTTCGGTTTACTAATGCTTCAAGCTTAATAAGTACGCTTTTCGAGCAGACCAAAGCGTTTGTCAGCATTCAAAATTCCTGAAAAATCCAAGCAGAGTGAATTTGCGGAGATTTTTGCGCAGATTCGTTCAGACACGTAAAGGATTATTCATTCCGAGGTTGGGATTTCCCACCCCTGCCGTATGACATCTTTCATCCATAGTGACAGATAGTTTGTTCTTGTCTTGCCATTTTACGATATGGATCGTTTAACCACCGCTCAACGCATTAAAATTGTTGCATCTTGCCGTAGAATGCGCAAAACATACGCCGATTGGGTGGCGGAAAACCAAAAGTCGACCCCGATTTTTCGAACTAACTGCCAGAACACAATGCTGAAAGTGAAGCTGCAGTAAACAGCGCTGTCAAAGTTAAAATACACGTACTCCCTATATATAGCGTGCGATTTCTTCTTTCTCAGTCATTATAAAAATTATAATTATAAAATCTACCACAAAAAACATTTTCACGAAACACAGCGCGATTAGCTTTCCGTTTTGACAGCTTGAGCAATCGAGCTGCGCTTCAATATTGTGTAGGTACGTGCATTGCTACTTCAATGAGCGACTTGTTTGATAGTTTGTACTACAGCGGCTTCATTTGCTGCAGCGCTTCTCCATTGTGTTCGGGCAGTAAATCTTCAGCGATGAGGCCCATTTCTCGCTCGGCGGCTACGTAAAAAAACAAATTTGCAGTATTTGGGGCTCTGAGAATGAAAATGTGATCGATGAGAGTTTGGTGCGCGCTGTGGACCGGCGGCGGCCAGGAAAACAACAAAGACGCCACTGTTACCGTGAATTCTCTGCGCTATGGTCAAAAGATAACCAACTTTTTTTGGTTTGAGTTTGAAGACATAGATGTGAGCAACATGTGGTTCCAACAGGACGGGGCTACGTGCCAGATAACCCAGTCATATTTGGCTCTATTGCTCAAAAAGTACCGCGGCCGTTTTATTTCGAGATCTGGCGACATTAATTGTCCGCCAGGATTGAGTGGTCGTCCCAGTTGAATTTATTTTTGTTGGGCTTTGCTAAAGATCGTGTCTACAATTTGCAAAAACGGCCATTTATCTTATCATACCTACTAAGAGCAAAGAAATACTTCACATCTATACCTATCTACGACTTTTGTCCACCATTTACTGTCAGCTCATCTGCAAGTTTATTTGCTGTTATTCCACTGTGACCAGGCACCCAATATAGTAGTTAAGCATTGTGCAGCGGGTTCGGACTATTTCAGATTTGATAGTATTTGATCCTAGCGCCTTAAGCGCAGCTTGACTACCAATGTAAATGGCCAATGTAAATCCCTATAAGATATCGATCTCATTTCCAGCACTCCCGCAGTCTTGAGCATAACCAGAGACTCTGATTGAAATACACTACACCTAGTTGTCTCCTGTAGTAATTGCCGTCAAGTGCCTTACAATTTTCAAGCACCAAGATTCTGCGGGTCTTCGAACAGACGTTCTTTCCACCGGTGCATAGATCAACCTCTTTTTGTCATTTCAGCTGAGGCAAATCCATATATATTGCTTTTGTTGAAGTTCTTTCTCATATGTCCACTATTTACAGTTTCCTATTTTTCATTTCAGTCTAAATTAAACCAAGTCGAACGCATTGAACAACTCCAACCACTACTTAAAGCCGGCTGGTCCCTGGTCCCAGGTAGAGATGCCATTTACAAGGAATACGTATTCGCCGACTTCACTCAGGCATTCAGTTTCATGACAGCTGTTGCTCTGTTGGCAGAAAAAACCAATCATCACCCTGAATGGTTCAACGTTTACAACAAAGTTCAAGTAACAATGTCCACCCACGACGTCGGTGGGTTAAGTGCGAAGGACATCAGAGCCGCCATTTTTATGGACACCCAAGCAAAGAAAATTTTGTAATACAATATGGCGGTGCTACTTACATATATTTTTTAGAATTTTAAATAAAACATAATTTACTTAAAACTACTTCAAGTGTTTGCTTAAAATTTCATAATCAGCCTTCTCTAGGATGTCTGGAGAGGTTTCGTCCAACGCGAAACCAATTTTACGGAAAAATTCCGTCGCATCAGGATTGTTCTTCAGTACTGTCAAGATGAACTTTTCCATTTCCCAGTGTTTGGCACAATTCTCCAAAGCGGTCATCATAAACTTTCCCAGACCTTGTCGTTGTGATGATTTCTCTATTTGCATCTCATAACTAGAACAGATTTTGAATTCAAGAGTGCAAAGAAAATGCCAACTGCCAACTTACCAGTATAATACAGCACTCCCGTAGTCCAAATCAAAGCGAAACATAGCATAAGCCACTGGATTCTTGGACTTGTCCAAAGCCACCAGATACCTTGCCCAGTTCTTATTTAAATCGTTTTGTTTGATCTTCGGTTGCCAGCCCATTGAGGATTCTTTGTAGTATGGACCGACATTTTTCTCCGCGAGTTTGAAAGCCCATTTCAGTGTTTTCGGATCCATGTCGGACTTAATTTTGCAGTAAAGTGTGTATTCTCCATTTGGGCTGGAATATTTAAATGAATCGGGTAGAGATTCAAGAGGATTCTTGGATCGTGATGCCTTCTCGATGGCTTTCTGTTGAGCGGCTGCTGAGTTATCGTTGGAATTTGTCATGGTTCTTGGGTTATTTAGAAAGCAAAGTACATATAACTTGTTTAAATCTATGAAATTAAATAAATACTGTGCTTTTTAATTAAAAATTACTTTAATTTTTGAAATGTTTTACAAATTTGGTGTCGCAGGTGGTGGATTGTATTTTGAAAAAAGCGCGACGTTTTGTTGTTACCAGCCGCATGACAGTTGACATTTCACGAACGGCCTTGTCCCAAAAGTCATTGAATATTGAATCCAAGGAAGGGATTTAGTAGCACGATTGGTGAATGGAGAGAAGTGATTTTAAATTTACATTATTAAGTACCAGACAAACTGGAATAATAATTGCAAATATGTTCCCACATTCATTATATATTTATTTTCAAAGTACATTTCCTCCATAAATTATTAATGTAATAATACTAAATCAGATATAATTCCTGAAAATAACATACGAGTAGTTGTTAATAGATAACACTTTCTGTTGACTTTAATAATAGCTTTTTAATTTAAGAAATAGTGTTTGCATTTCGCTGCGCATCCACTTCTGCTTAGAGAAAGACTGTATAAATGGTGAACTGTCAGGTTGGTATAACAATAACTTTATGCTTTTTCTCGCCACCAGGTTTCGCAGGCGAACTTTTCCATTCGTCAATAGTTTTTGATAAATTCCTTATGTCCAATGTTTTCAAATCATAATCTTATCATTATCATCATCATCTCAACATCTTATGATAAATAATATAATACTGGTATGCAAATTTGGTGTGGGAATACTCTCAGCAAATATTTAAATGGTCAATTCAAATTCACTACGAAAAATTGCTCTCAATGGGCTATTCCACTGGTTTCCTTGCATCAATTGTAGAATTCGTTTTTTAGGCAAGACGTGTGAACGGAGAGGGGTAATATTTACAAAAATGAGAGACGTTTGCAGCAGAAGTGGATTTCTCGTGTTGTTACGCCCTATCTTACAATGAAATGGAATGAGTTAACATATGCACACATTCATATGTCTTTATTCATCAAATGGAGGTGATGACTGGTGCAATAATATCGGTGTAAAAGCGCTTACTGTTGTTAAACTGGTTTTATATCTAATGCAAGGATACCAGTGTGAAATGAATGGTTAATCCGCCAAAAAGAATGCTTTCGATAGGATCCGATCCGCGTTTTGACGATTTGCCATTCAATATTCTCTACTCAAGACGAAAAAACTGTATGTGATTATGATGTTCCATTCGTAAACGGAGAAAGTATTTGTTAATTTTAATTGATGTGGTTGTGTTGCAAGTAAACCAAGTTACAGAACTTCAAAAATCTTATTGGCAAAGTATGTGATAATAGATATGAAGTGTATTTCCGCGAGAGGTTTAAATTGAAAAACCCAAATGATCTTCAGAATTTCACTAATGTTAGATGGCTCCAGTACCTATAGCGGAACGGAAAATTGAAATTGGTTTAGTCACTCTTGAATTGCCGCCATAACAAGGCGAACAAAAGAGAAATTGACAACCAATAATTAAGGATAAGGGGTAATCTATATTACTATTCATGAGTCGAACTAAAAGTCCGGCAAATAAAGCTATCTACTATTATGGTTTGCGAATCAATCAAATCACATTCGCCCATTCAGGTGAATAAAAATATTCAGTGATAAAATTGGCGAATAAAATGAGAGAAACAAAAACAAACGCCTCAATTCCCGTTGGTGTTTTTCGACTATTTTGCGCCTGGAATTTTATTACATACATGCCTATGTATAGTATAGTTGCAGAAACTGCACGCCAAATAAAACGACAACGGGAATCAGTTTGAATTGCATGAGTTTGTTGTAACTCGTTACTTTGATTAAATGTTTACTTGTTCCTATAAAGGTCAAGGATTGTTTTCTTGAAAATTATCGATATCGAAATTTTGATCAATTTTAAGTATTGCTATTATGCAAAACTCAAAAAAGTGGGCATTCTTTTCTTCTGTACCTCGAGCTGCAGTCTAAGCGGCTGAACGAATTTGTTTCAAACTTCTTAGGCGTCTTCAGAAACGTCATGACGGGGCTCATGCAATGAGGTTAAATCGGAATTTTCACTCTAACCTCCAAATTTTTAAAAATTGCAATTTTTTCGAAAAACCTAACGATTTTGATGGAAATTCAAATCTGAGGTAATGCTTACATTAAATGCTCATTCATAAATGCAAGCTTTGCAAAGAAAACGCATTCAAAGCCGGAAAAGCTGCGCAAATGCAAGTTTACTCGTAAGTCTACTGCAAAGCATATATCAGTTGTTTACTTATCTGTAGTTTTTTAACAAAAAGAAATCAACGAAAAACAACAGCGCAGTAACAAGTAGGTATGTATGTAAATGTAATACGATTCTGACAGCTGCACGATTGCGCTCAAAATTGCTCAATGAATACTCGTAAATCTCTAACTACATTTATGAATTCTTTGCTTAGCAGTGATACCAATTCGTACATTTGTGAACTCTCTGCTTAGCTCATCTTGCGCAATATTGCATTAAGAATGGGCCCTAAGATAACGTATGTACTTAGTTTTTCGCTAAGAATTCCAAGAACGGTACTTTGCTTATTAGCGGTCTTTCGAAAAATTCGTTATTTCTTGAATTAGCCATACGATTTTATTCAAAGTTGATATTTAAGTTATTTTTGATATATGTAAGGATGTCTTATTAAATTTGTTTAACATTTGGTCAAAATTGTTTTTTTATTTTTTTAACATATCATATATACGAAAAACCCTTATGGATTTTCTGTAATTTGAAGTCTGATCCATAAGGAGCGAAGACGTGCGATCCAGGCATGACCTTTATTTTGGTCGCCAATGATTTACTTATTTATTTCGTATGGGAAAGTAAAAAAGAGTACATTAGCAACAAACATTACAGTATTTCTCTTCAGTTAGATATCTATGTATATCTAAATTTCGTAGCCCTTCTATTGCGCCTGATGTTGCTTCATTGATGTTCGCAGGGTCACATCCTGTTGAATCCAGTACGCCCCAATGGTGGAGGGAGTCAGTACATTTACCGCCAATAGTAATAATAAGTAGCAAATGATTTGTCCAAGTACGAATCGAAATATGATTCGTCGCGTGCAAAGTTCGGCTCGCGAATGATAATAGGGTACAGCTTCTTTTTTTTATAATTTGCACTTGTTAAAGGGGATATGAATACCCTTATACTAATTTTTAGAACAGGTGCGTTTTGTGGAAAGGGGAAGAGACAGAGAGAAAGACAGAGTGGTGTAGTTTGAAACTCAGGTGGTATGAAGTTTCTGTAAACTCCAAGGGTGGCTGTCCAGATAACTGGGGAGTATTTTGTTTGTTTTCGCTATTACTGTCGTTGCTTATGATTCACAGTATTTTTTTTCCGTCCTCCTGATGTCATCATCACGATCAAGTTGCATTTTAGCCACATGACCACTCTACTGCCAGTGTTATGCCTTCACAATAGAGTTGACTTAGCTTTCGCAAGTGATCGACTTTTTATTTATTTCATGTGAAATAAATAGATGATTCTTGACTTCAGGATTCGAACCATTGCCTCACTCCACTGGAGTTACAGATAACAGAATATTATCCAACTTAAATAGTCCTGTCGATCTGTGTTCACATTAACCGCAATCGGTGAAATATATATATAGAGAAAATACTTGAGGAAGCACTTAAGCTGTTAGTTAAATTCCCACCAAATTCAAAATCATCTGCAGGACTCCAACTCCATCCAAAACCTGAAACTTTTTTTTTTTTAAAGTAATAAAGACCAGTTTCATAAATGCACAAAAAAGCGAACGCAAAAACATTTATTTTGCAAATCAGTTCAACTGAATACATATTTTGAAGTAATTTAAATTTTAAATTTTAACTTTTCGTATTTATGGAGTTTTCTGAACACGTTCGCAGTGTTTATCCCGATTTAACAGGGACATAAGTGTAAATAGCTGTGGAATACGGTGACAACACCAACGAGCCAGTTAAGACTTTCGCTCTAAAAAAATAAAATAAAATAAGTACTAATTAAAAAAAAACAATTCATTTTAATGCAATCTTACTTTTGTTGGACATCAGTGACATTGAAGTTGTCACTAAAGATGTCAAGGGTCATCTTTTCTGGCAAGCCAACACCAGTAAAGTTACCGGTAACTAATGACCGACTTGGATTAAATGCAACAAAATATCCAGGATTTCCAGACTTGATTCTAAGTAAAGAGAAACACCGAATTTTAATACAAAAAACAACTCATGACTAAGCAGGGATATGATTAAAGTATAAGCATCATGACTAGTTACCTTTGTCTAGCGGTTAGTTAGTTGCATCCAAAAAATTTACAAATGCGTTTAGTAATGGATATATTTAAATGATTAATGAGATGAATGAAATACGTGCATTATCATAATCTAAGGAATCTTAACTTACCGGGAATATGCTACAATATCGCCAGAACGGTACATGTCAAAGTCTCCATGCATGTAGGACGCTGTTTCACGAAGGTGATTAATATGCTGCAATATAACTGCTGACAACTGCACTGCGGCAGAGTCCGCTGGAATGACTGGAACACCCGGCAACATACTCAAGAACAAACTGTATGCAGATGGATCAACTGCTCCAGTTGGCTCGTAGTTCCATTGCAACCATGTTCCATTGTCGACAGTCTGAACCGTGTTATGCAACTCATTGTAGAGATTTTTGCCTTCTGGGGCACTCAACATGTGAGGGAATCGACCATAAATTGGCAGATCTATGCCGAACTCTCCAGTTTTGACCTGATAAACTTCGGGACGAATAGTGTCTTCATTGATTGACAAGAAGGCATCCATACTGACATTCTTTACAGCAACCAAATATTCGTAGAGAACATCACCAAGTCCCTCTTGGAAAGTAGTCTGAGAATGAGTCCAGAAGCCGTACTGTGTGTGAATATATTTGGGATCATCGCTGGGCACTTCATCTTGAATGTTCGTGGTGATCAAGAAGAATTTCGAATTCTTCAATCGAAATCCTTTAACTCCTAGGGCCAGTAAATGCTGCAGTGTTCCCTTGAGTTCTCTCTTAACAATTGTATCGTTCATATGCAGATCGTATAGCCCATCGCCGAATTGACTTAGCACATAGTTTCCTGGTTGAACTTCAGCCCAAGCAGATCCATTTACGATTGAAAGCCAATTATTTGGTACTTCAGCCTTTTCAATCCAAATAAAAGCGGAACGTTTAGTCTCATCACTCAATGCGTCTTTTAGTAAAACGGAATCTTTTGTAACGTAGTTGGGTGTAAGGTCTAGAATCACACTGATATCAGAACCCTTATAGATATCAACCAATTTTTTTATTTTCTCCTCAACTTTTGGATCTTTTATGGAATAAGTTTCTTTGGCAGCCAGTTCATACACAGCACCGGTTGCGTGGATTTTCTTAGCTACATCGACATCGGCAGGAGCGACTCCATCGACGGATTTGAAATGTACAAATGGGCCTTGTTGATACCATTTTAATGGGGTTGGTGCCGAGCATTTGGGTGCGTTTATGATAATCAAAATCGATAAGATCAACATGCCGGCCCAAGTTCCCCAGAAGAGAATGAAGAATATCCAACGAATACGAACCCAGAATGGATCGTTAGCGTATTTCATCAGCTCATCTTTACTCATTCCAGTGAAGGTCTGTGTATTGAAGAAATGAACGTATTTTAAATCGGATAAAGGAATACATAATAATTGAATTAATTGATTTTCTTTAAACATAAATTAAAAAAAAAATGTATTTGCGTTAGTTTCTTGAATTGACCAGACTGAATATCTTTTACGAACGACCTGTGACTATGTATGTAACCAAAAGAGCTGTCCTAGACGCAAACACTACTCCTTGCATGTGGAATATATTAAAGCATTTTAGAGAGAACTAGCGGGTACCCGGCATGCGTTGCTGCGCCTATGTGGGTAAACTGCTGGACCGATTTTGACCAACACAGAAACACTCTCGGGCCAATACCGAAGATTGCCTGAAAATTTGAGCTCAATCGGTTCGGTGGTTTCAGAGTCCATAGCATGCATACAAACATATTTAGATTGAGTTTAATATATATGTATATAGATTATGGCTGATGATAAGTCCTTACGGGTCAAGTTTGCCTCTAACTAATGAACATATTCTCTTCAATTAAAGCCTTTGTACTCGTGTAATGTTCGACGCAAATTTAGTTTTTGTTCCGAAGATTGAAATCTTGAAAGGACTGATTGGTCTACATACAGTCAGTTGGTAAATTGTTACTGACAGTTGAAATGTTGGCTAAATTCGAGTTTGTCTCGTTCATCTTTCACCTCGCCTTCAAATTTCTTGGAGTCCCGCGTTTAGAGTTTCCGAACTGGATGCAAGTTCAACTGGCTTTTTAGTTGTTTCTCGTTCCTCATCTGATATTTTTTCAGTGGCCCCTGCTTCATTTTCTGCCATTAAAGTTGTTTTCAATCGCTCCGACATCTCATACAAAGGGCAATAGGAAGTTTCGTAAAATAATTTCAGTCACTGGTTTCATAAGATACCATTCCTTGATAATATTCAAGCAAGCAAATTTTCGAAAAAAAAAAAAAAAAAAATCAATAAAATAATAACTAACTGCCCAATTGAACTTAAAAACATTTCTTACCACCTCATCTTCCTAACATGGAACAGCATTTACAAGAATAAGCAATACAAATTAGCATACATTTATACAGACATCAAACATTTTTTAAGCGTTTCTATTTTAGAATTCTTTTACATGACTCACCTTATTACTAACAGTTCCAATGTCAATTTTAGCATCACCATTTTGACGATCCCCCTTGATAAATTTAACTTCATCCTTCTTTCCGAGCATTTGCTCGTCGGCTCCATCGTTTCCTTGAACCATTTTTGCTTCAACTGGCTGTGTTTGGTCTAATAAAAGAAAAAGCAAACGAACAAAAGAATGATATAAATAAAATAAAACATTTATCTCTAATAAAATATCTATGGCGTCATAGATAATGCTGATGAATGAAAGTCCCACGATCTTTTTTTCTTTTATAATCCACCCACGAGATATGATAATGCTGTTTTGAGTAATAAGAACTGATTGATATCAGCTGGAAATTATGGGCTATCGCAAAAATAACTTTGTCTTTTTTTTGCGGCAAAATCGTTATCTTTTAGTAGATAATGTGTAGACAATTTTTGGCACTTACTTAGAGTCGTAAACTGGATTTTTTTTTAAAGTGTGCCATATCTTTTATAATACCTCACCTAATATGATTACAAGATGCCGCAAAACTTAAATTGAGTCACATTTTTCACATGCTTGCCATAATGCCTTTTTCGAAAAAATTAGCTACATATGTATGTTGATTTTTACATCACTAAATTTCGTCAGCCATGTACTATACGTACATTGAAATTCAAGCATACATGGTCGAATAAAAAGTAATGTAACATTTTAGAAGTTTAAGAGCATATTATCATCTTTAGAAGTTACTTGTTTAACTTAAGTGTGAACAATGGTTGTTTTAAACAATCCCTTAAATGTGCCGAAATAATTCCTCTTTTTAAAAAAGGCAATAGAAAAACTGTATCTAATTATAGACCTATATTTCTGCTTGAGAGACTGATTAAAATCCGCATCCTATTGTTTTTGGATCATAATCACTTTTTCTCAGATAAACAATTTGGTTTTCGGACTGGTAATGTCAACAGAAGATGCTATTCTTAGGTTGTGTAGTCAATTATACGTATATGAAGGTACAAACAATAAAAAAATCAATTATGGCTTTGCTTATTGGCATGACGAAAGCATTTGACATGGTCGACAATGAGTTGTTACTAGACAAGTTATATAATGCTGGTTTTAGAGGAGTAATATTTGAATGGTTCAAAACGTATTTAAAAAACAGGAAACAAAAAGTTAATATGAATACTCGTAGAACCTTCAGTAACTCACTTGTATTAAGAAATGGCGTCCCACAGGGTTCTGTGCTTGAACCTCTTCTATTTCTAATCTGTATAAATTCTCTATTCACACAGGAATTTAATGGTATATCTACTGGATTTGCTGATGATATAGCTTTTACATATCAGTATCAAACCCTTTTTGAATGCACAGTAAAGATTGGAGCAGACTTAGAGAGATTGAGTCTATGGTTTGCTACTCATATCAGTGGTTATCAGTGAGAAAACGAAGCTGATTTCTATAAAAATATCGGGAAATGCTTTAAAATGATTTCAATCTATGTTCTCATGTATATGACTGTGAAAGGTTTAGCTCACCCATTATGATATTTATATCCGAGCAGTAAAATCCCATATGATGCTGATGACTCATATACTACATCAAACCATATTGTTCTGAGAAAATTTTAACTCAAATTTACTATGGTCTTGCACACAAACAGCTGAGGATCTTACTCTACTATGTTGGAACCTTTATTGGTGGCACAAAAACATTTAATTCGGATCATTTCTAATTATAATCGTTTTACTCATAGCTGGCCCTTGTTCCAAAAATGTGTTGGACTTCATAGCAGCAGACGATTGGCCATCAGCAGTCCAAATCTATAGAAATGGGTCAATTGAGCGTCTAACTGGACAGCCACTAGTGCTCACCATCTTTATGTCTACCCGGTAACCGCGCGAATACCTCTCTATCTAGATTCCTTTTGTTACCGAAGTAGTCAATTTAGGGACGCATTCCCAGCAGACATATTTTCAGAAGCTTTTAATCTACAGGTTCGCCTCTCCTGAGATTATAATATGCAATAATAATAATAATAATAAACTAAATAAGAGATAATCCTGTGACGGAGAGTCTTCCTGCTTTGCTAGCATGGCAAAAATAGCTGACAGTCCTACCAACCAAGCAAGTTCCAAAAATAGGACATAGGCTTTCAAATAAAACATAAAAATTTGAATCTGGAACGTGAAGACACTGGGAAACACAGAAACCCTAGCTCTAAGTTAACCAAAGGGGAATAACTCCTTTGCTCTAAAAGGGTTGAAAATTATGTGCACAGACAAGATGTAAGGTTTTTTTTAAGCAGCAACGCCGGTTGATCTCTTCTATAAAATTAATTAATCATCCTATCTCGTGTCGAAAACACCACCACCATTCAAGTATACGCTCAAACAGAACTCGTAGGGGAAGGATGTAAAGAGAAATTCTGCAACTAAAACAGACACACTCGCCAAATTCACAAATGTGATATTTTAATCTGTTGGGAAAACTCCACCAGATTAGGTGGGTGCAGATAACACAAATATCAAGCGCGTCATCCGTAAACACGGTCTTGAAATAATAAATGACGATGTGTTTTGTTTTTCCAGACAACAGAACTGAAAATCAAATCGCATTTGCATCAGCGGAATTAGCCTATTAGCTTCGATAACCAGCTGATCGTTGTTCCATCAGAACAACAAAAATAAAATTATAATTTCCATTGCTTCATTATCAGATATTAGAATTTTCCCAAGCGTAAAAGTACGATGGAACTATGTCAAAATAGTGCATACTCTTAGAATGAAGCGAAAAGATTATGAGATACCATTGTTCATTGAGTAAGTGAAAACAGCAAAGCGAAAAAAAAAAAACTGTGCACCCAATGACTAAGTATGTGTACTACTGAGCACACATCAACAAGTTTTTGTCACGGTTCCATCTCAATCGCGAACATCTGACAAATATACGAGAGTAAAATTGTCATTAACTTTTCAATTAAAAAATGTGCCTTTCGGATACGGCGTAAAACCATAAATAGCGTTAATTCGTCGCACAACACGAATGACTGCGAAAAGCTAAGCCCTATGTGGGCGTTTTGTTCCTAATATTTACTTATTTTTATTTTAAAGCGCACGACTGACTGGGTAGCATATACTTGCTGGTTTGCAAATCGCCCGGAATTGAGATTTAACCAAAACTGTAAAACTGTGTGAGCATTTGCAAAACTTGTTGTCAATATTATTCAGAAATCCAAGAAATAGTCAATTTTACGTTAAAGTAAAGCACACCCAGTGCCATCTTTTATGTCGGTATGTGGATATTGAATAACTTTAAAAAAAAAACAACCGATTTCCATATATGAGGTATTTTTATTCAATTTGGTCCTTTACAATTTATTTGGACTAGTTTTTTAATACAACATCAATCAAGTGGCCGCCTCTATTGATTAAAGCAAAATGTGCCCCTTTTACTGCGTTTTCCATCACTTTTTCGAGCATCTCGGGCGGTATAGCGATGATTTTGGGACGAATGTTTGTCTTGAGCTCGTCAATGGTCTGAGGCTTGCTGACGTATACTTTGCTTTTCAAATAACCCCACAAAAAGAAGTCCGGAGGTTGATCCTTGGAGATCTGGGTGGCCAGTCAATGTCTCCATTTTTTGACAGCACACATCCAGGGACTGTTTGGCCGTATTCCAAGCGACGTGGACGGTCTGCCGGCAGTATTCTTTGAGTCAATTGCACTTTATACGGAAACAAATGCAAATCATCCTTCAAAACGCGCCGCAAGGTGGTTCCACTGACGCCAAAATGCTGAGCGAGGTGACGATACGACGCATGTGGGTTCTCGGCAACACTCTCTCTTACCGCTTCAACCAGTTCATTGGAATGCCTTGGGCGTTGATGAACGGCATGTCGACGATCTCCCACTGTTCCGTGCTCAATTTTCGACGATATGCACGTTGAATTAACACAACGACTATTTTCAATGTACAGCGTCACTATTTCGGCGTGTTGTTTCGGTGTGAAACGATTCATGGTTAAAATTGTACTGAGTGGACGTTTCAAAAACATGTCTGCTCAAGTCAATCGGTTGATAAATGTCAAAGTTATTCAATGTTTACATACCGACATAAAAGATGGCGCACCCTGTATGGTACCATTTCTTCGCAAGAAGCCCATGGTCTGATTTTATACGGTTTTCCCGATTTCTCAAAAAATAATTTTTCCAATTCGATTTGGTAATGAATGTCTCCCTTAGAGAAGTCGAAACATACGGACTTAATGACTGAAAGAGTAGAGACGTACTTTCTTGACATTACTTGCTCCTTTATAGGAGTTTTTCAGCAAAGTTTTGGAGGTCAGAGTGAAATTGAGAAAATAATTGTTTTTTGTATAAATACAATATGGGTATCAAATGAATGGTAACAATGCTGATTACATACATATATATATTGGTTTGCCAAAAACTTGACAAAATGGCACCTACCGCTCGCCATGTTGATTTTTCAAACATCCGAATATTTATCCTCACTTCTGATAAAAAGACGACTTGTTTGATTATCTTTTTATAAAAAACAAAAGGAGAACTGTAATCGTTGTTTATACAGCTTAACTTAAAGTACGAAATTAGAATATTATCGATTTATTCTTAAAATTTAATCCTATACGGCGTATTTCTTGTCTTAATCTCTTGGCCTACTTTTCTTAAGTCTTTTCGTATATGCTTTTGTTTTTAATCTCTCCAAAATCCCTCCAATAAGTCAATTTTAAAAATTTAAATAGAAAAGTCAGCATACAAACAAACTTTGTTGATAGCATTATCAGTCAAGAATAATCGAAATAATGTGTAAGTCCCGATGTTTGCACAAATTACACCGTCATTCTGAAGAGACACAAATATGTTGCGATTAGTGTATAAGTTATTTTTAATATGTAGCTTTCAAGAGCCGAATCAATAGGCACCTCGGGTTATAGGTTCGCCTTTCCTGAGCTTTTGCATACCTGTAGTAAAGCTGGGTTTTTAATACAATTAAGTAGACCATTTCCTAGCAAATTGTATATTATACTGGCAGACCCGCCTGACTTTGCCCTTGACAAAAAGCCACCAAGCTGGTGCAGGGTTATTCATTTTGTGTTTTAGGATTTTAATTTAAATAAAATAAAAATGTTTGCACACTTCGATTCTTGTGAGGAAATTTTCGATGACTTTTCGGCACATTTCTGGCTGAATTGCGGCGATAACTTCACGGATGTTTGTTTTTAAGTGCTTCAAAGTTTGGCAATTATCTGCATAGACATGATCTTTAACATAACCTCACAAAAAGCAATCCAAAGGGGTCAGATCACACGATATTGGTGGCCAATTGATGTCACCAAATCTCAAAATTAAATGGCCTGGGATCTTTTCGTGCAATAGAGCCAAATTAGCCTATGTTATGCGGCACGTAGCCCCATCCTGTTGGAACCACATGTCAACCCTTCACAGAAAAATGTTCAATAGTTGAAAGGAAACTACATTGCAATCGGCTCGGCTGTCCTCACTTACGAAAAGTAAACTGAAGGTTAAAACACTTAAAACATGTAAAGCGCTTATTGTGATCTTAGGTATATGCTCTCGAAGAGTTTGAACTCTAAGAGTCTCTCATGATTGATGATTTTTATCCGACTTCGGTGCACATAAAGCTTCATGGTCCAGCTTGTTTATATCGGATGGAATTAGCATATATATACATACATAGCTTAGTAGGTGCTCAGAAAATCGTATTAAAATTGGTTAAGTGGTTCTTGAGTTATATAAACGGTCAAGCAGACAGACAGACAAGAATGTTTACAAGTTCTAACTCGCCTATCTACCTACTAGCATATACTTATTATGCAATCCAGTGCTACATAGCTTAATAAAAGAAGCTTTCCAGAATACGTAACAAATGTATTTTGCAAACAGATAAGATACGTAACTGACGTCATTACTCGTTTAGTGCGGAAATAATTTCATCGGTGCACGGATGACATCAATTTTTTGATCTGTATTTATCCGAGTTTCTCAATTTTACGAGTCATCTTCGACTCCTAACAAACCTTACCTTTGGGTGGTGTGCAAAATTTCAGTTCTCTAGGTCATTCGAGAGCCGTTCAGCTGTATTACGGATAAACATATGCCATTTGTTACAAAAACTGGTTTTATAAAGCATAGCAGCTGAAACTTACAACAGAATATTATTTGAATGCTAATTGATTTTCTCGACTAGAGAAGTCGTAGTACTTTAAATATCAAGCTATGCACAAATTATTTTGAAGGTAGGCTTCTTTTCTTCTTTTTTTTTTGGATAAAACGGGGCCTACACCTGTAACGGTATATTTCGTATTCTCATAGAAATAAAGTCAAAAGCAGTCGTGAAATGGTCGAGAGAAACACAAGCAGTGCGACATTGTTATGAATTTCTCGTGAATACTGGAAAAAAAAAAAATAAACCACATGACTGTGGCACCATTGCAAGGTTCGGTGATTTTTGGTAGATAACCAGTTTTTACCCTCCCTACCCTGCTACACAAACAGATGTGTAATTTTTTTTAACACAAAAAGTTATGATATCAAATATCCAATCCGTTAAATTATAAATAAAACACTGTCTGTGTGAATCGCAAAAAGTGCAAACGTAATCTAAAATGAGGTTCGCTCACACTCCAGTAGCCTGCACTACCATACACATTCCTCATTGTGGCAAAAATTATCTGAGACGTGTCAATTGAAAGCTCTTCTATCATATGAGCGACACATGAATTTAATTAAATAATCGCTGCTAAAATATATTATAGCATGTAGGCAGAAATTCAATGAACAGAATTATTTTATTTAATTCAATTTAATCGAATAAAATGCGTGAACAAGAAGAAGCGCATTACAATTGACGACATCCGCCCCATGGCAGAGAAAATTAGAAAAACCGTCTACACACACAAATTCTACGGATACATACGTCGTAGAAGGGCGTTTTTATTTGCTCCTACTGTAGCCCAAATGCAGAATCAGAATATAAGAAATAGAATTAGATTTAGAAACATGAGACATACAGCATACAGCACCTATTAATTGTACAGAAATGTTGCATCATTCAGACTAGTTTTCCCCCCGGAATCGTTTCATAGGAAATTCCCGCAAGACAGCACATGCGAACTATCGGCCCCCGACCATGTGAGCTGATATGCACTTTTGACCCAAATTATCATTAATCAACTTTTATGAATGAAAATTTATACCTTTTTTATTATTTACTGTTCCAGGACTATCCTCCGCAATGGATTTGTAGGTTTCTTTTGCAGCTGCAGAATTTCCACCGTTTGGTTCAACACCACTTGCTTGCAACGAATTAGGAGAAATACTCCCGTCACTTTCTACGTTCAAATTCAGACTGTTTCTTCGCTGTCTGTCGTTCATTTTTTTTCGCGTCGTTCCGTATTCCTTTTTGGACCTTTCGATAAGTTCGGTATTCCTGTTTTCCTTTTCTAACGAGTGTTTTGTTTCAAATTCCTTTAAAGTCACTCAATTTTGAGACAGACTTTGAGTGGGTTTTGGGGAAGGCGGTTAAACGTGACGTCAGATTGAAGTCGAAGAACAAAAATATTCAAATAAATAATTATTAACCGTTGGAACTTGAATAATTTGAATTTTTTCTAATTAAATTAAGGTCACTACACTTTTGCACGTTTTCGAGAATTTTGAAATTCATTTAAAATCAATTGTTTCAAATGAGTGATTCCGCGTCTGCACAATTCAAATGCAATTCTCAAACTGAATTGCGAATATTCTTTTGCTCCACTACAGGCGGTCATTTTGGGTGACGATCGAAACATGTTTTCGCTTCTTGTTTTTTTTTTTTTTTTGCAAAAAAGAAAGAGCCAGCATCGCCAAGCATGAAAAAAAAAATTACCCGCGAAATGCAGTCTCCATCACATTCTTTAATTTTTGATGTCGATAGCATAATAGAAAGAAAGATGCACACAGTACACGCGTGAAAAAGTGGGGAAAGACGCTGTGGCGATAACTGATTAATGGGGTAATTGCACCACTACGTCACAGTCACACTATAGAACTTGAATTTTGGTTCTGGTTTTGTTTGCATTTTTTTTTTTTGCACATAACCATATAAACGAGGTTTATGAGGTTTATTTACATATCATATATTAAATTATTTAAACAAAGTCCAACAGTCTGGAGATGATTTAAACGTAATTACTAAGACAGCTCTGAGATTCTAACGAAAGTTGTTGTCACCCTCTCCCTGTGTAGTGCTCCTTGATTTCAATAACCGGACGAATTTAATTCGCTGGCATATCCGCGTCACATTTTAGATCATAATTAGAAAAACTGGTCTTTCAAGTTGAGAGGAATGCATGAGGATATCAACCTCATCACATTTCAAAAGAAAAATTTCGATCGGACCGTGTATTTTTGTTTTATTTTGCATGTTTTGATTTCGGCATTACGTAATACTAGCTGTTGATATTGCTCGATATCCAACTTCAGTCAGTTGCGGGTAAATTAATTTTAGGTTTCGCAGGAATCTGCACAGGAGTAATATTTAATTTTAATTTACTATGGGTCAAAGAAATAGACAGGCATACCTTTTTTTTGTGTCATATACATATGCGCATACATTATTTGTAATCTAGGATTAACAATCCTAAACAAGCTAAAAACATGTCTGTATAGAAAACTTAATAAAATAACAAATAGAATTCTCATTGATAACAGTAAAAAAATTAAAACTAGGTGAATAATTATTTGATTATAATCATACTAGCAGACACGCCCGGTCTCCGTCCGTACCAAAAAGCCACCAAACACACTTCCGTGGCATTTCCGTTAAGAAATTATCAAAACTTGTCTTTTGTCCAAAATTTCAAAAATTCATATTTTTTTTATGTGTTAACTAAATAGTACTGCGTGGAAGAGTTAACTGTATTGGTATAAAAATGTGCTTTAGCATCTGTTTTTATCATGGCAAAATGATGCGTCCTGTCTAATACTCATACATATATTTTCTAGCAAAACATTTTTTGGATAAGACGGGTTTTGATTGGCCATGTTCGGCGATATGGTGCTTTGGCGTAGTAATTTTTGATAAATCGCCAAACGCGAAGAACAGCCGAGACTACCAACTGTTGTAAAAAAATACAATTCAATGAATATCTAATCTATAAATGTATTATACAGTCACATATAAAACTAGAATGCATTCAACATTAAGAATTAAGAAAAATAAACACTTTTTTCCTTTTTGACAGTAAAACGAGAGAACAACCAAAATAGAAACAGCTGAATGTTTTTGACTTGCCATCATTGCGCTGCAATTTTAAGTAGTAAGCGTTTGCTACGCCGTAGCACCATGTTACTGAACGCGTCTATTATCATTCACTCATATATATCCTTTTTTGTGTAAAAAGTTATTAAGTATGTAATATTGCCGGCGTTCCAAGCACATCAACTTTGCTGCTCGCTAGTAGCAAAAACATGGAACGGACAAACAACAGCTGATAGCTAAAATGTAGCAAAATTTATTAGAGATGGATAACTGCCTAAATCGTCAACATCAATAGTGTTTGATAGGATTCGATAGGTTGATCACTACATTACCAAAGGAAACTCTTAAGTAAAGTCCAAGTAAAGTCCAAGTTGCATTGATCTATAAGGGAAGCATTGTTAATAGTAGCATAATATTGCTTAAATTAAATTTTGTGCTCTCTTTCCGGCTCTAACGAATAACGAAAATTGAATTTCACATTTGTTTTGGCAGGCGTTCTTTTTTTTATATATATATTTAGCAAATTATTTCTTACTACATCCCCTACACTTTTCTCCTGTAATGGTATTGCTTAAATTAAATTTTGAATGCACTTGTGCTCTCTTTCCGGCTCTAACGAATAACGAAAATTGAATTTCACATTTGTTTTGGCAGGCGTTCTTTTTTTTATATATATATTTAGCAAATTATTTCTTACTACATCCCCTACACTTTTCTCCTGTAATGGTAGTAGCAGAAAGTTTTGACAGCTCTGTCATTCTGGTACAAAAAACCGTGCTTGGAACGCTCCGATTTACATTTGTAACTAGAAGTAGAATTAATAGGGATATTATTATTCGATTAAAGTCGGGACTGAGAAACCGGCTATAGACGAATATATTTACTCAAATGCAGAGAAGGCGAACCTATAACTCTGCGACAATTCCGCGAAATGCCTGTAGTACCATCTGCAAAGGTTTGAAACTTAATCACGACTACTTCACGGAGCATGTAGTAGCTTGTGGTGATACCCCACCGGACGACTAGGGTGTGGGTCCCTGCCTTGATGATATGGTGATAGTTTTATAAACAATCTTATAAAATGACGTTCATTTTCAAAACCCCTCATTCGATTGGCACCGAAATAAGCATAGTTATTGAGACATATTAGAATACGTGGGGTGACTTTTCATCCCACAGTATCTTACCCCGTCTCCATCCGATTTTGACAGAAAAACTCAAAATCTAAATTTCATCAAAATTAGTTAAGTAGATCTCGAATTAGGCGTATGGGAAAGATGATTCGAATATGTTTTAAACCTCTCCCCATATTTTACCACCACTTCATTCGATTTCGATTATTTTCAACTGGCAATACTAAAGTGTCAGTCAAAGTCTACAAGCCAAATTTTGTTATTTTTTGAAACAATCCCGTTTTTGAAAAAAATTGGAAGACGCGGGGTTAAAACAAATCGGCTAAGGGGTTCTTGAGTTAAACGTGTGAGAAAGATGATTCGGAGATTGAAAGAACTACTGCAGACATTCTTATGTTAGGTGGTCAATAAATATGATTTAAATATTTTTTACCTAACTTCATATTTACATATCAAGAAATGAAATGAAATGTCAGATTTTCACTCAGTTCAAAATAAGAAGCTTTCTAGTGAACATCTATGCCGGAAGCTGCAAATTTATTTTTGTATGACGTGTGAGACTTTAGGGTTCGTTATAAGTACAGTTATTTTTTTCTGGGAATTGTTTATCATCCTGCCGGCAGTTCAAATTCGGACTATCTTTCTTTATGAATTTGAACTGGGACACAATGCGTCTCTGGCAGCGAAAAACATTAATGTCGCATTTGAGGATGTAGCGGTAAACGAACGTACAATTCGACGTTGGTTTGGAAAATTCCGATCGGGAGGAAGATTTTAGCGTCGAAAACGAGCCACGTGGGAAACTGGAAATGGTAATTGACGATGACGTTTTAAGAGCAACAGTAGATGCGGACCCAAAGAAATCGGTGCGCGACATTGCACAGAACATGGGAGTATCCAGAGTGACAATAAGTATATATCTTTCTCTCATAGGATAGGTAAAGAAAGTCCCAAAAACTAGGGCGCCTAGAAATCTTTGCATCGCATAGCTTAAGACACCAAAGTGAACCTTTTTTGCACCGGATAATCACCTGTGATGAAAAGTGGATTCTGTATGACAACCGTAAAAGACATGTGCAATGGTTGGATGCAAACTGAAAACCTAAACCCACCCCGAAACCCGGTATTCACCCAGATAAGGTTATGGTGTGATTCCGATTGGACATCAGAAGGACCAATCCACTTTGCAATTCTTCAATAAGGGAAACGATAAACGCCATCAAATATTGAGAGGAAATCGACATAGTGCGAAACGGTGCTCCACCGTATTCTCTTCCCCAGTCTGGAGTCATTTTGGCGGCAGAAAGTATTCCGAAACCGAGCAGAGGTCATAAAACCCTTAGAAGACTTCATAAAGTCAAAAAATCAGGACTTCTACAAAAAAAAAAAACGGAGTATTTGACATTGAACCTCGCTGGAAGAAAGTTATATAGATGCCAACGGACAATTTCGGACATTTCATGTATGTAGTACAACCTAATACAAATAAAATGTCATCAAAATTTCTCCAGTGGGTCTCGAACGAGCCAGGTGAGCACAATCTTAGATTTCCATTTTTTCCGGACTAACGAGAATGCCAAACTAGGCTACAGTTAAAATAATTGTACGAAACACTGAAAGCCCGATGCCCGACTCGCACTTGACCAGTTTTTATATATTATATTACTTATATAAACCTTTAATGCGAGAAGTATAATGGAAACCGCATCGAAATCCATTTAGTGGTTCTTGAGATAGGCGCATTCATACAGACAATGCGACACTTCCTTCTATACTACATACACATGTACATACCTAGCGATTTAGCAAGAATATGCCACGGTTGGAAGGCTAAACTATTACAATTTAATCGAAATTATTATCTTCCAATTTCTTTAATGTTTTCTCAAGTGTGCCACCGTAGCTACACTTTCTTGTTATTGAAGTGCATTTCAACATAAAGGAAAATAATACATCTCCACAGCTTTAATAAAAGCGATATCAAATTCAATTAAAACTTATCACACTCCATTGATTCCCCTTTTGCTCATTCGTTTCAATTCCATTGCGTTCTAATAAATTCTTTGCAGTTCTTCGTTACATTTTCTTAAAAGCTTATTTAACATTTCACTCTTCAATCAAATCATGATTTAATTGGTTTTTTTAAAGCTTTCGTTTGACAGTTGATAAAACCTCTTCGATTCCGGTGGTGGGAGTGGGAGTTCTTATCGTCTGCAAATTAGTTTTTCATCGCAGTTTGCTGGCTAAAAAGAAAAAGATGCTGCGAACTATCCTCTTGCGAAACAAAATGTCGACCTTTGGACTTGTCCAAAAAAGTATATCATCTCTTGTTCAATCCAAAGCATTCATCAATGGATCGTGGGTGGACTCTTCGAATTCTGAAACATTTGCAGTCACAAATCCAGCTAATGGAAAGGTAATTGGCAGTGTTCCTAATATGACTGCAGACGATGCACAGGAGGCAATTACTGCAGCAAAGAATGCATTCTATTCTCCAGAGTGGTCCGGTCTCACTGCGAAGCAAAGGTCGATTCTGCTAAAGGTAATGGTTATATCATAGAGTAAGTCACCACTTTAATGTGTGTATATATATTTCTCAGTCATGGTATAGCCTCATCGATAAGAATCGCGACGAAATTGCCAAAATTATGACTGCTGAATCGGGAAAGCCCATCAGTGAGTCTCAGGGTGAGGTTACCTACGGAAATTCGTTCATTGAGTGGTTTGCCGAAGAGGCACGGCGCATCAATGGGGAGATAGTGCCAGCAGCGGCGCCAAATCGTGAATTAATAATTATGAAACAGCCACTCGGTGTGGCAGCATTAATAACCCCCTGGAACTTCCCACTGGCCATGATCACAAGGAAAGCTGGAGCGGCATTAGCTGCTGGTATATTTATAGATAATTCAGACTATCCATAGTAACTAAAAGTTTATTGATTGTAGGATGTACATTGGTTATCAAGCCAGCGGAGGATACTCCCCTAACAGCGTTGGCTGTAACAAAGCTCGCTGAGGAGGCTGGAATTCCAAAGGGTGTGATAAATGTGATCACCACCAAAAAGGCAGCACCAGTGGGCGATCTCTTCTGCAAGAGCCCTGATGTGGCTGGGATTTCCTTTACAGGATCCACAGAAGTTGGCAAACTCCTGTTCAAGAATTCTGCCGATGGCATTAAGAGAATTTCACTTGAGCTCGGTGGCAATGCTCCGTTCATTGTGTTCGACTCTGCTGATCTGGAAAAGGCAGTGGAAGGAGCTATTGCTTCAAAGTTTCGCAACTGTGGTCAGACATGCGTGTCGGCGAATAGATTCTTCATTCAACAGGGAATCTATGACAAATTCATTGCCCTACTAAAGACCAAAGTGGCAGCTTTGAAAATTGGTGCTGGCGATGGAGCTGATGTACAAATCGGACCTCTAATCAACAAAGCTCAGTTCAATAAAGTTAGCTCATTTGTGGATGATGCCAGAAGCAAGAACGCGAATGTAATCGCTGGTGGCAAGGCCCGCGGAGATATCGGTGAACTTTTCTACGAGCCAACAATTATCACAGATGTAAATCCAAGTATGAGGCTATACACTGAAGAAGTCTTTGGTCCAGTGCTGTCGGTAATCAAGTTCACCGACGAAGAGGAGGCGATTCAAAAGGCAAACGATACAAGAAGAGGTCTAGCTGGGTACTTCTACAGTGAGAATGTTCAGCAAATATTCAGAGTGGCACGCAAGTTGGAAGTGGGAATGATTGGCATCAATGAGGGCCTTATTTCGACTGCAGAGGCGCCATTTGGTGGTGTCAAGGAATCGGGAATTGGTCGTGAAGGCTCACATCACGGAATCGATGAATACGTTGAAATTAAGTACCTTTGCTGGGGAAATTTGAAATTCTAGAGTAAAAACGATGAAGAGGAGAAGAAAACGAAACAATAATTCCAAAGTGAAACTTAAAATTTAATGCACATCAACTGCGATAGCACAGTCTTCCATAAATATTAAAATATGTAATGTTTATTGCTCCTTTATAAATTAAGTATAAAAGAACATTTTTGCTGTAAGTTCCTTTAGAAACTCAAAGCGTTGCTTTAGGCGTGTTCCCCTACTTCACCGAGTTGCGAATTTCTACGAAATTTGACGATAATTGTTCCATCCACAGGGATCACCTCGTACGGGAACAGAATTCAACCAATTTTCATCAAATTTCGTAGAAATTCCCAACTTTGGTCAAGTACGTGAACAGACTTTTTGTCTTATTTTGTTTGTTATAATCGCTGTGGTAGGTTAATTTATGTTCAAATTTGTCGTTATCACTTTTTTTTTATTATAGTTAAATACAAAATTATTAACTATAAAACAAACTCACAGCTTCTATAAGCAGATCATTTACTACCATAGGTCTTGAACCACTGTTGTTTTATTAGTTTCGGTTGAGTATGGGGGGACAAGAACTAACCTCCCCTGGACTGTTTAATGCTACCCAAAATATGCAGCCCATTCTTAGTGAGGCTTTAACGTATCGAAGCCTTGTTCGTGTGGTAAGAGGCAAAGAAAAGGATCAACCATTCGATTGTGGTGTTCGGCTGTTAACACATAAACAGACTTGAGAGCTGCAGTTTTGTTAAAGAAAAAACTGACTTAAACCCTAGAGACTATCCTTAGACAATTTTTTTTATACTTTATGGACAAGGTATTTTGACACATGCATAGTTTGTAAGAGAAACAGTGAAAACGCACCAACGGCTGAGACGATTGAGCCTATTTGTATGTCACCAGTTTTTATGCCTTAAATTCTGAGCTAAGAGAATGGAAGTTCATGTTAGGGATGAGCAGTTAACCGGTTAGTTTAGAAATTTATCTAATTAATCGAGAAAAGGAAAACTGATTAGGAATGGTGATTATTGGCCGGAGGGCAGTCTGCACCAAATTTACTCAACGTTTTAGGATACACATAAGGTTTAAAATTCTCCTATGTGGAACTTAATTCGACGTTTTAAGCGTCAGTTTTTATACTCTATCCCATAGGGTATATTAATTTTGACCAAAGTCTGCAACATAGATAAAGTATATAAGAATCCATGTATATGTATTTATGATCAGCATCGAAGTTATGTCGATCTAGCCATGTACGTTCGTATATCTGTATGTCGCCACTTTTTGGGCCTTAAATTTTGAGCTAAGATGAAACTACAATTGTAAAAACTTTTGAAATCCGCCGCCATAGAAGCCTATCATGAGTTGACCTTCTCTATATTTTGTCCATACATTGTACTTGGTTACGCCCACTTTTTGAGGGCGTTTCTTTGACAAACATATTTTGGTCTTTCAAATCTATTTGTGGTGATGGTTTGTGGTGGATTTACATGGTCACGCCACGCAGCACGTGTGGGAAGCGAGAAAATGAAACTCGTTGCCGACCAGTCATGCTAATTCTAGAGCTAGAGTGAGATCACTAATTTAAGTTTAGTTTAATCTGTTTATTTGTTTAAGTAATTAATTTACATTATTTTTAGCATATTGATAAATAGTTCTTTTAAATACACTGAGACTATTCGCTCTTACCCAAAATTGTGATTCCTGCCTAAAGAAAGACGTCCAAATTCGTTTGAACTCTACATGCTGTTCCTTGCTGGATACCAACTTTTCGCTATACCTTATCTCACTTTAAATGCAGAACTAATTTTCGTAACCATGTAAATAAGTCTTATTGCGAATATCTAATAAGAATCCGTAAACTTCGGTTGCAAATGGCCCACTTTATTGTATGAAAATGCTGTGAAAATATTTTAATTTTTAAATCTTTTAAAAATTGAAGAAATACACATGTTCTAAGTAGAATGTCGGGTATCTACGATCTATTACAGACGGATTATTCCGTACGTTTCCATTTAATAGTTGACTTTAATTTCATAAAAAAAAGTGCAAGTCGGTCCTCGCGCGGTTGGGGCTCCGGCTTTTATTTTGACTGTATTTTTATTTTTCTTTCCCATTGATTCACTGAAAAAGAGATGATTATACTTGAAAGTGTTAGGTCAAGCACACTTTTTATTCCATGTCTGTCCACATGTTTGTCCTCACACGGACCACTAGACATTTTGATGAAATTTATTTCGTATATCACGATACGTAGTTCATTTCGTTTAAAAACTGTCAAAATCGTCCGAAGAGTGAGGAATCCTAAATCGCCTTTGCTAGCCGACTAACTCGAAGTCTCCTAAACGGATTTCGATAAAATTTGGCGCATAGGCTTAGACTTATTTTTCCCATACGTGGAAATGATTAGTCAGATGAAGATGGATAATTTTTTTGGTCTTCTTGAAAGTTCAGCTTTAATTTTGTATGTCGCATGGTGGGGTTTTTTTTTTTTTGTTGGAGTACGTTATCAAAAAATATTTTTCACAATTTTTTTTTTTTCTTAACTATTTTTGGACCACCACATACTATTTTTATGCAAAATTTCATCACTAGTTTAAACGATTCAAAAGTTGCAAGTGTGTGGCAGATACACATTTCGTTTCATTAGTATCCCGTTATACCATTCTGGTATGGAATACTAAAAATTTTATTTATTCATGAAGAATTAGGTAAAGGTTCGGCATTCTACAACGTACGTCGAGATTAACGCATAGCCTTGAAAATAAAGATTTCCTAAAGCATAAATTGGGCACATTGACTAAATGTTAATTCCGACACGACGGCGTTTTAAATCTAGATTGACAATATTTAGTAGAAATGGTAAAATGGAGCCAGAAATCGATATTTTCGAATTGAATAAACAAATTCTTCGTTTCAAATTTGTTGCGTAGATGTTCCGAGCGCACGTTAACTTACATTTCTCATGTGAGCTCGAGTTTGCCTTACACCCAACGCGTCTTAGGAAACCGAAGCTTAAGAGAAACCAATCTTTGGTGCTTTTCACCAGCACCGAAAGCTTTTATAAGCTTTTATTCCAACTCACCTGTTTCCCACGTTAAAACATTAGCTTTCTTCTTTAGAACGCTGATTCCGATGGAATGTTTCTGCACATCTATCCCTTTTCATGCAAAGTCACAATTAATTATGGGGTGCACCCCAAAAAATAATGGGCAATTTTAAATTATTTTTTTTTTTCATTTTGACATAAATCGAACGAAGTTTGTACCGATTTGTAGAAATTAAGGACCGGTACAAACTTACTTACAGTTGCCCGCAAACATACGTTTTCCAACATACAAAAATGAAACCAAGGGTATGAAAGGAAGTTTTCCTGTTTCGATGAAAATTTGTTTGTCGGCTACAAAAAATACAAGCTTGTAAACACAAACATTCATTCGCAAACATCGATACTTTTTATTTTGTTGGATGTAATGAATGAATATTTTCAAAATTTATTTTCACGTTTTTTTTATTCTTTTATCATCAAAGACATCAAATCCCATTTTCGATTCAGAATGGAAAAAAGACTTACGCCCAGTACACACCTATATACATTTTTGTGTGTTAAAAAACTTATGTTGCGGGCTACTGTATGTAAGTTTGTACGGGGTTTTATACAGTACAGTTCTTTTTTTTTTTTACAGTTTCAATACATTTGATTTATTGTTTGCTAGCAAATGCATGTTGGTGTATACTGGGTTTTAGCGAAGTTACACTTTAATCGGTTGGTGCAAAGCGGATAAAATTGAGTAAAACCTGGTTCGGAAGTATAGGATAGCTAAGAAAGAGTTTTATGTAGAAGTGGAGCAAATGGGTCTAAGTGTCTTCATTTCACTTTTTTCAAGCTTCCATACAATTAATACTAAATAAATCGAGATCTTTTGTTGTCATCAGAGTGTCGCTATCACTTCTAGTTTAGAAAATCTCAGTTGTCATAGTTCATAATTCATACACATAGAAAAAGTTTGGCATCAGTATGATCAATATAAAAATATTATGCGAACTGAATTGATTTAATTTTATGTTATCTATTATAATTTTATTTACTTCACTTTGTTTTTTACGCAATAAATTACATGCAGCTATTTGAAATTAACTAATAAGTCTCTTATTACTTAAACAAAATATAAAAAATGGATTTAATGAGTGTAGACTTTTGTACTATATAAAAAATCTCCACATACGAGTTTAGAAATTCATTTTGGCTGTGTTGCATGTACTTTACGGACTAGAAATAAAATTGTATTGATCAGCCAAATTTCAAAATAAGTCTTTAGATGGCAAACTGAAGTTACAATGTTTTAATTTTAATTTTGTCTAAGCAAAAATAAATATCTCACAGATTCTGAGCATGATATGTTTATTATGTGAACATAATTTGATTTCAAAATTATGTCACCATCAACATTATTTGTGTCAGGATGGCAATACTGTATATCTATTACTTTCGTAGAATACTTCGACCGTTTTGATTGCAATTTTCCCGATTTTCAATCGAAAACACAATTTTGTCCATTTTAAAAGCATACTAGGCTTTACAAACAACTTTTAATGCTTGCATTTCCACCTTATTGATATGTTCTCATCATTCGCTCTCTTTCTTTTCTGATGTTTCATTCAGATAGTGACAGTTTCTCTTAAAAGACTCGCTAAATTTAAAAAATTGGCGCACAAATCAAGCACAATTTTGTCAAGTGCGGTGTTTATTGTTCTACAGTAAATTTCACAACAGTTTGCAGACGTTTTCAAAATGAATGATTCCTGTAAGTTTTTAGTGTAATATTCCAATTTATTTGTTCTAATTCCAATTTGCAAATAGTCGGTGGTGATACATTCAATGCAACTCAGGGAACTGCTGGCGCTGCTACGGAGCAAAAGGCTGAGGTTTGCATCCTAATTTTTCATGAAACGTTAACGATTCTAAATACTTCGAGTGCCTTTCTAGGGAGTGGTTCCAATTGTAATCAGACAAGTTTTGGAATCAGCAGAGGGTAACTTCCAAATGTGGGGCATGACATTCGGAATGATATCGAGCGTTGCTATTGTACGCTCCATTGATACCTCCTCCACGAAGATTACCTATCAGTTGGAAGACCATACCGGACAAATTGAAGCACACTATTGGTTGGAAGAGGGTGATTCCCTGAAGGCACCCGATGTTATGCTGAATAATTACTCGAAAATCTTTGGCACAGTCCGACAGCACAGTGGACAGAAAACGCTAATGGTATTCAAGATGTTGCCGGTCAACGATGCTAATCAGGTGGTGACTCATTTGCTGGAGGTACTCCATGCCAGATTTAAGGCTGAAGAATATTCAAAGGTAGGCGTGTGCATGATCGATCGCAGCGAATGTTAATTTGGTTGCTTGCAGAAAGGAGCAGGCACTGGTTATGTTGATTTCAGCATGACTAGTGGGCAGTCCAGTGCACTCGGTGCACAGCAAAGTGGTAACAACTTGGGACTTGAGGGTAAACACTTGGTGGTGTTCCAAGCGATAAAGAATTATGCGGCTGAGGAGGGCATCAGTCGAATGGAACTTCAAAAGAAATTCAATCACATTTCCAGAAACGAATTGGAGTGAGGAACACTTAAATTTGCTATGTCACTCGGAAGAATTCATTTATTCCTTTTATTTTAGCTCAATTCTCGATTTTATGACGTCGGAGGGTCACATTTATTCCAGCATCGATGCAGATCATTTCCTTAGCACGGATGGTTAAGCGAGTTAAGCACATATGCGATTTATTATTACTTTTTCTCCAATATAAAAAATTTATCCATTTATTTAATCAATAAATGTTTTTCTTGTTATTTTTCTAAAAGAGTTGCTAAAAGATAAGGACACTAGTTTGTGTTCTTGGGGTGTAAATCGCAATTAGGTTCGTCGCGATCTTCTGAAGGTAAAACACAACCTTTGTTTAGTGCAGGAAACTGCGAATCAAAATTAAAAATGGACCATGGTAGTCCTAAAAAAGGATAGAAAAGAGATCCCTTTATTCAGAAATAATCTTTTATTTTCTCGGTTCTTCGGCCCACATAAGCGTTTGCATGAAGAATGTTTACTCAATATTGTGGGTTGGATACCTTAGATGTCCCGGGGGTATTAACAAAGGATCTGACCCTCCATGTTGTGGGTTGTGCCATAGGAATAATTTCCTTACCACGAAAAAGATACATTATGAGAGGACGACCGAAACGTTCACGGACTATGATTTGAGAGTATTCAGAATTTACGCATCTTGTACACTCTGGCTATTACAAGGAATATACTACTGCAATGCGTGGAGATACGCAGGATAAAATTAGGAATGCAAAAACATTTGTCGTGGGAAATTGGACGAGATGAGGGGTTATTGACTCTAAGCCGATAAGTTATCGCCTTGTTGAGATCCTCATCCAAGCTATATTATATTGAGGACAAAATCAAGGAGGGATTTTGTGGCCACTTGGTCGGAGACTTTTCGGAGTAGGATGTATTCGGTGACTTCAACGCCAAAATTGCGTGTAAGATATCTTTGGCGGATTGGTGGAAAAGCACAGCTTCTACGACATAACAGATAATAGCTTCATCGACTTTGCAACAACGCGTAATACGGTGATATGTACCACGAGATTCCCTCACCTTCGAATCCACACAGCTGGATACCTGGACATCTCCAGATTTTCGAGCCAATTACCAAATTAACTACCTGCACTTCGTGCCAAAAAAACGCCGCACCCATGTATCTTTTCTAAAACGTATTGAGCTCTTTAATTGTTTTGGGTGCGTTGTTGCGTACTTTCTGACCCGTAATTAACTACAAGTTCTCTATTATATTAAGGTCAGGACTATTTCCTGGCCAATTTAGGGATTCAAGGCCAATAACTGCCTTGCATTGGGTTTTGAGTTTAAATTTTGGGTCAATATTTGTTTTTACTTACAGACTAAACGCGATGACAGGGAGCGAAATCATCCTGAAATATGGGATTTGGAATGTAGCAGCATAACTCCTCTATTGTAGGAACAACACTACCAGCAATGATTTCTTTGTATACAGCCAAGACCCCAATTTGTCATGCATCCCCAAACCATAACATGTGGTGCATGCTTAACGGTGAGAAGCAAACATTCGTCTAAATACCGCTCCTTAACTCTCCTTCGCACTGTTTGCTTTCCGTCAGGTCCCAACGTAGACTCCATGTCTCATTTACAGCCAAATTCAAGTGACTGTCCGACTGGAAGCAGTTGCGAGACTCGCAGAAGGATTTCCAACATTGATTTTACAGAGAACCTCTAAACGGAAAACTCTAATATCTCACCACCACTATGGAGCCAGGATTGCAACTAACCAGTAGATCCAGTGTCGTACCATCAAGGAAGAGGTAGCGGAAACCACGATTTGTGGTAAAATAAATACTACGGCGCATCTTATAAAGATATAAAGATCTTAAAGAGTGACTAAAGAGGCACATTTGCCAGTGGCGCATAGATGAAAGCAGATTCAGAAGAATAGAGGATAAGAAAATACATCGTAGAATTTACGCTGCACCTCAGAGTCTGGTCATCGAAATAACATTAGGAGGTTCTACAAGAGCCCAAACGTAGAATAAAGTAAATATAAATAAATATATTGGCGCTAACACCCATATGGGTCCTGGCCTAGCTTCTCGCAGACACTCGTATGGTACGCCGCACTAATGGTTGGGACCTATTGTTTTATGCCGTTTCCAAAGACAATTTTACTCTCAAATGTTTGTAAGACGGTCGAGAGAGATGGTACCGTGAGCACTTCCAGGAGCTGTTAAATTAGCAACATGTAAGGAGAGTGATAAGCCAAAAAGAGCACATTTCAGTCAATGAAGATCAGCTATTATAAAACTGAATAACAGAGGCCGGTTTCAATGGCTTTCCAGGGGAGCTTTGTATGCACGGTGGTGATATTTTGGTAGAACGCATTCAACAGGGTACAGTTGTACAGGTGATGGTGTAGGGTGCGGCGAGTTCTTTTCGATGATTCAGATCTTCTCTGAACCGGGTAGGTAAGTCTACAGGCAGCTAGGTGTTGGATTTTCACTTCTCATTTCAACATCTCTGGTTTTTCATTTTTTAACGTATTTGGCAGGTAAGCTCATTTGGAAAATAGACGGCATAAAATCAGATGAAATGGAGAATCTTAAAGGTAAGACTATATTTTATCACCCACGTTGTTCAACGTTTTCATATGCTGATCAAATCTTCCAAGAAGCTTTAGATGACGAGGAAGGGAGAATCGTTGTACAAAATCAACAACTTAAGATATGCGAACGACTCGGTAATTATTGAAAAAGTGAGAGCAGAATAGACCAGGCAAACACTTCTAAAACCAAATTGGTTTCTAGAACTCGTGTAGCAGGTGCACAACTAAAAATTAGATACATTTGGATACATAATTTGACCACAAAGCAAATTCGTCTGTAGAAATAGAATGCAGAATTGAACAAGCCTGGTGTTGAAGAATATACCATGTGGCAGGGTCGCTGCTCTAAAAAATATGGTTATCAAAATGTTATGTTTGGGTAACTTTGTTGAATGAAAAGGAGACTTGGACTTGGCACAAAGCATCGGAAAAAAGAATAAAATCCTTTGAAATGTGGATGTTTCGGGGGATCTTGAAAAGTCCATGGACTGACAGAATCTCCAGTGTAGAGGTTCTGACAAGAATGTGTATCAAAAGAGAGCTGTTGTATACAATATAAAATTAGAATACCCAGGCATATTATAAGGAACGAAAAATATCAGCTACAGGGGAGAATTGAAGGAACAAGAGCAGCAGGTGGACAACGATTAACGTGGATGTTCAATTTGAGGTGCAGGGTTGTGGTTTAGCTGGCTATTGTTGAAATACATAGAGAACTTTGCTCATACTTGGGCAGTCTCCACTTCTTAAAATATGTGTTTAGTGTATCAAGGTACTTGGTAAGTGTTGTTTCCGTGCAGGCCATGCTCTGATGTTGTGTAGCTATAGAGATGTCATCAGTATACGCAAATTTCCTTGATAGTGTTACTGGTATGTCATACGTGTATAGATTAAAAAGTTGCGGGGCTAGGACTGAACCTTGCGGTAGCCCGTTGTTCAGCTTCCTTTGCCTGTTGTGCGTATTGTTTAGGAAGACTTGAAATGACCTATCTCTAAGCATGTTGTTTAGTACGGTGGCTGTTTTAATGCACAGTATTACTTGCACGAACTTTAGTACCTATCCATCTTTCGTACCGTATGTAGCGGTTAAGTCTATGAATGTCACCGTTTTTTTTTAAGTTTGGTCTCCATGTGAGTCGTTAGCGTTAGTACTAAATTCAATGAGGACTTCATCCCCAGAATCGAAACGGCAAGGGAAACCGACAGCCCATTTCAAAAACTAAAAGTTCACTTATGCCAAGAAACTTGGCCTAGAGAATTGGAAGGTAGTGGGTAGTCTATTTTAACCACCATACACTGTGCAGATGCAACTTTATGTAACAAAAATTTCACAACAAAATTTTCTCATCCAATTGGATTCAATATATTTTTTTTTATTTCATTACGACAAATATGCAGTGTTTGACTTCCCAATAAAATGGAATTTCTATAGATTTAAGATTCCAATACAGAGCCTAATGGTGGTGTTCTGCGGCCTCCTTCTTCTTGGCTGCGGCAAATGCAGCTTTGTTTTCGGGTGAATTTGCTAATTGAAAGCAAAAAACAATTAGAAATGTGGTGGTATAACAATTTATCTTTGTACTTACAAAGTTTACTAATCTTGTAGAAAACTGGAGATGCGACAACAAGGGCAATCAGATAGTATTTCCAGACCCATTGGTTCTTGATGTAGTACTTGAAGGGGAACTGGGCAATTTTCGCCGAGAATGTGTAGGGGAACTTCATGGGGCGACCCGCTGGCTTTTCAACTGCTTTATCGGCCATTGTAATGTTTTCTATTTATCTCTGCAATATTAAATTTGCTTTTACAAACTTAAGAAATATATTAAAATAAAATTATGTAACCTAGATCTGTACGTACCTCGAGCAGTCAAAAAATCAGACAGAAGACATTACGTTCAAGTGAAGTTAGTCGCAGTACAATGGGTTGTCAAAATTGTGTAATAGAATAACAAATGGGTGTATCTAGTACACTAATGTGAACATATTATAATTGAGTGTGTGAGAATCAAAACTCGTCCTATCCAAAACTACAAAAATTCTGATTTTGATTTGCCTTTTTCGGAAACATGGTGTTCCGGTGTAGCAACTTCTGATAAATCGGCGAAACCTCTTTCTATTTCTCGCTACGCTAATTTGAATTTAGTTCATTAACCTAACTTTTAAGAAAAATAAACCTGTTTTTTTCCATTTTGGCAGCAAACCGAGAAAAGATCTAAAATAGAAACACCTGACCGTGTCGAACTTACTTTACTTTAAATGGCGCTACATTTCGGTGTCGCTGTATGGTATAGTTCGTTATTGTATCATCTCCGTCATTTCGTCGACAATAACGGGACCAAAAATCACTAGGCGACCAAGGGTGTTTTCTTGCTTCTACACCGTATAGCAAAACTTGGATGATGAGGGTCTTATATACGAGTAAAGTCACCTTAGTTGTCCATGAGAAGACTTTGCTACTCAATTGCCTTCTTAGCCCAAAGAAACAGCGGTTAAGGAGAGTGATTCTTCGCTTGATCTCTGTGGTGGCGTCATTGTTTTATTTTACAGCGGGGTTCAGTTTATCATGTTTACCTACATCACCACACTCTAGTCGTCCATTGTGACAGTTTGTCCAAGTCGCCGATGTTCACTGTGGACACTGATAGTGATTGTTGTAGACAGATAGAGTATGCGATGTTGAGGAGGAGCTGTAGTTAGCGCACTTCAGAGGGTCGCCCATATTGAGGACTATTTTTGACTTCCTATAGTTTTTGACAATTGCGGCTATTGGGCATTCTGATTGGTTGCCCTTAGCAGATTCTACTGCGCGGAAATATTAACTGTATTTTTATAAAAGAATGTGCATAATCATTTGTTTTTATCATGGCAAAACGATGCGTCCTCTCCAAAACTCATATAAAATCGTTGTCCAACGAAAAGTTTTCCTCCATTTCTCAAAAAAAAAGTTTTATTTTTTTAATAAGACGAGTTCTAATTTTAACTCATTCACCTTCATTCAAGTTAATGTGACTCCCACACACTTTTACTTGACATGTTGCTCTTTTTGTCACGTAACTTGATCGTTTATGGAATGTTTCGAATTTAATTTGAGTAACAGCGACACATTGACGTAAATCAGAAATATTCTGATGATGGATATTCATGTTTACTGCCAAGGAGCTGCTAGTCATTTTATTAAATTGTTAATCATTCACAGGAACATATAGCTTAAAAGAAGAATTAAGAAATGTAACACAACCAATTCAAACTTATCTTTTTTTTTTTAAATTATTGCTAAAGGCAACACAAATCAAGAACATTTTTAACAAATATGCAGCACACTCTCCTCTTCCTCTTCAGTTGGTCACTGACATATCAGAGGGCGAGATTCGTAACAAAATTCTGAAGTTATGGGAAGATGCTTAGCAACATATTGCATTCGCTTCGAAATGGTTAGAAAGTGTCAACTCAAATTAGAATCGAAAAACACTTTCGCATAGTAACAGAGTACAGAATAGGGTCCCAGAGGTGTCGGAAGAAACCGCATTGACCACAACTTTCCAAGAGCGGTTGCGTTAGTCTATTAGAGAATAATTTGTTTAACAAGGCACTATAATTGACTCGATCGAACGCTTTTGATTTCCCGTGTTGCTTGACGTTTCACGTCCACAGGTCGGTTACATAGCTCATCAGGTCTCCAGTTAAACAGCTGTGAAATCATACTACCGGCCATTTATTAGTCCGTGTTCTCCCAGATATTTTGATAGCATGGATAGCAACACAATGGGAGGTGGTCTTGCGGCAAGTATTTCTTTCGTTTTTTAGGAACCGGTGAATGCACAGTTTTCCGCTTTCTTCTCATAAGAAATAAAAAAAGTCTACAGGCTTATCACTTTTGCCATAAAAAAGGACGCGAGTCTTTGCAACAGCCTGGAAGATTGTTAGTTACTAGTTCATTGTACATAGTTCTCTCATACGGGATCGACCTTTACATTAAACTGTTTGTAATCTGTTTTTGCCAGCAAAAGAATTAAGGACTATTGTCTCTCAGAGAGATTCTTGTTCCTCGCATAGTTGGTGTTTTTAGCGTATTTTTCACCTAAATTCTTGAAATTGTTTATAACTGTTTTGGATAGTGAAATTTGATTTGTAATTTCTCGATTTGATAAGCCACCATTTTTATAAGTCTTAATTTTCGTCTTTTCTTCCTCGGTCAGGAGCTTTCCAAGTGGCATTGCAATTCTATAAAATTATATTCAGAGAATATCTGAAGAATTCGTAACACAATTACAATTTGATGACGTAATAACTGATTTTTCCCAAACGCATAAATATTTTACTTTCTTATCAAACGTGACTTTATCGGAATTTCCCTGTCAAATATTTGCTTTTCTCAACTCAGCTTGAAACACCGAAACATAACTTTAATCATACTCGACGAACAACGAAATAAATTCTTTTACTCATTGGCTAGTCACCTCTTTTGATAAAAAAATATCCCTTGACTCCTCAATTGCCAACATACGTGGATTTTGTCTTCTAATTTGTATAAGAATTTGAGTGGCCTTATGTGAACTTCCGTCAGTGTATGTGTTCTGAATAAAAGTTAACGATACTATTGCTAATATTATCTTCATACAGTTTGCAACACAATTTATACCAGGACTATAGTGCCGTGCACTATTTAATTTTGTCAATTTAACAAAAAATACACTTTAACTTTGATATTAATAATAAATATGGCCTCCAGACTTCTACAACCCTCTTTGGCATCGATTTAATAAGGTTTTCACAGCTACCTTTAATTGTTGGCTCATGAAACCATACCTGTATTACAGCATTTATCATTTTGGTTTTGGTGCTACAATCCATTTTTGAAATGTTTTTTTTATTTTTTATTGCCCATAAGTTTTCAATTGGATTCAAGTCAGGGGAATTCCCAGGCCATTCCGACATTCGTCTGTCCAAGACTTCAATATTTTGGTCGGATTTCATCATCCCTTCAACTGGTACAAGAAGTCCAGTACCGTAAAATGAAAAACAGTTCCAAAACATCTTCTTTACAGGGTGTTTCACCCTTTGATCCAGATGGGCCGGTAAAATGGGCTCAGCTTCACCTCGCCGCACGAACTGAACACTTTGCCCCTGGACAATAAAATGGATTTTCCAGTCTTCAACTGTCCGTTCACGATATTTTCGAGCCCATAACAAGCGCATCTTGCGCATTGGAGCAGTCAAAAGTTGTTTCTTTATGGATTTTTTTTTGCTTTTCTACCTGCTTGCCTTCGTCGAACTGTGGTCACGTGCACATAAATCCCAGCCTCATTAAGTTCTCTATTTAAGTCGACTGCAGTTTTCCTTGGATTAATTTTACTTCTTTTTACCAAAAGTTCATCACCCTTTTTGGTTGTCTTCCTCTTTCTGCCTTTTGCGTTTCACCTCTAAATCTCCCTTTGCTTTCTGCTGGCTTAAGATCCTACTTACTGAGTCCAGACTAACTCCAACATGTTCCGCTATTTGGCGATACTTCAGGCCGTTTTCGTAAACGTCATCTGCATCAAATTGCTTTTGCATAATGTTCTTAAGCGCAAGCTGCAAAAGTCGTTTGTTCGAAAACAACATTATAAATCACAGTAAGAACGTTTCGTCCACGTAAATTATAATTATTGTTATGACTTGTACTCTCACTAAGATTTTCCAACACAATTTTCTCAATAAATTTTGATGGGCAAAATGGGCTCTATTTAGCTTTGTTTGAAAACGTCAAATGCGATTGCAAAAAAAAAATCATGCAGGCGACACAGATCAATGGTAGCAACAAACTTTTGCAGTTTGACGTTTGCAACCCTTAAGTGCTGCAATGACGATCAAATTGACCATCAAAATGACGATCAAATGACGTTTTCGAAAATTGTCTCATTGATGTGTGTTCAGGAAGTGTAACAATCTTGGTGCGCTTCTTTGGTGTAATATCCATGTTTAAGACAAAAGAAACAAGTGTCCATTTCTAGCAAAACCTGAAACTGATTTCGAAAAATTTCTACCACTCTATAGAAACTATATAAAAATATGTACCTCGAAGTATCTCAAATCGCGTCCAATCTTGTCACTGGCGCAACTTAAATGACATGTCATATCAAAAAGCTTTCACAAACCAAAATATAATAAAAGTAAATTAAAAAGCGTCGTTCTGTTTAAAAATCATTGAAAAATTGAAGTTTGTTCCAATTAATATGCAAACCACTAACTGAAGAAAAGATAAAGCGGACCAAAACTGTTGGTGTGTCATCAACAGGTTCCACAAAATTAAAAATCAAAAATTATTTATATTTATTTATTTTCAAGTTTTTTTTTTTTAAAATTAGAACTAAAACAAGACAAATATACATAAGTTTGCCCTGTATTCTTGTAAAGTGATCATTGAGATGTTTTTTTCAAATCATCAAAAGGAAAAAAAAAATATATCTGACTTATAAGAAATATGTAATAGTTTTGCAATGACAAAAACAACAAAAAAAAAAAAAAAAAGATTTCACAAAGATCATGTTTTTTTTTTTTTGTTTACCATTGTTGCTTGTGTTTTATAGAATAGATAAAAATATATTTAAAGAATTAACAACTAGTTAATGAATGAATTTATAATTTTTTACAATTGATTTAATTTCTTGCTTCGTATAAACGTATGTATACTGAAATTCACACAATTTTTATTTTCATATTACTTAATTTCGTAAACGAAACACAAAATGAGTACGAAATATTAGTTTACTTTTTTTTTTCTATTTGAAACATTTGCCTAAGCTTGAACAAAACTTTAATTTTCTAAAGATTTCTTTTTACAATTACTTTAAGGTTTTTGTATCTTGAATAAAATAATATAGTGCATCATTTAATTATTGTATTTTCAAGAAGTATCTTTAACTTATATTTAGTATCTGCTTCGAATAAGTGTAAATTATTTCAGCATCTTGTTTTTCTCTTGTGAGTTGTTTCACTTGAAAAGAAATTTCAAAACTTGTTTTGCACGCGTATAATAATAGCACGCAACAAAAAAACACTATGTATTATACATTACATTCATTTTGTGTTTTATGGAAAATGTGTGAACAAAAAATCAAGAAAAAAAAATAAAAAAAAAAGAACATACTCCAGACGATTTGGTTACAATTAATCAATTACACATAACTCCTTAATACCAATTACATAAAAATACATATTAAGGATAGGCGATTAGAATAGATTTATTATGAAAATAGAAAGGAGCAGGTCTTTGCAGGGGAGACAGTGATAAACAGGACACAATACACATTGGATAACAGTGGGATAGAAAAAGAAAGTGATAAGTCAAGTTTGTGCAGCTTGTTCTTTTCCTTAAGTTTGTATGACTTTATTTATACAATTTAAAAAAATATATATATTTTTCAAGAGAAATGAGAAAAAAAAAAAAAAAAAAACAGAAGAATTAAATTTAGGATGTACTTCACAGTACAAAAATTGTTTTGTTTTTTGCTGACTAAACTAAATAATAATAAAAACTTTCAAGAAAATTATTTTATCTGTTAAACAAAGCAAATCTATGCTTTTTTTGAATGGAAAAAATAAAATTAAATAATAATAATATAATGTAAAATAATAGTAAAACTAAGTGTCCTTGTTGGATCTGCGTATGGTTGGTTAAAGTTGTTCCCCTTTTGCCGTTGATATTGTTTATTTCTTCTTCTTCTTCTGTTGGTTTTTAAGGAGGTTATTTTGTATCATGTACTTTGATTTTGCTTGTTTATGTGAATTGAATTAATTAACAATAACCAAATCGAGCCAAATCTCATCTTGATAAACTGTGCGACCTCTCACGGCTGCTACTGCCAGAAGCGGCTATATTATTGCCAAGATCACCAACGCGTTGATGAGGTGGGAGTTTTTCAAAGAATGGATGACGCAGTGCTTCTCCTATGGAATTTAAGAATATAAAAAAAATAAATTAAATAAGAATTGTTTAACTTGATAGTCGAGCTGAATTCCTGTGTCAATTTTGTAAATGCTTTTCGGACTCACGGCACGCGTTTATTTTTTGAGAATAGATGAATAAACCTCAAAAGATTTTTTTTACCGATACGAAAATGTTGTTCTCTAGGTCAAACATCTGGACTTCTTTCATCACGAGTACAAATTGCAGAGTACGAAGGTTTCAGATGACAAATGCATAGTATTAGTTTGCATATAAACACACACAAATCATTCAGCCTCATTACGATTTGAGAGGCCGGAAGTTCAGTCGGTAGAGCAGGGAACTCTTAATCTTATGGCGGTCCCCACGTTGGGCGCCATTTCCTTGAGCTAAGGTAGGGCCACTTTGGTGTAGTAGAGGAGTGCAGCGGTACGTACTTTCGTTATTGTTTAGGTCAGTTCGTAGGACGAAGTAGTTCTTGTCGACCACACCATGCACCGACTGATCAGCACAAATTTGTTTCCACACAAAAAAAGAAGGCTAACTACGAAGTGGAGAAAATACAGAAGAGTGGAAGTGGAAATGCTCAACGATTTATGCCTATAGTCGGGAGAAAGTGCGGAAAAAACTAAACTAACATAAACTACCCGAAAAGACTTAAGCTGAACCCTTTGCCACACCTAAACTCATTTAAAACTCATCTTAAGACTCATCCCGATATTTCCTGAACCTGAGGGTATGCCAGATGATGTTCATATGGATTTGGGAAATGTAGATCATAAAACTTGAACACTGTACAATACAAAATAAGCTAATATAATTTCGTTACAATGAAGCGTCGAAACCTTATCAAATAAAGGGGTTATTCATTTTGAATTTTAAATAAAATAAAAAAGATCTCAAAATGAGATTTTTTTTACTGTTTTAAATTTTGAACTATGCACCAAACTAACAACCGTGGTGGATGTACGAGTAATGGCCTCTCAACGATCACATTTCGATTTTAAGAACCCCAAATTCTGCAATTCTGTTTATTTACGTAGCCGCCGTAAATTCTGTGCATTCTACGGTAAGATGAAACAATTTTAGTACGTGGTTGTTAAACGATCCATATTGTAAAATGGCAAGGTAAGAACTACTTGTCACTATGGATGACAGTTAGATTTGACAGATGCCATATGCCAGGGATGTGAAATTCTAACCTCAAAATGAATAACCCTTTACATATTTACGTATTCCGAAAAAAAAGAAAGCGGAGATGTTGATGGAGCACCTATGTACATATGTACCATACCTTGGGTAGATTAGGTTAAGTTAGATTAGCATTTAGGAAACTGGAATTTTAACCCTATTGAATGGAAGGATGGTATGATCATGCAAATAAGCGTCGCCAAAATAATACGATCTTAACAAGACCAATCCATGTATTGACTATAGGTTCCTCGGATGTCCAGCTTTATTGTCCATCACTCCTTCGAAATAATACAAACAATATCTAAAGCTGGACCACATACATTGTGCTTATCCAAGAAGGGTGGCCGTGATGTAATGGGTAGCATTCTTGCTAGTTGATCCGAAGGTTGTCCATTTAAATGAAACGCGTATGAGATAAGCCTAAGTTTATAGAGAACGGACGAAAAAATACTTTTCTTCTCTTAACCTCATTTCTTTTGCATCCTTCCTTATGTTAAGCCTTTACAGATTCGAACCTGTAGGACCCTATAAAGAAATCTGATAACATTGTTTGGAATACTTGAAAACGACTCACTTTTTAGAAATTTCGTGGAGAATACAACATTTCGACCTGTTTAACTTGAATAGGAGGATCGAGGGCATAAATATTTAAGTTAAATAATGAGCTTGGTAACTTGACCTAGCCGTAAATTACGTTTTCGTGAATTGAAGGACGCCTTTGACACCGGCCATGGAAATGAGCGCTTGTGAGCAATATGATAAAATTGCTTGCTGCAAAGGTCTGTCCATACTAACACCTCTGCGGAGAGAAATAGATATTTATGTAGACAGCCAAGCAGCGATCAAAACCATCTCATCTATAGAAATAAAATCAAAACTAATAAAAAGATGTCTCAGCGAGGTAAAAACTCTTGGCACACAACATAACGTCACACTGAGAAGACGAGAAGACCGACGAGCCAGTCAGAATAGATTCAGAGCTGGACCAAGCAAATAAATAAATAAATATTTTAACGCTAACAGTCTATACAGTGATTCGAACCTTGAATCTCCCGCTCAGTGATCACGTACTTAACCACTGGACCAAGCTAGGATAGATAAATTAGTCCTCACAGCAATGGTATTCATCAAATCTAGCATAAGCCGCCCCAACAACCTAACCTAAGGCCGTTCACACGTGCAGGTACACACCAGTGATTATACTGGCACACGGTGCTACGTCCAATTCAGATGAAACAGAAAGAAAAGAACAAAAATGTTCAACAAACTAGTCAGGTTACCTAATAAGAATTTACTTACTGGAATTATATAGAACATATACTGCTTCTGCATTTAATCATAGAACGATGCTCCTTACCTTCCTGAACTTTTAAAACATAGTTCTCTATTTTTCGAAAAAAAAACTTCAACTTCTATTACAATATTGTTAAAACATTTAAGACCTGACTTAAGCACAATAAAATCATTCGACAACCACAATATATAAAATTATACTTATGTCATATAAATCTGCTTCGAAAGCGTCCAGTCTTAAATCATTTACATACACAAAATTGACAACAACTACGTCAAGAGTTTTAATAAAATTTTACAATAACAAAAAACGCACTCACCTAACGTAATACGTTGGCTGGGTTCATATTCTAACATCTTCTTAATTAAGTCGAATAGCTCACAGTGATCCTCACTATCGGACATCAGGTACCTAAACAGTGGCTTACAATGATCGCGGACATACCGTCCGGCCGATGATTTCTCATCCCAGTCCAACTTACCATGATAAAAGTATTTTGTTTTTGTTTTACTGAAAAGAACATGATTACTACATTAATTTTGTTTGTGTCAATAACTGATCGAAGACAATGTAAGCGTGTCTCAATTTCATTACCGTGCCATACGATATGGTATCTGTCCTAAGATGCGCTCCATCATGGCAAGATGCTCACGGTTGTCATGCGTTTGGAAGAGTGTAATACCCAAATACAACTCAAAGAGTATACAACTATTAAAAAAAAAGAAGAAATTAGTATTCTCTATTAAAGAATAAGAATGATCGAATCTATCCTACCCAATGGACCAAACATCGCATGGCTGCGACCATCCCAATTCGAGGATAACCTCCGGTGCTCGATAATGACGCGTCGAGACAATTGTGCTATGATGTTCATGATCAAATGTTGCGCTACCAAAATCAATTAGACGCACATCTGTACTCTTGACGCGACGTACCTCGCGATTCTGTAAAAGAAACATAAAATTTAAATTCTCTTACATTTTTCAAAGAGATGTTCTATACTCACAATCTTATTATTATAATGTGAAGTGTATTCAGAGTCAACGAATAAAATATTCTCAGGCTTCAGATCCGTGTGCGTTAGTCTATTGTCATGTAAGAATTTAACTGAGTAGCAAAGTTGGTATGCCATGTGCCTCACTTGTTCCAGCGGATATGGTTCATAGTTGTTCTCTCTCTGTGTGAATTAATTGAAAAAATATACTTTTCAACGGTTATTGGGTCAAAATGAAATTTGTTTACTTACCAAGAAATCGAAAACACTCAGGCCGAGCATCTCAAACGCAATGCACATGTGTCCATGATAATCAAACCAATCAATCATTCTTACGCACAAACTGTAGAAGAAACGAGATACACATAAATTTCACTTTCAATCTCGAGTTAGTTGTTGTACGTTGCGCAGAGGGTGAACAAACTTTAGAGAAAACATTTCACACCAATTATTCATCACTTCTTGACTTTGAGGTCTTTATTTAGACAAATTAAATGAATTAACTTGGATGCGAGAGCATTCATTTGAATACAATGACCGCTGACATTGCGAAAATTAATGGAAAAACTGCCTTCAATGGGAGAGCGACTAAACGGTGGATCATTTATCACTGGTATTTTATGACTGTGAAAATAACAGTCATATGCCATTCATTAGATTTGTTGATTTAATTCATATAAGCTGGTAGTAAACTGGATATGTTTGACACTAACCAAAGTTAAGTATTGTGGGCGCGATGATTTTCTGATTAATTTGTCCAACCTAATCATTTTTTTTTTTTCGAGAACTGGTTGATAATTATGAACTCATTGTGTGGTTTCTATATTGCATTAATTAAAAATGTTAAATATATATGAACAATAGAATGTCGATCCGCACAAAAGGAAGATATTTGGAGAACACCACAACTACTTATGTGAACAAAATAACTTTCATAACCAGTACAAAAATGCTCATTAGGAAGTTCTACAGACTAAGGTCGATCTTCCGAACGGTTGGGTGCCGATCAAGCGAGGGATAGAGGGACTAACTTCCGCTTTTAAGGTCTGTTATGAACCAAGATAGTGTAGTAAAAAAAAAAAAAAAACATTAGTGCAAAGGCAGTAGGAATGAACTGGAAACAGGTTACTGGAAATATATAAATTATTACTCCACTTTAACAAAACCAAGGGAGAACTGAATGTTGATGCGAAAGGGATGGAAAAATTGCTGACTAGTGGGAACGGGTCGCCGTAGTACGTACGTCCATCGGCTATCGTTCTGCAGTAGTCACCTAAGTTGCGTAAATTTCCTCAAGTCATATTAACGCAGGAATCTTACGTATGTTACAAGTGTACGAGTATTTGGGGTTTAGGTATCGTGCCTTTATGATCGTGCCAATCACGATCGAACCTCCGGTGTTCAGTCGAAACATCGCTGTTTTACCAATTACACTATCTATATCGTATCAAGGGAAGGCGTTAGAAGGCAATCACTAGGTGTGTTTATAGATAGGTAGATAGCCAGTACATGCAAAGCAAAAACAACAACTGACTACTATTTTTGTTTTCATTCCCAGGAGTAGCACAACTTTGGAAACATGTTCGGATACTTACGAGTAGTTCGCAGTTGGGACACGTAGCGCTTAAATCGTTAAAAATTAAATTATTGTTTCATATTAACTTCCGGACGACTGTATCACCGTCAAGGAAACTAATGAAAGTTATAAGATTCGCAGGATCGAATAATTTGAAGTTAATCTCAGCACAACCGTAAATGTAACTCAACTGATTGATCTCACACTATTTAGCGCGTCTTTGAGGGTATGTATAATCCTTTTTGGGTCATCATCCTGAATTTCGATTTGTTTTTTTTTTTTTTTTTTTTATAATTTACACATGTTAAAGGGGATATGAATACCCTTATACTAATTTTTAGAACACGTGCGTTTTTTGTGGAAAGGGGAAGAGACCGAGAGAAAGACAGAGTGGTGTAGTTTGAAACTCAGGTGGTATTAAGTTTCTGTAAACTCCAAGGGTGGCTGTCCAGATAACTGGGGAATATTTTGTTTGTTTTCGCTATTATTGTCGTTTTTTATGATTCACAGTATTTTTTTCCGTCCACCATCATCCTGAATTGATTTGTTAATGAAAAACTATGAATGTCAGGAACTGCAAGTTTTAGAAAATTGGACTGGGATACGTAGATATACTGAAATTCAGGACCATACGAGTATATTCAATTAAAAGATATGTAAGTATGCGAATGACAGCGCCATCAGAACAAGAAAAAATGATCTGATGGAACATTGAGCTTCAAAAGCTTAAAAAATGTCGAGCCAACTTATGATAGGGATGATGACATTCTATTTATGGGTCTGACAAGAGTTTTCATAAAGTCAAATTCGTCTTCATTTCCAAATTTGGAAGAGAAGACAATGAGAAGTAGTTGATAATCTTCAAATTAAAATCTGAGCACATGCTCACTGATGCTAATACTAGCTAATGCCAAATCGAATCGAAATATTCAATGAGCATTAGTGAGTTTATTTTGTGTTGATACCTGTACCGGAAAATACGGAATAAATGAAGCCAGATGAATCTATTTCTTGTAGATTCAAAGGTAACTGCTGAAGGTAAATAGGGCAATGGGGTAATAGTTCAGAGTAGTTTTTTGTGGTGCCTTGTCGAGTAAAACAACTTGGACTTATTGATTAGTGGCCTAATGACTATTCTCTCTTCGAGGTTTAATATCTTTAACTATTCGTTGAAAATTAACTAACGTGGAAAACACTAACGACATTAATATCGCTTTGGTTTCTCAGAAGTTTCTGGAAGTATCGTAGAGTTTTTAGTAAAACGTAGGGTTTGTCACCTTCTGCAGTGACTGTATATAGCAATCATCAGACTAAAATATTCATCTATGCTTCTGTAATATGGTGGTCAAAAGAAACTGTTAAAACTGCAAAGATCTTAAAAAACAGAAATATTTGCCATCGCGGTGGGTATCATAAGAAGAATGGCATCGTGGAACTATTTGCATTCGCAGAGAAGCCTGGAAATACCAATCTTTCGATCACATTTGTGTGTAATGTAGGAATAAATTAAATACTAATTAATCGATTTTTGTGAGGTAATTTTGGATGACTTTTCGGCACATTTCTGACTGTATTGCGGCCACAACTTCACGGATATGTGTTTAAGTGCTCCAAAGTTTGGGAATTGTCTGCATAGACACTATCTTTAGCATAGTCCCACAAATTCAACGGGGTTAGATCACACGATCTTTTTGACCAATTGATGTCGCCAAATCTCGAAAGCCGGGAAACATTTCGTGCAATAGAGCCAAATTTGCCTGTGTTGTGTCGCACGTAGCCCCATTTTGATGCAACCACATGTCGCTCATATCAATGTCTTCAATCTCAGGCCAAAAAAAAAAAAAAGTTGGTTCTCATTTGATCATAGCACAGAGAATTCACCTCAACAGTGGCGCCTTCGTCGTATTAAAAAAAAATACGGACTGATCACGCCGCCAGTCCACTGTCATCCGTGGATGCAACGGCCTCTCAACGATTACGTTTGGATTCTCAGAACCACAAATTCTGTAATTTCGTTTGTTTACGTACCCGCTGAGCGAGAAATCGGTCTTATCACTTAAGAAGATTCGAAAAATCAGCGTCAACTTGTTGTACACAGATATTACAGAACTGTTACTTTTGTAGTAAGCTACAACCATTTTAGTGCGTTGAGAGGTGGTTAAACGTTACATATTGTAAAATGACAAGGCAAGAACTAATTACCTGTCACTATGAATGACAGAGGGATTTGAAATCCCAACCTCGAAATGAATAACCCTGTATATGACTAGGTGTTTTCTTCGTTTTATTCAGGCACCACAGTACAAAAGATCATTTCAGTTTGTAAGTGTAAAATCGATAGCACTAAAAGCCAACTAAATTTTGAATAGCTATTCATGTTCAGTGCGTACGAGTACTAATTTCGATTTTGGTCCCATAATATGCAGAGCATTAATAGCGATCCGCCTGTCATATGAATTGCATAAATGCTAAGCATAGCTAATAGATTCATATAGACAATTAAGTTACTCATATCTTTTGCTACTAGGTCTACATAAAAAAAAAAAAAATCATACGACAGCGACAATCGGTAAAATGTTCAGTCTGTTTGATAAAAATATACTTACTGGTCACAGTTAGGATCCTTTTGAGCAATTTTCTCCAGTGCATTAATTTCTAGCTTAGCAGCTTCACGGTATTTCTCTACATTCTTGATAATCTTCAAGGCCATACAATGATCCCTAGTAAAACGTAGAATTATATTAAAAAAAAAAAAAAAGAAAGATCCACATTTAACCCAAAACTAACCTTTCCATGTCTTTGACCTTGACTACACGTCCAAATGTGCCTTCGCCCAGAGTAGCCATGATTTTATCTGTAAAATTGAAAATACCCATTGAAACTTTCAAGAACTTTAATCTCCTTGCATTTATTTTTTTTTTTTTTAAATGATGTTTCTTTAATTTTTATTGATAATTTACTAAAATTTATACTTTTATGAACAAAAAAAACAATGAGTGATATTTATACCGTGTATTTGAAAAAACCCGTATTTCTTTTAATTTACTAAATTATTTGATTTCTTCGGCTAGAAATAAAATTTATTATTACAAAAAAAACAAATCCTTATCATTAAAATCGCGACAAAGTTTTATAAAAATTTGTTAGAGAAAAACTATAAACGGTTTATAAATTTAAATAAAAAAAAAAATCATCTGATCTGATCGCGTTAGTTTCGCGGGTAAATTTAAAATTCATACTGAATATTTTTATAAATTGTTATATTTGGACAATTTATAAAAATATAACAGTTGAATAAATAGAAAAAAAAAAAACGCGTTTTAAATTTAACAAATTTAAAGGCATAAACAAACGTAAGGAGAAATCGAAATAAAAAAAATTTAAAACAGAAAAAAAAAAATATTAACAAATTAAAAATGGAATAAAAATGTTTTTTTCTATTTTAGCTTTTTTTTTTGGTTTTGGTTTTTGTTTTTGGTAAAAAAAATTGTCACGAACATCTGTTATGAAGAATGTCGCCGGTGTGATATATCAAGTGGCCATCACCATCATCTTGAATAACTGGCTTTGCTTGCTGTTTTCAGTATATGATTGGCAATAGATTGTTGTGGGTGTCATCATCATCATCATCATTGATACAAATCCATCCATCAGAGTTTCATCAGTCATCAGTTGTACATCAGATAGATAAAGGGTTCAAGAGTACATCATCCAGACACAGAGACAGAGAGAAGCGGAAAGTTGGGGCGATCACAAGCGAATACACCATCAACCAAAACCATTTTTTCAGTAGTTAGTTACCCAAGTTGTTGTTGCAGAAGAAGAGTTGTGTTGTTGTTGAATCATTTCACAATTCACCAATCAATGTTGTTCACACCATGATTACCATCATCATCATCATCATAATCAGAAAAAAACACGAGAAAAATACGGATCGTTTTTCGGTAAGAAAATTAGTTCGGACAAAATTTTTTTTGTTTTGTTTTGTTTCATAACAAATTAATTAAAACAAAAAATAGTATATAAAACAGAAAAAATATATATTATATATAGACATATTAATTAGGTTTTTTTTTTTTTTTTTTTCTTGGCATTAAATGTTATTTACTGCAAAATGCATATTACTCTTTTTTTGTGGAAATGTTTCACTTGATATTGTTTCAAAAATTAAGTGAAATAAATATACGAGTATATGAGAGAATATACTTAAAATACTCGAAACAGCAACAAACAGAGAAATAAATCCTTTGCGTATAAAAAAAATATAAATAAACCTGAAATAGAACACTAAAAGAAAATTTATAAAAGACTAGTTGTAAATTTTTCAAATTAAAACAAAAAAACAGGGAAGCTACGGAAAGAATAATACCTATATAATCAAATATTTAATTGAAAACAATTACAAACTAATAAAAAATAAAAAGACTTTGCTATCATGTGGATTGCATTATATCTAGTTTTATGTCAAAGTTGTAAGTAGATTTAGTTCAAAAGTAAAAAATTACAACTTTGGTGAAAATTATTAAATTAAAAACATTTGCTAACAAGAAAATAACTAAAAGGATTCTGTATTGAATTTTCTAACTTGTGGATTGCATTATTTATAATTTTATCAAGATTTTGAAATAGTATGCTGAAGTAATAATTAACCTAAAAAACATAAAGCATAGATATTAAACAAAAAAATACTATTAATCTGTATACAATTTCACTGCTGTCTCATTGCACACAATTGTAAAAGTTCCAACGTTTTTAAGTAGTATACTTAGGGATGCAGTGTGATTAGGAGAAGAAGTAGAAAGAGATGAGGTGACACTATGCAAATATGTACATATACGAGTAGGTAGGTGGAATTTTTGTGAGTCGTACGTATTACGAAATATTGAAGGAGGTAACTTATTCCATAACCTTTCGTTAAATTAAAAATGGTTTTCTAAAGCGAAACAGAGACTTATACCATGCGGGGCTGGAAATTCAAGTTCCGTAAGTCAAGTATTGAAGATAAAAAAAACGCGTTTTGTAGAATACAAGGAATTAAATTATGTTCCACGATCACTCAAAAAGATGGCATTAATCAGAAAAAAAAACTCTGCGGGAAAGACAGTGATACATTTTCACCTCACTTTTCTGTGCGTTCTAGTAGACGCTTAACGTGATTTTACAAGATTACATTTTATTTCCTTGAATCGACCATGGTAATGGACGTTTTACTGTCACCAAGTTTTTTAGGTGGACAGGATTAGGGATGATTTCACTGGACTGAAGAACTTTTTCCTTTTGTATGTGCAGTTATAATAACTTTACAGTGAAGGAAGTCCTGATATCTTACTCTAATGAAACGATACAAGTTTGGTAGATTCTATGTTTTGAAAGACAAAGATTATAAGTTTCTGTAAGCCAAGGATTGCAAATCTATCAACGTATCATAACAGAACACAAGGTATATGATGAATTATTGTGAAGAACAAGTATTGCATTTGATCTCCCCAACGATAACACTTCCGTGGCCGAGATGGTTAGCGGGTTGCGCCAACGACACAACACATTTTTTGATCGGCTGATCTGTGATCGAATCCCGTAGGGGGAAAGAAATATTTTGTATTAATTAAAACACAAGGTAGGTAGGTAGTTAAGTGCCTTGTGACATCAGTCATCAGTTCACGATTGTTCTAATTATTGAGTACTCTGCGAACGTGGACTGAATATAGCACGGTTTGGAGATATAAGAAGAATTCGCTACTTGAAGAATTGAGATTTTAGAAATGCTTATATACAAAAAAAAAAAAAAAAAGAGGAAAGAAAAGATTGTACGGGTGTGTTTTCATTTTTAATGCTAAACTTCACACTTTATTGAAACCGAATTGAATTATACTCTTTGGAAGATCTAAACTTATAACTCTCGTGCTTCATATGCGGCGCAATTGCCAATTGAAAAATATATCTAATTAATCCGACCATATAACTTTTTATTAAACATTTTTTCTTTTGGTATATAAGCATCGTTATTAATGTGAAGGAGGGCTTACACACGCAATGATTTGCACCAGTGATCGTTGGCAATCCATAATAATAGAAATTCCTGTGTAAACCTTTACTGGCGCCAGTAAATTTTGATGTTTTTCGAGATAAATTAGCAAATGTCAGTGTATTAAAATTTAAGTTTTACTAAAAAAAATTAAATAAAGTAGAGTTCTCAACAATTAATAAAAAAAAAACTAACTAGTAAAATTCAATTTCTGTGTGTAAGTTTTTACTGGCACGCAAGTTTAACTAGCACCAGTAAATCATTGTATGTGTAAATCTGTCTTAAAGTAATGACTTTTATTTTTCAAATTATCAAACAATTTTACTCCAATTTGTGATGTGTTTACGAACGGATTAGCCAGCTTCGAAATTATTAGTGAAACAATGGAATTTTGTAATTGGACTGCTTGTTGGGATGATAAGAGAATAATGAACAAAGTCACAACCGTATATTCTTTATAAAATATTGTACCAAGTGCAAAGTGTCAGAAGTGTAACAAAATGTTACAGAAGTATAAAGTTCTCAACATCGAAAAGTAAATACAAACTTTGAAGAAAAATCTACGGTAACTTTTGGCAATGTGTGGTATGGCTGAAATTGCATATTTTCCAAATTTCATCGGATTCCAAACCTTTGTAACCGGTATGAGATGTGCGATGGTAAGCTAATCAAAGGGAAATCCTTGGTTCACCTTCCTATTCTTTTACTGTAACTTTTAAGTGTCTCGTTTCTGCAGAAAAAATACATTTAAGCAATTTAAGATCATAGCTAAGGCAATAAAATAATGAAAATGGATGACTTTCTAGATTTAAACCGACAAGTCTTACAGTGCGATTAATCATTCCGTTCAATCAAGGCTCGTAAGTAAGCCTCAATGTTATAGGAATGTACACACGTCTTTCCCCCTTCTTTTCCCAACTTAATCGATTATTATTATAATAAAAAATTGAATATAAAGTTCAACCAAATAAGCCCTACCGATAACCTAAATACTTATGATTCTACTTCTTGTGTCTATATTATAGAAACTGTTTGTTCCTGTTTCAAAAAATCATCATTTCCGTTCAAATAATAATAATAAAAAAAAAGTAAATCTATTCTTTTAAGCAAAATTCAAGATTTTACCTAGCAAAATTGTGATTAGTACAATCCTAAATATGCAAGCAAAATGCAGGGTTAATCTCACACAGTCAGGTCAGCAAAGAGACTCCATCCATCCTGTCATTTAATGTTAATTAAACAAAGCACAAAAAATAACAGCTTTAACAAAAGAAAAGTATCCAAAAAAACAAAAAAAAATTGTTTAAGTGTTTGTGGGCTCTGTTTGTTATTAAACTTGTATTTAAGTCTTAAAAGCTTGTTGTCTGAAGCAAAGAAAACCTTTAAAAATAAATTAGAAAAATTTAAATCCTTACAAAGGAGTAAAGTGTTTTTGGAATGCGAGACCTGTGCGCGTACAATGCCGATGACGATGAAGACTTTGCTAACGAGTACATAGCAGATGCTGCTGCTGACGAATTGGATGCTCCAATTGCTGGCTTTCTACTGTTCAACAATTTATTATGATTGTTGTCAAACATATAGGATTTGTAGGAGGAAGGATATTTACTAAGGTTACTACTACTAGCGCCACTTGTGGCGCCACCTGTTGATGACACCATAGGATTATAAAATTGTCGGCCACTCAAACCAAGATCTCTTTTGTTGAGGAGATTCTGATGGTGTGCATAACGATCATTAAACGGTGGAGGGGATTTTAATTTTCTACTAGTGGTGGATGTGAGGGCCGTGGTTGTGTTATTATTTCTATCGTTTATCGTATCGTGATTGTTTATTGTGGATTTAGTAGACTTAGTAGACGAACTACCACTCGGGCTAGTTACATGAGATCTTTTGTCTTCCTCGTCGCCGCCATCTGTGGCAGATTTTCCCTCATCCTGTTGCTCTTTATCGTAGGCATCGTCCTGAGCGTATTTCAGGATCATTTTCTTGATTTGTTTACGTTTTGCAATGCGATCGGCAAACGCCCTTGCTTCTGTTTCATTGTTGTCTTCTTTGAGAGCTGCCAGGATAGCTGCATTGTCCGCTGATGAACGATCATCATCGCCTTCTTCGTATTCTCTTAGATCGAATTCGGAGATATTGCCTTGAGTCTTTGATCGTTGAATACCGTAAGATTTACGATTATTACGATTTGTAAAACGACTACTTGCCGAAGCATTTGCGGCAGCTGCTGCATATGGTCTTTCTTCGTAATCATAATCTGGGATATGGTAGCTAGTTGCAGTTGCTAGCTTCCGTTCATTTTCATTATTATTGCGACGATAGGTTCTCGGTCGTCTTTTTGTAGCTGCTTCAGCTTCATAGTGATTATTTAGGTCAGCATATAGTTCATCCGGATCATAGCGAGACTTGTAATGATTCTCCTTGTCCGATGCTCGAGACCCATCATAGTAATGACTGTAATCCAATCCACTTCGTGGTTTAAAACTCGATGCGTATCTATTGGACGGATCATACGCCGAGTCTTTGTACCTGCTAGCCGTTAGGAGAGGGTCATAATCATAGTTATTCCTTGTCCTACTATATCCAGAGTTATCATTCAGCAATGTCAACTCTGGTCGTGATCTACCATTGCTGCTGGTTAGATATCCACTATCAGCTGAATCCATTAGATACTTGGATGCTTTATTTCTTGTTAGACGGTATGGTGTTCGTTCTTTTCGATCTGCTACATTGAAAGAATATGAACTTCCTATCGCAGAGGTGGCTGCTTTCGAAGAATTGGGCAATTTAACTGTCGTCGCTGAACGTGCTAGTGGATGTGAATTTTCATCGGGTTCCAGAGTTTTGTCACGATCTTTGTCATTGTGACGTTTCTTCCGTGCGAAACGATCCAAAACATCGGAGTATTTCGATTCGAGGCGGGATATTGTGGACACTGCTTTGCCATCGGCTATGGGAGTTTTGTCTTTGTCGCCATTGTCTTTTTTCTAAGATAGAGTGGGAAGTTATATGAAATAGAAGTTTTTTTTTGTCTATTTTTAAGGGAAAGTTTTGCGCAGTGATTTAAATTTTAAAACACAATCTGATGAAGATTTGCCTGGTCTACAGATGAGACAAACAAGACGTAACAAGATACGGCAGAGATCCTCTATAAAAATTTCAAACTATTACTCGATATGAACAGGAAAGGTGTAACCATTACACAACTACGACGAGTGGATTACAAAATAAATAATCGTCTTTGATGAGACTGTTGTGCTTAAACGTAGAGTTGGTGCTGTTCAATGGGGGCATCACTAAGAAAACAATCTCCAATGTCATCAGAATGCCACATGTACGATTATTGAGGTCGTGGATTGGTCACGAAGTCATCCAATGTATGCAACTTGGGCGGTTGAATGAGTTCTGCAGTTAGAAAGGAGTCAAAACATATCAGATGATACAAAGCGTTTAACGAGATGACATAGATGTCGTTATGAACGAATATCAAAGAGAAGAAAGATATGATTAAGTAAATGAGTTTGTCTACCTTTGCTCTTAACTTTGTCAATGACAGGCAGAGCAGTAATTAATCGAAGCGAAGTGTTTGTCAATCGCAGTTTCATCGGGAATGATAGGCAATTCAGTAGTAGAGCTTCTAGGAAAACTAGATAGTGGAGCGGCGATCGATGATGCAAGTTACTTCACATAATATTTCGAAAGCTCTGCTTCTGATCCACCGTTCCAATTCGTTTACCCTAAAGGTAAAAACAAAGCGGAGCAGCATGTCAAGAATCAAGCTTCGAAATGTGCAATACACTTGTATTTCATGAACTAATTCGTCACAATATGTGACTGATTTAATTGCATTATATGCAGATACATATTTGTATTGCAGCGCACCTTGGCTCTCCATCGACTCTCCACTAAGATTAATACAATGGCGACTGAATGAATGAAGTCATCCGTGGTAGCAGAGGTTACTTAGAGCCGATTAGGATGCGAGTGGTAGGCAAACGCCACCGATATTGCAGGACACAAGTTGAGGATGATTTTCATCTACCTCGTGGACGCAGTTTCGGCCGTTTAACGATTAATTCTAGTTGGAGATACATTTTTGCTGTCTGTAATGCTTACTAAAGTAAAATAGGGAAAGGCAGCATCGTAGTTCTGTAATTCTTTAAGGAACATGCGTTAGAAAATATATGCATGCACTAGTAACTGTGTCGAAAAATTTAAGTAAATACAGACTGCTTTCGTTGTACTCAGCGCACTCGTACAATGTTATGCCAATGAAAAGTCCTCAAACATGAATCAGAACGCATTGAATGATAAACATGAAATGACCTCATTTGGCGCAATTACAAAAAAATATTAACGACCTGCTTTCAAATTGGTGTCATCAATAACACATAGGGTACCTTCGCACCCCGTGTACACATTTTATAAATTCTCGTTAAATATTAGCAGCATGGCCCACAAATAGATTCTGCGACCTTCGTGTCTCCGCTGTGTGTATACAACATTTTATATCTTCTTCTTCAATATTTCTGACATTGTTTAATAGAAAATTAAATTAGAAAGCAATTTTTACTTGAGGCACTTACGAAAAGCTCTACAGTACTCACATTTTCATTCAAATTTTTTTTGGAAAGCTTTCGCTGTGTATGTAAAATGAGTACCTAATCCACATTTGATTTTCTGAATCAAATCAGATTTAATAAAAATTACTCATAAAATATTGGTAGGTAGGTACCACATTGACGGCACCAGGTGTATACAGATACACTGCGCGCCCCCGCTTAAACAACAACAAATACTTAGACGTTTTATTCCAGACATCTGACTCATGTCGTCCCGACTGCAAAAATTCAAAATAAATACAAAATAAGTTTCCAAATGCGCAAAACTTTCCCTCAGCATTTTTCTTTTTTTTTTTCAAAATATTTTTAATTTTTTCACTTCTACTAACTTTGATTGACGAAACTGTCGCGTCGTCATCTCGTCGACCAAAGGTTCGCATTAACGGTTTATAATACGAACTCACTGGACTCAGATTCGAACGTAACCTATCTAAAGCCGATGAAGTGGTACTTTTCGCGTAACCGCCAATCCCGGTACCACTTCCATAACCGGACGATGATGTATTGAAACGATTCCGGCTGCGATCACTCATGGAATCGTTTTTCAAATTTATATCTGGAGCGGATTCCGATGGACTTAGCTCGAAGCTATACAGGAAAAGAAAATTCCGTTTATGGTAATAAGAACAAATTATACTCGTATATTGGTGCAAAGATTTAAATATTTTTTTTTTTTTTCAAGAAAAGAAGAAGACAAAGTATAAAAGGAGCATCGCGTCGAACACGAGCGTTTTTCACAATTTCACAGATGAGACTGTGTGCTTTCGATAAAAATTTTCCCACAGGTTAATGTCTTACAGGCGGCAAGGCGTTGATGGTGGAGAATTTCGGAAATGATGAGTCTTGATTTTCTTTTTGTTCGGGGGTGGTGAAAAATTTGTCTCCCCTTCTCCTCATCTGTGTTGGGTTTTTTGTTTTACTGAAAAAGCATTTTTCATTTTTCGTTTTTATTTTTCAAAAAAAAGAAGAAAGGTGACGGCGGCGCGGACATTTGTGTATTTGGCGCATTTGTATGCTCAGAGAGTCGCCTGATACACCTGTGTGTAGTAAAGTGCGTTCGCATTGAGCTAGATCATTTTAATGTGCTACGTTCTAAATTTAAAATATGTGATGGTTCTAGATATCATAGAAATTGGTCCACTTTTCGGTGAGTTACGGTTTTATATTTTCCGTGAGAATATTTTGTTTTGATGCGACAATGTCATACACAAAGATATGCACGCAACGCACAATGCCTCAAGGGTGATGCATTCTTGGGTAATGAAAACGTGCTGAGTAATTTTAGAACTTCCTTCGAATGGGATGTGACGTACGAGGCAAATTGCTATGCACGAGTTTTTAATTTTAAAACAAATTTACACAGACGTTTGCTTTGAATGTACAGCCAATTGGCAAAAGAACCATTAGCTGAAAATTATGGAAGCCATAAAATGTAAAAATACCCTAATTTTGGTGCATGCATTTTTCGATTTACGATATTTTTGTCTAAGACGTGTCATGAAGATCGTGTTCACATTTGATGGATTATAAAAATGAGTGGTCGATTTATTGCACTGCAAGCATAAATAAGTGTTTTTTAGTTTACGGTTTCACGACCACGGGAAATGGCAATTTAAATTTTTGCACAGTAATGGTTGAAGGCTTTCCAATTGCAAAAGGATTTCAAGCAAACATCTGTATTGAAAACTTGCCGTTAAGACTAATATGTACTATGTACGTCCGGGCAATGAAACAAATGGCGAGCCTTCAAATAAGGTGCTTATATCTCCTAATACCCAAGATTCGCCGCCATTCTCTTTTGCCAGTCGTCAAACTATCTAGCAAAATCGAAACTAGTATAGATTTTTTTTTTAATATTTCTTTACCAATTTTGGTTGAGCAAGACTCTGTTAATCCGGCTTCAGCTGACGTGCATATAATTGTGCCCATTGCTAGAGGTTAGCTCCGTATTTTGATTTCAAAAAGTTACACAATCGGGAACGAATATTTATGCCGGTTACCCCCATGTCCAACTATAATCAAAACCGAATAAAATATTTTTTTCATTTCAGAAATACTGTAGGACGAAGGCATTGATATATTCTTAAATTCAGCATTTGCAGTAATTAGAACAAAGTTTTGTTTTGTCCAAAATCGTCAAATATCGCTAAACAGTACGTTTCTTTTGATGTTGACTCTTGTGCGACGTTTGGGTAACTGGCCTTAGCACATACATAATTCAAAATTCGATTTAACATATTCAACATTCATCCCGATTATCGTTGTCGTTTATGATTGTTTTATTCTTCGTGTCATGTACTTTTTTTTGTCAACAATTCTATTACAAATCTGTGGTGTCAAACAAGTAACGGAACACTGTTTCAGAAAACTCATCACGAATAAAATGTCAATCTTGGAATGCGACAAACGATAATGGGAATCTAAGTGTTTCTTTTGGAAAATCTCACCCCTATTTCTTTAAGTCGTGACAGCCAGGTCGATTGGACACTGGGTTTTATTTTAGACATATCTATGACATTTTTTTCAAAGTTTATGTGCTAGTATTATTATTTGAAATTTGATTACCTTTCTATACTTACAGATAAAGAATTATCACCCATCTTATTGTGATCGTATCGACTCAATCTGGGTGACACGACTTACAGAATAGAGGTTGTATGATTCCGAAAGTCAATAAATAAAAATGTTGTTCTCGGATGTTTGTCAGACGTTCGCGAGAGGTGGATGCGTGAAAAAATCTTTTTGATTTTTTTCTGGGACGCGAACCTTGAGTCTAACGCTAACTTAAAAACTAAGCACAGCATTAAAAGAAACTTTACTTTAAACACTATTTGAAATATCGGAATTATCAAAATACGGAATAGGCCGTGATAGACAAGTTCGTAAAACTATTCTGTTATTTAATAGACCCTGAGAAAAATAATATCTATTTTAGAAGCTTTTGGCGGTCATGCCGATTCTAGAACACGCGTTTTGACTTTATTAAAGTGAAAAATATCTTTTGTCACAGAAAAAACATCTTCGGTTTACAGATGCAAAATGCATCCAAGCTACAAATTATGCCTTATGTGCACAGGTTCTACGTTTCAAACGCTTATTAAACCACTGAATGCTGCCCTGGTCGTAACTTGCTTGCAGTTAGAAATCTTAAGTTCCTAGAACTTAAGATTTCTTAAGATATCTTAACAGTTTCCCAGATAGGAGTGTGTTGTGTACTCAGGATTCACATTCGTTCCTTGTTAAGATTGAGGAGCTTTTCAACAGTAAGCAAGGAGTTCACAAAAAGAATTAAGTGTCATTTTTCAACGGTAAGGTATGAACTAGCTTTGAAGTCCAATGTCCAATTTGAGTGCCACAAGGTTACGTATTGTCACCACTTTTATTTATGGATAACAAATTTCAGCGAGAAGTTTTGTTAAGAGAAAACATTTTTTATTCCTTATTTTTAAGTGTATACAAATCAGTGATTGTCAAAACATGACCAAGAAACTTAACATACGGTTTCAAGAGAATCAGAGGAATCCATTGAACATTGTAAGGCGCTAAACATGAAACCGCCTTGATGCCGTGTGTTCTAATAGCGCTAACAGATTCTAAAGAATATCGTGTCCGGGTACATAGAGAATATTCGAAGTCTTCTCCGCTTTATATATGTATGTGTTCCAGCATAAAGTGGCAGTTTCTCAGGAATGGAGTCACATCACAGACATCTAAAAAGGTTATAAGCCTCGAAAATCGAAGATTATTCACTTCATGAGTCTTAACCCCTACAAGGGTTACAACACCGATACGGAAAACAATAATCATCTCCAGTAAAAAATCGCATGCCCAATCCGAACACCATGTAATAGCAATGACTAATTGTAGTTTCATTGATAATAAAAACGAAAAGCATTACAAGAGATGTCCTGAAGGAGGTCGAACTGAATATATACCACAATCATGAGGGGACTGACTGCTTGCTTTTCCTTGAAATCGTTTATATTTTTCTCATGAAAAATCTTCAAAATTCCCATTAAAAACTCATATAAGAGGAAAAGTCAATTAAAGTCAACCGGATTGTTGCTTTCGTATCGTTTGAGCGCACAAAGTTGCGAAATTGTGCCGCACTCAAAGAGAAATTGTACTTCCGCGTAGTCAAGCGTTATAATTTACGAATCATTTCCTTTGTTTATATGTATCTCTCTGTGATTCTGTTTTTATTTCTTATTTTTAAGTGTATACAGATCAGTGATTGTCAAAACATGACCAAGAAACTTAGTATCCTCGCATTTATTGTAACGCAAACGCGTATTTAGTTGTTTTGTCTTAGCATCGTTAACCTTGAACTCGAATAGATGAGAGAGGAGGAGGGGGACAATCTGAGAGATAATGCATTACAAGAGAGCAAAACGCATTGTTCTCTACGAACAGGGAACACACACACCCCGAGAACTCACATAAAATTTAAATTCTTCGAAATTCAAAAATAGATTTTTTGAAAATTTGGCAATGCGCGCACGCAAGAGAAATGAACCGCTCGACGAAAAATTTTCGTATTAAGCTTCGTTTTTTTTTTTTTTTTAAAAAAAAGCTTTCGTATCAAACCTGTTGATAAAAATACACTTTTTCTCATGATCGGAATTTTCGTTTCGATTAGATTTATTTGCTAAACATAGTCGAAAGCTATTTTTATATTTTTTTCCCTGCTTTTTCCGTTTTGTGCTTAGTATAGATGCAGAAAGGAGATATAATTCTATTGTTGTCCTTAAAACCACCTTTAGACAGAACAATTTCACTTCGAAAGTTCATAATTCGAATTCGAATTCACTTAGAAGAAAAACCCAAATGATAGTTCGAAACTGTAGTAGTTTTGACATTTTGACAAGTGTCAAACAAATGTGCAACTTAAAACTCTTTTATATAACTTGAGGTTTTTTTTTATTTTTATTTTTATTTTACCGGCCCTACCCCACACTATAGTATATTTTACTTGTTGTTCCTCTTCTTTTCTTTGAATTTATTTTTAATTTTTTTCGAAAATTATTTGTTGGTTATAATGTATCTTATTGTTACCGAGTTTGCCGTTTATCAGGTCTTTCGCTCGGATTTCGACGAAATCTTTGCAACAGGCTATTGCAACTATCGGACAATAACTGTGTAACACTTGCTGTCGAGCTTCGGATATAACGATGGCGTCTCGGTGCTGATGCCGATGACGATGATGTTGTTGTTGTATTCGAAGGTGTTGATGTTGTTGTCGCAATTGATGCTGACGACGGCAACGCCTCTGGCGGTGGCGGTGTTATAGTTTTTGTTGACGCAGTGGTTAAGCTTTTTTCGCGTTTATCCATTTTTTTAAGAGAAACTTTTTTTTTTTTATCACATATTAATATTAAACGTAAGTATGAAGCAACATTTTTTTCTTTTCAATTGTTCTCTCCAAGTGAGCTGCAAGGTTATGAATGAGGTTTTCAAAAAAATAATTGCAAATAAATACAGAGTTCAAAATTATTTCGGGAACGAGTGAGAAGAAATTTGTTTACAAAGAAATGCACGATATTTTATTTTGGACGGGAATGATGCAGTGTTTAGAAACCATGAATAAAAATATAAGTAATGTGGAGATTTTAGAAAAATTTTGTGTGGGACTTGAGTTCATAAATAAGTTAATTTGGACTCCCGTAGCTTCACAAACACGTCAAAACTCTGAACGTATGCATTTCTTTAGGATATTAACGTGTACGAAATCGCTAAAGTGGAATTGGAATGCCAGCGTTGTTTGTTTTCTACCAAAAATTACAAATAAGTCAAGAAATAAGCCAGGCACCGATCTAGTCAATTCACAAACCAATGAGTAATACAAAGCATTAAGGCTTGCCCTTGGTAGACTATTTATTTACTCAAATACTTCCCTATTTCCCAGCATATGCCGTTTAAAAATAAGTTTTGCTAGAAACTCTATCGAGCGCTCAGTGGGAATGGAGTTCCACAGAGCTCTATTCTACTACCGAAACCATTCTTAATGATAACTATTAGTTTAAGGTAATTCTTAAGATGAAAAATAACTAAACAATACTTTAAAGATGTAACAACTTTCGGTTAATGCTGTTAGTATGAATTTGACACTTTCATGCTCTTACTATAAAAGTTTCTTTCCCGAACAGGGTGACAAAGGGTTATTTGCTATTGGCTATCGATAACAAAATAAAAAGTAAAAGTTCTTTGTCTTTTTCTTCATTGTTTCTCTGATTTTGTGCCTTATTGCTTTCCAAACTTAATTATGAAGTTTTGCTGGTGTAAACATACAAATCCGGGTACAATTCTTGTGCTTCACAGCCGTTTTGGTATAGGAATGGAGTTCCACAAGGTTGTATACTATTACCACTACTATTCTTTTTGGATGGAAAATGGATAAGGGCAACATTTAAGGACTCAGCAACACTGCCGTAGCTTCGTTAGTCTGGGATAAGTCAGCTCCATGCAATCAATACCATAAGAAAGCATCTTCCCCAGAACAGAGACTAAGACTTACGTGGTGTGCGATGCTGTGTCTAACTCAAATGATGCCCTCAGCTGTGTAACTTGTGGTCGCAAAGATTTTTCACTACAAATTAGGTAACTCAAAGTTATTGATTCAACTTGTTTCTATCTATCTTTCTATTGAGGAAAGCACCAACCTGACAAAGCACTTTGCGTTTTGACTTAACTAAAAGGTAAATATAGACTGTATATTGATGATCTGCTTAGAATAATGCAGGACATTTGGTTCGCTATAAGTGAAGGGTGCATTCTGGCAGATCAATATAAAAGACGATCCTTACAATGCCAATACCAATTAATAGTCATGCTATTCAGTCTGCATAATGCCGCCTCTATAATGTTTTGATAAGGGGTTATTGACGTGACGCTTAACTAATTCATGATGGAAATATAGCCTATTTTGTTTGGCATTTCAGCAAGATAAATGATATGAAGTGGACAACATTTTCCATTTTCTTTTTCTCAAATTCAACGACTGTGTGTAAAATGCACGCCTCTTTCGAAAGCATGCCCAAAAGGATGGCAATTTTAGACTCGGATGCATGCAAGGATTTCTGCGCTGATGAGAACATTACACACATATACATATATTCTGTGAATGCTAAAAAATAGCCCGTACTAGACAGTAGGTAGTTAAATTTTTCGGGAAAATTAAATGTTTTGAGTAATTTGATGAGCCCAGGGATTCCAGGCATCGCGTTGTGTATAAGACGTTGCCTAGTACTTTGTATTAGAGTTGAACAATCATAACTTTACCAATTTTGTGAGCAAAAAATTAGAAAACATCGAAGACAATTGAATTGTAGGTCACCAATACAGAGAGAAGTGTATAAGTGTATAAAGCAGGCAAGAGAGACCTCTGACGTCATAATTTCCAAGCGTATCTATAAGTGATAAGTGCATCACGAACAAAATTTAATTCTCACTGACTTGTAACTTAAATTTCTTTAGCTAAGTGAAAGAAAATAAAAATTAATTACCAAAACAGCTTATCACTTTTCAATCGTATAATAATTACAAATTTTTTGTTTGGTGAGACAGCAACTGACTAAGTTGAGTCTTAATCCATTATCACTATTTCATGGATTTCTTTTCAATTCTCTTTTTAGCGAAACAAAAAGTTATCGAAGATTATGATAAGTTGATAAATGATAAGCGATAAGTAGTTGGAGTAAAAGCGCCCTGCTTACATAATGATGATGATGACTTCAATAGTAAAATAGAGTAGGTAGTCAGGTAGGACGTAAAGGGTTTGTTATATCATATTTATGCCATTAGAAAAAGGCTAAAAACTTTGTCTTACTGCAGGAACACAATGATAACGCTGAGGCGTTTTTTGCAGCTGAAGTTGATTAAACTCCTACTTTGGCCTCCGCTTCACCTTCAACATTGTGTGTATTTCAACTCATAGACCGCTTCATGCTTCAACACATTATGTTATGGAAGAATAATGCTTGTTAGCAGATGCTACTTCAAGTCGAATATGCTTAGATTTTATACGTAAAATAAATTCCGATTCTATTAAATGTGCTAGAGTTAAGGAACACATAACGTATTTTAAAATATTCCAAGATCGTAAGATTTTGACAGCATCATTGACACGAAAGTCACCCACTGCAAACATAGTCACTATACAAAATTCCAACTGTACAGATAGAAAACAAAAATAAAATACATTTCTTTGCAACAAATATCCCATTAACCTTTGGAATTTGTTTATTTAAATTCCAAAGTAATTTAAAGATCCTCAACAATAAAATAAACCCAGATAATTTCGAGGAGAAAATAAAAGAACGAAAAGTGAAACACTTAATGAAATATTTCACTGAGACTGATACTGCTGAAACAATTAGCCAGCAGCGAGTCAGCGGTTGCCTTCTGTTTGGTTTTTATCCCATTATTTTAATTTAGTTTCCAAATACACAAATAACTCGAGTCAGCTCACATTGAATTGGCACTAGAACAACAAGCACTTTCCTCACTCAAGCACATTTCGCTTTTTCTTCTTATTTATTTTTTCATTTTGTAATTTATACATCTTTTTTTTTTTTCTTTTTATTTAACTTTTGTCATAATATAATTTCGCCGGAATCAGATGGAATAAGCAACAACAAATCAACGGCCACTGAGTGAAAATAAAAGATACACAATATAGAATAATAGTTGTGCACACACGACACAAGAACTTTTCTTATTTAGCTTGACAAAAATAGAACTTTTCAAAAAGATTATTTTTTTTTTAATTATAAGATTCTGTTTTTTTTAATTTTGCGTCAATGCGGTGTGAGAAGATGAATTTTATATGAAGAAACCGACGTAATAAAATTAAATAAATTGGCAATAGATGACAAGACAAAGATCTTAATGGAAGAAAAAATTTACGCTGATCTATGACCACAGATTGTTTGAAAAACTTGGAAAACTTATGATGATTTCATTCTCGAAAGTTGTACATTTTTTCTTTTTTTCGAATTTAAATTAAATAATGAATTACTGAAAATATCTAAGACTATCACTTGAAAACACATTTGACCCCCATTCGTAAAAGGGTGCACCAACAGAACACAAAACAATATCCGCAGATACGCGACGACTTAATGGTAAAGATGTTGCGCGCGGTCAGATACCCAAAAAAGATATACACGGAAGAATCGCAGAACATACAGAGCAGGGGTAACCGAATTGCCTCTCGGCAAAATATAGATTTCAAAAAAGACTGAAAAAAAAATTCTTACAAAAATTTTCTTTACAAATCGCGTAATTATTTGCTGCTACTACTGGGTGGTGTGTTGCAAGCCCGCGCGATATTGAAAATTGAGTATGTTTTCTATATTTTTCTCAAAGAAACAATTTTTTATTCTCAGTTTAAATTTCAAATTTGTGTAGAAAAATACTTTTCCAATTCTCTGATTTCCTTTCGATTCAAGAAAAGTTGAGCTATTTTTGAAATGTGTCCAAGAGAGCCGTCACTAGTGTAAGTGGTGTGTGCTGTGGTGAGTTTTTGATATTTTGAGAGTGTGCTGTTTTGAAAATGCTCTCCCAAGAAGATGATTTTTTCTTTTGCTTTATGAATTTTCCCATTTGTTTTGATTTCGAAATTCACCAGGCAGGAGGATACTGAGCTGAAATTGTTGGTAAAATCAATGAGACTGTAGAAGATAGTGTCTCTTTTAAGAGAGAATAAAATTGAGCGATCGTTTTGAGTCGAGTTATTTTTTATTAAATTGTCGCTCATTTTCTGTTGGACAGATTCGAAAGAGAACGTTGACATTTTTTTTTTTTTTTTGATCTTTTAGGCATATGTATGATGCCGGGGATCTTTTTTTAGGGCGGACATTGACGGATAGCTTTTGATACAAAATAATAAATCACCACTTAAATATAGATATGTAGACATATATAAAATTTTAATAATATTGAAATTATTTTTGGCGGAAATAGAATGTTGCTTACTTGAGACAATAAACAGGAAATACATATAAATTACATATTCGCTGACCTTATATAATTTTAATTTTATATTTTAGTGCATCTGAAATTGAAAACGCCTACAAGAGAAAGAAAGTACAAAACAAAGACTTTGTCGTAAATCTGTGCTCGATTGAAAACATGGTCAAAAGCAAATTGGCGATGCATGAGATTTATCATGTTTTTCCTAAACTGATTCCCCTTAAATTATGTACCAACAAATCTCTTGGTTTGTAATGACCCTGGCTGAGGTACACTTAGAACAAAATAGGTCCATTCAGCTACCACTGGACATGCCAGGTACCCCGCCTACTCCAAAACCATATGCTTTTCATTATAAAAGATTTTAGCAGTGTGGGTTTTGCTAGGACCATTGACGAAGTTTCAACCAAAGTAGTTTTGCTAGTAATGACAGCAACAGACATCCGGCACCAAGAATAGTGTTGAAAATTATAGAGGAATTTGCAAATCTTCTGCAATACCTAAGCTACTTGAAAGCATAGTGAAAAATAAATTAGAATTTTTTATTATAGAAAAGAAAATATTTCTGAATTTCAACATGGATTTGTCTCCGTTCGGTCCACTGCATCTAACTTGGCATATTTTTCGTCATACGTTATCAACGCGGTTGAAAAAGGTTTCCAAGTCGATGGTATTTTTACTGAAAATCTTGCTAAAAAAATTATGAAATTTTAGATTTCATTCCTCAAAGTTTAATTGGATTTCATCTTTTTTAACAGGTAGGGTTCAAAAATTGTTCTTCGGGTGTTCCACAGGGAAGTCACCTAGGCCCCTTATTATTCATAATTTTCATTGATGATATTGCCTTGAATATAAAGAACAGTAAGTGCTTAATATATGCTGATGACTTGAAGATATTTCGTAAGATAAAAACTATCGAATTGGTGTACCGTTAACTGCTTAACTTATTAAATATAAAGAAATGCAATGCTATGTATGTCCTTTTTTAGAAGTTCTTCGTATATCTTATATAAACAATCTTACGAATTGTATATTAAATAGAATTGACACAATTAAAGACCTTGGTGTCAATTTTGATACTAAGTTAACTTTTAATTCTCATGTAGATTTTGTGGTCTCTAAAGCCAATTCAATTGTTGGATTCATAAAGAGAAACGGGAAAGATTTTACGGATCCTCATACTTTTTATTTTGTTGGTAAGGTCTGTCCTTGAGTATGCTGATGTACGAGTAATTTGGAATCCTGCCTATGAAGTTCACTCCGATCGTGTTGAAAGTGTCCAGAGGCGCTTTACCAAATACATTTTTAGAAAAATGCGCTGGGATTTTATGCCTTCTTACAATACTTGATGCCAGTTATTAGGTATTTTGACGCTCAAAACAAGTAGATATACTCATGACATTATGTTTGTTAGAGATCTGTTATGTTATTGCATTAACAGTCCCTCACTTTTATATCTTCTGCCGATCTACGCTCCTGAAAGACCATTGAGAAAAAGGCAATTTCTTTTCGACCCGCACATAGAACGAACTATGGACTAAATGAACCAATGCTCACACCTATTACCTCTTTCAATGAAGTTAGTAGAGATATAGATTTGTACCTTGCAAGAGATTGTTTCAAAAACATTTTATTTAATTTAATATCATAATGTAATTTATTGTAAATATTGAATTAGACTGTTAAGCAAAGCTTGTAGATGGAATATATATAAAAAATAAAATAAAAATAATGATTTTATGAAATGATTTTCCTCGTCTGCTTCAGGAGATATTCTGAACTAGTATTGGCCATGATAACCAGGGTTGAGGTTGTACTGTTCAGCTATCTCGTTTTGATTCCGACCCATCGGTAAAACAAGTGATTCGTTGATCAGTATTGAATGCTTATAGCACGAGCAAGAGGAATCACTTTTCTTTGCCACTCACAGAATTCCTCATATAGAGATTTAAGATTCTCTGGAGGCTTTTAATGAGCACAACAGGATATATCTTATTAATAAGAAAGCCTTCAGAAGTTCGCAGGAAGTGTACAAAACTGAGTTAATGGCCCAAGAAAAAAAAAAAAAAAAAAACCGATTGAGGAGCAGCTTGAACCGGCTCAATTTCTTGTCAAAGTCAATTCATCTGTTGAAATCGGGCTTATCAGATCAACTTTTAAAAATTATCGAAATAAGTCAGTCTTCTCGACAAAAAGCAGCACAGAGACGTAATTAAAACAGACTGGAAGAAAATCCGATTTAGAGTTTTAAAGAGCTGTTTGGAAGGTTTTAAGAAAATGGCTATATGCACCAGAAGCGAAAAACTAGTCAAAACAGCGGAAACACACAGACTTCCAGCTTCCCAGAAATGCCAGTGTGTTCGTGTTGGCCGGTAAGTCCATGACGTCACTTTTCAATATTAGGACAATAACAAGAACACACAACTTGCAACGGCTGCGGTAGAAATTTGCCAAAAGGACTAGGAATGGCGAGCAAAATAAATCTAGCTACTGAAATGGTTAAAATCTAGGAGCAACTCTTCTATTAAGTTCCTCATATTCCGCCGTATTCATTTGGGTCCCTCTAAACCGAAAAAAAGTTTCACCAGAATCGGTTCACAACCATAATGTGCTTGCAATGGTATCCACTGATGGAAAATTGCTGTTGATGATAGTTTAGTTTCAGGAAAATGTACAAAATATATTTATAACTTGTAGCAGCGTTTAATCTGTAGTAAACGGAAATGTGCATTTTGAGGACAAAATCCCGTCTTACCTAAGACCACCTAAACATCCAAGCATATCTGCAAGTTTCTGTCAGAAGTTATGTAGGTATGTATGTCGATGACATTCCACAAGATTTTTGCGCTATCACAAATTCGATGTCAGTGGTTGCAAAAATGTACGTTAACTACTCTATGTCAAATGGGTGGACCAAACAACTGAGCTGCATAAATGCCAAATATCATTTGACAAAATGTTATAGAATCCAATGAAAATACAGAAAAGGTAACTTGAAGACAGATACTGGTTGTAAATTAGGGAGATATATACGTCACTTTTCATTAAATAGCGGAGACTACAACCATCACTTGCTATCTGCATCGTAACATTAGTCGTGTCCATCTTTCATGCTCCACTAGAGGCGTCACATCTTTTGGTTTATTTTTTTAAAAATACCATTTTCATTTTCAACCATAAAATTTCTGACAGTAAAAAATCTTTTTTAGGAAAATTAATTTGCGAACTTTTACGAATATTGAAAATCGTTTTCGTTGGTCGTTTTTGGCAAATTGTTGTTGATTTAATTTTTATTTGTTTTTTATACACACCAGGCGTTGCATTTATTTCAGTATGCAACGGCCATTATTATTACTCGTATCATCTCCATGTTTTGCACTTCTATAATTTATTTCTCATTTTAATTGTTTGGTGGTGCAATATGGTTTCCTCGATATTTTTTCTTGTTGTTTTCATTTTGTATTTATTGCGTGATGTCACGTCTCGTCTCGTACACCAAGAATGGTGATGGTACACTCACTGTTGACCTCATTCTTAGATAGGATAATTCTTTATTGTAATTTTATTTGTACACTTTTATACAAGCAATCTGTGAAAGTATTTAACTAATACTCTTTTATTGTAAATGTGCAATCACAAATCACACAAAGGGGGCAATAATCTCTGACTGTTTGCTTTTATGGATTGCGTCGTGTTAAATGATTGATGGAATTCTATTTAGAAATTAATTCGCATGTTCCTGAAGTGTCTTAAAGCAATGACTGGCACGTTAATAGAATTATAAATTTATGCCGAAGAATTTTATTTGTCCATTGGGGCTGTCAAAAATGCCGCTGCAACAAAATTAATATGCTCACTGAGTAGGTAATTAAAACGTATCAAGAATGTCAAACATTCATAAAGCTGCATAGTTTTCCAAGTGATTCAGGACAACTACCTAAAATTACTAATTCGTCATAATAAGTTTTCCCCCTAAAGCACAGACAGTTCGTAAAAATGTCAACGTGAATAACCACTTCCTCTGTAATTTTAATTTGAATTGCCTACAACATAAAAAACATTTTTAAATCTATTTTTAACTTGCTCCTAATAAATGTGTAAAAAAGATTCCAATCAAGGGCTGAAACTATGTCAAGGTTTACTCCTAGATTGGCGATTTAGAGATCTTCAATTGCACTTTCATCGATTTGTTTATCTTTGGACATTCCTTCGAATTAATATATCTTTTAGCGGATACTAGTTCGCACAGCTCTTAGTTTTAAATAATTTTTTTCAAAAAAATCAATTTTCTCACTTTGAGTGGGTGGGGGAGAGAGAACCGGCAAATGAGAAACCATTCTATTTTTGAGGAAAGAAAAAAAAAAAAAAAACGATTCAATTGACTTGTTGAATACACAAAATAATTATTTAGTCATTTTAAAGATAACTGTTGTGTGCCGTCCGCCTGCCCCTTTACGATGCGCCATAGATTTATTTTCAAATTGAAAAGAATAATTTTGACTTTTAATTGAAATTTATAGTCTACATGATGGCAGTTGCGGTGTGTATTTTCTCATATTGTACGAGTAGCACATCCATCAGGGGGAAAAATTAATTTTAAGTATCCATTCTATTTGAATGTCATAGTGAAGTGTAATTTAAGAAATACTCTGACAATATATGAGGTAAACTTATGAAACAAATTGTCTAATTTCACAGAATAGAGATGAGGAAAATAACTGAAATAGGAATAGGAGAAAAATTACAGAGAATGCGCCTTCCATATGCATTTAAAGGGCATTGAGTTTGTATCCGACAGCTATGGATATAATCTTTTGACCTTTCACCTCTGCACCTCACAGCAAACGAACCAATAATAAGGATCGCAAGAGACATTCAACAAGCTAAAAGACCGGGCCTCCTTCTTTAAAGTAGTAACTCTGCTGCAAATCCCCAGAAATGATATTACATATATTATCAAGAAATACTGCTTCGTCAAAAACTTCATAACAATAATTCATAAAAAATAGACACAGAGTATATACTCAAAGACCACACTATAAAATGATATTGGAATGGATGGAGAACGGCTGAGGAGGCTAGGGCAGGAGTATTCGTGCTAAGGTCAAGTTATTCGGAACCAATGAGGAAGTTCTCCACTATCTTTCAGGCGAAGATTCATCTGAAGGTATGCCCAACTTAAGCTACAGAGAAACTATCGAAAGCAAGGTATTTTGTTTACATCAAACAGCCAAGGTACCATCAAACCATCAAAAAAGCGAAATCAGCTCTAAGATGGTATGGAAGTTCCTAGATAAACTCAACAACCCAGGCATAATCAGATCAACAATTTTATTCTATACTAAATACCAAACCGGAAAAGAGGGACAGTAACCTCCCGGATACAACATCTGAGAAGAACTTCAAAAATGTATGAAAAACCGCTGCTTTTCTTCTCTTCTATGTTTTTACCCAAACGCAAGCAGAAGCACTCCTAGGGAATTTGAATTAGAGAAGGTCTGAGCATCTTGGCTCAGTGGTTAAGTGCGCTATCACTGAGCTGGAGATTCAAGGTTCAAATCCAAGAAAAGAAAAAAAGATTTCTCATAGTCCTCCCTCCTCTTTCGAACGTCTGACAAACGTCAGAGAGTAAAAATTATCATGAGAAGCTTCTCTTAATCGAAAAAAAAACGCCCTTCACAAACGGCATAAACCGTAGGTACAACCATTCGTGCGGCGCACAGCATGAGTGGCAGTGAGAAGCTACGTCAGGCTCTATATGGGTTGCTAGCACCAAAATGTTTATTTATTTGTTTTAAGGTCTGAAACCTGCAATAACTTAAGTAAGAATAAACTACTAGGGACACGGTAAGCTCCGCGAACATCTGAGGAAGCTAGGCCTATAAAGCTACGATATATGCAGATTCAAACAAAATATTCTTCGATTCATAGATCCTAGATCTGTGAGACATATGTGTCAGTAGCTTTTAAAACGAACATCATGAACCCTTGGCACCAAGGGGTTATGCAATAAAATCCGAGTTCATCGCATTTCGTAACATACTTCCAGGTGCCAAGTATAGATACATATTTTAGTTTGCGATGCCTGGCAATAAAAGATATGGAATCTTATTCGTAGCTCATTGGATTCGGTGGCATATCTCAGACGCTACGATTTGTGGTTATTTCAAATTGAAATGCAATATATTTCAGGCACACTGCACAGTTAAATTTAATCTCTACCAACAATTTTAAATTGATATGTTTATGCCAATGTCGAACTCGTTGACAACTTTGCTTTGAAATTCTGACAGTCGAAGTCTCTTTTAATGTTAGTCTGGGAGAAACAGGGCCTAGTCTAGCTTCTAACATATTTATAGCCATTTCCATAGGGCATAATTGAGAAGCTTTAACAGTTTTACTCTGGAAAGTGTGTCTGACGTTTGCGAGTTTGAGCTGTGAAAAAACTTTTTTATGTTTTTGCCCATGTCAGTCGTAAGTAAACTCGAATCAACTTTGAATGGTAATCGCCTCTTTTTTCATATCTTACTCTCTGGATCTTTTCAATATACAGACATACATACATATGCATTTGCTTCCAGCTGAGTTGGAAAATTGTGTATTACTTTTCAGTCCATATACGGTGACAGTTCTGTCAACAGATTTTGCTCATTTCACGAATTGGCCCTACACAAATGACCCATCAAAGATAGTTTTGGATAGTCAACTTGATTGGAAATAACCACTTGATTTCGTGGCAAGGCATTAATAGTGTTACCCTAAAAAAGGGTTAACCTTATAAGGTCTTATAAAACTATTGCAGAGAAATAAAACGATTTTCGGTGAAGTGGTTTGGAACCTAGGTGCTGTTTAATCCATGTGCTGCCGTCCAGGCTAACCGAAAAGAATTGTTATGTTTTGTAAAAAATTAAATTATACCAACCAACTAAAGAAATTTAATTAAAACAAACAACACTTAGCGACTTGCGGTACAGCACTTATACACGTTCCAACAAAATCTAAAAACCTCCAACTGAAATTCATTATAAAAATCTCATGCAACACAATAAGTAATAGAATTTTAATTTCAAAACCCGTATACCATACCTAATTCGCCATTATAAATCGAATTTAAATTTAAACTTAATTGACCCCGATTTGCCAATCAACACCACCCCACTACCTCATTCAATAAATCGCCATTTTCATTGGATTCGCTTCATAGACTAAATTTAGAAAGAACAAAAAAACGCAAAAGAATCACGAAAAAGTCCAAAAAAATGGTTGCTCTAATTATGTGATTAATAACATTATAAGAATTCTTTTTTTTTTTTTTTGGCGCCAAATTATCTTACAAGTTCATCATGCGGCGAGCGCGTTGATGATGATGATCACTTGCTTTGTTTGAAGGGGGGAGTAGTAAAGGTTGGTCCATTGCCAGCACACGCTTAGCCTTTGTAGAAAGTGATACGGTAGCGATGGCGGCTGGTGGCGGAACATTTGAATCATTTTTTTTTTCTTTTTCAATATATGTATCCGTATATTCTCATACCCCAGAAGTCGAATGTAATCCTCTACGAGGTGTATGGAAATTTGAAAAAAGACCAGATGCCTCTATTTAGTGTGGGTGACTAATCTTGGGACTTCTGGTACTTTTCTAATGTTCTAATAATAAGTGTGAAAGATTTATAGGGACGTTTTTACTTTAACCGATGTGTAATCATTTGTTATTGTAAGGCACAATATTGTTTGGAGGTTTTGAATTAAATCACGAATGAAGTGAATCCAATAAATTTGTTTTCTTTTGCAAATGCAAAAAAAAAAAGAAACACTCGTGGCAGCATAAATAAACTGCGCATCTATAGTTGGATTTATATTTATGTTGAGAGCTGTTTATCGCACGTGTAATTGTGGTATATAAGATGATATCAAACTAAAAATAAGTCCTCGGACTACACGTGTAACCGCAAAGTTGTGATTGCTTTTTGTCTGCCCGAATTGTCACAGTATAAGCTTCTGGCGTCTTCCTGACTAAGAAAGTTATAATAGACTTGTTACCCAATAAACCTACAGCTTACCGTAGAGAAAAAGAAACTCTTATTCTTGCAAGTTTAAGCCAACAATTGACTGTTTATACGATTAGAGATGATGGTGCGTCACCAAACAAACTTAACTTACATACTATACATTAAAGCCTATTCCTGAAGTGGTATTGTCTTGAGCTAAGATTAACGAAGGCCTCAAGGTTTTTGAAACACATAACTTGGTGCTCACTAAAACCCCATTACAATAGATTTTATTACCTAGTCATGCCATAAATACTTGTATACGTTTAAACGCACTCATCGTGAAACTAGTACTGAACACATCCTTTCTATATTGACAGGTGTTCAATGAGTGACGTTTATACTAAGTTAACGCGAAAAAAGATTTACATAAAAGTCGTTTGTAAATATGGAGTGGGGCGATATTGAAAAAACTGTGTTGTGGTAATTGGTCTTCATAAGTGTACGAGTAATACGAAATCGCTTGCAATCACCCGAAATTTTGTGTATCGGAAGTGTTAAATTGTTTGAGGACACTGATGGAGTAACTAACCGCCAAAGATCCCGACGCCCTCGCAACTATCAGAATTTCACAGGCGATCAAAGCTGTTAAAAAGTCAGGATTTATCGTAAACCGCTGCGAAAGTGTCACGAGAAATCAAGATATCACAGAAATCCATGTTTTGCATTATCAAACAAGAATTGGGACTCAACGCACATAAAAGACACACTGTCCACTTTCTTGCCGCCCAATTAAAGCAAAAACGGAACGAAAGATCGAAAGCTCTACGCCGGCGGTAAGCGCAAAATGGTCACATGAAAATTTTTTTCACGGATGAAAAAATTTTTTTTATTGAAGAAGCGTTCAATAAGCACAATGACAGAGTCTAGGGTCATCCAGAGAAGCATCAGAACTCATTCCGCTAGTCGAACGCGCCAGTTCATAAGGCAAAAACAATACAAGGGTAGATCTAAACAATGTGCCGGATTTCATAGAAGCAGACAATTGATCATCAGGCAGTCCAGACCTAGGTCTGGAGACGTTTTACATTTCTCAAGGATCACAAAGTGATCTGATAAGAGATGTATGTAGTGTAAATGGTTTTTAAAAGGCAGTGCCTACCGATCATTCAGGATTCTTGCTTGGGTTGCTACGTAAGCATTGAAGGAACTACTGTTGTGGAGATAGATATACCCTCAATAAGTCAAGGCAGTCGTCGAATGCATGTGCCTTGAAGTTACCGGGAGCTTCGAATATAGGAAAAATTTAAGTGTAAAACAAAGCTGTAAGTAATTAGCCAAATGGATCTCAAAACCGTGGCTCAAAAGCGCAAAAGGGAACTAGTCAGGCCAGTTCCTTCTTTCAAAAACCCTCGAGCGGATTTCGAGGCAGATATGTGATCTTAAGAGGGCAGGTTAAGTCCAATATTGACATTCATAGTGTAAAATTCAACATACCATCATTTAACAAGAGGAAGAACGATGAAGATATCATCTTGGAGACATCCAAAACTAGAGGACGGTCACGGCCTAACTTTATAATCTTCCCAGGCGAACATATAACGCTGACAGCGCCCTAAGATGCATGTACTCGTAGTACCGACTACTTTACGGAGCAAGATGTGCTGGTATCCCATCGGGCAACTTGTGACTTATTTTCCAAAGAATGAACAGAAATTGGCGTAATCTAGGAATCATGGATGGTCAACAACATGATAAAGGACAAACGAGAACCTTAAGGTCGTCTCTATCCTACATTTACGTGGGAGTCTATTTTAGTAACATTGAACGCGGCTTGAATTCCAGCTTTCTTTAAGAAAATCTGAAGACTCGAATTGAACGGGCTCTAAAGAGACCTCCTCTATAGCAGATCACGGACGGATTTATTTAGACTCTATAACGTGGATGCTATTACCAACAACTTTCAAGAAACATAGCTGGTGGAAGGAAAAGTAAGAAAAAAAAAAACTTTTTAAAAAAGTTATGAGAATTATCTTGACAGCGAGCTGGGAAGCTCATAAGACGAGTAGAAGAAACCTACTTTCAGGTTTACAAAGAAACGTTATTGTCACTGTAGTTTAGAAAATACGAACTGTATAACCTCTGAAACGATGTGTAGGTACTGACACCTTTTAAGAACATCGATGCGGTCTGACTGCAAAAATTTTATTCTTGATAGTAAAACACACGTATAAATTGTATTTATAGAGTTCAGTACAATGAGATTAATATCGTACCTACTCACGTACGTAATCCTACCCTCTCACGTACGATATTGTACTCACTCACGGACGGCATTGCATCTACTCTCGTACGGTGTTGCATCTACTATAGTACGTAATCAAGCATTTGGTGTAAAAATGTGAATTAGGGAAATGGAATTTGGTGATATGTATGTATTTATTCTATAAAAAAATGTAAATCAGATATAGGAGAATCTATCAGCTAAAAAGTACATTTTGCTGGTGTTTTTTTTGTCAAATATTTCCCATGGTGTCAATAATTTTATTATAAATTTAATTTAAAACAAAATATAATGTAAAAAAGTGGCAAGCAGTACAACAAAAAAAAAAAAAAAAAAAATCATGCAGGCATTACCAAAAAAAAAACATCAAAAATCTGTTCCAAAGCCACGCGATGACAACAAAACAACACTCGGTGAACAAAACACAACACTCAACAAAAATCTACCTCGAGATAATGTAATGCTGATTTAGACATATTACAAGGATTGAAACACATAGATGATTGTTGTGTTGTTGTTGTTATTGGTATTTGCTGCTGCTGTTGTTGTTGGTGTGGTTGTTGTTGCGCAGGAATTTGTTGTGGTTTCATTTGTTGCTGCTGCTGCTGGGATATATTTGGTATATATTGGCCATTAGACCCCGCCGCTTGTTGTTTTGCATAGTAGTAGGGATCAAACGGTTGCAGGACATTCTTTCTATCATCGGAATGTCCCAAGTTATAACAACAACTGCCCCCATTACCCGTCGATGTTTTGTTATTTAAAATCTGTTTCGCCATTGGTAAATGTTGATGCATTTGGTGTTGTTGATAGGCAGCTGTTGGCTTGCCCACTGTAAAGGAAGCCGAGTGGGATAGTGGATTTGGTTTTTGTTGGAGAAATCCCAGTGCCGGTAGGAATTTGTTCTCTTTGTTGTTCTTTAGTTTGGAGAATGCGTTCTCGAAGGAGAAATTCGTTTTCGATGGAACACCGGCTGGTGGTGGTACTTGTTGTGGTACACCAACACTAGTTGATGATAGATTGTTGATAACAGGTGGTGGCTGTTGTTGTTGTTTAGGTGGATTTGGGAACTTTTGCTGTTGCTGTAGGAATGGATCCATCCCGTAGGCGTTCCAATTTGTAAGTGGCTTCTTGTGTTGTTGCTGCTGTTGATGTTGACGTATTTGCTCTTGTTGCGCCTGTTGATGTTGCAATATTGCTTGTCGATGGTAGGCTTGATGGACTTGTGACGCGCTATATGATTTTCCAATTGGATTTGGACGCATCTGTGATGACTTCTGTTGCATGGCACCTAATACAGCCGCTGATCCAAGGGGCGCAGCTATAACAGGTTGCTGCAGTTGTATTGGCGGTTGTTGATGTAGTTGTTGTGGGTGATGCTGCTGCTGCTGCTGTTGTTGTTGTTGTTGTAGCAATGACGACGTCGTTTGCTGTGGATGACATTTCTCTGACTTTGCCATCGGCGCTGTGGTTGTGGTTGTTGCAGGTGTACCCGATGCCAAGGATGCAGCGGAATTTACTGCCGTTTGTTGTTGTTGCAGTGGCTGATGCTGTTGGGTAAAATTCGTTGAAGATATTTTTAACATATCATTGAGACACTTCTCGATTTTATTTTCGGCATCTTTTTGGCGTTTCGAAAGTTCTAAATCAACGTTGCTCTGTGTTTTCGCAATTTTATAGCCGCCAACAGGCATGGGCGGTTGCGGTGGTGGTGCTGCAGTCGACGATGGCGCCACAACAGTAGCAGTTTTTAGCTGCTGCTGCTGCTGTTGTGGCTGTTTGCTAGTCGTCGGTGGAATATGAAATGATGAGGTAAATTTTGAAAGCTGAGGCAAATGGGTGGCACAGCAATTGCTTGTCGTTATACTGCTACTACTGCTGCTGTTCTCTGATTTTCGATCATGCTGTGGTGTTCCATGCGTCATAGGGGATGAAACATCTGTAGGCTGTTGGCGGTGGTCTGCATTTGGCTGCAGCTGTTGTTCTTTCTGCTGCTGCTGCGGTTGTTTCGGAACCGTTGAGTCATTCTGCCGCAAATAGAACGGTTGATATTTTTCACCGAAAACACTTGAACTTGATGTACTCTTCAGTAGACCTGGATTCGAAGATGTCAACGCTGATGGTGTTGATGTTGTCATTATTGGTGGCGCAGGAGCAGGAGGTTTTTGAGGATATTTCTCCTTGATGTCCTTCTGATTCATCATAATCGCACTGTTCGATGTACTTCGACTGAGCGAGGGCAAGTGTTTCATGTAGCACGGTATGTGAGTCTTACTGGCGGATTTTGGGACACCCATATTTCCAGGTACATGTGAGAGTGATACACTCTTGTTGAGACTCATTTGACTATCGGAATCCCTGGGTTGAATCACTTTTATTGGCACTTTGCTGGGTAAGTTGCCTGCCATCACTGTGATGGGTTTCACCGGCGTTGGATTCTCATTGCACATGAGCTTATACAGATCCTCTTTCGTTGCACTTTGCTGGATCTGCCTGTCCAGGTGGGACAGAGAATAGTTTTTCTGCAATTTATTCGGCTGTTGTTCGTTGTTTTGATTAAATCGCCTTGGTTCCACGACAGTTGTTGTGGGCGCACAAATCTTTTCATAGTTCCAAATCGATTTTTTGGGAGTTTTGACAGAAGATCCCAAATTCTCGCTCCAGAAGTTATTCATTAGCTGTTTTCCAGCACTCATATTCGATTTAATGGAGGTGTTCGATGAACTTTTTTCTAGTGGAATTGGAGGTGTTGTTACTGGCATCACTGGAGCTGATAATGGCGAACATTGAATCTGATTGGACGGAATACCATACTGTGGTGGTACATTGGAACTGGATATACTTCTGGTGAGTTTGCTGCTTGGTTGTGTTACCACCGAAGGGAACTGCAGACGAGATTTCGATCCAGCAACAGGGGCATCCGCTGTGGGGATATTTATCGACGTTGACGACGACGATGATGGAAGAACAGGTCTTGAATACACCATGGGAGGCATTGCTCCAACTCCAACTGCTGATGTTACACTTTGATGTGAACTCGATTTAGAAAGTGGTTGTGGTTGTTGTTGGCGTCTGAATGCCGTCACAGCCGATATACCGCCGTTGTCGTTGCCTCCTACATCGTTGTTGTTGCTGAAATTTTGCATTTGATCGTAGAGGTCTTCGCACTTTTTATACTCCTTGTGGATTTTCTTATCCAGTTCACCATAATCGGGCAGGCTCTTGAGATACTTGTTCATGTAATCAATTTCTGCATCGTAATAGTCACTTTCTTTGCCAGGCACAGCGGGAGGTGTTGCTGGTATCACAACATCCTTCGTTAGTTGGAGTTTCTTTTCAAGCAACAGGTCAATGTTGTTATTCAGGCTATTATCGTTGGTTATTGATTTAGACATGTTTATAGGTATTGCCTTTTGATTTGAAGCCATCATACTTCGGGTTAGTTGGTTGCAGTTAGCATCGCTGGGATTTAGCATCCTATGGATACCACCACCGGCTGAAAGGGTTTTCGTGAGTTTCGGCGCTCGACATGGCAACGGTGGTGGTGGCGATGTGGATGGTGACGAAGTCGACGAGGATAGCGATAAACTTGATGCTGGTGAGGCGGCTGAGCCTGTTTGTGCCATTAACCTGGGTGGAATTGCTACCGGGGGAGTGGCCGGCAGAACATGACTTTCGATTTTCTTGATCGGTTGACTGGCAGTAACATTGTTGCTTTTATGATTGATCGCCATTGAGGATGGAGCTTTAGTTAGCTGGTTACTAGTTGGCTGTGAACGCTGATTATTTAAACTGGTATTACCAACATTTTCACTTGTAGATAATTGCTGCGAAGAAATCATTTCTTCTTGTTGCTCTTTTTGACTGCCACTACTACTATTACCACTACTATGGATGCTGTTGTCTCCTGAGGTCGTTATTGCTAAAGTCGATGAAGATGATGATGATGATGATGGAGTAGTTGTTGTTGGCGGGGAGCAGCGTGTAACCGATGTTGGTGGAGGAAAATCTCTTCTTGCATTTTCGCACATTTCTTGTTGTATTGGAAATTCATTGCTGATCTTTGATCATTTTTTTCTTCATTTTATTTCTTTTCTTTGCACAATTTCTTGGCACTTTGCTGGTTTTTTTTTTTGTTTAGATTAATCTCATAATTATGATTTATTGCGCAGACTGTTGGAGTTGAGGTTAGAAAGTGAAATTGCATATTCAAGCGTTAAATGGGGTAATAAAAAAAAATATATATATATAGATACTATAAATCCTGTTTTTACATTTAACTATTTTCTTCTTCTTTTTCTTTCTTGTTGATGGTTGTTGTTGTTCGCAGTTGAGTTGATCTCGTTAAGTGTAATTAAGTTCGAGAATATTATCTTGTGGCATTTATCGATCTTGAAGCGTGTTAGTAAAGCAGCGCATTACAGATTGCAGTAGCGAGTTGAAAAATGGAATAACAGTTACGTTTAGCAATGGCCGATCGATAAAATGATGATGCAATGATACATAATGCGAAACATTAAACTATAAAACATGATTGACTGTTGGGTCAGAGGGAAATCAGGCCATCTTTACGATGATAATGGGGTTCGAATGGGATAGTGGTGTTGGTGATTCATGGTACTCTTACTATTTTAAGGCGATAGACTGATGAATTTTATATATATTTCAAACAATCTTTAACAATTCATAACAAAAAGTCGGTTTGGGCAAATAAATTTCGAATACATTCGGCATTTCCACTCAGAACGTGAGAAATCTTGCGCTGAACAACTAATGAAATTCGTGTTCTTTTGCAAACGCATATGGCCTTGTGTAAGAGTTTATACCATTAAAAAGAGTTAATAAACATTATATACGCTTACAAAAAAACCCGGCTAAATGTAAAATTACTAAATGCGACATCAGGCGTAAACATCGTAAGACTACGAGGGTGGACTGAAAATTAACACAAATTGTGTAGTCACCTTAAATTAATTTTTTTTTTGTCAAGAATCATCCTTCAAAAGAACGCACCCAAATTTTCAGACAGATCTGTCAAATAGTTTTGTTGTGGCAGCCATTTTATATAGACGCCTACTAGCATTTTCGTTAAAATAGAAAAAAGTTAATTTCGAGTGCTCATTAAACACTATTTTTTGCGAGAAAAAACTATCACGCAAACCAAACAAAAGCTTGATAAATATTATGGGGAATTTTCACCATCGATTGGAACCATTCACCACTGGTTTACTCAATTTCGGTGTGGTCGTTCAAGCACAAGTGACGCCGAACGTTCTGGTCGCTGAAGACATCCTAAATTAAACTGATGGACTGAATTCAATGTCTGTATGTAAATTTTTACTGGTTGGTCTCCCCACTACCACCAGCAAATCGTTGCGTTGATAGGTTATACAAGAATAATCCTACTTTTGAATCAAAATAAAAGAGCTATGAGGTCGATTCCAACTCCAGTCACAACAAAGCCAGACTTCCCAGTGATAATTGGCTGAAACGCCTTAGATATGACTTAGCTTCGTTAATTTAGCTCTGTTGTTGGTTACATTAAAGTATGGAAAGGGACCTTTCTGCTAGATAACTAATGGACTAGTGATAAAAATAAGTAGCACTAAGAATGTTTAAGGTTTTTTCAAGCATCTCTCAATTTCAAACAATTAAAACTAGTTCACAATAGTGAATTTACAAAAAACAACTCACAATAGAGATGAACAGTTGACTTTTATTAATTCTGTTTCATTTCCACCGACAGACAAAGAACGTTTTTTAATTTCAAACAATTAGAACCAATGTATTGTAGTTCACAATAGCGACATTACAAAAATGTCTCACAATAGTGATGAACTTTTATTAAGTCTTACAGTCAACTAACAAAGTTTGTTTCAGAGTCGTCTTTTAAAATTTCAATTGCTAAGATAAAATTTAGCTTAAAACCGTCCATAGTATTAGAGAATCATAAATCATGGAAATCAATTCTAATACACAATTTAGCTATGGTTTGCGCCTTGGATTTTATTAAATGACATCCATTACTAAGAAAATTAAGAAGCAATTAACTCAAATCATCATTCGAAAGGCCTTTGGACCAGAGAACACTGCCGCAAACCTAATACATTCTATCATATTTCGACTGAGTCATGTATATAAAACAGTTATATATATAAAAATATAATAATAACCTATGTCTAATGCTTTCATTTCGATCAGGTAGCTATGCCAAATTGGCGGCTCGTGTCATACGGCGTCGCACAAATAAAAAATTTGAAAAAATTTAGAGACGACTGAACTTTTTAATCGGCCTTGCGTTTTTCATCCTCATTAAAAAAAATAAATATAGTACATTGTAGATATATTTATATTTCTTTGTTTTATGTTTAAAAAGCAGCACGACTATTTATTTTCTAGTCCACATGTCGACCAGCGTATCTCGGGAAGCCCGATTATTTTTGTTTTAATATATGCATATAATTAGTGCTGACTGTAGTCATTTTGTGGAAAAACCTAGTATGTAGTACTGCTTCTAAAGCAATTTTTAATAGTCGAAATTTATGGTCATTAACACTCTTGATAGACGCAGGTAATTATACCATTCTGTTCCCTGTCCCAACAGTCAAAACCACCATTTAATGTCGACAATTAAATGATATCTACTCGAAAAATTTGCACAATTTACTTAAGAGAAAGCATTCCGAAAAAATGCAACATGAATAAAAAAGACAACGTATTAAACATCATCATCCATTCAACTACACCATCAACGAACACAAACCAACAGACAGACAGACACAACCAACCTTCATAAAGTGCTCTGGTACTTTACTATTCTTCGGTATCTGTATCTTTTTAATTATGATAATTTTATCGCCTTCGATCCTTTGTATCGTTATTGGAACCCCTCCCGCTGGCCTGCCTCCAGGCGGTCTGATGTGAGTTGCAGATTTGGTCTTTTGCAAGACACCACCACTTGGTGGTACAGCAGGTTTATTTGCCGAAGCTGGCGCCACTGAGGCAGCAGAAGCTTTTGCGGCAGCTGCAGCAGTAGCTGTAGCGGTAGCGGAAGCACGACTTGTACGACTCGTACGAATAGCACCGACTGTTGCCACCTTCTGCAAAGGCACTGGCTTTGGTAATTTTGGCTTAAGCTTTGGTTTCGGTTTACTCTCACCGCCAGTACGAACAATCGACAGGTGATACAGTGGTTTATCATCATCCAGGATACTCTTTTGCGGTTCAACTTTCTTTTCAACCTTGCGCAGCACCACCCCTACCATTGGACCATTCTTCACGGTTATCTGTGTTTTCGGCGGTGTCACTCGCTTCAGGTTCACCCCCAATTTCACCCCTACTGGTGGTGGGGTTTTAACCCGATGACCTGTTTTCGGCTTATCATCGCCTGCCTCGACGGCCTTAATCTCAGCTACGGCTGACTCAACAATCTTGTCAAGTTCACTCATCGTCATATGAATGCCACCGCTCTTGAATATAATTCCATTCGGAGCGGTTAGATCGATTTTGGTCAAATCAGGCACCGAGACAGGTATCGCCGTCGTTGTTCTTGTTGTTGTCTTTGTGGTGGTTAGCTCTTGGCCGCTTTTTCCATTTGGATCTGGATTAACGTTCTCCGTTGTGGTTGTGGTCGTCGTTATTAACAAATGATTGTTGGTGGTGGCGGAGGTGCTGCTACTGCTGCTGCTGCTACCACCACCGTCTGCTGCCACCGACGATGAAGCCGATGACGATGACATCGATGAAATGGATGTCGACGACTCTTGACCTTGTGATTGGTAGTCAATTGGGATAATCTGCGGTAGGGTCGTCAATTTCAAACACACCGGTGTTGAACACGAGAAAAGAGCATTACGTGGAGCGTACACATCATCGCTAGCACTGCTGCTGTAGCTGCGATCGTTAAAGTTGATCGTTGCACTAATATTTTCGGTTGAATTATCAATTGGACTACTGGCGGTGTGGTTGCCGTTGTTGTTGGTTGCATCTGCTGGGGGGTTTAAGCTGTTAAGGCCTCTCGGTGAAGGGCAGCTAAGTGCAATTAATTCGTTGGTTTGATAGTCCATATTAGCGGAAAGTGATTGTTACTTGTTTTTTAGATGATTAATTTATAAAGCTTTTTTTGTTTTTTGTTAGCACTATAATTTGTACATAATTTTTAAAAGCGTATTTAAAGAACTTGAAAATAAAAAAATAAATAAAACTGAAATTGAATGCTCAAAATACAAAAAAAAAAAAAAAAACCCTTAAATCTTCATCACCTCATTGAATGTTTCTAATCGAATTCAAATGCAATTCCCCTTGGGGTATTTCTAAACGCGTAGTTGTGCTTCGATGAGGTACAAAATTGTTTTCTATGAATAAACTTTCTCGTTCGTATTTAACGCTTGGCACCGATTTGCGCAATTTCTATTATCATCAAAGAAATTTGCAGCAAAGGCAAAAAGAAGTGAGATATATCTATGTACCTTCGGCTAACTAAAAAAAAAAACTCTAGAACGTCAGATACATAGACAGAAAAGAGAGATATAGAGACGGCAAAATTTAATTTAAGGAATATATCGAGTATTGTATAGAAAAGTAAGGAATTTTAATTAGTTGCAGTTTTAATTTTGCGGGGATTCCGACCTTGAAAAACTTAGCAAACACCGATAACTACATTCAGGAAAAAAAAAAATAATCTAGAAAAAAAGGTAGAGTGAGACAAGACTTTTGGAAGCTACCCAAATAATATTTTTCAAATGGCAGGGTTAATACTCGTAGGTTTTGATCTAAACTCTTATTATGGCAGACTATCTACAGATTAAACAAAAAGAATGAAAATTAAACGAATCCAAGTTTGTTGTGATAACAATCATTAAACTTTTCGTACATATATACTTCGTGGCACTTTTTTGGCACGCGTGAAAAGCCGGATGAGTTTTTTAAAATGTAATTATTTTTTGAATTAAACTAAACATTGTTTTATAAGCGCAATTACAAGGTGAAAATTAAAGGTGTTTAAAAAGATCAAACAGCGGACACGATCAGATTGATTTTCGCTGCAAGTTTTGTGAAGTCCACCCGTTTTAAACTGCGAAACTGACATTGTTTCAATAGCGAAGCGGCAACGTCCTCACAAATTGTTGTTTGTTTTTACTGTCGTTTTTTAGAGCCAAAAACTTTATGATCTGTGCAATATTTTTATTTAAAACTATACATTTTTGAAATAAACAACTCTATTCACTAAACAAAATTGAAAATGTAAATCTTATCCAAAAACAGAGATTTTTAGTTTCCAATACTAATGGATAGTAGTGGTGCGGACGTTATTATGGCAGGTGGAAACCTAACCCTGAGACAGAAGACATAAAAAAAGGCACTGCAAAAACTGATGACAGATGTAGAAAGGTTGGAAAAATCATCGAGCAAGTACTTGCAAGGTTACAATGTTGATGCACCAACAACTAGCAATCAAGAATAAACTGATGCATTATTAAAAGGTTCCACGTTAAAAATGAACCAAAATATTCTATGGAGTCCTGTAATGTTATAGTACACTGGGACATAACAAATTTAAACCGATATGACGATTGACATGACCAAGCCTGACATTCTCCTAATAAACAACCAATAACGAATGGCACTTATCGTTGATAGTGCTGCTCTATTAACATAGCAAACCTCCTAGTGCCGTTGGAGACAAATTTTAAATTTATGAATGTGAATGTTTTACAGTTTATTGTGCTGAGAAAGTGCAAAGCTTCAACAGCGCTCTTCAAGTAAGGACTGGACTGTTTCTCAAACTTATCACTTATCACTCATCACTTGCCATTTAAATTTGTTTTTGATAAGTGTTTCATGAACAACATTTAAAAAACCGAAAATTAAAAATATTTAGCGAAGTGGAAATGGAAATGAAAATTTAATTTAAATTGATAAGTACATATTTGTGTAATATCTCGCGGATGAGGATTTACCAATTAACCTTCAGCTAGATCAAGAAAATTTACTAATTTCAAAAGCTAGTTGAAAATTGACCTTCTCGTAATTAATTACAAATTTTCATCGGTTGAAACAAAAATTGGATAAGTTCTTATCAATTCTCTTTTTGTGATCAATTAATGAATAGGTACACATGCGGAGAACAAGTATTGCATTTGACCTCCCCAACGATAACACCTCTGTGGCTGAAATGGCTGTGGGTCTAACGACCCGAACACATTTGTTGATCGGCTGATCTGTGATCGAGTCCCGGGAAAGGAATATTTGTTGATAGAGTATTGTTGTCAATCGCAGGTTTTGTTCCTACCTATGTTTTCTTCTTTGTGCAATTCTCCAACAAATATTTCTTTCTATCAATTTTCTTTTTGGGTAAACAGAAAATTATCAAAAATTTTGATAAGTGCTAAGTTCATAAATGATAAGTTAATGGAGAAACAAGACTCCGATACAAAGCGTTGATGCAAACCATCTTCCATCTGTTTTTGAAATGAAGTTTATTGGCGTTCGTAGACGGAGCTACAAATGTGTGATCAAACTGGTAAGTAATTGAAAATACGGACTGGCCAGTGATTTGCATTTGCTACTGAAATACCTCGGCTACCAGCATGCTTAGCGGTGGTGATACTCAAGCTACAAGCTGGTGACAAGTCTCTGTCTCCTTTGCGCAACTGCGTGTGCGAACTGGACTGCCTAGGAAATATAAGACCAATTTCTGGTATCACTTAATGCCTGAAAAAAAGACTTCCGGTATTGTGAGTAGACAGTAGTAGTTTGGATTTGTTGACGTTCCTTTGCAGTGAACTTTTAAAATGATATGTTTTGCTTCGTCTGGCAGCAATTTGTGCGTAGGAGTCTAATGCCAGTTAGGGAGGTAGCTGGATATGTGAGATTTTAGCTGCTTCAAATTCTTAACCAATCATAAGGGTAAAGAACACAGTAGTGCAAGTGGTTGTTAGGTACCTACACTAGCGCTTTAGAAGCTACAGTTTTTATTTCAAATAAGACATCAATTGACTCTACTTTACATTTTCATTAACCGGCCGCTAAACACTATATATACTATAACTCTAAGATTTTAGATTAAACAAAAAAATCCTTCATTCTTAACCTAAAGAGAATTATCAAAACAAATAGAATAGGTAAATGCTGTCAGTGTCCAAATCAGGGTTCATGTACCTAATGGGTAATTTCGAAAGTTTATTTTAACGAAATCGCGGATGAGAATTCACCAATTGACCTTTAACTAGATCATGAAAATTTACTATATACACAACAAACACACCTAACATTAAAAAAAAAAAAAATTCAAGAGCTACTTGAAAATTGATCTTCTAATTTGTTTAATCGAGACATATTCAAATATTCGAATCTACTAAATTACGAAACGTACAACCTTGATCTTTGTGCCCTCTATTTTCTCTCAATTTATTCTGTTAATTTCTTTCCTTCAATTAATATTTAAAAATAGTTTTTTTTTTATTTTCTTTTAAGCAATTGATCTAGATTCGATTGATTTGGTTCACTTCTGTTTGCCGTGTTCTACCTGACTGAACGCTGCCTTCTAAGAAATTTTGTATTTCAAAACCGGCATAATTTGAGCACTAAATTTCAATTCGTTTACGTTTATGATTTTATCAAGCAATGCAAAAGCGAAAAAAAAATCAACAAGATTCGAAGAAGAAGAAAATATATAATTCAAATTCAATTGAATCGGAAACGCAAGTCTATAAAGTTTGATTGCACATGAGTACTATATAAAACTAGAACACTGTTTATATGGTCTTTTTTTGTTGTTGTTCTTCTGCTTTTTTTTTGGTTAAAAATTGGAAAAAAAAGAGAAAATTTTACTCAAAATAGAAGCATTTATTCTATAAATAGTTTTTCTTCCATTATTTTACATCACACGCTCCGTGTTTGCTTCTTTCTCTCGAACTATATCCATACACACATGATAAAAATTCAGCCAGTAAGTAGGCGCAAAACGTGTGTCTCTCTGATGGTGGCTGGCTCCTTTTGTGTGTGTTTTTCCCGTCTGCACGTCCATACAAATATATAATCCAATTTTCCAACCAGCCAGTAATATTTTTTTTTTTTTTCTCACACACAAAGCGAAAAAGAAATATTTTTTTTTTCTTGTACTATTTGCAATTTATATTTTCAATGTTATATCACAGATTAAAATAGATAGGGTGAGGAGAATTAAAAAAAAAAAAAAAAAAAAAAATTAAAAACACATTGACTCAATGGCGTCAAAGATTTCACTGATCCGCAAACTGAGGGAAGGGAATAAACATTTGGCTTATTTTCTTTTTCTTTCATTTAAATTATATTTATGCATTAAGCACTTTTATACAAATTTAATTTTTGGTCACTAAAATCACACATTTTTTCGCTCACTTTGCGATCGTCTCACTACCGAGTGTTATAGAGAAAAAAAAAACAAAAAAACAAAAAAACAACAAACAAATATTTTAAACTAATTTCTCATAAAATTAAAATTAAGAAAAAAAAAAAAAGTATATATGAATGCAATTATTTGTGTTACGTTTTTCTTTTTAGACAGGAAGAAAAACTTTAAGAAAAAAAAAAGCGAAAAAAAAAAAATAATTTCTTGTTTCTCAAATCGACAAAATAGGTGGATATTTGGGAACGGATTCTTGTTCGCCGCGCACAACCGACAAATGAAGATCTTCTGCGGCGGGTAAGTTCCCAGACAGACCCACACACAACGCGACTCACATCAGAAGTTCGCAAGGCGAAAAAACAGATACGAGAGATACATTTTCTTAGATACTTTTTTTTTTTCGTTCCATTTGTGAAGATACAGAGAGCAGATAGATAGATAGATAGGTGTAGTGTAGAGCGAAGGATGTAGAGGCGGCGCGCGCAACAATCATGACGTGCTTGCTCATTCTATGCTTGGCAGAGTCTCCTGTTGTTTACATGATGATGACGGTCTCCCGAGAGGAAGTTTTGCATAAGTGGGAAATAAGCAAATTAGTGGTTGAGGTCATGCGCAATTGGCACGGCGAAGAGGATCACTATATGTAGTTGCACTGTGAGTGAAAAAAGGGAGAATGTTTGATAGGAAAATCCCTTTGTTGAAAAATAGTGTTTGTTGGGAATTTTTTTAACGCTCAATGGGTTTTGGAAAATTAAGAGATTTTAAATTCTCTTTCGGGAAATTCTCTTTTTTTTTTTTTTCATAAAAGGGATGACGATCATCTTTAGAGCTTCCATCAACAGCTGGTGAACAGATTTTTTTTTTTTTTTTTTTTGTACTACGACATTTGATTTTGATTTTATAAGGGACGTGGCAGTCTAGAAAGCATAAAAATAAAACAAGTGATTCATTGGCTTCATCATTGAAAAGTGAATGAGTTAATGAGTAATCGTTGTTTGTGTTTACAATGACAGGAAAGGACCATAAGATGAGAATAAAAATATGGATGGGTTGAAATTCATCAACAAATAGAAACATACTTTTAGGCGGCGAAAGAAATTGTTTTCATTTAGGGACAGCATCGCGTATGTGTAACATTTTGTTCCTTAATAAGTTGACTGCAATCAGGCACCGACATTTGGCAATAGAAGTGGTGGTGAACATAATTACATAATAATTATCTAAACAGCATATTCAAATTGAATTCACAAATAAAAAGTCTGAGAGTAGGAGCAAACATAAATCGTTGGTGACGAAAGCAGTTTAATTTTTCAAGGGTTAAAAGATTACAGGTACCTAATATTCGTAGGTACGAGTACATTAAACGATAGGTACCTTGAAGCAACGAAGCTAAGACACACTTGAAACTGTGGAATTTGAAAACTTTTATTTTTTTTTTACGTAGAAAGTCAGTTACAGCGTAAACATGCCAATTTAAGACCTATAGTTTATTTCATATAGCTCACATACAATTTAGAAGGACAGAAGTCAGGGACTCACACTGGGCGCCATTTTTTACAGGTATACATAAGTAGGTAGAGAGGAATTCGGAATTATTTTCTTCCTCTAACTTATTCAATTTATTTTCTCATGCAGAAAGTATGATTGGAGGTTTTCATTTTGCTTGAGAAAGCAGACATTTGCATGGTTAAAGGGTTAAGGTTTGTAACTTCTTATCAAGCTGACAAATATTTACTATTGGACAAGAAACAGAAGAGGTTGCTCGCAAATGAGAAAGCGTTTGAATAGCTCTGGCAATGCGGTTCACTTCTTACATTTTCAAAACTTTAAGGAAGTCTAGGACGTCAGCAAAGTTTTCAAGGTACAGGATTTCATAAGAAATTGGAAACAAATTTCGGTACTATCGAGTCACTAGCAGAAGGAGAAGAAGAGTTCTTATTCCATTACTCAAATTAAGAACGGACCCAAAAGATTCCTTCAGCTACTGATCTCCCATATGGATCCAGCCTTAATATGTGATCCAGAAAGTAATCATTTTGATGTCATTTAATGGACATTTCCAGTCTTCAACGAATTTCACCCAAACCTTGGTGCCTTGTTCTGTATTCGAAGTGAATGGAGAACTTCATTCATCTACAGATTAGACAGTGACAGATGAATGAGCAATCCACAGTGTAGAACTTCAAGGCAAACCAATCTCGGGAATTTGCATTTGCACAGTTAAATTGCTTTTGAGGGCTTGTAATTATGCACAGTAATAAAGTTATCGAACAAGATCCTTTAGGACTCTAACCCACTAAGAGTGTAATATTTACAACTCGATCGATGTCGTTTACCACTGGTGTTTGCCTTACTATTGCCGGTGTTGGAAGAGGATTCAGGGAAAAAGTCAAGCACTGTATTCTATGTCAGACTGTCTGCCAATAATTTGCGCAATTGTTAGATATGTCTTCTTTTATTTTCAAGAGTTTTGACGGATTAGATATCAGAAACATTTCTTGTAAAAGCATTTTGTTGAGTACGTCGCTGAGGTGCTGGAAGTGCAGTCGGTTCTCAGAAGTGATTTGACTGATTTTAACTCCCACCCTTTAACATACAGATGGACAAATTATGTATAATATACCCCACCCTCCCATTGAACAGTAGTGTTCGGTATTACGAGTTTGAATATATAAAAATATTTTTTCTTTGTTATTACGGTTTGCCTCACACAACCACACATTGAACATCACAAATTGTTTCAATAAAATTCATGCGTTTGTTGTTATTAGAAAATAAACAAAGTATTTTAAATGTCAATAAAATACAAAGCACAATAAAGCTTTAAAATTCAGTTCATTAATTGAATTCACTTCAAATGTGTACACATAGTACTCAAATGGATGACTGATATAAATAAATAGGTTAAATGTATGTACATAAACAATGAAAGCAAATACGAGTATCGACAAGACAACACAATTAGATACATCGTAGTAAATTAAATTCAGTTTGTTGTATTAAATATTTTACATCACTTACAAGATAATCATCACTGTCATCTCGAAAAATTTGTTCTTCAACAAAATCTCCAACATATATTTCAAATAATAACTTGCCTATCAAATCATCGAAATTATCCTTTACAAGAATTGTTGCAACCATAATTTATGGGATACCACCACTACACAGCTACCCAAAGGATTTGTATATCCGAAATCTTTCAAAATTGCACTTAATTCAGAAAAAAAATAAATGTACACCAAATATTTTCTTTTACTGCCAATCGATGATGAGTAGTCCTTCAGACTGGTCGGCAATTAGTGAGCTTCGTAATTTTTTGTTGGGGGAAATCAAATGAGTAAAAATAATCACATGAGTGTTGGCAAGTGCGACTGATTTTTTATTTTATTTTGTACTAATGTCATCAGATTAAAATTTTTGATCTAGTTTAAGAGCCAATGAATGACAGATGTGCGGATAGAGAGCGTGATTTATTCGTGTCTACGGAGAGTTTTTGGCGGTGGGACTATAAATTTTACCAGTGGGGTAGGATAAGAAAAAGTCAAGTGCATGACTTGCACCTATACACAGGGTTATTCATTTTGTGCTTTAGAATTTTAATTTTAATTTAGTGGTTTAAATTTTGGACTATGCCATTACAAGTATGTATGGATCGGTTTAATCCGATCGACATGGGAGGAAATTCGATTTTTGTGAGGTCATTTTCGGCTGTATTGCGGCCATAATTTCACCGATGTTGGTTTTTAAGTGCTACAAAGATTGGCAATTGTCTGCATAGACATAATCTATAGCATAGACCAACAAAAAGAAATCCAATGGGGTCAGAGATCACACGACCTTGTTGGTCAATTGATGTTGCCAAATCTCGAAATTAAACCGCGAGGAAACTTTTTGTGAAATAAATGTTCGAAAAATCGGCGTCAACTTGTTGATTTTCCAGATATTTTTGTAGTAAGATGCAAATTTTAATGCGTTGAGCGGTGGTTAAACGTTACATATTGTAAAATGCCAATGCGAGAACTAACTACAGTGAGTCGAAAAAGTATTCGTTTCTTGCCAATTCTAGATGAAAAGTATGAATTACTTGTTAAAAACAAAGGCAAACAATATTAAAATTATTACTATTACTACGATACCAACCGAAATTCAACTGTCTCATTTTTGTTTCATCCACAAAAGCACACACACATTCAAAATCCTTAAGTTTTCCCCCCGAAAAAGTATTCGTGTGCATGCCTTTAAAATAAATATTCCTTGGACCTTGGTTAAAGAGAATTTTCCACTGCTTTTGAAGTCAAATGGTTCCGAGCAGGACATGGATAGTTTGAAGTTTGTTTCGGAAGTGATTGTTTTTTTTTTTTTTTTAAAAATAGTAAAAATGGGACGCAATAATCGTGAAACCACAAAAGAGCAAAAAATCATAATTAATTTATTAAATGAAGGTCGAAAATATAAAGAAATAAGTGAGTGTAAATAGACCAATTACGACAATTAAAAGTATGATTTACATTATGTATATAAAAAAAAACCAAGAAATATGAAAATGCTCCAAGATTTGGCCGGCCACAAAAGTTGACGGAGAGGAAAAAAAAAACTCAGACTGAGTGCTCCAAAGATTACTGCTGAGGTAGAAGCTGAGATGGGAAAAATAGTTTCTGATGATACAGTGCGTAATGTCCTCCACCATGCTGGTTATCATGGTCGCGTGGTTCGTAAAAAGCCATTGATAAGCAAGTTAAATAAAAAAAAAGCGCCTGGAGTATGCTAAAAAGTATAAAAACCATGACGAGCAGTTCTGGAAAAGAGCGTTTTTTACGGACGAAAGTAAATTTAATATTTTTCAATCGGATGGCAAAGTTCTAGTGTGGAGAAAACCACGAACTGAAATAGGGGAACAAAATTTAAAAGCAACGGTGAAACACGGTGAGGGTCCCTTATGGGCTGCATGAGCTCTAATGGATTAGGTGAGTTGTGCGTTTTCGAAGAAATCATGGACCACAAACACTATATTAACATCTTGAAGAATCATCTGTCTTGAAGAAAAAAACTGGATAAAATGGGTATCAGTAGTTCCTATATATTTACGCAGGACAATGACCCAAAACATACTGCGTGGAACACGAAAATGTGACTCCTATATAATACACCTTCATATATGCAAACTCCATCGCAATCACCATCTTCGGGATGCCATGGAAAAAAAAAAAAAAAAAAAAAAAAAACATTAGAAACAGGCGAATTTCCAACGAAAATGACTTAAGGACGGCGCTTTAGAAGGAATAGGCTTCCATATCATCAAACGTCACGGCAAACTTCCTTAGCTCATTACCAAGAAGATTGGAAGCAATAATTAAATGACCCACAAAATATTCATTTTACTTCATTATCTATTCATAATCTATTTATTTTTTATTCATTAGCTTTAAGAGACGAATACTTTTTCGGCTACGAATTGATATCTGAATTTTAAATTTCTTTGTTTAAAAATTAGTGAAGAATTGTACAATTTTTAGTTTAAATGCAAATGTCTTTTATTAAAGAAAAAATGACCTTTTTTTTCGTTTCAATAAGGAAAATTATTTTTCTTCGCGATAGGATGATACAGACGAATACTTTTTTGGCTCACTGTACCTGTCGCTATGGATGACAGATGGATTTGACAGATAACATATGGCAGGGATGTGAAATCTCAACCTCGTATGTTGTTTAATTGCAAACCACTTAGATTTAAAATTTAAACAAAAAGATTACATTTTTTTTTTTTTTCAAAATCGAAATGCTATTTAGTCTTGAAAAGTTTAATCCGCATTGATAGTCACAAGAAGTAGGCTCTAATGCCGATATTTTCGCAAAGCCAAACATTGACTTCAAGCCAGATTAGATTTGAAATTGACGTAATGCTCTTACAGCAGTCACGAGTCAAAAGGGAGGAAACGGTTTGACAGTTATAATTTTTCTAAAGTATTTAATAATGCTAAAAGACTAGATTTTCAAAATACTTGTAAATCGTCCATGCGCAGGTTCAATAGTTATGCAACAATACTTATTCACTGTGTCTTCAATTTTGAGTCAACATTTGTTGATTAATGTATTTCATCGATCCTCACAGTCAGACTTTCTGAATGTCGAGATCAGGTGTTAATGGCAAAGCAACTGAAGTGTTATAAAAATCTAAAATTTTGTTTCGAAAACTTGATAAAATCTTGAATTTGCTATATTTATAACGATTCACCTAATAAGAATCTTAATTATTATAATGCAATCCACAAAACTAAAGAAAAATACAACCTACCCAAAAAGCCTGTCAAAAATAAAACTCATATATAATATCTAAAAAAAAAAAAAAATAGCAAAGGAGTATGGAAACATAACAAAAACATAAAACAGAAAAACTAACACTGCATACATGAACTGTTTCTTTTTACCTAACTAACTTTCATTTTACATTTATACTTCTTGTGTTGTTTGTAAATTACTTCTTTTTTTTTGATTTTTGTTAGAAATTAGAAATAAAATATATTTTTCCTGTATATAAAATGAAATGGTTTTACCTTAGACGGTGATGTCCTATTATCCCTTTCCTTTGCACGATCCCGATGCCGACGACGCGAACTACTATGCGATGCATCGTCCCTGTAGCGATACTTATGTGCACGTCTTCCCGATGTTGGTGACTTACGGTGGGAACGTTTTGAGCGTTCTTTACGTCGTCTTGACGAACGATCATAACTATAAAGAGAAGAAGTTATAAATTAATAATGATGCTTTACAGATTTAATGAGTAGTTATTAAAAAACAAATACAGACGACCTTTTTAGAACCACTTCATCTTGAAGACTTAGCATATGATAGACAGATTTGGCAGTTTCTGAAGTTTATTTGTTTTAAGAATCTACGTAATAAATGAATTACAATAGATATATATGCACGTGAGACGTAAGATGAGATTGAGATATGTATATATTTTTTTTTTTAAAATTAAACTTCAAAATCTATTTCAGATTTCTATAATATAGTTTTGTTTCAGGAGTGGGGAGTAAGTAGCTACGTACATTTTTAAGGGGGTCTTAATTAAGTGGACTGACCTCAATGATCACTTTCGAATTGCTATCTGAATTAACTTTTGAAGACTTTCGGCATTAAAAGGTGTTTTAGAAAGAAATATGTTTCTAAAACTTTATTTATTGATTTTATAGGTATGTACGTAAACGTATGTATAATGATTTCGAGTGTCTATGGTTTAATTAACATTTATTAAAAAAAATATGTTTTCTTAACAAAGAGGGATGCCTAAAAATATGTTTCAAAGTCTGAAAATTTGATTTGATAAAACAGGTGTTTTATTGGTCTTTAGGAAATGATTAATTAAACCACTGCGAAGCTTAACTCTTTTATTATTAAAACATCGCTGTTTTTACTTGAATAAGACTGAAACCAAAGGGATAAAACCATCATTTATGAACACATCCGTCAATGACAACTTAAAACAAAACAGTCTATGTGTCCCGGCTAAATGAACGGAGTCAATGCTAAGCATAAATGTTATTTTGTAAATTTTTATTAAAAAACGCAAGTAATTTAGGTTGTTTAATATACAAACTAGATAATAAAATAAATATATGTATACACCATGTTCTCAAGTTTATAAAATGGCTCTATTGTGAATAAATGGAAACAATTTAGCTAAGACACTCACTATCTATTGAAATTTCAGTAATGGCGGACGCTGAGATGGATGATAAATTGAACAAAATATTTCTCATTAAACTAAGCAACAATCTATTCCGCAAAACGAGCATGCCATAAATTAGTAAATATAGCTAATGCGTAAATCAATCTGGGTTGCATTCCCCAATTCTTTCCAATGGGCTTCTCACTCGGCTACGTAGAGCATAAACTATTGAACCAATTCCGATGAAACCATGACAGGTAATCAGTGATATTTTAAGTCAGATATACTTAGACTTGCCCACTAGATGGAGCAATAAGTGTATACATGCCTCTCGTCACCCAGAACAAAAACTACTGAGTTGTAGCGACTCACTAACTCACTGATTCGTTTAACATCGTATGTATCAAGAAAACACCTGGACCAACAAATTTTAAAATAAGGGGTAAAAGGGATTATGAAGCTTTCATGACTACCTTATTCAATTTACCACATAATCATTACATTTTTTTAATTCATAACATTACTTAATTCAATAACAGCTTATCTGATTTCAATAACATTTAAAATGTTTTTAGTAGATTATTTGACGACTAAATATATTTCGAGCTATAAATTATCTTGAAGCTGAGCAATCAAATAATCACCAACAGTGGAGCAGCAGTCCATAAGTTTGTTGCAGTTGTATCATTGGCATGTTCAGTTGAGAGCACTGGGCGAGTGGTATGATTTCTTTTAAATTTTGTTTGTCTGTTTTGGTGGGACTGAATTACATTCCGCGCTATTATGAAATTATTTTGAACATTTTTTTTTATTTTTTATACTGTGGTTTGAGGACTTTTTCCGTCCAATTGGGAAACATGTTTAAAGAGGTACAGTAGCACATCGGAAAATTTACAAATTGGCCGGACAGGGAAATTAGTAGACTACATTATTTGTACGGGACAGGTGAAGCATCTACAATCGTTGGACGGGAGTATTTTCTTTTGTACTGTACTTGCGAAACCAGACGGGGGGTCAGCTGGCAGAGAAGATATTTCTATGATAAGTTTTTGTTTATTTTGTTACCGTAAAAAAAAAAAAGTTCGTTTAAGGTTTAAGTGTACAATTGATTTGCATAATAGGGAAATAAATATGCTAAGTTTAAGTTTACAAACTAGGGATGTGCCGGATATTCGTACCCGCGAGAAATCCGCCGAAATGAAATATCCGTATACATGTCTTTTGTCACGGATATTAATATTTTGTATATGGTGTTCTTATTGCTAACTTGCACTTATATTACTCTATTATTTCCTTTCTTTGTAAAGAAGAATTTTGTTTCAGTTGACATCAATAAAACTTACGTTTAGAGGGTGATTTAAGGAACAAAAGCTATTTTGCGACCGAATTCGTAGGTGATGGGGTTGTTGAAAGAATGAATAAAGTACGGTCACAGATTTTAGTAACAAAAAGATGAGATTTCTTTAAGATCACTTCAATTTTCTCATCAACGATTAAGTAAGAAGAAAAGTACTTAAGAGATCAGTTGTTGGGAACGGAATGATACATTTTTTCGTGACTATACATGTCTTTGAATGTGTTTGGTCTTAAGGACATGCTAATTTTACCAAATGTTTACTTAAATATTTAAGAAACGATTAGGCTTTTGAACAATTATTAAGGATAATTTATTTGTTCTAATGACATTCATGACAATCAAACAAATTACCTACTGCTTTTTATCCAACCACTTTGCTTATAAATGTTTTCTTCTATCCTTAACCATTTCACAGAAAAGCAGAGTGGACAAATTTATGAAAGTGAAGATTTTCTTTGATCGAAATTCTTTTAACTGAAACGTTGATCGACCGAGTGGGGACACGTGCGTCTTATAATTTATTTTCTTGAACTTTGTTATTATTTTTGAATATCTGTATCCAAAATAATCCGTATTCGCGGATGATTTGATGGATATATTCTATATTTACGTTTCTTTTCAGGATACATGAATTCATTAAAATGGACCCGCAATAACTTTCAGATTTCCGGTGCCAATTCCGATCTTCTTATACCCAAATAATACACTTTACCATACCATCCTGTTTATTCGTTTTCACGTGCGAAATTGAAAAGAAGAAATCATTTCTTGTTAAAATCAACAAATCCAGTCTAAATAAAACCATAATTTATTGGTCTATTAATATTTTGTTTCTTCGCACACGCAAAATTTATATACATACAAAAATATATTTCTGTAAAAAGCAAATATGTACATACATACTCGTACTCGTATGTATATGGCATCATTCAAAATGACAATTGTGGGTAGCCGAAAAAATCAGCTGGTGGCTGCCAAAAGCCAAAATGATCAGCGAAGAATAAAAATTAATTTCCCGTGTTACAGAAAAATAAAAACTTTTGCCAGATATGAGTACGGGTATATGCAACATGTTTTTCACCATAACAACACACTTGAAATGATCTAAGAAATTTCCCCATGTGCTATACATTAAAATGAAAGTTTAAGTTAAGAATAAAAAATATTTCATGATTGACTCATGTTTTCTCATAAACAATGTTTTTTTCTCTTGATAATAATGCTGATAAGCAATCCATGAGATGTTAATTATACATCAGAATTTAAAGCAATTTACGCATTTAACAAATGTGGTTATGAACACCTGCAACATGACAGTGAATGCAATGCAAAAGTGAAACAATTAGATGCTTAGTGCGTGTCATTTTGCAACAAGTGATGTCTTCTCATGTAAAACACACTTGTAATAATATTTAGAGCAGAAAATATTATAGGTAGTAGGTAGTTGTTGTAAATTAGGCAAGGGCTTGCTAAAATTTTTTTTTATTTAATAACAAAACACGTACAGAAAATTCGTAGCGCATGACTTCAAATGAACAATATCACTAAGATGCCGCCCAAGCAGAATTGTGTGCTCCCAGCACATCTTTTTACTTTTTTTTTTTCTTTGTTTAAATTTTCAATTATTAATTATAGTTTAATGGAACACAAAATGTAGGCAGCGTAAGCACCATACATAGTTGTAATATATCCCAGCGAAAAGCGGTGCGCGCGGTAACTTAAGATTTTTCGTTTGATCTAATTAAAAAAAAAAAGCAAAAAGTAGAGTAAAATATCAATTAGATAATTTATTTTAAATGAATAATTAAAATAGAAGAACAAAAACAACTATACACTCGCGCGTGCAATACTTGTACACTGACGACGATCAAATTTTACACTCAATTGTAGTTTAGTTTGGGCAAATTACCACCACCGACACTGAGAGAGGGATACTAATTATGGTTTAAGGGGCACCGCCGAAACAATTTTTATAAACACTGCAAGAGAACTCGAATTTAATTTCATTTATTTCCTAATTTTGCTTTGCGAAGAAATACTCGTTGGACTGAGAATGCGATGCGGCGATTACATCGGACTGCAGCCAGTACCTATGTGGACTGCATCCCGACTGGGATTTATTTATGAGTTTAGTTTGTTATCAGTTGACATTCTGATAACATGGCGATTATTTCGAGGATTTCAGTGTAATAAAAAAAAAAAAAAAAAAAAACATGATTGGTGTGGGGAAAGGCGTCATTGAGACGAGTCGGCATATAGCTACTCGTAAAGTGAAATCAATTTTTTTCGAGGTTCTCGCCATCGAGCGCACATGACATGTTTATTACGAAATGTAGACCGCTCTCATAAATAGGTTATTGATCAAGGGAATTGGTTTGCATGCCAAGTGTAATATGTCATTTGGTCATAATTGATCGTGTAGAGTGAGAGTCTATGCTAATTTGACTCGATATGGGCTGCCAAAGTTCTCATTTATGCGGTTTGAAATATTTACACTAAACGGATGCTCCAAATGGCGGATTTTTATTTTTAACTATCTCATCAGGATGTGGTAACAGCGAATTAAATTTGAGTTAAGTATGTTAAAAGGAAAACAATTGTATACAGCTGTGGTTCTCAAACTTTTTCGAAAGCATACTCACTTTTTCAAGCATACACATGCATTTTTCCACCGCCCAATAGTATTAACTTGTATGTAAGGGAATATACTTCTTTAGTGTATCTTCAATAATAAATAAGCATTCATATGTCAAACATTGGTTAAATACCGATGTACAACTAACTAAAATAAAATCGTTAGACAAGTTTTCGAGACAATCTGAATTTTCAAAATCTGTTCAGAGTAAAGGAACTTTATTTTTGGGGCTAAAATAAATTAATTGAACTGTAAATTACGGTTTCTAAGTTTACATTCCGTCTTTATTTTTATTTAAATTTTGTAAAATATTTTATCGAAAGAATATAAAAGTCGGAATCACCCTGTATTCCGAAAATCAAAATCGGACTTTCCTATACTATAAGTCTAGCAAAGTTTTAGCTATCTAGATCATAAAGACACTTCTGGAAGAAGTCGACAGGTACATACGTAATATTAGGAAATTATACAGGGTGTAAGCGATAAGATGTGCCAAAACTGCACTGGTGAATCTAGGGATAATTTTAAGAGTAGAATAATATAAAAATGATTTTCAAGTTAGGGCTTTTTTTTTTAAGGAAATTTCCAAATCCCGGAGCACTCAGACTCAGACGAACTACTTTTGTGGTTGTGGTTGGAGAAACTTGGATTTTATTCGTTTCTCTTTTATGCTGGGGTGCCTGTGGTTGCTGTTTCCCGTCCGCGCTTGAACCTGCATTGTTCGGGTTACAAGCGAACACACTACACCATGACCACCCCTAAGTTAGGGCTTAGTTTACGAAATATTATCCCGACGTGGAGTTTGAGGTAGCCTGTTTCGGCTTTCTTAGCTCATCTTTAAAAGTCTGCATTGGATGTAAAGTTTGACCATTCTGATGAAATGTAATTAGCAGACCTAAAACACTATGTAAAACTTATCAGCGTTTAAGACAGATTGGGGAATTTTAGTACATACCTTCTTCTTGACACTAATCTATATACGATTGCACTTTCACGTTGAGTTTCGAGTTCTGCAGTTTTGTTCTAGTAAAAAGGCTAGTTATACAGGCCTACTACACATAAAATTTTATGTCTGAAAAGGCGATCTTAGAATAGAGACTTTTGAAGTTCAATGGTAAATGTTTTGTTTCTCATAGAATTAGAACTCTTTTGCGGAGTCCACTATCAGAATAATATCAAATTGCCTAGACAGGGTAAAAGAGCCATCTGATTTTTGAGCGCTGAACTGAGGATGATATCTTGAGAGTTGGACTTTCTTTAATCTGGTTGACTTTATCTCCCATTACTGCGTTCGCCGGTATCGTCTTAATGAAAAGCAGTGCTTTCCGTACAAGGCTAAGGCATACGCTATTGTCGGGAAACTGAATGCTGATTTTATGTTTATGTTTGGATACGTGGTAAGATGGCAATTATTTTTACAAAATAAAGTCTACATGGCAGTAGTGTCTTCCGGCAAAGTGTAGAAAGAAGAATCTCTTATAATAATATGACCGCGATCACTGAGCGGGAGGGAGGTTCAAGGTTCGCATCTAAGAGAAGACAAAAAAAAAGAAGTTCTCTCACGGTTTCACCTCTCGCGAATGTCTGACAAACTTCTGAGAGTAAAATTATCATGAGAAGCTTCTCTCAATCGAAAAAATTGTCTTTCGGAAACGGCATAAAACTGTAGGTCTCAACCATTCGTGCGGCGCACTGCAAGAGGCTAGGCCAGGCCCTGTATTGGGCTCCAAAATATTTATTTATTTTTTCCAAAGCATTCTATTTTTTCCAAAGCATTCTACACTATTCGTATCAATTTATATTTTCCAGACCTTTTGTTAGCCTAGCGCTACAGTGAACTAACAAGCAGAAGAATGTTTCTAAATTATCTGAAATATAAACCTGAAAAACATATCGAATGAACAGACTCTCTATCATAGCCCATAGTTCAGCGCCCCGTTGATTCTCCTCTTGAATATCTGAAGTGAATTTCAAAGATTACTCGTCTTGTAGTAGATAGAATTTTGCTAGAGATATTCGCGCGGTTGGCAACAAACGCCACATCCCTAGGGAACATTTCATTAAGGTCTTTGGAACATCTGCCATGGTGGTATCTATAGAATAGGCATAAAATTGCTACCAGTCTTCGATGAGCCATCGTTTGGACACTGTACGCTGCCAAGCTCAGATCTAAAAAATATTTCCAAGACTGAGTGAGGGTTTTTGAAAAGCTCGCATTCACGAAGTTATTATAAGCATAGCTATTTTTGGACCCCTATTCTAGTTCTACACTAAGGATATGGCCCTTAAGGTTGCGCAGATGAGTAGCTGCTTTACCACGGAAAAGCATAAGAAGGACGACTAGACCAAAGCCTCTAGGCTTGGATGAGTTTTGCTAACACCCCGCCCCACGATTGACAAGGATGATGGCCTGCAGTGTCTTACGCAGACTTCTCATCGGTTAGGAGACCTATAAGTAAAGTTGTAACAATATTTACGAAATTCCTATCTATCGTAAGAGCAAAATTGAAAAAAGATTACGCACTGCCTAACAAGCTTAAACTAATGAAAAATGTGTTGATTAAATCTGGTGAGGTTTCGGTAATCATCAAACAAACACTATTGCATCGCACGTGCATCGCTCATTAAAAAATAAACTTCAAACTACTCAAGACTTGCATAATAAGAGATCAATTTTCCTACTTAAAAAGTCAAAAAAAAAAAAAAAAAAAAACAAATCACTACTTGTCAATTCAGAACTAAATCTCTCCAAATAAGATCAGCCGACCGCGTGTTGGTGGTTTTTAATTAAAACCCCATGCTAAATTGGTAAAGGTCACACATCAACAAGTTGAAATGCGTGATTAAAATTTATCGCGTTTTATTTAAAAGAAACAATAAATCATTCAATAGATTCTAATGTCCAATTAGTGCTGAGGTATTAATTAATCATAACACAACTCCGGGACAGAACTCAAGTAAAAAAAGACCAAGAAAGCCAGCATAGATGTTTATTTGCATAATTCCCACCAACCAACACCATTTCGAGGAAGAAATTAAAAGTATTTAAAGATTTATCTTATGCGATATATAGGTGTAATTTGCCAATACAAATTTGTTAACGCGCCTCTAATTAATTGTCTGCGTGGTCAGTACTAGAATTGCTAAAAATACTAAGAATGCCCGCATTCAACATATCGTGATGAAGTTATGGAATACGGAATCAATTTGTCGCTTTTGTTTGAAGTTGAAGTTTATTACGTATTCTATTGGATTGTATGTAAATTATATATGTACGAGTAGAAGTTAAGTCACCAAGATGAGTAAAGTTTGGTATCCTTTTATGGTCATTGTCGTCGATTTTTTACCATATTTGTTAGAATGGCGCAATGCAGTAGCTTTTTATAATGCGGAAATTAACACGGCTTTTTATTGCTTTATTATGATAGATTATAAAAAATTGTTTATTGGATATTTCCGTCATATTTTTTTTAGAAATGGATATAATAATTCTATTTGACAACTCCTAAAGTCGCTGTCAAGTAAGGTGATGGTAAGTTGCATTTCAAATTTCACTCACTCACTAGCTCACTTTTGACAAATGGAAGAATTCAATTCATATTTTAGACTAAAAATTGTGCATTAGTGTACCTAGTCATAAATACTGGTTTAAACGCACTCATTGTGAAATAAGTGTTGAACACATCCATTCTATATTGACAGGTGTTCAGTGAGTGACATTTATATTTAGATAACGCGCAAAAAGATTTGCATAAAAGTCGTTTGTAAATATGTAATTTGGCCTTCACAAGTGTAATACGAAAGGAATCGTTCAATAAGCAAAATGACAGAGTCCGATCATCCAAAGGATCATTAGAACTCATTCCGTGAGTCAAATCAGTTCAAGAGGTAAAAACAACACAAGGATGGAACAATGTTTTTGACTTCATATCAGCAGACGATTGGCCGTCGGTAGTCTAGTCCTCAATCCTTTGGTTTATAAGATGTGGTTTATTTTATAGTCGATGGCTTGTTCCACTCGACACCCAAATATTGAGTCCTTGAAGCGTACACTTATCCGTGCAGTGAACAACGAGGTGCATGGTGCGATCGATGAGCGGCTCAAGGCCTGCATAAATGCAAATGGCGGCCATTTTGAATAAATTGCTTAAATATTGTTCGCTTTTTTTTTTTTTATAATTTGCACGTGTAAAAGGGGTTATGAATACCCTTACACTAATTTTAGGACACGGGCGTTGAGGAAAGGGGAAGAGACAGAGGGAAAGACAGATTGGTGTAGTTGGTTTGAAACTGGTATTAAGTTTCAGTGAACTCCAAGGGTGGCTGTTCAGATAACTGGGGAGCTTGTTTGTTTTTGCTTTTGTCGTTGCTCATGATTCACAGTATTTTTTTCCGTCCTCCTGATGTCATCATCACGATCAATTTGCATTTTAGCCATATGACCGCCCTACTGCCAGTGTTATGCCTTCGCAGTAGAGTTGACATAAGCTTTGATCGACTTTTTATTTATTTCATGCGAAATAAATAGATGATTATTGACATCAGGATTCGAACTGTGAACCTGTAGCGTGACAAGCGATGATGTTACCACTACACAACGGCCACCCTCATAATTATAATTGCTAAATAATTATTTAAAGTTTTGCTTGTATTGTTAGGATTATATTTGGCCTCTTGATGGTGTAGTATGTGCACAGCAGATGTATGCAGATGAGAATTATATTTTGCCACAAGATGGCGCAGTAAGTATATAAAATCTTTTTTGTACTCAGAGCAGAGCTTATTGAACCGATAACAAAAGACAAAAAGTAAACCGGATACACGAAATCACATAAAAAGTAAGGAACCGGCCGTCCGGCGACCCAGTGAAACGACGCATAACAATTCTTGCTGCCATTTACCACTGCCCCTGTTGTCTATCATTCTTATCAACGACCTGCAGCATATACTCCGATGCATGCTGTCACACTCATTCTGTATAATTTATCAGCATCGAGTAATGATAGCGGGTACATATAATTTAAAACCGATGCATGCTGTCACACTCATTCTGTATAATTTATCAGCATCGAGTAATGATAGCGGGTACATATAATTTTTTGTTACTTAAAGAAAATTTCCAAATCCCAGAGCACTCAGACTCGATTTCTGTCCATTTTACTCCTACTAACAGGCAGCAACTCCTTTTCGGTGTAGTAGTTGGAGAAATTTAAATCTTATTCGTTCGTCTTTCATACGCTGGAGGTTGTTGCTTGCAGTTTCCCGTTGGGGCTCGAACCTGCACAGTTCGGGTCACAAGCAAACACACTGTCCACTACATGGTGGGCACCCTCTAGTTACACGAAGAGCTGCCATATCTCCAGCACGACCAGCCCTCATATGTTGTGCGTGGTTGTTTCCCATGACCGAAGCTGAACTTAGTTGGATTCCCAAGACCGCCTTATAGAAGGATTGGAGTTGCTGGTTTCCCACTACCGCCCTCAAAAGGTAGAATTTGCTGGTTTCCCATAACACTAAGCGCTTGTTTGCTAGGATGATTTTTTTTTTTTTTTTATATAATTTGCGCGCGCCAAATGGGATATGAATACCATTAAATTATTTCAGGGCATGGGCGTTTGTAGAAAATTGAGAGAGAGAGAGAGAAAGAAAGATTTTTGTAGTGGGTTTGAAACTTAGGTGGTATTAGGTTTCAGTAAACTCCAGGGGTGGCGTCCAGATAACTGGGGAGCTTGTTTGTTTTGTTTTTTGTCGTAGCTCATGATTCACAGTATTTTTTTTTTCGCCCACCTGATGCCATCATCACGATCAAATTGCATTTTAGCTATATGACCACCCTACTGCCAATGTTATGCCGTCACAGTAGAGTTGACTAAGCTTTCGCAATTGATCGACTTTTTTATTTATTTCAGACGAAATAAATAGATGATTGTTGAGATCAGGATTTGAACCGTGAACCAAGAGCGTGACAAGCGTTGATGTTACCACTACACCACGGCCACCCTTATTATGATGATGCTAGGATCATTATCGTATCGATCCGGCGAACAAAACTTGCAATACTACAGAACGTTTATATATTTGCTTCACTTTTGCTTTCGGATCAATTTCATGATTCCGGTACTTATGAGTGCAGGGTAACAAAAAGTCTGTTTGCCTGTGTAATATCAAAATTTTTTGCTAGCCCGCAAATAGTTTCAAATTATTATATATTAACTTTTATTCTGGAAGTAATAAAAGGAGGTGGAGCAGATCGTTAAAACTCCCATTTGATATGGAGGTACTTGGTTGAAACCCAACCTACGTTTTTCGTAAAAAATCGAAAGAAACCTCCACAAACAGTTCTACTCGTACACAACCAACAATATTTTGTGTACTTTCTGCTTCAACAAATTTATAGTTTCGACTTCTTGTCTGACTGTCTCATTGCCAATGAAATATTTGTTTTCATTTAATGCATGACTGAATATTTTTGCAATTCTCATCTGCACATCGCGCTCTAGTGCTAATTACATAATCAAATAATAAATTTAAACCTAACGCTTGTTCAAGTAGGCGCGCAACCGCCATCGCCAATTGCAGATACATTCATTCGCAGATTCTAGTGTTGCAAAATATACTATAATCTCATTTTACACTTTGAAGATAATTAAAAAAAAAATTAAAATATTGTAGTCCAAATATTTTACCTTGTCTAGGTGAAAGGTGGTCGCAGATATATGGCAAGGCGGTACGCCATCGATTGTGCGTAATCTTTTGCAATTGAATCAATGTTTCGCTCAATTGGCGCCACTAGTTAAATTGAAGGTTTACACAAAATTTATTGATTTCCGACAAAAGTTAGAACTAAACCCAAAGCAAAGCCTCCTTTGACAATTCAATAACATACGCGCCCAAGCAAGCTACTGTTTATAATGAATAGAGTTACATTTAAATTTACATAATAATTACAATGATTTAGAGGAATAGTCGCAGTAATTCATTTTGCTTGTTGAAGCCAGTCAGCTAGTCAACCAACTGGTCTACGTGGGCACATGTCTATGACTGGTGTTAGCTGGTGCCACCACTTGTAGCCATGGTATTTTGATGTCTTATACTGTGCGTGGTCTTGAGAGAGTACACTCCGCGGCTACTTATGATACTTTGCGCGAATAGATACATCTGTGGGTTACCCAAATTTGTCATCGACTGTTAGTGTGTGTGTGTGTTTGCGATTTTTGCCAAGATTAAGAGTATTTCGAAGAGTATGGGCGAAATTGGGTGTTTAGCAAGGACGGACGTTTACATTTACTAACATGTTAGATTGCTTTTATGTATTAAATTGTGGGTCTTAGGTGGTGGTTTGGTTGTGACATTTCGTTCTTTGATTGGTGTTACGAGATTAGGAGATTCGAGTACACCTACATACATCAAAGTGTAGTACCTATAGATTGTTTTTTTTTTTTTTTTTTAAGTTGCAGACCCCCGCATAGCAAATGCGGAACAGTTATGTAAGACAGTATGGGAAGGCTTTGCAATGACGTTAAGATAGAGTTGGTATGCAATTCTGTTAATTTTAGTAGAAATGGGAGCCGTTAAGCATAATAGTGAAACGAGAATATGTCTGTCTGTTTGTGGGGATGTACGCGATAAATTTGAAAACTAATGAACAGTCTTTGTCGGTTTCGTATTGTGTTCTTTGTGGGATGTTTTATGCAGCTTTTATGAAGCTGATCAGCAACGATCATTTCTTAAGCCCTACCAAAATTACTTTCTTTGTTCAATATTTCAACGCAAGATGAAAGTTTAGTACTTATCCAACAAATCTGGTGGTCTATTGCAGTCATTTAGTTGCATTCCTTCGAAATCAGAGTGATGGGAACAAGGAAATCTATGAGCAGCAAAAATTTCTGATGCACTACGTGGACGTCAATTGGTAGATACGAGTATAGAAAACTCTTGTCTCTTCATGTCTATAGGCTTAGGCTAAAAACATAGTAGAGACCAGCGATGCTAACAGTTTTTCACGAATTCTTGAACTTTTTCTCTTCACTAGGTCTTCATGTCTACAGGCTTAGGCTAAAAACATAGTGGAGACCAGAGATGATAACAGTTTTTCACGAATTCTTGAACTTTTTCTCTTCACTAGGTCTTCATGTCTACAGGCTTAGGCTAAAAACATAGTGGAGACCAGCGATGCTAACAGTTTCTCACGAATTCTTGCACTTTTTCTCTCCACTAGGTCTTCATGTCTAAAAACAAAGTGTAGACCAGCGATGCTAACAGTTCCTCACGAATTCTTGAACTTTTTCTCTCCACTAAGTGTACGTTAGATTTTTATAATAAAATTAAACTTTCGAAATATAAATACATACGTTTCTATGACTGAATACATACGTTTCTATGCAAGAATACTTCATTAAACATTTCTTTTGCAAAAACTGTCGGCCTTTTATTATATCAGTGATTATATCAGTGTTGTGCGGCTTTCCATGTTTCCGGTCATTGTGCCCTTCTCAAATAGCTTTTTTGACACAAACGCTTGTTAAACATTTAATAGGATTGAATCTATTTTCAAATTTTAACAATTTTGTTTGTTCTTGATCCCAAAGATATCGTCCTGAATATCTCAGCAATTTCGGTTCATTTTTCAATAATCTATAACAGTGCCATCTTTTGTATCCCAGTCACATTAAATACCGAATACATGTAGCATACTTTTAGGATTGTTATTAATGAATATTGTATTTTATATGCGCAAATTTAAAAAGCATTATCCGGCAACATTATCTTCTTTTGTACTAAATTGTACGAACCAAATTGAAAATTTTTAAATTGAATGATTTTTCGAATTTTGTAACCTTTAAATTTAAATAACTTTTATGAACATATGTTATATTATTTTTACATTTCATGCATGCAGAAGAGGTAAACGACTTAAAAAAACAAAAAAAAAAAAAAAAAAACAAAAATATAACGACATCTTGGCTGAGAATAGTGGAGAAATGGTTATATTGCTCGCATCAAAAACGTTTGTAGTTAGAACCTGTGTAGCAGCTCTTATCGACTAGATTATTTCACAAACCAGTTAACACTCTTATCAACTAGATTTGGTAGTAAACCTGTTATACCACAACCAATTTATACGGAGAGAATTTTTTTTAAATTCGCTGAATAGGGCTGAGGATAGGAAAGGGATTAGAATTATTTTTTTATTGCCAGGTAATCCTTTTTAGGTATAAATGTGAAGTTTCATGTTGATTTACCAATTAGTTAGCCTGCAGTAGTCAGAAGAATGAGTTAAAGTCTGTGGCAATTTTAAAAATGTCAAATAGTGAGTTCCGCGCAGTAATTAAATTCCTCACAAAACAAGGGAAAAGTGTGGAAAAAATACTAAGTAAAATGCAAATAGTTTACTGAACTTCTTGGCATGGGCTTATTTAAAGAAGGTAGACAGTCATTAGAAGATGATGACCGCCCTGGAAGACCAAGAATCGTCGGTTCTAAAAGTCGAGGATGTCCTCATGGAAGATAGTCCACTCAAACTAAAGCAGAAATGTTCAAAATATCGAAACTACGAGTTTTAAAATTCTACATTTCGGAGAAGTATAGCGACAATCCAGCAAAAGTTATTAACAAAATTGTTACTGAAGATGAAAGTACATTATATTATGACCCTGTGATCTAGCCTCCAAGAAGTTTAAGGTTGTACCATCGGTTGAGAAGATCATGGAAGCAGTGTTTTGGGGCACACAAGGAGTCCTGTTAATAGATTATAAACCAAAAGGCAACAGCATAACAGCAGAATACTACGCCAATGTTCTAAGACGTTTAATAGAATTTACTAAAGCAAAAAGGAGGGGAGGATCAATAAAAGGCATGCTGTTACTCCGTGACAACGCACACGTTCACAAGGCTTAAATTGACATGGCTGCTATGAAGTCATGTGGCTTCCTGGAATTAGCTCATCCCTCTTAAACCTGGCACCTAGTTATTATTACCTGTTCGCAAATTTGAAGATAGACTCACGTGGAAAGGGTTTTATGACTAAACGTAGACGTAAACGAGCATTTTGAAGGCAAACCGGAGAATTATGTTTAGGAAGTCCCTTTCTATTCCATTCCGAGAACTCAAATAATTGCTCCTGTATATGGAGATTGGCCACGGTACAGTGGGTGTATTTGTTTGTGACCCGAACTGTACAGGTTCGATCCCAAGCGGGGAAATGCAAAACAACAGCCACCCGAGTATAAAAGGGAAACGAATACCTCCAACCACTACTTGGAAGTTTCCATTTAAAAATAAAAAAAAATTTCCAATATTTTGTAAATTAATTACGAGAGTTGTCCAACTGACATAGGTTATTGTAACCAATACTTAAGCAAATAACCCTGCTAAACCTGGTGAACATAGGCCTAAAACTTTGTCAGTAATGACCCAAATACCACAATACCCGATCTTCCTCTATTTTAACGTTTTAAGTCACAACCTCTAGATGCCATTTAAAGTGTACACCCTTTATTTAATCCCGTATATCCTTGTGGCATTTCTTTAACCGATTTCTGTGCTTTTATTCAGTTTATTAAATTACAGTCGAAAGTTAAAGCAAGGATGATAGCCTCTGTGTAGTACCAAATTCTACGTAGGGACCACAATTTTAACTCGGAAGGCATTCATAGAGGCCGCAAAAATATACGTGATACCCATCCGATTCGCTGTTCATCACGGAAATTCTATAAACTTCAAATCACTCAAAAAAAAAAAAAATACCCAAAAGCAACATCAAATCAAATCATCAAACAACCACACCATAAACGTCAAAACGGGTGTAAAGTGTAAAAATACTCCAAATACGTAACTGTCACAAGCGGCTAACGGATGCATGAGGGGGGCTAGAAAAAACTGAAAACATCAAACTAAACTGTCAATTAACAGACAGTTCCAATGCTCTTCCCCCGAATTTGAATTCTAGTCAAGAGATTTTTACCATATCGGGGCAGACTACCGGGCAACTAATGTCGTAAACTAGCTGGCTGACGCCACAAAAACCCAAACGAGCGCTGAATAATCACAACAGGTTGTCACAGACTGCAGTCAGCACACAACTGTAACGACAAATACCGAGGGCCAAAGGAAGAGACAGCAAATCCAGAAACGACGACAAAGCACGATTGAAATGTTTTGTTGACATTGAGAATAGTAAATTATTTTATTTATATGATTTAGAAAGAGACAGCTGCGCTTTTTAAACTAATTCGTCTGAGCATTGGCAGTGACTGGTTAAGTGCGCTCGCACTGTTTAGGTGTTGAGAGGGATTCTTGTGGTAGGTTGGCTTTGATTTGGTGCTTGCTGGACAGACCCCTACTCAAAATCTGACACTAGATTCTTTGCAGTAAATTAATCAAATCTATGTGTGTGTTTGTGTATTTGGACTTGTCGCATGGGAGACAAGTGCGCTTGTGGAATTGGCTATATTTGTCGCATACGGGTTGTCTTCTGTCAATCAAATTAGACCGATTACGTGGAATGATATACCGCAACGACACGACGTGAGAAAGATCCGCGATGTGTGGTGTGGAAGGAAGTGTGGTGTGTTTAGACACGTCATCGCTATGATTGTTATATCATTTTACGGTGGCAGCTGCATGGACGAATTAAAGGCGAAATGCGAGCAAATGAGTTAATTAAATTTAATTTTATGTGAGTGCAAAAAAAAAAAATCGAAAATGAAAAACCTTCAGATCACCAGACCCGTGGCGGTTGAGGTTTAGGACACGGGGAAATGCTTTACAATGGCTTTAATTGTGGTATTGTAAGAGCAAAGCACTTCCTCAGATTTGGATGGGGATCAAGCAAATGTTCAGAGGTTGTTGGACCCAATTAAGACAATTGTATTTGGATGACCGAAAAAAAAAAAAATTGGTTTGCAGGAGCGTAAGGCAGTTATAACATTTTAAATTTAAATATTACGCCATGCCTGTATCAAGTTTTTGTCACAAACGTGTTTAAAGACTACCCGATACTTCTGTGGCATCGGTTCAAGACCTATTGGACTATTAATAGAAAACTAGCTAATTGGTTTTGTAGTACAGCAGGGTAAAGGGTTTTTCAATAAGGACATAACAATTTTGTATTTTTAATAAGGAAACGCCGAATAATTGAGATATCGGGCTGAAATTTATTCCACATGTTAAATTGAAGTATGAAATTCGATCTCGTTCATATGACCACCGTTCATGTGAGCTAATTTCCCACCACTTTTCCACACATATCGGCCGGAACGTTCGCGTTCGATATTGTAACGGAGAAGTTTCGGAGCTTCCAATGATCAAGAGGCTTCAGTTCTTGAGTTAATTTGATCTTGTAAGGGTCTGGGTCAAGATCTTTACGCAAAATTCGCCACAATGTGGACTGAAAGATTCCCAATTCTTGTGAACGGACTGAGAATTTTAACTCAGAATTTCGGTAGTCATTTTTAATAATTTCCAAACATTGCTTGTTCGTGAACTTCACCATGATAAAAATGACGTTTTGACACTGACAGAGTTTAAGAGTTTGCATTAAAATTGTTATGTCGCTATAAACCCTATAAACTCTTTACTTACCCTCTCATTCTTTATTTCAGACTTTCTTAATGCGGCTGAACCGATTTTCATGAAAAAGAAAACAAATTGATTGGCAATTCAAAAAAAGTAAGAAAAGTTGCAATCCGTCTTAAAATACAGCGACATCTTGCTGCTTTGCTTAGAGGCTATTTCTTTGATTGTAAGAGATCTGATCAGAAAAACTATTGTTCGGACATTTTCTAAAAAAAAAAAATGGTTTATAACCGTAAGTGTCGGATTCTGATCGAATTTTTAAAATAAAGCTCACTCATGACTGTATATGGCTTTGAAATTTGTTTTTTTTTTTTTTAAAGAAAACCCTCAAAAAGTGGGCGTGACCCTATACGATATATGGATGAATTCTAATAAACATATCGAAAAACCGATTTTTTAATGTCGGCCTTCTTAGGTAAAAATTTAAAGCCCGAAAACTGGTGACAAACTGTCGGACGAATGGACGAACATGGCTTAATTAACTAGGTAGTTGGAACTGATCATTTTATGTAGAACTTTCAGTATTTCTCTATGTTACAAACAATAGTCAAAGTCGCTTATAACGACGGTCCTTTAACCATTAAATCCGACAGCTTTACATAGGAAAACCTATAAAAAGTGGTCATTATATGTATTGTGTCAACATTAACATAACCCTATCTAGGTATGCAGCATCGTATAAAAAGAAAACCTTGTTGAAAGTTTGAATGCGGTCAGGTTCGCATTAGTGAAAAGAGTGATCATTTTGCAATTCGCGCCACAACTTTGAGCAGAAACAGGACGTAACAATTGACGCATTCGCTGATGATTCTAGTGGTAGCATAAAGCTGTATACACACATTGTAATATCGTATGACTAATTCATAACAAAGAAGTTTGCCACTTTTCTAGTTAAAACTTCATTAAACAACCATCCATGTAATGACAATTGAAAACTGCCCAAGTCATTAAGATTTTCCCCCTTTTCCCGTCAACTATAAAAAAAAAACGATAATTACTTTTATGACGGGACTCATCTAAGCATATTAGTAACGTAACCGATTCGCTTTTAATTTATGTCTTCAACCTTATTTACCACGAAAGACTTAAACAAGAAAAAAGAAAGCCAGCCTAATCGGACTTAATGTTCACACTTTTGCACTTGATCATTCGCGCGAACAAGTTATTATAAAAAAAAAAAAAAAATACATATGAAATATAAATTAATCTCAATCGGGGGTAAATCACTCGCTCGAGTGGCCATAACAATGAGCGTGTTAAATGCTAGATCCCCCCCACCCACCACCCATTAACTTTTCAGCTGTGACGCACAGCAATTAATTTCATCAAACAAAACAAAAGTAAACAAACTATATAGAGTAGCTCTATCTGTATCTATGTATGCCTTCATAAAGAAAAAGCATTTCTCAATTGAAAAGATGGAACTGAAAGAAAAAAAAGTGAAACTGAAATCGGAAACATTGTGCCCAACGAACATCAACAAAAGAACACTCTTCCAGTGGAATGAAAACAATTCGCAGCCAAGAGCCGGTATCTAACGATGATTATCGGTTGCTTAGTTATTCGTGACGCATCTGCCACTTGCATAGTGAAATTCCACACCATCATGATTTGAAGATGGCCGGCTTCTCCACTTGATTGCTGATTAAAACAAAGAAAACCAACAAAAATGAATAAGAAAAGATACATTTCGTTCCTGCTGTGTACGAGTATGCGGCGCGGCGTTCTAGTTTATCGACGTCGGTACGTCGTAACTCTTGAGTGAAAACTCAATAAGTTTGATGAAATATTAGATACACTCGTTGTAGCCTAGATACACTGTTTATACAAACGCGTGATCATGATGTAGGCGCGCTGCGATGTACAACAGCGCGTGAGTCTGTGTCTGCATTTTGACTGAAATTGTGTCAATAGCATGAGAAGGAGATTTATTGAAACGTCACTGAATCTGAAAGTTATTTCGTTGCCAACAGCAATGTTTCTTCTTCTTTTACTCATAAATTCATTCATTTAAAGGCACTATCTGTCTTTCGGCCAAAGCACGTTCCATATGGCGGCAATGGTTATTATGGCAGTAAATGGCTTTTTTTATTCTTCTCTTACACACGCTTTTGTATTATATTTGCAGTGCACTGTCATTTATTATTAAAATGCTTTTGTTGTATGGCGTTTTGATTTATTTGAAAGCAAAGTAGATTTTCAATAAACTAGACATTGATTGGAAGCGATTGATTACTCAATAAATATTCACCTACCTACTGAGTTTTTATTGTCCACGTTCAGCTGCCGCGCATAGTTATTAATTTGAAACTGATTGTAATTTTTTCTCCCTCAGTGTTGGGTAATAAATATGTGTGATTCATATTTTAATTCAAATGCAACTCTCGAGGGGTTTAGGGAAATTTTTATTTTATCATCGACTTGATTTTTAGGAAGAAAAATAGCTTAATCAGCAACACCGGAAGCTAATAAGACATTTTTACGGAAATGCATGTAAACTTGATATTTAAATCAGTGTCAACGAGATAGAGTTCTTATCTTTTTTTGTTTTGAAGGAAAGTAGGTAATGTTTTAGGTCGAAAAGTAGAACGTATAGATTGTCTCGTGCATGTGGGCGGAAATATACATATGTACCAGCTTACAGACCAGCACCGTCAAAGCTTAAAGTTTAACATTTCTCAAAAAAGGGGACTAACTTTAAGACATATAACTGAAGAGTATTAACAACAGACTAAGAATAATAGTCAGTGAATTTTGATAATTTCTATGAAGCTACTTTTTCTGAAATGATAATTGTTTGTGGCATATTTTTTTACGCACATTTTCTAGTGTATATCGAATGCATCCCTTTGAAAAACATGCGCTAAAAAATATGCAACAGAAAAATTCAAATTTAGTTTTGGAAGTAATTTCCCCGGGCTTCAAACTGGTTACTTTGCAATATTTGTGTTTTCATCAACTGAAAATCTTTACTTCTTTTCGTAAAATGTTGAACCAAAATCTATTTATTGGGGAAGTTCTCGATGGAGTACATATAGATTGAAATTTAGTTCGAGAGCTCGGATTTCTTGACGTAAATGCTACAATTTGTGTACATATTTACATATATCGTTGACCAAGTTTGAATACGCGAATAAGGAAAAATTTGAAGAGTTCTCTAATGTATCAACAAAACTTGAGAATGGGAATCTAATCCGGTACAGAATTTTAACAATTTGAAAGGCCTTGTCAAGAGTTAGAAAAAAGTATCCAAAGGAATGTTAATACAGTACTTTGTAGCAATTGGTAAAGATGGTAAAATTTGTAGATCCATAGCAAGAAATTACTAGTTGGAACGCCTGAAACGTAACGATTATGTTATGCTTCCTGGTTGGCGGCATTTCAACATTTTTTAATCAAGGTACAACTCTAGCTGGGTTTATATAAAGCATTACAACGAATTTCGGGGACCTATGCATTTATTATTTGTCAATATATTGAAGGAATGTCTTCCAGAGATAGGAATTTCAATAGGACTTGTGGTTTGTCATCTTTAAACTTCAAACGAAGATCATATGCCAAATGGTTTCAATCGTGAGCAAAGTGATTGAATCAAACTGTTTGTATGTGTTTGACTGCTTGCCATTGAGTATCTCATGAACGGGGATGCCTGTTTAATAGCAAACATGCCGACAGGCGATCAAGACATGTATTTAGTCATCTTCTAAAAGTTTCGATTTTTTTTTATTCGAAGGAGAGGCTGCTATTGGATATTGCACAGTTGGATTTCGTCAAACAGTTGCACAATGTTAAAGAAACAAAAATATTGTGCAACGAAGTTTTGCTCTGTGGGAAGGCTCCGATGTAGAAATAAAGTGAATTTCTTAGTCAAACAAAATATTTTGTTCGATGTTGAAGCTGTTTCGACACGTGAACGCAGAACAGAGGCGTTATGGTCTTCATATTACAAGAATTCCTTCTACATGTAAAGATTGGGCTTTAGTGTACTTGGTCTTCTGTGATCAGTCATAGATAACGTTTTGTGGAAAGGGGAAGAGACAAGAGAAAAAACAGATTGGTGTAGTTGCTTTGAAATTCAGGTGGTATTAAGTTTCAGTGCGTACTTATGATTCACAGTATTTTTTTCCGTCCTCCTGATGTCATCAAGTTGCATTTTAGCCATATGACCACTCATATAGAGCGAAAAATGCTTAACTTCAATAAAACTTTAATAATCTTCCCAGAAACGTCGTAATGCCATTAAAATCTTATTAGTTAGTTAACCCATAATGCGACAACCTTCGAACGTATTGTGAAGTATGCTTTCAAAAAATACAATGTTTTACCAATCTCAGTTTGTCCTCCTCAGTACCTGCATTAATTCGCAATCATCTAAAATGAGTATGCCATGTTTAATTCATCATAAAGTTCATAGTAATCGCTCTACACGCTAGCAAGTTACAAAAGATAATACTGTTTACAATCACCTATAGTGTTAGCATTTAACTAGTCTTAAAGTTATAAACAAACACGCTAATTCGTTGTTTTCTTTGTTCGTAGTTCCCCCCCCCCCCCCCCCCCCCCCCCCTCCCAAAAAAAAAACAAGAAAATTCACGTGACTAAAACATACGACCGGTTTTTTGAAATCACTCGCCGCTTCAACATGTCGACTCCATTAGTGATCTCTGATGGCTTTTAACTTTCCGGGTATTTTCTTTTTTGGGCTAATTTATTGCGTTCCATTCTTTTTTGGGCAATGCCTCTATGGTCTAGGCGCCTGCCTACCTTGGTAATTTGCGTTGGAATTGGTTTCACTTTCTTCTTGCGGGAAGTGGAACATCAATTCTTATTCAAAGATAAGAAGTCTTCTACCAACCGCCCTAGAGTGTCTAATCTGTAAATCTATGACATTAATATTCCAAAACTTGTGGCATAGTCACCAGTTTCCCACATCCGTTGCAAAAGAGTAAAATACTTGGCGCATGTGATCATACAATTAGCATGAGATTTATAACTGCGTGTATATCTTCTATCGGGTTATGTGTCCACCAACACCACTCCAAGAACTCGGATATAAATTATCCGCTTTAGTCTATAATCTCGTCTCAAATTGTGCAATGTGTATTCGTACATAGTCTTCGCCTCAGACTTGTGTCGACAAACAATTGAGACAAGGTCGATGGTAAATTAAACGCCTTTTCCGTTCGGTTTAAGTCGCATAAAATCTTTTATGGATTTGACCCTTAAGTAGAAGTGGAGCATGGGGCACCCAAAAAGTGCGTAGTCCGTGTACTAGTATCTATATCTCATGTCATCATCTCTCTCTTTTTTTTAAATTATAGTCGTCTTCTTATTAGCCTCTTGTTGCACATTTTTCAAAATGTGTGTGGGACGTACAACTTTTGAGAGTCACCACTTCAATTTCGAGTTCAGTTCAATTTATTCTCAGAGCTAATCCCACCTCAAACGACAACCAACAACGACGCGACGTATGAACTTATAAAAAAAGACTCTTGATGCATATGTGCAAATATAAATAATAATATAAAAAAAAAAAAAAAAAAAAAAAAAAACTTGTTGGCTGCTTGGTTGATTATTATGGCGCGTAATCAAGGTCTATCGTCAACTCAGCTCTGGGTAGATGGCGGTTTTTGTGGTTTAAAGTTATAGCTTCATCTCTCACTCTTCGTCTTGCAAATTTGAATATTTATGGCAGATTTTTATACCACAAATGAAGTGCAGTGAGATTCAAGCTGCTCTACAGAGTTTTCTTGGATATTTATTTTTTTTTTTCTTAATAAACTCGCGTGAAATGGAAAACTTTGTGTTTTCACTTTATCTGTTAGCCGACTGGAGAGGGCTATAATTGGACGCATTGGAGCGATGGATTTTCCAATGTTGAGTTAGCTGTTTACGCAGCGTTTTTGTGTTTAACACTTTGCACCTAAAGTGTGCGTTTGCGCGCTCTATGTACGCCTCAAGGGGAGAAAATGGTCTTGTGAACACATGTGTTTTCGATTTTGAATTATTCATGATGAATTTTATGCTACTGGCTTAGTGCTTGTGAGTAACAAATTAACAATGTTTTGATTAAGACCCTTAGGGGCTTTGATGGAATTGTTTTACAACCGAAGTGAAGATATTTGCAGCTAGATTTGTCATAGTTTCATGAAATCTGGATCTAGTTCACACAGATTCAGCTAAATGAATATTTGATGCACTTTTTTTCTTATTGTCACCACTTCAAAGTTAGTCGGTGATACGGTAACTTCGGATTTGAAAAGCTGATTCTGAACGGCCCCCCTTGACATAATGTGGAACTAATTTAAGAGAGATGATGATATCCAAACTTCATTCCTTTGCGAATGACTCCCCTTCGACTACGAAAAAAGCGGCACATCTGTCACGAGTTCCAAATGAATTCAGATTTAAATGTCGATGTTGACGATATTGGGGGTGCAAATATGTACTCACTGAGGCGAAACAATTATATTTGAACTTAAAATAAACGGAGATACTGAAAAATTCGAAGGACTGCCAACACATGACAAATATTTACGAGTACAATGTGCTTAGTTCAGTAAGTTGGCTATACTTTATGTGTTTTTGAAAAAACAAGAGTTGGTTGTCGATTTGCTATTCCCTTACGATAATTTAGTTCCAAATTTCAGGAAAATTAGTAAGAAAGGAAATGAATAAACGTGAATACACCATCTCTTGGAACTGTTTTCAAGTGGTTTCAAAGATTCAATACTATACATTTATCTGTGGAGGGCGAACCTCTTGAAGGTCCCTCCTAATCTTCGACAAACGGTACAACTGTGGAAATGTTGAAGCCAAGAATGACCCTTGAAGAATAACAGGTCTTGAATGCCATGGCTGCGTTATGGATATTAAATCATCACCTGAAATACTTGAAGAAATTATGAACAAGAAACGCACGCGTTCATTTTGCCCGATATTTCTTGGAAAATTTTCTTCGCAAAACCGTAAAAGGTGATGAAACTTGATTCTACAAGTACGACCTGGGAAGCCCTGAAGGTGCAAGTCCCCCAATTAAAGCCAGACAACAAAAGTGATGATGTCGATTACTTCACCAGAGCGAATTAATCGGTGTTATCCCGCTGGAAACTGCTAAATGGTATACCGATACTTGCTTACAAGTTGTCAAAATTTTTTTTGGAAAATAAGAAAAATGGTAACTTTGATTTTTCTTTTTACGCGCGTACACATTACAGAAAAACAAACTTTTTTGCGCCTTATTGAACTGGCACCGTGTGATTTCTGGCTGTTCCTAAAAATAGAAGAGACTTAATGAGACCAGTCCCGTTTTGTTGGAACCACATGTTGCTCACACCAATGTCTTCAATATCAGGCCAAAAAAAAGTTGGTTATCATTTGACCAATTTAACAATGGCCCTTCGTCGTTTTAAAAAAAATGAAAAAAATATGGCCCGATCACACCGCCAGAACACAGCTCGCACCAAACTGCGACCCATTGTGGATGCTATGGCCGCTCAACGATAACATTTGGATTCTCAGAACTCCAAATTCTAGAATTTTGTCTATTTATTAGCCGCCGAGTGAGAAATGGGTCTCATCGCTGAAGAAGATTTTGTTCGAAAAATCGACGTCAAATTGTTGATTTTCCAGCACCCAATTGGCGTATGTTCTGCGTATTATATGATAAGCAGCAACAATTTTAATGCGTTGAGCTGTTGCTAAACTATCCATATTGTAAAATCGCAAAGTAAGAACTAACTACCTGTCACTAAGGATGACAGACGGATTTGACAGGTGACATATGACAAATGCATTTGACAGATGACATATGGCAATCCCAACCTCGAAATTAAGAACCCTTTATCAGGATGAACATGTCAGACATTTTTGAAATATTCCTTAATTTGTTTTTTTTTTTTACATAATTATTAGGATTCTAGAATCATAATTTTGGTCTTCGTCTGATGATGTAAATTGAGGAAGGATTGTTCGTCGACGAGTTCATCGATACGATAGAACTCTAATAGGAAGTATATGACGATGTGGATTCTAAATTCATAAGATGCATTTCTATTTCACTCTAACACATGTAAAATTGACGTACAGTAAAAACAAAAAATTCATGGAATACAGTGAGGGAGAATACTAACCGTCTAACTAATTTAATAGGCAGACCAATTTTAAAATACTGTTAGCTAAAACCGCTGTTGGTGTATATTGGTGAAATCGGGCATAAATCTATTTAACATTTTATATATTATTTTAATAACTGTTTTTTTCCAATAATTATTTCTTTTATTTATTGATGGTGTAAAAAGGCGCCATCTTTTGATCACGTATAGCAGTTTTAAAAAAGCATCATATGTTAAACCGCCTATTCAAGTCAATGCTAATTTTATTTTCCAACAAATGCGAAGAATTTTAGTCAGCTGATCAAGCAACTATCTGATCGTATGCGTAAATTCTACAAAATTTTGGAGAAACTCCTTTCATACTGCAGGAAGGCGCATTCACTTTCACGTTGTTGGCTTTAGTTTGAAAGGCTTTTTTTAAGATCCATTTACTCGATAGATGTCGTCCGTGTGAAATTGAAGAGAAATGTTTGGGTTCAGATAGCGTCACAATCACAATACGAAGGAAAACTAAAGGAGCCATCATGTAGAAAATGACATGTTTTTTATACTACCTTGATCAAAAAGTTTCAGGAATGACTACCGAGTTTTTTTTTTTTAAATTGACACATCTGTTTTTAATATTCCCTCCAAATTTTAGCGTCGTAGCTTGACATTTGGAAAAGCTACGCTGTCGAGAGTACATCTGCCGCCTCCGTGTGTGTTTTGTTTGAAAGGAGTTTTTTTTTTTAGATCCATTTGCTCAATAGATGGCGTCCAGGTGAAACTGAGGAGAATTGTTATATATTCGGGTTCAGATGGCGTCACAATCACAACATGGAGAAAAACTAAAGGAGTCATCCTGTAGAAAATGACATACTTTCTATATGATCCCATTATTTGTTTTAAATAACTTCTTCCAGGAAATGGAATTGCGAAAAAGTAGATAAAACTAATCCTTTATGTTCGATGTTGCAATAGCACATCATATTGTTTAGGGAAGCAACTATAACATTTCTTTGAAGAACTGGTTAATTATTTATTACCTTAATATGAAAAACGCCATTAAAAAGTCCACCAAATTTTGTTCGTGAATCTCAAGACCCCACATTCATTTCCTCTTGTTTCCTACTTTAAGATTTGTTGAATAATTAACACGCACTTACTTGTGGCCCCATAATAAACTTTTCTTCTAAGCCCCGTGCCTCAGTTAACGATTTTCGTTTCATGTATCTATTACTTTCTTATTTCCGTAAATTTCTCCGACTCATACAATTTAACAACTTTTTACATAAAAAATCCATTTACAAATGACAAATCTTCCATAATTTGCTGTTTCAATTTCAACTGACGACTACTTGCGTCGTAACTCTCTGTGTTCCATCTGCCTAAGTAGAATCATTGTACTGACCCAATTCCATAATAAGGCGCATTTATCTCTGTTTGTTTGGTGTAACCCCATCATCATTAGCACGCAGCAGGTGGAGCCGTAGTCAATTAAAGGAATCATCACCTCACTTTCGAAAAACAGCTTCTCTGTTTTTCTCTCCCTTGTCAATTACAAGGAAAGTTGGGCGATTAAGGTCAGCCTTCAGCTTCTGTAAGTGATGGTGCTCTTCCCAAACTATACTCGTTAACCATGGTCGGAGGTGGATCCATGGCTGCTTTAAATGAAACCCATTTATTTGCATGATAATTAGTAATTTAATTTTCATCATTCCATCCTCTCCTCCCTGTGGGCGTTTTCTCACGTTCACTTTCAATTGAAAAATTTCGTTCGTCAAAATTCCACCTCTACTACCTCGCTCTATCTATCTAACTAACATCAAATTATCATCAAATATTGATTCATCATCAGGGAGAAAAAAAAATGAAATAAATCAAAAATAATTTAGAAAGAGAAACGCAGCGCATCTTCCCACCCGGACTGACAACAACAAACAACGACAACGACGACGACGACGACGAAAGTTAGACAATAGTGTCTAGGTCAGGTTTGTTTTGCAGCAAAAGTGAAATAAACTAACGAATATGTGTTACACCGAGGAGTGTTTGTGGTGAGTCGTCAGATGTTTTTTTGTGTATTTCATTTCTTTTTTCTTCCTTTTGGTGTGTTATTATCACCGAATTGCTTATTACCTCATTTGGTACAACATTCAGCAGACATGTGTGATGTGATGACTGTTCATTTAGATTGTCAGCAAAAAAATACAAAAACGTCTGGGGTTAGTGTCTCATGTTTTATTTATCAATCTGTATTCAAATTCTAGATAACCACGTCTGTGTTGAGTTTTTAATTCGCGAAATTCTTTTTATCTGGATTAAGCAGTAATAAAAAAAAAAAAAATTAAGCAGAAGTAGCCTAGTAAAGTGTACACTTAGCTGTTAAGCCTAAGCCGGAAATTTCACATTGAAGCTTTTTTTTTTTTGTCTTAAGTGGTAATAACATTTTTTTAAGAGCACTTGGAATTTGTTTTGTGGAATAATAATTGTTCCATGCCGACAAAATCTAGAAAAAAAAAAAAAACCGAACGTGGCTTTGGAAAGTGTAATATAATTATGTGTTAAATTAGAGTATTCTGTTGCTAATAGAAGGAAAATGTCGGCAATTACTTCGAAGTGCGTCAGTCACATCCGGTTAAAAGTGGACGGAGTGTAACCTGTTTATGAAGGTGTGATGTAAAGTAGGGGTTAATAAGTTTTCTGCTCTAGTTTTTATGCGCTGATTATATATTTAACACCATTGCTGTAGTTATAGCTTATACTGTTCTTAAGAACAATTTCGAACAACGGATAACTTTTTGGGGTTCATTTTTTCACATTACACGATGCAAAAAACTAAAATGTTTCATTTGAATATCCTGAAATTTAGCCACTTACATTTTGCCGACTCCTGTGCAAGGCCAACACTCTAAACTAAAATCTACATGCTCATAGTCTCTCTTTGTTGAGTGTTATTTAAGCCTTCGTTCTGGCGATCTAAAAATACAGGGTGGGCCATTTAAACGTTCGGCATCTGGCAACCCTATAACTTTGACATCTGTTTTTAGATCGGCTTATGACAGTCCGCGTCCGAAGTGTCAGTCCAAGCGAATTTATTGCCGATTTCACACATAGATGTCTTTAGCCATATTTTTTAATGGCTTCTGTCAATAACAATTTTTTTCCTTTTGACATTTGTTAGCTGTCAGTCTTATTCTGCTTTAGAAGCAAATTGCGCGTATTTTTGTGAAAAGGTATTAGTTTGGCGTCAGTTTTAATACGGAGTGCAAAAACGAACATTTTTGTCATATTTTACTTTTTATTTCTGTAAAGGAAAGAACGCAGCGCAAGCTGCTAAAAAGTTACGTGATGTGTATGGTGAAGAAGCCTTAAAAGAAAGACAGTGCCGGAATTGGTTTGACAAATTCCGTTTCGGAGATTTTTCACTGAAAGATGAACAACGATCAGGTCGACCAGATGAGCTTGATGATGATCAAATTAAAGTCATAATCGAATCGGATCGTCATGTAACTGTACGAGAGATAGCAACAAAATTAAATGTGTCACATACAGCGATTCAGAAACATTTAAATCGTATGAAACTCGTTAAAAAGCTTAATATTTGGGTTCCACATGATTTGAAAGAAATTCATTTAACAACGAAATTCATATCAACGCTTGCGATTTGCATCTTAGACGCAATGAATCCGACCCTTTTTTGAAACGAATCATCACTGGCGATGAAAAATGGGTTGTTTACAGTAACGTCAATCAAAAACGATCTTGGTCCAGGCTTGATGCCAGCACAATCCACCTCAAAAGCGATATCCACCAAAAGAAGATTTTGCTCTGAATTTGGTGGGATTGGAAAGGTGTGGTCCATTTTGAGCTGCTTCAAAGGAATCAAACGATCAATTCGGATGTGTACTGTACTGGACAGATTAAATACAGCGATCAACGCAAAACGGCCAGAGTTGGTGCATCGAAAAGGTGTAATTTTTCACCTGGACAACGCTAGGCTACATACATTTTTGGTCACTCGCCAAAAATTATTAGAGCTTGGTTGGGAATTGATGTTACATCCACCATATAGCCCTGACCTTACTCCATCAGATTACCTTTTATTTCGATTTTTGCAAAACTGTTTGGATGGTAAAACTTTCAATGATGATGACGTTGTGAAATCGCACTTGATTCAGTTTTTTGCCGATAAAGATCAGAAGTTCTACGAACGTGGAATTTTGAAGTTGCCAGAAAGATGGCAAAAGGTCATCGAACAAAATGGAAAATATATCATTGATTAAAGTTTATTCGTCGTTACTTAGTTGCCAACCTGATGCATTCAAAACATGTTCTCAAATTGTGACATACGCAACGTGCGTATCGTAGACCACATCATCATCAGACGTTTACACCAAAAATGTATTGCCACCGGCAATCTTGGTAATGCCAGTCATCAAGGCGGTCTGATGAGAACATTGAGGCTGTATAGACCAGTGTTGTGAGATCACCGACAACATCGAGTCGTCGCCGTTCTTTGCAGTTGGGCATCCCTCGCACGCCTCTCCGATTAATTCGTGCTGATTTGAAGTTATTCCCGTACAAAATTTAATTAACGCAACGACTTTTACCGATCGAAAAGCGTCGTTTGGATTATGCGAATTTTGTGGTGAACAATGGCTCAAATCGACGATGATTATCATGAGCCATGAGTCTCATTTTTCTTTGAATGGGACCGTAAATAAAGAAAATTTTCCGTTCTACGTCAATGAAAACCCTCAATTAATTCACGAAGAACCTCTCCACAACCAACGCGTGACTGTTTGAACTGGAATTTGTGCGGAAAGAATTATTTGACCGTTCTTCTTCGAAGACGATGCTGGAGCAGCCGTAACCGTCATGCCCTAATAACGGATTTTTTTATGCCAATTCTGAGTTTATGCCGTTCTAACTGGACGACGCCACAGCTCATACAGACCGAGCCACGATCGCTTTATTGCGTTCTTTGTTCCTCGGACGCCTAATTTCGAAAAATAGTGATTTTGACTGGCATCTGCGATCACCCGACTTAACGCCGCCAGACTTCTTCCTGTGGGGCTATTTGAAGTCCAAAGTTTATGTCAACGGACTCTAGAAGCCCTGCAAGACAATATACGACAGGAAATGGACGCTATTCAGCCCGAAACACTTGGAAAAGTGATGGGAAATATCGAAAAAGGAGCACATTGTGCCATTCTCTCTGGCGGCGACCATTTACGCGATGTCATATTCAAAACGTGATCAGAACAAATTTGCAAGGTTCAAAATAAACGAAAAATGACTTCACAGCAAATACAATAGTTTGTGTTTTTTTAAATTATTACCAGAAATCATCCCGAAGGTTTAAATGACCCACCCTGTATATGTCGCACTTCTTGAGGATCTTGAGGTTAACTACCCTCTTTCAACTGTCACACAAATTTACAGTCTCCCAAAACCTTTCTATTCATGAGTGCCATTGTCTTTAGCTTTGTAGTTTGGCACGTTATACAGCCACATTGTGATTTGATTGCGGCAACGATCTGGCCTTTGAATTATCGCCAAGCTCAGTCGCTCCAAATATATTTTTTTTTTATTTTAACTACTCATACAAAAACAGGAACAAATTATTCCAAATCTTCACTGGCTTTTGACGGTAGTTGAGACTTTCAATAAGTAGGGTTGTAAGTACGATGATCATTGCTAAATGGTTTCTAGCAGACCGTTCAGCACGTGGGCTGACATGTCGGCATATGATCAGTTTTATTAGGGATTCGCTACCAACTGATTTTATTCACATTTAACGATACAAAATCTATTTAAAATTTCTAACTAGTGAATCTTTAGTCGTGGTATTTGGTCTAAATGATCTCCGTGAAACATGAAACTCAGGGGCCTTGTTAACTTAAAATGTAACAAGAGTAAACAAACCAAGGTTAAAGCTCAATGTTTACATACGAAAACAAAATCAAAATGTGTCAAATAAAGCCAATGAAAGTATCTAAAAAGGTAATAAAACCGGTTAGTGGAACCCACTGCAAAATACATATTTGAAGAAATAAAACTTTAACTGCGACGTTTGAAATATGCTTGGCGATGAGAATCGTCATACATTTCGATCAATGATTCTCTTTAAATTCCAATCTTGACAATGAAGAATAGACACTGCTGTCTTATGTTTATAAATTGAAGCTTCAGCCTTCAGTCATTATCTATGAATGGCAGTTGCATTGCCGAAACTGAAAGACTTTCAATTCTCTGTACAATGACAAGTAGCACTGTCTGCGGGCTCATAAATATTTCAAATTGTAAATAAGAACAAAATGTTTTCATTTATATTTCTACTGAAAGAGCGTAGATGTGAACAAAATGTTTTATTCCCGAGTTTTGCCTGGGATTTACTTTACTTAGCTCGCGTAATATTCTTCTTCATAAGGCCCTTAAACTGGAGAAACATTGTACAAATCCTAGAATATGAACCTACTAGGAAATCATTCCAGTAAGTACTTAATTGACTCTAGAAACAAGTACCTATACATGCACATATCAGAGGATACTATATCATACCATAAAAGATGCTAGCGAATCTTTAAGAATTGCGCAGTAGGTACCTACTTAAATCATTTCAGAAAAGTGTACACATGCAAGAAAAAAACCAGTAAATACAGGAACATACCAATAGATTGATAGATCATTAAAATTCGTTTAAATTATTGCAAACAAAATTGCAAATACTAGAAAATACCAGTAGATACAGGCACATACCAGTAGATACAGGTGCTTAAATTCTTGCAGACAAATACACAAATACTAGAGAATACCAGTAGATATAGGCACCACATACCATAAGATAGGTCATACAAATTTGTCCAATAGGTAATAAAGTTATTACAGAAACATATGCAAATACTGGGAAATACTAGTAGAAACAAGCATATACCAGCAGACACTAGCACATACCTGGAAATACCAGTTAACAATAGTAAAACTTCAATATATAGTTGTTGCACAAATATTAGAGAATACTAAAAAGTACTAATAAATGATACATATGCATACCATTAAGATTTTTCCTGTAGGAACAATTATAAAATACAAGAAAATAATTTTTAGGTACTTAGTAGGCACTTACATTATTACAGAGACATGTGCAAGTACAAGCATATACCGGTAAATACTAGCACGCACTAGTGACCAGTAAGATCAATTTTCAAGAACTATGTATAACATTAACTAGATACTAGAGAGATCACTTATAATCTTCCTTCAAGACATATCCGTCAATGCGTCAAGGTAGGAACTAATGATTTGAGAACACTCATTCTTTTATGGACCATTAAAATGGTAAAAACCCAAAAATGCTCATTTCCAATGGTGTAAGACTTCAGAACAAACAAAAAAAACAAAATTCGATAAAACCAAGTCATAAATAATTGTATAATCAGAAATCTGCCGTTATTTCTCACAACAGCATACATGATTCACTCTACCACAAACCAGAAACAGTGTAAATAGTTATCTCACATTTCTCATAAATGACTCTGCACTTTACGCTAGTACTTTAAACCCATTCCCTCTTGTGTCATCATCATCGTTCCATGTGACAGAACCAAGAAAAACTTCATTCCACTTGGCTTTGCTCCCATTTGGTGGTGTATCTTCTCTTGACAAAGGAGCGCTTGGTGACTTACAACAACTCAAGTCGATTCGATTCGCTCTCCTGGGTGCTTTCTTCTTGACTTGATTATGATTAACGCATCTAAGACAATTACATCGCGGGCAAATGACCCCAATACACAACTGTTTCCTTTTCTTTTTGCAAAAAAAAAAAAAATAAAAGAAAAGGGGAGCAGGAATAACACGAGGAGAAACGATGACCTTGTCTCTAAAATCAACAAACGTCATAATGCCAACAACCCCGATTTGAGAATAAGATCGGGTGTATGATAATACGGCTAGTGCGGGGCTATTAAGAAGCACGACAGAACAAGTTGTTCGCATTTTATTGTGAAATTTGATCTGATTGCTGGCTTGGCATACAAAGACTACATGACGACTCAGAAACGTCAAACAAAGAGGATGTATTATATTATGACATTTGGTAGTTCTTTGGTGTCATGCGGGTGTACAAACACCCGTTAGTTATAATAAAGTGTATTCAGTTTTTTGGTAACATGACTTGTTGCTGAATAAAATTTCGCAAAATTGACGTCTGACAGTTGCGAAATCGAATTTAAATGTCAATGACCATTCAGGTGGAAACAAGCTGTCATCTTTTTGGAGCACTTTTTTTTTTTTTTTCTTTGCTGATTTTTTTGATTTCCCATTCATCCGCTTAGAAGTGCTTGTTTAACATGCGTGAGGCTAAGTTGTCAATTATATTCTACACCGGACTTGTTGGAAAGCTTACAAATGAGCTATACACACACCTCGATTCGGATTTTTTCTCAATTGATCTTGAATACTGATCGATGTCAGAGGAAATGTGTTGGGAATTTCAAGAGACGTGTCAAGTCTTTCTCTCTCTCTCGATGATGGCTCATGATAAGATTTCCCAACTACTTCTTACTGATTTAATTGAGAGTTTCCTTAATGTTTTTGCCGATGAGTCGTGTGTCGATTAAATTGATCATAAACCATAAATGCGTCGGTCGATGTTGTTGGGTAATTATATATTCACCGCCAAATGGTCGAATGACTCATTTCCGAACGACAAAAGACGCGACGCGACAATGACTTGTGTGGTTGAGGTGGTTTCGACTTTTCTTTAAAGAGTCAACTATTGTTGGCCTATTTCTTGAGTTTCTTTTTTGTTGTAACTTGTTTTAGAAAATCGAAGTTAGTTGTTGCAGCTGTTATTTTTTTTTTTTTTTTATTGTTTATTTGGCCGTGATTACTCTGACACAAGTTTTTCAGGTCTCCACTATTTGAATGTTTTTTGAAGGTCAGTAGTGTTGTTTTTGGTTAATTATTTTAAACGATAGCATTTGATGCATTTAAGTAGCTAAAGGTGCAATTTGAGAGGGCGTAACGAATGAGATATCGCAATCCAACAACCTTGTACCTAGGTGAAGTGAACAGCTTAATATGTACTCGTACATTAAAGTGACAACGTTTTTTCTAATGAAGCATTTGAAAAAAAAAAAAAAAAAAAAATATTAATTTAACATTTGCATTCTTGAGTCGTATTACAGTAGATAAGAATTATTTTTTTTTCGCTGAATGGAAAGTTCTTGGAATTTGTTATAACTTTCGTTGGAAAACAACACGACGATTAATTATGCAGAATGCAATGTGCTGTGATAAACAAAAAGGCCCCGCCGGTATTTGTTTATAATCCTTCTTATTAATTTCATTTGAACAAACTCATTTGTGGAAATTAGTCATTGGTTTCTTCAATATATTAAATATTCTCGATCTATATTTAGATTGGTTAATCGGATTTTCATGGTTCATTTTGAAAGATAACTTGTGTAGGATGGGGGGAGAATCTTCGATTAATTTGACTGTTATTATAACATTGACAGTTTTTATATGGTTTTTAGCATATTTAGATCGAATTAACCATTCTTAGATTTTTATTTATCTGTCTGTTCATACTTATATCTTTTGTTTGTTCCGGGTTAACTCATCATAAACATACCTACTGAATAAGTCAAGTCGAGTTAAATATCCGCTATTACTGATCTTACTGGGTGGCTGACATGAACTGTTACCAACTTCACGTCGCTGTGTCTGCCAAACTACAAATGACAGCGCGTTGGAAATTTGACAGTTGTTAATTCATTGTTGACGAGCGTATGTAAGTTTTTTTTTACTGTGTGTTTAGTTTTTGTTCTATCGACAATGGAATTCAAACGTAATAGTGTCCCTTTTTTTGGATGGAAAATCACAACCAGCTATAGTTCGTGAGCTGAAACATTTGAAAGTGAACAAAATGTTTGTGTATCGCACCATATCGCGTTACAACGAAACCGGCAGCATTGCAAAATGCTATGGAGGTGGTCCGAACAGCGACATTGTCAACAGTGATTCGGAGTGCGAAGGCCAGAATCGAACGAAATCCTCGGCGTAGCGGGAGAAAAATGGCTTCTGAGCTAAACGTATCCAGAGAACGGATGTAACACATTTTGAAAACGAGCCTTAAAGTTCCAAAAAGTGCATGATCTCACACCTGTGCAAAAAAAAAAAAGTAAGAGTGCAAAGAGCAAAGGAGTCGATCCGCTTGCACGCAAGTGGCCAATTGCCAAACATCATCTTCTCTAATGAAGCACCATTTCCAATTGAGCAACTTGTCAACAAGCAAAACGATCGAGTTTACCTGCCAGAGAGGTCATACGATAATTTCGACCAAGGAATGGCCTTCCTGGTGGCCATTCTTTGGTCGAAATTATCGTAAGCGCCACCGTTTCACAGGCTCGTATAAATACAAGCGTTTGAACAATAATCTATCTACATTCACTTTGATTTTAGGATGCCTGGTATCTCGACTGAAGATTAGATTTAAACTCATTTGTAAGGTCATTGGTTGCAATAAAGGATAGAGTTATGGCGGGAACGGGAGATTCCCAAATGGAATCAGAGATGGGGTCGATAGGTTCAGTTACATATTCAAGCATTTAGACTATCTAAATTGATTTGCACTTCTTAGTGATCAGTCCACACTAAATCTGCCAGCCTTCACAAAATTATACTTAGTTTTAAAAGTCAGGAATGCTTTAAGTAGAAACATGTACCGTTACTTTACAGGGAGGTCACACATTGTAAGACCTAGAACTAAATTATGCTTAATCGAATATACTCGTACATGTGTTTTGCAGCACAACTAATGGATACCATACAACTGTGCTATTTATTTTGTCGCCACAGTATATACATTTATAATTTGCAGAGATGAAAAAATACACGTTTCCAACTTGAAATCAGCTCATATGATTTGAATACAATGTAATTAATTTTTAGTAGTAATCTACGATTATTTGGATCTATAAATCATCCTTATTCCTTATTCTGAAGCTGAACAATAGGCGATCGAATTTATATTTCCATCTTTTTCATTTTAAATCGGCGGCTACCATTGCCAACAGCAGTGCAGCAGTGCAGCAGTGTATGAGTTTGTGCGGTTGTGTGTTTCTACAGAGATTTGTTTAGGTTAATTTTTATTTGTTTTTCTTTACTTTTGTTCCTTTCTATTTACATGGAAACGGGACACGATTTTTTTGCGATCTATGTACATATATGGGAAATATGTATTTGCATTATGTTTATTTGCATGTCAACTGAATGTGTAGTGCATAGGATTCTTCAAAGAGATACATATTTAGTTCGCTTAGGTGATTCATTTATGAGTCTTTTTGAATTAAAAAATTTGCTAGGTAAATTGAGTGGTTTGTTTCTATTTTTGTTTTTTCTTTTTCTTTGAACTGGATTGCATTGTTTTATTTTGTTTTTCTATTCCGTATGGGTACTTTAAAGTGTACACAGGAACAAATGCGCTGGATCTGAACTTGTCAAAACCGTCAGGAATATTTAAAACATTTACTTTCCTGCTTTAAGCAAAGCAGGCGGTTTTGATTGCTTTTCTTGATCTTTTTTTAAATAATCAGATCTGCAATAAATGTGTAAACTATACAATATAATATATACCATTGTTGTCAGCGAGCAGTTTGCAAAAGAACCTTTTACAGCACATTTTTTTCTACAGGTAGAGGTAATAGTACTCTTTAATTTCCAGATCTCTGAAGAGATTATTACTCTTATTATCGTGCGGTGGTTGGAAACGCAGGTGTTCTTAGCTTCAGGGCAAAATTGTTCCTTTTTTTTTACTGAGTGACGAATTGTAATACTTTTTTTTTTCCATACTACAGACTAGATGACATGCGATAGCATTATTTATATTGTAAATAAATTGTTCCATGGTCATGGGTACAGATTTGAATAAAGAACGTTTCATTTAACAACGAAACATGTTATGTTAGAGAAATGAAGGCATGCAGTCTTCATAATTAGTTATGAATGTGGATGAACGACCGCACACCATGTCGTGATTCCGTAAACTTTGCAATCTTTTACTAGTATGAAACACGCCCTACTTAAATCAGAGAAGGTTGGGATATCTTGCGATTTCAGTTTGTAAAAAAATAATCGTTGAGATCCACACCAAGTACCAGCGCAAAAAATCGCTGGCTTGACGCACGGTCTAACACTTGAATACATGATGGCACTTGTAATCTACATTATATAATATGCAGTTCTTTTATTCTCTGCAGTTTATGTGGATACCTTGCATCCACATGCATTAATTGAGGCTTAAAGCACTCAAGAGGATTTACGCTCAACAGCAACAAGTTTCCTAATGCATGTATGTACGTATCTAAGTCAATCTGGTAAATTGCGATTTTTATAGTGGACTTTTATGACATAATTTTCCCACGGTATCCAACGGAGATTTCACCGACTGAATCCTACAGTCCATGATGACATCATTATTGATGAATCTGCCAGCGACAACAACTTTGTCTTTAGAACAAATTTCATTATTAGAATGTCAAATTCATTGTTCCTGACATCTTTCACATAAAGGTCAAAATCCCCATTCTACCAGACATATTTAAATTTAACTCGCATTCGAAGTGTGTCCAAAAAAAAAAAGAGAAGTGATTCCTTAACAAGCTCAACTACAAATAGATACCAACAAAACATTTCGATAGAGAATCTGTGATTATGTCATTAAAAAAAAAACAAAAAAAAAAAAACTATTAATAAATAAAATGAATTGTGCAAATGGATACCGTACAACCCATTGACAATTTAAATAAAACGACATTCCGGCGTATGGATTAGTTCCACTTCCACAGTCGTTCGCTCAACTGTCGACTTATTTGATTTATACGCACATAAACAATTTTTTAACACATGCGACCGATAATAATTTCGACTTTAAATGGTACACATATTTTCTTCAACTTAAATTCTATTTAAACAGAGGAATGATGTCAATTACACAGTCAATTGGACGGATATTTTTGTATGTACACACGCGTCTTAATGAGATACACAAGAGGAAAATATGGTCAGCTTAAAGGGCTACACGTGGCTGTGGCGTTATGAATATTTTTAGTCGTACTTAAGAACATCTTAAGATCCTATTGAGTATAATGGCGTGTGATCGATTGATCTTATCATTTCAAGGACCTCGGGTGAAGTAATTTGTTCCACAGAGTGTGGATAAAGGGATGTTTACTAATGAGTGTCTCAAGATCTAGATAAATGCTAACAAAACGTGTTTAAGACGTTATTTCAACTCGAAATATTAGAACCTTGTTTGCCCTCGAATTTGTAAAGGGGTCGTACTGATAGACAACAAGCATTTAGACCTAATGATACATTTTGCTTGGGCTATAAGCGGCCTTGATTGCCCTTAATAGGGTATTAGACGTCATATAACAAAGCTTCTAGTCTAATGTAAACATGCAAGGGTCAATTGATCAGGACGCAATCATTTGAAGCTTTTCTTCCTAAGTTCACACCAATTTCTATCAATTTGTCAATTTTATTGCAATGAGAATTGCTGCTTCCATTTGAGCTTTCTAAATCGAAACCAGATGATTTCAGTTTAATCTCATTTAACATGGTGAAGTGAGAATTGCACCGATACGGCAAATTAAGTTATTTCGTTTTGAAATCTTATCATAAAAACAAGAATATTATTTATATCGGAGATTAGGGCTCTATTGGCAAATACAAATGCCAATGACTCGAGAATGTCAACATGACCACAAGTGGTCATAAATTTTAACGCAGATTGCCGTTCACTGACTGGAATTATAAAGTATCATCGAAGGCGCAATAAATTTTTTTTATTAAATCTTCGTGCAGAAGTAGAAGCTCCCTCCCGATTTAAAGTCAATTCTGTGAAAAAACAAAAGGAGTTCAGAGTGCGATCGCTTGGAGGCTAACGATCTTAGGAGAGCAAGACTGAATGGATATTTATTCGCTGAGGTTGCGGCTGCAGGATCTGTAGTTTGAAATATCGGTAGTAATTTTCTCTTACGGCCACCTTGAACTTATGCATCTAAAAAGCAGTAAAAAATGTCAAGAGACGCATTAAAAATGCTGACTCTGAAGAGTTACGACACCGCTCTATCGTTGACAACGTGAACTATTTGTTGTTCTACAACATGACAAGGAATCAGATTGTGATCCCGAAGATTTTGTAGATGAAGTCATCAGATAAAGCGGAATTGCACAACTTCGGAGGTAAATTGTCTAAGCAGACTATCCAGCCAGTCACTTCCCCCTGCCTCTGGGGGCTGTAGATCTTAAAACATAGAATAATTAAGGTGGATTATGACTGATTTTCGCTGAAAGTTTCAAAAAGATTTTTTTTTAAAGCGAAGTTCACAACCATTTTCTTTGTTACTTACGAATAGCAATCAACAGATGGCAGTAAATCCGCAATGCATTTTTTTACATTCTTATTGCAGCAACTGGCACATATAACAGAAAGAGAATATTCTGCGAAGATTTGTTCCCCTAGAAAGCTTTTCAGAGAAGAAACAAAGTATTTACTGATCACGGGCTCTTTCATTTCTCCGTCCATCTAAGAAAATGTTTCAGAAGTCGTAGATACAAGCGCTTTTCATCTATTTGCAGGGGATACTTAAGGTTGTTAAAAAAAATAAAAAATATGTGATAAACGATTTCAAATAATTTGATTCCATCGAGATTTCAGGATCGCAACATACTTAATAGCGACTCCATGTGCTACGCGGTGGCAAATACTAACAATGGGAAGAAAGTCGAAGGAGTAGTTTATGGCACCCCATCTGTGAGAACTTTATCAAGGCTAGTAAAAAAAAAGTCAGCCTTATATCTCTACGAATTTCATTTCATCATCTCGTAATTCCATCGACTTTTACACGGAAATAAGTTACATAGTTTTAACACAAAATTCGCTGTTTAACAGAGAGTTGAAAGCTTGGAAATCAAATGACTCTAACTATCTTTTAGCCTTCAGGTAGTATAGGTGTTAATCAAATCTAATTTAGTGTAAAAAATTTGAACTCATTCTGAATGAAGATGTAAACTTTCTTGACCTTCAAGAAAGATCTTGAACCCTAATAGACTATAACATCATTAACAAAAAAAAAAAAAAAAATAAAAAAAATGTATACACTAATCAGAGATGATTCAAGATTTACGATACGTAATTATGAGTTAATTTGTTTATGCCGGAAACTAATTAAAGGTCACACGAGTGAGTTTAAGTTTAATACCGCGAATCATAGCCAAGAACACACCACGTGTTTGCTTTACTAACCTCAAGAGGAAAACTTCCTTCACCCACGCAATAAGTGATATAGGTAAACAACATTTTCGATTGGCTTAAATGTATCTTAACGAATATAAATAGATTCATTCGAAAAGTTTTCCCAATTTGATATATTTTTGTGCCAAATATTTACGACATCATGAGAATAAACAATCTCGGAGAAAATATTAATAATAGTTGTGTGCAAAATATCTATCTCCACCTCCCACTTTAATACCACAACAAACGAACGCCAAGATATAAATTTTGTACGCATTTACAAATCGAAAGTCATCATCCCCTGAGTCATGCAACACAATTGGCAAGCAGCACAAATTTAAGTCTTGATGGGGGGTGATAGCAATCCATAAAGTTGAACAAACTCGGCCAAGAGCTTAAGTTAACGTTTTCATTGTTGTTGCCGATCAAATGAGAGCATGTTCCGCACACTTGCGCTAATTAAGGAGTGGGGTTGTAGAACTAAAAAGCCAAAGGATACATTGTCTTATCACAGTCCCATGGTAATTTCAGAGCTATAGATTTTCGTCGGATATCCCGAAGATGGTTAATTAAAATCCAAGACAGCCTACCATAAATGGAAGTCGTACGAAAGATCGATAAAGGATTTTTCATGTTCTAACAAATCCAGTATACCTGTGGTTACGCTTTGCGTGGGCATCTTGCTATTAGCCAGCGTTAATGGTTGAATTGATTTCAATTTCGGTTAGGCTTTTTCGTGGGAAGAGCGAGAACAAGCTTTGCAATCAAATTATATATATTTTCAGCTTCGCCAAATCAGATTTAGCAACAGCGGCGGCAATTTCTGTGTGTTGTGCAACAAATTAATTTTAACACAACAGAAATAATAATAGTAATCACATCAAGCCCGTATAGTAGTAGACGACAATGCTCAGTGGCTTCGGAATCAAGTTTTGGGATTGGAGAGTGATTCATGGGCGGCAGTAGTTTCTCAATATTCTACAATGTTACAGTAACAACAAGATGTAGTAGGCCTACCTACCGCCAGGCACACCATGGTGTAAGTTGTATTTATATGCCACACATATAACGTGGGTTGCAGAATGTTCACTGAATGTCAGGTGTTGTTTTAGAAAATTTATCTATTCCAAATATCTTTAATGGAATAAATGTGTAGGCAACACATGGTGGAATTACTTTATAATAAAATGCACTCTTTTTTTCATTACATCATCTGTTTGATATTTGTGTTGTTTCGATTTTTATAGACACTTCTAGTGCACCACTATAAGTGGTGGAAGTTGAAATGATAAATCGGAAACTGGTAACTTGTTTAACACAGCTCAAGTACTTGGAGTGTACAAATTAAAGGAGGTGGATTCAAAGACGAGAAAAATTGAAAATTAAGTCAAGAACACAACCATTTGTTGTTGTTACATACAGGTTGTGATCAACAGATGGCAACAAATACGAAAAGCGATTTTTGACTTTTGTCTTTTGAAGTAAATTAAATGTTTGAAGCCATGAACGATTTTAGACGATCAATATTTTTTGCAAAAAAATTTAATAACGACATAACTGAGCACAAATTTGCGCTCACTTTGACGTACATCAAATACCCAATTTCAGACACTTATCTTTAAAACAGCTGGCATAAGTTATGAGAACAAATGAAATATTTGAAGCAATGAGAACAAGTGTTCACATATACTGAAAAAAAAAAGTTTGTTTTATTTAGTCTTACTTCTTAAGCATTGTAGACGATCAATATTTTCTTCAAAAAGATTGAATAGCGACATAACTGAGCACAAATTTGCGCCCATTTTGATACACAGTCTGAAAAAGTTATGTTGACATAGCCATGTCCGTCCGTTCATATGTCACCATTTGTTGTGCTTTAAATTTTGAACTAGGAACATGAAATTTGGTATATAAGCTTTCTAGAATCCGAAACAGTACAAGTGTACACATTTTTAAAATCCGTCCACAGACACGCCCACTTTTTTTAACATGCCGTTTTGTTTAGATAAGACGTTGACTTTCTTTACATCTTGTCCATATATTATACATGATCACGCCCATTTTTTGAGGGTGTTTCGAAAAAAAAAAAAACATATATTCTTTTTCAAAACCACTTACGGTGATGGTAAGTGTTATTGTGAACATCTCATCAGAATCCGTGAACTTGGGTTAGAAATTTAGGGAGCCACAGACACTTTGTGTAACAACAGTTTTGGGATAAAATTTCTTTAAATAAATATATCATGGCAACTGTTTCAAAATTTCACGCGCGTTAAAACTTATAGGTGATTGAGACATTGTGAATGCTATACATTCACTTGAACATAGGAGAAATGTCTCATGTCTCTCCCTGTTTTATCGTTTTTCCATAAAAAATGCTCCAGCGAAATAGCCAGTTGCATTCCTCCCCTTCAAAATATCACCCGCAATACGTGGCATGCTTCGAATGCACATCAGTTCACCCTAAAGCCTAACTTCGGTCGTACTGTCAAATATAAGGATTCGTTTATAAGCCAAGCGACACGAATGTGGAATGATCTACCAAGCTCTGTATTTCCCCATCACTACAACCTTCAAACATTTAAAGCCAACGTGCACAAGCTTCTCCTCTGTTCCTCTTCCCCTTGTCCTTAAAAGCCCGTGCCCTGTAACAGTATAAAGGTATTCATATTCCTTTTGGCGCGGGCGAATTATAAAAAAAGAAAAGCCTAAATGGCTGAACGGATTTTCTTCAGATGTATCTGCTGTCTTTTTTTTTTGTGGAAAGGGAAAGAGACAGAGAGAAGATTGGTGTAGTTGGTTTGAAACTCAGGCATTAAGTTTCAGTGAACTCCAAGGGTGGCGTCCAGATAACTGAGGAGTATTTTTGTATTGTCGTTGCTTATGATTCACAGTTTTTTTTTTGTCCGTTCTCCTAATGTCATCATCACCATCAGTTTTTCCCTTTATTTGAGGTTATGCTCAGCTGTTGGAAGCTGTTCTTCGCTTGGTCTAGAACCTGAACTGTTCGGAACACAAATAAATAAAAAACCCACTTCACCTCAGATCTCAGGTGGATTAAAATACTTTTGTCCACAAGTGTCAGACCGATAGCTTCCAAACCTTTGCAGTAGCATACGAGTAGATCGTGCTTCTAAACATGAAAAATGGAAAGCTACACAGAGGTATTAAAGTAGCTCCAATTATACAAGACTGAGGAAGTAGAAAGCCACATCATATTTTCAAACAACTTCCTTCCGATTCGAATAAAAGAATCAATGGCACGCCGTTTGTAAAACGTGAAAGAGTATTTACTACACTCACATTCCAAAGGACAATTCCATTCTCTCTAATAAAAATAAATTTTATACAACTTTCTCTTCTCACACGATTAAAAATAAAATAGAAATAAATACAAAATCCAACTCACTTATACTCACAGTTCGTGGATTCCAAAATGTCTCCCCGGTTGGTCTGTGGATGATTATTGTTACGATCGTTGTACGAAGAATACGTCTTGGTATGCTGTGGACATTTTGGAACCCACGATGCTACCGCTCGATAAACATCCGTCTTCCCTTTGCCACTTGTATCCTTTCCACGCTGCTGCTGAGTATAATGATGATTATTGTAGACAACATCGTGTACATCATCATCGCCATAATCGTTGTCATTGTTGGCACGGTCATTGTTATTTGTATCGTCATGCAGGCAGCATGTAATGCCGCCGACTAGTGTCGTCTTCTTCCTAAAACTACTACTTTCGTTTTTGCCATTGTATAGGTATCCATTGGCACGATATTGCTGAGTCTGAGTCTGAGTTTGAGTCTGCTGCCTCTGATGAGTAAAATGCAAATGACTAGGTGCTGGTGCTTGGCCACGAGCTGTTTCTAAATACTGATGATGATTCGTTGTCGACTGTTGCTGCTGTCGCTGGTAGTAACTATTAATGCCACTGGTGCTGCTGTTGTTGTTGTTGCTGTTGTTGTTGTTGTTGTTGTTGTTGTTGTTGTTGTTGTTGTCGCTGTCATTCTTCCTTCGTTGTGTGATCGGTTTTGAAAAGTCCACATAGAGTGGTTCGTTCGATGGCTTTCGAGTGAACTCGTCATCATCATCATCAACATCCCCACCATTGCCATTGAATTTGGTGGTCCGTGTCAGTGTCATGTCATCTTCGTCTCGCGGGGTACGTGGTGCACTACTGTACAAACTGTAGTTACTCGACGAGTGTGAGAACGACCGCCGACGATAGAACTCATCTTCGAAGGGCAACCCATTGGGAAACTTGGTGGAGAACGCTTTCTTTGTCCGTGGTGAACCCTGACTTCCGCCACTGGTACTTCCACTGCCGCTGCCATTGAGAGTACTTCCAGTACTGCCAGCACCATCGCCGCCACCCACCATCGGGTACTGTCGCCGATTGTAGCCACCATTGAGCTGTGGCGATGATGAGCTGGAGAGTTTGTTGTCCTCTTTGTATTTCTTCTTGTGTTGTTGTGGAGGAAGCGGGTTCTTGTTTCCTGCTGCTGCTACTGCTGGCTTGGTTGTGTCTTTGGCCACTGGCGGTGCAGCTTTTGTCGATAACCTGTAAGAGTAACCACTACCATTGACACCATTATTATTGTTATTGGTAGGAACATTTTCCTTTGGCACTTTGACTGTATTATAGGCACGTTTCTGGGAGCCATTATTGAGGAGGGCATTAGTGGTCCGCCCACTGTATACGGCACCACCATATTTCGGGACAATTGACTCGTCCGAAGCACCACTGCTGCTTACCGCAGGTGATTTGGCATGCATTTGGCAAGATGCTTGCTGCTGGGGTTGCAGGTTATTCCTACGGAAGCTGATGTTGCTTTGGTGGCTGCGATCAAAATTTTGTGATCTTGCACCTATCGCTATGTTGTTGTTGTTCGATCGACTCCGTAGATATTGTTTGGTAGTGTTGTTGTTGTTATTCACCGCTGGTGTTAGATTTTTAGGTTTGCCACCATTTACGGCATCTGCGTAGGATTCAATACGTCTGCAAGTCTTGGGTGTTAGTGGTTTTATAGCAGCCGATACCGTAGATCCTGCTGGTCCTCGGCGATAATCATCCTTTGCTGCTGCTCCAGCTGTTGATTTCGTGCCATACAAACTACTACGGAACGGCTGTAGTCTTTGATTGGTGAACGATGAGGATGGGATTGATTGAGATGATGATGACGATGTCGTTGGTGATAAATAATTATGCTGTTTTGTGGATGCAGTCGAAATTGATGATTGAGTTGTTGAGTTGAGTTTCCCGGCTCGGAATGAGCTATACGGGCGGCTTGTGTATTGTCCCACAGGCATTTTTTTTTTTTTTTTTTGTTTAGCTTATCACATTTATTTCTTACACTTACGTTGATATAGGATGAATAAATTCGATAAACAAATTAAAATAATTAAAACAAAACGAATATCACACTTTGTTGTTTGATGATGATGGTGATGATTATTTTTTTTTTAAAACTATTTCCTATGTTTGACTAAAAAGTTAGCTAGTTGCTGGTGTCACTTTCATTTTGTTTTGTTTGTTTGGGGAGTTGTTAGGATCCGTCATTTGATGATGTGATGCAACTTGCTTTCGAATAAATTTGCAATTTAATAGAAACAAGCCGATGCATTATAAACTGAATCTAAGGGAAGAGATGTTAATTGGATACTTTTGATTGTTTTTGTTTTTCGCGAAGGTGTCAGTTGTTGAGAAGTCCAATGTGTTGTGGATATAATTTGAGCGTAATTGGTTGGCAACCTGTTATTGATCTTGGCACATTTTGAGAAAGGAGGAAATCCTAAAAGAATTCTACATCCCAAATTATGACACAGAACCCCCATAGCCTAATATCTGAGAGAAAAAAATTAGAAGTATATATTCAGTGTCTGTGGTATCTGTAAGCCTGTTCTAAGGCCAGCATAGATTAGCCTTTGTAGATTGTACTTCATAAGTAGTATCATGAAGTAGATCCAAAAATTCCGAAGCTATATATTTTTGAACGACCGAAAGATTTCTCTAGTTCCTAGGATCGATGAATCAAAGAATCCTAGGAACATCAAGTTCAATATATTGTATAACCGAATGTATGTAACTCGCCGTCTTCTCAGCACCACTGCAGATGCCTTACATTGGGCGCCATTGTTATGAGCTATGGTCTGATGAAAACGGCAGCAAGCACACAATAGTCAATTGCGTTATCGCTTCGAAGTATGATTTGTCAGAGGCTCCACTTTGGGCGCCATTGTTATAAGTTGTTCTATCCGATTCTAGCCTTACATTTAAGAAAAAAAACCTCACCTAACAAACTGTGTTTAACTCTAAATCTATCCCACTTTACTGTTTTTCTAAGATACGAATGCGTGTCAGAGAAGTGTGAATCTACAGGCAGGTGCAAATACAATAACCCATACCAAATATCGAAAAATTGATGTCACACTGTAAAGCTGCACACAAGTGTAAACCTATTACGCATATCTATGCAATGATGTCGCACATTGTTTATTGTTGTTACGAGAGACTTCTAGCCGTGTTCTTGAATTGTTGTGTTCGGTCTTGACAGAAGGATCTGTTGTGGAAGGCGCATGTCAACAAATGTACTTCGACAACAGCAATACTACTTGTGAAACTGCAACTAGATTAGGTAACAGCGATAGCTGCTGAAATCGCGGCTACGAGCAATATCCCATAGGGGGAAGTGTAATAAGATTGAGCATTTAAAGCACGAGTGGAAACATCCCTTCAAACGCAGTTTTAAAGCATTTCTGAGTCTAGGAAAGTTTCTTAGGGCCGGCAGCTGAATAACAAAAATACGCAAAGGACGGCATACATGTATAAAATATATTCCAGACAGACGAGGATGCGTTGCCCCAAAGAGCATTAAGAACAAATGAAAAACATTGCCGCGACTCAGCGAAAACTACAGAATTTATAGATGTGCAGGAGTGAGAAAAACTCGTTGAGGGTCTTTCAGGATATCTTTGACAGAACAACACGCATCATAAAGCCTGTTGGAATATCTCGGTCTTGGAGAGGGATTCCTCGCTTGGCAAATAGAAAATATTAGATGGCAAATCTTTCCCAACGTAGTCTGTCGTGAAATGGGCGAAATTGAAGGGGGCGCTACAGGGCGTCCAGAGCCTATTTGCATGTAAACAAGGCGTTGGAAAAGGTTCAGATGAAGCAGTATACGTTGTGTATGCTTCCGAAAGTTCGCCGTAGAAATCGCAACTAAGTTTCCGGGAATCAAAAGTGGATATATCCATGTTTGATTGACCTGCTTCAGTAACATTGACCTGAATTCAAGACCGTGATGAAGCAGATCGTCGAGAAAGGAATCAGCAGGTTTGTTGTGCCTTAGGAATTGCATTCTGATCAAAAGAGTTTCGTCCTTGAAGATTTTTTAACAGCCCCAGGATTAAAAGCGAAAAGAGCAATATCGCTGCCTTCATAAACGTTCGTGAATGTGGATCGCTTCAATGGGAACTCCAAGGAATGTTTTCCAATGTTTGGCTTTATAGCACTACAAGCAAAATTTTCTTTCATCGAACAATTCTACTATCTAATGACGCAAATTTCAAATCACCAAGGTACTGATGAACTGAAAAGCGAAGATCAAGTGAAGGTCTTAGAGAAAGGATTAGAGATACATCAAATAACTAAAGCTAAGATCAAAGTAGGGAACGACCACAGCGCCACTATTTAAGGGAGGTGAACTAAAATGGCTGTCCAAAGACATTAATAAATAAATTGCAGCAGAACAAGGAGGGCACATTTCCCTCTTATTCAAAGCAGATTGAGGAGACCCAACTTAAAAGTCGCTGCGATAGGGAAAATGCTGATGGGGTTTAAGTGGTATGTAACATCAGCGCCATCTATCCGGAAATAAAACGAACATATTGGTTTTAATATTGACTAATTGAATTATGATACAATAACTTGGGAAAAATGGGTAGCTACGAGTATTCGCGAAAAATCTTGCTCTTCAGTGTATCTCCCCTTAACTACTTTTTAGTGTTCTAGTAGCCCTATAGCTCATACACTGTTCTTTAGAAAGTAAATATTTTTCTCTTCTTGACTGAGAAATCTTCCTCAAATCATTCGAAATTTACTTAATTTAGGAGGAATTTTTGTTTAAATAGCTGATAAATATATCGCTATTTAGCTGCTCAAATAAACCAAGTGCACATATACATTTATCTGATTCATTGCAAATTCCATTGCAGAGTTTATCGCATGATTCAAAAATAGCTCTGCGTAAGATGCTTTAAAAACCAACCGAAAACAATGTCCCGAAGAGAAACTGAATCAGCTGTATAGGTACATAGTCGATTTTTAATGAGTTTTTGAAAAATGCATGGAACCAATAAAACTCATCATTAAATTTTCTTTGGCTTACTATTTATAGATTTCGTTTTAAATACATGTTGGACACCAAAGTATTTTCTTACAACTTTATATGATGTAAGAAGCTAAAAATATTGTACAACAATGTTCATCTAATTAACGATCATCATTACTGGTTCCTCAAAAAATAAAATAAAATAAAAAAAAATTTCACTCATAATCTTCTTCAATTAAACAGGCAGTCATAACGTAATGTTACGTAATGTACACACATTGTTCCATAAACCTATTAGAAGGAAAATTATAACAATGTAGGCATTTAAATTTGGGCAAAACCCGAGGTTTTCACCTTAAAACCCAAAGTCCGTAGACCACAAACTTCAGCGTTTTATTAATTTTTGTGCCTGCTTTTTAGAGCTTCCTTGATCGCCCTTGAACTTGCGGAAACCATATTTTTATGGGAAATCGTGTACAAAAAAAAAAAAATAACAATACTGAAAGGTGCGTCTATAAGAGGTTGTAAAAAAAAAAAAACACCACCATATTGTTATTTCAATTTATCAAGGCGCGGAAGACAATCAATAAAAACGGAGAAAAAAAACAAACATAAAACCATTTAAATCAACAAAAGCTCTGACATCAAAGAAAATTATAACGCAAGTCGTACAGTGTGACCTCTACCAATGACCGCTGAAGGGGGTAGCACGTTGGTAAAGTATTTTCTTTTTAATTGATATTATATTGAACTCTGATGGACTTATGAATCAGGTAATAGCCCGCCCTCTAGACCTTGGTAAAGAGCTTCGTGCACACTAATCCGTCCTTTGCTGTACAAAGTGCATTTCTCTCGCATTGCAAATAATTTTCAATTTAAACTGTCAAACAGTGTATGCAAGGCAATTTTACAAATCGTTTACACATTGTTGAAGGACCACAGAGTGCAAAGATTTTATTTCTCCTCGTCTTCCGTCGTCGACCGTGTTGACATGACATGTTTTGTTCAAGTGGATTTTATATGCGTTGGAAAATTCAATTACGCGCGCGAGCATCTATAGAATTTGATGCAACCGTCGAATTTAATCGCATCACAGATTATTTTTAATTATTCAGATGAAAAGAAAAAAATAATGTACACATGTAATAACCAATCAAGGTCAAGTGCACCAATGTTGTTGTGTGGATTTCTTTTTTTTTCTGTTTAAACGTTCAAAGTACTCGTTTGTTCCGTCAATCAAAACGAATTTCATTTTATCTTTTATAATAAAAAATAAGAAAATAAAAGAATTGATAGAGAGACGGACATTGATTATTATTATTCGTTTGTTACTATCGATGACATTGTAATGCATCAGCGGAACGAGCATAAAAGTTATGTAGTCGCATCTATAATTGGATATCGTGACGAATTATTCTCACTACAGAGTTGGATAATGACTACGAGCACAGGGGGACACTCTTCACGTTTGTTCATTGTTCAAGCAGAGAACTGATAGGATTTAACATTGAAGCATGTATAGGTACAATCAAAGTATATATAGTTTGACCAAAAACGGGTCTAAGAATCCCAGTCCACAGTCTCGAGATACTAAGACCGAACAGATCTCTGGTTAAAAGTTGCAGATAGTTAGTATTTCACACAAACACAGATGGTTTAAGTTACGTCTTCTCAAGAGTACCAAACTGTCCCTCTAAATTTTTAGCATTCCAATTTTGGGAATGGTGTATCTTTTTCCACAATTCAGGTGTGTTTTTGGTTGGACTGTTTGCGATCAAGCGAGCTTCCCTCAGTCTTGAAAACAAAATCAAAAAATTGGCCCCTGAGCTGGGGCTTTCAAAAATAGTATATACAAAGGCAACCGCACATTTCAAAGCCTGTAATCAGCGTTATTGGTAGTGTTGATCCGGAATTATTTACTCAGAAATGTTGAAATAATTTAGGGTCATGAGCCGAAATGGACGAGTACCTTACAACATCTCCGGCAGTAAAGTAGTTAACTGAATGAAGCAGAAAACAGAAATAGACTCAAAACCTCTGTGAGGGGAGTGGGAAACTTGTGTATAACAACGAAATTCTATTGACTTTCTTAAAACTTCAGTTAAAGGTACCATAGTCCTCTTTATCTTCAAGAGTCAATATGTATAATTGTTCGAGGCCAATGAATGACGGCTGGATATGCAGAGCTAAGAAATGATAACTGGGAGAAGACTACTAAGGCTCAGGACAGTCTTTGTAGAGCCAGAATGTTTTTATTTTTGTACGTGACATAGCTCCTTTCACTGACACAGCAAAGCTGAAGCGCAAAAAACCCGATCTGTTGAACAATTTCGGCTTTGAATTCGACTTTCAATACTTTACTGGCAATGTACACGCAACAATATTTCACTGATCTGAGTAGCATTGTGCGTTTCCAAGGTGTTGCACCTATCAAATATTTTCTGTGATCAGTGGTACAAGCTTCAACTGCAGTTGGGCTTAAAAAGCGTGATACCATATCACGTACCTTTACCCATCTGCTGAAGAAACGTCTTCCGTAGGAAGAGATCTTATTTCAAAGTCACCGCTGCTGCAGATTGAGATTATCATGATTTTACGTACAACATCCAAACACATCGTAACTTTTTTTTTCTTCACCACCGATACAGGTCAGTTTAGCAGTCGTCACACATGCGATTTTTCTTCAAATATTCATGGTACGAGTAGATATGTTGCATGATTTGGGAATATATTTTATTCGTTGTAGTCAGAGTTGACTAAATCTACAACTAAATAATTTTGACATGATTAAATTAGTTGTGACTAACTTTTGAAAATCAATTTTTAATCATTTCCTTATGTATAAAATAGTTTTACTTAAGTTGATAACTAGTTGCCATTGTAACTATCAAACAATTAGTTCAATCGTAGTTGATGAGTGACAACTAACAACTAACAACTCATTTTTATTCTAACGTGAATACGCAGTAATTTATTGATCTACCACTGTGGTATAATCGAAATTTAAAACATTACAAGGACATTTAAACATTAAAAATTGTGTAATTTGTTGATAGTTGCCATTTTAACAAATCTTTTCTTATCTGGAACTAATTTAATCATATAAAATAAGTTGCCCCCTTCAATGATTAACTTCTAATTTGTACTCATAACTAAAATTCATGAATTTAGTTGTTAGTTGTTAGTTGGAAATAAGTGTCATCCAACAGAGAATTCCTGGTCGATATAAACGTTCTTGGATTTAGCCCACTTGTCCACTTAGAATGCGCAGACAAAGGTGCAATGGGCTCTATACTTTGAAATAATGAAGATTATTCGCAGGTTCACAAGAGCTGAACGCAATGATAATTGGAGCCTGCAACTCTTGGCATTGCAAAATATATTGCCAAACTTTGCACTAAAGTTGTCCATTCAAACAGAAGAATCAAAAAATTTCAACTCAGTTTACATAAGTTTTAATATTTTTATGCTTAACCTTCCTTGTATCGCTACTTAATGCGTTAATTCTGCAGATTAGATATGCACACAACTATCAACCGACTTGTACTTTTCTTTTCAAACAACGATAAGACATAGGTTATTGAAACCAAGGCGTCCACCTAGCTTATCAGTTTCTTCCTCATATTGTTTCCCCCTTTTATAGCTAAGTATCAGTTTAATCACTCAGCGTCGAAAAAACGCGTAATTATTGATTTTCGAAGCGCCATAATGCACATACGGCTTGTCGATTCAATGAGAATTAAACACAGTTAAGGGTGGAATTAGAATCGCTTGGCCTCGCATAAATTCAGTTTTCAACGTATTCCCAACACTACTGAACAAGCTAATCATATTAAGTGTCGAGTATATGTGAAAAAAAAAAGAGTTTATGTATGTTTCGATATCTAGTTACATTTTTTCCGACTAAATATAGATGAGTCTTTTTTGTTTTCTTTTATGGGAAGAGAAACAATGAAAAACTTTGAACCGAATAAACATTCTTCATCGGAAATAATAAATCAGCATGCACATAGGTATTGAACTGAATTTGAGGCAAGTTTTTTCTGTTGTCTTATTACACAATGCTATTGTGACACGGCTTTTGCTGTAAACTATGTTTTATAAAAGTGATGACACCTCTAAACCAAATATTTTTCGGCCTACAAACGATCGTAGCGAATTTTTGAGAGGTAGGTTCGACTCTTAGCCCGAGACAGTAATTTGTCTTTCAAACAAAAATCCTTCTTGGTTACTACAACCAGACTGCCCACTTGTGGGGTAAATAGATAAATTAATAAAATCTTAATTTCCCTAACCGTTACACAAAAGAAAGGAAAGACGAAAAATCAAGGGTTATTAATTTCGAAGTTAGGATTGCATATCCCTGTCATATGGCATCTGTCAAATCCATCTGTCATCCATAGTGACAGGTAGATAATTCCTGCCTCGACATTTTACAATATGGATCGTTTAACCACAGTTCAATGTATTCAAATTAAAATATCTGTGTATCACGATTTAAGGACAGATCATGGTCGTCAATGGTCGTAATCGCTCAACTGAGCAAACAATTCGAAACATAATCACAAAATTTGAACAAATCGGTAGTGTTTGTGATGTCGTTAGGCCTATACATCATCGTAATGCTCGATCAACTGAGAACATAGTCGCAGTGAGTGCCTCAGTGACCGAAAACCCGGAATTGTCAATTCAACTCCGCGCTCAGCGATTGGGCATTTCCTACAGCTCAGTTTGACGTATTTTGCGCTTGGATTTACATCTTCATTCCTAATGATAACCAACTTTTTTTTAACCGGAGTTTGAAGACATTGATGTGAACGACATATAGGGCTACGTGCCACACAGCACATGCAAATTTGGCTCTATTGCCCGATCATTTAATTTCGAGATTTGGCGACATTAATTGGTCATCAACATCATTCTAAATTCCACGCAGGAAATTTGACATTTTCCTTTGTGTGTTTGACTTTCGAACAGTGCTGTCGTTGGTACGACTATGGTACTATTTTCGGCCATATGTACTAATATACTACCTCTTAAGTTTAAAAAAAAAACTATTTTTTGCGATACTTTTTGATATTTGAAAAAGCAAGCCATTGCATTGTCGAGAATGTGAAGAGGCACATTACTAAAACCTTGCTGTGTTCACTTTTAGGTACTACTTTAGCAAGTATTTTTGGAATTTCAGTGCTAATTAGTCAGGGCTACTCAACTTGATAAGAATTCCAATTGTAATGACAATACTCGATCAAACGAATTTAATGGCCAATGCTGCGGGCAAGAGCTAGTTGGTTACAGATATGTCAACTGATTTTGAAGTTTTTTGAAAAAAAAATTTAGGCCTAAATTTACCTATTTGGAATTAGTAGTGTGGGCAAGTCAAACTGAAAATTAAAATGTTGCACAAACGGTCTTAAATTTTTATTTTCAGATTGGCAGTAAACCAAACTTTTTAGTCCGAAAAGGGTAAGGGTAGGAAGGGGGCTCTAAAAGGGTTGAGAACTCCTGATTATAGTATTATAACTCCCCAAAACTCCAAAAATAAAAATGTTGCGTTTTAATAAAATCAATTTTAGTTTATTTCTATGTGCGGTAAGAAAAGAGGCTTGAATCAAGCACGGTTAAGAAGCATAATTTTTCGTAAAGCTTAAACGCAGAACCTTTCATTGTGAAAAATTAGAAAATCAAGGAATATCATGAAACATACATTTTTATAAACTATAAAGAGTTAAACAGGGTGAATCTGAATTACTAAGTACGAGTCCACATCTATTTGCTCAAAAACACCACAACACAAGTTATGTAGTTACGTAGTTATTTTCTACTTGTAATTAAATTTAAATATCTTCTTCATGTGCATCCGCTGTCAAGCGGATATGAGTCAAAGCAGCAATGGCTAACATTTTAAAAGTGTTAAATTTAAATTAGCAATTAAGACATTTGTTCCAAAGATTTTTAATACATATATTAGCAGACAGAACTAATAAAATTTTATGTTCAGTGGTTTTAAAATTTTCATGGAAATGCACATCTCATGGGAATGTTGAGGTTTCATTGCCTCACCGTTCATTTTTATGTCGTCGTTTTAAACATTAATTTTAGACCAACTTCTATTGGTACCTGAACGTGGGGTTTTTTTTTTCTGCAAAAAGTGGTGTTTTAAAATATTTTAAGTTATTTTAAGCCGATGAAAATTTGATGCCGATTTGATCCGATGAATTTGATTTCCTTATCACTTTTCCAAGCTCCGCATTATATCGGCTAGATATTACTTAAATTGGCATAGTGCCGAAACAGTAGCAAGAAGTGAAAGATATTCGTGACCCTAATAGGTGATAAGCAAAAACACATCACCACATCTCCTGGGTGCCTGCGAGATATTTAACGATGAGTGCAGCCTATAACCAAAGTAAATTTTTAAGAACATTTTACAACAATTTTATTTTTATTGACTATCTCGGACAATTTAATGCTAGAGACTTGAAGCGAGATACGCATTTTACCTTCAATATTCTCGAATTGTAAAACCTCAGCTAAAAAATTTACTTTGTATTTAGCTGAAGCACTTTTTTTTTATCAGAAATTTTAGTACTTTTATAGAAAAAAAAACATTCGAATGTGTTACGAAAGGCAAACAGTATTTGCTAAAAGCCATAAAGTTCAAACAGAAGCCTACAGAGACACAGAAGGAAACGCAGTTAGTTAGTCGGTAATGAGAATGAAATCAGGGAAAATTAGACTCTTAATTGATGTACATTGTCAGTGATAAAAATTGCAAACAGATAGACCCTAGAATGCAGAGAATAATTTTTGGTATACCTTCTGATCAAAAACTACTCGGAATTTCCCATTCAAACAAACCACGTTTGAGATATTGTCAAAAGCTTTTTTTTAGGTTGGTACATCTATCATCTTGCGCTCAAATATCTGTTTGCAGTCGGTGTTTGTTGTGCTCTGCGAATTTCGCAATGTCAATTTTAGTTGAGCATCGCATTGATGTCGCCAAAAAAATGCTTTCTTTGGGCCAAAGTGTTATCGATAGCTTCATTACCGGTGACGAGACATGGGTCTATGAATATGACATCGAAACTAACCAACAATCAAAGGAATGGCGCTTCTCAGACGAGGCAAAACCCAAAAAACCACGACAGAGTCGATCCAAAATCAAGGCTTTGTTGACCGTTTTCTTTGATTGCCGTGGTGTGGTCCACTCTGAATTTCTTCTGCCAGGCCAGACAGTAAATAAGGAGTATTACGTGAGCGTATTAAAGCGTTTGAGGGAAAATGATCGTCGCAAGAGGCCAGAATTGTGAAGAAACAACTCGTGGTTTCTTCACCTCGACAACGCACCGGCTCAAACATCTCACCTTGTACGCGACTATTTGATCAAAAACAACGTTCATTCCGTTCCGTAATCTCTGTATTCACCTGACATGGCTCCTTGTGACTTTTTCCTATTCCCACGACTCAAGTTACCGCTTCGCGGAAAGTGTTTTGAGACGATTAAGGCGATAAAGGAGAATTCGCAGAAGGCGCTGAAGGCGATTCCAAAATCGGTCTTTTTAAGATTGGAGGAAGCGTTCGAATATGTGTATTGCTTGCAATAGAGACTACTTTGAAGGGAATAAAATGAGTAATTGAACCGCTTTCGTTTTATTGAAGAATTCCGGGTACTTTTTTATCAGAAGGTATGACTGACGAACTGGCAGTAAAAGGGTCTACCTTAGAGAGTGGACAAGCTTACTACGAGTAAACAGTCAAACTTGTACTTTATTCCATCTGTGACAGAGAGATTAGCACAGTAACATATGACAATCTTTGAGCGCCTTAGAGGCTTTGGCCAAATGCATAGCAAAGCCAAAACCAGCAAACTTCTACAAAAAGAAAGAGAGAAAATCACTGCCAATGTCAATGGTAGGTATACTCACTGTCCATAAGGTATTAAGACTTCAAAACGGTGAATTCGTGAGTATAAAACCCCATTCACTGCCCCTCAAGCTCTTAAGAAACTGAACATTAGGAAAATGAGATTTCCAGGATATAGAAGAACTATGATAGTTCCATGCAGAACTAACCCGAATTTTAGTAATGATAGATAGTATACATTTTTGGAAGTACTCCAAAGAGTCTGCAAAGACATAAATGTAATGAAAAAGACTCTTGCTCTTTTTCATCAACCCACAAACCTAACCTAACCTAATGTATCTACTAGATGAAAAATTCAAAAAAATACCGCCTTTCCTCTATTCAATATGTGGCCCAGTTTTTCTCCCTCTTTATTATCCTTCTATTCAGGGTAATATTTTTTTTTGAAGCACTTTCAAATGACGCATATAAATATGACACCTGAATTGTACATGAAAAATGTTACATGTATGTCATAACTTACATTAAACTCTGAATAAGGAAATATGTGACAGAATAACATTTAAGGCACAATTTTCGAATTACCACACTAATGAAGGTAAAAAAAAAACCCGAGACAATATTTTCATTTTATAAGCTCTTTACTGAAACCTTTTATGTTTTAATGTGAATTTTACACCTCATTACTCAATTTGCAGTCCCCCCCTTTTCATTGTATCTTTATGAAAAGAAACCATTAAAATGGCACAGTATTCTAGTCGTACATAAGAGTTTTGCAGTAAAGAGGTGAAATTAAACATTAAAAGTAGAATACACGAATGTTTGTAGGAACACATTCCAAGAGAAAATCATTTTTAATTGAATTTAAAATTAATTTTGTTTGGCATATCTGACTGAAGAGCATAAACAAAAAAAAAATCTTAGGCACATGATATAAATCTTACAAATTAATAAGAGTATTGAAGGAGTAGCATTTAACAACAATCTTAATGAGATTTAGTAGGAATCATTCTACAATATTGTTTTCTAAAAAAAGAATTCGTTATGTTCTGAGTTATAGGTAGTGTTCCGTGCCACTGAAATTAATTTGGTCTTAATTTTGCTTCCGTTAATCCACAGAATAAGAGGAACCTATGATCGGTTTTGAAGGGTGAGATGAAAACAAAAAAATGTTTTTCACGCCTGCCTGTCCTATTTGTTTTCAAACGCCTTGCTCAACACCTGCTGAACAGATTTTGATGAAATTTAGTTAACATATTTTCCCTGTGTTTGTACTCGTAGCTAGTTTCACCTAAAATTTTCCAAAATAAGATGGAGTGTAGGTAATATGTAGAGTGGAGTGGGTTTTAATTCAAGAACGTTTGAACGGATTTTTATGAAATTTTGCATGTAATTCGAGGCTAGTGGTTTTCTTTTATAATTATCAAAATCTTAGATATGAGGCGGGGTTAAGAGATCTCTGAGCCATACTTCTTAAAGCACTCAACGGAAAAATTAATGTTTACTAGTGATAACACGATTAACCCTTAGCGATTTCGATTATCTTAATAAATAATCGACGATTACGATTATTTGGAAAGTCTATGTTGGTAGTGTCTAAAAAGCTTTTATTAGCGAAAGTGAGCTTCTTGAAATTAAACAGTGTATTTAAAACAAAAATAACTAATGTACTTTTGTACATTAACACTTATGGCTGTATCTGTCACTGCCTGTGCACAACGAATTAAACTAAAAAGTCGAACCCTTCACGACATGCATATGTATATCATAATTCAATAGTAATATTTCAACTGCTACTGGCAGTATTAGCACTTGTAGTCATTAAAACGGGGCTATTCAGCACAGTGCATCTTTCCAGAAGTTGAAAGCGATTCCCTTGCATCGTTGCTTTTGGCATACTGGACGGTGTGCTGCATTCGAGTCACACCGTCTACATATGCGAAAGAGGGAATATATGAAGTACAGTGAGAAAGTTATTCAAAAGTAAGGCAACATACATTTTCTCCGCTGGCGGAATCCTGAAACGATTTATTGCAGTTATGCACGAAATAAGCGCTCAGTAAACAGAGCAGTGGCAGTGATACAAAAATTAAACATCGCTGCGATAATCGTCAAATATAGCATAGATTTTCTCCGCTGCCGGAATCCTCAAGCGATTTATTGCAATTATGCACGGAATATGCGCTCAGTAAACGATGCAAAAATTGAACATCGCTGCGATAGTCGTCAAATAATCACAATTACAATCGTCGATTACGATTAATCGCTAAATGTGAATAATCGCCGATTACAATTAATCATAATCACAAGAGTTTCACCACTACTTCCTGAAATACTGGACGGGCTAGGAGATCTGTTATAGTTATCACTTTGCCTCTTATAATTTGACATTACTTGCAATTTTGTCTTCAGATTTTTCGCATATACTCTCGAAAACCATTCGAGCTCAATGGAAAAAAAAATTCGTCTTCTTCAGGTGCCTTGAAAAATTGTATTCCTGATCATTTTCCGTTCACCACATACTACTTTTGGGCAAAAAATCAGCTCTCTAGGTCAAACAGTTTGAAAGCTTCAAGTAGTGACAGGCACACGTGAAGACAGACATGTAAAATTTTGGTATAGAACGCCAAAAAAGACGTTCTACATAATACACAAAATTGTAATTAAAACACTATTAACGCAAATAAATTTCCAAGGATGACTTCTACAAAAAAAAAACGTGGGACTTTCTAAGAAAAAAGAATGACCAACAGTAATACACCGTACATAAAAAAGGATCAAAAAGTAAAAGAAAAAAAATTATACAATCATTTCCAAGAAGAGTTCGTATTTTATTTCATTTTTTGCAACCTATCAACAAAAGAACAATTTGCAAACTTTTTATAAAAAAAATAAATAAATAAATAAATAACCTCCTTTCCATTCATCCTTCCTATGCCAAGATCAATAATACCAACTTATTATATCTTATTCTTTTACTCCGCCACTTGTTATTCTACTTTTGTATAATCGCTTTACACGCGACTTAAGACCTTCTGCAACAAAAACTTGTATTACACATACGAGTAAGTGGCATGCACCTGCATTGCATTGCAGATACAAAAGCGAATAAAAAAAAAATAATAAAAACACGTTACAAAATAAACACAACGTTCTCTCGCGTAATATTCAGTAAACGTATCATTAAATAAAATATAAACTTAGCACAAAACTTTAATTTTATTCAATTGATTTGCGTTGAGAAGAGACTACTGTCCCTCTGTCCCATTCAAGACAGACCGACAAAATTACTCATTCTCTTCACGTGGGTCATCTTTTAGATTTTGTTAATTTTTTTTTTATTGTAACGTCTTTTAACGTCTTTTTGTGTATCCCACCTTCTTTCTTTGTTTGGATTCGATAATACAGAAAAGTGAGAGAGCAAAGAAAAAAAAAAAAAAAATCGCTCAAAACAGGTAAACCAAACTGTGATCACGATCATCTGTTCACCGATCGCAATACGTCTCTTTTTTTTTTTGTCGTCACATTTAAACTATTTTCGTGATAACATAATCGTCACTGATAACATGGGGCTGCACTGCAGTCAGGGTGCTGATAACACCGAATGGCTATTAAAAGAATCACCAGATACTTTTCAACACATTGGACTTCTTTAAAAAAAAAAAAAAAAACACGATCATGCGGGATCACTAGGATCACCACCATAGACAAAAATAAAAAGAAAAACACTGAATTTCATTTACACATACTTTTCAGTTTACATTATCACTATCATTACAATTCACCACTTTTTATATTTGTTTTGGGAAACCAAAAAAAAAAAAACAAACTCAAATAATTGGACACCGGAAACGATCATAAACTACGGTTTAACTATTTGTATACGTGATTCTGCGTGTGGAATTCTTTTATTTTTTAGAAAACAACGAATTCCGTCTTTTCAAAAAAAACATCACTTTTTTTCACTTAATTCTCATTGAATTCGGAATTTTTTTTGAAAAAAATATTTTTTTGTATTTCGCAGTGGGTACCTCCATCCGCTGTAAAGTAATCGCATCGACTGAATTTAATTTCAACGGACAGACAACTTCCAGCCCCAAAAGGGGCGCACAATATAGAAAAAAAAGAGCGATGGTGGCGCGCGGTGGGCCCCTGCTTGGTGAGTATTTCTTTTCTTTTTTTTTTTCGTTTTGCTTCTTCTTTGGCTCTTTTTATTTTTTATTTTAATTTCTTTTGGTCGTGTCAAGCGGTTCTTCGACTTTTAAGCAGCAGTATTCAGCTTACGATATTAGAGAAAAAGAGAGTAGGAATAACTTACGATCTTGCACAGTGATCACTCATACAAAAAGGTATTAGATACTCTTTACTGGCTTTTAAAACTAGTTCTCTCTCTCTGTCACTAAGCTAAGACCCTCTCTCTAATGCAAAGAAAGACAAAATAAAAACAAAAACCATATGTGCAGCAGCGGCGGCTGGTGGTGGTGTCGCTAAAAGATTAACCTACATCGGCCACGAAGGGGCTTCTTGTCTTTGATGCAGATGATTGAATTTTTATGCCAAGATTTGTTGGTGTCGCCACTGTTTGTACTGATTTTATTAATTTCGCACTAATTGTCGACAAGTTGGTTGATTGTTTGTTGATTTTATTTCATACGTATATCAATATCCAATTGAGAGTTTGTTCAAGTTATCTACTGAGCTGTGTGTATTGAAGGTAAGCACTAGGGTACTGCCGCCGCCGCCGCAGCTGATATAACCACACAGAGTAGGTTGGTATACAACCGGCGGCCAGAGTCGTGTTCTTGACATGATTTCATCGGAGAAAGACTTGAGAAATGTATTTTATTTTTTCAATAAATAAACATACCTTTCAGAGAGTACCTACTACGGAGGAGAAAGTGTCACGGTACAGTTAAGAATTTAACTGATAACGACGATTAGATTAAATATTTTGGGAGCTTCTTTGCATCGAATTTTATTAGATAAGATTCGCTTGTGAGATTTATCAGACATTTGCTTTGAGTAATATAGACATGAGTTGTGTCGTTTGATTGTAGTGTCTTAGGTTTATGCAAACAAAAATGACTGAGTATCAAGTTGTCAACATGAGCAATGATAAGGATGGGCTGATCTATTCGTTAAAGGTAACAAAGCAGTTGAAAACAAAAATTTAGGTTATGAAATCTAAGATCTACAAGACAATGTTTTCGTTGCAAGTCCTACAACCAGGTTAGCTAGTTGTCGCCCCATTTGTAGCAAAGTTCCAAACCAAATTGATCATATATCGATATTCCCTAATTTTTGAAACAAAAAGAAAAACACATTTTTTACCAGAAACACACAAAAAGTCAATAACCAAGCATTTTCTTGTAAATAAAACAGTTTTTTGTGCGTATGTTTAGGGAAAAGTTGAGTTATGTGGTTTGAAAATTTAGGTATAGATATGACGATCAGTCGAAGGGTTTCAATATTGAGCTGAAGAGGACATAAAATTAACGAATACATGTCAATATATCTATAACTATTTTTAAAATATTAAATCATTGATAAGAGGAAGCAAACAAGATTTGCAAAGTTTTTGGTTATCGAACAATAATCGAAGATATTAGGTTTTGCGCTGAACGAAATAAAGACAGAGTACATGATTGTAAAAAAAAAAATAGACCGCCCTGGTATTTTGAAGAATTTGGCGTACGAATTGAATGAATCGAAATCAGACAAAAAACTATTCGTACCAACTTAGCCCATTGGCAGTACAGCTCTCTCTATAAGGATCGAAATGAAGCTTTACCAAACAATCATCGTGTTTGAACTGTGCGCTGGTGTATGAAAAATTCCAAAGTCTGATGAGTAAACCTGGATAGCAATTGATCGGCAAACTATTGATCGCTCAAAACATGGTACTATCGCACATTTGAGTTCATAACTACCATGTTTGCTTTACCTCCTCGGGGTGCTGCATGGTACCTACATCAATAAATCTTTATACGTGTAGGTTCAAATTGTAAGGATATGCTTTGATTGGTAAAGTGTGGCATCTTATGTTTTCGAAAAAAATGAAGCGCCTTCGATTAACTTGGTCGACAGTTTATGAATTGTCAGATCAAGCAAACAAAACCCTCTTCGAAGAGCCAGGAAGTACTAAGAGGCCCAATAGTGCGCGAACAGTTTAGGGATCATTTTTCTTAAGACTTGAAGGCAGTCAGTAGCGTCATGACACCGAATATAAAATAGTAATGTGTTGGTATCCGAAACATAGGATATCGAAAAGTGGCCATAGCATGTGGTTGTCCGTAGATATCCAGCCAACTATACAGAGACAACAGGACTATGTTCAAAGTCACCGAAGAGCTTAAAGGCGGTCACAACTTGTGTCAACATCCAACGAAGATTGTGGTTGGTTGTCTGCTGGTATCAGATGGAGAACTTCTTTTTTTGAATGTGAATGGATAGTTATCCCCGAAGGAAATAAGAGTTACCTGATGGCCGAAGTTGCACCCCCCGTGTAATGAATATCATTGCCGTCATTAACACATTCAAAGCAAGCAAGACGTCAAAGATTACCGACATTTCCCCTTAGCTCCTCAAAGCCTCGACAGACTACAACATGTGATAGAAAATGATTATCAAGCATTGCATGCTTCTGGAAAACACTTGCGACAGTGAATAAGAAGATTTCTATTCTGGGTCTTCCAGCAAGATCTCCAACTGGGGAAGTTCCTACATTTGCATTTTATTTGCTTTTTATTGACTTCGAAAAAGGTTCTAGAAATCGTGAATAGAAAGTTTGCCTTGTACAAAAGAGGCATATCGGATATTATCAAGATATGTAACGAAGGTGTGAGATGTCACGTGCTGCAGGGGAGTTCGACATTCTCAACAATGTCCCACAAGGTTGTGTACTGTCGCCACCACTATTTTTGATGTTGACCAATGACTTGCTGCAGACTCAGTGGGAAGTAGTGAAATCGAATAACCTATTCCAAAAAATCTCGATGTCTTCAAAACTACGATGCAACCATACCTATACGTACCGAACCTTTGAACTCATAGAAGCATAGTCCATTCCTTTTCAGCGGAATATGTCAAAATAAAAGTATATTGAAATACTAGCCCTTTTTTGATTTACCAAAAGAAATAGTAATCGAATAACTTTACGGATATTCTGACACACATTCTCTTTTCATATTTAAACGCGCACCCAACTCTTGCCTAAACAATTTCATAATCCATAAATTAAAAGTCTCACACTCACTGCGCGTTACGCATAACAATTTAATATTCCTCACTCTGTAGTCGCTTAAGTTCATTCAACTACCGCTCCGAACGAACCCGAAAAGTAAACAAACCAAACTTAACTAAGTTTTGCCATAAAACAAAAATATAAAATTTTTATTTATTATTTTCCCTTTTTAACAAAAAAAAAAAAAAAAAACCTACGGAGTACTGAAAGTATCTCTTACTAGCTGCCCGCCTGCATTACAATATAAAAGTATCTACACACGTTTATTTCCCTTTTTCTGTGCAAAAAGTATCTTTAGTACGGCGCGGTGGTTTTATTTTGGCGAATAACGCCTACTAGACACTTTTGAGTAATAAAATCCTTACAAATCCGGAATGCAGCTGGCTGATGTCATATTGCACTTTTGCGATTTATATTAGAGAGACTGCCACAGTGTGCTCGGCTCTCTATTGTTTGGAGGGAAATAAATTTTACGAAATAGTTTTATATGGAACGAGGAAATAAAATCTCTAAAAGGCCAGCGCATCTCCAGAATTATTATTAAAAGTGCTTAACTGTCTCTGAAGGACCCATCAACTACGAAGTTTATTTCCTTCGAGTTGAATGGTACAGCAACCAGCACCACCCAAGATGTTGGCATTACGACGATGCATTAGCAGAAGTTTTGTTGGTGTTATATTGTTTGCATTATAACCAAAATGCTAGTCAAGCATTACTCGGCTTATATAAGACACTCGGGGTCCAACTTATTTGCCCTAACAATTGAAATCTTACTCTCTCTCGTGCGCGCTCAATATTGGGCAACGCGTGTTGTTTTTACGTGCGATTAACAATTTGTGTGTGCTTTGTTTTATTTTTAGCCGTAGTCAAGGTTATTAGAGGTAAGAGTTGAACAAATTGACATTTTATACGGCTAAAATAACCTCTTGCAATGAAACCGTCCTCTGCTCATATTTTCTGTTGCATATGAGTGTTTTTTTTTTTTTTTTTTTGGTTTTATTTGTCGGGTGACTTATGCATTGTCACGTTGGTGATTTTTTCTCTATGTATTTTGGTTGCGATTCATCATTTGGTTTAATAGGTACAATTTTGCAGCTGAGGTAAAATTAGGTGCTGACAAAGTACTTATGCTTTGAAGAGCTTTATTTAAAGTTTATTTCAATGCGTGGGGAAATTAAACAATTGGTGAGCAATTTACAACTGAATGCATAAATCGGGAAACTTTGAAAAAGAATCAAATTTCCATTGTTATTCTGGTTCGAACCGAGAAAGCTCTTGGCAAATAAAAATGTTTACTTAATAGTTTGTAGGGTTAAGGTATTTATTTTGTTTAAGAGTCATCTCGAGTACAAGTGGAAAACATCGACGGTTGATTTAACTGACATTTTAGTTCAAATCGATTTAAGAATTTGTGACACACAGATATGCCATGTAAACTCTGTTCTGCAGTATCCTTTGCGGTAAACATTGAGCGTGGCAGATCAGTCCACATTCATCTATTTTTAACTTCACTCTGATCTCAGAATATCTAGTGTGCTTATGAGTGGATTTGCGGCATATTGTTCAAAGACTAAGTTTATTGGTTGTTGGAAGAGACAGGGTCTTTTTCATCGTAATTAGGTCTACGTGTTTCCCAAAATGTGGCATCCATACTTAGTAATTAGACCAACTCGTCGGTTCATATACAAAAACACTAGTCATCTGGTTGCTTTTCCAAACTTGCACATGTTCGACCACAAATAATCGGATAGTTCCTCAATAGGCGTGTTTCTTTGTAACTCTATATAAAGTTCAGTTATTCTATTTCGTATTTTGTAATTTGGTACTACTGATTTAATAGGTACACATACTATTACTAGTAAGTTATTTTGTATAGCAGTCAACTGGCTTGGTCTTACTTTGGCTAAAGAATCATTGATGTTTCACTGGCGGGCACGGATTTTTATCAGTTATTTAATTCCGTTAGGATTTTCTACACCACCCTGAGTGGAGGTCTCAATGTTTGATCTACTTGTGAAGGGTGAAGGGCAGATTCTTTTCTTGTCAATTCTTCACTCACTCCATGTCCCATGAATAAGTTTAAGAGTAAACATTGTGTCATCATCTTCGGGTTTCAGAGTTTTGGAACATCAGCCCAGTTCCCATTATTATCTTTAAGATATCCTAGGATTATCTCTTCTACAGAGGATTTTCTTCAAAAGGTGCGTTTAGCACAGCCGCCATTTTGAATTTCATCGAAAGACTCTGTGCACTGAAAAATTCTGAAATAGCTACTTTAGCTATTTTTCCTCGTAAATTAATATCAAAAAAAAGTGTCACCTCGCGAGGAGTTGAATTTACGACCTTCGAAACTTATTGGTGTTTTTCTGGGACTTGAAACCTCCTACTTTTATTGGGAAAATTAAAACAAACGTAATTGCAATGTAAATAATAAAAGTAGTAATGCAAATAACCGGTATTTATATTCAATTATTTTTGTAGTGGACAAATAACAGTAGTTGCAGCTTTTAATTTTTATGTTCTTACACTGTTTTAGCTATAAAAAGTTACGCAATGCCACAATTTTTGTGTGAGCCTTAGCTATTTGATACTGATGTAGCTATTAATATAGTGCTTCTGTTATTTATGTATCAAATAGCTGAAGCACATACAAAAATGGTAGTGTTGCAGCCACACTCTTAGTTGTTACATTTTATAGCAAAATCGCAATGGAATTGAAATTTTCCAGTGTAGTGCTCCCAGTATAAGTCTTGAGCGCTACTTTGGTGGGATCTCAAGAGTTTTGAAACTTATTAGTTGAAGCTTTCGACAAAGAATGTTGTAGGTGGTGGCTATACAATTGTCTTCAAAATTTAACAAGTATTATGTTTTCCGGATAAAAAGTGTACTTATTAGGGATTTCTATAAGCTTTATAATCGGTGAATTCTAGCCATAAACTTCTATGAACATAGAGTTCTTCCGTTTACAACTTTAAAATGATCCGAGTCCATTTATGAATGTACGTTCTCAACAACGCTCCTTGCTTTGGTCGCTTTGAAGTTTTCTTCGTTCGTTTAAAGAGCTCTTGAATCAGATGGGCGTCATTTCTGGATACGTTTTTTCTGTCTAAAATACCGACTTATTCGAAATCCCTCGGCTGGACTTACAAAACTTTTCTTTACACCTACCGTTTTCGCTGACCTTGTTAACACTTAATTATTGATACAGTGGTTGGTTATAAAATGTCTTTTTGTAGAGGCCGGCTGAAGACTAACTTAATCTAAAACACTTTAGACTGCGCAAATAATAGTTCTTGATTCTAGACTGTTCAAATGCTGGAGATGGTTTCGATTGCTAATGACTTGAAGGAATTTCATACCTTCGTTCCTATCTGAAAACATGACTCGAAAAAGAAAGTAATGACAATCTGCACAATCAATTTAATTATCATTAAAACAGAATCGTCCATGTTCCCGATACGATGCATTTTGAAACGCCACTTTAGAGTTAATTGTTTTTAGAACAGAAACAGTAGTTAACTGATTGCAATCATTCGAAAAAGGTTCCTCTTTTCACTTGAAGTGCTATTTGTCTGCTGATGATTCAAAATCTTTAAACATTTCAATTGATCACAATAGGACTATTGATAAAATACAAAGCACAAACACAACTCCGACTTTAACTGCAATAAACCGAAATTGGTCAAGTGGTTATGTCAACTGGAGCTTTACGAGTAATAATGCGAGATGTCAAAGTTGCTAATTGGCGTCACTTGGACTTGTTGCTATCAAAAGTTTCTGGGAAGAACGTTCCTCGCATTTCTTAATGAAATGACAATGAAGAGTACCGCAAAGAATCACCTCAGTTGACGCAATAATTGAGCTTAATTACTATCCAAATATTTATGTATTTCGTCCCCTCTAAGATGCATTCCATTTGTTAAGTAATGCGTCTGATATTTTCCGGTGAATTGCGGTTATAAATCAACTTAATCATTGCAACTAAAAATACAATCTTATCTTGGTTGGCGAAATATTTTGCAAGAATTTTATGTACGAGTATAAGCAACTTATTTTGCGGATTCTAATCTTTTTTTTTTGTGATAAGGGTCGTCTGCTAAAAAAATTATTTGATTTATGATTTAAAAAACAAAAAATATTGTACTTACATGGAACTTGCTTTAAGTTGCTTCAATTGTGTTCTGAGGAAGAAAAAAAAAAAAAGAAAATCGTTTTACTACATGCAAAAGTTATGTATTCTACAAGACGACATCAAAGTCTACACACACTTCTTAAAAGATGACATAAAACCCTTTGCAAAAAAAAAAACTATTGTTTAAAAATTCTTAACATGCGTACTGTAATAAAATTTACTTTTGTATTCCCGATGAATCGACTTCGCTTATCATCTTTATGTAGCAGAAGTGTAAGAATCGTCACAAAAACTGATTGGATGTGATGATGTACGACGATGTGATGTTTATTTTATTTCATTTTAATTGATATGTCAGTCTGAGTGACATGCATAATAACATAAATGAACTGAAACACAATTGCACAACTTCGGGGCGGAGAGGTTTCGCGAAACGTAGAGGATAACCTCGAGTCTATTAAGCACATTCGTTAGGTTTTATTAAGATGACTTCCTGATATGAATGTGATTTGTTTTTTTGTTACATTGTTTGGGTAGTAAATAGGTTTTTACATAAAATACACTACTGTACAAAAGTTTCCAGGGAAGATGAAAACATTTTTAGATTTAAAGTGTATTCTTTTGTAATGTCCAAGTAACTGTAACCTACTAGTACTTACTAGATAATTCTTAAAAATTTGATAGCATTTACTAGTATGTTCTTTTATTTTTTTTTTTTTATTTATTTAATTCACTTTTATTTTCAGAAAATATTTTACATTGGTTATATGTTTCCGCCAAAGGCTTTTCTGCAGAAGATCGAGTTTGAAAAACTTGTAATGAATTTTAGATAGCAAGCTTAGTTTAACTTACATTTTTACATTTCATTAATTAAAAGAAAGAAAAAATTAACTGATGTTTACAAAAACAGTTTTATGGAAGTGGATTTGAAAATTAGCTACGTATTTGAATTCGTGTTGAGAAAAAAGTTCTTTATGTTTTTTTTCCTAGTTTTTATATTTGTAATATTTTTTAGTTCTTGTGGAATTATATTGAGGACCTCTGGTACACTGCTTTTCAGCTGCCTTCTCCCGTAGTTATTGCAGAAACGGGGCTCTTGAAACATACCTTGTGCCCGCCTTCTGGTGTTGATCCCATGTTGAATTGGTGTTATGCATCGAGTGTCGTCATAGTACTCCAGTATAAGGGTCATCTTAAATATATTTTCTACTGGAAGAACTTTAAAGCGTTCTTGTTCAGGAACATTTCGCCGATTATCTGCACTTATCTTTTTCAATGCGGTGTTTTAGAAGCATTACTCCATGCAAGTATTCCATACCTCAACTTCGTTTCCACTAGGGCATAGTAGACTTGTCTCAACACGGACGTTGTGGCATGGAACTTTAGATGGGTAAGTGCATATAAAGCGTTTTTAAGGCTCATGCGCAACTCATTGATATGCGTGTCCCACAGAAAATTGCCTGTCAATGGTTACTCCCAGATATTTGTAGCTCTCCACTATCTCAATCGGACAGCTAGTTGAGCTACTGCAGGAATCATTTCTAAAAAGAATTTGTTGTTGAGTAGGCTTGAACTGCGGACTTCGTATGTGCATCATTTTTGTTTTTAATGCGTTGATCGTTAGACCGTGATCATGACACAATTTCACTGCATTATCGAATTCCTCCTGCATAACTGCTGTTGCCGTATCCAAAGATCTGTGACGCACCACTATCGCCGTATCGTCTACATACGCAAATGGTATGGCCTGCTTGAATACTCGTAGCAGCTCGTTGGTATATAAAATAAAAAGAATTGGACCCAATTTTGATCCTTGAGGGACTCCATATTGCTCGCGTTCCTTTTGACTATATGTCTGGTTGATTTTTACACAGAAATGTCTGTTGTTCAAGTATTCTTTTAGCCAATCTGCCATCATACCCCTTATGCCAATGTTTTCAAGTGCTTCTATTAGCTTATCATGGTTCAGTGTGTCAAAAGCCTTACTGAAATCCACGAACAGCACTAGTATATGGTAGCTTTTGTTTAGACTTTCGTTGATACAATTGGCAAATCCCCCGAACAGTTTACCAGTACTTTTATTTTTCTGAAAGCCGTACTGGCTTGGGTTTATGAGGGAATTTTTGGCGATGAAATCTTGAAGCCTCTTTATTGCGACCTCTTCAAGACACTTTTCAACTATCGGCAATATTGATATAGGTCTGTAATTGTTGAGCTCACTTTTGGTACCTCCTTTATATGCTGGCCTAACAACAGCGGTTTTCGAAGTTGCAGGCATTTTTGCTTGGCTTATGCTAAGATTCACGAATTTGAATAATAATGGGGTGAATACTGGTGACTTGCTATCGCTGAGCGAAAGAATTATTCTTCGTATTTCCGAGAAACTTGATTCTTGTACGAATACTGATCTGGCTAATCTTGAACTTGTATGTGTCGATGTAACGGCGTCGCATTGATGGATAATGTTTTTTATCTGAGTGCCAAAATTGTTTGCAAATGCTCTAGCGAGCTTATTCAGACACATTTTGCCAGAGAAGTTCTTTATTACAGTTTCATCAACTCCAGGCTTTTTCCTTCCCAGTATTTCGTTTATAAGACTCCATGTTTTACGCGGGTCAGATCTGAATTGGCTGAACTTGGTTTTATAATCTAATACGTGGTAGCACATGCTAGTATTTGCAAGTTTCCTTTACTAATTGCTCGTGTTTCTGCAAAAATCTAAGTACCCACGAGCGAATGGTGAACTTTCGCAATGATGTCACTGTGAGATTCCCTTCCAGGGCGGAATGGGAATGTGGCACGGTGACTAACGAGTTCAAAACAACCATTTTCACTAACGGGTCGAAAATGGACTGCGGGGTAGGGGCGGGAATCTTTTCTGAATCCCTCAATATCTCTAGTTCATTCCGTCTTCCCAATTCATGCAGCGTATTCCAGGCGAAAGTTCTTGCTGTACGAGAGGCGTGCCGTCTCCTCAAACATACATCGATACAACTTAACACAATAGCCATTTTCATTGATAGCCAGGCCGCTATTAAAGCCATCGTATCTGCGGCTTCCTCCTCCAAACTTGTTGAACAATGCAAGGAGGAGCTTGCCGCACTCGGTCATCGGTCTAGGATCAGTCTCATCTGGATGCCTGGTCATAGTAACATTGACGGAAATGAAAGGGCTGATGAATTGGCGAGGTAGGGATCTGCCCTTGACTGCTCCCGTGCGGAGGATGTCAACATTCCGTTACGGGCCCTTAAGGGCAGAATCTTTGCTCATTTCCTTGCAGATGCTAGTAATAGATGGCGAGGGTTGCAGAACTGTGTCATATCCAGGCAGATGTGGCCAAGTATAACTCGCGCAGAACACAAGAGCTATTAAACAGAAACCGGGCAGATATTGCTAGAGTTCTGGCAATTAGCACTGGCCATTGGCCCATAGGGGTCCACGCAGCCAGACTGGGCATTACTTTTAATGCACATTGTCGTACCTGCAATATGGCCAACGAGCCTGAAACAATCCTTCACTTCCTTTGTAAATGTCCGGCCCTTAGTAGGATCAGACACCGTATACTTGGCAGACATCTTTTTGATAATATTAGTGAGTTAGCGGAGACAAGTATCGGGGACATCATCAATTTCCTCAATGCCACGGGGTGGTTTTAAATAGTCTTTTCTCTCCTTTCCCACAAGTCCAACGTCAGTTTCTACAACAATTTAGGTCTCTTGAGTTGTGGTATTAAAACGGCGCCTCTGCGCTAATTATGTTTGAGCATCATAGCATGCTGTCACAACCACACCTACCTACCTACGAGCGAATGGTAGTAATATTTCGAGCATGTTCTAGTATTGTCTAGTATATGAGAATGTAAAATATTGAAATCATGGACACTGAAATGACAATATTGTACTCGTACAATGCTGGGAAGTAGTAAAAAAAAAAAAAAAAAATACTAGAGAATACTCGATGGTGCTTAATAATGTTGGAAGACGTAACGAATACATGGCTTGATATTAACATATATAGCAACAATAAAGGAAGTATCAGCGAATACTTAATAAGTGAAATCTACAAGTAACTAGGTACTTCATACCAACCGTTATCGTAAGGTACAAAATTTAACACAAAATATCGCAAATCGATTTTAGATACATCGACCGAAAACTTATTTGGGATAGACATCAAAGTAAAACCACTTTTCTAGTTATCATGGTGAACCCGGACTAAGGAAAAGGAGTCAAGTATTTCATTTATCTATTTGGCAACCTCTTAGGCAGCTCGTTCTATCCGGAGTATTCTTTACTTCATCTGCAAGGATCGTAGCTTCCTCGCAGAAGCCTCAGAACTTTTCCGGTAAAAGTTCCCGAAGAGTGTCTTGGTTTGTATAATTTTTGCGAGTACTCTTAAGAGCTTTTAAACATAAGTATTTCGGCGTTAACAGCCCTTACAGAACATAGCCTAGTTTCTCGCAGTCATGGAACTCCAACCTTGAGTCTTTTGCTCAGTGATATCGGTTTTAATTACAGAGCCACGGCGCCCCTCTTACGAGCTGGGCTCTTTTGTTTTCAAATGGAAATGATATCTCACCATCTATTCCCTGATGAAGTAAGCTTAGAGCTCGTCCTTGCATGCAAGAGTAGAGATTAATCGATATAGCCATTTTGATAACGCCTCGGTTAGGAAATGTTGTGATACAAAGCAATGTAGGATCAATTACATTTCATTAGAGTAAGATCTACGCCTTCATATAACTCTTTGCTGTACACAGAGGGCCATAAATCTTTAAATAATACATTTTCCTAAAGAATATAGGCGGTTTCTCACTCTGCTTCGCAAATGTCCACCAAACGACGTCGTACGTCGTTAGGTATGGTATCTAACTGGGAACACTTTCCCTTGAACCAGATTTTTAACATAAGTGGACATTTGTTTGCAGTAGCAGTCCGCACCTGGACTCCAACACTTTATAGAGTTTGTAGTAAGTTATGAATTTCTTAAGTAAGTTACTAACTATCGATAGTCGAATTCACTCGATAGTGCCCACCCAACAAGGGCGCATATATTTTGCTTCATCGCCGTTAAGTCCAAGGTTATTTCGTTTGCTTTTTTTAAATGCGGTGCACCACAAAATGGCCCATTTCGTTTGACATATGGTAATACGAGTATCATTCCATTTAAAGCGTAGCGGTCGCCTGTCGACAGACGACGTCGGGATTAGGAGGGATTGAAAACATTTAACGATAGATGGTCGATTTTTCGAATCCTTCTCCCTGCTATAAATATCATTATCCTTGATGGACGCAGTTAATATAGGTAAAGATTTTAAGTAACATTCTTAATATCCAATTGTTTGAAAACTATATAGTTTGCGATTTTTTTGTTTGAAAACTTACCAACGAGAGTTATGCAGATACCTACAGGTGCGGAGGCTATTTGAGGACATGTCTTTGTTCAGTCGTAGTGTTGATCGCGTTAATAGCAGACATTCAAGTTTTTCCTGGGTACAATGTAAAAGACGCGCCATGATTGCTGTCATATGTGCAGATCAGTGATCTAGAATTATCGCGCTTTTTGAAAGCCGCGCGATCGTTTGTTCGCGTCAAGTTGGAGGCTTCTGAAAGCGATGTTTCGCCTGTTTCGAAACTTAAAAGGTATTCAACACGTTCGGAGAGCAAGAAAAACCTGGAACTTGTTCAAGAAGTGCAACATCGTATTCACCAGGACCCTGGAATGTCGATGACGTCAATTTCAAGGGATCTTCAAGTGTCTGAGCGACTAATTCGCGGTGTGGTTCATGAAAACGTTCGATATAAACCTTATGCCATGAGATGTGGCCAGCTTATGTCGGAAGAAATAAAAAAAAACACTTGAAACACCCGGCTTCTTGTTTTTTTTTTTTTTCTGATAAGAAAAAATGCCGGGTAGGACCAGAAGGTCAATAGAAGGAATGACAGATGGCTGTGTGCAGAGCCTTCAGATGCCATCGTGGGCCTGTGGGTATTTTTAAACTTTTTTCTAGGTATAAAGTCCACGGGACACATTAAGTTATCGAGATCATTGCAGCGTTGATTTTTTAGCTAGACTGCACCAAAGCAAATAACAGAAACTGTCTAAACGTCAAAGAACTGTCTTTGCTGAGGATATACGCTAAAAATTCAGGCACACCATATCCGATCTGGCTCACTAACGCATCTTACACGTTCCGTAGTTAGATTGTATATAATGAGTGTACTTATTTAATACTTACGAGGGACAGCTGATAAGTTCGTGGCCTGAGATACTCAACAACGAGTCATTTTCTCATTAGTGATAGCACTAACTGCGGAACTCTTTAGTAGTATAAATATCACCTGGTTTCAATAATAATAGCATTTTGTTATTATCTGTGGTAGGATAAACATCATCATGTCTGCCGAAATCGGAAATTCTCGCAATGGGCTCGTTTATTTCAACAAGGGCGAGAGAGCTGTGAAGAGGACCCCCGCCCAGGGCGTCCTGTGTCAGTGGTCACTGAAGAAAACGTCGGAAAAGTTGAAAAATTAGTTCTGGCCGACCGAAGAATTAAAATGTGGCAGATAACGGGCGAGTTGCAGATCAGCAAAGAACGGATTGGAGGAATTTTCTACAAGCATTTAAACATGAAACAAATTTATGCGCACTGGGTACCGAAAATGTTCACGCGCCGGTCGACAAGCAACGACGACTCGAGTGTTGCAAATATTTTTTGGAGTTAGCCGGGGATAATCTTGACGAAATTTGCAGCCAAATCGTAACTGTAGATGAGACTGGGGTTCGCCAATACGATCCGGAATCCAAACAAGAGTGGATTGAAAAAGGGGAGGGGCTTCCGAAGAAATTCAAGGTGGAAAGCTTAATGCGACTGTTTTTTTGGAACAGCGAAGGTGTTTTTCTGATTGATTACCTACCAAAGGGGACTACAATGAATGGTCAATGTTACCAATTTGAAAAAGGAGTTACGAGGCCGGAGATTTGCAGATGAGAACGAGATCAAAGCAAAGAAAAAAAGTATCTTTTCGGTGGTATTAATGCACTGTATTCCCGATGTGAGAAATGTATGTCACTCGAGGGAGATTATATTGAGAAATAATTTTTTTTTTTTAATCGCATCTCTTCTTTTACTTAATGCCTTAGGCCCGCCCCTCGTATGTTATGAGCACTGTTTTGTTTTCTAAAATTTGTCCTGAAATAGCCTCCGCAACCGATATAATATGCGGCAGTACCTCATTAAATGCAACTAATGCACTTGAATATCAGTGTTTATGAACAGTTAAAAATAACAATAACAGACCAATTTTAAATTCTTTTGTAAACAAACATTGAATGTGTTTTCATTACAAGGACAATCGGAAACGTCGTTTTAAAAGCGGAAATAATAACAGAAAACTGAAAATAGATTAATTTTTGGGAATTTTCCCCAGACCGTGTGTTTTTTTCTTTTGAAAATCTGTTTCTATTCACCAAATCTCAGACCACACATGTGACCCAGTAAAACCATACCAACACCATAAACAATGTTGTCCTTTCGGCCTTCTCTTTCTTTATTTGGTGTTAATAATGTAAATCAACAATTTTGCGCGAAAATTTAATCAACCACGAAATTGTATACCCCTCCTGCTGCTATACCTACATATGTATATATGATGGATTTACAATAAAAGCTTATTGACAATTGTACCCTTTTTTTCTCCCTTGGAATATGATTTAATTAAAAAAGAAGAACTTGTTAACGTTGTGCGTACACACTTTGCCATTGCGCATATTATGCAATGATGGCCGGTACTTTGATTGTTATGGGGATTTCAATTTCTGTATTTTCTGCGAAGAAGACAAAAAACTTTTCCCATCATTTAGTGAATTTAATTGCGCATCAACTGACAAATGACAACACTTGTCAGTTTAATGTACAAAAAGGAAATGTTTTCGCCGCAAAATTACAAACCAAAAAAGAAAATGCATAATTTAATGCGTATTATGTGCCGTATGACACAGCATCGTGGGTGGGCGGACCAGGCCATCAACGAAAAGTGGCAGCATGAAAATGTATCGAATTTTATGAGGGGAAAGCTTAGTAGGAGACAAATTTATGTGACCATAGTTGTAGGGTACAAAATTTACGTTCTATGCAGTTGCACATTAATCGGATACATTTTCCAAATTGAAGACATAAAAATAATTTAAGATGCAATTATGGTTTGGGATGCAAAAGAAACATTCGAAAGCTTATCGTTTATACATCAAAGATGAGAACGAAACATATGAACCAGCAAATCTCTAGAGCTATAGCTAGACTGCAACTGGAGAAGGTAAGGAAGAAATCCGGAGACCAACAATCACGGAGGTGGAGATTTACACCTAAGAGACAGCAGAGGCCACAGCTGATGGTGACATAGTGGCTAAAACTATTTCTGTTTTCGAATCAAACTTCGACTTGCATAGTCTCTGTATTGTGGGAGAAGACAATAATAGCACCAGCAAAGGGCAAGCGCACCGATAGAATCATTTGCACAAATTGAGAGAAGCGACAAAGTCGTTGTCAGCTTTAATAGACGGCGATGCTTAGGGACTCAACAAAGGAAGTGGAAGAGAGGAAAAGAAAGAAAGCAGAAACGCTAAGAAATTCAGACCTTAACTCCGATAACAGAAAAATGGAAGTCTCATAGGAAAGTGCGGGTAGAGCATAACTTTCTCGTAGCATGAGAAGAGATCTCAGGAAACCCTGACGAAAAGAGAAGGATAAAGCCTAGCTCTTACACCACGCAAAATAAGTGAAGTTGTCATTAAGTCAGGTAGTTTGGGTCAACTTATTGCTAAGTGTATGGTTTAGATTGTTTCCATTGCGAATGGTAAGTTGAGCATGACCATGATAGACAGACGTCAATCTAGGGTGGAGCAAGGTGAGCCTGCATACGAAACTATAAAACCTCATTAGACGAAGTTGTATGGCAAAATAGTGTTCAACCACAAATACTCGAAAAACTTCATGAATAGTTCCGCTTGGAGATAACGCTTAAAAGCCAACCACACAAGCCAAGCTTCAATTTCATGCAGAACAGTTAAGACTGATTTCATGGCACTTCAAATAGTTAAACTCTTGCTTGTGCAGATGGCGATCTGTACCATCTGTGAAGATGAGGAATAAGATCTGGGATATATTCGCAACAGACATGTTGCCAGATATTCGGGGGATCGGCTTTGGTAGCAGACCTGACGTTGGAATCGGCGATATTATATAGGGTGACCAGATAAGAATGATAGGAAAAGAAATTTAAATAAAACAACAACGGTGTGAGATATCAAATTGATACTGGCTTTATTTTGAACCTACATTCATGTCATCCGGCAATAGCGATTCGAATGTTGGGCTCGAGCTCGCCAAACCAGTTGGCTTGTTAGCGTAGACTAAGGACTTGATGTAGCCCCAGAGAAAATAATCGAGGGGTGAACACTCGCCGTGAGATGACAACACAGTCACCAAATTTCTCCTTCACCACTTCGAGCGTTGCGTCGCTTGTATGGCATGTACCGCCGTTTTGTCGGAACCACACCTCGGATATATCGATATTGTCGAACTCTGGCCACATAAAGTCGGTTAACTTCGCTCTATACCGAGGACCATTGACGGTAACGGTGTCTCCTTCCTCATTTCGAAAGAAATAAGATCCGATGATGCCGCCGTGCCATAAACCGCATTGATGCTTGGTCGAACACTTCTGGATTGTGGTCGCTCCAATAATGGCAATTTTGCTTATTGACATAGCCACTGAGCCAAAAATTCTTGCATCAACACAATCTTATACGGATGTAGGCCCAAATTCAACCGCAAAATAAGCCTGTTTGACTCTCTGGCGATGCCCAATTCAGCTGATCGGCGCCGAATAAAAATTCCTGGGTCTTCTTCGATACTGGCCGCTACGGCGGCTACGTTTCCTTCACTTCGCACCAATCTCTGTCTGGTTGGTGGCTTAAGGTCCAAAAGAGTGTACTCACGTTCAAACTTATCCACTGTGCGACGAATTGCCTGCACAATGAAGCCATGATGACGATCGACCTCACACCGAAATTCACGTTGCATATTTACAACTGAGCCGGAATTTCGATATTTTTTAATAATTTCCACACGTTCGGGAAGTGTCAAACGATGCATGATGAAATGGCAAACCTTACAGCTGGATGTCATTGATAACTTTGACAGCTGCTGAGCAACTGGAAAAACTATTATTGCTATCTGGTCACCCTATAAAATTCCCTTAATGTACGAAACGTTTTGCGGGTCACTTCATGCAAGAGCTTCTACGTTCTGTACCTAGATCCAACTATCACAACCCAAGGAAACTAAGTGAAATGTGACTCTCATCTTCTCTACTAACCAACGGTCGACCATAGGAAACCAAATCCTGGGCCACTCAGAATCATTGTACGGTCCATTGTATTACCAGGAAGAAATCCCTTTTTCATGTACTGGTTGGAGCTACTATTGCAATGATTGGCACGCAAGCAAAATACTCTACCGACTGTACCGTGGCCATCCGCCGATGGAACACACAAGTAAAACCGAAGTAAGGATCAGAAACCATTAACGAACTGTGAATAGATGGTTTTCGAGGCCTGACACATTTAACACATCCTTTCCATTGAGTCCTAATCGGCTAGTCGGACTATGAAGTGTTTGAGTCGAGACTTTACTGTTCCCAAACTAATGATGGCGATTCCAACTATTTGAAAAAATTTTTAGGACCACCACTTTCAAACAGAAAAAAAATCGATCGAATCGAATCAACTAAAGCTTTGGCCACTACTCGTACCTACTTATCGACCAGGCAATATGCATTACGTTTATTACCACACCAATGCCCGAGTTGCCTCAGACCCATCTCTATCCAAACATAATCGTCCCCCAATTAGAATATTTCGATTAATAATTCCCAGTCCAAACATGGCTAACGACGAAATAATACCGCGCCGTCTAGATCGCTTATAATCAACATTTAAATTTAATTAATCATCATCACCATAAATAGACATTAAACAGCATTTTTCCAAAATGTTTAGGCGAATTCCTGTGTCTGAATGTTAATGCCACAAGAATCCAAATAATTTCAAATAAAAATAAATTTAAAAAGAAGCGCGTCGTCTCAAATGCTCTCCTCTACCACTTTGAGAATGCAAAAGATGTTTCTTTCAGTTCGTCTGTTCCTTCACTGACATTCATCTCTCTGTATCCCAGAGAGTTTAGGGGTGCACAAAGTTCAAGAAGAAAATTTATTGCGTTAATAAATGACTCAATTATGCCGAATAACGAGAGATACATAGATACTAAAAAAAAAAAAAAAAAAGATACATTAAAGTATAACAATGTGTGGAAAAGAAAAAGAAAGTGATGCTCGTTGCTTATAGTGTGTTTGTTAGATAACGTGTCGTGTGTACGCTTTGACCTGTGCTCCACATTTAGATTAAAAGCATTCATTTGGATAGAGAAAAGGTTTCTAGGAATTTGTTTAACATTTGTTTCTTTTGGGACATATAAATTCTCTCCTCAGATGTGTACCTATGTATTGGAATCTAAATGGATCAAGATTACTCTTCGGCGGGTGGTGGCTTTAATGGTTAATCGTAATTTAATTAGTAGTGGGTTTTTTTGATAGATGGTTTTTTTTTCTTTTTCAACAAATCCATCCAAACTGGCGAAATTTTTGTTCTTGATGGAGAACAAAGATCGGAATTAATTCATTTTGAATGAATAATTTATTTATTTGTTTTGGAAAGCGTCGATGAACAGATGCGGCTTTCAAAAGGATTAAATTAGACATTAGGTAGGAGGAATTAATTGCTTTATAATTTTTGCGGAGATTTATGCAATTTTTTACTTCTTACATCATTTAACTTATTGTATTTTGCTTTTGAGGGGCGGTATTATTGTAACTTTTAGTCTACTAACAAATGAGGGGTCTAGAAGCAAAGTCAGCAATCTCCACTTTTTTGGCGGAGATGAATTTAAGTAGGGGATATTAATCTTTAGGGTAAATGAAATGGACATACACTCAGAGTCAAAAGTGAGTGTACACCCATTATTTGCAAATTGTTTCGTAAATACAAATTTACAGAAGCAAGTTCCAATTATATAAAAGGTGACCAGATAACAATGATAGTTTTTCCAATTGTTATGTTTCAGCAGCTGTCAAAGTTACCAATGACATCCAGCTGTCAAAATATTCAGTAAGGTTTGCCATTTCATCATGCATCGTTTGACACTTCCCGAACGTGTGGAAATTATTAAAAAATATTATCGAAATTCCGGCTCAGTTGTAAATACGCAACGCTCTTACACTCTTTTAGACGTTAAGCCATCAACCAGAAAGAGATTAGTGCGAAATGAAGAAAACTTAGCCGCCGTAGCGGCCAGTATCGAAGAAGACCCAGGAATTTTGATTCGGCGCCGATCAGCTGAATTGGGCATCGCCAGAGAGTCAACCAGGCTTATTTTGCGGTTGAATTTGGTCCTACATCCGTATAAGATTGTGCTGACGCAAGAATTGAAGTCAAGGGTGGCCGTGGTGTAGTGGTAACATCATCGCTTGTCACGCTATTGATTCACGGTTCGAATCCTGATGTCAAAAATCATCTATTTATTTCGCATGAAATAAATAAAAAAGTCGATCAATTGCGAAAGCTAAGTCAACTCTACTGTGAAGGCATAACACTGGCAGTAGGGCGGTCATATGGCTAACATGCAACTTGATCGTGATGACACCAGGAGGACGGAAAAAAATACTGTGAATCATAAGCAACGACAATAATAGCGAAATCAAAACAAAATACTCCCCAGTTATCTGGACAGCCACCCTTGGAGTTTACAGAAACTTAATACCACCTAAGTTTCAAACCCACTACACCAATCTTTCTTTCTCTCTGTCTCTTCCTCTTTCCACAAAAACGCACGTGTTCTAAAAAATTAGTATAAGGGTATTCATATCCCCTTTAACACGTGCAAATTATAAAAAAAAAAAAAAAAAACGACCATAGATAACGCCGTGAGTTCGTTAATTGGGCGCTGTAAATGTTGACCCGTGATTCGGATTTTGGCAAAAAAAAATCATCTTCTCGTACGAGGCCCATTTTTGGCTCAGTGGCTGTCAATAAGCAGAATTGCCGTTATTGGAGCGAACACAATCAATAAGTGTTCGACCAAGCATCAATGCGGTTTATGGCACGACGACATCATTAAAAGGAAAGTAAAAAACATTGATTCCCGAATGTACAGCCATGGCCATATAAATAGCAACAATTAACTCGTAATAGAAATATCCGTATACTTTAAATTGTACTTGTACTATAGTAAAAAAGGTTTTATTCATTTGAAATCTTAAGTAAAACAGAAATAAAATTTACTTCAGTAAAAGGATATGTTCAAATTCAGCGAATGTTTGAGGGAAAAAACTTAGGGAATATGAAATTTCTTCTGGACACATAAATAGCACAGATACATTTTCCTGTAAATAATTAATAAAAAATGAACACATGGTTCAGTATATCTTTTGATTTTGATATTACCTTATCAGTACTTCGTACTACAGCCTGAATTTTGAATTACCGCCAGACACCGCCTTTCCATACTCTCTACAAGCTTCTGGCATCTATTCTTCGGAATGGAATACCAACCTTCTTTTATTCCCTCCCAAAACTCATCATTGTTCTTGTAATTTTGTTGCCCAATTTTAACCTTTACAACATGCCATAAATTGTCAATTGGGTTAAGATCGGGACTTTGAGCTGGCCAGTCAAGACCATCAATACTTTCCCGCAAAAACCAATCTTTCACCACTTTAGCTGAGAGCTTTGGGTCATTGTCATGCATGAAGATCCAATTTACTGGCAAAGACTGGAAAGCGTAGGGCTCCATTGCAGTTTTCAGTATATCTAAATACTGGAATTTGTCCATTTTGGAAAGAAATGGTTTCTTCCTGGAGATGCGTCCAAATAGGCCAGCTTCATTTAATCTCCTTCTAATCGAACGACTTGAGATATTTAAGTCAAATTCCTCCCGGATTTCATTGCATATCTCGCGAGATGACTTAAAAGGATCCTTTTTGCTCTTACGTAATATGGTTCTATCCATCAGAAACGTTGTTTTTCTTGGTCTTGGACGGCGATTTTTGTTACGGGTTAAGTGCATCTGACCTTCTTTTAACAGTTTAATAGCGTTATAAACCATTTTTCTGGAGCATTTCAATTTTCGGCTATTTCAGCTGGTTTTTTGCCGTCTTGATGAAGAGCATAAATTGAGCTCCTTTTTTCGGAAGTGCAGTGCTTACCTCTACCCATTGTAATGCAAAATGAAATTAAACACTATGCGAAAATATAATAAAACAAACAAATTTAGACTACACATATTATTATAAGAGATATTCCAATTACCACGATTTGTGCTATTTTTGTGTCCAGCCACAAAGACTACTTCAAAGAATGAAGCAACAGATTTGACATATGAACTCATTGATAACGGTAAAATTTGTTCTTCATAATCTACTGGAACATAGAGGGAGGCAGTAGCATGCATACAAGTTTGCCTTACATCGTTTAAAATAAAATGAGTACAGGACGGTACAGTTAAAATGTAAGGTATACATTTTGTTTTGCCTTGTGCTACTTATGTGGCCATAGCTGTATGTACCGAAAAAAAATGATTTGCCTCAGTTTTGACATCTGCCTTGATTTTTATTAGTTGCGGACCAAATTCGTGTCATGGATAGCAGAGAAGAATTAGTTTGTATGCAACACATGATCGCAAGAACTACTTTATCCGTTACTGTGGATTCGTAATCCTTCCAGATGGTTATAGGCCACAAGACAGACTCTATTAAAGAATTTTCTATAAATAAAGTTAAAACTGATAACAAAAAAAAAGCAACACCACCTCCATGGCACATGACATATTTTCAACACCCTACTAGTACTGTCCCCAAGTATCTATTCATAATCCAAACAGTATAGGCACAAACGAATAAGTACGAGTGTAAAAATTTAAACTATCGTCACAGCTACATGTGACACATATCATTTAATTGACAGTCATCCACTCAATCCCAGACACATGTGACCCCACCCTTTCAGAACAAAACTGCAAAACCATATAAACCACTGACACTGACAGACTGCTACAACAGACCACACAGCTGACAAGCAGTAGAAAAGGTATAATACGAGTACAAGCGCAAAACGCAGAGACTAGTGAGCCTACACACGACTCTATCCAGTATCCACATTCTAAGGCATACGAGTACAATCAGAAAATCTCCGGATAAAACAATTGACTCCAACCACGGCCAATTGAAATTCTAAAATTTACATTTGATTAACATGAGAAAGTATCTGCGGAGATACTAAATTACATTGTCGTCTCCTCTCATATGTGTTTTGTTTTGAGTAGATACTTTATTGCAATTTATTTGTTTGCGAAACTGACACTATCACGTGGAGTCCGATTCAGATACATCTGCTCTACATTCATCAGAGGTCTATTTTATTCTTCCGCAATTTTCCGTTTAAGAAGGCAAAAACAAAAATCAGGTTAGTTTAGTTAACGAAATGACCCCACAATCAGCTGATAGTACTTAAACATGACAAGTAGATTAGACAAATATTGTCAACTAATTTAATCAATTATTATAATTTTTTTTTTCGATTTTTGGTCTGGGTTCATTTGTCCATTCATTAGTTTATTTAACATACTTAAGCCCGGTAGATTTTGGGGAATCTAATCAGGGATCCTTTATGTGTAAGACCCGTAACTAATGATTGAAAGAAATATGTAACATTGAAATTGGGAATTATTCTACATAATTAATGAACAATAATTATAAGGCGCAGAAGCATTACCATTGTGCCACTATTTTGATTGAGTAGTCATATTTTCCATTATCATGTCATTTGGTCGTGGTTAGAAAATGCGTTTTCCAATTGTGGTTATCAGGAGGGAATGGCACGCTATCGAGAGCGAAGTACAATTATGAGAAGATACAAATTAAGTTTGTTTGATATTTAATATATCGCTGCGGCTACTCATCCATCTGACGGGCAAATTACATACGAATTGATGCATGCGTTGAACACCTATAAGACGGTGTTTGTTGAAATTTTAAGATGCCGGATATCCGGACGGAAGAAGAGGCTTTTGTGTTATGGCGACGAACACAATGGTGTGCTAAAGGCAGTACATTTCCTTGGTCTTTCGTGAAAAGAATAAAAGGTTCTACTTCATCCGCTATCCCGGCTCTTGTGTACAATGATAAGAATATTACGGGCTCCAAAGAGAAAGCTAATCTGCTAGTTGCAATATTCGCAGCAAATTCCACATTACCAGATTGTTCTCTCTCTCCACCACCTCTGTTGAATGCGGTTCTATATTATTTTGGCTTAATATTTGTTTGGTACCCGTTATGTAGCTCGAGTCCTAAAAGACCTTAATAGTACAAGTCTTCAGCGCCAGATGGGATTTTTCCCTTTGTCTTAAAGAAGTGTTCTTCTACTCTACCCAAACCACTGCGTAAGCTCTTCCAGTTGTGATATTCCAAAGGTATTTTCCGAGTAGATGGAAACAAGCATATGTACGTACGGCCAATTCCTAAAAAGTGCGATAAAACCTTTCCTTCTAACTACCAATTAACAGCTTTGACGTCAGTACTATCCGAGGTCATGGAGAACATTGTTAACCACCATCTTATGAGTTATCTTGAACAAAAAAATTAAATGAAGATTTAATTATTAAGTGCTTGAATGACTAGAATAGCTTTTTGACCATGTCACGGACTAACGCTTATGTTGACTATTGAAACCAGCGTCGAGATTTGCAAATTGAAATCCCGTCGGGACGGACGATTTTTTTTTGATATTTTTTATTAATGAATTTGCATCGACAACAGGGTTCCACAGGGAATTTAACGACCTACCTGTCCGAAAAATGGAACCAGTCCAATCATGATTATAACGAATGCAGAGTTGTAGCCCTCTAAAATTCGAAACTTATGGCGTCGGTAATATTTAAGACGATCACAAGTTTTCTAAGTGGTCAGTCATTGCAGGTTGTATTAGATGGATGTACTTCTACACATTCTACGAACTCAACTCTGACATTGATGCAATCATCAATTGCGGTGCAAACAACTGAATTCTTTTCAACGCTTCAAAAACCCAAAGCTGTCTCTTGTCTATGAAGCGTGATACTACTCGTAACGTGGTCAAACTCAGAATTGGTGGTTGATGTTGAGGTATCTAATGGCTTGTTAATGCTTGGCATATATGTTAGCCCAGACCTTCGATGGAATCAGGAGATTACTGTTGATGTGTAAACGATTTTTCAATCCTGCAGTCTTGCCCACCACTTATAAAGCTTATTTTTGTCCGACAGTACGCAATATGTAGGTAATTACGTTTAAAACTTGTCAAAATCTGATGGAGTGTGGGGGCGCCTTTTCATTTTAAAATCATCTTTGTTAGACGCCAAACTGAGAAACGTCTTAACGTTTGCCGGTATGATATGAGGAGGAGTTTCAAGTTTGAATCATCTTTGTCACACGCCTCAATCAGGATGTGTAGATGCGTTTACCTGTAAACCTTCAAAATCGGAGGAACTAGGTGAAGGTATGGTTGGAGGGCGAATGAAGGAGAAAATACAACCATGAACTTTATCATCTAAAGACGTTCTCAATCGGATTTAAGTCCGGAGATTGAGGAGGCCACTGCAAAACATCGACACTATTTTGGTCAAACCAGAGTTTTGTAAGCTTTGCCGAATGCTTGGGGTCGTTGTCTTGCTGAAAGCACCATTTTAGCGGCGTATTTTCTTCGGCTTCCATGGGCATGATATTCTGTAGTATGTCTACATACTTTTCTTGGGTCATTATGCTTTCGATGAGGTAAACCGGACCTATGCCCCACCAAGACAAACAACCCCATATCATTACACTACCACCTCCATGGTTCACAGTTTGTATACCTTGGATTGCATTCTTCATCTGCTGGGTGACGAACAAAGCGCTTACCATCCATTTCAAAGAGGTTAATCTTAGTTTCATCGCTCCAAGCACGTTTCTCCACTGCTTCGCTGCCTGAAGGGGATCGTGTGGCACGTATGTATTGTGTATTTTTTTCAGCAGTGGTACTTTGCTCAGCGTTCGAGCATATAACTTCGCATCCACCAGAGTTCGGCGAATTGTCCTGGCACTCACTTCAAGTACTGCTACGCGTTTTAATTCTCTGGACGACATGAAAGGGTTTGCTTTGGCTTTCCTTATTAGCGCTGTTTTGTCTTTGGTGGACATTTTTGACGGGCGTCCTCTGGTCTCGAAAAGTTTTCTGGCACGTAGAGCATTAAAAACCATTTTTGGGGAACATCCGAGTGATTTTGTTATACATCGGATCGATTGGCCTTAATTGCGTATAGGCAAAATAATTTCTAGCTTAGCTTCCGAGCAATGCTTTCCTCTGCCCATAATACTGTTTGCTAAATGCAGAATAACCATCTAAAATAGCATTAAATTATCAGGGCACTATTTAATTAATAAATCCTACCAATTCGTTTCCTAGTTTAAGTTTAAAAGCGGTTCTTTTAAATTTGCGTGTTGCTATTTTTTTGACCAGCTAATACAGTACCTTGTCACAGAATAATTGCTACTGATCGTGCATTTTTTTCTTTTTTACATGCTTTTACACAATGTGTTGACAACAAGTCTACCGTAACATTTTAGTCCGTTGCTTTCCAAGAATCCAACAAAAGAGTACCGCTACGTACAATAATAAAGAAAAGTAGTAAGTGTTGCTATTATTTTGGACATAGCTGTATATGACAAGCCTCCAAAACTAAAATAGTAGATACAAGAGGAAATTGTAGCTAAGAGCAATGTCGTCGCATCTATGATAGTTATTAAGGAGTTGCATCAACTGATGGTTGTAAGTTCGACTCCCCCCGAGGAATTGTCTAAAAATGTATATATATATATAAAAAAAAAAAAAAAAACAGCTTTTTAAGAATAGCCATACCGTCATTTTCTCATAGCTAATTCACCCATTTAGATTACACAGGAATAGCAGTATTGGCTACTTCTCCCATAAATAAAAGCTAAAATAGCTGTGGACGATATCCTAGTCATTTTGTTAGTTACTATGAATTATACTTTTACTATGAAAATACAAATCTGTTGTATAAATTCTTCCAGTTCTTCCCAAATATTCGGAATATAATAAATAGCACATATGGCTATTTTTATAGCACACACTTGAAAATAAAAATAACTGATGGTGCTGTTAATTTTTCAGTGTACGAAACGTTAAGTGACTTAGGATCATCTAACTAAGGAGTGAATTCTAAGACTTCTATTACTAAGGGGGCCTGGAAATTTGAACACTAAGAAGTTACAATGAACACAAAATCCTAAGGAGTATTGAGTTGTTCTGCTATTCAGACAAATCTTAAACCTAACCAGCTTTCTTTCTGACATAATCATACAATCCACAGGTGACTTGCTAATCGTAGCTAATCAAATTAACCTCTCTTCCGTAACAGCATCTAAATCCACATAAAAAAAGAAAAAAAAGAAAAACACTTCAACAAATTTAATGAGACTCTCAAACGGCATATCGAATTGACTAACACAAATATTACAACATCACCTCAAACAATGAATTCGCCTGCCTGCCTTCCACTTTCGGCATCTTTTTGCGCCCCCTTGGGGCATGTATCTCACAACAATTGGTTTCTTTGACGTTCTACAGCAAACACAAAACAGTCGACACAATAATAAGACCAAGTTCAGTAGCTAATAACGGATAAACAGTTTAATACGAAATTTAACGACTTAAAAAAAAAAAAAAACTGCCCTTAAGCCGTTTCCCAGACAGACACTCCTCTAAGACACGCCACATCAAAAGGGAAATTAACTCCTCAAAACTAAGGAGAAAAAGACTTGAAGTAATTTCCATTATGATACAAAGTAAATGAAATTTTAAGTGCGACTCTTTGTCTCTCTTTGTTGTTGTTGGTTGGATGTTTTTCCAAAATTCTGCGAAATCGGGGTCATCATCCATTAGTCTCGGGTTTCATTTGATATTTTATTTACTTCTCCTCTGAGGACAGTAATTGCCAAGTGAATCACCTAGAATGCGAGAGGTATCCGCAGATACATCTGGTAGTGGTACTAGAGGAGTACTCGTAATTACATTCAGAACAAGTTATGATTGCTGCCAATCCCACGTATTACCAGATCAGCAGCTGATACAGATTAAAAAGTGGCGAGAAATATGGACAATAAATGTCTACATTTGCCTGTAATTCGATATTCAAATTGCAACAGTTACAAACAAACGTAGAATGAAACTGCCAACTACCACCAGTCGCACTGAATCGAATAAATTGTTGTTAAACGATCGATTAATGTATGTCGGATCAATTGTAAACCAGAATGAGACACATCAAAGGATTGCGTCTAGCGGAGGTGGTATAGAATTACTCAGTCCGTAGATGATCTATGTACTACTACCGGGGCTAAAACTGGAATACATTACGTATTTAAATTAAACGATCGTGCCAACATCGCCATCAACAGCAACGACATTCTAAATTAATTCGTTACGACGATCGGTTGTTGTTGTCGTCATTGTGGTCGTCGTCGTCGTCTCCGTATTTACAATTTTCAGTGCAATTTGCGATTAATCGAATTAATTTGGAAAGCAGTAGAGATGTGCAGCAACACAGATTAATCCCCTTTGGGGAGAGACTGACTATGATCTTTCGATTGAAGTTTATTGCCGTTTTTTTTATAGACCTGGCCTGGGGTGGAGAAAGACGACGGGGATAACCTGTTTTCCTTTTAGAGAAGGAAGTCGAATAGACACCACTACTACCTTTTGTGTGCCATTTATGGGCTGAACCGGCAAATGTTTTTCAGATCAGGTATACTGACTGTGTTCCTACTCAATAATAAAAAGGATCTGTGGTCGTTTTTCGTGTGCACAAATCTTAAATGAGTGCCATAAAAATGAAAGGAAAATCTTGTAGTACCTAATCGAATGCAAATCAGGAGTTGCAAGCCAGTTGAGTGCGAATGGGCGATGATGATGAAGTTGTGATACAAATCGAACAAAGTGCATTTGAAGCTGAAACAAATTTATTAGCCAATGGGCAGCAGCTCAAACACAGGTTTCATAGTTTAGACTTTATTTCAACCGGTTCTAGAGTTATTAAGGACAGCAGTGAAGAGTAACCAAAAGAGCGATGATGTTCTGCATTATTATGAGCCTTAAACTTAAAGTGGGTACGAAGTAAGAAAACGTTATTTTGCTCGACTACCTCTGAATGAATTAACTTTGTTTTTACTGCGAACAAATTGGATGTAGGCAAGAAGGTTTAAAAAAGTTATGTTTGACAGTAAAATGACGATATCTTCACTACACAATAGTGGCTTGAAAAACATTATGAAGAAATCATTTCTAGTAAGATACTCTTGTAAGTACAGAAGGTGTATCAATAATTTATTTGTTTCACATGTGGAAAAATTGGGAGATGTGTAACAGAACCTCTGACTTACAAATTGTAGCTCTTAGGCAATATAGACAGGCTTCCAGGAACGCATAGTGCGACAAAGATTCTTCGGATTCCTTTTAGTGGGAATCTTATGATTGACATCGAATTGCAAGCTGCGACACACCTTGAGATGGTGTTTTGTTCTTGTGGAATCTGGTAATTAGTAATGTACTAGTCTACCTGGCAAGGACGCGGCGCAAAGTGATTGGCTATGTAGATGATGTTGCTATTGCTTTCTCCAAATACTCTAAACCTGCGGCCGCACCACGAGCTGTGGTTAGCAAATTATTAAGTCACTCTCGAGACAAGTTTATATCACAGTCAATTACATAACGCTGGACACACTGCTTACTCCGATCTATCAAGCCAGCCTAGAGCATGCAGCTAGGCAATCAGATTTGTTTGCTAATTTCAGCTACCCTCCAGGCATAAACAGAGAAAAATTGTCATGTTTATAATATGAGTGAGTAATTTGTTGTTTTTCTAAAGGTAGTACTGACATATCGTCAAGACAGCCAGCCAGTTGTTTATAAATGAGAGTAGGTTTTTTGTTTCTGTTTTTCTATGCTAAAGTGTCATCATGACACCGAATTGTTTACAAATGAGAGTAAAAGTATTTTGCTACTTTTGTAGCTAAGTGAGCTAGATTATTTCATTGTACAATGCGACCAGAGTATATCCGCCGTCCCCATATCAAGCTACTCACCTGCAGTGCATCTGAGCTCTTTCAACACTCTCTTCTCTTGCTTTCAAAATGGGCCACAAGATGTGGTTTAGGAGTAAATCCGAATATAACCGATCTGGTAATTTTCACTCGGAAATATAAAGTTCCTCCTACTATAAATGGCACCAGTGTCACCTTCATTGACAAAGCAAAATACTTGGGTTTTTGTTTTGGATAAGAAACAAAGCTGGAAAGCTAATTTACTAGAACGTGTAGGGCCCTCAAAAAAACACGAAAACCTCAATATTTTAGGGAAAATGCAAAGTGCAGTAGCACCACTCCGTCTGCAGTATTAGATGCAATGTTTCATCTGTTGCCCCTAGAACATTCTCAACGTGGTCCAACTTTCTAGCTGGACATTCTTCGATCCTTGATCTACAAAATTTTACATATGACAACATCGACTACACTCCATCGAAACTGAGATTTGATCGTAACCTCCGGACATCAATTCTCGCCCGTATTGAGTGGGAAAATAACGATGGCGGTTCGTAATGGCTTAGGTGTTGAGATGTTTTCTCCGAAAAGCTCAATTTGGGTACTGCTCCCAAATAACTGTAGCGTATTTCAGGCGGGATTAATGGCGATTAAGGAAGTTCTGTCCTGGCTGAAATGTAATGTAATACCTATTCACGATTTTAGCATTTTTTTTTACAGACAGTCAAGCGGCAATAAAGTCCCTGGTATCGTGCTCACTTACTTCAAAAGTCGTGTAAAGTTGCCGCTAGTCTCTCACGGAGATGGGAGCAATTCAGTATTCACTCGGAAGATACAGCGATTCGTTAACAGATAGCTTTGCGCATCATCTGGTCGAATTGTATCTCGAACAAACATTCTTTTTTTACGAAAACTTACTTTCCATGACGAATTCTTTTTGTTCGTTAAACCACGAATTCAAAGATTGTATGAATTGTAAAACTTCACAAATTTGAAAAGAAAAAAAAAAAAAAAAACGTTCTACCATTAAAAACAGCAAAGTATACACTTGACAGTCAGGGTGCTCCTCATTGTGCTAAAACGTTCACACATGGTAATCCAAAAAAAAAAAAAATAAACAAAACCATTAACCAATTCAATGTGTATCTCATTTCACAATGAAATCACATGCTAATTATAATCACATAACACCCCCAACAATGCAGTGACCTGACCACTTCCAGGAGTGTAAAGTCTCAATTCATCACCCCAAATGCAACAATGTGTACAAAAGTCATTAACCCATATATTTACCAGGACATTAAACTTTACCGGTCAATCGGCAAACGGGCGGATAAACAAACAGTCAGCCAAAAAGCCATAATAAACAAAGACGACGACCATAATGATGACCGAAAAAGTTTAATTACCCGTCGTAAGTGTACGCACACCTTGTTGTAGTGCTCTGACCATATTCCTGTGTGTTCTGATTTTAGCCTTCGTACAACAGAGATCCAAAAATACTTCCGGTTCGATGGGGGATTCTCTCCATCCACTCAACATCATCCACAAGCACTTCAACTGATTCATTGTTCGACAAAGAGGAGAAAGCTGACTATTCGCAACTCTCCTCGGAGTGACTTCCTGAAACCTCTGAACAAGTTTTCGCAATTAACCTCTTTACAAACACCGTTGTCGACACACGGTTCCAATGTCCTTTCGAGCACTTGCACTTGCCAAATATGGGCTGAGCGCATTCGAACAATTCATTTACAATTTGTCACCCCACCACCAAAACTCTGGTGCGGGTGATTGAGATTCAATAAATTTTCTAAATTTATCTGAAAATAATACAACACACGCTGCTGCAGGTGATAATAAACGTGAGTACTACCCAAAATGGTTTACCTGACACTTAAAACAAATAACAGTAAGTTTATTGCTTTTAATTTATTTTCATAATGACTAAGCCATCTGCTGAGAAAGAGGTTTCGATGAAAATGCAAATTAGCCTCCTTCAGATGCCATTTATCACTTCTGTGTAAAAATAACCGCTGTTCTCTGTTGTGACGCGGTTGTGTCTCGTTATTGTTTGAATGAGATTTGAGCCAGTGGGAGGAAACATTTTCAAGGAAGAGGAAAACTTCGCGTCTGTCCATGAAATGTCATGGGGGGATTCCAACTAGGTTCAATGAACAGCGCCAGTACACTCATCAGAAGCTCTCGTATGTCGTAAGGATGCGAGTCGTGTAATATTGCCATCCAACAGTCAAATGCACATTCACGATTGGTTAAGCTAAATTAATTGCAACATGTTGCATGAACCAAATGAAATTGCTAGTTAGTTAGCAATCAAAAAAAAAAAAAAAAAAACAGATCAGCAAACCAACAAGCCATGCTACGAATGAAGGTGAAAGGCATCAATAGAAAGTAATCGTGCTTCCTTCTTTGTATTTATTGCTTCTCTGGTTTATGATACAATTTGGTGCGAACCTATTGCAGCTGCACTGCACTGAAGATGTGTTAAGGTAATAATTTCCACTTCAACGATAATCTGGATGGAAGGATTGTCAATGGTAATCTTAATTAAATGGACATTGACTGATGGCACGGATAAGGGACTCATTGGCTAAACTAAATTCGAAGTGTGTGCTGGGTTAGGTGATGGTAATAACAAGAGAAGAGCCAGACCTTTGGATTTTATCGATCAAAACTAGATGAGCTCTCTTGGAATTAATGCAATTTCCAGTTTTGAATCCATAGGCTTTCTGTATTAGGTGCGCAACTAAGTTCTCGCTGTTTGTCAATAGATGGCTCCAGCAGTAAGTGCTGGTCGATTTTGACATATCCAAAACGTCATGAACCGAGCTTAGACATTTTTTGACACTTTAGTGATTTTGTTTTGTGGTCATATACTTTTGGTTGTGTGAAAATGTCTGATTTTGTGCCAAATAATAGTCATTTGCGGGAAGTGTTGATTTTTTTCTTTCATTCGAAGAATACGACGGTTAAAACGCATCAAGAGCTCCAAAAAGATGCGAGTTTACGGAGATGCTGCTCTAAGTGAAACAACGTGCCGTGATTGGTTCCATCGCTTCAAAGACGGTGATTTCGATGTTGACGACCGTCCGCGTGAAGGAAGGCCAAAATCCTTCGAAGACGCTGAATTGGAGGCACTCCTCGATGAGGATCCGTGCCAAAGGCAAGAACAGCTTGCTTCAGCATTAGGAGTTACCCGTCAAGCCATTTCCAAGCGATAGAATGCGTTTGGAATGATTCAAAAACAAGGAACTTGGGTTCCTTATGATTTGAAGCCAAGGGACATTGAGCGTCGTTTTTTCGCCTGTGAACAATTGCTCCAGCGGCAAAAAAAGGAAGGGTTTTCTTCATCGCACCGTGACGGGTGATGAAAAATGGATTCATTACAGCAACCCAAAGAAAAGAAAGTCATGGGGACTGCCCGGTCATGCTTCAACGTCGTCGGCTCGGCCGAATATTTACGCTGCGAAGATTATGCTGTGTATTTGGTGGGACCAGGTCGGTGTCATTTATTATGAACTGTTGAAACCCAACGAAACCCTCACTGGGGAACGGTATCGACTTCAATTGATGCGATTGAGCCGAGCACTGCGCGAAAAACGGCCACAATACGAGCAGAGGCACGAAAAAGTGATTCAACCTGGAAACGCTCAAATGGGAAGTTTTACCCCACCCGCCATATTCCCCAGATATTGCGCCATCCGATTATTACTTGTTCCGTTCGATGGCACATGGTCTGGCTGATCAGCAGTTCCGCTCATATGAAGATATCAAAAAATGGCTTGATTCGTGGATAGACTCAAAAGATGAACACTTTTATCGTAACGGTATTCCAGCTCTGCTGGAGAAAGTGATAGGTCACGAAGAAACCCCAAATCTAGTCAAAGAAGAAACTGTCATCCGATCAATCAATAGTTGTCAGCAAAGCTATTAAAAACTGAAAAACTATAACCAATTACAATGGCTTTTCATTGCAGCTTTTCAAATTTGAAAATGATATTTGGTAGGTAGTGCATGCACCAAAGTAGGTTCGATGACTGAAATAACAGTTTATTGGCTACCTGCTGCTGGTTACTACTTTCTAGCGAACCACCTTACAGTTCTTTAAGGCAATTGAAAGCAGACATCGCCAATGCTACGGTTTTTGAGTTTTTTGCTCAAGAAACTTTATTCAAACAACTTTTGGTCTCCTTGTAAGTTCAGCTTTAATTTGATATGTCGCATGATGGGGTGTAAATCATTTTTTTTTCTATATATAGGGTGTTTTTTTATAGATAGAACTTTTATACATAGAACTTTTTTTAAAAATAAAACACAACAAATTCAATGGAATGACCAAAATCTTGGCTTTATTAGGTCATTTCTTGAGGTGATTCGGTCACCAAACGTTTGGCTCAACAAAGTCATGGCTGCACGCGCTGTATGGCATGTTGAGCCGTCTTGTTGGAACCATTTCTCCTCGAAATGATTTCCAATAACATGAGGAATAAAAATAATCACGAATCATTTGCCTGTAGCGTTCGTCATTCACGGTAATGTTGGCACCGGTTTCGGATTTAAAGACAAACAGGCCGATGACGCCTTCGGCATGTAAACCCTACCAAACAGTGATTTTTTCGGGATGTAATGGAGTCTCAAGAGTCTCATGAGTATTGTGCTTACTCCAAAAACGACAATTCTGCTTGTTTACAAAACCCGTGAAGCCAGAAATGAGCCTCATCGCTGAAGATGATTTGACGATAAAAATCTGGTTCAACTTCCAGTTGATTCTCAGCCCATTCACAGAACACACGACGCAATTGATGGTCCGCTTGCTTTAATTCTTGCACCAGTTGGATCTTATATGGATGTAGGCCAAGATCTTTCCTCAAAATGTTCCAAGTAGTGGATGGGCAGAGACCGAGTTGCTGAGAACGGCGTCGGATCGATAAATCCGGGCCCTCTGTCACACTCACGTCTACAGCGGTGATGGCTTCTTCTGTACGCACGGTACGGGCTCGATTTGGATGAATGTTATCTCAAAGAGTTAATGTGGTCATGAATCGATCCATAGTATTGCGTATTAGCTGCTCAGATGGACGATTATGCGCACCGTAAACTTGACGAAGTGCTCTATAAGTTTGGCGAACAGAGCGCGAATTTTGAGAAATAAATTTCCACGATTTGTAAACGTTGTTCTGGTGTAAGTCTTTCCATGGTGATTTGCCAAAGTATACTGAAAAAAAAAGTCAAACACACTTCATTAGTATGACAGCTAGTTTGACAGTTATCCCCATCGGAAGTTCTATACCACTAAAAAAAAACACCCTATACAAGGTGGGGAAAAAGTAATGTCAAAATGTGAATGCGCCATAATTTTTGCAAATGGCGTCAAATGTCATTGTGCTTTGACATTTATGTTATAGACAGATTGTTACTGCTTATTTGACCAATTTCCGGGTTGTTGTTTTAACGCAGCGGTAATTTCGTCGCCGTGCACTATGTGCGCGACGAAAGCGTTTGGCTGAGCGTCTCGTGCAAATTGGGTCCACTAAGTGACTGTGTGGTACGGTATTTACAGTGAAAAATTAGTTTGACGACACCGACGGCGCCACCGTAACCGTAACTGGTGAGCGCTAATAGGGTTTTTTTTTTTTTTTGCCGCAAGTTGCTGAATTGGGTCTCGAGCATTGTTGGTTCCAGCAGGACGGAGCAACCGCTTACACAGCACGGGAATCTCCAGTTTTGGAAATTTGAATTGGCCGGCCAGATCGGCAGGTCTGACTGCGATAGACTTCTTCCTTCAGAGTTTTTTTAAATCTCACGTTTACCACAACAAATCACAAACCTTGCAAGTCTTGAAAGACAACATTGAAGAAGAAATCATCAATTTGGAGCCAGATGTTTTGCGAGCAACAATTCAAAATGTCGTAAAACGAGCACAAATGTGCATCTCCTCAAGAGGTGGTCATTTGACCGATATCATTTTTTCTACTAAATGTCATCAATTTTTCACCTTCAAATAAACTTTTCGTGAAGACAGAGCCCAATATTTTTCATTTCTAACAAAATGGCAGCCAATTCACATTATGACATTACTTGTGCCTTGTATTATGGTCCACAAACTATTTTTGCCCAAATTTTCTCTCTCTAGGTAAAATGGTTCAACGGTTCAAAAGTTATAAGCGTACGACAGTTACAAGCATACGACAACATAATCGTAAACTTCACAAATAACACACTCGTGTAGATCCGACAAAAGCTGATCTCAGAAAACCGCGTTAGTTCAGCTTGAGAAACCAAACGGGTTCAAAGCTTCTATCGTGAAGGACAAAGTTGAAGCATTACAGATTGAGAATCTTGCCAAGTCTGTTGTTGTTTGTGTGTGAGGACGCCAAATGGAGAAGATGACGCAACCGCAACCATAAAGCTATGGCCTGATGAGTACATTGGATGGGTTACAACCAGAGAATAGAAATAATAACGCTTCTGCCGAGACGGAATTCTAGCTCGCAGATTCAATACTAAAACACCGAACCTACGGTGTGTCAGAAAGGTTTTTTTTTTTTTGTGCGTCTGCTTAAGAAATGCTGGACTTGAGCACTCAGACTCGATACTGGTGAAGCAACACCTTGTTCATGAAATTTCTTTGGATTTCGTAGAAACCTTCAGTGGTGAGGAACTTAAGTGATCAGCTCTTACTGCATCAACCCTACAAATCTGCAAGCAGAAATGAGCAATGGCAGGACAATTTGACACAGTGTTGTCACCCTTTCCACAAGCGTCGCTTAAGTTACATTGAGGTCTTTGGTAAAAGTGTAGTGACCCATAAGAAAGCCAATACGTTTTCAGCAGTATTGCGGATTGCGACGTCGGGACAGAATAAACGAATGCATAGACAGACTTGATTACATTCTGACCACAGGTATGGTTATGTTCATAGGAAAACCAACCCCCGGACGCAGGAAGACCGAACCCATGTTAAGGTCGTGAGAAGTCTTCCCCTAAACTTTATCGGTCTCTTTTCTAATAATCCGATTCTGATCAGAGACAAAAACAAAACTGAGCAAGTTCTACCTTGCGCCCGAATTCAGAAAGTTTTTGCATTCTTGAAGTGCATATTTTAGAAGTCAAGTTTTTGCTCGTGCCTGTGCATGTTATCCAAACCTAATGTTATCCCCCTCCATAAGGACACGAGCACCAGATGTTTGACTGGTTTTGGAGCCATCCGTGAAAATTTTATTACAGTTCTTTATTGGCGAACGATAATTGTAGCGCAAGATCATCAAAAATCCCGATCAGTTTATACAAAAAACCACCTCCTCTTAGTCGCATGATACAGAGCATTAGTAATAGTACGACGGCACGTACCACACGTTTCTAACGTTGGAGAAGTTTACATGCCCGAATTTCCTTTTGACCCCTATCGTTGTTATATGAGCTGCCTAGCACAATGCTTGTCAGACAGCCTTGAAAACTTGTACTCTGTGTGCGTAATGGTGATTGGATTATTGTTAACATAGTTCTAGTTCCAGGAAGATAAACATACGTGTGGGTACCTACTTATATATAATATTGTGAGGACGATAATTAAAAATCAAGTTTAAAGAGAAAACAAAAATATTTTACGACCGCCAAATTACCATTTTAACGGCTAAACTTATCGAAATTAAAACAATTGTTTTCCTCATGCCGACAATTTCGTACATTTTTTACTACAAACATTTGAATAACCACATAAAAACGACTCACTTTTATTATGCTGCTCTAAAGACTAATATCCCAAAACCATAACCAGTGCAATGACTCAAGATCAAAAGGTTCTTCGTGTTGGTTTTTTTGCACGTTCATTGTCTTTTTCAATGCTTCTTTTCTATGACCATGAAACAATGATTAAAAAGTCATAAAATCATTTAACAAAGCTTAAAAAAAAATTAATGACCATGCTAAGTTGAAAAAAAAAAAAAAACTCGTCCTAACAAGCCTTAATTTATCTGTTTAACACTCCTTTTCGCAAATGTTTTCTCGAGGTTTATCGTCTCTTTTGCTGTACAATGAATGAAAACAATTCATGTTACTCCAAGTCAATGTCAAATAGAGAGAAGAGAAACGGGGACAAGCATTAAACCCCATGTAGGAGTTTACTGTAACAATCCGCACTGAATCACAACCTGGTTATCGCAGTGAAGTTTCTCTCTCACTCAGAGAAATTCCAAAATCTTACGCAATTTGCAGAGTGTCACTTTCGCTATTGCGCGATATCCTCCTAAGATGAACAAAAACAAAAAGACACAAGGTCAAGCGACACATGTTGTGGTGGTGTCCTCATACAACATCTACCGCCCACATGAAGAGGCAGCAGCATGATGGATGAATGATTTTCAATCACAACCACGCTCCCCGTTTTTCGAACAAATCAATTAGTAGTGAATTAATTTTTTTTTTTTTTTTTTGGGTCAGAAGAATTGCCTCAATGATAAAGAGAAAATCCTAATTGACATTTTTAGATCGATATCAAACTAAAAGCCGGCGGTGATTAATTCAATTCAATTCAATTCAATTAGAACCGTTGTATCTGAACCAAAAAATTTCCCTTTAATTCACCGGAGAAAATTTCCCAGATGATTAACACAAATCTTCAGTCTAATCCTTTCACTGAGTTGTCGGTAGAGCACTCAGTTGAGTAAGCATTTCACAATGTAACGTAATTCGGTGATGGAGTAGTAGGTGGAGGGCCATCAATGGGGCGGTTAATTTCCAAAAATTATGTGCAAAGATGTAAAAAGAATTCTTTGATGCTTTATGCTACGTGGAAGGTGTTGACATAACAATAATTTCACTTTTTTGTTTATTTCGTCTTTCTTCGGGTTCCCCTTTTTACGTACCATTAACGCGTTGCGGTGATGAATGTTTGTGTACTTCATGTGGAAAGGTAAATAATTTATTGTCACGCGGCTATCGAATATTCAAAGTGTGGTGCAGACAATGCTATGTGGGCGCGTGCTATTGGAAGGTTCTTCAACATTAAAGACTCCAATGGAGCATAGAACAACAGTATGACGCCCTTTTTGGTGGAATACATTGTATTGTAAGTTAGTGGTAAGGACAGATTTGCATGTCCTCCTTATTTTGTACAAATCAACCAAGATAGCAAAATAAATTTGCATTGTGCAATAAGTTTACTAGGTTATAGCTGAGGATTTACAGGCGACTGGTAGTTGTCGTGGGTAGAAGGCAGAGCTTGTTTGGGTATACATAATGGGGGATTGTTTGATTGCATTGCAGAATATACATACTTGTATTGTTGAAGTTGTTGACTGAAAGGAGTTTCGATATTTGACAATGTTGCGATGGTGAGTTACAGACGAACAATATTTTCTCAATACATGCATACACAATTACATGCGGAGAAAAGTGAGAATTCCTATGAAAAATTTCCTTCAAAATTTATTAAGTGCGAGAAAAAAAAACATGGCTGCCGAGGCTGGCTTGGCAGTAGCCCATCCCGTCAACCCAATTTTGCAGAATATTTTCGATGGTTCGAAGCTCTATTTCACAAATATCTCGATCAATACTGTGCTTAAGTGTCTGACTCGTTGTTTAGATTGTCAGTATTACATCGATTTTCAATGGCACCCTTAAAAAAAAGTCCAACGACGTCAAATAGCAGCTCCGCGGAGGTCGAACAACATCACCAAAACGGTTGATTACACGGTTATAAAACTTAGTGCGCAAAAGCTTGGCTTGTATGCCACGCAGCGCCGTCTTTCTGGAACCAGACATCGTTCAATCCATTTCTGGCCGAATAAAAATCGGTTATCATGCCTCTCTCTCATGTTGACATCTTCATCTTCGAAGAAAAATGGGCGGGTTGAGGTTCTCGAGTTTAGGCGCACACTTTCGACAACAGCAGCTGTATTCTCAGCTGACCGCACGAGGATAACTTGTGGTATCAATTCGCATGCCAATCTCAAGGGCACGGTTGGTGCATTATTTAGACCGAAATTTTGTTTTCGAAATTTACACTGTTTCGGCAACACAGCACTCATTTTGGAAATAAGTTTTCAATGTTACCCAACACTGTTCAAACGTAAATCGATTCATTTCGTACCGCGGGGATATGCTAATGTTTTTCTGTCAATTTTTTGAGCGCGAAAGAAGAACTGTCAGTGTCAAAATAACATGTTTTTTGTTTATAATTTGCGCGGGACAAAGGGGATATGAATACCCTTAAACTATTTCAGGCACGGAAGATTGGTGTAGTGGTTTGAAACTCAGGTGGTATGTCCAGATAACTTGGGAGCATTATTATTATTTTTGTCGTTGCTTATGATTCACAGTATTTTTTTCTCCTGATCGCAATTGATCGACTTTTTTATTTATTTCATGCGAAATAAATAGATGATTCTTGACATCGCGTGACAAGAGATGATATTACCACTACACCACTTTCGAAAATAAATCAGCAGATAGGGGAATCACAGGTGTTATAAACAATTCGTGGAAGTAATAAATCTCATCTTTTGCAATTTCTTCTAACGATACATGGAATAAAGATCCCATAGCTATGTGCCTTTTTGTGGCTAAGCAAGACAGTAGCAGAGAGAGTTCCTTCCTCTTTAGCACTGCCGCAGCAACGACTGAAACCATTTGCGGCAGATTCGAGTCTACTGTCATAAATGACAGTATTTCAATTTATTTCCACGTGAGGAAAATATCTTGAGTTTCATTCGAAGAGAAAAGCGAGTTAAGGCAAAATCTCAATGCTGCGTCACGAAGCTCAACTTCAGCAGCTTTTGAGTTACTTTAACGTAACTTTATGCTTTTGACCGATTTTTTTATACATCTTTCGAAGTTATAAACCTGCACTAATGATTTATTTTTTTTTTTTTTTTCTATAGAATAACTTCAATGGAAGAAGTTCTCGATATAGTTTTATTTAATTTCCATCACTCTCAAGTGATTGTCAACAAAGTCAGCTCGAGTAGAGAATTGTTCTTTTAAGGCATTTTTTAAAAACTTAGCGATATCGAAGTCTCGTTTAGTTTTGCTCCATATGAACGCGTTGTTTCTACTTCAACTGTCAGAGTGTGAACGCCGTAACTTCTCATTTGGGATTTGGCCGTTAATTCTCACTTTGGGCCTTGTCTAGTCAGTACTGTATGTTGCTCTTGTGACCGAAAATCCAGCACAAAGTATTTTTGTGAAGTTCTTCAAACGTATTTAGTAATTTGTGACAGCTTTTTATCAACCTCTATCTTATAGTTGATGCTTCCAGCTTGCCTGTTTAATTTGAGGAAATTAGTTTACCGTAGATGTCTTACGGTATTAGGTACAGGAGTGTATCGAATGCTGCTGTTGTAGTAGTTTGTAAAGCACCGGTGAAATTTACACCGGTAAGTGTCTGTACTGTGTAAGAGTTTGTAAAGCTTGTTTTGTCTAGGGAAGGCCAACAGAAGTCACTATGGCAGTGTAAATCTAATGAACTATACTCTGTTCGAGACCCCATTTAACGTCAAACACTTTTTTACATGCATATAAAGCGCTGAGGGCCTTCTTGACACTCTTGTCTAAGTTTGCACCTCCAACTGAGTTTGGAGTCACTTTAAAGAAATGCTCTTCAAATTGGAGTACAACATTCGAGATTCCTGACTCATCGATTTACTATGGAATTTGACGACATCGAAACATTATGAAACCTGTGTACTTACTCATTTCGTGTAGCCAAAGCGCTAGAAGTACGCCTAACTGACTCAAATACTTCGTTATTCGATGAGAACCAAGTCAACAAATGTTTTAGTTTTAGAAACAGTTCAAGCTCAAGAGGTGAACAATTTGTCAGACAAGGTACAAGGACAATAATTTGAACCGCAATTAATTGAATTTAGGCAGCAAAACACGTGTTTAATTCGTATATTCTAAGAGCCATTGTTTTTCTAGTATGCGCACTTATTTTTTGTTTCTGGACTTTTGAGGCGATATAATGTATTCAAATCCGACGGATTCTTCCTGCATCGCTCTACACAGCTAAAGAGTCTGCTGACAGCTTTAATTTCAGCTGCTCCACTTTGGGATGTGGTTTTTTCTAAAGCAATTTTCAAGACATGCAATAAACTTGTAAACGTTCCAAACAACCGTCGTAAGTTGGAAACTCTAACATTTTTCGTTGGAAATCATAAGTGTGTTGAGTCTTTGGGTTTTTACCATTCCAGTTCTTGGTTTTTCTTCAACCTTTCTCTCTATTTACGTGTAAATCATCTAGACAAACACGGGCCTGTTTATAAATTTTCTATATTCAGAAAATACAGTCGAAAACTAATTTAAACTGATCTTCAGAGTCAGGTAGAGAAGGATTTGAAATTTCTACGCATAAATACTTAGATGATCACTTGGAATGGCCACAAAACGCCCCTTAACGCCACTTTGACCTCTCGCCACAGGTTTTCAATTGGGTTTAAGCTTAAAACATTGGTTGTTTTCACGAAACCATTTCTTTGCACGCTTTGATGAGTGTTTAGGATCATTATCCTGTTGAAACACCCATCGAAGAGGGGTGTTTCATGCTACCCCTCCGCATACGGTAGCATGGTGTTTCTTAATATGTCCACGTAGGACACTGCTGTCATATTGCTCTCAATCCTTTGAATGGAACCAACACCCTGGTAGGAAAAACATCCCCATACCATGATGAAGCCCCCCACATGTTTCAACGTCTTGATGTATTTATTGCAGTATGCCGTATTGGGTGGTCTCCGCACTTGTGAACTACAGCGATCTGAGTTAAATAAATTAATTTTGATCTCATCAGACCAAAGGATATTGCGCCATTTGGATTCAGGCCAGCTGGAATGTTCCTCTGCAAAAGCAACTTTTTTTCTTCAACAGCAGCGGTACTTTTCTCGCACTTCTTGCTTTAAGATTGTTTTTAATAAACATCCTGCGTATTGTAGAGAGGTGTCGACGTAAAGCCTAAACTCCTTCAATGCGCTAATTTTTTTGTATAGCGCAATATTCTTTTTTTGAGAGACGCAGACATTTTAGGCTTTCGCCAACGAGTTTCTGCCTTAGATTGCCACTATAAGGGGTTCTCCACTGTACTTTATTTTACAAACAGCAAAGCTTAAGATCCCGTTAGTTTTATTTACTTCGAGAAATTAGAAGTTTTTGAAACATTGACGTAGATGTGTCCCTATTATTTTGCACATACGAGGGTGGGTCAATAAGTCCCTGAAAAATTAAATAAGGAACACTCTTTTCGGTATAAAAACATTTTATTTTTCAACATAGTCTCCTTTTAGCTCTATACACACTTCATCTAACGTTTCTCCAATTTTTTTATGCCTTCCAAATAACACGATTTCTCGAGCCCTCTTCATTCGACCCAAATCTCTTACCTCCGAGCCATTTCTTCATGCTTGGAAACAAGAAATAGTCGCAGGGGGCTAAATCTGGGGAATATGTTGGATGAGGAAGGAGTTCGTAGCCTAACTCATGCAATTTTGCCATTCCGACTGCGGACTTGTGCGCCGGTGCGTTGTACTGGTAAAAAAGAACTTTTTTTTGCCAAATGCGACCATTTTTGCTTCAAATCGGCTTGGAATCGATCCAGCAGCTCTGTGTAATATGCGCCGGTGATCGTTTTCCCTTTTACACCGCGCGCATCCCAAAAAACTGTCGCCATGACCTTGTTTGCTGACAAACCCGCCGCCTTGGCCTTCTTCGGCTTCGATTCACCAGGAGAAGTCCATTGTTTTGACTGTTCCTTGGTTTCTGGTGTGTTGTGGTGAATCCAGATTACGAAACGGCGCAAAAACTCAACTGAATTTTTCTGGAACATCGCCAAACACACCTTTGAAGTTGTCAAACGAATGCGTTTGTTGTCGATTGTGAACAAACGCGGCGCCCATCTTGCGGAAAGCTTTTTCATGTCCAAATATATATGTAAAATCGAAATCACTGAGCCATGTTATAAGCCTGTGGCCTCTTCAAGCTCGCGCACTTTCACTCGCCGATCGTCCATTATCAAACTATGGATGTTGTCGACCATTTCTGGTGTGGTGACCTCAATTGGGTGACCAGAACGTTCGGCGTCACTTGTGCTTGAACGACCACACCGAAATTGAGTAAACCAGTGGTGAATGGTTCCAATCGATGGTGAAGAGTCCCCATAATATTTGTCAAGCTTTAGTTTGGTTTGCGTGATAATTTTTTCTCGCAAAAAATAGTGTTTAATGAGCACTCGAAATTCACTCTTTTCCGCTTTGACGAAAATGCTAGTAGGCGTATATAAAAATGGCTGCCACAACAATACTATTTGACAGATTTGTCTGAAAATGTGGGTACGTTCTTTTGAAAGATGATTTTGATATTGAATTTAAGATGACGATACAATTTGTGTTAATTTTCAGGGACTTAGTGACCCAGTCTCGTATGAATCAGTGACATTGTCGTATTTTTCATGTTTGAAACAACCAGCATAGTAGCAGAGTAATCAGAATAAGGACCTGCAAGCAAGATTACCATTGAAGAATTCTGAAAAGTGTCGAATGCAACAAAACTTTTACCGGGCGGGTCCACGGGTTGCGGATGGTGGAACGTAGACATAAGCGTTAATGTGAATAAGTATGTATGTATGCATTTACAAACAATCAGTTCTTAAGCAGCGGATATTGGATAAGTGTGGATGGCTTTGCAATTTGAGTATACAATTTCCGGGGTACAATACCAGCAAGGTAGGCATATGTCGTCTTTAAAAAAGTACCAAGCCACGATCCCCTTGCCAGCGTTTGTTTTCCCAGATCAGGAGCAACTGAAATTACATTCTTGCCAACAGACAGGGTTAGCATCGTTTTTTATTCTGGCTAAATCTAACCTTTACTCTCTAATATTCAATTCTCCTCTATACCCTTTCCTCTCTCTCTTCATCACTGCGGTAATTGAATTTTTTGTTTATGCAGGATATTAAAAAAAAACATCCAGCATGTGTAGGACAATACCATTTACACTACCAACTTTTTGACACAAAAGTTATACGTGGTGAAACCAGCTTTTGCACAATTTCAATACGATAAAGAAAAGTTGCTTGAAGGAACAATCAGATGACTTGCGATGACAACAGTTGCAGCTAAAAGAATCACAAGAACCTTCAAAACTTTTTAAGGAGCGTCTTTAGGACTTCGTTTTTTTTTATTGATTGCAATAAAAAACGATTGAATCACGCTGACATCATCGATAAAAATACCACTCCATCACCTCATACGTTCAAAGCAATCGCAATAGAATAGAACTTCTTAGTTCTTGACCTGGATATTTATCTTATACAACATCCAAATGACTCCTCTATTTTTATAGCCAATCCTTAAACACCCAATTCAAATTTTGGCAATAGGTCACTGTTACTCACAGTTATTTTCATCAGAAATCAATATCTTTCCCATGATGTATACCTCTTTTAATCAAATAAACATAAATAGGTACTTACGATGATCCATTGGATACTCGCGAACTTTCATCCGAGTCACGACGTCGCCTCTTCACATCATTACGTTTCTGGCGAGGCACACTATAAAAAAAAAAAAAGTATTTCCTCAGTAAAATCAAAACTCAATTCTCAATGTCTATTTAGCCCAATTAGGATTCGCTAGAATACTTACGGCGACGTCGCTTCAACTGTTGCTGAGGTATCTTCAGAATCAACACGCCTACGCTTGTCCCTGTGTCCTCCGGATGATCTATCACGGGAATGATGACGTCTACGAGTTCTGGGCATCTGCAAAGAAAATGAAGAAATGAAAACAAAATTTAAAATTGGGGCCACTCATCGAAAGGTAAGAATTAGAAATTAAAGTTTTCCAATTTTCTGTGGAAGGAAAGAATAAATTTAATGAAATTGTGAACTCTTTAGCGCAATAGAACACACAGTCAATTTGAGGTGGGCGTACAAAAAGCCCAAAAACAATCACGAAAGGTGGGCTCTCAGTGTTGTCTGCGAAGGAAGTTACCTAAAACACATCACGACCTAAATTACAATTTAATTTTATTTGATCTAGGTGTAGGTGGGCAGCGCAACAGCGTTGAAGGAACGCCAAGTAATTTTACTACTTTCTCTCAAGCAGCACAAATCATTTAAAGACACAATCGCAAAAGGAGACCAGAGCTGATTTAGAAATAGAGTGGTAGTGCCAGGAGCGATATAAATTTGTACGTGACAATTGATTGAATGATTTCATCGTTAATTCCCAGAAGCTTAGATGAAAATATTTACTTTGGTGGAGGATTACGCTGTAGTTGATTCATTTGAATGATAGTAAACGTTTGGTAAATATATTTTGTCTTGTACTTGTAGCTTGGGGTCAAAATCCTTGACTTGTATATGAAGCAATGACAATCCATTATTTGGTGAAAGTGAAAGGAGTAACTGAAGGATGAACCCGGATTTCCACAATAAATGAAAAATAAGGATGGTAGTTACTTTTTGCGATGTAAAGAGCAACAGTACGTACTTGTTTGTTTAGCACACTTGCTCATAATATACGCAACTGAATAAGTCTCAATTCGTGGCAGTCAATTTGTTGTCTAACTAGCATAAGAACCGAAAAATAACAAGCAAGACAAATGAGAAATGAACTGATAAAGTCCAATAATAAACCAGCACATTATAACGTTCTCCAATTAAGAGTTATCAGTCGCTGACTGCAAATGATTCGTTTGGCACCAACATTAGGTAAATTGAACCAAATTGGCTATGGGCTATTTCCAGTAGAACATAATAATTTAAATAAATTAGTTGGCTGTTATACTAAATCTTTCATTTGACCAAGTGTATGGATTTCTGAATTCTCATAAGAATTGAGATACATATTTATTAAAGAATTATACAAAAAATAGAAGACCTGTCTAATAGTAGGGTAGAATCCTCGGTTGTAGACACCAATTATCTACCCAAGGTTGGAGAAATTCGTTGACGTTTTCTTCATCGACCATTTGCTGTAAAGAATGTCCTTATCATACGAGTTGTGACTGATTACGAACTATAAATTATAATCAACGGAGTATAATTTTAATCTCATAGTACCACTTTTTGTGATATCATCGCCCTGACTAACACCATAGGTGCACTTGTTTACTCATATGAGTACTTTGTTCAGCTGCGAAGGTTAGGTGAATTGGACTCAATGTGGAACCTCGATAAGAAGTGGACCACTTTCCAAGTGACGAATGTATAAATGTCTGTTTGAATATAGTCCAAAAGCCTGATTACTACACAGGATCGATGGTCTCATTGAGCAAATGGACAGCAATGCACCATCACATCCCGCAATTTCCAGAAAACCAGTAAAACAGAGTCTTAGGTGCAAATGACGCAATAAAAGCTTTGATCCATTTTTGCCCTTACTTTTCATTTTTAGTCCGTAGTACTCCTGGAGTAATTTTTGTTGGGTTATTCTAACTATGGACTCTACTACGAAATATTCACCTTAAGCCCGAGAAATGTTGAACTACCGGATCATCGGAGGCTTCGAGGGCAATACCAAATCTTATTGTAAATCCCAAAGCAAAAATTAACACCGTACCTCCCGACGTAAGGTGGAAAGACAGACAGAGAGAGAGAGAGCGAAAGAGAGATTGGTGTAGTGGTTTGTTTTGCGTCCAGTTAACCGGGAAGCATTTTCTTTTGCTGCTATTGTCGTTGCTTTAATAAGCACAATACTTTTTTACGTCCACCTGACTACCAACTTGCTCTTCCAGCCATATGACCACCCTATTACCAGTGTTATGCCTTTATAGTACAGTTGAGGACTGATTGACTTTTTTTTTTTTGTTTATTTTTAGTGAATAAGTTACCATTACACCACGGCCACGACTATGGGAATAAGTCTAATTAACTATAAGATATAAAAATATAAATATAAATATTTTGACGCTAACAGCCTATACAGGGCAAGACTGCCGTTCATTTTGTGCGACAGATGCATGGGAAGGACCTACAGTTCTATGCTGTTTCCGAACGGCAATTTTGACAATTGAGACAGAAGCTTCTCTCAATCTTGACAATTTTACTCTTGTATGTTTGTCAGACGTTCGCAAGAGGTGGGACCGGGAAAAAATTGATTAGTATTTTTTGGGGCTTGAACCTTGAGGCTCTGTTCACACTATTCGGTTTTGACCGGCCGGCAAAAAATCAAACGGCGAAAATCCGAATTGAAAACACGTTCACAGTATACGGTTTATGCACGGCTTTTTTCTGTCACAAGCTCAGTTTACGGTTGAGTGGTGTGCTGTTTGGGCATAATGAATCGTGAACAAATTATTACATTATGGTTATATAATCGTCGACAAAAGAGACGACAACGCAAAACATTAAAACTGCAACTACAGACAACTAATCGTACGATTTAAAACCGTCTAATGTGAAAGCGCGCACTTGGTCACGTACACCACTTAGTTATCGGTCGCCGTGAGTTCCAGAGGCAGTGGATGGCTGCTGAACAGCTAAATGCCGTCACCGTGTAATGTAAAATGGGCCATGCTCTCCTTCACGCCACTAAAATAATTTCGCCGTCCGATTTTTTGGCGTCCAGTCAAAACCGAAGTGTTTAAAAGAGCCTAAGTCTCCCGCTCAGTGAACACGCACCACGGTGCCCACTTAATTATAAGATACAGGTTGATAAAGCAATCCTAACAAGGGTATTACGACAAAGACTTCTGACGCAGTTGTGGTGAGTGGTGATCCTAAAGAGGTACAAACTGTCACACATTTAATATGCTCGTGTTTGGTTCTGCCTAGAGAGGTGTCAAACAAAGTGACCATTATTTTTAGCATCGTTAGACGATGTTTCAATTAACAATCCATATAAAATAGTATTTATTTCATTCACAGTGTTTCTAAACCCCTCGGTGTAACAACAGTTGTTTTCTTCTTTTTTTTTTTTAAACACATGTGCAATTGGGAAGTGAACCCTACTGTTTCACAACCTATCTGCTTTGAAATTATCTTGATTTCCAGGGTATAAGATACACAAATTCTAATCCAATGTATAGAAACAAAAAAATATGATACTTGACACAAGCATACCTTCTGATCAAAAACTACAAGGAATTCTTCAATAAAACGAAAACGGTTCAATTATTTATCGATATTCATTTTATTTTATATTCCAACGCTTCCTCCAATCTTCAAAAGAGTTTTCATAGTCCAATTTTGGAATTGCCTTTAGCTCCTTCTGCGAATTCTCCTTTATCGCCTCAATCGTCTCAAAACGCTTTCCGCGAAATGGTAACTTTAGTCGTGATAATAGGAAAAAGTCACAAGGAGCCATGTCAGGTGAATACGGAGCTTGCGGAACGGTATCAAATAGTCGCATACAAGATGAGATGTGTGAGCCGGTGCGTTGTCGTGGTGAAGAAACCACGTGCTTCAACTCGTCTCATGTCCAAAACATCGTGCATAACGCTCTGCATCGATCCGAACGAGACACCAAGAACGGCTGCTATCTCCCTGCTGTTCACACGACGATCTGCGAGGACAATTTTCTTAACTTTTTCGATGTTTTCGTCAGTCAGGTGGATGGACGACCGAAACGAGGCAAATCACCAACCACAGTACGGCCCGCTTTAAACTCTTTGTACCACGCGTACTTGTGTTTCCGACATTGTCGAGTCCCCGTAGGCTACCGTTTACATTTTCAACGCTTCCGTACATGGTATTTTGTTAGAAACGCAAAATTTCAGGCAAACTCTTTGCTCAACTAAATTTGACATTACGACATTCGCAGAACACAACAAACACTGACTTGTTTACAAAGCTATAACGCACAAACTCCGGACAAATGGCGCCAGATGACAGATGTACCAACCTACAAAAAAAAAAAGCTTTTGACAATATCTCAGGCGTGGTTTGTTTGAATGAGAAATTCCGGGTATTTTTTGATTAGAAGGTATGTTATGTACTCGTATATAACAATTCGGTGATATTGCCTTTAAAGGTACACCTGGAGTATGCATGCAATAATTTATTTATTACATAATTCAATTTCACGACCAAACAAGATTTGTAGACCCTTTAGACATACAACATACAGAACATAATATTTCAAAGCCACTGATGTGAAACCGTGAGAAAACACTGACCTGTATTAACAAATACACAAACACCAATTATGCATATGCACCTAATTATACTCGTAATTTGAATCAACAGTTTTCCGTCTGCCAGAAGATTATTATTTATCTCTATTCAATTGTAAACTTATTCAGCAGGATTTTAATAACCAATGGCGGGATAAAACTAATAAGAAAATTACAAAACCACTATCAAATAGGACTAGAAATTATGGTTTGCAAACAGTTTTTTTTTTTTTTTGACAAATATAAATATTTTGTTTAAAAATAGATGCACCATCGTTAAATTGCGATGATTTGCTGGCCACCACCTACTTCGCCTGCAGTCATCTTGTCTGCGGCGGTACAATGACATTTAAATATTTCGCAAAAATATACTTATTGCAAAATAAAAAGAAGACAATTTTAAATAGGTTCGAAAATATCCCACAGATAATTATTTTAGTGCGAGAACCGTTTTCGAGCTAATGCATTACGCAAGTGCACCGCCGCCAACAGAGTAGGATTTTATGATGTGAAAATAAGAATGAAATTTAAAAAAAATTATCAAATTCTAAGTGCAAGATAATTCTATGAGCGTGTTTCGGTTTCTTTTTTGCATTCTTTTCTCCTTTGGTTTTGTCAAGTACGGTAGAAGTTTGTAATTATTAGAAACACTTGTGGGAGAATATTCACGTGTCAGGTAAGTAGTGAACATTTAAAGATTTTTTCACCATTACGATGAGAGGCTCTTTAGTAGAAATTCAACGAGGTGTTTTTTTTTAATCAACGTATAGCCTCCTCTCTCAGGTGAAAATTAAACATCAGTCGCCTAAAGGGTGGGCCATCTGCTGCTTTATTTTAAAATTACATGCCATTTTGACACTGACAGTTCTTCCGCGCTCAAAAAATTTACAGAACCACAGTATCATATCTCCGTGGTACGAAATGAATCGATTTACGTTTGAATCACGTTGGGTAATATTGAAAACTTACTTCCAAAATGAGTGCTGTGTTGCCGGGACAGTGCAAATTTTGAAAAGAAATTTCGGTCTAAATAACGTGCCCTGCTGTACGCAAGTTTGTGAAGTAAGTTCGAAAGGTTGGCCTGCTAATTGATAACACAAGTTATTCTCGTGTCGTAGAGAAGCGAATGTATCATCAGCGCGTGACTGTTTGGTGTGATTAGTGGAACGGCGGCATTATTGGCCCATTTTTCTTCGAAGATGTAGATGACAAAAACGTTACGGTTAACAGAGAGCGCTACAAAGACATGATAACTGATTTTTGTTTCGCCATAAACTGAGGAAATGAACTTGGACGATCTCTGGTTTCAGCAAAACGCCGCCTGCCATACAATCAATATTTTGCGCATTAAATTCAATAATCGTGTAATCAATCGTTTTGGTGATGTTGCTTGGTATCCGCCTAGATGCTATTTAACGCAGTTGGATGTTTTAGGGTGCTGTTTAAAGTGCCGTTAAAGATCGATGTAATGCTGACAATTCAGATACGATTCAGGCACTTAAGCATAATACTGATCGAGCTATTCGTGAAATAGAGCCTCGAACTATCGAAAATATACTGCAAAATTAATTGAGTTGACATGATGGACTACAGCCAAGCCAAAATGAAATTATTTTTCATAAATAATCGGAGGGTAAAACTTTTATAGCAATTTTAAAAAGAAACCGACAGATGGGTATTTAGTGTAGTTTATTGAGTCATAGGAACGCAAACATGCGATAACATGCAAAATAAGTTAGCGTTCAGTGTCAAATTTAGTAAATGCATGGAAGGATAAAAATATCAAATCATTAATTCGAATGCTAATTGAGTGACGCTTGTGATGGATATAAATTTCGGCGAATTAAGAGTCATGTCTAAAAAAAACTACATTCAGTGACCCTTTCCCACATTCAATGTGGGTATGCTCGTTCTCCTTTTCTGAAAAACGTTACACTTGGTTTTGAACCCAAAACCGCTAATATTTAGTGATCAGCTAAATAATAAAGCGATCAGCAAAATATGCAAGCAAAAGAGCTACTAACCAAAAAAAAAAAAAAATCATCTCCAAATGAATGATGTGGAGGACTGCGAGGGCTGTTTAGCTATAAGTCAGTGACTTTGATGCAAGATGGCGCTCGGATCGCAGAGGATTTTTTTCTAACATCTTTGTTTCTTTCTCGGCATAGGCAAAAAAAAATCAAGTAGATCTGTCAAATACTTAGCTTTTTACAGTGATCGAAAGAACTTTGATTTGTGAGATTTGGCCAAAATGGAAAAAAAGTGAGTTTCGCGTTTTAATAAAGCACTACTTTTTGCGCGGTAAAACCATTAAAAAGAGACTGAAGACAGACTAAAAATTTATTATGGAGATTCTGCTCCCTCGTATGGAATGGTATACAAGTGGTTCACTGAATTTCGTTGCGGTCGTACGAGCACATAAGACGCTGGGTGCGCAGTACGTCCAAATGACGTCACAACGGAAGAAATGCCCAACAAAATCCACGATATTGTGTTGGACGATGACCGGGTCAAGGTTCGTGAGATAGCTGAGATTGTAGCAATTTCAAATGATACCGTCTTTCGAATCCTGCATGACCATTTGGGCATGAACAAATTATCGGCCGCGTTTGCTGACGGTGGACCAAAAACGGATTCGGGTGAAGATTTCAAAACAGAATTTGGAAGTTTTACTGCATTTCGTAACAATTTCAAAAAAACGGTTTCGTCGGCCGGAAAAGTCATGGCAACGGTTTTCGGGGATTCTCACGGCTCAACCTCCATTGATTATTTGGAAAAGGGGAAAACGATCACCGGACAATCGCATTTAATGCAGAATTGATGGAAAAACAGCCCCATTTGAAGAAGAAAAAATTAGCTGAATTGCGATATGCACTGATTCCTCATCCACCTTATTCTCCAGATTTGGCTTCGTTCGATTATTTCTTATTTTCTAATATGAAGAAATGGTTTGGCGGAAAAAGATTTTCATCGAATGAAGAAATTATCGATGCAACAAATGCCTATTTTGCAGAGTTTGAAAAATTATAGGGACCATTCATAAATGCAAGCTTTGCAAAGCAAACACAATTCAAAGCAGGAAAAGCTGCGCAAATGCTGTTTAAGTCTACTGCAAAACATGTGCTTGCAAAGCACATATCATTTGTTTACTTATCTGTAGTTTTTTCACCCATTTTTAACAAAAAGAAATCAACGAAAACACGAAAAACAACAGCACAATACAACAAGTAGGTATGTAAATGCAATACGCTTCTGACAGATGCACGAACAGTTGCGCTCAAAATTGCGCAATGAATAAAGCTATACTACATTTATGAATTCTCTGCTTAGTGATATAAATTCGTGCATTTATGAACTCTCTGCTTAGCACATCTTGCGCAATATTCTATTTATGAATGGGCCCATATTTTTTTGAAGGGTTAAAAAAGTTGGAATATCGTTGGGAAAAGTGTATCGCGCTGAAAGGCTACATTGAAAAATAAATTTAATTTTGAGAAAAAAAAAAAACAAAGTATTTCATTTCAAAGTCATTGACTTATTGAACGGCCCTCGTAAATGAAGCAAAGACGGCATTACCAAGTTCAAGTTTGAATATATTTATGTAATTAGGACTCTGCCGTTATGTATGGAATACATCGGTTAAATGACCGCCGCGAGAGTTTTTGCAAACTTCGATTCTTGTAAGGTAATTATCGATGAGTTTTCGGCACATTTCTGGCCGTATTGCGACCATAATTTCACGGTTGTAGCCGTGCTTAAGTGCTCTAAAGTTTGGGGATTGTTTGCATAGATACGATCTTTAGCATAGGCCCACAAAAATAAATCCAAAGGGTCAGATCACACGATCTTGGTGGCCAATTGATGTCCGCAAATTAAACGACCGAGGAACTTTCCTCATCATCAACATGTCTTTAATCGCAGGCCAAAAAAAGTTGGTTTCCATTTAACCATAGCGCAGAGAATTCACCGTAACAGTGGCGCCTTCGTCGTTTTTACAAAAAAATACAGCCCGATCAAGCCTCTGCTCCACAGCGCGCACTAAACAGTCACCCGTAGTGGATGTAATTTTGTTTATTTACTGTCGTTGCAGCCGTCGAGCGATAAATGGGCCTCATCGTTGAAAATTTTGTTCGAAAAATCAGCGTCAACTTGATTTTCCAGCAACCAATCGGGGTATGTTCTGCGCATTCTATGGCCAACAGGCACAAATTTTAATGCGCTAAGCGGTGGTTAAACGGTCCATATTGTAAAATGGCAAAGCAAGAACTAACTACCTGTCACTATGGATGACAGATGGTTTTGACAGATGCTATGTGGCAGGAATGTGAAATCCCAACCTCGAAATGAATAACCCTTTACGACCACCCACCGTACATATAAAGGGAACCAATGATATTATTCAAACACTCATGTTTGTTAATCTGTTTATTAAAGCCACGTCTCTACTTACGGGAGGTTTATGATTCAAGTAAATCATGTTATTGTCCGTTTATGAGACTTTTTGTAGAAAGTGTGACCAAATATTGTCCGCGAAAACGTCCGCTTACCAGAATGTATCTTATTTTGAAAATCTTTTGCCATGGGATGGGAAACTGAATAACAGAAGATGCTTGTAATGCTGACATTGGACAGCCGGAATGGAACATAGTTTGTCGCATTTGGGTCTCAGGTCACGCTGGATTCTTACTAACAAAATCTCTGAGGAAATAGCAACAAAGGACGCGACGCATTTTGATCAACAAAGAACCAATGTGCGTCCTATAGAAAGCAAAGACACTACGGAGAGCTCAGTGAACAATTTACAATTTTTCTACCCAAATTCAATCAAAGAACCCACAGTTAGTAGACAAATGTATAAAACCTGAAGGGGGGGTCCCCCAAATACGACCACTTCGAGTACAATTTCTCGTTTCACACGCAAATAAAATTGCATTCAATACCTAATGCCTAGAATTCTATTCCCCATTTCTGCTTGGCCTTCAGATACTAGGCCGTAAACAAAGCAATTGTTAAACGTTTTGCAATGTTACCAGTCTTATCGAGATCTCTCACGAAACAAATTTTTCGTTGCTAATGTAGACAACTCACGATTGTGTTCGTTCCATGACTAAAAAAAACATAGCGTCTCTGCAGACAGAGAAAGTGCAGGCTACGTGACATGGCAAGATGCAGCAGTTCCACTTCAAAAAGAAAATTTTCTTCTCATTACGTAAACAAATTATGTAGGTGCATGCATTTCACTATTTCCGCTGACCTAGGATACTCTTAATTATGGCGGCCCTAAATTGCTATCAAAAAAAAAAAAAAAAATAGGGACACAAATCGACAACCATAAATTCAAAACAAACGCCCTTGGCATCATTTTGAGCAAACTAATCACTTTCATCAGGAGAGCGCCTACCACCCCACCCATCGTTGAGTGGATTGGGGTGGGTGGTGGTCTATCGACAAGTGCATCCTTTTTTCTTTCTTTCATCAGAAATCGTGGCAACCTCTTTGCTTTTGCAGTGTCACCACATAATTGTCGTCTCACGCGCCATACGTAATTGGAAGATTCACTGAATCGTGACTGCCAAGTAGTCCACCTAAACACTTGATGAATATTCCGCTCCCCCAACGAATGAGCCTTCATTCTTAATGCATTTTTTCCCTGCAAAAGAAAACATTTTCTATGCATTTGACTCGCGATATCGCGACAATTCAAAGTGAAAAGAATTTTTTGACAGATTGTCTCACGGCAGCCATTTTTGCACAATGAAAAACCAAAACAAAGCCCGACGATGATGGACAACGACGACGTAGGCACACACAAACACAAAAAATCGTTTTTCAGCGATTTCTTCGACACTTTTCGCTGGAAAATTACAATTTATCAATCAAATGGAAGAAAATTATTACCTCAATTGCTGGATATAACGGTGAATGGTATAATTTAGTCCACAAAGTGTTTAAAATGTTTGAAACACGCTTCCAAGTTTTTACTGCTGGCTCTTGTATGCGAATGAACATCGATTGATTTTTGCTGTGGTGTAGAGTTTGAGTATGTTGGTGTTGGTGGGCCGTGATGACGATGTAGAGATTGGCACTGTCGAATAGGTTATCTCACTCGCACGTGGCTACGTTTATTTGTTTCGCAGAATCATTTGTATGCGTGAGTAAACTGCTGAATTGGCTGCCTTTAACTTTGAGCGACGAGCAAGAGGGAGACAGCTAGGTGGATTGTTGACGCACGTAAAAAGGGGAAAGACGATGATGCACCTGAGAAAAGGCGGCAGACAGGGGTGAATTTTTTTTTTCGTCTTCCTCTGGCGACTTCGCTCTTTTTTCCACTTTCTGCGAAAGTCTGTTAATAATTTGATTAAGTTTTTCACTTGTTAATGGAGGTACTCACTTATCCTTTGGCACTTTGTGATGTAAATTGATTGTATTTTGATTTCGATTGGCTTTTGTGATAACTTTTGTCCTAGGAACTGATTTGTTTTTAAAAACAACTGAATAAGCGGCAGAAGTTTGGGATTTTTGAATACGTATTGAAGTTGGCTGTTGTTGCGAAGTGCATTCAGCTTGGAAACAAACCATGTTGCGGAATAAAAACGGTAGTCAGCTGTTTCTATGGGTCGGTAGTGTGGTGTTTTCGGTGATGTAGGGCGAACTGCTTGTGAAGCTTAATGGATGTGTTCAGAGAATATGAATGAAATTAAAAAAAAAAAATCGATGGTTGTGGTATAATCATTTCAGAAACCTTTTTAATTTTGGTGTTTTTGCGACAATGGGTTAAAACTCTGGGGTGTGTCTTTAGGGCAATCCGCTGCACATGTTTAGATATCATTTTTGCGCAATTCGTTAAACTCGCTCCAATGAATTTGCTATTCGAAATTGCATAGGACATACAATTTACGCAATTCGTTAAACTCGCTCCAATGAATTTGCTATTCGAAATTGCATAAGACATACAATTTACGGCACCATTTCACGTGTTTTATGTACCAAAATTCCTTGTATGCCTCTAATAAAGTAATAGTTTTGCAGTTTTGAGCATATTCTAAGGATTCAAATAAAAAAACTTGATCGATGCTTCGGTCAAGTAAAATCTATTCTAAGTTTTTCGATGTTCACTTCTTTTTTAATCAAAATTATAGCCACATCTCAATATTTATCGGTGATGTATGGCCAATAAATGAAAAAATAGAATAGATTATTTTTCACTGTTCACATTCGACAGAAAATATTTTTTAATACTACGCGGAAAATTGTTTAACTATTACATATGTTACAAAATTTTAGGATTAGATATGTTAGCCACAGTAAATATATATTTAAACAAAGAGCACTTGTTGACTTCTTAAAAATATAAATATTTAACGACATGCAATGTAATAAATTGTCAATTATTTTGCTTGGTATATACCCAGTTTAAAGGCGGGTATAAACCTGCAAGGTAATTGGTGAATATAATTGAAGGCAAATTCAAATTCTGTGTCCAAATGTTGACACAAACCTCAGTATATACGGTTCAATCTTATTGCTACAATATTTAGATTTTCTTTGCATTTTTAACAGATCGCATTTTGTGATGATTGAAATAAGGCAAATAGTGTAATAAAAATTACAAAAGATCTAAATTTACTCTTCCGTAATTTAATTGACAACATTACGAAGTTAAATATAGAGTTGATTGAACATACTTCATTTGCATATAAAGTTTCGTCAATATTTGACACACTGTGTTCTTCTTCCTTCGATACTTTTTTGTTCGCACTGCATTATTAAACCAAATTTCTGTCCCAAATATAATAATGCTTGATGTATACCCGACTTAAAGGAAATGACGGAGATCCGTAAACGGGGTTATACACCATACAATATAAGTGACAATAAAATGGACTGTGTTATCATATTACGTGTAGATATTTGGTCTACTATGACGTTTTCCAAGTATATTGTCAATTATATTGCTGGTGTATATACATAGATGTATAACTCCTTTAAGGGGTCGTCATGCAACGTCATAATAGACCAAGTTTCTACTCGTAACATGGCAATGCAGTGCATTATTTTGTCATTTATGTTGCATGATATATATCCACAGAAATAGAAAGGAAATCTATATCCTTATTCACCCTTGAGAGTTATTTTTATATGTTTCTTAACCCATGACAGATTAAAATAGTTAATCAAGATTAACTCAATAATCCGGATCAAGAAGACAGTGTGTCAGATCGGATTTAAGTCTAGTATACTGTTCGAGCAAAACAAAATTTTCAAACATGTTCTGGTAAAATTCAAAGCAAAATGTTTGCCTGAGGTTTGCTTAAAACCGTACCAGGCTTTAGCTCCGAAAGAAATGAATGCTTCATAGAAGTCGAATTACATAATTTTTTTTACAATTTTATTCCCGTTGTCAAATTGATTGCAGTTGTAAAATTAGGCAAACTACTTGTGCAGACTTTAGTTGAGACACGTATTTTTTTTAAACATTTGTCATGATGTGTGAGAAGTTCTACATACATAAAGTTCTTTAAACCTATCAGCTTGTGGGCGGTTACATAACAACAAGTGTGCTAGATAATAATGGTGTCTGTATACCCTTGCTAGAGCATAATGGGCCTCCAAGTTCACTGAGACAGTACTGTACCCACTAACGAGCTCAACAAAGAGATCGGAGCCTTCTTTGACATAGTACGAGTCTTTGACAATACTTCACACGAAGCCATTAAGACGCTCCTACAAAGAATATGTGAGATGGTGGGTACGAGGATTACTAACAACATGAGGATGTCCCTTAGGAGGAGCATCTATTATTAACCATAATGAGCCCTAGAGTGGACGAATTTCTCGTTCCTCAACAGCTGGGCGACAAGTCATGGTACGAATCTATATAGAATTTGCCGATGATGTTGTACACTTATTGCCAGTGGTAAATTTGAAGAGACACAGATACTCGTAGTACTTAAAAGCTAATCATCAATACCTATGCAACGAAAAAACTTCTACCGCCCTTGAGACTCACCCTGCTGGCAGAAGTTAAAATCAGTTGGAAAGAAAGTAGGGGATGTGATTGAAAATGATACTCGAACTTTTATGCTCTATAATGGGATAAACATAGCCATGCAGTTCACGTAGGTTCCAAAAAGAAAGAAAATGGGACAGTGAAAGGACTGGCTTGCATAAGCACGACAGGGCAATGATACCATTGCCATTGCCCACTGCGCTTGTAGAGGTGAATCGCAATCTAACACATTTGCACCTCGTAATTGAGAGACCCGTCAAAGGAACAAGAGACATGAGGAAAATAAACAGAAGATGGTATGGAAAAAGATAAGAAAAGATCATACAAAGGTGGGTATATGAAAGGAGAAACATATTGGGCTCATACGTTCTTTTCAGAGAACTAGAAATAAAATAATTAAGCAATCTAGATTTGTATGAGAGTGATAAGAAAGAATGGACAAACGAACATGCGTACACTTTCACAGAGCATACAATAAAACGTTACATGAATGGATCACGGATGGAACTCAAACTGGACCATTCATAGCCAATATAATTCTGGGGGACGAAAGCACGCGTCATCGCGAAAAGCTACAGAGAGAAAGAATTAAAAAGAGCTACGTCACGTTTGGGTCGCAGTGCGTTTCACCTCCTCTTTTCACGCCTCTATTTCCGTGGTCCATTTCTAAGCTAATTCACTTTTTCGCAAAACATTGAGGTCAATCTTTTTATCTGACGCTTGTTTGCTTTTCATCAATAGTTTAATTTTCGCCTTCGGAAAATGGAACCAACGCAAGGCGTTTCATTTCATTTGCATTTTTCTGATGAATAGAATTCAATTCAATCAACACTCATCGTTAGTTCACCCCTTGGATTAGCCAGGAAAGGTGGCAATGCCACCCTAAATTACCCTACCCTTTCGAGTTAATTTTCCGGTTTATTCTACCTATACACCCAATAGACCTGCATATATTTCAACTGCGCCAAAGCTCTTCCCCTCACGTCATTAACCAGTTTTTCTCTCTAAAACTAGCAGTATCTCTTCCCAACAACCACTTTCATCGGTCATCGGACACCCATTCTGGCGCTCCCGCCCTAGATCCCGTCAATGAATAGATGAAAACTTTCAGCGCTCTCAACCATCACCCATCCACATTTGTTGGTAGCGCAAAAAAAAAGTCACATGGTAGGCACGCACATGTCAGCGAATTTTGTATACACACCACGTACATTATGTACCACAAAGAAATATATAAAAACAATTATTGAACGAATTGGTTTCCCTTGAACAAGTTTTCACCTCAAAGATGCGGGCGCTACTTGCCCAGAACATATCCGGCACCACCATTCTACCATTCCACCATATTTTCCTATGCTGTCCAGCAAAAACAGCCACCCGCATGAGCTACCGTGTGTACTCCTCTATCGTCATGCGCGCAGATTCGCAAATGCCGCAACTTACCCCAATTTTCCCAGCGGGTAGCTGATGGTGAATTTTACAAAAGCACTTTCTGCACACTCAAACCCGATATACCACAAATGCCTCCCTTTACGTGTGCGACAGCACAGCACCGAACTGTGAGAACCTGAGGACACAAGAACTACCCCTAGCTGGAGGACTTCTCTTCGAGACTTTAGTCACAATTCACTCGTCGACGATTTCGGTGCAAGGCGGCAAACTCAAAACAACTCACTGCGGATCCATGATTATTTATTACCCTAATAATTAAATATTATTATTACCGTTAGATATAACCACTTGCACTGATTCAGTCCGGTATACGCGTGTATCTTTTCGTTTTATTTCGTCCTTCTGCGAATTTATTGTCATTTTTTTCGGTGTCAATAAAAAGTGAATCCGGATTTCTCCATTTGCTCTCGTGTGTGTGCTTTTTGTCATAAAAATCGAATCCCTACTTTAACGTGTGTATGAGTGTTGGTCTTCATGTATTCGTGCCATAAGAAAGAAGAAAATAAGTGAATTTGTATCTTTTGGTTGTACAAACGGAGAGCGCGCGTATGAGATTTGGTTTATATCTCACAGTGTACGAGTAAGTGAAAAAAAATTTAATGAAACAGTGTGACAACTTTGAAGTTATAAATTAAAAATTTAAAAGTTACAGAAAAATTTAAAGTTAATATTTAAAGTCTATCATATGAGGCGATCCAATTAACCTGATCCTTGTTTTAGGAGTTCTCAAACGCGTTTCTTGACGAGTTAAACCAAATCCGGGTTAGTATGCATTTTTATTGGCGGTTTTTTCTTCTTTTATTTTAATATATACCAACTGCGTGACGCCTAGAGGGCAGTGCAAACGCAAGGGGTGCTCGGTGGTGGGTATGCCCTGTTTCTTGGTAGTTAAGCACGTGCTGCAGCAGAAAAGAGAATCGTTACATAAAGACATTCGATTTGGTTTAATGCTTTATGGAGATTTTTTTTTTTTTTTACTTTTATATCCCCGCATTATTATTCTTTATAACTTTATGAAGTCTTCTCAAGGCGACCATTCAGTTAACAAGAAAATTCAGATTTCTGTTTGTTAGGTTATTTGTTATGTCATGTACCATTACTCCTTTTTTTTTCTATCGTAGGTATCATGTTACAAACTAAAAAGAAAATCTTAAATAATTACCGCTATAGATTTCAAAAAAATTAATCTGACGAGGGAAAATATTTTATGTAAAGGTCCTTAAAAAAAAAACAAAAAACAAAAGCGGAGGCACTTTGAAAGCTAATTAGGAATACTCAGGCAACCGGTTTTTCGGGAAAACGAAATTGAAATTTAATCTTCTTGACTTGAAGCGAATTCACTTGGAATCCGAATAGGAAAAGGGTCAAGGACCAGGATAAGCAAAATCGGATTAGGTAATCGGAGGGAAAAATCAGCCAAATGACAATAATAGAATTAACTGCAGAGAGGGGCCTTTTGAAATATTGCCATAAAGTGAGACCGATTGCGGCACGCGCTTTTGAATATATAGATAGAAGGTGGAAGGTTATCTGGGAATCCACGTGTTTTATGCTAGACGTTAGAGGAACGAAGGCAATTTTTCACCTGAAAATGATTACAAGAAATGGGGGCTAAGAGGTGAAATGATTTACGTAAAGCATGACGTAGTTTGATCTCGTTCAGTAATGATTCATTTGGTTATGAGATCTTTGTATACATATATCTCATTGTAAACCATGCTACGTATATGTCAACCCTTTGACAATACCTGTAAGGTATCGATATAGACGCATTTGAATAGTGGCAAATCAGAGTATCGATACTACTCATAAAACCCACACAAATCAATGCTGGTATTAATTTCATTCTCGATAGTTTTTTACCTTTCTTATGAGATCTCATTGTAGACCATGCTAAATCTCAATCCTTTGACAATACCTTTAAGGTATAGGATACGGATGCATTTGAGTAGTACCAAATCAGAGTATCGATACTGTTCATAAAACCCACAACAAATTCCGATAACTACTGGTATTGAGTTCGTTTTCGATACTTGTTTATTTTTAAGGATTCTGTAAATAGATCACGGAACCCCCTATTGCTCTTACTGAATATATATCCGATTGTGGAACAATAACCCAAAGACAATTTTTTTATACCCCATAGGGGAAATAATAACGACAGACACCCAAAAGTATATAGAGGTTGTAACAAAAGTATTGCGCGATTTTTGAATGTCTGTTTAATGTTAAATAATTTGCACCAAATACAACAATTTAGTCGTCAATGTAATTTCCTTCATTAGACAACACCTACCGCCTACCTCTCAGGCAACTTCTTAATGTCGTCCCTAAAAAAATTTTTTGGCTTTGATGAAAAATATATCCCAAGAGCCTCTTGGACATCATCACGAGATCTAAAATGTCTTCCACCAAGGAATTTTTGCAGACTTTAGAACAAGTGGAAATCTGAAGGTGGTAAATCTGAAGAATAAGGCGGTTGCACCATTTTTTCCCAATCGAACTCCTGTAACTGTGTGTAGGTGGTCCTAGCTGTATGAGGGCGAGCGTTATCCTGATGGAATAGAACACCCCTTCGATTAACCAGACCTGGCCGTTTCTACTCTAGTGCCGACTTTAATCCGCACAGCTGTTGACAGTAGACTTCGGCGGTGATAGCCTGGTTATGAAGCAACAGTTCAAAATGGATTATTCCCGCAGCATCCCAACATACACACAGTAACACCTTGAGCGGGTGAAGTCCATCTCTGGGATGTTGTGCTGGTCTGTCTTCTGAATTTAGCCATTGGTGGCGACATTTAATATTATTGTAAAGAACCCATTTTTCATCTACGGTAACGATCCGGTTCAAAAACGGCAGTGTAAACTTTGATTCTTTGCTGAAGATTATTTTGAGATAGGTGGTGTGGTACCCATTTTCCAAACTTTATGATTTTTCCTATATTTGTTAGATGTCGATGGATGGTCATACTCGTATGGCCTTAACTGTGGGATTTCTTTCATCGGTGGATTTCAGGAGCTCATCGTCTAGCTCTTTTGTCCTACCCGAACGAGGTTCATCCTTTAGGTCAATATTGTCATTTCTAAACTTTGCAAACCAACGCCGACACTTGGACTCGCTGCGAATACCCTCTCCATACACATTTTGGATTTCTCTAGTGATTTCACTTCCATTCTGGCGTTTCCGGAACAAAAACAATAAAATATGCCAAATATGCTCTTCCGATACATCCATTTCAAAATTCAGTTAAAAATGTTTAAAATAATTTTAACACAAAGAAATTTGCAGGCTGCATGAGCAATATATCCGAAATACTAATTTCAATAATAGTTTCAGCAACAACCCCCGAAAAAAACGCGCAATACTTATGTTACAACCTGATATATACATGCATAAGCAAGGAACATTTTAGTCTTTTACTAGTAGTTGGTTTGGTCTATTACCGATTATCTATTAGTTATACCTACATACATTTGTCGATCTTGACATGTCCGTTCGTCTCCCGTCTATCTGTGTGTCACCAGTTTTTGGCCTTCAATTTTGAGCTAAGAACATGAAATTTTATATTGTACTTAGCTTTTTAGAAACCGAAGCAGTACGAGTGTAATCATTTTTTAAATTCGCCCACAGATATGCCCTGAAACTGAAAAATATTGTCTTTATAGCATCTGTAGGCGTAGACTTTTTTACATTTCGTTTGTACATTGGACTTAGCAAAACACACTTTCTGCGGGGAATTTTTATTAAAAAAAAAACTATATTTTGGTTATGGTTAAGTCTTATTACAAATATCTAATCAGAATCCGTGAATTTCGATTACAAATGGTGACAGCCACGCCCACTTTCAATGTTTAGAAAATTTTTACATTTTTTTTAAATTTTTTAAAAATTACGGAGAAGTAGAAAGATTCGACTTACAAATTTCAAAACTCCATGCCCATATTAATGGGGGTGGGTTAAAGGGTGGAGGACAGGGTATCATACGATCCATTTTAGACGGATTGTAACATTCCTGGAAAACCAGGGAAAATCTTATTTTATAGGTGGTTCCAGTGCAAGAACAAATCGAAGAATAATTGTTGTTCGTATATACTCGTATATGTAGGTACGTGATATACCGTTGAAATCAGCTATTTGAACAAAATCCCAACATTTTTAGACTTTTGGTAATTACAAGGATAACAAACTAGGGACGGAACCCTTATAGTGAGAGTCAGTTGTTTGCTCGTTTGTCTGTCTCAGCCTCATAACTTTTGTACAGTTAAAAGTTGCAGATAGTGTCAAGAGTAAATTTTAGAGTGAACTAATTTTTTACTTTGTATAAATACACTGATTTCAAAAATGTATAGTTCCGTTATTTTTACCTCATCAGAGAAAATCAAAAAAAAAAAAATCCAAAAAAGGTATGTTTATCCCCCTTATCTTTGAAACAACAGAGCGGAAAACTTCGTGAGTATGTACCATTATTAAAAAATTACAGGAAAACTATTTTGATTCTGTTACATATATCGGTTTTCAAAAAATGTATGCAAATGTAAGAGATAGACAATGGCATCTACCGTCCGCTATCTTGTTTTTTTTCCAAACATCCGAATATTTACGAGTATCCTCACTTCTGATACAAGGACTAATCGTTTGATATTCTTTTCAGAACTATTGGCACATGAAGCATTTTCATGTTTGACCGTCTTTTTTCAAATTTATATTATCGTGCTTACAGTAGATGAATATCTGTGAAAAATCGATGCACCTGCCCCCCTTAAATATTCCTAAAAATTTAATGAAAATCATAGAACATTTTCTGTTTTAAAACAACAAATAAATTTAATTTTGATATGCCAACAAATTTGCGAGACTCATTACATTTTTTTTTATAAGCTACGAGTCGCGACCGAAAATTTATTTATATAAAAAGATTCCAAGAAAGTCTTTTCATCAATCAATTTCTTTAAAATTGATTTAATAATTTATAAGATGTATGTACACAAAAATGACCGAAATCGAAATTATTAAAACCAAAATCCCGGATTGCCTATAAAAAGCAGCACCTCACATGGTACTGGAGTTGCTACGAGCACCAGAAAAAAAAACATTGTCTTTTCGTACAGCTTGAGACTACAGCTTTAAATATTGAAAAGCTATATTAAAGTGATTTAAAATATGTACTTTGTAGCATCCTGTATTTTGAAAATCCGGCTATGTAAGCCTTTACACTGTAGTCTGTGCTATGAGCGTGCAAAGTTTTATCTTTCTAGGTAATCAGAAGTGTCCTGAAAGGCCACAAATGTTAACAAATATTGTATGTGCTACCCTGTGTTTTGGAAAATTCATCTCCGTTTTATTCCGCCTCGTGTTGCCATAACTGTTCTAGATAATCCGAGTGGTTCTGAAAATGCGAAAACGCACACACACGTGATGTTAAGTCATATTAAAGTGATATTTACTTCTATGTTTGAAGAAAATGGAAGTATGGTGTCAAAAAATCGTATTCGATACGTATATAAGGTTCAATTCTGACTGGGCTATACTCAAAATATCAAAAGAGTGGTTTCCGGCTGTGCATGAGACTGTCTGTTCGTCAATTTCTGTGGAAATGCACCCACGTATTTGAATGATCTTTTTCAACAGTGTTAATCTGAAGTAGGACTTGATATTTATTAGACTTCGTAGCAATCAGATTAACGGTTTTGAAAATACAGTATATTTTATGCTATTTTTGAATGCATTTTGTTCACGAAAACTTGTACAACAATTCACCTATTTGAATGAGTCTTTCTGCAAAACGATTACCTGAAGTTGTTTCAAGAGAAGATAAGGGGTTTTGAAAATACTCGTATACACAATTCTGCAACATTGTTCTTTAAAATTGCACATTTTCCAAGCACTGACTTACTTCTCATAAATTTTACCAAAATTCTGCATTTAATGTTTCGAAAATATTCATTGAAACATTTTGGATTTCGAAAATCTCAAATGGTACAAGTGGGTAAACTTTTAGAAAACTACGTCACCCGGTAACTTCCGGAAAATTCGCAAAGGAAAATAGCGAATTGTATGATGCTTTCCATAGGAAACATCATGTAGTCGGCCGACAGCCGATTGAATCGAGTAAAACGGAAAACGTGTCACTTTTAAACAAATTTGTATCTACTCCAGTTCTTTTTTTTTTTATTAATTAATCGAAAATTGAAACTGTAGTTGGCCGACTGTCGGTGAACGAGTAATTCGGAAAAAAAAAGCGCTAACCAACAGTATTTCAGTAGTAGTATTTCGAAACATCCAAAAAGTAGTAAAAACGAAATAGCCAAGTTCCCAATGTTTCTAATTTTCTGCTATTTTTAGTACTCTATAAAAAAAATTGTGGCTCAGCTTAACGGTCAAGCTATCCCAACCATAACTAGGCGAAAGTCCATTACCTACAACTGACTATACCCAATATTTAGATCGGACAACCCATTCACTAAAAGCTAGTACGAGTACAAAAGCCCAATCGTGCGGTTAAGCTTCCATTCGATGCGGCATATATTTGATTTTTGGATTTGCAAATATTGAAAAATATTCGTCTATTTTTAGGCTATTCTAGTACTTTAAGTAAAATTTGTTTTTGGTAAATGGCCAAGCTGGACCACTCACCACTGAAACTGGACGAAGGTCAATCATCACCCATAACTGATTATACTCAATATTTATCGGCTTTTTGATAGGATACTGGAAAAGGACTACAAAAAGCTGTTAAAAAAAGAGTTGCCAATAGACAGGCATAGGAAACCGTCATATATTTTCAGATTCATTTATAGGTACATAGCTATCTGTGTGACAGCCGCTGATCTATTCGGTTACTGAAAAATGTCCTATTTCCATATAATACTTATCTATCTATAGAATCCTATAGAAAAAGGGTGGCAGGAAGAGGGAGGAAAAAATTATTTAAAAAAAAAAAAATTCCGTGCAGACCTCCCACACACGTAATCGCGCAGTGAATAAAAACTATTGTTCTTTTCTAGGACATGAAATCAATATAGTAACATTTGTTGTCCAACGTCAGCATAACATACAAAGTCAACTGTTAACTTGAAATTTTCATTCGAAAATTATCATAATGCAATGTGTTCTAAATTCAACATGCATTCAACATTCGATTCTCTGAAATTATTACTTTTCGGCACATTTCTGTCAATTGATGTCACCAAATTTCGAAATTAAACGGCCGGGGAACTGTTCGTGCAATATAGTCAAATTTGCCCATCGCTTACATCAATGTCTTCAATCTCAGGCCAAAAAAAATTGATTATCATTTGACCATAGCGCAGAGAATTCACCGTAACACCGCCGGCCCAGAACGCGCACCAGACTGTCACACGTGGTGGATGCAATGGCCTCTCAACGAGTTGGTTATTGTGTTTCAAATTGCTTGCTCAGGCTATTATGACGACCATAATCTGTCGTTAAATGGCGATTTATAGATATTACAGAAATGTTATTTTTGCAGTAATTAATTGAGCGGTGGTTAAACGAACCAGACTGCAAAATGGCAAGGGGAGAACTAACTACCTGTCATTATGGATGACAGATAGATTTGACAGATGACATATGGCAGGTATGTGAATCTCAACATCGAAATGAATAACCCTTTATGAGATTGACTTTACTTCCCTTATTAATAAAATGTGAATGGCGGAAAGTGCATTAATTTTTGAGTTGTACGAGTACACGAAACAGAATACTTTTTGTAGAGTTCCGAATTCGAAAAGAAATACAATCGAATGGCTGTTTCGTTTTTATTAATTTTGTTAATTAAATAATTAAAAAAATTTGGTGACCATTTGCAATTTTTAAGAAATACTGGCGATTGGCGTTATTTCTTTTTTTCGGAATTCCGTCGACTGTCGGGCAACTACCGTTCCGTTTTTTGATTAATTAATTACAAAAACTGGAGATGATAGAAATTTTCTAAAAGTTGGACACGTATGTGCAGAAATACTCAATTCAATCAGCTGTCGGCCAACTACAATCCGTCTTGTACCGATCGTATAATACCCTACCACTCCTCTTCTGAACCATCGCTAATGAAGTGGGCGTGGCGTTATGACATTTTTCTACTCAGGCGATATTACCCCGATTTTTAGGCGATTTTATCGGGAAAACTTTTGTTACAACTTTTTTTTTAGCAGACAGTGTCACCATTTGTAACCAAAGTTTATGGATTCGGACGATAAAACACAATAAAACTCAAACATCACAGCAAATAGTTTGGAGAAAGCAAAATATTGTTTTCTAAATGCCCTCAAAAGTGGGCGTGCCTCTATATAATGTAATGAACGAATGGCAAAGAAAGTCGACATACTTTGTTAAAACAATATTTATAGTTTCCAGTAGAAATATTGGTAAAAAAGTATTTGGTTTTAAAAATATTCATGTCTGTGGGGAGATCTGATAAAATCTCTTAGGAATTGTAAATATTTAATTCATCAAAAGACATCTCATGCGAGCTTTGCGATGGTGTGGAACTTTAATCCACTAAAAACACCCGGGGGAGGCATCCTTCCAATTATCGCACCTAGTCGTCAAACTAATTAGTAATTAGTTTTTAATACTTGAAATTTTGTATATTCAGTAACTGTATGTTGTCAGTTACTTTTTATTTTGGAGTACCTATGATACATATGTAGGTAGTTTCAATCACTCTTTAGTGTGATTATGTTCAAAATTTTTATTTGATTTTATCAAATTTGTTTGGCCTAATTAACTAGTTCGAAGGATTTTACTCGTCCTAATCTTTGGATACATTGTTATGAAGTCTAACTTCATGTTTTCTTACGACCTTCCTGACATCACCCTCTACTATTTCAATTTTTAGATCTCTAAGTAGATCAACGCTACGTATGTACCATGGCGCATTAACTATATTGCGTAGTACTTTATTCTAGAAGCATTGTATGCTTTGTAGGTTTATCTTACTTGTGCACCCCCAAAACTGATACTTGCTTATAGAGCAGTAATTTATTGTATATCGAGAGACAGGAATGCCTCCCTAAGAGCTAATACATTTTTGTATACCGTATGTTTAATTCGTCAAGTTTTTCTTTACATGAACTTTCCAGTGCAATTTCGCGTCAAGAGTCATGCCTAAGTACTTACCCGAGTTCGAAAAAAGAACTGCATTGTTATTTATATACACAGGTGTTGTACATTTTTATTTGTAAAGTTTACATGAACTGACTTCAGTTCATTTAATTTTATTTGCCATTTTGTGGTCCATTCATAAATATCAATTACTGCTCTTTGCAGTCTTCCAGTAACTTCTTCCACAGTATTACCAACAGCAAGTACAGCAGTATCGTCTGCAAATGTGGCAACAGAAGTTTCCTCATTTTGTATAATAGGAACAAGACAGATCGTAATACACTACCTTGGGGTACACCAGCTTTTATATGTTTTAATGTGGAGTACTCATCTTCTTGCTTTATTCTAAATAATCTCTGCTTTATATATGACTCAAGGATTTCTGAGTATTGTTTTGGTAGATATTTTTGCAGCTTATGGATTAGTCCTTTATGCCATACCTGTGTTATATCAAGGAAGATGGTCGAGCATATTTTTTTTCTCTTCTAGGGCTTTTTCTATTTTATCAGTTATTCGGTAAACTTGATCTATAGTTGAATACCTATTTCTAAAGCCAAATTGATGGTTTGGTATCAATGTCTTTTCTTCTATGATCGGATGGAGTCAATTTAGAAGAATTTTTACGAACAGCTTTGACAATATTGGCAGCAAGGAAATCGGACGATATGAGGTAATTTCGGTAGGTAGTTGCCAGGTTTTGGTATCATAATTACTTCTGCGACTTTCCACATTCGTGGAACATACCTTAGTCTGAATGCTGCATTTATTATTTGTGCTAGTTTTTTCATATCTATTTCAGGTAATTTTTTCAGAATTTCTCCTGTAATGAGATCAAATCCCGGAGCTTTCTTCGGGTTAACCTTTTCTTTCATTTCTTTATCTATTTCGTTAGAGGTTACTGGTGGAATTAATTTATCCTCTTCACACATTTCTTCTGTTTCTTGAAGGCCGTCATTATTTTCGTATAACGAGTAAGTCTACCTTTTGATTGTTTGTTTTTGCCCAGTTTCCACTGCTGTTTTTAATTGGAGGAATGTATGTCTTTGGTCTTTTCATTTTCTTTGTAGCCTTCTAGAGTGAGTATTCTGTACTAGCATCGTTTGTCAAATTGGGAAGTTATCTTTCCACTGACGCATTTTTCAATTCTCTTATCTCTTTTCTCAAAATTGCATTTGATTAAAAAAGTTAAAAGTTGCAGTCGTCTGTTCATTGGAATATTTCGTTACTATTAAGATTCTTTAAAAAATCCAAGAATTTGATATTTGTTCCAGTTTTTCATAGAACTGCTGAATGCTGAACATAAGTAGGGTAAAAGTTTAAAGCAAAATGAATGAAAATTAACGTTGGTGAGGAAATTAAATCAGTCGCCCTTAGACATCTCTTCTACGAAATATCTATTTTTGAAACCGAAAATTCCATAAATATTCAAGAAGAGATGCCATGACATTTCGAAGTGATTCCTTCGCAATACACGTACGCATTTCAGATTCAACAAGCTCTGCTGTCAAATCAATTTTACCTTCGTTTTATCCATTGACAGCATAAAAATAAAAAGAACTTAGAAAACTAAGAGGGGAACGAATGTCCACTTCTGTCAAATGTATCCGCCAACAAATGTCCACCACAAATCTTCTGTAAATTTCAGGAAAATATCATTTTTGATTGATAAAGTTTTCTTTTCTGTCTTAGGAAAAAGTTCCTCAAAGTTCAACATTGGAACGAAATTTATGAAAATCCTTTTGTCAACATTTCTTACAAAATTTTAAGTTTGCCTTTCGTCCTTCTCTTGTGTCATCCTTACCCTTGAATTTGAATTCTAACAAAAAACAAGAAAGAAAGATACTCGTAAACTATTCAAATCTTAACTATCTGCAGAGAGCCTTTGGGTACTTCCCCACATGCTTCCTGATCTAACAAAAGTAATGAAAATAAGTACTTTCCATGCATACGACAGAGAGAAACTATACAGAAAAAGATGAACCATAGAGAATGGAACTACAAGAATTTTCCTCTTCAGCGGACACATGATATGCATGCAATGTTTGCCTGAAGGTATTTAATAACACGAGGCACCACTGCTATCCGTCCAATTTGTCTCTATAAGTCATCGGTCGGGCAAAGTAGAGGGGAATCTTTCTGTGCAATTAATCCTTTTCAATTCAGATTTTGCTACTACTCAGGTTAATGAATGACCTCTTGCGTTTCGAGTGAAAGTGAGAAATTATTAACATAGCAATTGGAAAGGATTAAACGGGTGAACGAAGAGCTAAGAAGGTCATTCTGTTTCGAGAAACGACAATTATCCATTTTCCCTGAAGGATTATTGTAAATGTCAAAAGTTAATGCTTGGGCAATAATTTATCTACAGGGTGCTCTGAAGGATGGTTAATGTGTTTATGTGGTAAATTGAATCGACCACTACGAATTTGGTTGATGAATAAACCTATATAGGTCAAGCAGGGTGCTTTACAACGATTTTCAATTCATGAACATTTTGTGGTATTATTTCTGTTAGCTCATGGCTTAAATGCTTACAGAAATGAAAATGCAGGATGGTCATGCTGTGGGTTGCTGAAAACCACTTTAAGTAATACCCCGCGATTTTTTGAATTTTTTCTGTGGGAGTAATATTCACCGAAAAACAAATATCTCTTCTGTTCAATTATAATTTAGTTGGAATAACACTCCAGTTTTATTTTGTGCCATAGAAACCGTCTGCGATCATGGAAACGTGAGTGGGGTTTAATTTCCTTTGCAAAAAATCTCCTTCAAATGAAGTTGGAGTTTCTTCAAGCAAAATATATGGGTCCTCCAATTTCGACTACAAATTTGGTTATTAACAATAACAGTCGTTGTGAAACCAAATTTAAAATATTGTCAGGAAAAGAGTAGTAATTTGTATGCATTCTGTAGATAGTCCCTGAAAACCATTTAAACTAGTATGTACACTTATGCTAAAAGCCTGCCAGCCTTTTAGCATAAGTACCAGTACCAGTTCTCCTCTTTTCCTTTCACTGCATAGAGGATGTTTTTGAATTTAGGCCATTTCTGACCGCTAGCCTCAGAAGACCTGTTTTTAAAAGAAAATCTTCCGTCTGCTCTTGAGTCTTCTGTCTTAGGTGGCAAATTTGCAGATATTTTTTTTTACCGCAGCTTCTTAGGAATACCTTCTCATCAGGTACATTATAGACGTCCTATTCTTCTCTCAGCTGCAATATTTATAGATCTTTCCAATAGTGTCAAATTTCATTGAACTTTATAATGATAGGGAGGTAGGTAAGTGTAGGCGCCGTGACTCAGTGGTTAAGTGAGCGATCGCTGAACGGGAGACTCAAGGTTCGAGGCCCAGGAAAACGAGATAAAAGTAGGTCTCATCTCGAGAACGGCTGACAAGCATCCAAGAGTAAAATTGCCATGAGAAGCTTTTCTCAATTCGTAAAAATTGCCATTCGGAAACGGCATGATACGGTAGGTCCCTACCATTCGTATGTCGCACAGCAGAAATGGTTGCGAGAAACTAGGCCAGGGTGTGTATTTGCTGTTATCCTAATATATGTATATATCTAAATATATGCGAGTATATGGTATAAATGTAGGTAAATGGATTCCTTGCGATGAATTTCAAGAGGTCTTTTAGCAAGATATTGCGCAAGCCTCCCAGCATCTCCCAAGAGTCTTCATCATTTTGTTCACATTTTCCCTCGTCTCTACTAGTGGCATAGTACCCAGTGAATAAAACCTCCGTATACTGCCAATGTGCCATATTCTGTTTGAACAGAAACTTTTACATGTACAAAGAAAGCTATGCATCCATGATCTAAAAGGAGTCCCGGTATCTTGCTGCACCCGCAATTTACAGGCCCACCATACCGATTTTTAAAAACCTGAATACCAGTAAGGGTTAAAATCGCAGTGCGATGCATCCCATCTCGCATAAGTACGAATATATTTGGGGTAAATCTAAAAAAAAATATGTTCAGTTATACACTTTCTTCAGCAAAGGCGTACCTATAATAGCCCGTCTGCCAATCACGACTACTTCACGGACCCTAACGGAAGATGTGGTGATATTTTTGACAGGCGGCAAGGGGATGGGTCCTGTCTACCACCTGTGGTCAGTACCTGCACCTTTCAGTCTTAATTTGGATGGATCAACTGCAGTAGAGTGCTGTTAGTTTTGTTTGTATTATTTATTTTGTCGGCATTACTGCATAGATTGTCTTGAAAAATTGTTAGAAAAGATTTTTTAACAAAAAAAGTGCCAAGTGATGACACACCCCTAACTTGTGCTAGATCACTGACAGAACATTGTCTGACGGAGGTTCTTAGTTCTCACCAGAATTTCCACCAGTCTTTTTCTCCAGATAACGATGGAGGGAAAATTGATCGTTTCTCTCCCGTAGAATTCAACGCCTGATAGAGACATCGTTTTTAGTACTCAGAATGGTATAAACGGAATACTAAAAGATTCAAGACGGTGTCTGTCTATCCGCCTGTACGTGGTGGACCAAAAATATTCAAATAAGTATTTTTTATCTTTTTTTGTGGCGATGGAGGGAGGGAGTCTTTGGGGGGAGTACTCCCGATTTTGTAAAAAAAAATGTTTTTACACCACATCATGCGACACATCGAATTAAAGCAGAACTTCCAAGGAGTCCAAAAATATATAAACAATATTTTTTTTTATAAAGTTTCTGAAAAAAAAAACTCATAAAGCATGCCATATGCGATGTCCCCCTCCCTCTATCTCAAAAAACATTAATGCAAACAATTGGAGACAAATTTAGAGCACGTGTTTAGAGCAAATTATAAAAGGTCTTCGGCATAAACAGTTCTTGACAGGTACACCCAATAGGGTATACACGCCCCGACAAAAAAAAAAAAATAAAAAAAAATACGTACTTCAGAACTCAAATTTCATCAAAATCCGTTGGGTGAGGGAACTCTTATTCCCTCTCCGTTAAATTTCGAATAATTTCAAGTGAAATTACTAACGTATCAGCCTAAGCATATAGCCAAATATCATCACGCAAGGCCCGATTCGAATTTGACGAATTTTTGTAAAGTGGAACCTATTGCCAAGCACGCAGATACATATATTAAAGGATAATATGCCCATTTCGAGGAGTTAGGCCTAACACTGACAGCTAAGGGATCCTGCAGCGTGCCAATCATGGTTTTAACCCTGATCCTCTGGTGGTTCTTCTTTTAAATTTATTAAGAGTTGATCCCGTACTAAAGTAGCCACAAATGTTCCTATTGTTGTTTCCACCGCGTTCAAACTCTTACAATATGATGCTCTTCACTTGCAGCTTGATGCAATTGCAGGTTCCAGGGGTTTTTAAGCTCCAAAGCAGCATCACTGAGCCCCTAATTTGAGAACTAATTTATACCCTTTTGTACCAGGCTGGTTCAGGGTGTTAAAAAAGTCAACGCGTGCACAAACTTGGGCAATGGCGCTTTGTTTCGAGGTATTTCACAAGTGAACCTCTATGTGATTCAGGTTAAGATGCAGCTTGAAGGTACAATGAAATGTCCTATACTGCCAACAACGTGGCAACAGTGTTGGACGAGGGTAAGGCTAAGGGAATGGCATGAATACTCTTCACCTTCACCAGGAATTAAATTTAATTAGAAAGCTTCCATGCCTCCTGGAGCATATTAGAAATAACTTTCCGGCCAACTGACTTAATGCTGCCAAAACTGCTGCTGATAGACATTCTCGATCTCTTTGTCGCTTTAATCAGGGCGTTGGTGTTGTAATTGATCTTGCTTAGAAAGTTCATGTTGTGCAAGACCTTCTTATAGAGTATTGGTTCAGGCAGACCATACTGCGGCGATAGCTTATCCCTAAGTGATGACCCTGCGGCCGTCAACAGCATCAGACACCTATTGTACCTCGTTCAATCGAAAGAATTGCTGAATTTTTACTTAACTTTGAGGATTCGGCAGTTTCGAACATAGTAAAATGGCACTAAAGGGCGTAGAGCATGCAGACTGAAACGTATGGTACTCGTACATACATACTCGTAGATACGGATGTAGACAGTATAAATCGGATTTGTGTTGACGGAAAATTTTCGATCTCATTCTCCTGCATCCCTGCAGTGAATTTTTTGTTATGTCAAATGAAATGAAAGCGGACTTCAGAATAAAGGATTGCTTTGACAAAGTTTTCCTTTTGCAGTGGCCTGGGTATTCCTTTGCTGCATCACTCCCCTTCGATATTCAGCGCGAGTTGTCGTTGAGGTTGTCAAATGGAATGTCTTTTTTAACCCAGTGATGGAGAGAGAGTAAAAGGTGTGGAGACACCGAAAAGGGGATCATTACTTTATGTTTACTTTAAGGCGACATCTGCTTTTTACTTTAAGGCAAGATATATCGATATTAAACCCAGGTATATGAGGTTTTTCATAGGAAATAGCAGATCTCCGCTGCTTGTTAGGGACTGTTTATTAGAAGATACATTCTGGAGGAACTGGTGTGGCTATTACGAAAGAAAGTTAGAAGAATTTATTACAACAAACAGCTAATACGTATTTTTATTGATGGCGGTCAGTGGCGTAGTGGAAGGATACACTGCAAAAATTTGGTCCATACAGTATTATAGGTACATTCTATTAACATATTTTCAATCCCAATCCACTATCAAAGCAACACTTTTGTATAAATTAAACCGGTCCTAGGTACTGCAAATTGTAGAATGAAAACCAATCCACGTTGTCGCAAAAGTGTTGAAGCATTCAGACTCTTTAGTATTATAAACACCATCCCTGAAATTGCTTGTACATATATTTCTTTTGTTTTGTAAATGTTTTCCTCTCCATTGCAAAAGCAAACTCTCCAGCAACAATGTGAATTGTTATTTCAATTCACTAATTTCACCTTCAATCTTCAAATGATGCTAGTTGGTTGCAGACAAAAGACGTTCACACATCAATAGAGCAAAGACACAGACAGCCACATCCTTTTGCAGAGAACACAAGTCGAAAAATATTTGTCTTGTTCACGTTTCTCGATTGTGTTGACTCGTCTAACTAGCCTTGGTGCATTCTTTGATGAATTCAAATGTTTATTCAGTAGCACACGTTCACGTACAATGGTCTGTCCTTAACCTTTCGCATTCTCGTCGTCTTTGGTGTTGTTCCCCACCATCGCCGGCCGCACATTCATCTCTAATTGCACAAAATGGTTTGATATTTCACTGCAGTGGTACCGCCACTTAGGTCATATGCAGTACGCGGTTGGAAATCTTTTAAGTCCTTTGGAATCCTTTTCTTTTAAGAACTCACCAGTAACACGACCCGAGAAACGTGTTATTTCAACATGGGAACTGTGGAAGTAATTAAAGTTTATCTCTTCTGCAATGACACATCCTTATAGAGACTATGGTGGGTGGTGTGTTTTCTTTGGCATTCCAAAGAAGATAATGATTTCTCCAGAACCTCTGCATATGCAAATTTCACTTTTCACGATTCACATCGTCCTATTTTAGATGTTCCTCTAATAGACTTTGTCTAAGCTGCATATGTGGACGAACGCAAAACAAGATTGTGGTTACGAATTCAAAACATTCCCACAAAATACGTATACGAGTATGTGTACTGTAGATGTGCGACGTTATGGTGCTAATTTTGAAGGATACCATTGCAAAATCTAACGAAAGTTAATGAGGACTTTTAGAAGAGGAATACAGTGCTAGAAGGATTTTTCAAAGCGGGCTCCTCTACTCCAGCAATCTGTTACCTAGCTGTTTGAAGGTAGATCTTAATGTGGTATTCCTATTGTCGTGAGTCGTCTATCCTATTTATCAACAGAATTAGGCATGCAAACATGAAAATTTTCGCAAGGTAAAACTTTTCTTATTCATAAATTATTCTTTGTTACTGAGAGTCGGTATATGTAGGTAACCGTAAAGAGGTTTTCCACGAGTAATAGAGACACTTCGACAGAAAACATAAATTTAAACTTGAAAATGGTTTGAAGTTCCTAATTAAAATTTCTGAAGGAAGTATGTGTACTACTGTAGATGTAATTCAAAAATTTTTCCAAACGAGTTTTCAACTCTGCTGAGTATTGTAAAGGCAATGAATTCGCATATCGAAAGTGTACTTCTAGTCCAATGAATGGACGCGAATCGGTGAGGAGGGCCTTTTGGGGTGAAGAACATTTTTTTTTTGAATTTTTTATTCAACAATTTTAAATTATGTGTTTTTTTATGTTTTCCTTTTTTATGAGAATATAAGAAAATATTAGAAGGACACAGTAATAATGTTACTCCTGCAGCGCCGGATAACTAATTAGGTAACGTTGGGCAGAGATAACGTAAATGGATTGTGTTTGTATCTTTGCTTATGCTGGCGCAGATTTTATGCCTTAATTACTTATTTTATGACCTCAATAAACTCATCGTTCAATGGCAACATATGCTCATTCCTGAAATAATTCTGTTTTTTTTTTTTTTTAATGTTGGTCCTGCGAGCGAGGTCGTTAACGTAGTGAATTTCAAATATTGCAAAGGTTATTTACGTCATTGTGGTGGTCCATTAAAGAAGGAGCAAATACGACGTCTTGGAGAAATTAGATACTGATTCTGTGTGAAGATGTCCGTAAACTTCTGTAATGAGGTAAAATGTAAAGATGGTACGGGTGTACTATTTTGCGTTTAAGAAAAGTTCATACTAGTGGTTCTGCTACAAATTGATTCTATTATAAAGGGTGTTCCAAAATTCACGCGAGATTTGAATTTCGCGCCCTTAGTGCGGTAAAGTGTTGCCAACGAAAAAAAAAAAAAAAAAAAAAAACAGCGTGACAACTGTCAGTTCAGGGTTATTAAAAATGGAGTGCTACATGAAAGAACAGCGCGTTTTCATTGTTTCATTGTTGAGCAATATTTTAAAGGCAATGAAGGTTTGGCAGCTACAGTTCGCAATTTACGTACAAAATATGGTCGGAATAGTGATTTAACTTCATCAACTGTGAAGAGATTACTTCAAAAATTCAGGGAGACTGGATGAATTAGTGATCTTAGATACTCTGGCCGTTGAACACAAAACTAGAGAGAGTCTAGTCTAGGAACATCATTTTAGCACCGTGGTCATTTCGGATTGGACATTTCGAGAAGCTCTCTATAGCGTATTCTTACAAAAGATTTGCATCTTCATGCATACAAAGTGCAATTGACCCAAAAACTGAAGCCTACTGACCATGCATAGCGAAGAGAGTTCGTTGAATGGTTGATTTTTCAAACAAAATCATCTTCAGCGATGAGGCTCATTTTCATCTTGATGGCTTTGTTAATTGTCAAAATTGTCGAATTTGGGGTTATACAGGGTGGCGCAAAAGGACCTGTATGGTTTGAAGTCGTTATAACTTTTTTATTTCAGAGTAAATTAAAATTTTTGTTAAGTACAGTATACAAGGGAATTTTATTGACCTAAATGTAAAAGATTACTTGTCACAAATGGTGGTCATTTTCTGTTTCGTACATTCGTGCTCTTTCCAACACATTTTCCATCACCCTTTCCAAAAGTTCTGGCATTATGACACGGAATAGTGGTTTTCAGTTGGGGGATGTAAACGCGGCGGCCAATTAAAGTCGCTACTGCGAGAAATAATGCGCTCGTCGAAGGTGTCCCGTAACAGAGCCATTGTGTCCCTCGCTGTATGCGCTGTGGTTCCATCCTTTTGGAACCATGTAGTGGATCGTTCGATATTGAGCAGCATTGATGGTAACTGCGACACCGGTTTCATTTTCAAAGAAATATGTATCAATGGGTCGTTTTGGACGATACACCACTGTGTGGATTGGTACACTTAAGTGCGTCTAATTGTCCCTGATAAACTGCTTTTGGATTCTCCGTAGCCCATATCCTGCAGTTTTGCTTGATAATGAAACCATTTAATTGGAAATGGGCTTCGTCGCTCATTATCAAATTACACGCAGAGTCAAAATAATAGTCCGTTGGTTTTTAAAATAAAATTTGATGATTTTTGTTCATTGTTCTGTTGTGTATCATTGCATGTTTAATTCTCCAAGTCTTGTTTGAAAAATTCTGAAAAAAAAAAATTAAAAAAAAGCTATAACGAATTTAAATCATAAAGGTCATTTTGCGCCATCCTGCATTTATGTTTGCTTTCAGTTTGGGTTGGTGCCATAATTTCTAGTCAGAAAATCCACATATCAAAATTCACAAATTTTACAATTTTTTCTTATCAGTCAATCTCTATGAAGCAATTAAAGGTAAATTGCCTACGCTACTGTCTGTGGGCAGAAAATGGAAATTTTGTGTTTGGGAATTTTGTGCTTGGGAATTTTTTGTTTGTACATTTTTCAAAAGTTGGGTATTTGTTAGTTTGGGGATTTTAATATTTTTAGTAGGTCTCCCTTTCAGTTTTCGAGAAGACAATTTGATATCACGTCCTTTGGCAACACTATCCAGACAGTGCCAGACGAGAAATCCCCCAAACACCAGATATAAGTTATTCCATCACTGGTTAGATGTTAACATTCTTCTTCAACAGATTCCTATCAACATATCATCAATGAATAGATTCTTGTAACTCACTCGTACAAATTCTATTTTAAGACAGTAGTTTAATTCCAATTCTGTTTAATTGAATTTGATATTCAATGTAATTTCAAAATCTCGATTCCTGTGAGTGTCTGAAACACCAAAGAGAAGGAAAAGGAACCAATGATTTTGTGTTAACTTGTTTTGAAATGACGTTATTCAAGCACATGAAATATTGAACGTTCAAAATATGGGTGTTTTGACGGCTTTTCCAAATTAAATGCGAAGCACATTAAGTCCTGTGATTGTGTACTTAAACAATTTTTATGCATTTCGAGCATTAAAGTCACCCTGATTATGTTTGTACATAGAAATGACATCGTCAGCATTTTTTCTAAATTAAAATTTTTCAATGTGATCCCAGAGACTCCACACGGAAACGTTTATGAATCTGCCATTCTGCAACCATTCCATTGAAAACAATAAAACGTTAGGCCTATAAAAAGGGCAAATTGCTCTCACTGTTCATGCCTTGCTGAGCATACTTTCACCTGAATTGCTTGACAAACAGTAGTATCCTCACATTTTACGAACAATTTAATCCAATTATTCTATAGGTACATTCGCCGGATTCAACCCTGACCCAAATGTTTCCATGCTGTACTCGTACTACGCCATTACAATCGCGCAGATACAATGTGCATCAAAGTTTAATTCAATAGATGCAAGGATGAACTGTACGGTTATTTGGTGATAAAATACGTCCTCCTGTGTGATGTTTATTTATAAAATATTTAACTTCACAGTCCTATCGCCCATCGGCTTATTATGACATAAATTACAAATTGTGTTTTTATTCAAAGTATTTTGATGCAAAGCTTTTATTACGACGAAGGTGTAGCGTTGTTTCAAGGACTTTTATTTATTTTTTTACGCAGTAGCCCTAATACCGGAAGGTGAAGGGATGAAATTGATGTGAAAGATGTTTGCTTTATCATAGAAAATGGATTTTAGTATAAGCTCTCCTTTCTAACAAAACTAACAATTGCTTCACCAATGCGCGTTAAACACTGAATAAAGAATCAAATTAACAATTTGATGAGCGATAAAAAGTTTTTACTGCTTCTCCTAAAAATGTGAAGATTCGTTGCCCGATATTTTGGCCATAAAAAAACCTGACTCTTATGATGATAGATTTACATATGCAGCCTTGTAGCCACTGACATACTCGTAGTTTGTGTTCTTTTCGAGAGGGAAGGGCTGTTATGGGTTTTCTTTTATACGTACTTGTCACCGAACCAAGGGCAGACTATGTTATTCCGTGACAGAAGAAGTCATTAGACTTGCTTTGATTTAGATTTTAATTCGAAATACCGAATCGGATTGAGTTATGAACATATTATATTCCAGCTTGCTACAATGTTAGCTCTAATGTACATTCGTGCTGTGGGGCATATGTTGACTATGACAAAGGTAGTGAGACTAGCACCTTGGCCAAGCTTCCTGAGTACGATTGAATCGGGACAAAGAAATCCAAAAATCATAAAAACTAAATGGAAAAGGAAGGAATGTATTGGAATATATATGTACAGGCTGCGCCATCTTTTATGTCGGTATGTGAATATTGAATAACTTAAAAAAAAACAACCGATTTCCACATTTGAAGTATTTTTATATAATTAAGTTCTTTACAATTTATTTGGACTAGTTTTTTTCGTTGCAGAAACTGCATTGTTTGATTTGCAGTGTGGCATGGCGCACCATCTTGTTGAAACCAGTAACCGTCCAGACCTTTTTCACACATTTGTGGGCAGACATAATGAGCCAACATCCACCGATATCGATTCCCATCGACTGTTTCGCCTTCTCTGAAAAAGAATGGCCCAATGATGTTTTTGGCTCAAACGCCGGCCCAGACAGTCACTTTTTGGTCATGCAATGGTATTTCATGGATCTCGTGTGGATTCTCCGTTCCCCAAATGCGGCAATTTTGCTTGTTAACGGCGCCAGAGAGTGCGAAATGAGCCTTGTTGGTCATCAAAATCTGCTTCCAAAAATCAGGTTCAGTGCCAACCATTCGAGCGATTGTTTGAGTCAATTGCACTTTATACGGAAACAAATTCAAATCATCCTTCAAAATGCGCCGCAAGGTGGTTCCACTGACGCCAAAATGCTGAGCGCGGTGACGATACGACACATGTGGGTTCTCGGCAACACTCTCTCTTACCGCTTCAACCAATTCACTGGAACGTCTTAAGCGTTGATGAACGGCATATCGACGATCTCTCACTGTCCCGTGCTTAACAAAATTCGACACCAAACAACGAATAGTGTTGTCAGACGGTGCTTGTTGCCCACGATATTTTCGACGATATGCACGTTGAGTTAACTCAACTGAATGACTATTTTCAATGTACAGCGTCACTATTTCGGCGCGTTGTTTCTTTATGAAGCGATTCGTGGCTAGAATTGTACTCAATTGACGTTTCAAAAACAAAAAAACTACTCAAGTCAATCGGTTAATAAATGTCAAAGTTATTCAATGTTTACATACTGACATAAAAGATGGCGCACCCTGTATGTGGCACCGAAAGATGGTAATTTGCTAGAAGCTTAAAGTAGCCGATTTGGGCCGTATTGCAATTTTCTACTATTATCTTGCTACTACGTATTAAAATTAATATACTCTATGCGATAGGGTCTTAAAAGTTTGATAATAACCTCAAACCCCGCCGTTTATGTTGTACTCTCTGTACTGGTAGCACCAATACACGCTAGCTGTTGTAAATTTTGAGGTTGATAGCGGTTTCGTATTACATCAAGCTTCCATAGGTGAGTGGAGGTCTTACGACCGCAATAAACATCCCTAAGATGATTTTTTGATTTGGTTGCCATGTTTTTTCTGAGTATTTTTTTGCACGAGTAGGAAGCTTGTGACCTTTCAGGGTTCAATAATTAGACCACGGAACACTATTGCTCTCGCTAACGTGTCCGTCCGTCTGTTAATACCTACTGGTTTGAGAAAACTGTTATTTTGGAAGTAGCTCCAGTACAAGCAAAAGTTATAAAAAACAAATTGTTCTTCGTATAGAGACGTGTGACATGTCGTTTCGAATTAAAAATTTGCGCTCACAGTGGAGGACTGTCTGCGAAAAATTGGTATACCCCTCGCTTGCATTTCTAAATTACGTTACGCATTTCTAAAAACTTCAAACAAAATAATGGTAGTAGCGCATTTTCGAATTTATAATGAAAAATAAACCACAGAAATCTCACTACTTCGAAGCAGTATATTTCATATTGCTTCCTCACGCGTTCGAAAGCAGCGACTGAAAAAAAAAATCTATTGAGAGTGTTCCCAAGAAAGTCCTCTAACTAGTGCTGTCAAAAAAATTATGTCATAATCCTCCAAAAATCCGTGACAACAATTGCGTCACCAATAACATAAATTATGTCACGAACACTGCCTCTAATCAACAAACAAATTTCTCCCAAAAGTGTTACTAGTAAAGATTTCGTCCAGGTTTTACGAAAAAAACCGAAAGCTATAACTTGACGATTAATTTCTTCGTATCGCATTGTTGATTAAAATTATGTCACTAGTTTTTGGAATGCTAAAATATGTCACTTATTATGCCAGCATAATTTGATTTTGAAATTATGTCACCACCGAAATAATTATGTCACCAGTAGCATGAATACTGCCTCAAACCAATAAACAATTTTTCACCAAAATCGGTTCAATAACCGGCTTTGTAGCTAAGCGTCTTCGTTTGAAAGGAATCCCGTATGAGCGAACGGATACGCGCTTGACAATTTTTTCTATTCTCTTATTACTGTTCAGTCTATTTTTCTCTTATTACTGTTCGATATTTTTCTCATCTTAGTACACAGTACCAAATCGATTATCTGGCGATTGTCCGTCAGTCCTCATTTCGTGGTGTTGGTTCGCTTATTCCACTTGTTCGCCAAGAGTTGGAAAAAATTTGCTGACCCTAGTAGCACTACATATGGACACATCATCTGCGTATTAATGTATGGAGACAATTAACTAATAAAATCTTAAATTTTCTTCCTCCTAGATCTGTGGTAAACGTTTGGACGAACAGACACAGTATTAAATCGATGAAATTTCTCTCTTACCAGTTCGGTACAGAACGTTGAAAACTATCGAAACATAACTCAGAGATAGACTCAATTGAAATGGGTTCCACTTCTTCTTTTCACAGTGGTGAAAGCATACTTCAAAGAGAAAGAAAGAGAAAAGCTTGTCTAATCTTTAGCACCAGAGACCTGTCTGCAACACTTCGGACTTATAGAACTTATTTAAAGTTACGAGTAACCTTCACGAGTGGGGAAGCTATACTCCTTGGGCATCACAATGGATCTACATTGATATAAGTGTGACGTAGTAGTAGTAGGTATTTCACCCTCTACGTCAACCCATTAAACCTAACCTAACCTAAGCTTCCAACGGGGCTTTATTGATATGACTATTGCGTAGACAGTTTGGGAAGAAAATCCGATAGAAGGGAAGGTACTCTTATTGTCAGCCTCCACACACCACTACTACCAAATTTATTGTTTCGGAGCTATCCCATCAGACTTTGCATGAAATCTATCGAAAAAGTACTAAGACGATCTGCTAATTAGAAGAAAAAAAATTAAGCATTGGAGTGAATTTTTAGTATTTGAAAGCCAAAGCCCACCTATACTGTTTTCTGTAGAAGGGAACATCTTTATGACGGAAACATCAAAACTGACATTAATTCACACATTGATATCTCCGTAAAGCCTTAATGTGATCTACTTTGGTTCGCAGTGCTAATTTCCTGGGTTTCCTTTGCGTATTATAGGCAATAAACAGATGGCTCAAGGGTCTAACCGGAATGCCTGTAGAGAATTTACATGAAATAACACGAATATCTTGCGACATTCCCTCAGGGATTCCATTGAGATGAAGAGTCATTTGAAAGTTCATTAATTTGATGGCCTCTAATCTACTCGTACTCGTATGTCCTCTTTCACTGCACACCTCTATGTCGTAAATCAGGAAATCAGAACTCGTGACATACAACAGTTGGATAGGAATCACGACAGTTCGAGGTTAGTTTAATGGGTTTGAATATTATCCTTAGAAAACGTACATAATGGCGAGTAGGCATTGTGGAACTCTTACGATTTATAATGAAAATAATAGGACATGGCAAAAGAAGTGGGCAAATTCGGTCCACCTGTGAAAAGATCTCAATTTTGATTGTCTTTCATGGGGAGTCGTCAGTTTTTGACTACTATTTTCGGAGGATACAAGCTTTTGGGGTCACGTGCAAATGTTATATCTACCTATATACATACATATTTCTGAAGGAAGGCATTGCTAGATACTTGTATCTATCTTTACAGTTTTGGTTGCAGGACAGTCAGTGAGAAAGTGCTCAGTATTCTATTCGTGGTTTTCATAGCCACATTCGAATGTTTTAATACACCAGTCTCAGTCTTTGCCTTTCCTGCTTGCTGGTCCTGTAATAGCCATTGAAATCTTGAATGTTTGCAAATTATTACACTTAACTGTCTATTAAAGTTTCTTGAGTTAATGGTGTATAGACAGTTAGGCATAGACACCTGCCAAATTTTTAATCCCTACAATGGTTGTCTAAGCGGAAAAGAGATTTTGAAAACAGCTATCCACAGTGGGTTGTTTCAGCTGTTTCTGCTAACTGAAGAAATGTTCTCCAAAAGTAAATCATTTCTAAAACTTTTTAGATTAAAGGCTATAAGCATCTATATGAATAGAATATACACACTTTAGTGCACGACAGTGTACTTGTGACTGACATTATACTCAGAATTTATCTAAAAATAGGGTGAGGCTCTTACATTTTTCACATACTCGTAGATATAGAAGGAGGATTTTTTTAATTCCTTTTATTTTATATTCTGTCGAGCACTTATTTTACTTGTTTTACTTTATTGTTGGTACCTAAGCTTATTGTGTTTGGAGTATATTGGTCTTAGGGATAAAGATGAATCATAACTTCTAAAAACTTGTATCTATCATCCTTGGCACTGGCGCTTTATGGTAGGTTGGTTGGTTGGACTTCGATGTTTCAAATTTGAGTTGATACGAGTATTGTGGAAAGACAGGGTGATTTCTCACGCTTACTTCTGGAACCATTTGCTCTTTGTAATTCTTAAATTGTCGTAGTGCTTACAAGGACGAAAAATGTGTAGATAAAGAAATGCATGGTTTCACTCGTCCTCCCTATCATAGTAAGTTAAACAAAATAGATGCCGTGCTGGGTGATGACGTTTGTAAGTTATATTGATGGTCTTGTATCTAAAGGGTGACCAGATAGCAATGATAGTTTTTTCAATTGTTATGTTGCAGCAGCTATCGAAGTTACCAATGACATCCAGCTGCCAAAATATTCAGTAAGGTTTGCCATTTCATCATGCACCGTTTGACGGTTATCGAACATGTGGAAATTATTAAAAAATATTATCGAAATTCCGGTTCAGTTGTAAATACGCAACGTGAATTTCGTCGTGATGTCGGTCGTCGGTCGTCATCATGGATTCAGTGCGCAGGAAATTCGTCGCACCGTGGAAAAGTTTGGGCTTGAGTACACTCTTTTGGACCTTAAGCCACCAACCAGACAGAGATCGGTGCGAAGTGAAGAAAACATAGCCGCCGTAGCGGCCAGTATCGAAGAAGACCCAGAAATGTCGAATCAGGGCTGATCAGCTGAATTGGGCATCGCCAGACAGTCAACCAGGCTTATTTTTCGGTTGGATTTGGGCCTACATCCATATAAGATTGTGCTGACCTAAGAATTGAAGCCGAACGACCATAGATAACGCCGTGAGTTCGCTAATTGGGTGCTGGAAATGTTGGCCGGAGATCCGGATTTTGGCTTAAGAATCATCTTCTCCGTCGAGGTCCATTTTTGGCTCAGCGGCTATGTTACGAGTAACAAGCAAACTTGCCATTATTGAAGCGACCACAATCCACAAACGTTCGACCAAGCATGAATGTATCGTATCCACAAAGATTGATTGTTTGGTGCGGTTTATGGCACGGCGGCATCATCGGACCTTATTTCTTTCGAAATGAGGAAGGAGTCACCGTTACCGTCAATGGTCCTCGGTATAGAGCGATGTAAACCGACTTTCTGTAGCCAGAGGTCGACGATATCGACATACCCGAGTTGTGGTTCCAACAAGGCGGCGCTACATGCCATACAAGCGACACAATGCTCGAAGTGGTGAAGGAGGAATTTGGCGACTGGGTCATCTCACGGCAAGCGTTCATCAATTGGCCGTCTCATGATCGACTTGACACCCCTCGATTATTTTTTCTGGGGCTACGTCAAGTCCTTAGTCTACGCTAACAAGCTAAATACTTTGGACGAGCTCGAGGCCAACATTCAAGACGCTATTGCCGGAATAACGCCGCACATATTGGACCGAGTCATCAAAAATTGGACCGATCGCTTGAAGCACTGCCAGCGAAGCTGAGGCGGCCATTTAAATGGTGTGCTATTCCATACATAATGGCATAAATGTAGCTTCAAAATAAAGTCATAATAAATTTGATATCTCACACCGTTATTGTTTTATTTAAATTTATTTTCCTATCGTTCTTATGTGGTCACCCTATACTTAGGGAAAGTTTGTTCATTTCACATGCCTCCTTGTTGTGTACCCCGGTGTTATATCTTCCTAACGGAGTGACATTATTCATTCACTTTGTGATCGAGAAGAACTTTTTGATGATGTAGAATTGCAGATGATCGAATGGGAAGCAGCCTAAATTAATTTATGATCCTGAGGCATGCTGCGACTTGAACCGTAGAGATTGATTGACTTTGATATGAATTTTCAGAATCATTTGAAGAAAATAACCCAGGGTAGTTGGCTTGAAATTCTTGGGAGCATTATGTGTTTTTTTGTTTGCTTTGGAAACGAAACGTTTACTTCAGCAGTTTAGAGTGCTCCACAGAATATTTTATATTATTGGTTAAGTCTTCTTAAGTTACAGAGGGAATATATCATCTAGCCCCTGGATTTAAGATTTAAAATTGCAGATATATCTATTGTCTTTCTTCAGACTTTGTCCCAGAACAATTTGAGCTCTTTAGAAATCCTATTTGTCATTAGAGGGATCTTGGAAAAAACTTTCCGAAATTTAAAGGATTTAGTTGTACTTCACTATTTCCAAAAAAGTTTGGCCCTTCTGACCTCTATTCCGAAGTATGCAAGGCTGATTATGTAGGTTTCCCAGTTCGTGTTTAGCCTTGCGCTTTTGGCAGTGACGAAATCTTTTCTGTGGCTCGAGGTATTAACTGCTTTAACCTTATCTTCGAGAGCGTTACTGATATGTTTGGTCGATGTATCGTTGTATTTGGGTGTTGTGACACTTCTTGTTTTGGGTTTCGGGGCAATGTGACAATACTTGGGCGTTATGATTTAGACTGTATGACTATGAGCATTTGACCGAAAGTAGAGACCCTCCTCTAAAATGGCATCTGTTCTCTAAATGTTTAATTTGATAGTGTCTTGGCAAATTGAACAATCAAGGCAGCTGCTTAAGAGAAGAGTAATGATGAAACTGACAAGCTGACAGTGTAATAAGTAGCTTACAACTTGTATCAGCATAGGCAACGTATGTTATCGGTCCTTCTTGCAAGGCGCTGCAAAATTGAATTAAAAACGCCAAATAAGTTAGCCCACGCACTCTAGGATCCGGGATCTGCATATGCATGACAGAGATAATAAGTTTAGAAATATAAATTTTGCATCTATTAAAGTTTCTAAGAAGCACAACTTAGTGATGTAAAAGATATACTCCTGAAATAGTTTTTTCCTAAATTATCTAAGCAATTCGCTACTGTACCGAGTGTACGCAATATGTCTGTCCATCACACAATCTTCCCAACCTAACCTGCCATTGACAAATCTTCTTTACTGATATTTAACCAAATGGGACTACGTTTCGTTTCGTAATTAAAGTTAAAACAAAGTCTAACGTCAACAGAGAGCATAAAACTTTAAAACACCCACTCTTACAAGCAAGGCAATAAAGTGTTTCTCGTTTATCAGAAAAGCCACAAAAAAACAATATAACCTTCGCCTAAATTTGGCCACAAAATTTTAGCAAAGTCAAAATGCCATTAAGAAATTTCGCTGATACCCATTAATTTTATAATTACATAAGAGGTTACATCAACCAACATCCTTCTCGACTTCCGATGTACATTTGCCTCAACTCAAGCTGTGCTGTTGGGAACCTCGTCATTTTCCCGGCAAAAGGAGCACACTCCACATGAAATTGAATTGCAAAATTGGACGGCAGACGATAAATTTCACTCAATGCCTGCACCATACAGGGAAAAGTAAATAAAGCGTGAAATTAACAAAAAAAAAAAAAAAAAGAACCGAACTCCAAGGAAACGTTCTCTCAAGTTCAGCAGGACTGCAATTTGAAATACCAATTCGCCATAAAAATCGATTCATCGGGTCTTGGGCGCAACCAAACCGGTGGCACGGGCCACTTTTGTAGCCAAATCCGTACGCTGACTGTCAGCGTGAAATGCCAAAAAGTCAAAGTGAAGCGTTAAGGAATTCTTTTCGTAGATATTCGTAAAAATATGCAAATAAAGACTCGATTCATTTTTATGGTGAATTTTAACGGATATCGCCTACGCTTACCTCGTCGTTGTTGTCGTCATAGTCTTTCTGACGAGCGCGATAAACGAGTTCTGCGCTTTTTCGTGATTTATTGGCAGCGAAGGACTTTATCCTCATTCCACGGCGCGGCGGCAGCGGCGTTTTGTTTGGTCCTTTGTCAACGGATATTATTAATATCCGTGCTGCTGTTGCACGTGTTCGGTGGAAATGTGCGCCTGTACGTAATTGTAAATATGTGTAGTCTTATTATTTTAATGGATCTTACCTTTGGCTCAAGGGCGCGCTCACTCATAAAGGACTATAATATGACGACGAGTATGATAATTTTATTTTTTCGTGTTCGTTTATTTAATCGAAGTGATTTTGGGATTACTGCTTCCGATTAAAAAATGATATCATAAAATTTATATGTCTGCACGAATCTTTTCCCCAGAGGGCTTATCAACTGGGGGACGGTACGTAGGTAGGTACTGAACATGAAATGTACTACGTTACTGTCAGATATTTTTTTGCTGATATCTTTTGTGGCCCTATAATGTGGAAGAGGATTGGCTGAATGTGTTTTCCTTCTTTTTTTTTTGGCATTTCTTGGTGGGTTGCCAATTTATCGCGTCCTTTTTTTCTCATTCTTTTCAGATCATATAGGTAGGAGATATACATATATGTGTTTAACTTACTGGGCTACTACGTCAGGCGTTTTACTCTCTAAACCACTGGCATGACCTGGTAGGATAACCTTGGCAAATGCATGCCAATCGATAGGAAATTCGATTTCCTTTCACGTACGTCATTCAGATTTATAGGTGTAGCAGATACATTTTGATACAATTTATTTAATTGTTCTGTTTTTAAAAATTAGCAGGTATTTTATAAAAAAAAACTGTATCAAGCTAAAAGTTATTAGATAGTGACGCGTATTCTAAAATGGCTTGTAACTCGTTCAGATCAAAAGTTAAATACTTAGGGCTATAAGCTAAGGCAATATGTCATAGGAAATGGCACTGATGTGACCACTGACTTGCATATTTTGATGGCTGAAGATAATAGACTAACTAACTATCAGTTAGTAACAATGAAATTGCGATTTCGGAAGTAGATTTAACCCTATTTTAGCAGATGGTAGCCCCCCAAAAAAATTGATTGAATTTTTACCCTTTCTAAGTATTTTCAGCCCTTAACCTAGCCCTTAATGATGAAGTTTTATAAATATCTCAACTTTAAGGGAAATATTACATATATAAAGCGGCCTGACGTTTTCGGACGTCATCTGCGTCAAAATACTTTTTCATAATTTTCTTAGACACAATTTAAAAAGTCATTTGTGTGAAAACGTTTTCAGAGTCAAACTGCAGTAGCATGGTAACGTAAAGCAGTCAAGAAATCTCTATTTCATTTGCTGGCAAAAGATTTGTTTGTTTTTTTTGGAAGTTAGTATTTTTCTTTGTTAGTAAATTGTACGTCTCCGTGCGCGACGGGTTAAGAATATCACTGCAGCGCCCCCCACAAATGCATAGCGCTTGTCGTAGAAGGCGACTAGGGGGAAAATCACATCTAGGCAATTTTTAAAATATCCAGGTGAGCCTAGCGACACATATATCATCTTAAAACTGTCCCGCAAGTACGCATGCGAATCCGTGGGTTGACACGACTGGAGATCACCGGTGTTGTAAAAGTAAGATCAAACATAAATCAAAAAATCAGGAGCATGCACGTGTCAAAACCAAAAAAACGCTTAGGCAAACCCCACAGGCGGACCAGTAGGGATGCAGTAAAGTGGGAGGGTTATGATCCTTCTACTCCGGATCATAACTTCGCCGTAAGAAGAAGAATTTGTACGAGTATCTATGCCCTTCCAGAGAAAAAAAGCTGACTAAAGTTGAACCAAATAACATTCGCAATTTCGACGTTTGCATCCTCTGTGTCTTGTATTGACGATGAATTTATTATTTTTTATGTTTCCGTAAAAGTCCGTATTCACCTATCACGCATTATTATTGACCGTCTGCAGCATAATTTTTTTTTTTTTTTTTTTTATCCGAGATCTAAAGACACCATAAGACCCGACCGCGAGTGCTTATGGTAGTGTGAGATTTTTACTCACTAAAAACACCACTCTTCAAGATTAATACTACAACTAAGCCGACGCTTATCCAGCAGTTTTATTTTCGCTTACGAGACTCGTGATTTTTGGAAAAAGATGTTCGTATGTAATTTAAAAAGAATGTGACGCTTTAGACAGGTTAAATTCCAATGAAAGTTCCTGCTGTTTTCACGACCGGCATATACTATGACGCGAGGTCAAAAGGTTTTGTCCTTTGCAGACGACGAAATGAATTGTATGTAAATGACGGTACTGTTACAATGGCCGTGAACACGATCTTTGTGTTTACGAGCAAAATTTGTTATCTCTTCGACGACGCTAGGAATTCCCAGGTCCCGATGAATATCTTCGTTAAGTACGTACCACGGTGCGCTAACGATCGCTCTAAGAACTTTATTTTCAAAAGTTTGTAGGATATTTCTATTGCTTTTCCTGGTACAACCCCATAGTTGTAGACCATACGTCGGTGAGGTACGATCGTAAAATTAGAAAGAGTTGCCACGGCAGTAGTCGTTGCAATTTATACTCCAAACCTTCGTGCCAAGCCTTATCGAAAGCTTGTGAGACGTCAAGAAATACACCACAACAAATCTTTTTTTCTTCGAGAGTTTTCTCAATCACGTCAGTTATTTTGTGGACTTGATCGATTGTTGAATGTTTGACTTTAAATCCAAATTGATGGTCAGGAATGAGACGTCTTTCGTTGATTACGGGTTGTAGTCGTTTTGAAAGTAGTTTTTCGAATATTTTAGAAATAACCGGCAATAGGGAAATAGGCCGATATGATTTCTTCTCATTCAAAGGTTTGTCTGGTTTCGGTACCATTATAATCTCTGCGACTTTCCATTGTCTCGGAACGTAGAACAATCTGAACGAAGCATTAATCAAATATAGCAGTTTGATAAGAGCTTTATTCGGTAATTCCTTGACCACCTGCGCCGTTATCAAGTCGTAACCCGGTGCTTTTTTAGTCTTTAGATTTTTAATCACTTCCCTCAGTTCAATTAATGCAACTTTTTTTACTTTAAAGTTGTCAGATGTCGTGATTGGGGAGTCGGGCGTTATCAAAGTTCCGTCGAATAGCTTAAACGTATCTTCTAAGTGCAAAGCAAAAAGTTCCGCCTTTTCTTTGTCGCTCTTGGCCCAAGTTCTATCGTTTTTCCGAATTGGTGGCGCTTGCATTTGAGGTTTCCGGATGCCTTTTAGCGCTTTCCAAAGTGATTAATTTGATTCTCTTCCAGTGGAGAGATTTTCAAGGTAGGTCGCTATCTTATTGCTTTTAAATTCCCGAATACTATCTCTAAGGCAATTGCATAGTCGGTTAAGGATCTTTTTATGCTGCGGTGCACGAGTGATTTGCCATTTCTTTCGTGCTTTTCTTTTCTCCCTCACCAGTTCAATGATTTCACTTGGATACTTTTCGTTGCGGTTAATCTTATAGCTTCTAGAAGGAGTGTTTCTCCATGCCGCTCTTTGGATTGCTTCCACGAAACGATCAACTTCGTCCTCTAGTTCATAAGGTGTTTTAAGTGATACATTTAAGGCGATATTTGTTTCGCAATCATTTCTAAAGCCTTCCCAATTTGTTCTATTGCTAGTAAGTCTTGGAGGTCCTTCTTTCTTGATCAACGCTTCACTAAGTAATAAAATTACCGGAGAATGATCAGAAGAGAGATCAAAACTATCTTCGACTGTAATAAATTTATCGTAAATACCTTTTGAAACGAAAAAATCGATAAGATCGGGAATTTTTTCTGAGTGCAGCATAAATTGAAATACAAGGTGGAGCAAAAGTAATGTCATAATGTGAAATGAAAAAAATTGGGCTTTGTTTATTCGAAGGTGTAAAATTGATGACATTAAGTTGAAAAAATGATATCGGTCAAATGACCACTTCTTGAGGAGATGCACTTTTGCACCAAACAGTTACTTTGAGGGAATGCAATGGCTCTTCTTGCATTTCATGTGGAGTCTCCATGCCCCAGAAACGCAAATTTTATATATTCACATAACTACTTAAGTGGAAATGGAAACGACGACGAAATTCATGCTGCGTTAAAACAACAGACCGGAAATTGGTCAAATAAGCAGTAATAATAATTCCACTTTCTTCAGGTGTGTATAGCTCCATTGCTTGTTGACAACTAATTCTCTATCTGTCTACGACAAATGTGAAAGCACAATGACATTTGACGCCATTTGCCAAAAATGATGGCACATTCAAATTATGACATTACTTTGTATATTGAGCAATTCCGAAATATATTGTTCCTTCTAGGGGTAACATTCTATAATAATCTTTCAGTTCCCCTGGGTTCTCAAAATAGTTTCATAAACAAAAAATTTAGAATCAAGACCACGTCGATAATATTGTGCAAAACTATTGCGAAATATTATTGATCGACTAGGATCGGGGACCGCTTTAAAATACGAAAATAAGCTGAATCTATTTATTTTAATATCATTTCAATCAAACTCCAGTTTGAAGAAATAAATTGTAGAAGATAAAATATCTTGCAATTCGAATTCACTCATCAACGAATTCATGTGAATACAAGAGTAGCTGAAGCAGTTCTATACTTGTACACCTTCATGTGAATGCAAATGGAAATAGTGCGCATTTACATTTTCCGAAACGTTAGACTGCTCATACGCTTTCAATTTTGGTATAAAATTATCTTTTAAAAATTACCAAAACAAATCTCCTGGCTGTAATGGTTCTATAGTTATGTATATCTGTTCATTCTGGGCCTGAAATCGCAATTCTCCCTTTAGGTACACTGCAGGCCAAAAGTTTGAGGCCGCCCTCAGTGCTCGGCAAATTATAACATCGAAAAAATCCCTTTAGTAGAATAATAATCATGAAACCAAAGTAAGAAGAAAAATGTTTTCATTTTGTTCTTAACATAAAGGAATTTATTAAAAAAGAAGAACAAATTACTTAAACCGATTTTTCGTCGAAAAAGCCACCTTCACTAGCTATCAGTTTTTGAATTGTTGCATATGGTATATTGCTCCAGCAATCCAATAGTATATTCCACAATGCAGATTCTGATGAAGGACATTGATAGCCGACCCTTCTATGAAGTTCCTCCCACAACAGCTCTATAGGGTTTAAGTGGTGATTGCGGCGGCCACTTGAAGACAAACATCCCCAGAGCTTAACCGAACCGCCTCAATGCTTTACGGTAGAAACCACACAGTCTGGTAGCATCTTTTGTTCAGTGCTGCGTCGAAGGAAAACTTTCCGTTTTGTGCCAAATACGTCGAACTCGGATTCATCGCTCCATAAAACTCTGTTGAAATCTTCCTCCGTCCAGCCTTTATGCTCTTTGGGCTACTCTAACCTTTTCTGCTTGTTTCGTGGTCGCAGCAGGGGTTTTCGAACAGCAACTCCCTCAAATAGTCCAGCATGTCTTAATCTTCGTTTGACCGTTGTCAAGGACAGGGGTTTATTATGTGTTTCACTTATTTCGACGCTTATTTCGGGTGCTGTTTTTCGTCTCCTTTTGCTTGTTGTGACTTTTAGACGATCCTCGTGTTTAGTTGTAGGTCTAGGCCTTCCTGACCGTGGTTTATCCTCAAAACTTCCAGTTTGAGCACGTCGTTCAATGGTACGTTGAAGGCAGCAACTTGATACCTTCAACTGCGAAGCAACTTCTCGCTGCGATTTGTGTTCTTTAAGAAGGGTGATGATTGCAGATCGTTTCTCGATTGTGGTTTCCGCGACTTTTCCCATTTTTAACGAGTTGTTTACTCAAGACGTGTAGAATCTCAAATAAATTCTTATGACTTCAAAGTTATGTATGACTCTTGCAATCCAGGTCGACAAATTTTTGGACTTGAGAACCCTTTTGATGTAAGGAGTCATAAACAAATGCTGAATCAACAACCAAAAGTCATGAAATTTAATAATTATGAAAAACCTAAACACTTCTTACATTAAAACGCCCACTGTTCAAAAACGTGGGTGTAAAATCCGACGTTTATTATCTGAATGTGTTGTGTATTGTTTAGATAAAAAATTTAGGTAAAAAAAATTCAATGTAATTCATAAAATTCAATCTCCATGCATAAATGAAGTAAGTTGCCTAGATAGGCCTCAAACTTTTGAACTGCAGTGTACATATATGCATACACAGGTACCTAAAACTATTCAAAAAGAACCAAAAAATCCATTAAAAAAACCATTTTTTCCATAATTTGGTGAGTTATATCTTTGCTTGCTGGTACTTGGTCCTGCACATTGTGCAAGCCAAGGGCGATCATTTTGAGGATTGGAAGACTGTTTAAAGGCGAATAACATCGAAACGATGTGACGGCAATGTGACTGAAGTTTATCCCCTTCAAAATTATACCTGGGATGTTTAACTCTAAGAGGTATGTAACTAAGTTTACCGATAGCGTGCAGGTACATTGGTTGGGTCAGTCAAAAAATTTAGGTACGAGTAGCCTAAACTATTAAGTTCTATAGAATGCGCCAGATGGCGCTTTTTAAAGGAATGTCAAAATGTCAGCTTGAAGGGCAGTATTTTACTTTCCCATTAAATTAGCAGCTTGCGAGGTTCGCGAAGCTTATTTTGCAGTGATATAATATACTAGAAATGCACAAAAATAAATTCAATGGTTGCAATTGCACGAATGATGAGAAATGCTAGAAAACCCAACTACTCCGCTAGATGGGGACTTTGTAGAAGAATAGATTATGACCAATAAATGGACTAGGTACAGCCTCATATTGTCTTGTTTGGTGTAAACTCAGAGGACTCAGACTAAATGTTAGTACCACTAAGCCACTGTGTACAGGCTTTATTCACGCTAATTGTAAGACTTACCTACGCCTCTTATCTGAAATTCAATTGCCTGAAAGGTATTTACAACAGTACCCTGAAAGAAGGACATTTTTTCTTACATCCGACTTAATGCCCAAATTTAATTTTAAAGAGTCATTTTAAAACTTGAAACCTTTCTTTATTATTTGCTTCCAAACTTTAGGGTGAAATCGGCGTTCTAATATCTTTTATTTGGCATAAAACAGGATTAATTCTGTGAAAACAAAAGCTTTCTACCCAACATTGTGCGTGGGGAGTTTTTCCGATTTTTATTTTTCTGCCGACAATTTTCTAGGACAACATCTCAATGGTGCTTACATTAATCTTGTATTCAGCCAATTCAATGGTCCTTCTTAGAAGGTGTTCCTGAAAGGACCCGCTAATTAAGCTAATTGACCTTTTCTATTATTCCAAAACAACATTATCCCTTAGTTCTTCGGCTTTCTATTTTTTTTGTAGTTATGGTTGATTATTCCAGGAACGGTTACCACCTCATAGTGCTAACATCCAACCGCAGTGTACAGCATGCACTACTCGTATATCAACTCCTACATGTGTATCTATTGCTTTTGTAAGCAGGGCAAATCATCTGGTTGATTTTGTTTTTATCGCTTCTCGTATCCGTACGTGTACATACTCGTAGCATAAAAAAAGAAAACATTTCGACATAAATCTCCTTGGAGGCCTACTTGTGCCAAATTGAATATTGTGAGCCATCAGCGACAAGTTTTTCCAAGGTCGCTGTACTAAACGAATTTTGTTCAACATACTCATACTCGTACATATGTTGAAGTCGTACATCACAATCGGTAGTAAATTTTCTTAAGATGGAATGTGTTATGACCGTGTCTGAAATTTATTTGTGGATAAAGTGGACGCTGGACTTATTTCGGGGACAATGTTAATGATGCTGATTAGTTGGTTATTTATCGCTACTGTATGACTTGTGAAAAGAGTATTGATTTGGGTAATGAAAATTCTATGAAATTTATGTACATATGGGTCTGTGAGTTTAGAAGATTGATTTACTGATTTATTACCACAATTTACCTTACTAAACAGGCTCCCGGACAGAGGCGTATTATGATGTTTGTGTACGACGGCTATACGTACTCGTATGTATATACAAACTGTGGGGGTTCTCTGTGGCTGTTTTTTTCTTTTTGTTGAAGCGTAGACGATATCCTAAATAATTTTATTGAAAAATTAATCTAGCTGAAGATATCATTTCTTAAATTGTTAGAGAATTTTTTAAATAAAGTGCACGAGTAGGTCGCATGTATGTGCACCAATATCTGTAAATCACTGTTTTGACCAGTTGACCAGATAAGAACGATAGGAAAATAAATTTAAATAAAACAACAACGGTATGAGATACCAAATTTATTCTAGCTTTATTTTAAAGCTACATTCATGCCATTATGTATAGAAAAGTACATCATTTAAATGGCCGCCTCGACTTGGTGGCAGTGCTTCAAGCGGTCGGTCCAATTTTTGATGACTCGGTCCAATATGTGCGGCGTTATTCCGGCATTAGCGTCTCGAGCTCGTCCAAAGTGGTTGGCTTTTTAGCGTAGACTAAGGACTTGACGTAGCCCCAGAGAAAATAATCGTGGCATGTCAAGTTGCATGATCGCGGCGGCCAATTGATGAACGCTCGCCGTGAGATGACCCAGTCGCCAAATTTCTCCTCCACCACTTCGAGAATTGCGTCGCTTGTATGGCATTTAGCGCCATCTTTTTAGAACCACAGCTCGGATATATCGATGTTGTCGAGCTCTGGTTACAGAAAGTCGGTTAACATCGCTCTATACCGAAGACAATTGACGGTAACGGTGTCTCCTTCCTCATTTCAATAGAAATAAGGTTCGATGATGCCGCCGTGCCATAAACAGCACCGAACAGTCAATCTGCATTGATGCTTGGTCGAACACTTGTGGATTGAGGTCGCTCCAATAATGGCAATTTTGCTTGTTGACATAGCCGCTGGGCATTGTTTTTTTGGTCAAAATCCGGATTTCCGGCCAATATTTCCAGCGCCCAATTAGCGAACTTACGGCATTGTCTATGGTCGTTCGGTTTCAATTCTTGCGTCAGCACAGTCTTATACGGATGTAGGCCCAAATCCAACCACAAAATAAGCCTGGTTGACTCTCTGGCGATGCCCAATTCAGCTAATCGGCGCCGAATCGACATTTCTGGGTCTTCTTCAATACTGGCCGCTACGGCAGCTATGTTTTCTTCACTTCGCACCAATCTCTTTCTGGTTGGTGGTTTAAGGTCTAAAAGAGTGTACTCACAGTCAAACTTTTCGACTGTGCGACGAATTGCCTGCGCACTGAAGCTATGATGACGACCGACCTCACGACCAAATATACGTTGCGTATTTACAACATATTTTTTAATAATTTCTACAAATTCGATAAACGTCAAACGATGCATAATGAAATGGCAAACCTTACTGAATATTTTGACAGCTGGATGTCACTGGTAACTTTGACAGCTGCTGAAACATAACAACTGGAAAAACTATCATTGCTTTCTGGTCAGTCTTTATGTTAATGTAACGGCCGAGTTTAATTCCTAAGTATTTCGGGTACCAGTGGTGTGGGTGAGTGGTATTATTAGACGTGACTTGTAGGGGTATACTTTTGCTTAACCTCTTCAGATCTTCCTGAAGTATTTCTACTGCGTCTTGCATATTTCTGGTTTGCGTTGTTAAGGCTATGTCATCAGCGTATTGGTAGTTTTTGCATCTTGTTTCGGGCTTATCATACATATACAAATCAATCAATAGGGGTGACAGTACTGATCCTTGTGGAAGACCATTTTTTAGCTTGTTTGGTTTACTTCCCACATCATCTATACTTGGAACGAGCGATTACTTAACATGTTGTTTATTAGATTCGCTATCTTTTTGCAGGGTATTACTTTGAGTAGTTTTAAGATGACTCCAGTTCGCCATAGGGTATCGAATGCGGCCGTTCCGATTCTACTTTTGATGTCTCCACAATATGTTTTGCAAATAGTTCAAGATCAATTTTTGGTGTTTTTATTGATAATGGGTTGGTCTTTCTACTCGTAAAAATCATATTTTCCAACGTTTCCGCCCATTTCTCTAATCGTGACGCGTCTAAGTAAATTATTCCCAATTTCATCATTACCACTAATCACAAATTCTTGGTAAAGTTATTCACTTTCCGTATTCCAGCCTGGGATATATTCCTTGTGGAAACCTCTTGGGATGTGCTTTTTGCAGTGGAGTTAACAATTCCAACAAATCTTCCGTAGTCTGCTGTTGTTGGCGGAAACCATTGGATATTAGCGTCCAGGTCTTTGGAGAAAAGTTTCCAGGAAGCTTTACGAAAATTCCTGTGGCTGTGTGGGAAGTCTGTTAGAACATTTCTGGTTGCCGGTATGGGTTTGAGCTTAGTATTGCTGGTTGAAAAACACAAGAGGTTGTAACTCCGTTGCCATCTTCCAGAATGAAATACACGTAGAACATAGCATTAGAGTCTGTCTAATGAAAAAGGCTATCCTCCGGTATTTCCACAGACTATGGTGGCTATTAAGGTCTCCTATATATGCATATGGCTAGATAGTCATGAATCGCGAGAATGTAATATTTGGTGGCTTGTATTTATAATTTTTAATTTTGCAATTTGAATGCTGATTAAGTAGATATTACAAGCTTCTTTGACTTGCGAGATTTGGCGACATCAATTGGCCACCAAGCCCCGTTGGATATCTTTTTCTTTTGATCGTATCTTTGCAGACAATCCCCAAGCTTTGGGAGTTAAAACCAACATCCTTGAAGTTACGGCCCCAGTACAGTCAGAAATGTGCCGTAAAATCATCGAAGATTACCTCATAAGAATCGAAGTTTCAAAAAATTCCAGTGGCGGCCATTTAACCGATTTGTGTTCCATATATAATGGCATAGTCTAGAATTTAAAACAGTAAAACAATTTCATTGAAATCTTTAATACCTTTTTATTTAAATTTAAATTAAAATTCATAAGTACAACACGAATAGTCTTGTATTCACTTCGTTTTATCAGAACAAAAAAAACCTGTGAAGTAAGAAATGCAACATTATAAAAGTGGATTTGTGGGAGCCGTGGCTCAGTTGTTAGTGCATGATCACTGAGCGAGAGGTTCAAGGTTCGAATCCAAGAAAACACAAAAATAAAAAAAAAAGTTTTATCACGGTCCCACCTCTCGCGAACATCTGACAAACATCCGAGAGTAAAGTTGTCATGAAAGCTTCTCTCAATCGAAAGTTCCCAACCATTCGTGAGCCGCACAACATGAGTGGCTGCGAGAAGATAGGCCAGGCCCTGCATTGGGTTGTTAGCGCCAAAAAATATATTTTTTTTTATATAAAATTGGATTAGTATTCCTTAATTGCTACAGAAGCAACGATAATTTATAAATTAACATATTTTCCCTCTGAGGATTGTAGATTCGCACACCCCCAACGCGACAACTTAAAAAATATATCACTCACCACAAACTATTAATGTATGTACATATATGCCTTTTCCAAGTGCAAAAACAAGTTAGCAAACCAGTTAAAAAAGTTTCACCAAAATCGGTTCACTGCACAAACAAAAACAAAAAACTATTTTTTTTGTAGACATAATTGTTATTTTAAAAGTGACATCGGCATCGTGTTTGGGACATTTTTCAACATGGCTTGTGTGAAAACCGTATATATAGGGATATATAGCTTTTATAATTGAGGTGTTAGGAGGTGGTAACAGACGCACGGACGGACGCTCTAGGGATCTATGGTCTATTCCTGGAACCCTGGAATATGGTTCTCCCGAATTGAGCGCATTACTTGAACTGATGATTGTTAAACTTATACACAATGGAGAGGGATATTTAGATATACGTAGGACTTCTGTGAAAAGTATCTAATCAACGAAAGAAATGGCATCGAAATCGGTTCAGCCGTTCTTGAGTTCCAATGCGTGAAACTTGTCATTACATATTAAGGATGTTGCATTATGCAGCTTATGCTTTCTGAGACTGGAGCACTATTTCTGCTGTTGGTTGTAGAACACTAGTAGTGTCTTTTAGATACTTGGGTATTAGATTTCTCTTCGTGTCCCATAGACATTGACAAGGACAGAATGCAGTGAAATGGAAAATGTTATGTCCGTGATTGTTTACTATACAGCTTAATTTCCATCGCTGCTGCATAACAAAGTTGCGTGAGACTCTTGCAAAATATTCTGACGAGAAGTCAAAGGCCGATGAAACTCAAGAGATATGCAATGGTTTTTCCAACTATGTAGGTAGTGCTGCACTTTTCTCACTGTCGTGTATGCAAAGGGTTGATTACATCAAAAGTTGTTTTCTGAAAATCTAGAGGCAATTAAAGAATAAAATAATCTCATTTTCAGATTCAGCACCCTTAGATTAATCAAAGCAGATATTCTTAACAAGAAGCCACAAGAAAAAAAAAATCTTTATCTTCTCTCGATACTAGTTCAGAACTACAGATGCTCTATAACTATATTCAACGTCAATTCTTCATACAACTAACGTGAACTTAAAGCTGTAATAAATATGAATGTGCACTTACTGTCCCAACTTTTCTCGTAAAATTACAAAAAAAGCGGAAATAAAACAAAAACATAAAAAAAAAAAAAATTAATGAAAGGATATTCTGTAATCGCAGTTTGTAAAATGAAACTTTTCACTTTTCAAGCCCCAAATGATATAAAATGAGAAAAACAAGAATAAAATACGGATTTTCCAGGAATAAGCAATTCCATACGCTTCGCCGCCAGTTCCACATTTGTGCATCGGTGGGGGGGGCTTGTGCGAGATCAAAAACTAAGTTGTTTTCTAAAGATACAAAAAAAAAAAGGATGAACAAAAGCCCTAGAGGGAGATACGCTCATATATAAAACATTGTTTACTCTATTTTTTTTTCTGCAGTAAGTATGTGACCTATTATTACACTTCTTTTGATATTATGTCTGTGCATGTAAGTGAAGTCTTGTGGACCTGCAAGCAGCGGGAGAATGAAAATGAAACGAAAGTCGGTCATTTTCACTCTCTCATATTTCGATGTGGTTGACATGCACACAGAGTCAGTGCAATGGAATAACGAGCACAGGACTGGGGCGTTTACAAATGTGGTTTGCATTTTTAATGAAGATGGTGGCTTCCTGATTTGTTCAAGGCTAATGTTCATGTGTTTATCATACATAGTTGCTAGTTCGTTTAAAATGAATCGGTTTCATGTCACATGTTTCATTTTTAAAAAAGTTCTGCACTCTGAATTGAATTATGCAAACAAATTGGGGATTAATTCTCTGTGAAAAACTAATTTTTAGTCCTGCATACTAGCATACTTGAGGTTGAAGTGGTCAGTATTTTTTTTCTCTTTAATTAATGGTAGGTAAAATGATTGTTGATTTATTTAATTATCCAAAGCTGCTTGTGAAAATAGCAAGTGTGTATATTTTGTGGTTATAATGATATATTGTACGAGTACATATGTGCATATGTCATTAGGCAAAATTCATAAAATAATTAGCAAGAATTGCGCAACTGTTTTGTAGGATATTGGCAATAATGATACTAATTACACACACCGGCACAATTATGGGAACAAGAAGAAAAACCTCGATATTTCTTACAAATTTATTTTTATTGATTTTTTTTATTACACAATAAAGGCATTTGCTTAAAGTACTGTAAATTAAAGTTAATTCAATCACAAAACATTTTTATTAATTAAATTATACTGAAAAAAAAAAAACAAAGAAAAAAAAAATTTACATTTTCTCTTAAGTTTAAAACTTTTTAAATAAAAAAATTAATAAAAATTTTAAAAATTAATATCGAGTGTTGCCCCAGCTTGTATATGATTTCCCATACTGTTTAAAAGGTTATCTACCGATTCTTGAGGCAAGTTATCCCACTCTTCGACCAATACTACCTTCAATTCATCAGTATTCCTGGGAGCTGGATTACGCTCTCTAACTTTTCTTCTCAGCATATCCCAGGCGTGCTCTATAGGATTCAAGTCCGGTGATCGTGCTGGCCACTCCATTTGAGTGATACTAATCTCACTGAGGTAGCTACTCACTATACGAGCAGTGTGCGGGCGCTCGTTATCGTGCATAAAAATTAAATTTTCGCCCATGAATGGAGCAAAAGGCATGACATGGGGCTCCAAGATATCTGTTACATATCGCTGTGCAGTAAGAGACCCATTTTCAACAACCACTAATTCTGTGCGAGCTCCCAAACAAATGCCAACCCAAACCATAACCGACCCTCCACCATATGCAACAGTTTCCGTGAAGTTTGTTGGGTTATAGCGTTCCCCTCGATACCTCCACATCCTTTCCCTTCCATCAACGATATTGACACAGAACCGTCTCTCGTCGCTGAATAAAACGTTGCTCCACTCAGTTGTCCAATTTCGATGTTTACGAGCGAACTTTAGTCTGGTTACACGATGAGCTCTTTCGAGTTTTGGAGCTTTTGCAGGCACATAAGACCTGAGGTCAACTTCATTAAGATGTCTCCTTACTGTCCGCTCACTTATGTTTACGTTACGGACTTCTTGCAAACGATTTCTTGTCTGAACAGCAGTTAGTCGACGATTTCTTAAAGTCTGCAAGGTGATAAAACGGTCATCCGTGGCGCTAGTTGCTCGATGTCTGCCTTGCCCTCGTCTCCGCATGTAAGATCCAGTCTCCCTATAGCGTTGAACAGTGCGATGAATCACCGATGTCGATACATTCAATGCGCGACTGACAGAACGGTAGGTATGCCCCTCCTCGAGCATGGTAACAGCCCTAGCCACTGAAGTTTCCGGCAAATCACTCATTTAAACACTACTAAATGTAAACAATGAACTACAGTTATCAAATACGGCACCCAACAAACTTTTTACCAGGAGAAATTAATACGAAATAAACAAGAGTCATCAAACACTGCACCCAACAAAGTTCTTACCAGAAGCAATTTAGGCGTTTTAATTCTTCAAGAACCGTTAACCGTTTTAAAAAAATGCCAAATTTGACGTAAGTTACTTTTTAAGATATCCAGTAACATTGGAGATTTTCGCGCTTTTTTGTGTGTTCCCCTAATTATGCCGGCATGTTTATTTTAAAGCTATGATTCACCTATCAAAAATGATTTTAATCACAGCCAACTTCGGCCCTCTAACAGTACCAGAGAAGTCAAGGGAACGTTTTGTCTAAAACCTTACATTTTTTTTTAAAGGTAATTTCCAAATACCGGAGTCATTGTACTATCTGGTAGAACTCCTTTTAGTGTAGTGGTAGGAGAAACTTAGTTTTTATTCGTTTCTTTTTTATGCCCAGATAGCTGTTTATTTGCTAAGATGTGGATGTGTAATCTTTAAAGATACCAGTAGCCCGGATTACTGGCAAGCACGAGCCGCAAATCTGAATACTACGTACTGAACCGCACCGTTCACACTTCAACCACTCTCCCCGCGGTACTACCTTTAGATATTATTTCGCGAGGCTGGTTAGCATTTTATGCTCTTCTTTTCCAGTTTGCTGCTTCAAAAATGGGTTCAGCGTTTGTCGTTCTTTGCTCCATGAGCGATGTCGTCTGGACTTCATTTTCACTGTTGCTTTTCGTGACTCTTTCCAACCGTTTCACCGCATCCCATATTATGCTCGATGCTATCATAAGGTTTACAATATTCTCTGGAGTTGGTGTTTCTCCAATTCTTTTCTCTAGTTCCCTGCGCTCCATATCAAAACGTGGGTACTGAAAAAATACGTGCAGCTCATATTCTCTGGCCTCTCCGCAATTTAAACAAGTGGGAGATTCATTAAACCCGAACTGGTTCAGATACGCTCGAAAACAGCCATGTCCCGTTACTGTGGTTACTGTTCTCCTTCCGGGATTCGAACTTGCACATTTCGGGTCAGAAGCGAACACTTCTTCCTCATTTAAATATAATACCATCAGGAGTGTGCAACTAGCGACTATTTTACCACTTTGCTATCTGGCCTACAGTGGTTTGGAATTTCCGGAAATTGTTTTTACGGGTAGTCAAGTTGAAGGCCATTTTGCAGTAAAAACAGTTAAAATTTGCCACATGTCATCCGAATAAAAATTGATTAAATAAAAAGTTATATCAACAGCAAATCATTTCTTGACTTTTAGCCCATCCAATACGTAACCCCAATAAATTCGAACCCAGTGATGCATGTGATTAGCTTCCACCGCTATAACTTTCATTCCATACCCTCTCTCCATACCCTTCTCCTTTTTTTCGAAAAGTGGCCATGAAATTTATTGATGCCTCCGGCTGGACCCCATAAACAATCAGAATGACTGTAAAATTGAACTCTCCGCCGAATGTTGAGTTCATTGCGCCTTTGCCAACTTCAAGAATTACGGACCAAAAAAGAACTATATTTCATTTTTATTAGCTTTAGTAGGCCACTTTAGATTTTTCTTTAACGCATGAGATTGCCAAAAAAAAATGGATAACAAACTCGTAGCACATTTTTCTGACAGACTTGCTCCTTATGAGGACCTTTCAACAGACACTCACTCACACACATTTGCCATGTCACAATCACTAATGTATACACCAGCATGGGCCATTTTTGAAATTTCCAAGCTGAAAACTATTTCAAAACTTTACCCTTCATCCGTCAACTGTTATCTTTGGTGCCACAAATTGCTCGAATATCATTCCGGACATGGCCATGTAATACCGTAAAAGAAAATTCCAACATCACAGCCTCAGAGATTTTGCCATTCGTGACTACTAGCTGCTCGCTGTTCTGTTCCTGTATCCCCGAATTACGAGTAATTTCATGAATAAATTACCATCTCCTACATGTTTCAGTCCCTATGAGATGCGTCACGTAGGACCAGAGCTTCATCCATCCTCGGTCCATCATAGGATTTTTCAATTCAAAAAACAAGAAGTAGGTACTCCACACTCCACAGTGTATAAATAATTCAATAACCATTAATTCCATTGCAACTATCGCCTTTTTATAGACAGCTTGTCTGCTAAAGAGCAGAATTCCCCTGAAGCTGGTACAGGTAGTGACAGTGTTGGATGAGAGATGGTGGGGTATTGGCTAAATGCAATAGGTCATAGGTTCTGTGTTCCATTTCGTTGCTAAATAAATATTTATGTCGTTAGTTTGTATTGGCAGGATTACACAGCGTTTTGTGGTTCACATTACTATATTTGTGGAATCCATGATGTTGTTCATGTTCTAGTACTTGTACTCATTTTTATCGTGGCTGTTTGAATGGCGCCTTAGGATGTTTGCGGTGGGTCCACCGCTCCTAGTGGAAGATGTCGAAGCACAGTGTTCGATATTCCATCGATTCCCACTGATTCCCACCTTCGATACGTACGGGGGGTGAACCCTTTCATAGGCGATGGCATTGTTTGCCAAGTTTCCATCATTGAACCCGGTAAAACCAGTATTCTCTGATCGCCAGTTCTCTATATCATTTCGAAGGTAGAAGTTGTGCACAAGGATTCTATTCTCCAGGTCGTGGTTCGGGCGAATGCTAGCATTTACCTTGTACACATCCTCGAAAATAGTTCCAATAGCCTCCACCTTCTCCTGCGGATCTTCGATCTCAAAAAAGTCGTCATCATCGACAGCGTCCCTTGGATCTACTCGTATTCTTGCTGCTGTATGTAAGCGTTCATTGTTCGTTGTTCGGGGGATTTTCAGATACGGAAGGTCGTTGACATCGTTCCTCCGAAATATTTTATTAATCTGGGGGAACATACTCGGGTTATCATAGCTAGAATCTTGTTACCCCAGTGCAAATTAGTCGACCGCCTATAATTTGCTCTAGGAGGTTCGGCAAACCCCACAAGCGGACCAGTAGGGATGCAGTAAAGTGGGAAGGTTGTGATCCTTCTACTCCGGATCATAACTTCGCCGTAAGAAGAAGAAGAGAAGAAGTATTTGGATGTTCTTTATCAGCGATTTCAGCGTCCTAGCGTCCTAACCTCCGAGTTTTGTCTGTCAGTAAACTGCCTGTATAAGTATTTTTAGTCTTGTAAGCAGTCTACTTTTTTGTATGTGCAGTGCGTCGATTGTTGTATTGTGGAACACGTTGTCAGTTGGTCGATACCGAGGTATCGTACTGTCCATCTTTCGTTTGATTGTCTCGTCCATTTGTTTAAGGTACCTGTCAATCTCCTCGTTTGACAGATTCCTATTGGACGGGTAAAGCTAGTTCGAAGAGAGTGCTCTTGTCAATTCTCGGGAGAAGCGAGTCCAACGAGTCCTACTGTAGTTGTAGGAGTACATTTGAACAAACTCTTTCAATTCCGCAATTTCGTTGAGAATCGTTATTTCGGCACTAAGTTCGCAATGGACACTGTCATACACAAACGTGCGCAGACAGTTTATCGTTTGTCGGTCCGTTCGTCGAACAGCGGTAGATTCAGATAGAAGCTGTTTCTAGGAAACGACGGAAAGTCTGTGCCTTTTATTGATTATAGGTTATTATTCTCTCTTTCTTTCTTTCTTTGGATGACTGTACAGTCCAGGGTAGACCAGCACCTCAACCAACAGACCTCTCTCGCCAACTCGGCAAGTTGGTTGAGGTCATTTTCTAACTATGCGCTCCATTTAAGGTGGAGTTTTCCTCTGCTGCGTTGCCCATGCGTTCCACATGTCCTAATCGTCTTAGATCCTGAATTCGCACCTTTTTGAACAAGTCGATGCCGAAGTATATCACACTGATAATCTTCCTTTCAAATCAATCGAATGTGTCTTTTTGGTCCGCTTTTGTTAACGCCTATGCATCTGCTGCATTTATCAGAACTGGGATGATAATCTCGAAATTAAAGTATGACATTTTGTCCGATTAGATGATGTTGATAGCATTCAGTTCATTTGGTAGTCCATCAGCTCCTGCAGCCTTCTTTGATTTGAGCTTACATATTACTAATTTCACCTCCAATTGCTCGGGTGAATGAAAACGTTGGCCGTTATCGTCGAAGTTTAATGGTTTACTCTCTTTGCCTATATCTCCTTTCCAGATCTAATCTAAATCAGACCAATAATTTTCAGTAAAGTCTTTCAAAGACTTTTGGGATAAAAGCTTTTGCCTGTTAGTTCGTCGAGACATTTTTGGTTTGAAATACGAGTACTTTTACAAAAACTCCAGAATAATCACAAATTTTTGGTTTTGAACAGTATGTACATAATTGTAAGCACCACAAGTCAAAGGATTAACTGACAAAGGAAGAGTCTGGATTATAGACCTACCTTTCCCCATTTAGCAGTTTATTTGTCTTTTGTATCGAAGACCAAATGCATATGGTTCATCGACACCCAATAATTTTGATTACTTTCTCCATTCATCCAGTTTTTGTGGTGACCGTTGGAGTGTTTATCGTACAATGTTGGTTAGGGATGGCTAGCATGAAACTTTGCCAGGGATACTGCAGAGTTTTATTTAATTTGAACATCATTCGTCAAAGCATCTAAGTAGAATAGTTTAGCGAAAGAGGTAATGGCTCGGATGTACATATGTCGATTGGTGTGGTTATTCATATAGCGGCGTAAACCAGGGATCTTAGCCCTTGCCGAAAACTGTTCGTAATTGCACTTAGACCTCTTGATACTCTCAACATTTAGAGACTGAAGGTAAGATATCTCTAGTTAAATGGTACTGAGAGTGTATTGTAAAGCTGATGTTTGTTGCGACAACTCACTTGAAGATACAATATCCTTGCACGACAATAGCAAAAATGATGACTCAACTTTGCTGATTCTAAGAAACTATCCTAGGCAGTAAATAATTTAACACACAGAAGATACCTAGTTGACTTTTGGCGGCCCTTATAATCATAGTCATGAAAACTCCACTTTAAACTCCAAATTAATTAAAACTTTCGGTTGAATTCAAACCATTTGAACATTCCTCACACATGTCAAACTTCATAAATTGGATAACAAAAGTTACAAAATAACTAGACGTGTGCTGCAATTAACGTAGACACAGGTTGTCGTACAATATTTCCCATTCATAATTGGGTCAGAACCCTTAAAGTTGTTGACGGTTGTTTCGTGACACAAGCGGAACCCAACAAAATAAAAATTGTTTGACGGCAAAAGTTGTTCCCTGATATTCCCACTGTGGGCGTTCAATTGAATTTCTAACACAATTCCTTACATCCTTACAAGACGTTGTGGTCTCGCCCCCTTCGATTTATCATTGCTGTGTAAAATTCATGTCCATTCTGCACAACCAAGCAGAAAAAAAGCAACCACTCCTCTTTGTACTCAAAATCATCCTTAAGCATCCCTTCGGGGATGACACATTGAATTATTATTTTTTATTATTATTAAAGTGAGATCCACATCCAGTTCCAGTCTGTCGAAAGAACTTTTCCCACGAGGCGGTAGTGTTCAAATTTAATTCCATTCATGGTCCATGGACCCAAAATTTTTTTTTTAAAAAAAATAGATTCCTTTTCACAGGCAATTTCTTCTTTTTCTCTTTGCAGATCAAATGTCTTTGAAGTTCATGTCCTCGGCCGATGAATCATCAACATAACAGCGCAAGCAATAATTCGTAATTTTTTGGAGCAATCTATTTTTTTTTTTTTTCTCTGTAGATATACACTTGTATATATTTGTTATATAGCGGTAGTAAATTTTTTTTGTCGGAAAAAATGCAAACTGCTGTCGAATGTAATGGCAGCAATACCACGACCACTACCACGACTACGACCACACCCAACAGCAATATCATCGACAATAGCCATCAGCCGCAGCCACAGCAGCCTGAAAGTATTTTATTCAATCGCCTTTTAGCAGGAAAAATCAACAATAATAATACCAGTAACACCAATAGCAGTAGTAGTAGTAATAGTTTAAATAATCAATCCAATCAGAATAGTCATGAGACGTCCGTTAAAGCCATCGCTGCGCATTATGAGGAGTTCATCCTGGGTAGTCCTTCGAAGAGTGCTACGAAATCAAAGCCTTTATCTAGTTCATCGCAAACGCAAGTTATCTCAACTCAAATGCCGTCGGTGATAGCGACAACACCAACTTCAAATTCCACATATAATAGTTGTAATAGCAGCGAAGCATCAACACCAACAGGAACAACGACCATGTCGGGGACACAAAATCCTTCTCGAAGCGCATACACGAATGTGGCATCTATCACCAACACCATTGGCGATGACAACTACGATGAGTTGCTCCAGTGGAAGGACATGCCCAAGTATCTACAATTTAATCCGTATGTCCTGAAGGGATACCGTCCATTGCAAACATTCAAAGGATGTTTATTAAGCTTGTTCTACTGGCACAACGAAACTATTAACATTTTAACGCATGGTGAGTATATTTTATTTATGTTTCAGTAAAAGGACATTAATTCATTTGCACTCATACCCACCAGAAATACTGCGTGAGGATACATAAAACATTTTTTCATGCAAAGCTTATCCAAGTGGGGAATTTTGAACCGGGTCAGGGTTACTCGTATTTGATTTATTGTGGATTTAGTGTACGAGTATGTTAATAGATCGGAGATTTCTCCTTTTTTTTACGTTATCCTTAAAAAAAATGCAAGAGTCCTTTTTGACGGTTTACAAAATACTTTGTAAAAATAACAACAAAGTAGAGATTCCCATTTATGAAAGAATGTGAGGAGCATTCGATGAAATATCCTTGTGGTGGGGTGAGCCTTGTGGAGGCAATAAAATTCAGATGAAACAGAAGAGGAGTTTCTCTACAACTACTTTATCATAGTTTGTTTGCGTTTTAAGTGGGAAAATACATTTCATTGAGGCTGGCAGTTTGTGAATTTATGGCTGAATTGTTAGGTAAATGTATTTTGTTTGTTAGTCGCCAATATGTTTCCAATTTCGGTGGATGTAGTGAGTTGTGTTGTTCTGTTGAGGCTTACTGTTCCGAATAATTATGCTGTATAAACAACAGAATATAATTTAGTGCAATGCCGTCTTCTGTCCCCATTCCGACGTGATTAGATTAGGTTAGGTCAGGTAGATGGGTCAGCAACTTTTTTTTTTTTTTTTTTGATTGCCCCTGGTGGTGCAGGAATCTTCAAAAGATACCAATGGCCCGTACCATTGGTTATGCCCGATTCATATATCTGACCTGATGATTCATAAGCGTCGGCCAGTATATGCCTACGGGCTAAACCTCACCCCCCAGAGAGGCACTATGAGAACCGGCCGCTCGTGCTCATAGTAGTAGGAAATTCGTTCCTCTCATTTTTTCGTTTTGTGGTGACTACGACTAAGTTACCTTAACAAGTAGTTTACGCTTCTGTTGTGTTAATCGCGTTAGGTAGGTAGCTTTCCAGCGAAGGCACCTACTAATACCGTCATTACATGCAGTTTTCCCTTACTGCTACAGATCGTACGGTCTTGTTCTTTGTAGTCGGCGCTCGAGTTTTGTCACGTCCAGAGTACGGATTATTTCATTATTGCAATGATCATGAAGGCGAGTACTAAGTTTGTGAGCAAAGTTTGTTACTTCATCCCTCACGGTAGCAATTCCTAGATCTCTGTGAATATCACTATCCCTTATATACCATGGAGCATTCACAATTGCTCTTAGTATTTTGTTTTGGAATGTTTGCAGAACAGTCATATTGCTTGGCTTGGTACAACCCCAAAGTTGTATACCGTATGTCCAAGATGGTTTTAGCACTTGCTTATACAGAAGCAGTTTGTTGTTTATCTTTTTGTACGTAAAATTGACATGCGTTGACTTGGTCTCGTTAAGGACGATTCTCCAGGTCTTTATCCACTCGCATACTTTGTTTAAAGCTCGTTAGAGTTTTCCAGTTGATGATTCGACTGACTCATCTGTTGCGAGGATAGCTGTGTCGTCTGCGAACGTTGCTACGACAGTCCCTTCATCTTGTGGTATATCTCTTGTGTAGAGCAGGAACAGGATTGGGCCGAGAACGCTTCCTTGCGGAACACCGGCATGGATTTTTTTGAATTCCGAATATTCTGCCCCATAGGTAAGATTCCAATATTCTGTAGAATTTATCTGGTAAGATTACCCTTAGCTTATATCTCAGGCCTTCGTGCCATACCTTGTCAAACGCTTGGGTTACGTCGAGAAAAGCGGTAGAGCATATCTTTTTCCCTTCTAGAGCTTTTTCAATTTCATTTGTTATTCGATACACCTGATCGATTGTGGAATGTTTAACCCGAAACCCGAATTGATGATCCGGGATCAATCGCCTTTCTTCAATTACTGGGTGCAATCTTTTTAGCAGAAGTTTCTCAAAGACTTTAGATATTATCGGCAGAAGCGAAATGGGTCTATATGATTTCTTGTCGTCCGCACATTTCCCCGGTTTCGGAACCATTATTACTTCGGCGACTCAATGAAGCATTTATAATATAGAGTAACTTAACTAACGCTTTTTTCGGTAGCTCCTTCAAAACTTCGCCAGTGATTAAATCATATCCTGGAGCCTTGTTATTTTTCAGTTTTCTTATTGACATTCGAAGTTCGAACAGGGATACAGTTTTTAATTTAAAGTTTTCGGGTGCCGTATTTGTATTCGGATCTTCGATCAATGGTTGTCCATCGAATGGTTTGAACGTTTCCTCTAAATGTTCGGCAAATAATTCCGCTTTCTCTTTGTCTCCTTTTGCCCATTCGCCGATAGCTTTCCTTCAAGGCTTTCCATAGAGAGTAGTTTGGACACTTATCAGCGATCAAGCTCTCGAGGTAAGTAGAAGTCTCGCGATTTCTTAAGTCCTGCAGCACATTTTTTAGCTTGTTGCAAAGGTGGTTAAGATAAGTTTTATGTGGTGACGCGCGGGATTGTTGCCATCTCTTGCGCGCTCTTCTCTTTTCTCGTATGAGGTCTTCGATATCAGACTGGTATTTGACTTTGCTGTTCCGTGTTGCTGTTTTTCGAAAAGGGGTATTTTTCCATGCTGCGCACTGAATGGCTTCCACGAGCTGGTCAATTTCGTCTTCTATTTCAAGTGGTGTCTTTAGCGGCACATTTAGAGCAATATTTTCCTTGCAGTCTTTTCTGAAAACGTCCCAGTTTGTTTTGTTACTAGTTAACTTAAGCGGTCCTTCTGTTTTTGCTAGACTTCCACCGATTTTCTGAGTGACTGCTGAGTGGTCTGAGCATAAATCATAACATTCTTCTACTTCCGTTAGATTTTTAGTTAGTGCTTTTGCGATAAAGAAGTCGACGAGGTCAGGGATTTTATTATTGTCAGTTGGCCAATACGTTGGCTTTCCTGTCGAAAAAAAATTCCACACCACGTTTCATACTGGCTTTGTACAATAATCTGCCTTTCGTTGAATTACACCTTGAACCCCAGAAAGTGTGTTTCGCGTTAAAGTCACCACCGATGATAAAATTAGGCCCGAGTGAGTCAAAGAGGCGAACGAGGTCGTCGTCCACCAGCCTATATCCCGAAGGGAAGTAACACGATCCGATCCGGTAGATTTATTTTTACGGAAACTGAGCTTATTTGCATAGAATCCAGTTCTACTTTTATGTTTTCGGAGTGCTTAATGTATTCTTTAATGTACATAGAGGAACCGCCTCTCGCATTTTCCGAAGGATGATGAGCGTGATAATCACTGTAGCCTTTTATTCTGGGTCCAGGTCCTTTTTTTAAGTGGGTTTCCGATATCAAGCATATATCAATATTGTTTTTCCGTAAAAAGATTTCTAATTCGTCTATTTTTGTCAGAATGCCGTTTGCATTCCACGTTAGTATCTTTAGCAGCTGTTTCAACTGCAACAACAGCAACTGCTCATGTCGACCACAAGTTGGGTCCGTTTTGCTCACTTTTTATAATTCATGGATCCACCAAGACGATTGATATGAACCACGAAGGAGTGACTATCTTCTGTCGGCAAAGGAGGAATATTCGAACAGCAGGTAATCAACAAATTCAATTCCTCCTACGTCCATGCAGTAGTCATTGTAGATTACACAGAATCAAGTATTGGTTTCCACTTCATTCAATCTTAGTGCAGTTGTTGTAGCACACGCCGTCATGTTCAAGCCATTTACTCGTACATCATACATTTTTAAAATTTCGTCAACCAGAAGTATCAATATAAGTACGAGTAAGTGTCGTGTCTTCCAGGGTTAAGCTTATCATTTTAGACCTTGGCGCGCTACTTGCAGTCTGGTTAGCGTCTGTACCTATATTGTTAAATTTCCCCTCGGTAATGGGAAAAGGTCCTAGGGTTAATTGCTTATGCTTTTCTGTGACAATACTCCATGAAAAACCAAATCCACCGATCTAACTCATATACGCACGCTGCGATTAAGATCTCACCAAAAAGACTGTCGTTAGAATCCTTTAACTATTGGGCCATAAAAAAGACTGAAATATAAAAGTGCGCCAACTGTTCAACTTGTCACAATGCCTTTCCAAATAAAATTTGCAACATGTCTAAGTCTATTTACGACATAAAAATAAATTTTGCCAAGTGTACAATTATTGTGTTCCTATTATTATTGGGAGCCAAATTAGAGGGGAGTACAAATGCTCTTAAGTTGTTTCGTTTAAATAAGGTGGAGAAAGGCGGTGAACTACCGTGCACCTTGGTACGTAGATAGTTATCATCATCACATGTCTTAAGTCAACATTTATCAAGAGTTTCAGTGTTTTAAGCAGAAGGGAAGATAAACTGATCGATCACCTTTTCTGGCTATGCGAGTGAAAATGACACGCACAGTTAGCTATTTCCATTCCTGGTGCCTTATATGGAGGAAATGATTTAACTGCCGGAGCTATATTGTCTTGCGAGTTGTAATCGCCATTTCTGTCGTAGGATCCGGAATTGGTTGATCAGCAAAGAAAACTTTTGTCCACTTATCATATATCCAGTATCTCTTCTTACAAGTTAGTCCAGAGGCTGCTTTATACCCGACTACTGCAAAGACGAAAGAGGGTTACGTATGTCTTTTTCATTTGTAAATATGTACAAGATGGCGCAAAAGTCATCACTCTATCGGAAGATGCAGTCATTTTTGCAAATGGCGTCTTATGTCATCGCGACTTTGACATTTGTGAAGTAAACAGAAGCAAAATACACGTAGACAAACCATAGATTATCAGTACTCTTCAAGAACGCGTAATAATCGTGTCAATGTTTTTGACATATAATCGGTCGGTGGTTTTGGCTCAACGTGAAATTCGTCATCGATTCCCTGGTCGTTTGGCACCAACTGGGCAAACACTGCGGCGTTGAGCCGATCTCCTCGACAAGACTTGTTCAAAACGGGACAGTATCGGACTAGGCTAGCCCCGGAGCAGCCGTTCGGTTGAGAATATCACTGCTGTGGCTGTAGATATCCAAGAAGACCCTCAAACATCAATTAGATAACGGGCCAAGCAATTGGGCGCTACAGAACCACGATCAACGCCTTCTTGCTACCGCAAATTGGCGAGTTGGGTTTGGAGAACATGTGGTTCCAGCAGGATGGTGTAACCACATATACAGCGAACGGGGAGTAGGACAGAATCCCGAAAAACATAATCCCGAAAACCCAAAATACCGAAAACCCAAAATTCCGAAAATCCACAATCCCGAAAGGCCAAATTCCCGAAAATGAAAGTGAACACCTCGCACCCACTCCAAATCTTACAGTGACCCCAAGCAGGGGGGTTGCAGGGAGGCAGCACCCCCATACATATTCTACTGTTTATGCATTGTGTATATAATATATATTTGAACATTTGACAAATTTTTAATTTTATATAATATTTCGAGATTTAGTTTTCGGGATTTTGGCCTTTGGGGATTTTGTATTTTCGGGATTTCAGTTTTCGGGATTTTGACCCCAACCCCAGCGAACGACAGTAAATATTTTGCAGCAAGCGTTTCCCGACCGCTTAATCTCTCGTTTTGGCGACTTGCACTAGCCTGTAAGGTCGCCACTGTTCCAGACTTTTTTCTTTTCAATACGAACAAGCCACAGACCATGGCGGTTCTAATGAAGAATATTCGACAAGAAGTTGTGAATTTATCGCCAGAAGTTTTGAGAAAAGTCATGGAAAATGCTATGGAACGAGCCCGAATGCGCATAAACTCTGACGGCAGCCACTTAACTGAACGTCCAAATAAACATAATAAACAAACAGAACTAATTCCTTTTTTTCAAACCAAGTTACTGCCTTAGGAAACCGAGTGAGGACTTTTCCGCCGTCTTGTGTATATGTATTTACAGTTGACTCCGCCTAACAGAAATGAAAAAAATACCACTAATCAGTTTTTAGTTAACCGAGTTTTTCATTTATGCGAATACCGGATAATTGAAGAGAAATTTTCAACAAAGAATTATATTAATAAATGCTCAGGAGTTTTAGGTTTTCATCTCGAAAATTAAGGTATGGCCAACAACTTACAAAGATATCTGAACAACTAAAAGCACCTTGATTTCCCGGCGAAACTTGTCTTTTTCCTGAAATTTACCTAATTGTGGCTGAGAAATTCCTCATTATTATTGGCCAGATATACATTCTGCAAGTGTGCGAAGTTTCAGCTTCCTAGGTAACCAGGGGGATTTTTGAGGGCTACAGCAAGACACATGTGTATGTAGTATAATATATAAGGCCGAAAAATTAGAAAATAGTGTACCTAGTTAGGTTAGATATACGTTTATTGTAACACCCTGTATTTATAAAATCAAAACGTTTTTTTTAACTTCGCATGGTGATTGCCATAAGCCTGCTCGCACGCGGGGGTAGACTTATGTGATCATACCGGTAAGTGATTGAAGTCGCGATTTTGCCTCTGATGTGTATCTTCTCATGTTTCGCACACAGTGCTACGCAAGTGTAACTACAGTTTCTGGTTCCAAACATAAATAATAACTTTTCACTGGCTTTGGCAATGATCAACGATGTACTGTTCTGGTTGTCCGGGTGAAAACTTGATTGTGTAGAAAACAACTTAGTCTCCTGCAATATATTACGGAAGCCTCGCAAAACGGTCAGCAAAGTATAGTCATGAATGCCGGCTGACATTGTTATTTTATTGTTTTAATTAATTTCGGGCGAGACAAAAGAATTTGTATGCGTTTCCCATGTTTGCATGTAAATGGTTATTCATTTCGAGGTTGGGAATGGGTTCACAACCCTGCCGATTGGCATCTGTCATCAATAGTGACAGGTAGTTAGTTCTTGCCTTGCTCAATGCATTCAAATTGTTGCCTGCTGACCATACGGTAAATTATCAAGTTGACCACTATTTTTCGAAGAAAATTTTCTTAAGCGATGAGGCCCATCTTGCTCGGCGGCTACGTAAATACACAAAATTGTAGAATTTTTGGTTCTGAGAATCCAAATGTGATCGTTGAGAGGCCATTGCATCCACCACGAATGACAGTTCGGTGCGCGCTGTGGACTGGCTGCGTAATTGACCGTATTTTTTTTGAAAACGATGAAGGTTTTTGCTATGGGTAAAAATGATAACCAACGTTTTTCGGCATGAGATTGAAAGCATTGATACGAACGATATGTGGCTCTAACACGACGGGGCTATGTGCCACACAACACAGGCAAATTTAGCTCTAATGCATGAAAAGTTCCCCGTGAAGTTGTGACCGCAATACAGTCAGAAATGTGCCGAAAACTCATAGAAAATTATCTCACAAGAATCGAAGTTTTTAAAAACTTCCGTGGCGTTCATTTAACCGATGTTGTATTCAATATATATTGGTATAGTCCAAAATTTAGAACATTTTTTTTTATTTTATTTTATTTTATTTAAATTTAAAATCCTAAAGCACAAAATTTCCAAATCCCGGAGCACTCTGACTTAATTTGCGGTCCATTCTATTTACTACCAGATAGAAACCCCTTTTTGGTGTAGAGTTGGAGAAACTTAGATTTTATTCATTTCCCTTTTATTCGCCGTGGCTGTTCCCGTTCGGGCCCTAAACTGCATAGCCCGGGTCACAAGCAAATACACTATCCACTACACCGTGGCCGCTACGCATGCTTTACTTACGAGTACTAGTGTCTTAACGGCTTGGCCGATTTTTACAAAAAAAGGTATTAAACTATTCGTCTTACTACCACGAGTGAGAATAAATATTCGACTGTTCGAAAAAATCAAGATAACAGTTCAAAAGTTATGAGGTTCTTTCAGACAGACGGACAGACGGACAGACGGACAGGCGGACAGGCGGACAAACAGACAACTGACTCTCACTATAAAGGGTGCATTTTTACTTCTTTATTACCTTATAAGTACCGGAATCAATCTATTTGCTTACTCTTTTATATAATATTACTAACATCTTTTCAATGGTTAACCTCTATGCGATTACAAATAAAAACGCATAAAAAGGGTTTAGTAATGCTGGTGGCAAACACTTTTTCTTCAAATTATTTTCTAAGAAGTGGGGTGTACATATAATGCCGATTCAATATATTGTAGTCTTATTTGTAGTAAGCCTACCAAATCCTATAGCCTACCAGCAGGGTTACGAGGCTAAGAAAGAGGCAACAACATTTTATCCGTTTAAAGTTTTAATAACGCTCTTTTGCTGCACGTGCACTGTGAATGGTAAATATACAAAAAGTTGAACATTATATTTTATATATTTGTGTTGGAAGTTGCACTTTCTGGCATAGATGTTCACACGAGACAGTCGGACATTTCATGTGGTACAACCTTTTATTTGATACCCATATTGTATTTATACCTATATATGCATATATATTTTTTTTTCAATTTCACTCTAACCTCCAAAACTTTATTGTTTTTCCACTTTTCCAAAATGTTTCTCTAGAGCCAAGTGCGGTTAGTAAAACTCAACTCTAGTCCAAATTTTAGTCCTCTAGGTCTAACTGTTCAAAAGTTATGAGGATGTTACAGACAGACGGACGGACAGACAACAGACTCTAACTATAAGGGAGCCGTTCTCACTTTTTGAGTATCGGAATCCTGGAAAGGGGCAAATTTGGCTAACGGTCCTGCTACCAGGACCGGTCTCCATTATGTCTAGCGTAGAGTAGTAGAACAGAAAAATTGTAAATCAGTATAACTTATGCTCTGTCGCGAACAACTGGTGGTTAATGGTCCCACGTTGTATTTATGTACCTTAGCGTGTATAAGTCCCACCAGTGTCCACCACCTTCTTTTCCACAGCATTCTTAACAGTTTCGTGCGTATTGTTATCAAAGGACCATTCTATGCACAGAAAGGCGTCTATGGTTTTTTTTTTGCTACTAGTACTGCATTCCACGTATAGAGTCCATTAGCTGATGCAGACTACTCTCCGTAGGTTTATTTGGCAGGGACGTATATCGATAGAGGGGTGCTACTGCAGGAATGAGGTGCGAAAGTTTTAACAAAAGGTAAAAAGAACAGTCAAGGCTACCAAGCTCGAACTGAAGCCTGCAAAGATCAACAAGGGAACATACTCGTAGAATCGCAGTCGGTGCTGAATATTTGGGAGAACCGCTTCTGCTAAACGGTGATGACGACCAACATTCCCCTGTCAGACAGGATGAGCCATTCAATATTCACAGTAACAGATAATACTAATTTTAGGACACGGGCGTTTTGAGGAAAGGGGAAGAGACAGAGAGAAAGATAGATTGGTGTAGTTGGTTTGAAACTCAGGTGGTATTAAGTTTCAGTGAACTCCAAGGGTGGCTGTCCAGATAACTGGTTTGTTTTTGCTTTTGTCGTTGCTCATGATTCACAGTATTTTTTTCCGTCACGATAAAGTTGCATTTTAACCATATGGCCGCCCTACTGCCAGTGTTATGCCTTCGCAGTAGAGTTGACATAAGCTTTCGCAATTGATCGACTTTTTATTTATTTCATGCGAAATAAATTGATGATTATTGACATCAGGATTCGAACCGTGAACCTGTAGTATGACAAGCGATGATGTTACCACTCATCTGTAAAATCTGGTTTTATGAAAGCATGTCCGATGAATAGAATCTGAGCATCGTTGCCCGATCCTGAAGAAAGGGAAGGAAACCCTCTGAACTTGCAGCCCTTCTCATTTTCCTGGATTTCTTTTTCATCCCCTTGCATGTCCAATGTTGAACGTGGCACCGTCCGCTATTTTATTTCTTCAACCAGATTCATTTACAACAATCAAAACAAAGAATTATTATACAAAAACCAAAAACTGCTCATTTACTATAATGAGATTATGAGGATTATTTTCTTTTTTTCTTAACATTTTCTATGCTTTGCTCTTTTCCGGTGAAGAAGAGACGAAGAGTAATTGCTGAAAACACAAAATCAATGCGAAACTACCCTCGATATAACTTTTTATGTCCACATTTCCATTAATACGACAATAGTTCGATAGTAGTTTCACAATTTGCTAAAACGAAAGAATTTGAAAAAAAAAAAAAAAAACAATGTGAAAATGCATTGACATTGGCATTGCCATTGGGGATGGCGAGGGTAACTATTTACTCGTACATTTAAAAACTTTTTGCGGTTTAACCAACAATCCACAAAGAAGTGCAACCAAATGGAACTAAATTTCAATAAAAGTTTCTCCTATGGATATAAGAGACATAAGAAAGTTTGGGACAATATTTTCGAACTATGATTTTTGAAAAAAAGGATTTTGATAGTAGAAAAATATGGACGTCGGTTCCTCTTAGTTTGGCATATTTTTTTCTTTTTGTAAATTCTTAGAGTCAATCGTATTTATTCAAAATATCAAAATACATGGTTTTTCAATAGAACACAGAATAATTTAGATATCGGGCTGATATCGTGTCAAATTTAAGTATAAAAATTCGATCTCGTTCATATGACCACCGCGAGCACGTTTGCAGCGATCGATTCTTTGCAGCCAATATTCCACCACTCTTCCACACATATCGGCCGGAACTTTGACAATTTCGCGTTCGATATAGTTCCTGAGATCCTCTAACGTTGTTGGCTTGTTGGCATAAACCAATCCCATAAAAATAAATCCATCGGCGTTAAATTGCATGAGCCAGCTAGCCATACGACCGGACCATTTCTCGAGATTACACGATTACCGAACTTTATCTTCAATAGATCAATTGTTTGACCAGCTGTGTGGCATATGGCACTATCTTGTTGGAACCACATATCACTGATGTCAAGTCCATACAATTCTGGCCAAACATATTCTTCCAACATAGCACGATAGCGAACTCCATTCACAGTAACATGGCGATCATTTTCATGGACGAACAAATACGGTCCAATCACACCTACGGCATGAAATCCACACCACATGGTCACTTTTTGTGGATGCAATGGAGTCTCATGAAGCACATGTGGGTTTAACGCATATTTTGCTTATTGACAAAGCCATTAAGCCAAAAATGATCTTCATCGCTGAAGATGATTTTTCGATAAAATCCAGGATTTTCTTCAAACTTTTGCAAAGGCCAATCGGAGAAGGTTCGGCTGGCTTTTCAAATGATCAAGAGGATTCAGTTCTTGAGTTAATTTGATCTTGTCAGGGTGTAGGTCAAGATCTTTACGCGTAATTCGCAACATTGTGGACTGAGAGATTCCAAATTCCTGTGAACGGCGTGGAATCGACTGATTTGGCTTATTTTTAACTGATGCACTTACGGCTGTGATATTTTCGGCACTTCGACCGGTGCGTTGTCTCACTGACACAGGACCACTCAATAGTGAATATATTGACTGGAATGACAGATGCCTGTCTGTTGTGACAATTATTACAACCGAAAATTGGAGTAAGTGCTCTTAAAGTTGCGACCACCAACTCAGAATTTCGGTAGTAATTTTTAATAATTTCCAAACGTTGCTCGGTCGTGAACTTCACCACAATAAAAATGTAAACTTCAATTGACGTTTCGACATTGACAAATCATAAAAAAAGATTAAGAGTGCATTTTACAAAATTGTTATGTCCCTATTGAAAAACCCTTTATATACAATATTTATTTATTCTAAGCTTAATACAACCTGAGAGCCTTAAAAACTAAACTAAAGGGGAAGATAAATAGATATCAGGTCTGGAGGAGGGCGTATTATTAGAAGGTGCAAGGCATTCCGTAGTGAGATTTTGCTTCTGTTGAAATCAAAGATGGATAGCGAATTATTTGCATTACACAGCATTCCAGACATAGGTTTGTGTTAACCATAATTGGTGCGGTGAGTGACAATACGAAAGTGAGGTACAGACCTTAGATTGCGGGAATCTAAATTGAAGGAAATCATTTGTAACAGGACGGGACAATCAATGTTTTCTGCTGTCAACTGATGCACAAAGAGTATATCGGCAATATCAGGATGAATTTCCAACGATTGTAAATTAACCAGTCTCAGACGATCCTCGTAAGTTATAGTAAACAGTCCAAAAAAGACCGCGTAAAGCAAATCGGATGAGTCTCAATTTTTTTTGATATGGACATCTTATAAAGGCGACAATACTTGATTAGCATAGTCGAGAATAGGGCTTACAAAAGTAATGTAGAGGAACTTTGTAACATAAGTATCCGAAAATTCCTTAGACGAGCGTTTGTAGGTAGGACAAAAATCAATGGTCGGTCTGAGATGGCTACCTTGAGGGACCACCGAAATTACTATAATAGGATCAGATACTGAAGATCCAAAACGGATTTTGTTTTGGCGCTCATTGAGATGCGATTGAAAACATTAAGCTTTAGCTTAGGTATTGTGTCAAAAGCTTTACTAAAGTCTGTGGCAACAACATCAATTTCATTACCATCCTTCAATTCGCAGAGTGTATTTGACTCAAATTTTGTTAAGATAGTGGTTGTCGATCTGCCCTTAAGGAATCCGTGCTGCTTAGTAGAAAAGATTGACTTGCAGTGAAAGAACATTGCATCATACATCATGCCCTCAAAGAGCTTGAGAGTTTAGAAATGGGCCGATAGTTAGATACTTCACTTGATTTGAATACCTTTTATAGCATAGGTTCAAGTGGCTGCCTGCGCCCTTAGCACAGACACACTTAGACCAGAGTAGGTACATTGTTATACCACATACTCAGGGGATTTCTCCTGTCCTACCTTAGAACCAATTGGAGTTTCTAATGAAAAGATGGAGGTTCCTAACATTCGTGTTTTCTAGTTCACAGAGGCTGTCATAGAAGTAAGCTACCAAGTAAAGCCTTCTTCAGAGAGAACCGGATAAGTGCAGAGGAGAGGGAGAGTTGTTTCCTCCTCCTTCTTGTCCCTACAACTTCTACAGAAAGCTTTAGAGAAAAAACAAGGCCTTTTGACGTGCCTTCCAATGAGGCAGTGTCATGTAACGACACCTATTGTTGTGTCAATATGCTTCCTGCTAAGAGAGACCAACCTCTTCGAGCGTTTCTGATCCAGCTGAGGCCAAATCTGTCTAGTGACATAACACTTAATGCCAGTCTCTCACCTGAAGCTGGTCTCCTTCATAGCATTTAGCTTGAGCAATTGCTTACATGAAGTGAGAAGCATGCCGAAATTCTCCTTCTCCGGGGGGAAACCACCAGCCCTACAGTTCTCTGGAATATCCCCTATCCCCCGCACAGGTGAATGTTGAATTGCTCTGCCATCTCATTAAGAGAGGAGTGGCAGTCTAGAGGGACCTTTAGTGTGGACGAGATCGATTCCAGAAATTTTATATCTTTAGCAGATATTACATTAAATTTCAGCCAAGATAGAGCTTCTTTGATCGCCATTATCTCCGCCTGAAAAACGCTACAATGGCTAACGTTTAGCCTGTCGGAGGAAACCCAGCCACCCACCTCATCGATTGTCTCCGAACCATCCGTAAAGAAGTGTAATGATGCTTTGTCCGAGGTCACGTCTCTCTCCCAGTCTAGTCTAGATGGGATAGTGGCCCGGAAGTTTTTATTGAAAGAGAACCTTGGGTACATGCTCCCCGTGTTCGTGTTTTCTGGCATGAATTCTAGGTTATGGACAATTGTGGAGTGGCCTGTGTATATGCTGGACCACTATGAGGTGGCATTTGCTTGCCAAAGAGGTCTAGTGGTGTCAGATAGAATAGAACACATGCTGATCTCTGTATTTTCCCTAGTTGTTTGTGGTGTATAGCTTTAGAGAGAGCTGACCACTAAACGATTACGCCGTACATAAGTATGGGACATTAGGCTTCACTTCTCATTGGGAAAACACACATTTGTCTTCCAGGCAGAAATATATGCAATTCTAATGTCAAGTGGAAGGGGCAAAGTATCTGCGTGTGTAGTGATAGTCAGTCTGCGCTTAATGCCTTGCTTAATCACTTCCAAAATAGTTCGAGAATGCAAAGCATCCTTGAATTCGGTCGGAAGGCTGAACTCACTGAATCTTATTTGGGTCCCAGGATACAAAGGGATAACAGGAAATGAGATTTCTTACGAGCTTTTTGCACGTGATAAAGGGGATATGAATACCCTTGTACTCATTTTTAGGACACGGGCGTTTTTTGTGGAAAGGGGGAGAGACAGAGAGAAAGATAGATTGGTGTAGTTGGTTTGAAACTCAGGTAGTAGTTAAGTTTCAGTGAACTCCAAGGGTGGCTGTTCAGATAACTGGGGAGTATTTTTTTTTTCGCTGTTATTGTCGTTGCTTATGATTCACAGTATTTTTTTCCGTCCTCCTGATGTCATCATCACGATCAAGTTGCATCTTAACCATATGACCACCCTACTGCCAGTGTTATGTCTTCACAGTAGAGTGGTCTTAGCCTTCGCAAGTGATCGACTTTTTTATTTATAGATGATTCTTGACATCAGGATTCGAACCGTAAACCAACAGCGTGACAAGCGATGATGTTACCACTACACTACGGCTTGTTAGACAAGGTTTAGAAGAAAAATTTCTCTTGACCTAAACCCACGTTGGGTTTGCCAGCGTCCTCGGTTAAGGCTTATATTGAAGACTGGGTTTTCAGTGAACACAATCGAAGGTGGCATGACTCTCCAGGATGCAGGCAGACTATACGAATGGTCCTCGTCATCTGTAAGAAATCCGCTGCAGAAAAGACAGCAGAAAACTCACTAGCACCTCCATATGCTGAGCGCTACCCCTGTCTGCGAGTCCTGTAGAGAGGGCGACGACACTGCGGAACACTTCCTATATGATTGACCTGCCGGATCAGGTGGCCGATTTTTGGTGCTGATGTGGTGAGTGCTGATGATCTAAGCTCTTCATCACTGAAGCGTCTACTTGTCTTTTTACAAAAGACGAAAAAAACACATTAAAATAGGGTTCTCTGCCTGGTTGTGCAATGGACCTGTTTTTGAGTCTGAGTACTACAGTAGGGTGTACCCGAACTGACAAAAAAAAAAAAAAAAAAATGGGCCTGATAGCAGATAAATAGAGCCAGTAATTTATGCGAGGTTGCATTCCCCACTTCTTACCAATGGCCTTCTTCCACACGAGTATAAAACTAAGATAGTCTTCAAGATTGAGAAAATTGGTCATTCTCAATATTGCAACACCTTTGTAGTAAAAAAAATCCAAAAGAATGGAATAACAAACTTTAAACACACGATCCCAGATTTATTTCTATTAATCAACCCAAATATAAAAGGACATCTGTTAGTATAGATAAACTATGTAGGTATACATCCAATAATCTTAGAAAACTATTGCAACGTAAATCAAATTTTCTTTCTTCCAAAAAAAAAAAAAAACTGCAAGGAAATAAAAGAAGAATTTGAAATTTTTTCTTTTGTCGTCCTCTGTGACTGCTTTCTATTGTAGGACTGGCAGAAATTTAATTCACAATGATAAAAGGAGAAAGTGCCAGTGCACACAAGTTGACATGAGTAATATGAAAAAAGTTTTTCAATTTGGAAAATTTTCAATTGGAAATTTAATTCCCTCGCAGAGCCCGAAAACGTTAATTCGATTATTTCGAATTGTTTTTTTTTTTTTTTTTCATTGATGCATAGTTTACTAAAAGCTCCAATTTGATGCATTTCCATGAGCAAATTGGATTATATCCTTCGGGATATGCTATGATGCTGCAATTTGTTATGTACGAGTACATAATACCAAAATTACGTTGTAATAATTTAAAAGGGTGTAATGAATTGAAATCAATTATCACAGCAGTGGGTGATAAACAGAAATGTAGTTTTGAAATGCAATTGATACAGGAAGCTTTAAGTCTTGAATTTTAGTGTTATTGAATTGAGTGAGGGCATTTTTAAAACTTTCGGTTTCGCTGACGTTCTGAGACGGAGTGTTGATGTTTATCCTTACTTAGTTAAGATTACGCTACACTCCGGAGTAGACCTGGTCTCTTCAACGAACAAGCGTTTCCAGCCAGCTCGATTTTGTCGCCGCCTCTAGTTTTGCACACGAAGTTAGTTGAGGTCTTTTTTCACTCTTGTCAGGTCTTCCTTTAATGCGGGATGGATTCGAAAACTCTTCGGCATAGAGCGTTGGTGTCTATTCGCTTTACATGTCCTTATCATATCAGACGACCAATTCAAACACTGTACAACTGGAATAGTTCATTGTTATATCTTCTCCTCCATTTTCCGTCGATACAAATGGGACCAAAAATATACTGTGCATTGAGTCCAAATTTGGGGTTATTGTTTTTTTGAAAAAGTTGAAAAATTCCTTAGATACTTTCTGAAGCGAATCTTGCGCGAGTTCCAACATGTACACCAAACTATATGCTGCATTTGAAAACTGGAGTCCCACCACGTTTTTTTAGATACCCTAAAGCTGCATGCGGATTACATTGTAAAAGTTGTGGAGATGGTAGAAGGAAGACTGCCGAGGATTATACTGAAACATATGAGTATAATAGCGACAAGAGGGCATTTGCCTCAAAAGTGGGAGGAGTTGGCGACAAATTATGGCATGAACTTAAATAGGGGATATGGAACTTTTAATGTTAAAAACTATATTTACCAATATTTTGAAAAAAATAGGCAATGCAATGTATGACAGATTTATAGCTGAAGCACATTCATCGCAGCATAGGCTCATTTATAGTAGGCTGATTTTAACTTAATTGAAAACGCTTCTAATTCCTGCTTAAATCGCTATTCTTTGCGTATTTTTTTTTCCCGAGGGTTGGTGAAAAATCTTCCATAGACACTATGAGGATAGCAAGCGCGTGCTTATAGTAGTGTCAGATTCTTACTGATTAAAAAAACACCACCCTGCGATTTAATTTGTTATATATTGCAACTAAGAAGGACCTTATCAAGCAATTTTTCTATCATGAAAAAAAAAAAACTCTTTTGGCAGGTTACTTTCCACTGAAACATCCTGCATGTTCCGCAATCTAGGCGCCATTGATTCCTATCTCGCCAAGTCGAAAGGTTTCGTCCTTTGTAGTCGGCGCAATAAATTGCTTTCATCCAGAATTTGTAGGATTGTATTGTTGACATGTCCGATTAGTCGGTTTCTATGCTTTCTCGCGAAGCTTCTAATTTCAGCTTCGATTGTCGGAATTTCGAGATCCCTGTGGATATCATCGTTTCTAGTATACCACGGTGCGTGGACAATTTCTCTTAGCACTTTATTTTGAAAATTTTGTAAAATATTGGCGTTTGTTTTCTTGGTACAGCCCCAAAGTTGTATACCGTAAGTCCACACCGGGTTTAGCACTTGCTTGTATAAAAGCAGTTTGTTCTCAGTACTGAGCTGGGAGTGATTTCCGAGCAGCCAGTTCTTTTCATCTCTGCATATGATAAGTACAATATTTAAACTTAGAGGAGAACTAACAAATCTCTATTGTATTCCACATCGGTCCGATCTTCCAATTTTATGTGACCTGTGCACCCTTAAAGAAAGGGGGGATGTACACCATTTCATCGGACGATGTCCCATTTTAAGAAAATTTTGTCTGAGATACATTGGAGTCATTTCGCTGCCGGACCTAGGTAGATGAGGTAATTAACTTAACGTATTGAACGGTAGTCATGGGTTGTTAGTCTTATACATCTACTCGTACACAACAGCTGCAACCTGCTACAGAGCGCGTATTTTGGAAGGCGATTTTTGATCACAATTAACTATGTACTTTATTATAGCTAAATTGTCAATCGGGTGGACGACCTTAAGCCATACCATAAACAACTATGTATACTCTGTTTGTAAATTGTACGAAGTTAATAAAAAGTCTATCTAATCTAATCTATCTACTACTGCTAACAAAAGCAATGTCTACTGTCAGAGAATATCGCCCCATATCGGTCTTATCATTCCTGTCGAAATTTTTGGAAAAGTTAGCAAGCTGCCAAATTGTTAACCATTTAAGTGAATACAATCTTCAATCATAGTAGAACTTGAGTCAGAAAATGTATAGAGATACATCACTAGTACTGAGACTGTCACATAAACTAATCAACTTTTTTAACTTTGATACTACTGCGCTGAAGTTGGAAATATGTAAAATTTTGTAGAAATCAATGCGAGAGTACCACAGGGATCAGTCTTTGGACCATTGTTCTTTACTTCTTTTGCAATTTTAAAATCTATATAGCCTTTGGGCTTATCTGAAAACGAAGCTGTTCGAACAAACGAAGATTTATTGCTTGTCGTCCATTGAGCAGGGATACTCGTACACTTACCTCAGTAGTTTCAACAAGGTTTTAACCCTTATTGTAGATGGGGCATACGCATTTATAGCTGATGTTCCAATCATCGGCCACACTTTCATCCTAACTAATGGAAATTTTTTCTCAATGCCATCCCTTCGTACCACAAATTGGCTGCGCTCTAAATTTAAGGCCAGCAGGCAGTTGCTCGGCTCTTTCGATCGCTACACTCTTCGATTTCATTAAGCTGGAACACTGCGTCATCTATTTTCTATTTTCACAGAATTCTTGTTTTTTTTTTGCTTCAATCGTCGGGCTCTATGTTCCTTCATATTCTCTCCTATTTTATGTTGTTCCTTGCATGCATCTAGCTATTCCAGGTATGGTTAGGCGTCCAAAGTTAAATTTGTTTTTTCTGGCATTTGCTTCTCACCGGACAACAATAGATCTCTGAATTGAGTTGCTACCAGACTTACTCTCCTGAAGTATGTTAGATGTGTGGCTTACATCAACTAGAACGTGGTTTTGGTTGGCGACTCTACGAATTGTAGACAATCAGACTGCTTTCTCTTGCCAGATGCTGCTGCATCTATTAGCTGGTGGTTGATCTTTGTTGTAGTGGGGTTGATGCTGTGCTTTCCAAATAACATGACAAAACTATTTGTCTCCCAGAAAGTCCCCGAGTATGTTAGAATCAAAAGAGCTCTTAGGTGCCTTCAGGAGATAATAAAAATGCTATTTGATAAGTATGTCTTTCGTCTCGTCGGTGAATGTATCACAGCCAGTTGATCACTTTTCGGCTTACTGCCAGAACTTAAGCGTGAAGCGATATGTGAAGCTGAAGTTACTTTACTCATACTTCGCGTCATTGATTTTGTGTATATTTCAACTCACTAAAAAGTAGACACCCAGGTGTGAAGATTGTCTTGTGGCTATAATGGCTTTTCGGCTTAGGAAAACGGTCAGAGCAAAGACAGAATCTTTGAGACCAATTATTTGTTCTTATAAGCTAAAAGGTAGTTTCATAACCGCAAAACATTTCTGAGTTCCCCTAAACAAGAGTTAAGGCAGAACAAGAGTTCGACGGGAACCTGCAAACCTCAGGTTTGGTGCAAATTTTAAGTTTTTTTTTTTAGAATCGGATTCTATCCAACAGCTGTTAGGGCAATTCGCTCTCTGGATTGTTTCTCGTGTGCCGTCAATGTTAGAGTCCCGCATTATCAGGGGAAGAGACTTAAATGAAAACTGGGTGAGCAGGAGAAGAAAAGTTGCTTTTAGATTCACTTTCAAATACAGACAATTCAGATGTGAACCAGCTACCGTAGCTACTCGGATTTCCAGCCAAATATGGCAGTACTCGTAAGTCATATGTAAAATAGTTCGTAGAATGTATGTATAGGAACTACATACTCGTAGTACCCAGATTTTGGGAAGTAGATTACGTATAAATAAAATCAAACTCCTTCCAGAGGGTCAAGTTCGATTATCTCATTCTTCAGAGAGATTCCAATAAAATTGTTAATGCCTCTCCATTCCAGGTTAAGGATCACAAACATATTCCTAGTTTATTTTTATTACATTTTAAGCGTATGTCCTTGATTGCCACTACCCTTAGTTCCTATACATTCTCATTTGTATTAGTGTCTTTTGCCTTTCAGTTGCGGGATATTGTAATCATCAGCCCTTCAAATCGGACATGTATTCCACCACACACAATTGTTATTTATTTCATTCATTTTTCCACTATGTATAGGTATATCCACGCACTATATGTATCTCCTTCAACACCCACTAAATCTACCACCACATGCGGTTAACATCGTAAAGTGAAAAGTGACTTTTTGGGTTTATGACCACTCGACCGTTTAACCCAGTGGACAGGACATCCAATGTTCGACTTTACGATTGTCAACATCATGGCTCCTACCTCAAGATAAACCAAAAAAAAAAAAAACATTTTAGTGATAATAACTATGATGTTGCACCGGGCAACTTAAGACGTCACAACGAATCCACTTCTTCTCTAAAGCTCATGTTTAATGAATCATAAAAAAGGATGATCCGGCTGCTCACAGAGGTGGTGGTTAGTTGTGTAATGAGGATTTTTGACCACAATTTTATGATTATTACAAATTAGAGAGTATATTTAATGCATCATTATATTTTATACAGTTTTGTCAAATTAATTAGTTCTGTAGAATTTTGTGATTTGGGAATTCAGCTTCAGTGTTAGGCATTGTATTTATTAATTGACTTTTTGTTTCATCATCAACTAAATCTAAAATTAACCTGCATATGTCATGCGTTAGGACACTGGCTGTCTATGAGTTATCAATAATGTGATGAATAGATATCATGCTTGCAATTATAGATAATTAAATATTTACAAACAAAAACTGGAGTCATTCAATTTGATCGGATTATAATTACGATTTGTGAATAGAAGTTATGTTCAACACGATTTATGCGTTTCAGCTGAACTAATTACCAAATTGACTGTTGCGATTGAATCTCTGATTAAATTTCTGATTTTGTTAACACATTCAGTGTTGATTCATTAAGTCCAATTAACATTGTCAAAACTGTTTTCTCAGAATACTAGCATATGTTGGGTCCAAATTCAAATTTTATTTAATTGTCTTGACTCATTCCTCAACGTTCGTGAAATAGTAGAAATTTTACACATATACTCGTATCTATAAACATTTATTGCCATCCAGGAGTTGCATCAGATGACATCAATTTACACGGAAAAATTTGTGAGCACAGCACATCTAAAGATATAGATTTGTTGTAGGAAATCGAATAGGGTCAGGAGTTATTGGGTGTATCTATTACGACTAATCGATGTCATCATTTCATGCTAAATCACTCAGCACTACGATTAGATATGCTTGATTCTCAGCAATTTCAGTCAGCGATACGTTGGAATTTAATACAAAAAAAAACCTTCTCATCAGCAATTTATCATAGCATATGGTGGACGCTTTAGCGGGTGTTGAAGGAGATGCACGCAGTGGAAAAATGAATGAAATAAAAAAACTATTGTGTGCAAAAGGCACTTATACGAGTACAAACAAGAATGTGTAGTAACTAAGGGTAGTGGCATTCAAGGACATACGCTTAAAGTGTAATAAAAATAAACTAGGAATATATTTGTGATCCTTAACCTGGATTGGAGATGCATTATCAGTTTTATTGGAATCTCTCTGAGGAAGGAGATAATCGAACTTGTCCCTCTGGAAGGAGGTTGTTTTTTATTTATACGTAATCTACTTCCCGAGAGCTGGGTACTGGGTAATACAAAAGGTCTTAAATCGGACATTACTTTATATATGACTTACGCGTACTGTCATATACGAGGGTGGGTCAATAAGTCCCTGAAAAATGAAATAAGGAACACTCTTTTCGGTATAAAAACTTTTTATTTTTCAACATAGTCTCCTTTTAGCTCTATACACTTCATTCAACGTTTCTCCAATTTTTTGATGCCTTCCACATAGTACGATTTCTCGAGCCCCGATGACCTCTTCATTCGACCCAAATCTCTTACCTCCGAGAAATTTCTTCATGTTTGGAAACAACAAATAGTCGAAGGGTTAAATCTGGGGAATATGCTGGGTGAGGGAGAAGTTCGTAGCCTAACTCATGCAATTTTGCCATTGCGACTGCGGACTTGTGCGCCGGTGCGTTGTCCTGGTGAAAAAGAACTTTTTTCTTCGCAAAATGAGGCCGTTTTTGCTTCAAATCGGCTTGGAATCGATCTAGCAGCTCTGCATAATATGCTCCGGTGATCGTTTAACCCTTTTCAAGGTAATCGATGTGAATAACACCGAGCGCATCCCAAAAAACTGTCACCATGACCTTGTTTGTGGTCAATCCAGGTTTCATCCACGGTTACGAAACGGCGCAAAAACTCAGCCGAATTTTTCTGGAACATCGCCAAACACACCTTGGAAGTTGTCAAACGAATGCGTTTGTTGTCGATTGTGAGCAAACGTGGCACCCATCTTGCGGAAAGTTTTTTCATGTCCAAATATTTATGTAAAATCGAAATCACTGAGCCATGTGATAAGCCTGTGGCCTCTTCAAGCTCACGCACTTTCACTCGCCGATCGTCCATTATCAAACCATGAATTTTGTCGACCATTTCTGGTGTGATGACCTCAATTGGGCGACCAGAACATTCGGCGTCACTTGTGCTTGAACGACCGCACCGAAATTGAGTAAACCAGTGGTGAATGGTTCCAATCGATGGTGAAGAGTCCCCATAATGTTTGTCAAGCTTTTGTTTTGTTTGCGTGATAGTTTTTTCTCGCAAAAAATAGTATTTAATGAGCACTCGAAATTCACTTTTTTTCTATTTTAACGAAAATGCTAGTAGGCGTCTATATAAAATGGCTGCCACAACAAAACTATTTGACAGATCTGTCTGAAAATTTGGGTGCGTTGTTTTGAAAGATGATTCTTGACAAAAAAAAAAAAATTTAAGGTGACGACACAATTTGTGTTAATTTTCAGGGACTTATTGACCCAGCCTCGTACATATATAAGTAAGACTAACAAAGACGATTTAAAGATTTTTGAAATCCCTTCCACATCCTACTCACACTTGGACCTATTTTGTCAGGTGGGAGAATAAACATATGAGCAGACATGAAACAAAAAGTGTTTGCTTGATCTGAGGAAAAGAGAAAGCTATGATCATATTTGAGATCATAGCTTTCTCCTTTCCTGCGAAGGTCTGAAATTTTGCAATGGTATTAATGAATGAAGGTTGATCATTAGTAAATAAAATAAAGAGTAAAGGACCTAGATGACTTCCCTGTGGTACACCACTGAATACATTAAAAGGCAGAGATTCTGAATTTTGGAATTTGTCTACTTGTTTTCTGTTAGCTAATCAAGAAGATAACCATTTATTAAGTTTTGAATGAATTCTTAAAGCATTCAATTTATTCATAAGCATATTGTGGCTTAACGTTTTGTCGCAGCCAATCTTGATTTGCTCGGGTTTTGTGGGAAGGTGCAGAGTCCTGTTGGAATGTCCAGTGTCTTTGGCCGAAATGTTTGCATGCCCATGGCTTCAACACAGCTTCCATCGCGTTTATCTTAACGCCACGGTCCAAACATACGAGCGGAGACAAAAACGGTGGCGCTTGCTTCCTGGTGGCCATTCTTTGGTCGAAATTATCGTATGACCTCTCTGGCAGGTAAACTCGATCATTTTGCTTGTTGACAAGTTGCTCACTTTGGAAATGACGCTTCATCAGAGAAGACGATGTTTGGCAATTGGCCAAACTCTTTTTGGAACTTTAAGGCCTTGAGTCAAAGCTCATTTTCAAAATGTGTTGAATCCGTTCTCTGGATATGTTTAACTCAGAAGCTCGATTCTGACCTTCACACTTCGAATCACTGTTTACGATGTTGCTGTCTTTTTCGGACCACCTCCATAGCGTTTTGCAATGCTGTCGGTTTCGTTGTAACGCGATATGGTGCGATACATAAACATTTTGTTCACTTTCAAATGTTTCAGCTCACGAACAATAGCTGGTTGTGATTTTCCAGCCAAAAAAATGGCAGTAACACTATTAAGTTTGAATTCCATTGTTGAACAAAAACTAAACTAAAATGAAATGAATTAACAACTGTCATTAATAATTTGGCAGACACAACGACGTGAAGTTGGTAACAGTTCATGTCAGCCACTCTGTATGTGTATAACCTGTAGTTACCAAATATTCTGTACTGAGCTGCTACGCAATAGTCCAGCAGTTGCAACATGTCAACTTTACTCGTATATAGAAAATGATTTCAAGTATGTTGATACGGGTTTTGCTAAAATGAATTTTATCTGCTAAAATGATTCTCAGCTTTTTTAATAACCTATGTCTTAGCCAAAATTTAGCTTATTCACAGGGATGAAGAAAAATGTTTCGGTTGCAGTAGGTGTCAAGTGGCCTTTAGGAGACGTGTCAAGTGTCTCTCTGCACTAGATACACACTCTCTATACTACTCTCTACACTAATAATAATGGAACGACGGAACCAGCACTTAACTGAAATAACAATCGGCAGTGAATGACAGCTTTTAAGGATGAATTCAAAACGCATTCAACTTGTCCTACAATATCAGGTCTATTAGTTTGAATATTCATGACTTCCTTCCTCAATGAAGTTTTTATGTCGCAAGACAATTTTTTTGTAACTCAATTACAAATTTAATTTTTAAAAGTATCTAATTTATGTGTTGTGTACAAACTGTAACCTTGTTGATTGGTTAATGTATCCGTATTTCGCACCACCTTATTTTTATAAAGAAAACTTGCCTCCCACATCCACTTGAGTCCGAAACAAGAATTAAAAATTCATAACTCAACGTAAGTCGTTCCAGTCAGACTTCAGCACCAAAAGCCTGTTCAATGATTTATACCCTGCGGAATGCTACAATTTACATGACGAAGAAAGGTCAAGGTTGGTGTTGTGGCCACTGTGCCCTGAACCGAAACAGGGCTTCAACTTCAGCATAAAACAATTACAAAGGGAAAAAAAAAGGTGGGAATGGTAACGAAAACAAACTCAGGCAAATAAAGGGGTAATATTATCCTTTCACCGAGAAAATTCAGTGTTTTTGTTTGCTTAGCATGTCAACCGTAAAAGCTACAGCACCCGAGTGTAAAATGCGACATCGTGCTATTGTAGTAAAACAAATAAAAAATTTCTTGTCTCTCTGGTCAAAGTTGCGTTTGGCTTTTTTCAAATTTCCTATAGCTAACCCAACCTTTTCCGGTTACGTGATTCACATGGCTGTGCCTTTAATTCGCTTAAAAATTACAGGCGAATATATCTTTCGACCTTTTCAGGAAATTTACAATGTTTTTGTATTACTTTTTGGCTTATAGCCAAGAAATTTGCCCTGATTGTTGGCCTGAAATGGGAGTGCTATAAATGGATTTGCTAGGACTTTGTTTTGGATACATTTGCACACTTGATGTTATGAAATCCATGCATGTATTTAGTTGTGAGTACCGGGTAATGTTTCTGAACTGAATACCTAGCTCTGGTTGGAACTTGACTTTGACATATTTTTACATTTCTTGAAAGTTTGCCAGGTGAATAGGGCCAAAGAGAAAAAGGAGATTTTGGTAAAAATCCAACAAAAGCGGTGGAAAATATATTCATTATGTGACTTACTCGTATCTAACAGAAAATGCATATCCACTTCCGAATGACTTTTTGCAATTATTTTTGGAAGCCACGGGAGAGTAATGCTAATGCGCATGTTGAGACCGTGGATGTTAGTCTACCGAAGTTGAAATAAAGTTAAGTGTAAAGGCATCACAATGGACCTATTACTGGTCTAAGTGTGTTGGCTTTATTGTTGACAGCCACCTCAACCTAGGTGTGAAGTTACTAATTGACTTACAACTTTTTCCTTAGATAAGAGTATCTAAGGAAGGAGTTTATCGCCCTTGGCAACTTTCCCAAACTCGGGTCTGTAAGAATCTACGAGATTATACTGCCGCGCACCAACATGGAGTCGATCCCTAATTTGATCCCATTACAGTTCCTTTTAAGGTGGGCAGTCGAATGAAGCTGAAGTTTGTAAAGTTATTACAGAACTATTCCTGGCGCCAACAGAAATAAGATGGGGCAACTTCTATTGCAAAGTTACGAGTAAAGACGAAAATAGCACAAAAGTAGTAGGTAGACACTAATCATCCGCTCACGTAGTTTAGTACTTGTCCCAATTGTGGGTAGTTGTTTACACAGGAAAAGGAACCACTAACTAACCAGTAGTCAAATGTAGAAAATGAGTCTCTGCCATAGGCTACATGCTCGTTGATGAAGCGAATACGACGAACTACAACAAAAGGAGTTCTGCCTGGTAGTACAATGGACACAGAAAATTTGGAAAATTCCTTTTATAAAAAAAAGGTCTTTGATTAGAGGTATGGCTGTGATTTTAGCTTGAAAGACACTGCACTCATTGCTAATTCTAAAGGTGTAGCCAAATTGCTAAGTTTTCTCAGTGAACTCCAGCTACTGTGTCACCGACACCCACTTTGGAACTGTCGGTATAAAAGGCTAGCTCCTCTATGTTAGTGACTTGCCGGCTTACCCAATAATTTCTGTCACGGATTCCGTTACTGAATCTCCTGTCAAATATTAGAGTCGCAGTCATGTAGTTGGTTTCTATCCGCTTGCTCGTTGTAGCCCATCGGAATAGAAGAGAGGCATGACCATGCTTTCCTTTGTCGATGTGGATATTGGATACGTATACTGTTGTCCCACTGTAGGCTGGACCACGGTCGGTTTGAAACCTCATGTATTACCAAACGCCTTTTGCATGTACAGAAGGCCACATATCTTCTCTTAATGCGATCGTCGATGTTCTCCTACCAGCTTAGCTTGGATTTCTAGATTAACCCATGAGATCCTTGTACGATTGAAAGCATTGATTGATCTTTTCCTGGTGAAAAGCACCATCTTCGTCTTTGAGGAATTTACTCCCAGACGTCTGGGAGGAAATCTGATAGATGAAAGAATGACATAAACGACACTTTGAAGCAATTTTCTTCCAATATTTTTAGAATCTCATTATCCACAAGAAGCCATATGAATGGCTGATCTTTTTCCTGCTGCTCACGTCTCTCAGGGTTGAGTTAATCATGCTTGACCTGAATATGAGTCCAATCCAGTTGAATCGTCGGCATTGAGATGAACTCTGTACAGGCTGCTGTAAGCAGCGTCGGCTTTCACATTGTTGTATGTGGTGTTCCGCAGGGAAGTCATAAGGATCCTTTACTCTTTGTTTTATTTACTAATGACCTCGAATCATCTTTTTCACACTACTGACTTAAGAACCACCGATGAAACTTGGTTTTTGAGTTACGTTAGACATGTAGATACATTTGTCTGAATATCATCCCACGTATTCCGATATTTTGAGGAACTATTTGTGCTAGAAGACTGTTTAAAATTTTCACATTACCCACTAACTTTTTTTTTCAAATTTTTTGCATTAATAGTTTCAAAGATAGAGGGAGGGACAAGCATGTGACAGACACACGACACGGTAACCAACAGACAGACACCGTGTTGAATCTACGAGTATTAGTGTTCTGTTTATACTATCCTTGTACGGAACACTAAAAACGCAAGTATGTATACCTGTACAGTTTATGAGACTACGAGTAAGTATAACTACAGTTCAAACGACTAGCGTTTTTACTATGCCGTTTTTTTTGGGCTAAGAAAGGAATTTAATACACACAATGATGAGAAAGAAGCACAGCAATTACCTATCCTTACTGCGGTTTGCTGGTAAATTTCCTAAAGACGATTTAGTTGACATTATCCAAAGTGCTCTGTCACAGGTGGAACCCAATCAATCATTGTTAAGCAGTGACAGCACTGAAGTAGGCAAATGTGAATAATTTTTGTTAACAAAATGAGAACAAACACTTTTAATGAACCGTCATGCTGTTTTACGCTTCGGTTTGCATCTAAAAATAAGTACCTTGCTGAGACAGGCATTTGCTTATGAGAGTGTAGTATTTGAGGAGCTTATCTACACTCAACGTTCGTCGGTAAAAATGTATATTTTTGAGATGGATTATCTGAACCTTGGCCTTAAGAAGTATCCTTATCTGTCGTTACAGTAGCAAAAGGGTACGACAATTGCTAATCAATTTAAATTGAGTTCATCAGTATTTACCTTCAATTGACTTACATATGATTATCCTTTTTTTTATCCTGAAACAAGCTGTATTTTTTACATATTTGACCTACGGATATATAACAACTTATACCATCCATTCATTTTCAATTTTCCACATACCACTGCAGCATTCAGAAACTTTCACAGCTCGATGTTCCATTCTCCCCGCATTCTCTGAACTGGGGAAAAACAGAAGAACCAATTCAATTGACCTCTTAAGTTTTGAAGTATATTATCCACTTCAACATGAATCGATAGAAAGAAAGCCACTCATCCCTCATTGGCCCGACCGAAAACATCCCTTCACTTGGAAGCGCTTGAGAGTTAATATCAGATCTTAAACGTACACCTGAAGGACCTTTTTATTTTATCCTTTTTGTGTGGTTTCAAGTTGTCCTTGCAAATCCCATCCAACGAGAAAACTAAATATAGTTCATGGTTTAAGTTTTCTTTCCTAAAAATTAAGAGTATACTCGTAGGTAGAGAGCTTGCAAACTTTAAGATCAAAATTGAAGCAATTTGTTGGGTAGGACGTTTTTAAAATTACATTGCCACACGATATTTGCTCACGCGATACATTTCCTTATTTCTGTCGTCATTCCTTTACAAGGATACGAGTACATGGAGATATAAAACTTTTACGGAACCACATTAATCCAGAACCAACAATACTGGGCTTGGGCTGATATTTCGAAAACACTCACCATATCTTTGTTATTCCGTACGCCTGTGTTCTTCTTCTCTTTGCAATTCAAATTTTCAGATATTTCCTTTACGGGGGTAGACTTTGTGTGTAGCCGAGAATATTTGAAAGATACTATATTCAAGGGTAATTGGTTTAGTGCGCTCTATATGGTGTCTTTGTGTGTTTATTTGCTTTTCATCAGTTTTCGAGAGAAATTGAGAAATTAAATCTTTCGAGTATTTAGCAGCTGAAGGACTTCTACTCGTTTCGGATGTGACAAATTTCCGTCTTATTTCGCATGACTTGCTATTCAGAATAAATTGAAATAGGCATTGAAAGGCTGACTGTTGGCCGGGAGGTGAGTGGTGTCTCAAGTGGAGTAGGTATACGAATAAATTTCGTGTACAAGGAGCTGCCTATGAGCCCTGTATGAAATTGTATTTGTTGCCTTCAATGTATCTAAAATGTTAATCAAATAATTCAATCGCAAGCTGAGAAATGTGATGGGAAATTGAAGTTTATATTAAGGCCGTTTTAATTCCATAAGAATTGGGGGTAGACGGTGATAATTGCTTATGAACTACTAAAAAAAATCGACAGCCAATGCTAACCCGCATATGTAATTGTTAAGATTGGGAGAATGACCAATATCAGTTTCCAAGTCGAACACAATGTGCCACAGGGTATATTAATTTCGGTACATAGCTTTCTGGATTCCGAAGTAGTACAAATGTAATCATTTATAAAATCCGCCCACAAACAACACGTCAGTCCATTCTTGTTTTGATGTTGTTTTTTTTCCTACGCTTTTATTAGATGTTGGAAAAAATTCTTTAGGTAAATATGCACACCTTGACTTTCTCGGAACTTTGAAAGCAGAATAAATGAAGCTCGTGCTGCCTTTGGTATCCTGTCTCCAGTTGGGAATTCCAGTCAAATCTACTTACGCACTAAGTTGAGAGTCTTCGAATCCAACATTAGATCGTGCTATTGTACGAGTATGCTGGTGAAACTTGCAAAGTCTCAGCAAACATTATGAGAAAGGTATAGGCTTTCGTTAATCGCTCCCTGCGATACGTCCTAAAGATTCGCTTGCCGCAAATTATATCCAACTTGGAACTGAGTCATAAGCGATACGATAAATCGGACTGGATTGGTCACATACTGAGGAAGCTAAATGACAACACCGTGAAGCAGTCCTTGGCATTGAATCCTTACTGTGCACGGCATGATGGAAGGCCAAAAACAACGTGGAGATCAATAGTCTTGGCAGGAGCAGCGACCCAATGAAAAACGTGGCCACAACTGAAATAATTGACTTCAAACCGAGAAAGATGGAAGAGATTTGTTGCCGCCGAATATGATGACTTTCTCCACGACTCGTTCATTGTACAGGTCTACGCCCATTTTTTGGGGGCGTTTTGTTCGAAAGAAATATTCTGCTTTCTTAAAGCTATTTCTGTGATTGTGAAGTCATCTTACTGTGAATACAACACGGGTAAAATGTATGTTCCCATCCTTGCAACGTTTTCATCGCAAGTTCAAAGAAATGATGACATAGAGATCACATAGATCCCACGACTCAGAGTAGGTGGGAAGAACCTCACAAATAAATATGAATAATAAATTGAATGTTGGATAAAAAACCCAAAACTGAGCTCCTCGAAAACTACACCAATAAAAAGATTTAAGCAAAAACAGAAAAATTCTAACAGCCTTCCTTACATGGTATTGCAAGATCAAAAAGCACCTTAAGAAGCCTAGAAAATGACACTTGGAAAGTATTAAAGGAGGTGTGTATGTACAATTCCTAAGAAAAGACTCCGATTGCTGCCTGGCAATGATACTTCAGGGATGGAGTTTGGTGGGGTGACAGCTTTTGTCCTCACCATATTTATCTTCAACCCCCCTAGCATGCTATTAGTTGAACAGTGAAATATAGTAAAGCTATTTTAACATGCTCAAATGCTCTTTTGAGAAGTTCTTTTGTAATACTTATGCACATCAGCTACTAAGTCATATGTCAAGTACCATTTTTTGGTTCAATGGTAAATCAGAATTGAAGTGTAAAATAAAGAAAAAAAAAAAATGGAATAAATTCCACGAACGAATTAGAAACATGAATCGTATACCACGCAGTGGAGGGTGATCAACTGTGTTATGTACGCTCTTTTTAGTTGCAGTTAGAATTTGATATGCATGCTTAACACGTTTTCAACGTCTACAATTCTCGGAATTGAAACGATTTCAATGTTACGATTACAAAGTACAAAGTTAAACACGCTGAGAGCTATGAGCTGAATATTTTCCAACCTGCTGAGTTTGAATTGGTATACATTTTCATTAGTGCTGCAAGAAGTTGTTACAGGAAAATCTTTCGTGCATCTTAAAATAATAAGGCAAGGTTTGTTAGGTTCAGTTCGGATATTCATAAATATACAGATATTTTAACTTTTCCTTTGCTAATCCGCATTATTAGTTTAGCAAAGGATCATCTGAACACTTGGCTTATTTGTGATTTTACAGGAAGTTAAAACGTCTTTTTTTTTTGAAGTAGTGTTGGACTGAAAGATGTAGTTTACTTCAACACTTCAATGCTTCTTCTCGGTCTGGATTAAGGTGTCTCCAGATAACCATAATGCTGCATATAAGTTGGGATTTGTATTTTTTTTTTTTTTTTTTAAGAAGAGAAAGAAAGTAAGGGAAATGAAATCCCGGAACACTCAGATTCGATTTCGGTTCATTGTGAAATGGGGTGAAATTTTCGAGAGAGGGAAGCCGAAACAATTTTAAGTAAAATGTTTTATTCAAGACTTCCCATTTTGGTGCTTATACGAAACACAGACTTAAGATATGCAATCCAAGCCACCTTTGTTATACTTTAAGTCATTGGAATTTACGTAGACAATGAGCTCATCGCATAAAAAAGTGGCCGTTCTGGGCAGAATAATCTATATAAGTTATTGACAACTAGATAATGGAGCGTTGTTGAATGTAAAAAATTTAGGAATTACAATTATGTACTACCTATTTGTACTCTAAAGCTATCCTACGATTCTTTTTTACGAATTCTGCTAAAACTCTTTCATAAAAATTTGAGTTATTTTTAATTTCTAAAAGAAGGTGCTTTTCGATAGATAAAAGTGCCAGGTCTGAGAGTCTTTCTTCTTTTTGGGAATTTCTTAAGTAAATGTGGACTCTTTTTAAAGTCGAAAAAGATCTTTCGACAGAGGCCACAGTCAAAGGTAGGGTTAAAAAGATTTCACACAATGTTAGAGTTTAAGAAAAAGTATCTCGAAGCATTTCCGTATTAAAGTGCTTATAAAGTTGAAAAACCTCAAGCTTTTTAAGTGAAGTGGTAGTGTACATTGAGTTCCTTTTTTTGAAGTAGTAAAATTAAAAATTCCATGAAATTGGTAATTAAAGAAGATATTTTGTCATCCGCCATTGAATTAGAAATCATATTTTGATTTGTTTAATAAATCAAAGAAAATATATGAACTAAATGAACTATACCTATTCTTAATCTGACTTGTAACATTATCTATAATTGCTACAAAAATTTGGCTATAATTTGTTTTTGAATCAAAAAGTAGTCGGCGTTTACGTGGAGGTTCTGAGCAGTCACTTACGCTCTCATAGATTTAGTCAAATGAGTTTAAAAATTCAGAATGAATCCATGACTCAAAACTCTCGATCTCTTGCTTCGCAAGCTCCATGTCAGTTTGTTTATTTTGAACTAAACTAAAAAAGAATATCTGTTTTCGCAAATATGACCGAAGTAACATGCAATAAAAAACAGAATTCTTTGTCCTGCAGTTTATACAACAAACTTTCGGACATAACCAGAGTATCGTTATCTCATTCTCGTGGTTCACATAAAATCTGTTCAAAAGTTTTTATAATATCTTCTCTGCAATTGAATAAGACGTTCACTATACGCGAATGATATTGCCATCGAGTTTCTGATACCCTGGGCATTCGTCGATCAGCAATTGTCTTTAGCAGATTGGTTCTTTTAGATGATTATCAAAAAACCTAACGATCTACTAATTAAGCCAAAAATAATTTCAACTCAGGAATGATTTCTAACGATTTAGATAACACTAGATTCAGAACATGGGCATAACAGGGAATAAAAATAGCCATTGGGCATATATTCCGGATTCTTATTTGGACTCCACCATAGCCACCGGACATTACGGCCGCACCATCGTAAGACTGACCTATTAACTTTTCTTTACAGTTAAAACTATCTAAGACATTTATAATTTTATCGCACAAAATAACCGCGTTTCGACCGACACTCACGTCAAAGAAACCTAGAAATCTTTCTTGTATTCTATTTTCTACTAAATAATGTGTGTTTCATCGACCATCACAGATACAAATTTTATTGAACTGATTTGATCCTTGATCCGCGATTGCGATCAACTTTTCTATTATGAGCCTCTTAAGAATTCCCTAAAGAAGTCTCTATGCGATATTCGCCAAATTCATGCAAATGCAAGCAGCTGCGTATATGCTTTTCCGTTTGAATATTTGGAGGAATTAATAAAATTGTTTATATCAAAGAAACCTGTGTGATTCCAAACACTAGGAGAATTAGAAAATAGAAGACAAGGAAAACAAAACATTCTATTTAATTTACAACTGCCAAGCAGCCATGGATTCTTTTTGTAAAAAGACTCATGAAAATGTTTCTGATACCCATCCTTTCGTGTATAATCAATTTTCATTGATGGTGTCGAGCGACCTAGTTCTATAACTTTTTTTGTTTTTTTTTACAAAAAAGAAACCTTACTGAACTCGTGGGTTTCTTTAAGAAGAAAATCAGTTAAACAACACTCAAAATTAACTAGAGACATCTTGTCTAAGAATAATAAGAATGTTCAATGGGGCACCTCTTGAGTAGATTTATAATTACTTACTTGGTATATAGCTAATAACTATTCACTTAGCTCACTCACTATTTTATAATAATTTAATAATTTAAAACACTAACTTAACTACCAATATGTAATTGCTAAATTTTTAAAATTTTCTAATAATTAGCAGTCACAAAAATCACAAAAATTTGCATCCAAATTTTCAATAAATCACGCACAATTACACAACCGATTTGCAACCGTCATTTCAAATTTGCAAAAAAATTATAACCAACAAGTTTAAGAAAAACCTCAAACGCCGTTCGAACCACTACATCACCCAATAACTCGATTTTCGTCGGCTTATTTTGTTGCCTACAATAAAAAAAAAAACTCCCTCGAACTAAAACCTTTCTCATCCACCAATGTTCATCCACAAAAGCCGAGAAATCCCGGGTTATTTTCCTCATAAGCGAATGTACAAAGAAATCGCAAATAAACTTCTACTAAAGGGTGGTTAAATTTTAAGGGCCGATGTTGAATGTGAACCACACCTAAACGTCAAGTTTTTTTCTGCATTTCATTTGACATTTCTCAATTTCAGACTAACTCAATTTGAACCATGGAAAGATACACAATCGAGCAACGCGTTCAAGTTATTCAGGCTTATTATGAAAATGGGCGTTCAAATCAAAATGCATATCGTGCATTTCGTGATTCTTTCGGTCAATTTAATCGTCCAAATGTGCGTACAATCGGAAAAATTGTGCAAACCGGGACTGTAGGAGATGTGAAAACACCAGTGCATGCTCGTACAGCTCGTACTACAGAAAATGTTGCTGCTGTTCGCGATAGTGTGGCTGAAGAGCCGTCCACCTCAACTCGTCGTCGTGCCCAACAATTGCACCTCCCACGCTCGTCGTTGATGAACATTATGCATAAAGACTTGCATTTACGCGCTTACAAGGTGCAATTGACTCAAGAACTAAAGCCTCTTGACCATTTCAAGCGTCGTCAATGGTCACAATGGTGGCAAGAAATGGCAACAGTGGATGATCAATTTTCGAAGAAAATCATCTTCAGTGATGAGGCACATTTTCACCTCAGTGGATTCGTCAATAAGCAGAATTGCCGCATTTGGGCGAATGATAATTCAAGAGTGATTGTCGAAAAACCAATGCACCCACAAAGAGTGACTGTTTGATGCGGTTTATGGGCTGGTAGCATCATCGGGCCGTATTTTTTCCAAAATGAGGCCGGTCAGGCAGTTACTGTGAATGGTGTTCGCTATCGTGAGATGATAACGAACTTTTTATAGCCCGAATTGGAAGATATGGATGTGGACGATATGTGGTTTCAACAGGATGGTGCCACTTGCCACACAGCTAACGAAACAATGGCTCCTTTGCGCGACAAATTCAATGGCCGTGTTATCGTCACGTGGTGGCGATGTCAATTGGCCGCCAAGATCATGTGATTTGATACCGTTGGACTTCTTTCTTTGGGGTTATTTGAAAGAAAGGTGTACGTCGATAAGCCAGCAACAATTCAAGAGCTAAAGGATGAGATAATTCAGCACTTTAACGGCATAGAACCTCAATTATGCCTCAGCGTCATCGAAAATTTGGACCATCGGATGGAGGTGTGCCGCCGAGGTCGCGGCGGCCATTTGGCCGATATTTTGTTCCATACATTTTTGAACCATACCAATATCATAATAAAAAGAAATGACAGTAATTTCCTAAATAATTTGTGTTTTATTCAAAATCAACATCGGCCCTTAAAACTTAACCACTTATATGTCGGAAAGGAATAGAGTTGAAAGTTCGTGTGAAGAAATGAATGCATAAGCCGGAAAATGAACGGCTTTTCAAAAAAAATTCATTGCACACTTTTCTTCTGAAAAAGAAGTTGTCTCTCGCTAGCAGAGTTCATACTTGTCTCGGCTATGTGTGCTAGTTCGTGTATGAGTAAAAATGAATAACCAACCAAAGTGGTCGCAGCATTTCATCTTCGAGCGTGTATGAAGTTATGATTTATGAATGAAAAATGGTTTGATGAACAAATAATTGAATGTGATTGTTGGCAAGTGGCAAAATAAAAATGTTTGATATTTGAAAAGGGAAGCCGGAAGGAATCGATTTTTTTTTTTTTGGTGTTTGGAGAAATTTTGATTTTATTCGTTTCTCTTTATGCTCGTGTAGCTGTTGGTTGCTGTTCCCCATGGGGCTTAAACTTGCACTATTTGGGCCACAAGATGGCCACCTATAAAGATATAACATTATTGTGACAGGTCTTGCGAAGGTCTTCATATCTCAAAGGCCTCTCTTACCCATCACAATGTGTATGTTATAGCGTTGTTGCCGTCCTTGGTATTGAAATCTCCCATGATGTTTCCATTAGACCGTTAGCTGAAAAAAAAAACTTAAGTTCTCTCTCCATCCTTCTATCAGGACGTAACAATAGTTATTTGACGTTGATATTTCATCTTTTTAACGAAAGAACTTAGGTTGTTGCTGAAGGAATCTGTTGTCTTGAAGGCCTTTCTACAATTATACCTAAACTAACTCTACAATGTTGTTCCATTTAACATCTAATCCTTCATGCTTCATCGTTGATTGCAGACTCTTGGCGTTCTTGTATAATTAAAAAAGTAAAAAAGTGACTGCCGTAGTTTTGCTTTCTTCAAGTCCTTTTTATGATTCCTTCTCTTCTTCTTCTCTCCTTTGCCTTCATTCCTATTCAGGGTTGGCTCTTCTAGTACGAAGGCGCTAGGTTCTTATGTCCTGGATTGCCACAGCTTAAAGTTGTTTCGCCGCATGTTGGTTCCTGGATTACGTGCCCATACCAGAGTATTCTATTTTCTTGTAGTTTGCACTCCAGTAACGCTCCTCCCCTTTATCCAGCCGACATTTGTTCCATTAATAACATCGGCATCAATTTCACCATCGCAGCCCAGGTATTTAAACGATGTGGGCATCGTTTCTTCTTCTTTTCCTTATGGCGAGGTTATGATCCGGAGTAGAAGGATCACAAACCTCCCACTTTACTGCATCCCTCCAATGTAAAGTGTATTATGTGGCCCAAAAGCTGCATTACGTTGATTCTTAGGCCATTGTTCTTTAGGGCCATTCGTTCAGCTCCTGTGCATAAGGTCTAGCTCCTGTGCATAATCTTGAAATATAATCATAGAAATGAGTTTTTGTATGCTTGGAAAGGAGTTAACGCTGATCCTTTTACTCTTTCCCACAGCTTCAGGATGTGTGATGTTAGCATGATACCACGATAGTTTTCACAGCATTGCACATCACACTTATTTTTACAAATTGAGATTAAGTAGCTACTACTCTAGATATCAGTTATTCCACTAGGAAACCACTCTAACCTCTCTCTCTGTAATTCCTTTTATTTTTCTGATATTCATGATCCAACTGTAAAACAAGAACTTCAACTGCATTAAATTTTGTATTTCGAAACAAGAGCAGCAGTATCTTGCTGGTCATCCATCAGCCATCAAATTAACTATTTTTCAATCATCCTTGAAGCCATTCAATACGGTTCTTTATCCCCAAATAAAAGAATTAATATTTGTCACTGTGATTACTCTTCGCTGAACAATAAACGTTTTCGAGAATGCTATTAATAACGAAAAAAAAAACGACGACCATGACGTCAATTGCAGTAACCATGACTCTCGACTTTTCTCAATAATAGAAAATCGGTTGCTTCATCAATCTTGACAAATGGTCGCGCATAGTAAGGGAAAATATTTCGACTGAGAAGCTTACCTTCGTTTATATCGGGATGAATGCAAATACTCTTTGACTCAGATACAGTCCCCAAAGAAGATAAATGGAAAAGCGAATTTCTGTAGCATCAGTTTCATTTTAATGAGGGTCTAACAAGGGTTTTGCGGCATTCTTAACCGCCATTGTGTTGTGGTTTTCAGCGATGCGTGACAGATACCTCCCTGTGGGTTTTGAGGTATACTACCTTACTCCTCTTAATTTATTCCCTAAAGAATGCGTTCGATGTAATCTTATGGAACATAGTTCATAGTTACGAGTACGAGTATGTAAAGAACGGTGATTATCTTAACATTTTTAATTTTTCTGATATTGGATTTTAAAATGAACTTTATAAGAGACACTATCCCTTAATAAAGTACAGATACTCGTACTTGCAGGCTTACGAGTATGTATCACTAGTGATTTATGGCGTCTGAAGAGCATATTGTAGGAACTTTTTTATAACAATTTTACTCTTACATGTTTGGACGGTGAAGAACTTTTTAGTATTTCTATGGCTCGAACTTTAAAATTTACACTGACCGCGAATTACTAAATTCGTTTGCGGAACAACAAGTACTTACCGTGAACTAGGTGTCCAGTGACATGGGCTCACCAGGCAATTCACAGCCTGATGAACAAGTTAGACAACGCTCACAGCTGGAACTTGACCCTATGTATGACAAGCCCTTTGAGTCAATTGTGGTGACAACGCACAATGTACTACTAACCACTAAAAGATATGGTGTTACTGCATGATAAAATAACAAAACAATCTTGACCATATGGGTCCGTAGCTAATTTAAAGGACTAAGAATGACCAGTAGAACACATCTAATCATCCTCATAGGAGTCCTAACAGGTATACCAGTAGGCAATGACTGATATCACCTAGTTCACCAACTCTCTTTGCTTCATTCCAGCACTGTCTTATTGGTACACAAAAGATAAGAAAATTCATGTCTTCAACAAACACTCGTGATCCTACACCGACAACAATAACGCTTTTGGATAAGATATCTCATAAATTAATCCTCTTCAAATTGTCTGCCCTCGGTTTCGAATCCATATTGTTAAAACGGATATTCTTACAGAGTTCGCTTTAGATCCGTCCTCTCGATTCCTTTCTTGGCCACCTTAGGTGTTCCACAAAGCAGCCATCTAGGTTCACTTCTCCTCATTCTAAATAAACACTCCTCCCTCTCTCTGTACGCTGATGATACCAAATTTTTCAAAGCCATCTCTTCACCACATGACTACTGTCTCCTTCAACAAGACCTTGATAGTTTTTTGAACTGGTGCCTACAAAATCACTTAGAGCTCAATATCGCCAAATGCCAATCCATTACATTATCACGTAAGCTCCACGTGTCCGACGGGAGAAAATATTTATTGCATCGCATAAGGAATCCTTGACATTTTGGAACATTTCCGCGACCTTGAATATGTGATCGTTCCATCGCTATTAATACACATACGGGGATTGGTAAGTTCTTCGGTTTCAGAAATGCAAGTACCATTCATAAATGATGAATAAATGATTGATTTTGTTTTCCCTTGAGAAACAGAAGATAGCATTGTATTTTGGAAGCATTAAATTCCAAACTGTTTGTTGAACACTATTTGATTATACTGTCTACGTCAACAACATCTTCTACGGCTGAAGAGCAAGGACATGAGTTAGGGATTGAATATGAAAAACTGAGGGTACTGAAGGACTGGATTAGATTAGAGATTGCAGACAAGAGATTATTTATAAAAATAAAAAAGAGAGTCGGAGACAAAACAGAGCCTTGGGGAACACCAGCATTTATATTTGATGAATTTGCAGACTTGAAGCCATCCAAGACAGTATTTTTGCGATGGGGTGTAGTTCCATAAATGGTTCTTGTACTCCGGTTAATTCAAGAATCATCTAATACATTTTTCTGAAGTTTTGTTCATTAGTTTGGTCTGAAGAAGGTAATCAAAACCAGACAGCCTGGAAATAAGATCGTGGTGAGGTTGAAAATATCTTAAAAATTCGTTTCATAAACAAATTTTCATGACGTTGGATTTTTAGTAACTTCACAGATTTTTTTTTATTTTTTTTTTTTGCATGTAGCTGGGTGAAAAATCATCTGCAAATGTGGCAACAAAAGTTTCCTCATTTTATGGTAGGTCGGTCATTGGTGTACGAGTATAATAGGAACAAGATAGGTCCTAATACACTACCTTGGGGTACACCAGCTTTTATATGTTTTAATGTGGAATACTCGTCTTCTTGCTTTATTCTAAATAATCTCTGCATTATATATGACTCAAAGGATTTCTGAGTATTGTTCTGGTAGATATTTTTGCAGCTTATGGACTAGTCCTTTATGCCACGCTTGTGTTATATCAAGGAGATGGTAGAGTATATTTTTTTCTCTTCTATGGCTTTTTCTATTTTATCAGTTATTCGGTGAACTTGATCTATAATTGAATAACTATTTCTAAACCCAAATTAATGGTTTGGTATCAATGTCTTTTCTTCTATGATCGGATGGAGTCGTTTTAGAAGAATTTTTTCGAATAGCTTTGACAGTATTGGCAGCAAGGAAATCGGACGATACGAGGTAATTTCGCTAGGTAGTTTGCCAGGTTTTGGTATCATAATTACTTCTGCGACTTTCCACATTCGTGGAACATACCTTAGTCTGAATGCTGCATTTATTATTTGTGCTAGTTTTTTCATACCTATTCTACGTAATTTTTTCTGAATTTCTCCTGTAGTAAGATCAAATCCCGGAGCTTTTTTCGGGTTAATCTTTTCTTTCATTTCTTTAGCTATTTCGTTAGAGGTTACTGTTGGAATTATTCTATCCTCTTCACACATTTCTTTTGTTTCTTGGAGGCAGTCATTCTTGGAGGCAGCCTTCCTTCGAAAACTCATTCACTATTCATAGTTATGTATATTAATTTTTTTTTTATCCTAAATGGAACGCAAATAATATTCCTTCTTGGTATTTGTACCTCCTCGCTGGTTTACTAGAAAATATTTTCCAAAGCAATCAATCAAATCAAATAAAAAAATAACTATCTCCAACAAAAAGGTTTCCACTATACAAAAATGTATAAAGGAGTACTCCATAACCGCTGGCGTTCCACAGAGTTTCGTCCTCGGACCGTTTCTGTGGAATAATATACAATGGAGTTCAAATCACAGATTTCGCCGACGACATAGCTATAGCGGTTACGGCAATACACTTGGACGAGTTAGAGTCAAATGCAAACGTGAGCATTGCAACTGTCAAACAATGGTTAGAATCAAAGAGTTTAGCATACACAAGTCGGAGCCAGTGCTTATTAGTAGCCGCAGAATAAGAGAGATAATCAAAGCCAAGGAGGGAAGTTATACAATACACTCCAAAAGATGTATAAAATATCTCGGAGTTATGATAGACGACAGGCTAAACTTTGGTAACCACATGGAGTATATATCAAAGAAGGCATCAAATGTACTCTCGGCGCTTTCGACGATGTTGTCAAATGTTGGGGGCCCAAGAAGCACCATGAGACTATTACTGTTGTGACCTCAACAATGCTCTACCTATACCCAATCTAGGCGGATACGTTAAATGCAAAGAACAATCGGTCACGGATGAACATAGTCTATAGACTTAGACTAACAGCACTTAGAGCTATATCGGCTTTTAGGAAAATTTTGGATGAGGCGGCATACATAATCGCTGGTTTGATCCTTATACACATCCTAGCTGTTGAAGCAAAAGTAATTCAGGGTGGAAGAATTAGAAACATTGCAGCTAAAGAACTAAGAAGACAAGAGAGGACGATATCACTGAAAATGTGGCAACCTCCACAAGGTTCCAGGACGGTCTCTTGATAAACTTTTGCATCCGTTTTCGCATATTTTTCGCAGAAATGGAGTTTTGTCGTAGACCACTTCCCACTAAACCATTACAGAAGCTGGATGGTGACCTCATTGCACTTTTTTTTTTATAGTAATATGAGCTTTTGCAGAAGACGTAGCATATATGCTGTCACTTTGCTTATTGTAGAATTTCTCAATTGTGAAAATTTTCTCATCCGTGGAAAATGATTAGAAGTTTTCTTTGATATGCCGCCGCCAAAGTTCTCTTCATTTTATCAGCTTAATTTTATTCAAGGTATGTGTAAGTCTATGCCCAGTACTTCGACGATAAGCCTTCAGTCATAGGTCCTTTTTTATTAGCTTTGACATTTTCTTGGTCGATATATCCATTTCCTTCGAGAGAATTTTTTGGTGTCGGAGGGGATTTCGACGAATTCTCTCCATCACTGCCTTATTCGAAGCTGGTGTATGAACCATCTTTGGGTCACGTATCTCTTTATGGTACGATACACAAATCTGTGACTGACTTTTGCCCCACTCCATCTTTTTAGAGTAACTTTTAAATCTTATACTGTGTACTGTAAAGGAAATTACTCTGTGTATAAAGGAAATAAATTTATTTACAAGTAGGGGAATCCCCATTTTCAACTCTTGTTCATTTAATTTCTCCATCATTAATTGTGCGACAGTATTTATGCCAAGACTAAGTAAAGGGAACAATAATGGATTCAACACGGTGTCTGTCTATCCGTCTGTCTGTGAGTCTGTCACACTTGTGTAATTTTTGAACCGAAATTTTGCACAGAAATAGTACTGGTGGACCAAAAATAATTAGAGAAAAAAATATTTAATAATATTTTTTACATCCCCTCTGCCCCTACCAATGGAACTATTAATGCCAAAAATTTGGAAAAAAAAAAATGAGAGAACGTATGATCCAATTATGAGGATGTAAGGAGAAATAACAAAATCTTCTGACACAAACAGTTCTTGAAAAGTATTGTAATATTGGATGGAGTGGAGGATCATCCCACCATACGAGTATCTTACCGATTTTGATTATCAGACTTACCTACATGTCCAACGTAATTCAAAGCCCAAATTTCATCAAAATCCGATGGATGGTTCTTGATTTAGACATACTTATGAGAAATACGATTCGAAATCGTTTTAAACCCATCCTCATGATCAATTTCAAGTGAAACCATTAACGTATCAGTCTAAGCCTATATGCTAAATTTTATCGTTCAGGAGTTCTTGACTTCGGGGGCTAGTAACTCACACTTGATCCGATTTTGACCAAATTACCTACGTATCAGGATAGCATAAGATGCGACGACAATCCTACGGAACATTTGACTTGATATTTCCGGGAAGTTACACAAATAGAAAATATTTATCCAAGAGCACGGTATAGTACAGTTTCATCCATTAATGGTTATTTTATGCATCAGACACAAAAACCTACTAATTTCCTACAAAAACAAGTCCAATTGTTTCTCAACGTCTCACTCTATTCGTGTAACCTAGTTATACTCGTATTTGTGCTATGGGTTAAGCGATCACCTTAACGCAAATTAATTGCACAAATTTATTTGGAATAATAAGCAAAATAAACAGAATGCAATTTAATTAAGGATACTGCAAGGGAAAATTAAATACGGATACAGATACACAGAGCAGAATAAATTTGCTGATAAAAAAAACTACAGCTTATTTTTTTATCAGCAAATTTATAGCTCTGATTGCACATTTTACACTCGAATTGCTACGCCTTCTTCCGGAAACTCATTCACTATTCATAGTTATGTATATTAATTTTTTTTTTATCATAAATGGAACGCAAATAATATTCCTTCTTGGTATTTGTACCTATCCTAGCTGGTTTACTGGAAAATATTTTACAAAGCAATCAATCAAATCAAATAAAAAAATACTTAAAATTTATTTCGCTCATAAAATGTTCCCCATCATCCAAATTATGCGTGAAAATTTCTCAAATCAAATCTTTTCATGGAGAGAGAAAAAAAAATTGAGAAAATCCTGATACTAAACAGATTTGATTAAAAGCCTTCCATGAATATTTTAACCATATAGGTACGAATATATTCGATTTCGTCCTCATTCTCATGGGTCGTCTGGTACAGAATTTCATCCATCCTCACACGTTCTGAAAAACTATACAATCACTTTTAACATATACCCAACACCTAGGTATGCATAATTTAATAATTTTCCTCTCTAATATATTTTCAGCTATACCTATTGTATATATCCTTGCAATTGTACCGGGCCTCATGCCTTGGGAGAAAGGATATCGTTTTTTATCATTCTGCCATGTTTTCGGTTCGGTTGCGCCCTGGTGCGGAAGTTTTGTCTACCACCTGTTTATGAACATCGAGAAGGGCGAGAATGTCTATTATCGTCTCCTCAAATTGGATATGGTCGGTATTTGGGTCAGTCAAAGTTTTGGTGAGTATACCTACCTACCTTACCTATACAACTAAAATGCCAAATTATGTACAGAAGATTTAGTACAGCCGTCCTTGCCACGCTGTTGTCATCATTAATATTCTGTTCGCGTAAAATACAACAAAAATAATAATAATATTGAAAACTGAACTCATTTTCTCAATTCAATTAGCTAGAAATGAAATATTAATTTCGATTTCCATAATTAAAGCTGATCGGGAGGTGGGTGGCACCGTCACCCACCGTCACTCTTGTTTAGTGCAGGGTATAACTCAATAACCTTTACGGAAAATTCAAATTATTGAAATTCACAAACAGCTGAAGCTCAATTAGAGTGGATTTCGCTGGATAAGGAGCGAGCAGCTAACTACTAGCACAACAGAAACCTAATGAATATTGCAGATACTCGTACCATTAGGGATTCAAATTGTTACCAACGTAATGTGATTTAATTCGATATGAGAACATGGTGGAATGAACTGCACTGATGGGGCTTCCACTCTTGGTAACATGACAATTAATTCACATTAATGTTTAGTAAGGCAGTGGACTTGGTGTTATATGGGCTGTGCTGCTTAATATTTGATAAACTCTTAGATTATGGTTTATAAAAACATGACATTGTGTCGAGAACATAAACAATTGAAATAGAGTGCTCGTAGCATGTAACACGCAAGGATTTTTATTTTTTAAAGGTGTTTAATTTTATGGACGCGTTCATATATTGCTCTAAAATTTAGGGTACTTATTCGGTACTCGATAAGTTTTATAGGATTCATAACCGGTGCAGGAGACATGCGCAATTAGAATTATTGGCGTAATTTTGCTGACATAGGTTTTGACCAAGCATATGGATAAAATTATCAGAATCCTAAGAACACTAAAAATAGCATATCGAGGATCACATCTCAAGTCAAAGGTCCAATATTTAATATTAAAAGAGGAATGAAAAAAGAAGCAGCAAGCTGGTGTGACAGTAGCATCATCAAGGAGCTCATTGGTAGTAGGAGCTCCAAACAACATCCAGTTTGATTTCGGATGAGGATCAGCTCACTAGATGGAGAGATCATTTCGCTACGGTCCTTAAACACTTAGACGATGGTGATATGATCTCGAACCCTAATGAGTATTCCGAAGCAACAAACTCCCGAATTCGTTCCGAAATAACAGCAGCAATTAAGTCCCTCAAGAAAAACAAAGCTGTGGGTATTGATGGCATCCCTGTCGAATTATTCCAAGCGGCGCCAAACACATCGGCTGAACTGCTAAACCCCTCTCATGCGGAGAGCGTGGGAAAATGAGCAATTTCCCCAGGAGTGGAAAAGACGGATGATCGTCAAGCTTTCAAAAAAGGAAAATCTGATGGATTGTGGAAACTGAAGAGGATTTCGTTCTACCGGCCGTAGCCAAGATAAAGGGTGACCATATAGCTTTCCAATTGTTATGTTTCAGCAGCTGTCAAAGGTACCAATGACATCCAGCTGCCAAAATATTCAATAAGGTTTGCCATTTCATCATACTGTGTTCCCGAACGTGTGGAAATTATCAGAAAATATTATCGAAATTCCGGCCCAGTTGCAACTACGCAACGTGAATTTCGTCGTGAGGTCGGTCGTCATCATGGCTTCAGTATGCAAGCAATTCGTCGCATCGTGGAAAAGTTTGAGCATGAGTACACTCTTTTGGACCATAAGCCACCAACCAGAGAGAGATCGGTGCGAAGTGAAGAAAACATAGCCGCCGTAGTGGCCTGTATCGAAGAAGACCCAGAAATATCGATTCGGCGCCGATCAGGTGAATTGGGCATCGCCAGAGAGTCAACCAGGCCTATTTTGCGGCTGGATTTGGGCCTACATCCGTATAAGATTGTGCTGATGCAAGAATTGAAGCCAGACAATCATAGACAATGCCGTGAGTTCGCTAATTGGGCGCTGGAAATATTGGCCGCAGATCCGGATTTTGACCGAAAAACACCTTCTCGAACGAGGCCCATTTTTGGCTCAGCGGCTATGTCTACAAGCAAAATTGCCATTATTGGAGCGACCACAATCCACAAGTGTTCGCCCAAGCATCAATACATCCACAAAGATTGACTGTTTGGTGCGGTTTATGGCACGGTGGCATCACCGGACCTTATTTCTTTCGAAATGAGGAAGGAGACACCGTTACCGTCAATAGTCCTCCGTATAGAGCGATGTTAACCGACTTTCTGTGGCCAGAGCTCGACAATATCGATATATCCGAGCTGTGGTTTCAACAAGACGGCGCTACATGCCATACAAGCGACGCAACGCTCGACGTGGTGAAGGAGAAATTTAGCTACTGGGTCATCTCACGGTGAGCGTTCATCAATTGGCCGCCGCGATCATGCGACTTTACACCCGTCAATTATTTTCTCTGGGGCTACGTCAAGTCCTTAGTCTACGCTAACAAGCCAACCACTTTAGACGAGCTCGAGGCCAACATTCGAGACGCTATTTCCGGAATAACGCCGCACATATTGGACCGAGTCATTAAAAATTGGACCTACCGCTTGAAGCACTGCCAGCGAAGCCGAGGCGGCCATTTAAATGATGTGCTATTCCATACATAATGGCACACATAATCGCAATAGTTTCAAAATAAAGCTAGAATCATCTTGATATCTCACACCTTTGCTGTTTTATTTAAATTTCTTTTCCTATCGTTCTTATCTGGTCACCGTATATAATAGTAAGGTGTCGGAGGATTTTGAAGTCCAAAGTGGAGTTCGTCAGGTGTGCCTGAACCGCTGTTGTTCTTGGTGGTGATCAGCGATGTAATCTGTGCAGCACTGATGGAAGGTAACCATGAAATACGATGGACTATGACATCTTACCTACCTTAAACACGATGTTTGCCTACTTCACATCGGATAATGGATCTTCATATGATGGCCCAAAATCTAGAAGCTGAGGTAAATAAAGTGCCAAACACAGCCAAAACAAAAGCCCTGAGCACTTCTAACACCCGCACTCAACTCAAAATTGCAGGACAGGTAGTCTAGAAAGTAAACAACTTTCTATACTTAGGATGTGTGGTCTTGGCTAACCGCGGTGGCACCGAACTGGATGTGTGTAGCAGAATTGGGAAGACAAAAGCTGCATTCGAAATGCTATCGGAATTCTGGTGAAGCGATTTTCTCAGCTTATGAACCAAGCTGCGATTTTTCCGCTCCAACGTGGAATCAGTACTGCTGAATGGGTGCAATACTTGGAATTTGGATACCACTATAACACGCAAGCTGCAAACCTTACTAAATAGATGTCTAAGAATCATCTTGAGGATCTTTCATCATCATTCTCCTTTGAATATGCGGCTGGTCAGGCAATGGTGCTCGCTATCGCGAGATGATTGTCCAGATTGCAATATATATGTGGGCGTCATGTGGTTTCAACAAGACGATGCCACATCGCGTGAAACAATTCAATTACCTATGAGTTTTAACTTGCGATCCTCTACCCTATCAAGAATGTGCAGAATGGTCTTGGGTGCACTGGACCAGATATGGGCGTTATATTCCAGCTTAGGGTGGATGAATGCCTTATAAATTGAGGCCAGATCAGACGGGGTAAAATATTTCTTGCACCGTTTAAGGAATCCTAGACATTTTGCAGCATTTTTGGCGACCTTGAATATGTGATCGTTCCATCGAAGATGGTTATTAATACACATACCGAGAAGGGAAAGTCTTTCGGTTTCAATGATGCAAGTATCATCCATGGATAATGGTTGAGGGTTTTGGTTTCGCTTGAGAGACAGAAGACAGCATTGTGTTTTGGAAGCATTAAATTCCACTCTGTTGGTTGAACCCCATTTAATTATGCCGTCCAGGTCGGAATTTAATGTGTTTAACATACGTTGCCGTTCCCCTTCTATGGCCGAAGAGCAAGGTTGTGAGTTAGAGAACGAATATGAACAATTGAGGGTACTGTCATCAGCGAAGGAATGGATTGGATTAAAAGTTGCAGACAAGAGATCATTTATAAAAATAAGAAAGAGAGTCGGAGACAAAACAGAACCTTGGGGAACACCAGCATTTATTTGGTAAATTGCAGACAACTTGTATTGAATGCCCCGGAAGGTAATTTCTAATCCATTGAAGAAGAGACTCATCGACACCATATGCACGCATTTTCGACAAAAGAGCCTGTTGCCAAACTCTGTCAAATGCCTTTGAATTATCAAGCGCAATCATCTTGGTTTCGCCGAAGTGATGGAGAGATTGGTTCCACTTCTCAGTGAAATCTGCCATCAAATCACCAGTGGACCTGTTGCTACGAAAACCATACTGTCGGTCATTAAGGAGTTTTCGTGAATCGAGATATTTCATAAGCTGACGATTTATCAGCGTTTCCATGACCTTGGAAAGAAGGGACGTAAGTGCAATGGGTCGGTAATTGGACGTGGAGGAAGATTCGCCTTTTTTAGGGACGGGCTGGACAAATGCTGTTTTCCATCTACTCGGAAAGAGCCCTGAGAAGTAGGATAGACAGAAAAGCTTACGCAGGTGTTTTGCCAGAGTAGAAGAACACCTCTTCAAAACTATGGGGGGGATACCATCTGGACCAGCGGATTTATGTATGTTAAGACCTTTGAGTATTTCTGCAACTGTACGAGTGCAAAAGTGGACTTGTCCCATGGAAAATTTGACGCCCTCAAATACAGGTGGAGACAAAGCATTATCTGGAAGCGTGGAGTTTGATGCAAAGTGAGCAGCAAGCAGATTAGCTTTGTCTAAGGAGCTGACAGCTGGAATGTCATTGTAAATGAGCGTGCGGTTGGCAGACGAGGCAGAATTTTTAATATTTTTGACGAATGACCGAAAATTTTTACTACCTTTGGGACATTGTAGGATTTTTTGCCTCAATTTTTAGTCATGTAAGAATTTTACATGTCGAATATGGGCATTGTAATCTTTTCTGGTTTGTTTAAACTTCTTTCGGTTTTCCTCAGATTTGTTGGCTTTATAAGACCGAAAGCTTACTTCTTTCAACCTGATAGCCTCTTTACAACTCTGGTCAAACCACGAGTTTGCCTTAGGTTTAATAATAAAGTCATTCTAAGAGGATAGTGTTAGTGATCATATTGGCTACGGCATCCACGTCGCTATCGAGGAAGCATAGCGACCAGTTAAAACTCCTAAAGAAGCTATTAAGGCCGCTCCAGTTGGCTTTCTCGTATTGCCATACTTTTCTTTTAGGAGTTTTTTCTTTAACTGAGTGGTCGTAGTATGAGAATTTAGCTGATACGATATTATGATCAGACCGACCTAGAGGCGCTAAAACATCAATAGTATATTTATCAGTGTGCGAAGTAAGAAACAGCGAAAAGTTCAACATACCTTCCTTCGGATGTTGTCTGGCCAGAATGTTGAAGCCAGTCCGAATTGTGTATACTGAAATCGCCACAATGACGATTTCAGTATGAGGGTACAAGGAGACAATTCGAGTGATGCTCTTTTAATTTTAGCTTCGCATCCAAAGTCATGTCAAGGTACTTGACTGTATTACCGTGGGATACAGCTCGGTTGTTAATAAATTTCGTAAGATTGTTTATTTTTTTATTTGTGAAGTTTAACTGAGTTGATTTTGATTCATTGATTTTGATACGCCATTATTGACTACATTCTGCAGTTTCTCTGTTGCTTTCGTAGTGCATTTATCAGGTACTAATATTGCAGTGTCTTCTGCAAAAGTAGCCATCATGGCGTTGTTATCCACCGGTATACGAGTATCCCTGGTATACTACAGATAGAGGATTGGTCCTAGGACACTTCCTTGTGTGACACCCTCTTTAATTTTCTTTAGTTCTGAATATTGTTGTTCGTATCCAAATCGGAAGAGTCGATCTGAAATATATGATTTTAGCATTTCGTAATACTTTTTAGGCAAATCCCTTTGCAGTTCGTTCTCAAGGCGAACAGATTTGTTTTTGTAATTCGATGCACTTGGTCTATCGTGGAATGTTTATTTCTACATCAGAACTGATGATTCGGAATTAGACTTCTTTCTTCTATGATGTTGTTAGCACCTTCAAGAGCAATAATTCGAAAACCTTTGCCATAATTGGTACTCGTATAAGCGATATTGGTTTATAAGATGTCACGTCTGTTGTTGGCTTGCTTGCTTGTGTATTACAATCACTTCAGCAATTTTCCATGTGGAACATATTGCAGCTTCAGGCATGAGTTTATTATAAAGTTTTTAAGGCTACTGATGGCATTTCTTTTAAAACCTGGACAGTAATCGTACCCTTATGCTGTTTTATTTGTAACATGTGTTGACACATGCTTTTTACTTCTGATTCATCTTCGCCCCTTTTATCAAGATTTTCGATGGCTGCACTTGACGAGAATGACTTAGAAACGTTGGACAGATGTTCTCTTAAAAAGTCAGCCTTTTGTTTCGGTTTCCTATCCATTTTCCGTCTCGTGCTTTCAAGGGCAGATTTTGTAACTGAGGGCTTTTTAGATACTTAGCTGTTTTCCACAAGGAGTAGTCGGTAGACACATCCGTCGTAAATCTATTTTTGAATTCACAGATTCGTTTTTGTAAGTTCAGTATTGAGATTGTTCAAAACAGCTTCATAGTTTCCCATTTTCTATGAGGCTCCCAGACGATAAAGCTGTTTTGAACAAGTTTCCCATTTTCTACGAGCCATTCTTATTCTAATATAAACTCTTTTATTTCAACGCAGTATTTGCTGTCAGGTTGTCTTGTTTAAATTAGTTGTGCTTTCCTATGCCGTCTTTTGAGCATCAGCAATGAATTGTTCCACGTCATGGTCATGGTTTTAAGATTTAAATACATTTTCAACCTTCCTATCTTACAATTTATCTAAAAGCATTTAAATTGCTCCTAAATGCCTATGATTTACTCTAGAAAATAATATGGAAAAAGTCCTTTAAAATATGAACTTTCAAGTAGAAAAGAAACGTTTTAATAAAAATTAAGTTACGAGTATGCCAATCAATAAGCTATTTAGATATTATCATTCTTTTCGCTATGCCATCTAGCCTTAAAAGCTTGTAGGTACATAATACTTTTTGCTTCAATTTGACTGAATATCAATCAATTTGTCCAATCCCATTTCATTAGTAGCTTAAACTGTTGACGATAGTAAACAATTTGGCGCCATGTAGGTCATGCAATGTGTAAAGCGATTTCAATTCCCATTTCCAATCACACAGATGGCACCCAGGACATCAATTCGCAATTGACCTCATTTCAAGTTGTTTTTTTTTTTTTTTTTTTTAGATTCCACCACTGTGCCAAAAACACGTGAAAGGAAATGAAAATTTTCAAGAGGAGCACATACGTTATTAGTTTTCAAATGCTGCACATCACTTTAGGGAAGAAAATTTGGCAGTGAGATTCTTTGACAAACTATTTGTCTCTATACCTACGAGTACAATGCATACGAGTATCTATATAATTTCTTGAAAGTGATCCATTCACTTGCTTCGTTGGATTACATAATGAGATTGATGTTGAATAATTTGGAAAATATTTCGGAAGCATTGTACCGTAAAAATTAATGGAAAACATACGCAAACTCTTCACCAGAACAATGTAGGAATTCATCTTGATTTTCCTTTTTGGCTTTCACTTTTCCTGTTGTTTATTTATTGTGGACAAATAATGCTCATTAATCAATCCTACCACATCATAAGTTTTCGAGAAATGTAGATTTATACGAGCATACAGTACATGTATGTATTGTAGATTCACTTCTGTGTAATGAGGAATTTATCTTTTGTAATCTCTTGATGATACACGAATAATCTATCATTTAGGAGCTTGGAGCTTAAAATATTTGCATAAAGAAGTAATAAAAGTGTTTTTATGCAATTTTTGGAAACGGCAATAGCCTAGAGGTTAAAGATCTCATGCCAAGGACACGAATCCAAGGGCAGGAATTTTGAGCCAAATGTGGTTTACCTCTAATTTCCCATGGTTTTATTCCGCGAAAGGTTGGTAGGTTAGGATAATTTTTCAGTATTTATTTTCACTTTTGACGCTCCTAATTCAAGAACCACTGAACGGATTTTGATGGAGTTTTTTTTACATAGATAACTGCTTGTCAAAATTATTAAATTCAAATGGATCCAGATATAGGAGTATTATTTAAAAAATCTTCAAAAATGTCTTTCGGGCTCATCTGACATAAGAGCCACTGAACGGATTTTGATGAAATTTGGTTTGAAAGTCGGGATTGACGTGTTGAGAGTCATATCTAAAAGCCATTAAAATCGGATAAAGTAAGGATAAGACATGTGCTAATATTTAGCTAAAGCTTAATATTTTTGCATACAAATTTTATCTTGTTTTCAAGGTGCAGTAAATCGACTACGGAACCCTATGTTGTCTCTTCATCCGTATGTCACCTACATCCCGCGCAACAAAAAAAGCCCCATACGGGTTTTCCATTTTTTTGCGCTAATTACCTTTCGCCGAATTATATTTTATTGCTTCCGGGTTAGGTAATGCACATTTTGGAATGTGTATTTAACAGTACATGCAGTTGTATTTCTTAAATAAAAGTGAAAAGAGTATATCGCGATGTCTAAAAGGGTACAATTGAGTAAAGAAAATAAGGCAGTTATCGTCGCCTTATCCAAACAGAATCAGTCATTTCGTGAAACTGCTCGACAAATTGGATGCAATGAGAGTTCTGTAAGAAGATTCTGTAACAAATATCGTCGGGATCACAATCTGGACAGAAAAATTGGCACAGGATTGAAGAGATGTACCACTGTTCGGGAGGACCGGGAACTGAAGAGGCTAAGCTTGAGAAACTACTGGGGCTACTGGGGCTGAAGTTAGCGTCAGAACTATCCAGAATCGTCTCAACGAGATGGGTTTGCTAGCAAGGAGACCAGCGAAAAAGCCACTTCTGACCAGCAAAATGAAGAAAACGCACCTTAGCTGGGCTAAGGAAAGGAGTGTTCAAGATTGGTCAAATGTGGTGTTCTCTGATGAGTCCAAGTTTAACCTAATCGGACCGGATGGGAAGCAGATAGTTCGTCGTAGAAAAGAGGAACGCTACAGCGACGAATGCATAGCTCACACCGTAAAACATTCTCCTTATGTTATGGTGTGGGGATGCATCACCGCAATCGGAGTTGGATCTCTAATTATGCTCGAGGGCACTGTTAACGCCATGCAGTACAAACAAATTATCTTAGATGGTGTTGTACCGAGTATGGAAATGATAACAGCAGAAACATCAAAACCAATTTTTCAAGATGATTCAGCACCTTGCCACCGAGCAAAATCTGTGAGTAATTCGAGGTTTTTTTTTTCATATTTATGGGTGTTTTGAAAATCTTATGATTTTCATTTTTAAATTTCCTCCACAGATTAAAACTTTGAAAGAAGAATTAGGAATAGAATCCCTAATTTGGCCGGGAAACAGTCCAGATCTCAACCCCATCGAAAATGTCTGGGCTCTTATGGGAAAGAAGATCCAAGATAAAAAACCAAAAACCATGCAGCATCTAAAGAGCATCATTGAAGAAGTGTGGTTCAATGAAATTAATAACAATTACCTCGGTAATCTCTATGCCTCCATGCCAAACAGGGTTCATGACGTTGTTAGCGCGAAGGGTGGTGCTACGAAATACTAGAATCATTTTTTAGTATTATGAAAGTCTTAAATTATGTAAAAAGGTTTTTTAGTTAATAAAAATATGAAAAAAGAAATTTGCTTTTCAAATTGTTGCTCTTTTTTTTAATTTATGTATATTGATAGTACTTGGGTAATATATGATATTTTGTAGTCTGATCTTCACGATCATTATTTTTTTTCAATTAGGCTACGAAATGTATTGTCAAATTGGGGAATGTGTTAACTTAAATGTTAAACATCAAAAATACAAAGTGATTACGCAGTGATTAGTCATCATTTATTAAATTTCTTCCATTTCGTTAAAAATTACCATGTGCGGGGTGTATATAGAATCGAAAAATTGTACTAACAGTGGAAGAATATCTGCGAAAAATTAATGTTCGCCCATAGCTCGCTTTTCCAAATTATTTGACAAAAAAATTTGAAATCAAATTACGACAAATAAGTCGATATTTGCGAAGTATCACATTTATTAGATAAGTAATGGAAGTGTTTGCTTTGTACATCTGTTCTCTTAAAAAGAAAAAAATTCACTAAAATCGGTTCAATAAATCAGAAGTTATTGATTTGCTTTTTGTATGGAATAATAATTACAATTTCTTATTATGCGTGTTTCTTATCGACATCTCCGGTAGTTTAGGGACGACATATTTTTTATTTTTTTTTATAATTTGCACGTGTTAAAGGGGATATAAATACCATTATACTAATTTTTAGAACACGTGCGTTTTTGTGGAAAGGGGAAGAGACGGAGAGAAAGACAGAGTGGTGTAGTTTGAAACTCAGGTGGTATTAAGTTTCTGTAAACTCCAAGGGTGGCTATCCAGATAACTGGGGAGCATTTTGTTTGTTTTCGTTATTATTGTCGTTGCTTATGATTCACAGTATTTTTTTTCCGTCCTCCTGATGTCATCATCACGATCAAGTTGCATTTTAGCCATAAGACCACCCTACTGCCAGTGTTATGCCTTCACAGTAGAGTTGACTTAGCTTTTCGCAAGTGATCGACTTTTTTATTTATTTCATGCGAAATAAATAGATGATTCTTGACATCGGGATTCGAACCGTGAATCAACAGCGTGACAAGCGATGATGTTACCACTACACCACGGCCACATATAAAAGTTATGACTTAGAAATTTGAAACTTTGCAGACTTATAGCAAAATTCACGGAAGAGAATAAAATGGAGCCACATTTCAGATTTCTCAAGTATAGTGTGTTAGACAGAACATTTATCTTCTAGGTTCAATACAGTTTTTTTTATTTGTATGTGAAACCCGTTAGACCTTCTCGGATGACATAAAAATCTGAAACTTTGCAGACGTAAGGTACGCATGACATGTACGAATAAAATGCAGTAAAATTTTGATATTGCACAGAGCATTTCTCTTCAATATTGATATATAATATTTCTATGCATGCGTGATTTAACGCATCCCTCATGAAGTGACGAAGTGACCATAAACTTTTGCCCTGCAGTGTACTTGACCTAAAAACTTGAAACAAATCACGGCAAATAAGTCTGATTTCGATAATTGCGAGGTATCACATTTATTAGGTAAGTAATGGGAGTACTAGGATTATTGGCCGAAAACAAATTTCTATCACAAGGCTTTCCAATAAAGTTCTCTAACCAACAAAAGAAATGTCACCAAAATCGGTTCAATAAATCAGTAGTATACAAGATAGCGAACGGCAGAATGCCCTATCTGCTAATTGTACGGAATAATAGTTTCCTATTATGCGTGTTTCTTATCGATATCTCCAGAAGCCTAGGGATGACCTAGAGATATTATGACCTAGAATTCTGAAAATTTTCAGACTTGTAGGGGAAAAGGACCCAAAGTTTTGATTTTGGAAATACAGAGCGTTACAGAGAAAATTTGTTTCTTCTGACTTATACATTTTTCCAATGTGAGTGTCTTTCAGCAACCCTCTAGAAGCTCTTGGATGAGCCACGGAGCTGGAACTCTTAGAAAAGAATGTACTGAAGCCAACATTTTTTCTATTGGGAAATGCAAGGTGTTGCAATCTTTGTTTTTTCTGAAGATTTATGAACAATTTTCTAACGTTCGTATTTCAAGAATACCCCGGATGACCTCGGAAGCTGAAGTTTTGTACATTTGTACGGTAAAATGTTACAAAAACTAAGGGTTTCTTTCCGTTTATAAAAACAAGTTGTCTCCGTTTACTAGCAAAACTGTGGTAAGGGAGCTTTAGAAATTAAGAAATGCAGGTGAGGTTTTAGTAAGCAACCCTCTTATATTTTGATAATATAGTATATGAGCAGGCACTCAAGAGCGGTTCAATTATGGATTAGAGGGTCCGACATTGTATTAGAACGTGAGTTGGAGATGTTGGTACCCCAAAATTGCATCTTTATGAGGAGGGTGAGAGGATACGTTTGAAAACTGGTTAGGGATGAAAGTAGTTCAATCAGCACAAGTTGTTTGGGGAAGTAACATGCGTTTAGGGCTGATATAAGATGCGTATGAGGACAGATCGTTTGTTTCCTTAAGAGGCGATACATTGAAGCTCTCATACAACTGGACGATAATTACTCTTTAGTTGGAAGACCTTGCTGGGAAATTAAGACTTTGATATTAGTATTCGTTTTTCCATGAACACAGAAAGAAATTTTGTACAGGTAGGTAAGACAAAGACGGACATTAACATAAATCCTATGTTCTCTTAAGCGTGATAGTACATAGTGACCGGAATTCACAAATGGCTTAGTAAGTTTTAAAGTGGATCTAAAAAGGCAGAAGATGAGACAGTGGAGTTAGTGGCGCTGGGTACATTAGCAGAATTGTTAGTGCTGTGAGATCCTGAAGATGAGGAACGAGCAGGGTTAAAAGTGTGAGAGCGAATCTAAGAAGGGAGTGTCCCTAAGAATTGGGGTCAAAGTCAAAGGTCAAATGGCATTTGGTTGATATTTGACAATTTGGTAGCAGTTTTATAGTTAAAGTTAGGAAATATACCCATTTTGTATGACCAATTAGATTGATTTTATTACTGGATTTAATGTTGTTAGTGGAAAGAAGATGCGCCAAAGAAGAAGGGTAGGACTTGTGGTGAGAGTTGGGTCTATTATTGGAGCTGTTGCATTTAGAATTGATCCTTGTCTTATTATTACGCTTGAAAATAAAAAAAAATAAAAACTATCCGGTGGGTCATCGTCATTTCGCTTAAAGTGAACACATCATCCGGAGTGTAGAAAAGTCAGTCATATTTTAAAGGGATCATGACCTTGGAGCAGCTTGTTGGACTTTAATCCAGTGATCGTTCGGCATCTCAATTCAGGCATGCAGAATTTCGGTTCGTAGGATTTGCACTTCGAGGATACATCGGCTTGTCTCGGAGCACGTTTTATTGTATAGCCAGTAAACTTAAAGGAGGGATGGATGTTGATGGACGTAGATTAGGCGTACGTCCTTTAAGAGAATCCTTTGATAATTCAGTTGTTTCATTCAGATAGAGTCCAAGTCCTTTCGAATTTCTGTATTCATTTAACTGTTGGGGGTTCTCAGCTAGATCAACTGGAGTAGAGAGTGCAGGTAAAGAACTAGGTGCAGCGGGTGGAACAGGTTCACCAGGTGGAATAGGTCCATCAAGTGGAACACGTACAGTAGGTGGAGTAGATGGAGTTAAATTGAGATCGTTGTGTTCAGCAGTGGAATTTTCTTTAATTCTTTCATTCGGCATTGTTATCATCAATTGCTCAAAGTTCATTAGGTAGGTCAGTTTTTTTTTTTATTTAGCTTAGTGCAAGCTTGAAATCCTTAAACAACAAATTAACTAAATTACGCTAACATAATTCGAGAAAGAAGAAGAAACAGAGGCCAGCTTAGGAGGAGAGAGTCCTATGGTGTAGGTGTATGGCATTGCGTATTGAGATTTTACTATTTATCAAAGGTGAATAACGATTTATTTGTTTTGCCAGCATTGTAGACATAGGTTCGTGGTAACCATAATTAGTGCTGTGAGTGATAAGGCAAAAGAGAGAATCAGACCTTAAGTTGGGGGGATTTGTATTGAAAGAAATCATTGTCCAAAACAAAGACATCACTGGTGAGGTTCAAAAGTAGCCATACGTATATAGATGGGATGTTGATTTTGAAACGGCAGAGCTTAATCCCCTCGCATATTGGAATAGTGATATCAAACCTCTGAAGAAAGAAGTTACATCGCCAGGATCCATTGGCGTGACGTGGAGCACCAGTTTCAATGAAAACAGCATTATCATCATGAGGCGGCTCGTTGCACTTATATAGTTTGTTGAGCCTATGTATCCATTCCGAGTGGGTCCCAGAAGTTCCAAAATACTCAGTTTATTCGTGGTGTTGAGGAGAATCGCGTGGAGAGATTGAAGGACGTAGTTGCAGGTTCGGAGATCTGATCAGATTCTGATTCAGTTGAACTAGAACATACCAAAAAACAAAAGTAGGTCGACCAGCAACGACTGAACAAAAATGGGATAACATTGAGACGCGGATTGGTGGGAATTACGAACTTTTTTGGTGACCCAACGAAAAGTAGAAAACTCGCAACTTGCTACTCCCATCTATGTATGTATACAGAATTGCTCACCAAAGCATAAAAACATGAATAAATCCAATTTAGAAACCTCCCGGCTATAACTATGTACCTAGATAAACTTTAGCAAAAAAAAAAAACGAAATTAGGAGACTTTTAGTAGTATTTTACGAGATGAAAACCTACAATTCCTGGGCTATATTCCCAATACCCAAATCCCAATACCGAGATATTTGTACTCCAAAATGTAGTGGATTTACAACTGAACATGATTCGCAGAAATTTATTCAAACGCAGGTTCAATAAAAAAAAACTACACTACATTACATAGCTACTGAATTAAATTTACTCTGTCTACGAGTATTTAATGGAACTATTTCCTACAGATGATGCAAAATAGTTTCACAGTTAATTAATAGATATTTTCCTCAGATTCTTATTAGGTCTGCTGTGTCTACCTTTCTGGTTTAATATTCTCTATGCGGACCTTTATTCAATTATGCACAGTTGATTATGGTAAGTTTGTACAGATACACCTGCTCCAATGATACAAGTTAATGAGCATTTCATAAGTATCTAATAATGAAGTTTTGAGTTTACCTTACGAGGACCAAAATTAGTTGTGGGGTTATGTGTTCAGTTTTGTGTGTCTGCAACACTTGATTTGAATTTAATTGTTAGCAGATAGTTGTTTGCGTAGTATGTTGGAATGTAGTGCTGTGAGGTTTTAGGGGATTCTTAGTTAATTGCTGGCTCTTGTAACTTTAAGATGGGGACATTAAAATAAAAATGTTGTTAAGTTATGGAAATTTCTATGAATGTTCTTTAATTAGTCTTACCTACGAACCAAAATTTATCCTCTTAAATCGCATGGTAGTAACGGCCTTATTTCTGCGAATAAAGCGAAGTACTTTGGTTTTTTTTAGATAGAAATTTAAACTGAGAACACATGAAGTACATTAAAGCGACAGCAGAGGTACGGTAGCAGTAGCAAGCTAAAGAAATCACGAACAACATAGTGGCTTTATAAATTTTTGTTTCCAGGCCCATATCAATGTATAGCGTTATATTGTTTTGTGGATAGCTTTTCTCTCAAGATCAGCAATTAAGCGGCACTAAAACTTACTTTTTATCTGATGCACCTGAACATATTTAGTAAACAACAAATGGAAGACAGTAAAGCAATTCGATACAAATTTTATTCCAGAAAAAAAGGTTACCGCCCCGACTGGACAAAATTGGGTAGGATAGGTAACCTTACATTCGCAATAAATTCATATTTTTATTGACGACTCCCAAACCGAAGGCAGAAATCGGAGGAGGAGCTTTCTCTGTTCGGTATCTCTTTTCGCCTCTTAGATCACTGAGAAGGAGGGACTAATGGTGATTATAAATAGGTAAGCTACGAAGAAAAAAAACTCTAAGGTCGATCTCTTCCACAGTAAATATCATTCCAAATTGTCTCTTAACAAGATCACTGAAGCTTCTAACAACTACAGTAGGCTTTTCTTAAAATAATGTGACTTTACAATCAAGTTCGTAACTTATAATCTTACCTACTGTTCCGGGCTTTTGAGAAGCTGTGCTGGAAAACCATTACGTATTACATTTTCAAGGGCGGTCTCGTTAAATTAACAAATCCAGCCTTTTAGTGCCGGTCTTGGGAGATCAACAGATCCAGCCTTGTTAGGGCCGAGCCTGGAAAATCAGCAAATTCAGGCGGGTCCTCTTATAGAGAAGATGTTTAAAATGTGTTCAATTAGCCCGGAATGTAATCCAACCAGCAAAAAATCGCAAAGTGGTTAGGAGAAGTGGTTTTTCTATATAATTTGTGTGTGCCAAAGGGGATATGAACACTCTTAAATTATTTCAAGGCACGAAAGTTTGTAGAAAGTGAGAGAAAGAGAGAAAGAAAGGTTGGTGCAGTGGGTTTGAAACTCAGGTGGTATTAAGTTTTAATAAACTCTAAGGGTGGCGTCCAGATAACTGATAACTTATGATTCACAGTATTTTTTGTTTTCAGTCCTCCTGATATCATCATCATGGTCAAGTTGCATTTTCAGCCATATGACCACTCCATTGCCAGTGTTATGCCTTCGCAATAGAGTTGACATGAGCTTAGCAATTGATCGACTGTTTTTTTTATTTATTTCATGTGAAATAAATAGATGATTCTTGACATCAGGATTTGAACCGTGAACCTGCAACGTGACAAGCGATAATGTTACCACTACACCACGGCCATGCTCAAATTAGACCAAGAAAATTCTGGCGGTCTTCTTGCCTCACATGGCTACTAATGCATTTTTCGGCAAAAAGAAAAGAAAAGAAAAGATAGCCTTTGTTTCTGTAATTGGAACCTGGCATTTACAGAGTGTAGTCGTCAATTGGGGAGAGCAATTGTGACAGCATGGTAAACATAGAAGCATGTGCTGGCATACTTCAATTCAATTTAATGACAATGACAGATTTTCTCTAGACATTGCTTTTGGGATTTTAACTCTTCTGTCGTTGGAGCTGTCATTGCTACAAAAGTAGGCCAACCTATCTTCGGATGGATTAGGTAGATGGTAAGCAGTATGAATAATTCTGACCAGCTTTCCTTATTTATGCCAATTGTCCCATTTTGATCTTAGGCTATATGAACTAAGCAGAAGAAAGTGTTCCACTATGACATGCCCCTATTGTGTGATTCATTATTATCGGCTGATTCTACAGGGCAAGAATTGTTTTAGGGAAGACTTTAGATTCTCAGATTTTGACTAATCTCTGTAATTTTGAATATCTGTCTCAGGCTGCAACCTAAATGCTTGGACATATAATCTTCAAACTTTTTATCTGGAGTCTGTAGACTAATGTCCAGACGGCAAATTGAAATTTTCAGTCTAACCTCGATCAATCTTAAGTATTGGAACTTTGAAAGGCTTCCTGCGAAATTGGAAGGTTGCGCTTAAGTTTGAAAATTTTCCTTATGGCCGATTTGCCTTTATGAAACTTCCCGCACTTACAGTGAGGAAAACAGTGAAGGACCCTACTTAGTCGTACTGGATGTTTCATAAAATGCAGAGTATTTTTTGGGACTGCGGCTGATTTGAAATTGGAATCATTTAAAAAACTAAACACATAAATCTTTGGGTTTTGTTATAAATGTATTCAATGCCATTAATGATGAAATTTCGACATGACCATGCCTTGAAATGCCTGTTTCACAATTTCCATTTTTAATCTGGCAAACAACTTCAGACAAAAAAAATGTTCTAACATCACCAGCACAGTTTTGTCATTATCATTTTAGAAAAAAAAATGGTCCAATTATCCAACCAGCCCAAATCGCACACCAAACAGAAACTCTACGAGGATGAAGAGGTCGTTCATGAATTGCTCGTGGGTTTTCCGCTCTCCATATCCAGCTATTCTGTTTGTCTTTTTTTTTAGGGTCGTCTTTATTCAATTGGTAAATTTTTGCATTCCAGTCCTGTCGTCCCTGGGGTTCATTTTCTTGTACTTCTTGAGTTACTTGAATTTTGAACGGAAACAAATGCAGGTCGCGATGCATAACTTTGCACATAGAAGTTGGAGAAATCCCAATTTGTTGAGCGCGACGACGAATCGAAGTTTCCGGACTTTCACTCACATTGTCCCTCACTGCATTAATGTTTTGTTGTGTACGACGTGGTCCAGGTTTCGGTAAATCACTTACTGTGTAAAGGTTCTCGAAATTGTGGATAATTTTTTTGAAGAAATCACATAATTGACGCTGTACTGCAATAATTGATGAACCATTTTGACAAAATGTTTTAATCACTAAAACACGTTGTTGTGGCTTCAAACTCTCTATGATGAAATGGCATTGACAGCTGAACAGTACTGCCAACTTCCACATAATAAAACCATCTCTGTGAGAAATGGCGCCAATTTCAAATCGGCCGTAGTCTCAAAAAACAACCTGTATTTTAATTACTACATATGAATGTGTATGTAATATTCTGCAACATCCTGTATTCAAAAATCTAAAATCTGGTTGCTTTAAAGTTTTGTCCAAATCTCGTACTGTAAATGTGCAAAAACTATTTTTTTAAGATTATCTATAGGCGTCTGGAGGGCACTGAAAGTAACATACATTTTGTAAATATTCTCATCAACTTCTCTCAGCAAACCGCATTGAGCTGCAACAGTCTGCTCAAAACGACAGTTTTGAATTCCTTTATCGATCTAAATATTGTGGTACACTCCAACCTGCTAAGATCAAAACTTTAACAATTTTCTTAAGACACAATTTGCTAAAATCTGTGAAATACTCGTAAGGTACGTTTTACTTCAAATGCAGTTGAAAGTTTCTTTATTGTGCGTTTTTCTTCAATGTATTTCTTTAGTAAAATATGTTTTTATTATTACATGAAAAGTTACGAGTGTCCTGTTAAGTACATCCACAGAATTCTTGTGCAGAATAATCCTATTAATTTTATTCAAATGAGGGTTTTGTTTGCATTGTTTTTTTCTGTATGTGAAACTTTTTAATATTCTTGAAGCTGCCAGAAACAATGAACATTCTATTAATGAAGTAAAGTTCGTGCGGTTGAAATTAGTTTCAATGGTTTTTTGTGTGTGTGTTTTTTTTTTGTGGAAAGGATACGCTCTACGAGGCCTGACAAATAGGTTTTCGTCTGGCTGTTTTAAATGCATGGAATATAAATTTGACGCAATGTGAAATTTATGTTGAGTACATAAAATGGTACTACGAGTATTATTCAAAAGATAAAATTGCGTTTCATGAAATTTACGACAAAAGTCCAGTGGTGCCACAAAGTTTAGTTTGTATGCAAATTCTTTGATTAGAAGTATGAATGCAGCATTAGAATTAGAACAATAGTGAGTTATTCCTAATTCCGAAATGTGTTTGGGGATGTCTTAAGCAGAAAGGAATAAATCATTAAGAAAATATCTGAAATTGTTAAAACGACATAAGGGGCTACTAAGTAAAGTAAATAGATGGACAATTTTGAAAAGTGACAACCTGACAGATGGATAGATACACAGCCAGGTAAATAACAAGACTGACAGAATTAGTAGTTACACCACGATTGACTGAAACTTAAGGATCTCACATTTTCTTTCATGAAGAAACTCAAGATAACAACATATTGGTAGTATTTACGAGTATCTATCTAGTTGTACAGTTTATTTTATATCCTGTTGACAACTTATGGAAGTCGAGCAAAACTCGTAAACACAAGACCACGGGCCGGAAAGAGGTGAAAACCCCCGCAATACTCGTGCATAGCAGTATGGATGTTTATAGCAAAAGTTTGACAACTTAAAGTGGACTTTTTTCTTTTTCTGGCGCTTTAAGGTGGATGGTGGTAATTAGAGACGATGAAAAACGGCAATATGATTCTTTTAGACGGGATTACCCTATAGAGTCCTGGACTGAATTTAGAATTCTGACGCTCTGAGCAGAATAATGCATGTTGCCTCGGCTCCTGTATTGTGTGATACGTTATTATCAGGATATCTGAGCATAATTGTTTTTAGTGTTCGGTACAAGAATTGTATAAACGGAATACTAATGGATTCAAAGTCACAGGGTTGTAAAACCAGGTAAACCAAAAATAATTAGGAGAATAAATAGTAAAAAGAATATTTTTGCGGGAGTGTTTTGGGGGCCCCAGAAAAATAAAAAAAACGTATTTTGACACAATATCATGAGATATGTCAAATTACAGCTGAACTTTGAAAGAATCGTTTCTTTGGATAAAGTTTCTTCAACAAAAAAAGCGCAAAAAATCATGACATTTTTGAAACCCCGTTCCCCATGTAGTGGTAACTTCATCGCTTGTCACGCTGTTGGTTCACGGTTCGAATTCTGATGTCAAGAATCATCTATTTATTTCGCATGAAATAAATAAAAAAGTCGATCACTTGCGAAAGCTAAGTCAACTCTACTGTGAAGGCATAACACTGGCAGTAGGGTGGTCATATGGCTAAAATGCAATTTGATCGTGATGATGACATCAGGTGGACGGAAAAAAATACTGTGAATCATAAGCAACGACAATAACAGCGAAAAAAAAAAAAATACTCCCCAGTTATCTGGACAGCCACCCTTGGAGTTCACTGAAACTTAACTACCACCTGAGTTTCAAACCAACTACACCAATCTGTCTTTCTCTCTGTCTCTTCCCCTTTCCCCTTTTGTGCCCCACAATTAAATACAATTTTTCTTCATCATCTCATCAAATTGTTCCTGTGAGATGTCGGCAAAATCTGCCTGCTCTTTGGTTATAGCTAGCTTGTAGATTAATTGTTTTGCTTGCTTATTATTTGGAGGATAGGAGAAGCTGTGTTATCGTTTCGATAGAAGAAATTTGCAATACTCGAACATAAATTTTAGATTTTGAGTCTGATTGTCTGGTCTGTCCATTCCGTCCTTCTCATACTTCTGCTTCAAGACCATTCTTATGTCCGGCCTAGTATGTACCTACAAATGGGCACCTCTCGCGAACGTTTGACAAATATCCGAGAGTAAAATTGTCATGAGAAGCTTCTCTCAATCAAACAAAAATTGACCCTCGGGAACGGCATAAATCTGTAGAACCATTCGTGGAGACTTTGACCCAAGATGGTCTTATGGTCAGTAATTCGTCCAATACTTACGCATGGGTCACTAGTTTCGTGGCCTGCCCTGAATAAAGACATGTCAGACGGAAGCTCTGAATGTGGTTCTGCATCTTCTAAGGTCTGCTAGACCTTACAGACGCAGTAAGACCCAAACTGAATTTTCAACACAAATTCACAGTCGGTTTTCCATCCAGAGAAGACTGGAAAAGAGGTGAAGTCATAAGGAATTTCAAAACAGCAATTTATACCAACGGTTTAAATATTGACTGTGGGTTTCTATACAGAAACATTGAAAATATCAGTATCCTTCCGCCTTTCCGATTCATCCAGTGTCTTCCAGGCGAAAGTTCTGGTCGTATTAGATAATAAAACACAAGTTTTCACCCACTGATAACATCGCCATTTTCATTGCTAGTCAGGTTGCCCTAATTTCAACAACATCATCTTCCTAGCTGATGGTACAGTGTAGGGAATAGCTCTCGTCGCTAGGTTATCGGACCAAAATTAGGGCCGACCAGCTGGTGAGGAGGAGGTCTGCCCTTAACAGATCCCTTGCAGAGGTTGTCCTCTTTCCAATGGGAACTGTCAAGAGCGAAATCTTTTTACACTTTTTATCAGTCGCAAACAATAGGGAGAACAGTGTGCAGAGTTCTGTCATTTTTAGGCAGATCTGGTCAAACTGCAACTGGGCTATAAGAAAAGAACTTAAGAAAAGGACTCGGGCAGACGCTGCAAGACATTTACACAGGTCATTGGCCAGTAGGGACGCATGCGTCTAGTCTGGGCATCCCTTTTAATATACACTGCCCCAGTTGTAAAAATGTAAATGAGAAGGAAATTTTCTCCCACTTCGTCTGCGGGTGTCCGGCTTTAATTAGAGCCCAGCATCGAACTTTAGGCAAACTACGCGTATTTTTCGACAACTTTAAGGAAATCTCAGAGAAAAGTATTACACAGTTGATCAGTTTTCTGATTGTCACAGGATGGATTTGAAACCATTTGCTTTCAACGACCTATTAGCACCATCCAACAAATAAAGTCACATGAATTGTGGTACTCAAAATGGTACTTAAGTATTGATTGGGCTGCAGGGCAGTGCGCAGCAGCAACCACTCCCACCTACCTACAGAAGTAGAAAAATATACAAAATGTATCAGATTTATTTGTATCTAACAGGGTAGATACTCGTACTGTTCCCGTACCTAAGTAAATTTAAAAAGCCGTTCATATGTAAGGGTTAAAAGAAACACACCGAACTTGAGAAATACTGACGTATGCAACCAAGCTTCAATGGAAAGTGTTGATATTGCGGACTGGTACTGGACATTCCTCGGCTATCCTTAGATATGTATGCCCTCTGAGGGTAGGTCTTGTATTTCAAAATGTGGTTCAGAAAACAGCAGGTTCTCCTAGAGAATAAGTTGCAACTTGCAGTTTCAACAGCGTACTCAGACTTTAGAAAATGGGGGTCTAATAGTAATAGAAGTATAATACTGAGATGAACTATTGAGATGCTATCGTACGATGACAGCAACAGCCGGCGCTGACGCACACTACTGTGTCCACTATCGGATGGGCTGTTGCGGGAAATGGAAGAAAGAAATAATATGTTACTTTTCAATATTCTTAAATGTATGTCCAAGTTACATATCTCAAGTCCTAGGCAAATCCTAACTTGCGTTTGTTTAGCCTGGGGGACAACAGCAGAAATTGTCAGCAGCTGAACTGAGCGAAACTCAACTGAATATAACTTGTGTTTTCACAACAGCAACCACAGAGATCTTCATCTCATACTTTTAATATACATATGTACCTCCACCCAACATACTCATACATATGTACAAATTGTTGGCTTCAGAAAGAGCCTTAACATCTCTAAGTGTTTGAAATTCAACGCAATAGGTCATGACTGAGATGCTGGTATCTATATTTCATTGTCCTTCGAATTTGATGCCCAATATAAGATAACGATTCCCATGAGAAGAGGCTGGATCGAACACGTAGTCATTAGGACATTCTACACAGGCAAATTAAATCGCGAAATGACCGAAAGTTTGCAAGGACATGACAAAGAGATCTAAAATGATTGTATCTACAGTTTCTTAACATTTCCATGCATACCTCGTGCAATATCTTACCTGTTTTTTTTATTTTGAATTATGTATCAATACTTAAATACGAGTACCCTAAATGTCTGGCAAAATCAATGCCTGACATGTATCTCGTTTTCCATTTAAAAAGATACAAAGCAGAAAACAACTTTTAAGGACATTCTAAAATACCTCTACCTCTTCAGTCGCCTAAAAATCATCTACTCTCAACTCAATTTATTACCTCATCTGGCCAAGATACGTACACTGCAGAGCTCACTAATGAGACATTGCTATCGTATCTATATAATTAAGGACCTTGGATACGAGACATCGATAGCTGGAGGAATCTGAAAACCATTCATGCACAACAATGGTGCGTAGTTATAATGGATATCCTACGACCAATAATGGCAGACATAACATAAATAAGTAACCATGAATACGATGACAGGTTATTGCGGTAAAGAACTCAATAGCGTGCAGCGAATCATTGCACGCACCTCATTTTACACTTTCACCATTAAATTCCATTTACAGCCTACCTAGGGATCAAAACTTATTTATAAATAAATTACTCTTTGGGGAAAAAAAGTTCAAGCAATCACTAAAATAATTTGAGATGGGTTTACGTTAACCTTTTTCGATTTTTAGAGGAAGTCCGTGAGATTTAAAGCCTTCCCAGTCATCTTTGTTTCCACAATTGCAAACAGCCATCTGCAGGCAGCTCTGTTGACATTTTCAGAAAAATTTCATTAAAAGATCCTTTGTAGCAGGCAATTGAATGTCGGTGACTTATTAAGACATGAATCAAATGTACGCCAGACCTGTCGATTAAAATTAATTTACTATAATGAATATAGTCACTGTAGGGGCTATTCCACCCTTCGCTTGTTGAACACAAAAACCTACGTAAATCCATTACAGTCATACTCGTAGCTGCTGTTGAAATGAATTTAATAAATATCGATTCCTTCCAGGCGAAGATAAAAACATAGCAACCGCATATTTGTTGTTTTATTAGCTGAAGACGAAATATGATTCCACAATTAAATTACGAGCAACCTAATGGCTTCATTAAATGTAATGTTTTTGCTATAGTTTAGGCCGACGCTTTTCGAATATAAATTCGAAAATAATTGAAGCAATTAGTAGAACATTGTGCAATGCTCGCAAAAAAAAAAAAACGTGTTGGATATGGTCAAGGACATTCGGGTCTGAAAACCTTTTTTTTTTCAACCACATTTAGTCTACATAGTCCTAGAAACTTTCCTAAAATAATTTCAAGATAGCTACTTTTAAATTTATATCCTTCACAAATTTCTCCTAAAATCAAACCACCGTCCTTATTTAATTTTAATTCCAATATTTTCTTACACAGAAAAAAAAAAAAAAAATAAATAAATAAATTAGTAGCCAAAAGGAAAAGCAAAATTCTACCCGACTTAAGCCGATTGCTCAACACTCACCAGGAGTGGGCTGCGGTGTCACAAAGTAAAATAGAATGATTCAATAAATTTCCTTTTTTCTTGTGTGCTTGGTACTATACACATATACATATGTAAGTACTTATACAGGGAGAATTAATATCTAAGCATGGCGTTTAGTAATGGGATGTTGATTTGCAACGGAAGATGGTTTAGAGGGCAGCACGTGTTCGATACTCAACCTCCATTAAGTACTCGTAAGGTAATCCTTTCATATAGCCAACCACTACTAAGAGCAGCTTCAGTACGCCTAAGTCGGTTTATTTATATTCTCCTCCTCCTCCTCCTATCGCTAACGTGTGCTTCCTGCTAATACTTTGTAATTTCAAACTTAATCCGATAAGGAGGCAAAATCCCATAGCTGCGTGTTTTCTCTTTGCTTTAATAGAGCCTTGAAGAAAAGCGCAAAAAGATATTTGGAGTGGGAAATTACTGCGGAATGGTATTGATGTTTGATAGGGAGTAAGGCTGCATATTGAAACATAGGGATAACAGATTCAAATGTGTTTTAAATTATGCGTAAATTATTCGTCTGCTGTCGTTCCCCTTGGCAATTAGTGCGTGAAGTGATAAAATGCAAATAAGGATATTAGAGAAATGGATTTCGCTCTGTCGAATGTAAATATTCAAGTGAGACTGACGTAGGTGAATGAACTACGAGTATGTGAAAGTATGTCACTGGTAAATCCTATTTCAGATAATTTCACCTTTTAAAAGTATGGGACTTTTCATATCCTATGGTGAGCTTTACGAATACTTCTTCGCTCGTTCGAAATCTTTATTTTCATAGGTCGATTGATGGTGGTGTATAAAGAAACGATTATCCCCTTTGAGAATTTTTAATAAAGTGAAGGAGTCAACTTTCAGCGAACATTGATTGACTCTTAAAAGTGATAGGATTACATTTGATCAGTGGATTGGAGCGAAGTGAAATTCATCAAAGGATGAAATTTTGACTAGAAAACAAAGTCGGTCTTTGTGAGGAATTAATGATTACTGGCGTCAATCACACTAATAAGTACTTGCAACATAATGGCTGGTGGGAAATCTATTTATAGATTTTCTAGAAAAAACCTCTTATTTAAGGGAGAATAAAATGAAAAGATATCTCGGTAATATAAGCGTTTACATATCATATACAGGGTGCGCCATCTTTTATGTCGGTATTCCATATATGAGGTATTTTTATTTAATTTCGTCCTTTACAATTTATTTGGACTAGTTTTTGAATACAACATCGATCAAGTGGCCACTTCACTTTTCGAGCATCTCAGGCGGTATGCGATGATTTCGCCACAAATGTTTGCCTGGCGTACACTTTGCTTTTCAAAAAACCTCACAAAAAGAAGTCCGGCGGGGTCAAATCTGGAGATCTGGGTTGCCAGTCAATGTCTCCATATTTTGACAGCACACGTCCAGGGAATTTTCGTTGCAGAAACTGCATTGCTTGATTTGCATTGTGGCATGGCGCACCATCTTGTTGAAATCAGTAACCGTCCAGACCTTTTTCACACATTTGGGGGCAGACATAATGAGCCAACATCCACCGATATCGATTCCCATCGACTGTTTCGCCTTGGCCCAATGATGGTTTTGGAGCAAACGCCGGCCCAAACAGTCACTTTTTGGTCATGCAATGGTGTTTCATGGATCTCGTGTGGATTCTCTGTTCCCCAAATGCGGCAATTTTGCTTGTTAACGGCGCCAGAGAGTGCGAAATGAGCCTCGTCGTTCATCAAAATTTGCTTCCAAAAATCAGGTTGAGTGTCAACCATTCGAGCGACTGTTTGGTCGTATTCGACGTGGACGGCTTGGCGGCAATATTCTTTGAGTCTTTATATGGAAACAAATGCAAATAATCCTTCAAAATGCGCCGCAAGGTGGTCCTACTGACGCCAAAATACAGAGCGCGGTGACGATACGACACATGTGGGCTCTCGGCAACACTCTCTCTTACCGTTTCAACCAGTTCACTGGAACGTCTTGGGCGTTGATGAACGGCATGTTGACGATCTTCCACTGTCCCGTGGTCAACAAAATTCTACACCAAACAACGAATAGTGTTGTCAGACGGTGCTTGTTGGCCACGATATTTTCGACGATATGCACGTTGAGTTAACGACCGTTTTCAATGTACAGCGTCGCTATTTCGGCGCGTTGTTTCGGTGTGAAGCGATTCATAGTTAAAATTATACTGAATTGACGTTTAAAAAACATGTCTACTCAAGTCAATCGGTTAATAAATGTCAAAGTTATTCAATGTTTACATACCGACATAAAAGATGGCGCACCCTGCACATATAGTACTTTAACATACAAATATAATTAAATAAAAAAATGAATGAATAAATTAAAATATAATTATTGGGTCAATAACTTAATTCGTGCGTTTTGCTAAGAGATGGCGTAACTTGTATTATTCGATTGTTATTATTCCATTGGAACATGCTTTGGAAAGCTACTTTCATTGTACGTCATTTCAGTATATGTCATTCATTTGAAGGGTAAACAACAATAATTTTTTTTCACTCAAATATGTCGAACTTTGTGCCTGAAAAAGTGTTTTTGCGGGGAGTTCTTCTTCATTACTTTAATATGAAGAAAACTGCTGCCGAAAGTCATCGTATTTTGGTGGAAGTTTATGGCGAACATGCGCTAGCTGAGCGAATGTGCCAAAAGTGGTTTGCACGATTTAAAAGTGGTGATTTTGGCTTGGAAGACGATGAACGACCTGGGCAGCCAAAATAGTTTGAAGATGAAGAACTGGAAGCATTACTCTATGAAGATTGTTGCCAAACACAAGAAGAGCTCGCAAAATCTTTGGGTGTCACTCAAGCAGCCATTTGAAAGCAGCTGGATATATTCAAAAGCAAGGAAATTGGGTTCCACATGAACTCAAGCCAAGAGACGTCGAAAGGCTGCTGCATGTCCGAAATGCTGCTGGAACGCCACAAAAGGAAGTCATTTTTGCATCGGATTGTTACTGGTGATGAAAACTGGATCCATTACGACAACCCCAAGCGCAAAAAATCATATGTGAAACCCGGCCAACCAGCCAAATCAACGGCAAAGCCGAATATCCATGGCGCGAAGGTAATGCTCTGTATTTGGTCGGATCAGAAGGGTGTGCTGCTAAAATCGGGTGAAACCATCAATAGACAACGCTACCGAACACAATTAATCCGTTTGAAGAGAGCAGTAGCCGAAAAACGCCCGGAATATGCGACCAGACACGAGGCAATAATTTTCCATCATGACAACGCTCGGCCCCACGTTGCTATTCCGGTTAAGAACTATTTGGAAAACAGTGGATGGGAAGTTTTACTCCACCCGCCTTATAGCCCAGACCTTGCCCCTTCTGACTACCATTTGTTCCGGTCAATGCAGAACGCCCTCACTGAAATACGGTTCACATCAGAGCAGAATATCAGAAATTGGCTTGATTCATTCTTGGCTGCCAAGCCGGCGCAGTTCTTTTGGGATGGGATCCACAAATTGCCAGAAAGATGGGAAAAAGTCATAGCAATACTTTGAATAATACTATTGTACATGTTTATCTTAAAAAACGTTCAAATTTTGACAAAAAACCGCACGAATTAAGTTATAAACCCAATAAATAAATAATTACAGAAATAAATTAAAATATATATAACTAATTTATTTATTATTTATTTCTTATAAGATTTTTTTTCTTATGAGAGACTTTCTTATATCCCTAAAATACTGTATCTGAATCATGGTATGCACGAGTGGTGTGCAACATTTGTGAGTTTATAGAACTAATCGAAAGCTTTACCTCATTCTGCCTTGTGCTTGCATCTAGATCTCTCGGTTACCGTTAGATTGCAGCAGATGTGCAAAGTTAGACAACAGAATTATAACATCGTTTTTTGTGTAAAAGTGGTGTAAGTCACAGCTTATTATTGCTCGAAGGAAGAATAGTTTTTAGGTTTGGTAAATGCCACAGGAGGAGTTTATTCAACGGTGTAACTTGTGCAAAGAAGTGGTATTAAGAAAGAAAATTAATGATGAGTATTCGCCAGTGTACTGGCTTCACATTCAATGGACACAGTTTGGAAAAGACAGTCTTTGAACTATGTTTTAAAAGGATCCTTTCAAGGTACACTTGTCATTTAAAAAAATTATGGTGCCACCGGCGAACAATTACGCACAATCGTTCACTCTGATTAAGCAAGACCGTGTATTCTATTCACCTAGACACTTTACCGAATAAGAAGGATTTGCTGCATTATATTCACCCATTCTTCCCTTACTTTAAGACAGTCAGAGTCATGGAAGCTATTAGACTTCTAAACTACATAGAAAAGGATAACACCACTGGACGTAAATGGACTTTTACTTTAAATGAAATAATAAATTCTCAATCGATTGAATAAATATGATCACTTTATACACTGCGCTGTACACAACCTCTAGTAGAACTCCAAATATCTCAGAAGCACATTCTGTTGTGAGAGATTATAACACACTGCTTATCTGTTTCTTCATATATCCTTTCGATTGTAACTCTTCACTGAATTTCACTATCGTTTATTTCTAGCTCTTCAAAATAATTTAGCGTACTTCTTAACATTTCACTTTAAAAAAAAAGAATTTTCAAAAGTCTGCTGAATCTGGGAGTATTTACAAAAACGTTTGAAATACCAACTCCATTCCCTATCGTATTTTTTCAGATGGAAACATATGTATAGGTGTACAAACAAAGTAAAATTTGTAGACTGTAGTTGGCGTTGTTCTTCATATGGTGTGTGAGATAAATTTAGTCGCGATTTGGAGGACTTTGTAGGAGTCCCATATCTTACTCTCATTCCAATTGATTTTCAAGTTCTTTCAATTTCATCAAAACTCATAAGTTACATAGATGTGTACTTGTAAGTAGGGGTTTTGGAACAGGCAGACAGGCATGGAATAGAAAGTTATTTTTTTTTTATCTTAAATAGAGAGGTTGAGTTGCAATTTAAAAGTCATGAGTTCTAAGCCTACCTACCTACGCTGTTCATGCGAAATGAAATTCTTCCGCAGTCTTCAAGTCTCCAACGAAAAGTTATAATTATGTGTTATTTACAAGAAGAGAAAGTTCATAATTCTCTGCAAAAGAATATGAAAAACAGTGTGGAGACTTTGGGTGCAGACACAACTTTTCGTGGTTGAACTGCTTACTGGCAGTGTGAAATGAATGCGAAATTTTGCATTTACCATTTCGTTGTGTTAAATTTGTGTGAGAATTTTCATTTCGCTCAAACAGCGTACTATAACTGCATGCATTAGATATTCAGTATACCAACTCGTCGATAACAATATTAACCAATTTATGATTCTATTGGATTGCACTAAAGTTGCCAACATATCAACTTGGAAAATGGACGGGCGAACAGTCGTTAAATCCGATCATCGATTTGAGATTTATTGTTTATAAGAATTTTAAGAGTTTAGAGTTGATATACTCGTATCCGTTTAAAAACGTTAGAGTACGAATGATTTGCTGATTTTTAGTATTCTCTGTCCTAGTGGTTGCGAAAGGGAAGCGAAAATCTTTTGTTCTCTGCTCCTTTTGTGAAGTTAATTTGTAAGAATATCCGGCCATTCAATTTATATCATAACTGACCACTAAATCCTTAGAAATGCTTAAACATTGAGGAAGCTTTTAGAGGCATTAAAAGTGACAAATTTTGATTCTGATTTAGATACGAAATCGCAAGGAGTTATTTCAAACAAGCTTTCCACCAGGACTGCAACTCTTTTCTTCAGTTTTGCCATGCATTTTCTATTAATTCAGTCGTCAATAAGGAACATTTTAGGAACTTTGCCTGAAACTTTTTCCAAAAGCAATATTGTGACATTGGGTATCGATCATAGTCATAGCTTGACTCTCAAGGGTACTTACATGTTTTCTTCAAATTTCATTTTTATTTGCTTAGTTTGTTTGAAAATCAAACAAACAAACTACTGCCCAATGTGATGTGAATAGAGCTTGCAGGCAACAGGATATGTATTGCAGCAAGCGACAAGAATGAAGAGGACACAAATCTGGAATAAAGTTTGGCATTTTATTTGTTTCTGTCAAGAAATTTTAGTTATGTGTTTCATCGTTATAACTGACAGCTTATATCATGCGTTGTTCACGGTTCAAATCCTGATGTCAAGAATCATATGAAATAAATAAAAAAGTCGATTAATTGCGAAAGCTAAGTCAACTTTACTGCGAAGGCATAACACTGGTAGTAGAGTGGTCATATGGCTGAAAGTGCAACTTGATCGTGATAATGACATCAGGAGGACGGAAAAAAATACTGCGAATCATGAGCAACGACAAAAGCAAAACAAACAAGCTCCCCAGTTATCTGGGCGCTACTTTCCATCTGAGTTTCAAACCACTACACTAAATCTTTCGTTCTCTCTCTTTCTTCTTCACAACGCCCGTGTCCTATAATAGTATAAGAGTATTCATATCCTCTTTGGCGCGAGCAAATTAGAAAATTTTTTTTTTTTTTTAAGTAAGTTAAAACATAAAATTCGATTTAAAGAAGTCACTGTAACCCGATGGCCTTTATATGTGACGTATACTATAAACAATTTCCTAATCAATGTTCTAACATTACGCTTATTAGTGATCAGCTAAATAAATAATTAATCAGCAGAATAATAAAGCAGCCATAAGGAAATCATTTTTCAATCGGCAAAAGGAATTGTTTTGATTTAAAAATAAAAACAAAATCAGAAGAAAAATTAAATGATTAGAAAAAAAATTAAAAGATGAACTGAAAAAATGTTTTCTCAGCAATGATAAATTATTTGATCAGCAGAAAATTAACAATGCTTTAAGAAAAAAAATCAAAGAAACAGTTGTTCAAGGAAAAACTTGAGCGATGGCGAATTTTAGAAAAATTGACGCGAATTAATAACCATGAAAAAATTCCGACGGACACAGTTTTTATTATTGCGAATATGAAGGAGAAAATATTTTTTACGACCCTCAGTATTGCTAAGATCAAAAATGAGTTTTCGTAGGATTTTTCCACACTTCCAGTGCTATAACTTTTTTATAATCTTCTCTCAGGAATAGCGAACCTATAAAGTTGGAATAGCGTCTGTACATGACCATTCTAGATGCCTGTTGATGCTGCTCCTGAATAATTACATATTAAAAGCTTCTGGAAATTTGTCTCCTAGAAGTGAATTCCAAAAGTTTACTTGTCCTGTAATAGAAGGAATTTTGATATGAAGATGTTCCTAGGGTTACCAGGTGGTAGGAACGCATGGCAAAATGCCTCATTCCATTGAGGTATTCGGAATATTTGTCGTAGTAGTATCTATAAAATAGGTATACTATATGTCTGCCTTCGATGAGGAGCCAACGATTGGTGTTTGGTATTAGTGAGGGGTCATCAAATTAAGCTAACTGCTCGGATTAAAATTGTTGTATCATCTGGATAATTTCAACATAAACAAATTGAATTTGGATAGGAAATTTGATTTCAAAAATTTGCTGTGTGTTACTTTTTGAGTTATTGATGAAAATACTAAATCCCACCTCTTTAAAATGAGATGTGGACTAATGCCATGGTCGTTCCTCTGAGTTGTTCATTGGACCTGAACCCTTTTGCGGTATATCTGATTCTGCTTTTAAACTGACCCTAAACAGTTGGGAACGCAACATGTGTATTTCCCACTGAAATAACTCCCAAGGTCGAAGACAAACTATAAGAGCTATCCAGCCCTTCCAAAAAAAGGCAGTTGATATCCTAAAATATAGCAGAAACGACATAAAAAGGCTTGTGAGCTTCCTTACTGGTCACTGTCAATTACTTTACCACCTTAATATAATGAGAATTTCAGAGGATATCACCTGTCGCCTCTGCCTAGAAGAGGACGAAGCTGCAAAACACATACTATGTGAGTTTATAGCTCTGCGTAGAATTAGGAGTAGCTTTTTCCTTAAGGAGATCATATCTCCATTAGACTTAAGGAACTCCTCCACAGCCTTAACTATAGCTTTCATAAGGAAAGTAGAGGTACTGCTTTCATAAAAAGTGGCCTATGGCACAATAGATCTTTCTGTTTCTGTCGCGTGGGCAAAAAACTGAAATCGTAGCGTTATTAAATCGGAAAAAATGCTTCGATAATTTGTTATTTTTGTTTTTTTTTGGAGCAGCAGAATTCGATTTCGTTTTGGTGTAGTGGTTGGAGAAATTTAGGTTTTATTCGTTTCTCTTCATTTCTCCAATAGGGCTTGAATCACAAGCAAACACCCTCCCTACCCAGTACACGTAGCTAAATTTAGTGCATAGACAGTACAACAAATTGTGCTTTAACGCGATTGTTTATTTTATTTTATAAAAAGAAATTGCTTGGGTAGCAAGGGTATATCTGATCGATGTTTAGTCTCGACTTTAGTGTATTTAGGATATTGTTGTACAACAAACTTCTTCGAAACGCATTCCAAATATTTCTTACTGCAAGTCAGAAATTTGAGTAATAGTACATATTTTTTACGCATTTAGTTTGTTCATAACAGATCCCTCAATACTGGACTTTCCTACTTTACCTTATGGTGGTAATTTATCTCATCAAAGTAACCGGGTAGCTACTTTGAGCTCGGATTCGAACGACAAAGCAAAAGTTGCCGAACTATAATAGAAGAATGGTTTCGTACGACCACTTCCGAAACAAACAAAGAATTTTTATTGTGTGACTATAATAGCTTTTTGCTTCGATTCGTTAAGTGTTCGTTCACTTTTGCTCACTTACGAAAGAGTGAATCCATTCGCTCTTTTGTACGAAAATTTGACACAACAGCTCAAATGACAGGCAAAACGATTTGACAGTTGCTTCCGAACACATACGCCTATTACAGGCTACTGGAGCAATTGACAGTACTGAAGGAAACTTAACGTAGAATTATGACATTAGCTTCCGATTGCTTCCGACAATTATAGTTCAGGCTTTAGAATGGTTAACAGAGTTCAAATATCTGAGGAGTAAGGTTGCAAGATGGAATGAACGTTTTCTACAAACTTGAAATACAACTTTAGTTTTTCTGAGGCATTATTTCGGTGTCCATGGACATCATTTCAATTCAAAGACTAAAAGCTGAATCTGTCCACCCATCATAGTGTGGATGAAGACGACAGAATTAAGCGACATGAGCGAAAAATATGAAATCTGTGATGAAAGGTCTTTCCAGGATTAAAGATGTGCGAAAGGAAATACGCGACGGATCGCCCCCATTCTATGCAGTAGTAATCAGGACGATTTACAACAAGCCTTGTACCGACTGAGAGTTATCCTACCGAGTTATCATTCCTCTTTAAAAAATTATTAATTAATTAATTGCATTCCCGAGAGAATGAAGTTATTCTTGCCCTAAATTAAATTGCATCATGTTAACCGTAACCTACAACCTTTCACTTTTACGATAAAACTGTATCCTTTTCATACTTGCCCGAGTGATCCTTTTGCGAAATCCTTTTTAACAACAGCGTTTTAATAAAAATCAAGGTCTTGATAAATTATTAACAAAATTTACTTCCTAATTGCAGGTGCTCTTCCTCTGGTGACCGCAACAACGTTCTGCTTTACACCTAAATGGAAATGGTTCATAATAATTTCATACTGTTTGCTCTCCTTGTGGGGTCTATACAAAGTAAGTACTATAAACGTTACATTATTGTGTGAGTAGTAAGTACCTTTTATGTTCACATTCACTTCATCTCTGCACACATATCGTGATTAACCTCCTTTCGTCGTATCGTTCTTCGACTTCCTCGTCTCCGAAGGAACAGCTCAAGTACTTATCCGCAAAATTGAGGTCGTCAGCGCTGCAGTGAAAAGAAGGAGAAAAAAAAAATGCTTTACATCCTGGGTGATTTAATTTTCGTGCAATGTCACCCTTAAGTGAACGAAGGGTTGCACTGCTGTTGCGATAAAATTTCAAAAGCTGCTGTGCTTGCAATGTTTTTTTTTTTTTTTTCTTCCACCCTGTGCTACGTCACCCACATCCACACAACACTGTGTCACATTCCACATTCGCGAAACAATGTACAATGCAGGGTCTGAGATTAGGAGCCTCCTGTGGAATGGGATACCATCAGTACACAAGCCCGAAACAGCATTGTGCCATTTAGCAGGACAAATTCCAAAAAAAAAAAAAAAAAAACCTGTGTGTACCACCTTACAAACTGATATCGATTCGCTGATGGCCCGATTTGATTGGCCTTTTCGTTTTGCATTACATTTCGGCGATTTTTCTTTCAAGGACTTCACTAGTAGACCAACGAACAACTGCCTTACATATATTTTTTGCGCCGGCTTTATTGATTTTTGTTTTCTTTTATTGCAAATTCATATCGTGCTTTCTTTCTCTTTATGTCCTGTAGGCTATGACAGCGAGTTCACCATGGCAGAGGCGCCTGTGTTTCGCTTTGCCGTTTACAATGAGATCGGTCCTTACATTTCTACGGACGATGGGGGTGGTGGGCGGTAATCGAATTGCATTATCCCATGTATATCTGCAGGTAATTTATAAGATTTAAACATTTTTTTTTTCTTCTCTATCTTGATGGTTTTGTTCTGTCTTGTTGGGTTGTCCGAACAATTTTTGTTTCTTTTTGTTATTCCTTATCGTTTTGTTTTATAGACGATTTTATTTTTATCTTTGGTTCTCATGTTGTTGGGGAAAAGTTTTCCATTGATTTTTTGGAAATATTATCAAAAGTTTTATGAAAACAAAATCTCAATAATCATCCAATAATCTGACGATAAGATAAATCCACTTTGGAGTTATGAGCTTTTCACATTTAACAACATTTTCAGGTGTGTTCCTGTGAAGGGAAATTGTTTTGTTTTTATTTTGAGTTATAACGAGCAGCTTGTGCACTCATTCATAGAAATTCATGTGAAAAACTGGAGGGCAATTAAAAATCCCGAAAGTAAAGGGAACAAGTAGAGAGATAGATATTTATGCTTTGAGATATATCAATGAATGACAGGTAGGTGGTTTTCATAAAAGCCATAACTTTTGGCATTTCGAAGCAGGGTGAATCTGATTTAATGGATAATTTATTTGCCTTCAATATAACTTTTTAACATTTTGGAATAGAATTGACATTTGAGAGTTTTTATGACTGGTGTAATGTCAAAGTGCGTCATTTTTCTTTTCAGATTCTTTTGGTTTTGCTTTACTTTTATTATACTTGACTCCCTGCTCGTTACTTCCGATGGCTGTGATACAAATATGAAACAATTGTCTCATTCCATTCCAAGACTGGATGACCAGGAAGAAGTGTTGGCAGTCAGATACAGGAACACGTGTTTGAGTATTTTTCCCCATATTCCTCAAACAGTCTGCAGATACACTAATGCTTAGAATATATAATTAAGTAAAGGATGGTAGGTAAGGTAGATAGGTTCGGGTGGCTACGTTCACATCAACAGGCAGGCTCACTTATTTAGACTAGAATTGGTCTATGGTCCTAGAAGCAAATCAGATTGGAGCTGTTGATAAGGTGACTCTCTCTTAGATAGTCCTGAAGAAATGGATATCAACGCAGTTGGTTATGCAAATGATGTAGCAGTAATGGCAAAAACAAATTCATGGATGTCACTGCAAATACCGTGAGGAATGTACTCTCAGTGTTGTCAGAAATATCATCTTTTGGGTGAAATGAGATAAAAAATCTGATTATATCTATGGATGCGATAAAGAGAGTTCGAATTTTCATGAGGTGTATAAGGAATGATCCCTTCAGGATGAGACAATACCTTATTGAGAAGAATACCTATAGCAGGCTACTACTAGTTGGAAACAAAAGAGATTAGTAAGACAACCTTTTATACAAATGATAGTATTAACACGATGTATAGAGGGTAGGGGGAATTCTGGAGAAGTCGAGAGAGTAACTGACTCGTTGAAGGGAGACGAAAAGGGTACAAACAATGTAGTCTGGTGCAATATCTCTCTAAAAAAAAATACATACATCAGTTTTCAATGCCCAAAAGAAGTGTTAAGTTTCGTCTTCATTATCATTAGATACAAGGCGTAAAACCACCGGCAGTGTCCCGTTTTTCAGCTGAAATATCTATATATAGGGGCCAAGTCAAGTGTTTAATTGTGTTTAGCTTGCCTCAAAGTTTTCGGAAAGTCTTCGAATCCATACCAAAGGGACAATACAAGTGAAAAGGGACCTCAACCAACTTCTTCTGTGAAGGTTAGGTTAGGTAGATGGGTGCCTTGTGACAAATAGAGTCACTACTCACTTAGACCAACAAATTCGGGTCCATTATGCCCAATCGTTTAACCCTGAAAACGTTAAAAGTCCGCTGTTAGAAGCACCCAGATAATGATATAAATCTCAGGATGTCCGTAAGTTCTGTATTACCTATGTCCTTCTATTCCGAGAAGAAGTAACTTCCGAGAGTCCTCATTCTTGTAACGAATAGGACAGGACAATCACACTGCAGGTGACGAACTGATTCAATTTCTTCTTCGTCACTGCAGCTTCTACATTAGTCGTTATGTAGCACACCACACACAAGTTTCACCAGAGAAGTGGATCTCTTCTTGCTAAATGCCGACCATAGTGCTCTGGCCGTTGCGCATGTTTCCAGATGAATCAGCACCGACCCTTTCCTAGCAAGCTCGTCAGCCCTTTCATTTCCTTCGATATCCATATGCCCTGGAACCCAGGAGAGGGTCACCGCATTGGCTCTGGATATTCCATTTAAAACCGATTTGCAGGTTCTCACAAGCCTTGATCTAATTAAAGCAGAGTCCAGACCCTTAATGGCTGCCTGGCTGTCTATATAGACAGTTATCGTTTTATCAACGATATTACTTTCGCGTATAATTTCCGCAGCTTGTATGATGGCTGTGATTTCGGCCTGAAAGACGCTGCAGTCGTCGCTTATTCTAAAGGAGTTGTTCATTCCTAGGGCCTCACAATAAAATCCGGCTCCCGTACCAACGTCCATCTTAGAACAGTCGGTATAGAACGCCAGTTCCTTTTTCTTCATAGTTCTCAGGTTCCTCCAGTGCGTTCTGTCAGGAATTCTTATGTTGAATCTCGTTTCAAATGCTAGCGTTGGGGTCATGAAATCAGTTTCCGTATCGAGCGGAACTTGAGATACTTAGTTCAATACCACCGATGTTTGGGGGTTTGAAGGTAGCAATTGATCTCTTTTTAATGAAAAGAACTACCTCCGTCTTTGATGGGTTCACTCCCAGCCCTTTGCTGCTGACCCAATTATTCACTAGTTGTAGTGCAAGATTTAGTCTTTCGCTTAGGACTGAAGGTAGTTTTCCCGAAACCAGGATGATCACATCGTCGGCATAGGCCGCCGCGTTCCGTCGTTCCAAAATCCGCCGTTTTCCTTCAGTATCACCAAGATCTCACCCACTACGAGGAGCCGTAATAAAGGAGATAGAACTCCGCCTTGGGGGGTTCCTCTGCAGATGCTTCTCCGGATGGTTACATCTCCTAGCAATGAAAATATAACCCTCGATTGAAGCATCTGTGCAATCGAATTGCAGAGACCCATGTTTAAATGAGCTCTGTGTAGGCTGTCCAGGATCGCCTTAGTGTTTACGTTGTTAAAAGCCCCTTCAATTGTTAGGAACGCCCCGAGACTGAACTCTTTAAAGTAGAAGGACCTTTCTATACTTGGTACGACCCTGTGTAGCGAAGTATCTACCGATCTGCCGCAGATGTTTTTATTAATAATTATCGCCAATCACTATTCTTATGTATACATCTATTAAACGTTTCAGTGTTGCTTGTTGGTTGAGGCCCAGATCCACCTCTGACTGTAACGCCATGTAAAGTAGAAGTACTTTACACGGCACCTTTAAAATACTACGCTGAATTGATAGACAATCGGAAAGTGATTTCTTTAAGTGAGACTGAATGGCTGCCATCCTATCTGAAAAAAGATAATAATTGCTTTTGAATGTATTAGAAGTATTCGAATGCCAACGGATAATCCCGAACAATTCTAGGGCATCGTTTCAGGAAGATATTTTCTATTAACTGCACAGAATCTACAGAATCTACAGATATGCTTACTCATGTTTCTCTTTCGCTCCAAGTTTTCATCCAGAAAATATTGACCCTTGAGGTTGTGTTAGGTGACTCGCGCTGTTCAGGTAAAGTGCACACTTAGACTAAAAAAGGTAGTCCCATTGCGGCACAACATGTATGTTATATGATTGGGTAATCGCCACTGTATTTATCCTTTCTCCTCGAATTCTCGTTTATGCATGTCTAGTAAAGTCGGTTAGGTCTTCGTAAGTTGTTTGTGAAAGGACAAAACAGTTCATAAGTTACATTTCCTTGCTCCTCCTAATTTCGATAATGCCTGATGCAATAGTAAGATAGAATACTCATTTTGCTGGCAGGTCTTCCTATCTTTTTTTCAAAACCATGTTTGACACGACGTGTTTTTATTATTCTGCAGTATCTATTATACTGCAGTATCTAGACAGAATTTTAGTAATTCTGTGCGAGCAGATAGTTCATCTCTATTTTCAGAGAGGCTTGGACCTGCAGAGTTCTAAGTAAACTCGTCCGCCTACGCAGTTGACCGGCGCATCCATGTGACCTGGACCATAGTACAGAAATACGTCGCATTTGTCAGCAATTTTAATCAGAAATCCATGGCATTGACTATGGAACTATATATAGTGCAATAGTGCCGACTTAAATTGCGTTTATTAAAAGCCAAGTTGCAGCTTTTCAGACTGTCATGATTTCTGTGCAGAATATATTACATCCGACAGTCATGTCGTGATATTTTTATCAAATGCGCTGGAGAAACTCCTTGGTTCATACCATACACTGCCTTAGATCTTTCTGTACATAGTATAACTTTATATGCTGCCATATTCACAATATGATTTATTGAAGAAGCAAACGTAAAGAAGAAAAAATCGGAGATAATTATGAGTGGGACGCGTAGATTAATTTCCAATCATTCCTGCTATTAGAATTATTCTGGTTTTGTATTTGCCTGTAAATTCACTGTGTGGGACAGTTTTGGTTGTTTTACACTCAATTGCCGCTCAAAATCCTAGAATGTCCCAGTTTAGCGTAAGTTAACTATGGAATTCCCTCAATCTAAATGCTGTTTCAGAGTTCATTTGCTTGCATTGTTATGCAATTAATTTATAAAGTCATAGTTCGACAATAGAATTAATTGTGGAATCTATGGTTTCGTTTGTAGAATTAAACGAATTACATTATGTTGCTGACATCCATTCAAAGTCCTTAACCGTGGCATATGAACAGAAAAAACTCAGAGTTCCTTCCTCACTATTGTCGTATAAATCCAGTTTTCAGCTAAAATCTAAAGGACACACTTCTGGACCTTTTTACAAGTATAGACGGCAACCGGTTTGGTTTTAGATATCTAGTCTCCAACTGATTTTCTTGTCAAGAAGTGAAAAGTCTCATTTTGCCTTGAATTTTGATCCCATTTCTTTACGCTTCTGTAGGTTATATACGCAGCCGAACAAAGAGAATTAACAACTTATCGAGTTCCCTAAATATAATTAGAAAAACCCTACAATCTTTTGAAGTGAATACAATAAAAATATCATCCTCTCACAGTTTACATTTTAAATTGATCTAAATTACAAAATTTGTTTGCCCAAAATTTACTGCTGCATTATATTAAATCTGGACGGAATGCTATTTTTTATGATACTTAGCTTGTAGTTGTGAGTATAAGGATTTATATAAACAGGCATAATAAGCATCCCATAGTAGTTTATAGTAAAAATTTCATAAATCAAATACTAACGCTGCTATTATCGCTACCATTGTATACAAGTATTGCACCATATTGTATCAATAAACCGTTCTATTGCCTCTAAAGCTCACTAGCTTAATAGCAAAATTTAAAAAATAAAATATAAAAATTAAGGTATAATCTTAGCTTTTCAATTTATGATGGTAGATGATTGGTCACTGAAGAGAAAAATGCTAGGGTTTTACACATTGACGCTTTAAATTAGAACGACGGTGTGGAAAGGAAAGAGCAAGACCTTCGTATATACCATGGGGCATTTACAATTCCACTAAGGACTTTGTTTTGGAATATTTGAATTATTTAAGCATTCGTTTTCTTTTTGCATCTCCACAATTGGATGCTATAATTCGAACATCATTCTGTTCTGGATGGATAGGACTAAAGTGCGCACCAGTAACCAGTACATTTTTCTGTGTTAAATATTTAACTTTTCGCCTATCTTCTGTATGTGCTCCTTCTACTTTCACATAGCATCTAACGTCATACTCAGGTAGCATATGGTACACATTGGTAATTGATATAAATAGGAAGATTGCCTATCTTTCTATTTGTAAAGTTAATGCGAGGAGATTTTGTCGTATTAAGTTTGATACGCCATTTTTGCGTCCAATGTCTTACTTTATTGACTGTATTTTCAAGCTTGCCTGTAGCTTGGAAGTGTCATCTACGAAGGTAGCCATCATGGCATCGTGATCTACTGAAATATCTCTCGTTGTATACACCAACAAAAAAAAGAAGCGGACCGAGGACACTTTCCTGCGGAACACCTGCTTCGACTTTTCTCAATTCTGAATATTCTTGCTCATGACATACTCGGAAGAATCTATCTGGGATATACTCGTACTACTTTGATGAAAAAGTTTCAGAAATTTATTCATAAAATTGAAAATACAAGTTTATTCTTGATAATCGATATTGTCCCCTTCAAAGTACTCTCCATTGACTGAAACGCTCTTATGCCAGCGCTTGATAGAATCCTCGAAACATTTTTTATAATCGAATTTTGGTATAGTCATCAGAGTCATCTTCGATTTTGAGCCGATCGAACGGGAAGAAATCACAGGGAGCCAAATCAGGCGAATTCGGTGTCTAGTATTTGTACTGTTCTTGGTCAAAAACTCACAAATAAGGATGGCATTGTGCGTAGGTGCCCACAAATCCGGTCTTTTTTGGCGAATTGCTTCACGCAAACGTCTCATAACGCCCAAATAATAATCCTTGTTGACTGTCTGATCTTGTGGCAAGAATTCATGATGCACAACACCGTTGTAATCAATGAAAACCATGAGCATCACCTTCTTTTTCGACTGAGAACGACGTGGTTTTTTCGGTCTCGCCTGATGTCTGGATTGCGTTTCATACTCATAAACCCACGTCTCGTCTCCAGTAGTTATGCATTTGATAAATGTTGGGTCGGATTCAACCGTTAAAATCATGTCTTTCGCGATGTCAATGCGGTCCCTTCTTGCATGAAATTCACGCCTTTCGGCACCAGCTTTGCAGCGACACGTCTGAAGGCCAAATCTTTAACCAAAATGTCTTGAGCGGATCTATAAGCAATGTTCAAGTCGTCTACCAGTTCTCTGATGGTCAATTTGCAGTTTTCGAACATCATTTCTTTGATTTTATTTATGTTTTCGTCGGTTTTCGATGTCGACAGCCTGCCACTGCGTTCGTCATCCTCGACGAATTCACAACCACTTTTGAAGCATATGTGCTACGCATAAACATTTGTTTTCGATAGAATATCGTTGCCGAAACACTTCTGTTTTTAAAACAAAATTTGATGCAAACTCATTGTTGCAAAGCTGATCCCATTTTTAAAATCGACTCTAAAATTTGGTGGGACAGAACGGTAGTCATTCTTGAAACTTTTTGATCAAGGTAGTAAGACTTTAGTGTTCCAATCCTTCATGCCAAACCTTATCGAAGGCCTGATAAAAACAATATAGCTGAACAGACTTGTTTTTCTTCAAACGCTTAGTCTACTTTATTTGTGATTCGGTGCACATGGTCTATTGTGGAATGTTCCTAAATCCTAACTGATGATTCAGGATAAGTCTTCGTTCTTCAATAATTTTAATTAATCCCTTTTGAAGTAATTTCTCGAACATTTTTGCGATTATAGGTATAAGTGATATTGGTCTCTGTTGGCGGCTTTCCTTGGTTTGGTATAACAAATACATACGTCAGCAATCTTACAATGATGTATAAACTGGAGTTTTTCGAAATTACATGTGACATTTCTTTCATTATTTGAGCGGCACCCTGGATTTGTTCTTGCATAAACTTCTTATCTTTTTTAGACTTCTTAACTCAAAATTTTCTCTCACAGCATTTCCTGAGACAGGTTAAGCCCCGACCCATAGAATCCGTCGACGTCGTTCCGCTGAAGGTTGACGGTGACGTTCACGTATTGCCGGTAAGTTCCATAGGTATCCGTCGCATACCTTTGTTGACAGATTGAAATGTCAACCGATTGTCAATGGCGATGACAGTTTCTCTTCTCTCTCAATTCTTCCACCAATGAAAGTGCTTACTCTCAGTTTGCCGACTGCCAACGGATTAACGGACTAAAAAAGTAGAAAGTAATCCTACTTTATCCGTCGAAGTTCATACATGCGTCGGTAATGGGCCACCTTCCATAAGAATACGTGTATTCTATCTATGTGTCAGTTAAAAACGACGCAGCAAAGGATCAATGGATTCTATGGGTCGAGGCCTTTAGCATTCTGTTATGGGTTTCCGATCCATTTTCCGTCAGGCGCCTTAAGTATCTGTGGCGTATATTGTATCTGTGGTCTTGGGTGCTTAGCTGCTTTCCGCAATGAATAATCTGTGGACGCATATGTTGTTAAGTTGCCAAAGAGTCTAGTAAATGCATCATTTTTGAATTCACTGCTTCGTTTTTTTTTAGTTTGTTAAAGCGATTAAAGATAATCTTGTCACTTGGATATCTTGTCACTTGCTACTATGTGCGAGCTCTTCTTTTTTCTAATATTAACTCCTTTATTTCAGCATGGTGTTTCGTTTCTTTTCATTTCCTGGTCGTATTAGGGGGCGTACTTTCCACCGTTGCCTGTAGGACATCAGCAATGAATTGTTCAAATCCTTTGTCGATTTGTTCTCTTGTTTCCAATGGTTTAGAAACTTTTCAAGCCTCTCTCTGAATTCTGTGCAATTAGTTCCTTTATCTGTTAGTCTTGGGTTAATTTTTGTTTGAACTTAAGTTTCGTTAAGTGATCACTAGTGTATTATCTGATGACAAGTCGGCATTACCCTCAACTATAACGTGGTCTGTTTTGACACCTTTTGCTACAGAGAAGTTAATGCTTCAGGTATTTTATTTGTATCTGTTGGCGAATAAGTTGGCGAATTCCCAACTGTTTGCGTCCTGCTTGAAGAATTTTTGTTTCTTTTGTTGTTGGTAACCTAAGTAGAAATACAATTGAAGAAAAAGATACGTATACGCCACTAAAATGATATAAATTGATAATACTTGAGTTTATGTAAGAAAAAGTGCTCGAAGTAATCATTATTAGTGGTTTTAAAAAAATGTAGGTACTATTTGCGTTATTGCTAAGCTTGAAGCCTTTTGAAATCATTGGAAAGTGTTAAAATGTTGATCGAAAATGATGTTACGATTTGTTTTTTGTTCGTATTTTGATACTTTTGGAAATGCTTCGAGTTTGAGGCATACTCATATATCATCGCTGCGCCTGAAATATCCGTCAAACAAAAAATACAAGTTTGAAGGAGGTCAAAGAAAGTGGAATTTTCAAGTACTCAACGGATCTTTTAGTACACAAATTTATAGGAAACTTGTCCTAAGATATTAGCGATTTAATTTTCTTTGACATCCTTCAAATCTGATTCTTTTTGTTTGTCGGACGCAGCGACAATGTTAAAAAACGTTTCCTTTTCGTTTCATTAATTTATTGATTTTATTTTACCCAAACTTTTTCGTTTATAATTTTAAGTATCTATTGCAAGATCTAGTTAATTGAAATGTTATAATATTCCTTTTTGGCTAGTATACGCGCATATATCCCTCTGCAGATGACATCATTTAATTAATTAATTTTACAGGATGGTGTATCCATACTCGGTGGTGCTATTGGTGCAATGCGAATTCCCGAAAAGTGGTTTCCAGGTCTGGTGGACTTCTATTTAAATTCACACAATATTATGCATGTTCTCGTTGTAGTTGCCGTCTATTCCATGCATCAGGTAAATACAAATTAAATCTCATCTGAGTTGTAAATTTAAATTTTTTTTTAATTTTCTGTCCATAGGCAACGGTTAAGGACTTTGAATGGATGTCAGCAACACAATGTAATTCGTTTAATTCTACAAACGAAACCATAGATTCCACAATTAATTCGAATATCGAACTATGACCTTATAAATTAATTAGCTATTCAAATTATTATCAAAAACTTCTCTATTTAATTAATTTTTAATTCTTAGCAAAACTATTTCCAATTCTACCTTAAACTTAAACTTAAATATTTTTTTGTTTTAAGAGAATATTTAGAGAAAAAAACAAAATTCTAGATAAAACCAAATAATAGTCATAAAAGCAAAAACATATTTCTTGGATTGTTGCAAGAACCAATATAATGATAAATAATTAAAATTAACTATTTTATGCTATGAAAAATTAAAAAAATAAAATAAAAACATTAAAACAAAAAAAAAAAAAAAAAAACACAACATACATAGGATTAAACAATAATTCTCTTCGACTGTGGTATTAAATATTAAGAAATGAAAATAATAAAAAAAAGAAAATAATAAAAAAAAATTAAAACTTATTTAGGGCAAATTAATGAAGGAACACGTTAACCACGTAATACCAGTTACAATAAATAATTACATTTCGAAATAGGCGTTTTAAGAGAAAAAAAAAAACAAAAAACAAAAAAACAAATGTTACATAAATTTACACTTTTCGCGCAATGAATAATGTAAATAGTAGTAAATAAAGCAAATAAAGGAAGAAACATTAAATATAGAAATTAATTAATTGAAGTAGATAAACTCTTAAAAATAGTCAAAAAGGGGGAACGAACAATGATAACAAAATTTAGGTTAATTTCATTTTTTTTGATTGTCTATTTAGTTTCTTAAGCGGATTTTATGTTGAAGACCATGGTAATCTCTAGGGTTATCAAATTTTCTGTTACAAAAATCCTAAACTATTCTAACTAATTCTTTGAATTTCCATTTTAGTACAAGCGTTTGAGTATATAAGAAGTAGATCAGAACTTACTTACAATTAAAGGATAGTTTACGAAACCCTCTTATACCATACAGGCTCTTTTCTTATGGAATAATGGTTACTGTTTTAAAACAACTTCATTCTAACGAAACTCTGTATGTGCGAACGGAGCAGTGCTTGATGAACTCTTTTCTTATTTCATGTGACTTCTTACTCTTCTTTAAATAAATGTTCATTTATTTCGAGGTTGAGATTTAACATCCCTGCCATATGGCATCTGTCAAATCAATCTGTCATCCAAAGTGACAGATAGTTGCCACTTTAGAATATTGATAGTTTAACCACCTCTCAGTGCATTCAAATTGTTGCATCTTACTACAAAAAATAATGTAATATTTGTGTATCTGTAAGTTAACGCCGGTTTTTCGAACAAAATCTTCTTCACCGATGAGGCCCAATTCTCACTCTGTGGCTACATAAACAAACAAAATTGCAGAATTTGGGATTCTGACAATCCAAATGTGATCGTTGAGAGGTCATTGCATCGATCACGGGTGACAGTTTGGTGCACACTATGGATCGGCGTCGTGATCGGGCCGTGTTTGATTTTAAATGATGAAGGCGCCACTGTTACTATTAATCCTCTGCACTGTAGTCATTGGAATTGATGTGAGCGATATATAGTTCCAATAAGACGAAGCTACGTGCCAGACAATACAGGCAAATTTGGCTCTATTTTATCCAAAATTTCCCCGGACGTTCAATTTCGAGATTTGGCGACATCATTTGGCCACTAAGATTATGTGATCTGATCCCGTGGGATTATTTTTTGTGAAGCTATGCCTAAGATCGCATCTATGCAGACAATCCTCAAACTTTGGAGCACTTAAAAACTAACATCCGTGAAAATATGGCAGTCAAAAATGTGCCGAAAAGTCATCGAAAATTACCTCACAAGAATCGAAGTTTGCAAAAGCACTCGTGGTGGCGATTTTACCGATTATTTCTGAAATATGATTATGTCTGTAGCTTGTTAGTTTTTTCACTAATCGATTTAATAACTAATGAAGTCTCTCTCCCTCTCTGACCACTTTTCTGATTTATATTAACGACTTTTCATATTGAGGCAATCGTCAATTGGCATACAAAAACCGAATTGACTTTAAAGCATCAAATCGCCAACGTTATCTGCCGCCTCTGAAATGAGATACTTACACAAACCAAATGGAATTTATGAGGAGTCATTACTTGGCGTATAAATATGGTAGAACAGAATTTCGATGAAATTCAATCCAGGTACCTACTTCTGATTTCTCAAAAGACTGCTCAGCTTATATTCGCAGATGTTTGGGTGAATACTCCTTGTTTGAATTTATTCGAACTAGTATTCTTAAAGTATGTGAAACTTAGATTAAGTGCTATATTGAAGAATGAATTACAAGACTGGTCGAGAGAATCAGAAAGTATCATACATAAGGCCCTGTACATAACAGCTTTCAGAGAATACTGATGAAGTCAAATTAATTCATATTCGTGCAGAAGAAACTGCACTTGCACTGTGAATATGATTAAACATATTTCGTTCCGTGGTGGAAATTTCAATGAAAAGGCACTAAGCATCCAAATTTATGTCTGTATTCAAATGAAGGAATGCGACTGTAAATAGACTGATCACAGATTAACTACAAGCTTACCACTAAGCATCGAGGTCATCCCTGACGTCGCCCAAGCCATTCGGAATACAAATGGCAAATTGTATAATACATACATAAATCTAGTGATTACGTCGTCGATGTCAGGCCATCAACACGTAATTCCCCAATACAATTGGTCTAGAACAATTGACATCAGCTTTACAGGATTCACCAGGCGAGAGTTTTCACTGAACTACTTTGACTTTGACCAGATGTAACATCTTCCTTTAACGCTTCAGCGATGATCGCTGCATTGATCGAAAATTCCTCGATTATGGCTAAGCAGACAGCGTCAAATTGATGGCATTATGCCTTGGACTGGTCGAAGGGCCACAGCGAAATTGTTAAATGAAGGTTCAAGTCATAAAAAAGCAATAAAACAATTTTTCACGGTTCCACCTCTCGTAAACGCCTGACAAACATGTAAGAATAAAACAATCATGGAAGCATCTATAAATCAATCGGAATATGTGACTGAAATCATCACCAAAGGCTGGTGATGGTCAGCTCGAACTGCCTTCTAAAGAAATTATGGTGGAACTTCTTCACGGCAAAGACAATTGACAACGTTTGCCTTTCAATTTAGTTTTCGACGTAAAAATTACAAGCTCTTCGGTTGTCATGGTGATTAGCAAATATTCCTAGATATGTATCATACTAACTCAGACACGTTCACTATGTTATCCTTGTATCTTTGTTAAGCTACCCCATACAAATGACACACATTTATGGCTCAAAGATGATTCAATGGAGCTGCTGGTTGGGGAAAATTTTCGATAAATTGATGATAATAATTCAACTTACCGATGAGTGTGTCCGAATCTTCAAGATTCTTTAGTATTTGAATGCTAGCTTCGTCAATCATATGGCCTAAATACTCAACCTTCCTTTTATCAAATTGATACTTCAGCCAGCCCCCTGCACAATAATCGTGATGCTCTAACTTCTCCAGCAATGTCTTCTTAATTATTTAATAGTAATAGTAATTTCTTGTCAATGCATTTTATAATTTATTTTACTAGTCACAATGACATCATCCAATTTCGATGCACAGAAATCCGTTGAAAAATATCAGTAAAACCATTGGTTTCGAACGAAAAGCATTGGCATTCGAATAGCCCAAATTCGGTGTCAACTATGCACAGTTTTCTTGAAAAATCATCCAGTGGAAATTGGATTTGATAGGTCCACCTTCGTGAATAAAAATTAACCTCTATGCAGCTTTTGGAAACGTCCATGTACTTTTGGGTCATCTTCACTGATAGAAGAATACCTAACTTCTTCAATCGATCTCTCTCCAAATGAACGCTTTTCTTAAGCAATACTATTGATACTTGAAATAGCGTGCCTGACTCGTTTAATCATTAGATCGTTGCATGTACCCTACATAGTTCAAAACGAAACACCTGGGCCTGACCTTGATTTTTGAGTCACACGTATGGAGAATGGAGCTACAGTTTATTGTCATTTTCGAAGGACCTAATTGAGAAGGTTTTTTATGTCAGTTTTACTCTCCGATGTTTTTCAGCTGAACGCGGGAAATGGAACCATAAACAAAACTTTTTGGTGTTTCTGGTACTCGAACTGAGTCTCCCTTTCATGGCATCACTGAGCCACATGTATTGACGTAAAATTTCTGTTAGAGTGGAAAGAGTAAGGGAGTTGATCCGCTTGCGCGCAAGTGGTCAATTGCCAAACATCGTTTTCTCTAATGAAGCACCATTTCCAATTGAGCTACTTGTCAACAAGCAAAATGATCGAGTTTACCTGCCAGAGAGGTCATACGATAATTTCGACCAAAGAATGGCCACCAGGAAGCAAGCGCCACAGTTGATGATTGTTTGGGCTGCAGTGACTGCCGATGGTCGGTCTCCGCTCGTATTTTTGGACCGTGGCGTTAAAAAAAACGCGATGGTTTATCGTAAAACTGTCTTGGAAGCTGTCTTGAAGCCATGGGCAAGTAAACATTTCGGCCAAAGACCCTGAACATTCCAACAGGATTCTGCGCCTTCCTACAAAGCCCGAGCAAATCAAGAATGGTTGCGACAAACCATTCCGCACTACATTTCCTCGACACAATGGCTATCGAATTCTTCCGATGCGAATCCATTAGACTTTTCTGTCTGGGGTATTTTGAAGGCCAAGGTTGGCACTAAAAAATACCAAATAACGGACGCGCTCAAATTAGCGCTTCGCCGGGAATGGAAGCGCATTCCACAGACACACTTGAGTGCAGCATAAATTTATTGACCGTCTCAAGGAAATTGTTCGTGCCAAAGGTGGCCATATTGAAAATATTAATTTAATCATTGAATTTGAATAAATTTCCAACATTTTTTTCTTTGAATTCAATAAAAAATACTCATAATTAAAAAAAAAAAATAAAGCTATTTGAATTAGTAACAGTTCATTCCAGACACCCTGTATATTTATGCAAAGAAGATGCAGTTAATTCTGTCACAATTTATCTACGAAACCAGCTCTGTTCAGTATCCTTTTTATAAATGGAGAGTATTAATTTAAAGCCTACAACAACTCCTGCAAAATACACTACGTAACTGTGTGGACTGCTCTCAAAACGGTTTAGTAGTTTCCGAGTTTATCACGTACACACATACAGACAGGCATACGGATAGCATGACAGTAAATTGTACTATAATAATAGGCATGTACCTATATTTCTACCTTAAAGTTTTAAAAAAAATCCTTTTAATCGAATAGCAAAGGCTTACTCTGTCTCTTTAGCAAATTTATCTCATTGATCTTTGCAGTGATATCCTTCTAGTATTAAGTTTGAAATATGATAGAAATAAATTGATATTGTTTGGTAAATTGATTTTAAAACCCAAAAGAGGGTAGCATTCGTCCGAGTGAAATATAAATATTCAACTCCAAGCTGAGAGTCAGTCAATTCTTTAAAAGTAGACTATTTCCTGCGTTAGGAATAATAATAAAAAAAAAGTTCGTTCTTCCCTATCGTAAAAAAAGAATTATATAAATAAATTAACGAATTAAACGATATTAAATAATAAGAAAACTCAACAGAATATTCAAATTTATTTATTTCAAAGAAAAAAAAATTAATTTAAACTCTATTTACTAATTAATCCCTGTACCTTCCTACACTCGTACCTTATTTAATATTTAAAATTAAAACTATTCTAATATTTTTTTTTTATACTTTCCTCGAAGTTAACATCTTGATCTTTAAAAGTAAAAGCAATTTCAGTGTATTTCACTCAGGTAACGATCGCTTTTGGTTATTTTTTTTTTAGAAATAAACCATAACGCTTTGGATTATAATAAATTTAATTATATTCGTATTATTATCAATTTACGTAGAATATAAAAGAAAAGTAATTAAAATGAGTTATTGCAATCGGGTTGTATGAAAGAAATTTTGTTATATTCAGAATTTTTTTTAAAGAAAGCGGTATTTTAAAAAAATCGAGAAAAGTTTGTAAATAAAAGAGAATAAACAAAATGTTGTTAGTGTTACTTAAGCTGGGGCAGAAGAATGATTTATTTTTATGTTCTCTAGTTATTTAGTTAAAGAAATAATTTTTTTTCAATTTTAAGTTTCACAATAAAAGCTTTAAGCTTCTTTGCTAAATTTTTTGAAAAAAAACGAAATGAAAGTCTTAAATTTCTGACAAACAAAAGTTAAATAATATGCTTTAAACAGTTTATTATGATTAAATAAATAATCAATTCAAAACAAAGAAATCAGAAAGAATAGTTTCTTTTAATTATGAGTATGCATCGATCCAGTGGTGGATGTTTCCTTTTTTTTTTTTTTGCTTTCAGATAATAAAACTAGAACTGCTGGACTTACTATATTAGAAATGTAAATTTGCTTTCGCACAGCTGCTGCCATCGTCGTTATAGCCATCGTTTGCAAGATATCAAATTCACTATTGTTTGGTCGATAATTAGTGCGGGCTAAGTTCTATTTGAGGTGGTGGAGAAATCATCGTGATATAGTGGTGGCGTCGACCTCATCAAATGGATGTAACTTTAGCAAACAATAAAAGAATACTAACATAAAAGGGGCAGGACTCATTTCCGGCATTGTGGGGGCGATGATAGTGATGTAGGTAGAGGTAAACACAAATAAACTGTCTTTCAGTAGAATGCTGCACCGGAAGGTATAATAGCTCGTTTTAATAGATACTTTAATGATATCCTGCATTAAATGTTTCCGAAAATGGCTCTTCGGATGCGAACATTTCGAGGAGATAATAATTAGTTTGAGTACCACCTTGTCTTAGACAAATTACTATTTTAGACATAGACTGACCGCCTATGTTGATCGAGTACACGCTTCATTTTCTATAGACGCACAAAATTTTTAAGCATTTTCAACCGACTATGTGGAATAATAAAAAGGTGTTTCAATAAGGACATAACAATTTTATATTTAAACAAAACACAGAATAATTGAGGTATCGAGCTGAAATTTATTCCAGATATAGTACATATGTCAAATTTAAGTATGAAATTCGATCTCGTTCATATGACCACCGCGAGCATGTTTACAGCGATCAATTCTTTGGAGCCAATTTTCCACCACTCTTCCACATATATCGGCCGGAACGTTGGCAGTTTCGCGTTTGATATTGTTCCTGAACTCCTCTAAAGTTGGCATAAACCAACGACTTAACGTAATCCCATAAAAAGAAATCCATCAGCGTTAAATCGCATGAGCGAGCTGGCCATTCGACAGGATCATTTCTCGAGATTACACGATTACCGAACTTCCCCTTCAATAGACCAATTGTTTGACCAGCTGTGTGACATGTGGCATGTGATATCATCTTGTTGGAACCATGACTGATGTCAAGTCCATCCAATTCTGGCCAAAAATAGTCTTCCAACATGCCACGATAGCGAACTCCATTGACAGTAACATGGCGATCATTTTCATCGACGAAAAAATACGGTCCAATCACACCTACGGCATGAAATCCACACCACACGGTCACTTTTTGTGGATGCAATGGAGTTTCATGAAGCACATGTGGGTTTGTTGCCGTCCAATAATGAATATTTTGCTTATTGACAAAGCCATTAAGCCAAAAATGAGCTTCATCGCTGAAGTTGATTTTTCGATGAACTTCAGGATTTCCTCCAAACTTTTGCAGAGCCCAATAGAATAATTTTCGGCGCTTCAAATGATGAAGAGGGTTCAGTTCTTGATTTGATCTTGTAAGGGTGTAGGTCAAGATCTTTACGCAAAATTCTTCTCAATGTGGACTGAGAGATTCCCAATTCCTGTGAACGGCGTGGTATCGAATGATTTGCCTCATTTTGAACTGGAGCACATACGGCTGCAATATTTTCGGTACTTCGACCGGTGTGTTGGCACAGAAACATTCAATAGTGAATATGTTGGCTCGAATTTATCTACTATAGCACGCACAGCCTGTCTGGTGGGACGATTATTACGACCGAAAATTGGAGTAAGTGCTCTTAAAGTTGCGACCACCAACTCAGAATTTCGGTAGTAATTTTTAATAATTTCCAAACGTTGCTCGTTCGTGAACTCAATAATAATGAAAACATAAACCTTGACTGACGTTTCGACATTGACAGATCATAAAAAAGTTTAAGAGTGCGTTTGTATTAAAATACAAAATTGTTATGTCTCTATTGAAAAACCCTGTATTTGGCTTCCATTAAAATTACTTATTAACTAGTTCCTGGCGATGTATCTCAAGTCTCTTCACTGCTGAAGTTCCTTTTCGATAATGATGTTGTGACAAATATATCGTCACTTTCACTCATGTGTAATCGTTTGCATATCATACTCCTACATTCCGGGACCGAACTCTCATACAGAATACTTGGGTATCCGCTACAAAAATACTTTTTTTTTTCCAAAAATTACACTGGCCTTGTACTGATCCTATCTCTTCTTCGTCCCTACAGTTTCTACAGAAGTCGTTAGTGAAGATACCTACTCTTCTGGCCATGTTTCCAATGATACAGTGTTCGGTTATTACGCCGACAATTATCCGGATTTACATAGCTTTTACCGGGAGACAATACGGACTTTGATCACTTTGCTTCAATTGAGGGCTGCAGTCATATTTATGGTGACGCTCTCTATAAGGTTCTTAGCATGTCAGAGCCATCCCTGACCAGTCTGTTTGTCTTTTAATCCCCTTCTATTCCTGTGTGTCCAGGGACCCAGCAGAGAGAGACTGTGTGATGATTAATAGCTCCAAGTGCTGCAAGGCAGTTCTTTACACATTTTGAGTTTACGAGATTGGAGTTCACCGCTTTAAGTGCTGCTTGGCTGTCAACACAGATGGTAATAATACCCATGGCTAATAGTTCCATTGTTAAGTCAGTTTGTGCCGCCTTTTTAAGCACGTAGATCTCAGCTTGGAAAACACTGCACTAGTCAGTTGTCATATAGACTAATACTCTTAATACTCAGTGCCTCTGAGAAAACTCCTAATCTCGTTCCTATCTCCATCTTCGAGCCGCTCGTGAAGATGAGTTTACCTTTAAGGATAGTGTTAGACTTATTCCAGTCCTATCTATGGGGTAAAGAGACCGTGAATCTATTATTGAAGCCATACAGCGTTTCTCATAATCTGTGTGGGTAAAAATGTCCAGTACAGTCTATTCCTTACACCTGTTTCATATTTTTTAGGTATGACTGTGTTTGCCGCCTCCCACCGTATATCTGAACCGTAGGTTATAATAGGTCTCACAATCACTGTGTACAACCAGTGTACGATGTGTGGTTGCAGGACCCATTTTTTTTTCCAAAGGCTTTCCTGCATACGTAAAACGCATTGAGACCTTTCTTCATTCCTTCTTCCATATTCCGTTGCCAGTTTAGTTTGGAGTCGAATACTACCCCCAAGTACTTGGCCTCTATGGAGAGACTTAGTCGAGTTTTGGTGGATTCCATTTCGGTACTTTATATCTTCTTTTAAAAATGACCAGTTCCGTCTTCCCTGGGTTTACGGTAAGACCATTCTGACAATTCTGTTAGCACAGTTTTCATTCCTGCAACACCTCCTTGTGGTGTCCCTCGCTTAACTGATTTCTTAACCACAACTTTATTCCGTATAGGGATGTCTACCATGTACGTGAGATATGCAATCTATGGGAAAAGAAGGATGTATACCACTTCCTTGGCAAATGTCCTATATTGAGAGAAATCAGGAGAAACGTTTTAGAAAATAAAAATATTTTAAGCTTGTGCTGACCGACATTTTAAATGGTAATAATTTGCTCTATTTGTTCAGCAACGTGAAGGCGGTGTTAGGTTATAGAGAACAAATTCTGTAAGAAAGATTTTAAAAAACCTTATGTTTCTTTTATCTTTTTATGTTTTTTTATTTTTATTTACTTTGTATAACTTTAAATTCCTAGCCTGGTAGACGGCATTAACCATATTAATTAAGCAGGGCTAATACCGTCTTTGTTAGGCAACAAATTTCTTGTAAGAAAAAAAAACTAAAATCATATTAAATTTAAATAATTGAATTGAATACCTATGGGTACTCGTATTATTCAAAATATAATAAGTGGGGTTTGTTCGCGGAAGGATTTTGAATTACTCATCTTGTTTATAAAATTGTGTCTCTATTCTCTTGAACCAAATAGGGATGGAAGACAGTTGGATGGACGTATGTGTAAGGGCAATAGTGTTACTTAGACTATTTAGGGATCCCTGAAAATTAATCCCTTTCTTGAGTCCGACAAGAGATACTAAAATCAGTAGAAAACAAGACAAAACAAAACAAAAACTAGTCCATTCCCCATAGTAAGTACAGTCTTATATCTCTACAAAGGATGTTCCATCATTTTTGTCATTTGGATTAGTTCAACTCTTTTAAAGTAGTCACCTTTTTGGTAACGCACTTCTTCACATGTAAATAAGTTGGGTTGACTCGGGATATTCTTTTTTCAAAAACCCTTACGTTTCTTTAGTATTTTGTTGGAATGGCGTAATAATATAGCAAGATCTCTATAGTCTTGGATTTTCGGGTTGCGGAGTTTTTTTCGATCATGTTCCATGCCAATTTCATCTGCAGTCTTTAGTTTGAGCGTATGGACATGATGTACACAGAGAATGAATTTGAGATAATCGGCCACAGTTCTATGTAAATTGGATACGCTAATGCTCGAGGAGTCCTGCATCTGACAAATTGGTTAGTCGTCTATCTTTGAGCATTAGATCCTGGATCCCGGCCACTGTTTCAGGGGAGACACTTCATTCGTATGACTAGTATGGACGGTCCTAAGGGATGGTTAAGTATCCCGAAATACTCTTGCACGCTATATACCAATGAGCGGATAATATAAAAAATATAATAAGAAAAAAGTAAATGGAAAAGGGAATACAATAATCTAGAAGGCAGTAACTGCATCCAGTCGGCCATACGAGAGAAATTATGAGACATCTTTGAAGATTATACGATAGATTCTCGTAGTTTGCCTTTTGTGTTTTGTCGAAGCTCTAGAGAAATTGTGTAATCAGCTTAAACATCAAAAAATTATTCCGCTCAAATATACGTGTCATTCTAGAAAACTTTGAGTTCGAGGAAAAGCCTTAGCGACATGGTGCAAAAAAGGTGTAAGAACATTACACTGGAACACTCAGATACATTATTCGTCTCAACACCCTGTTAGACAAATTTCTTGGGAATACGAGTAGGCGCCTTAGTGGTGACGAAGGTTTTGAACTAGATACGAACAAATGCTGGATGATCTCACAGGGGAATAATTCCTATCATCCTCTACGAAAAGTGCAGTGGTAAGTAAAAACGCTACTAAGTTGTCTGCAACCTGCATTTTCTTTTACAGATGTTAGGAATTGTTAGAGATGTCTTGCACACTTGAACCATTTCACTTCTTGGAGCCATTCGTAGAAACTATGATACGTACTATGCTTGTAGAGCATACCAGCTAACAGAGGTCGGAGTGGATGTGCTATAATAGTTAAAACAATAATTGAACACCATGAAGAGGATATATACAGTACAGATGAGTTTCAAGCTACAACTGTATCGGTAAGAACAAACAAAGAGTGGATATCCCTAACGGCTCTCTATAGCGCCCCTAAGCATAACATCTCATCCGAACAATACAAGCATCTTATTCAAAGACAGAAACGAATTTCGTTTAGGGAAGGAGATATCAACGCTAAACACACCTACTGGGGATCTCGACTAATAACAAAAAAAGGTCGTGTGCTATACAAAGCGGCTCAGGATATGGTATGTGAGTTCATATCTTCTGAAAAGCCGAAGTACTGGCCAACAGATCCAGATAAAATTCCATATCTAGTTGACTTCTTCGTGGTCAAAAAAATCTCAAAAAATTGCATGCACATTGAAGAAAGGTTTGATTTGAGTTCAGATCATCCTAACCCTGAGCGATGACATCATCCTAAAAGAAAAAAACACAATCTTGGCAAACAACCGCACTGATTGGGCTCTTTTTAAACAGTTTCTGGATCAAGAGATCAACTTATCCCTTAAAACTACTGCAGAACTTGAAGATGATGTTCTAAAATTCACCCAACAATTTCAACAAGCGGTCTGGAAATCAACTCCAGTCCTAAAAAGCAAAGCAGTTGGCCAAAACTTTCCCAAAGAAATATGAGAATTAGTAGCCAAAAAACGAAAACTTTGAGCTAAATGGCAGCAAACTCGGACTCCAATAGATAAAAGAAATCTCAATAGAATCTCCCAGCAGCTTCGCCGTGTTATAAAAGAAATTAAAAATGAGTCTATAAATAAGTATCTTAGAGAACTTACGCACGATAAAAGTACTGATAAACAAACCAATGGGGATAAGTCATCCCATCAGAAAAAATGATAGACAGTGGGCGGAAACGAATGCAGAGAAAGCTACCTTATTCGCTGAGCATCTAACCACCATTTTTAAACCCCATGCAAGCCAATGTAATATGGCGTACTATACGCGCAGCCAAGAAATGGAAGATATTCCACCAGTCTCTGTGTCTGAAGTTAAAAAAGAAATTAAGACAAGACTCAAGACGAAGAAAGCCCCAGGGTATGACCTTATTACAGGTGAAATTCTAAAACAAATTCCACACAAAGGTATGGTGAAGCTTACCAACTTAATTCAAGCTGCAATCAGACTTTATCACGTTCTTTGTCACTGGAAAGTTGCTGAAGTGATCATGGTACCTAAACCTGGTAAATCACCGTATGACGCAGCGTCCTATAGGCCCATATCCCTACTTCCATTGTTTGAGAGCTTGCTTCTCAAACGCCTAAAACCAATCATTGAGCGTAAAAATCATTGAGTACCAAGTCATCAGTTTGGCTTTAGAGAAAGTCATTCAACTATAGACCAAGTTCATAGAATTACTGATGTCATAGAAAAGTCGCTGGAAGAGAACAAGGATTGTTCTGCGTGTAGCTCAAGCCTTCGACAAAGCCTGCTACGAAGGACTAATGAAAAAACTGAAAAATATTTACCAATTCAGTATTCCAAGTTACTTGAATCTTACTTGACACCTCGTTTCTTCAGAATTAAACAAAAAGATGCGTACTCTGAGCTAAGGGAAATAAAAGCCGGAGTTCCTCAGGGCAGCATCCTGGGTCCAACACTCTACCTTTTGCTCACCAATGATTTACCTACTTCACCAGACAGCATAATAGCTACATTTGCTTATGATACAGCGGTTTTGGCAGTCGGCAAAACAGCAAAAGAAGCAGCGAGAAAGCTACAAACAGCTATGAACGCCATTGAATTATGGACTAAAAAATGGCTCATAAAAATAAACGACGCAAAGTCCGTGCATGTTGATTTTACAAACAAAAGAATAAGGGAAATTCCGATATTCATCAACAACACCCAAATTCCTTATGCCAACACCGCCACATATCTAGAAATAACCCTAGATGTAAAACTTCGTTGGAAAGAGCATTTCAAGAAAAAAAGACACGAAATCAACCTAAAACTAAACAATATGGACTGGCTCATTGGAAGACGGCCAGTCTTATCTATTCACAATAAACTCTTGCTCTACAAACAAATAATAAAACCAGTATGGACCTATGGCATCCAATTATGGGGGTGTGCTAAGGAAAGTGCCATCAAAACCATTCAAAGGCTTCAAAACAAAGTACTGCGGCGCATTGTTAATGCACCATGGTACATTCGTAACGCAGACCTTCATCGTGACCTGAGGATGGAGACCGTATCTAGCGAGATTCAGAGGTATGCAACAGCTCACGCGAACAGACTGAGGCAGCACACAAATGAAGGGGCATCTAAACTCCTAAACCAAAGTGAGCAAGTTAGAAGACTAAAACGTACGAAGCCGCACGACCTAATAGTGCAATAGACAAACTAGTTACTCCGATGGGCATCAACTAGTTTAATTATTGTATTTATTTACTTTTTAATTTTATTCATATGCAAGCTGCTTGTTAGTCTTATTGACTAGTTGTAGTGTCATGTAACAAAGAAATTGTTTAAATAAAAAAAAAAAAAAAAATCGTAGAAATTTGGACACAATTTTTGTCTGGCTCAAATTTTGGCCAGAGGCAATCCAGAATGCCAGTAAAGTCGACTTTAAATTTATGAACCTGTGGTAGTACTGGTGGGAAAAGATAATTGTCGCGCATGGTCATCAAAACTATATTTTAGACGGTCAGCTTTGACCTCACCTTAGGTCAGGACATCTGTTTATGAACTTTATGGTCAAAATCTTCTTTTTTTTCGATTCAGGACACCGTTATCGACACCATGTTATGAGCATCTTTTCGCTGCTACTTCTTTATGTACTCGTAATTAATTAAAAGTGCTTTCAAAATAGAATTCCAAAACCATTCTAGAAAAGCAAACAAACTAAGTTATTTGAAAGTTTAACTCATAATTGCCAGGTTATATCAACGGAGCTACACATTGGCAATTATATCGTTAATAAATCGCCTCCCATATGATTGTTATATCAAATAGACCATCACGCGATGTTCTTCGGTTCTATAAATTAACTAGATGATCCGCCCGGCTTCGCCCGGGTGCATAATTATTTTGTATTAATTATGTACAAATTCCTCGTTCAGCTTCTCCTGTCCCGTTCTGTGGAAATTGAATTATTTCCGTTAGAGAATTATAGAGGCTTTCCATATATGTACCATATAAGTGAACTTTTTCACCCCTTTGAGTACGAATTTCGCACAACCCCACCTTATCCTTCGCTTAGAGCGCAAAAGTAATCACCATGCAAAATTTCTAGGCCCAGGGGTTTCTGAGATACAGTGACAGTGAGTCAGTCAGTGGATTTTGACTTTTATAAAGTTTAATTCGGTAAAGTCTTGTAAAAAGAGAATAAATGTAAGCGCTTCCCAAGTATATATACGAAGATATAAATATATGTAAAACAAAGCATAGCAAGCTTCGAAAAGTTCACGATTCTTTGTTACATCGTTTGAAGTTGAAAAGATGTTTAAAACAAACAATTTTGGCACCCACTTTAAGTTTTTTAATTACGAAATGAACATACATATGTACTCGTAGGCAACGAGTTGACATTCACATAAAAGCAACTTTCACAGTTTGATGATATGTGGGATCCAATGGAAACGTACTTTTGAGAAAATTAATGGATTTCCCATTACTCTGCATATTTATGTATTGTAATAACAGAGCACTTTCGCTGACAACAAAATCACTGCAATTATCCGCAGGTATACCCTAAGTTCATGGTGAAATTCGCAGACATTCTTATTAATTTTTAATCAAGACTTTACCGAGAAATTGAACATACGGGAGCATTGATTTAATGTATCTACTCACAGCACATTGTTGATGACAGTTAGATATGAATTATTAAGCAATTACCTATATCAAATGATTTGTTGCTTATTACAATGTTTTCCATATCCAATATTAATGGAAATTGTATCATTGTTAGAAATTCTAATTATAAAACCATTAAAGTAAAATGTTAACAAAGTTGTCTAGTGCAAACATCCTGAACCTATTCAGTCATGGAAAAGAGATTGAAAAGTGTGCCAAGTTCAACTTGTTACAATGTGTTTGTCCCTTGTCGAAAGGCTAGTTATCCACATCAAAAGAAAATCTCAGCACATCTTCACCTATACGAGTATGTATCGCTAAAACTTTGTCGCCAAAAATATCTAAACTGAACTAAGAGAAATTAGCGATTCCCAGTTTCATGATCTTCTGAATTGCCTATCATAGGTAGGTAGGTAGGTAGGTGTGGTTGTGACAACATACTATGCTGAAACATAATTAGCGCAAAGGCGCCGTTTTAATACCACAACTCAAGTGACCTAATTTGTTGTAGAAACTGACGTTGGACTTGTGGGAAAGGAGAGAAAGGATTATTTAAATCCACCCCGTGGAATTGAGGAAACTGATAAAGTCCCCGATGCTTGTCTTCGCTAACTCACTAATATTATCAAAAAGGTGTCTGCCAAGTGTACGGTATCTGACCCAACTAAGGGCCGGACACTTACAAAGGAAGTGAAGGATTGTTTCAGGCTCGTTGGCCATATTGCAGCTACGACAAAGTGCATTAAAAGTAATGCCCAGTCTGGCTGCGAGGACCCTTATGGGCCAATGGCCAGTGCTAATTGCCAGAACTCTAGCAATATCTGCCCGGTTTCTGTTTAGAAGCTCTTGTGTTCTGCGCCACTTATACTTGGGCCACATCTGCCTGGATATGACACAGTTCTGCAACCCTCGCCATCTATTACCAGCAGGGTCCCTAACAGAATGTTGACATCCTCTGCACGGGAGCAGTCAAGCGCAGATCCCTGCCACGCCAATTCATCAGCCCTTTCGTTTCCGTCAATGTTACTATGACCAGGCACCCAGATGAGGCTGATCCTAGACCGATGACCGAGTGCGGCAAGCTCCTCCTTGCATTGTTCAACAAGTTTGGAGGAGGAAGCCGTAGATACGATGGCTTTGATAGCGGCCTGGCTATCAATGAAAATGGCTATGGTGTTAAGTTGTATCGATGTATGTTTGAGGAGACGACACGCCCCTCGTACAGCAAGAACTTCCGCCTGGAATACGCTGCATGAACTGGGTAGACGGAATGAACTAGAGATATTGAGGGATTCAGAAAAGATTCTCGCCCCCACTCCGCAGTCCATTTTCGACCCGTCAGTGAAAATGGTTCTTTTGAACTCGTTTGTCACCGCTCCACATTTCCATTCCGCCCTGGAAGGGAATCTCACAGTGACATCATTGCGAAAGTTCACCCTCGGAATTATGTAGTCGGTCGGATTTGCCGCCAACTCCCGAGGTAGCAGATTAATGATGCTGTTGTGGCCGTAAAGACTATCGCACTAGGTACATGTTTCTCTTAATCTGACCGCACTACATGCTGATATGTACTTTATATGAAGGTCGAGTGGTATAAGGTGAAGGATTACGTTCAAGGCTTCAGTTGGACATGTTCTCATCGCATTGCCTATCATACTTGCTTAGATTTTAAAGTAATCGTTGAACTGTGAACTAGCAACCCTTAGAGATTTTGAGCGATTTTGATAAGATTTCTTGAGCGATTATTATCGTAGCTAACTTTAGCGGATGTGTTTCAGGTATTGCTAATTTTCAAAAAGTTGAGTGACAGGTTAGTTTTGTTGAGTGCAACTGTTGCAGATAGCTTCAATAACCGGGAACCTCTATTTCTAGATACCCTCATTGAAATCGTGCAGAGCGCCGCATGGAGTAATACTCAAAGAAAAAACCCATAAATTACGGCCTAATAATCCAGCGTCTCCACTGGTAAAATTTGTGACAATTTATTGCCGCTTTCATTGCCACTCGTTGCTTCATTGCTAACTCGTTGCTAATGTAGACTCTATAGCAGTAGCAATGTCAATATTGATGGCCGGCAATGATTGTTTTCCATTGTAAAGGGAATGAATTTGACATTTCACTTCTTCCAAAATGGCTGCATTTGAACTAAAATGATTAACTGAAGCACGCAACAAGATGGGCGAGTTAAAATACTGACACTGACATTTGAAAATTGAAATTGCCGGCAATAAAATGCAAACTAAATTTTTTTTTGACATTCCAATTGGCATTGCCATTGCTACGAATAATGCCTATGGAGACGCTGGATTATAAAATATCCACCGGGAGTAAAAGAAATAATAAAGGAGAAAAGAAAAGCTTGTAAGAAAAGGCAAAAAAGCTCCACAGCATGTAGTACACTTGAAACATTTGCGTAAACTGCTGCAACAGACTATTAGTAATTTTAAAACCGTGCAATAGGTGCTTACATTGAAAGCTTGGCAGCGGTAAAAGAATCCCATTACTCTCTTCTTAAAGGCATTAAAAGATGAATGTTGCCACCGCAAATCAAGAAAAATCACGACGAATGGACAAAGGGAGACAGAAAGAAAGTGGATATTTCCGCCGACCATTTAGAAGAATCTTTAAGCCGAATAATGTAAACTAATGGACAAAGGGCTGGCGGATGGCCCTCAACGAAACCAAATCTGTTCATGAAAATTCCCCTTTAAGAAAACGAACAGTTTGCCCATCCTTATAAACTCGGTCCATATCGGTCCAGAGCATTCTGGGAAGAAGGTGGTTTTACGGAAGATAAGTCGTTACATTTTTACACCGTCGCGACGGTTCAAAAACTAACGACAGGGTGGGTGGTGGTGTCTTCTCTGATAAGCTTAATCTAAACCTCTCTTTCCGTCACCCAAACCTGTAGCGTGTTCCAGGCGGAAATAATGGTAACAATGGAAGTCTTGTCTTGGCTAAAGAAAAACGTGATATCAACCGCTGATAAATTGATTGAAATCCTTGCAATCATCCTCCATCAATTCTCTAACAGCTCTAGACTGCCGATTGTCTTTTATATAGATGGCGTAGCAATTCAATATTCACCTATTTTGGGTGCCGGAGTTCTGTACTCCTGTATTCCAAGAAATTGCAAGGCTGACGAAATTGCTAGACATGGAATAACAATACCCGTTCTTTCAGGCAAAAGTTTACTGGGTATGCCCTTCGCAACATGCAAACTTAAATTAAAGCTGGATGCTATGAAAGGACAAATTCTAGGTGGACAAGCACAACGTGTACAACGTGTCTAGCGACAAAAGAGATTTGGCCTAAGCTGGATCTGAAATGCTGTAAGAATTTGATTTCTCTCAATAGAATGCATATCAGCGCTGTTATAGGGGTCATTACGGGACACTGTATAATAGAAAAGCATGCAACAAGGCTTGGCGTATTTTCAAGTCATTTCTGCAGAAGCTGTATGGACGAGGAGTATTCTTTGCACCTGCCCAGCGCTATACCAAAGAAGGAAGCTCCACTTAGGAGCCTTCTGTTTCAACGACCTAAACGATCTGGAAAATATAGACGTTAGGGACCTCCCACACTTGATCAGAAGCTCCAAATGGTTCAATGAGTAGGCCTAAAACCGCTTTCCAAACCCAAGTCGTATCACAATGGACCTATTATTGGTCTAAGTGTGTTTGCTTTTAGCTGGCAGCAACCTCAACCTAACCTAACTTAACATTGAGAATAAGCTGCTCTTATAAGAGCAAATGCTGAATCCGTCGTGTACCTATAGTATATAACTCTGGGGTTGTACGAAGAAAACTAATGCCAATATTATAAAAACTTTCGAAAACTAAGTATTAAGATAAATTGCCCATTCACCGTGGACCGTCGAAGATGAAAACTTCTCGCGAAAGCACAAAATTCGATCAAACGAACATGTTAATAATATAATCCTACAAATTCTGGATGAGAGAAATTTATTGTTCCGTCTACAAAACTTTTTGACTTAGCATGATAAAGGATTAACCGCGTCTAAATAGTGGAGCAATCAGGGACTTTCATTGCAAATTGATTAGTCTTAACTTAGGTCAAGTAACTCAGAACTCCATTCTGCAACCTTAGAGAAAAAGTGAACCAAACGATTCTGGTGATAGTTAACAACAGATGGGTAATACTTTCCACCTGTGAAATATCTAGAAAACTTTGGCCAAAGACCAACAATGTCAGAACCAGCAAGATTTTACAAAGCGGCAAGAGATCACTATCGATGCTGGTAGAAGTGCTCAGTACTAAGAAATCACAAAATGAAATTACATCTTAACAATGATGACTTATGCAGGAGATGCAGTGATGTGGAAGCTCATGGGAATACACCCGTTTTATCTGCCACTGCCCAAGTCTTTGCCACCTAAGAAACAATATTTTACGAAGCTACTACTCCGAGTTATCGGATTCTCTAGGGCCGACTGAAAGCTGCAAATAGGAATCCGCAAGTGTATGAAGGACAATTAATTAAAATTTTTGGAATAACCGCCAATGGGTCGAATTGTTGAATCATTCAGTCCCGAGTCCCTACATATGTACTCCTGTAGATCATAAGAAGATTCATGTAACAGTTACAACCTTACACTTCTTTTCAAAGTTTTTTAATGCTCTTCTTTGGTTAAAGCATGACGATCCGGTGGCGATCCATCCAAATTGTAACTAGATGGCGCCACTTTACGCACATCAAGATTGCAGATCGCCAGATCAGACGCTAGCAGTTTTTCTTAAGATGCTGAAAAGTGAAATCTACGACAATGGTCCTAAAACTGTTTAAAGAGACAACATCTGTCTTAAAATGGTTACCGCACAGTACAATCCACTGTTTTCGAGTACGATTGTGGCAAAATTAAAGGAATCGATTACCCTTTTTATGTTTTTTTATTCCAATTTATAAATCTGTCCCCCGTACAATACAAAATCAAGTATCCTGGGATTAAAAACTACCCACTCGAAACGGCGGTTTGTTTCTTAGCTGACATTGGTTGCAGAGGCACTGGTTTCGACTCCTAAATGCAGGCAATCCTTTTTATATACTGTTATACTTCCAGGCGCACTTTCCAATATTCCAACCATCATGTATCCGAACGCGAATCTCATTTCAGCCCCCAATATCACAACCACCATTGACTACTGAATATGCAATCGCGCCGTCATCATCCCATACATGAGTAATCAAAATCACAATCACACATTTTCAATCCAGTAACAAACGAATAAAAGAACTGTATACTGAATCTTTATCTACCCGTTCTCAATTCCAAAGGCAGCCAGTCTTTGTATGCTGTTCTCAGCGCGCGGTCGCAGATACTCGCAGTCATATTTTGAAGTTTTATTTTCGGAACAAGTTTCGGTATTGATGACAACCGCATTCGGAAAGTGAGAGAGATAGAGAGCGAAAAAGAGAAAAATATCTCCAAATTGAATTATTCAGCAGACGAATACATAATTACGCTGCTTAGCGAATCGATTTGTTTACAATTTACAAACACCGTGCAACTGCCAATAATAGTGGCAACAAAAAAATTGTTAATTATTCTATAACCCAGTGAATTGTGCAGTGCAGTGAGTTCTGAAATTTCACCGAAAAACCGCAGGAAGGACGCATTTTCTTCTACAGTAAGTACTCGTATACTTTGTGTATCTGTGAATGCATTTTGTATCTTTTTGTCGTTATGTATCTTTTCGTTGTGGTGGAGCGACCTCTACTATCAATGAAGTGCCTGTCATTCGTGCTGGTGGTGTGGACGCAAAATAAACACTGCCGCTGCTATTATCATTATGCCGGTAGTTTTGATCTATTTTCAAATTACCGCCGCATCCCCCTAGAGATACACTACACGATTTGTAGTACGCAACCAACATCTATGAATTAATTTTGTTTGTAGGAAAGTAAACCATTTTTTTTCATTGCTTAGATGGTGGTTTGAACCTCTTGACATGAGCGCGATAACGTCTACATATGACGAAGGTATTGTATTTGATTATGGACCATTGACTGATAAAGTCATTTGGCATACTGTGGTGGACTAAAAATACCCGTTGCCACAGAAAGACGGAATTTGTTCCCGAATGTTCTAAGGCTCCTCAGTCCGTGGGTTGGGGATGGGAGTGTATGTAAACATAAACACATGATGAGAGCGAAATGTGGAGAGCCCGCAGTTGCGTGGTGGTCATTTCGTTGCTCTGCTCGGGTCGACTCAGCTAAAACAGGGAATATAGCGAGTACTCGTAAATACATATGTCATGTAGTCACGTACTCAACGAAATCCAGGAAGTACCCATTCGGCGGGAAGGGAGAGGTGAGAAGTGAAGCCACCGAACGACGTTGCCAGGAAAAAAGAAAGATTAGAGAACACTGTTTTCTTAATTATTGAGTTAGTGTCCAAGGTCATAGAAGAATTTGTGACAGTATTCTGTTTCTATCTCATTCTGTGAATATTTCGAATCTGAATCCATTTCAAACAGAGTAGATTAAATTGCTTCATTTAATTGCTGACTGCTGAGTAAGTGCCAATGAGGGTATTTAACTATTCGTTTTTAATTGTGACTTGCACTGGTGTGTGGGGGGAAATAATCTACATTTCGCAGAGAGAAAAACTGAAATGCACTCCACAAAGGAAATGCAGTGAATTATTAAAAATTCAGAAGATTATTACGTTCGTGTATTTATATATAAGCTAAAGAATAGACACGTTCCTTGCACTGCACCCTGTATAACTGCAATGTTCCTAGGTGCTTTTCGTATCTTTTCCCACGAGCTCTGGCGATTGTTCCCTTTTGTTCCATTTCATTGTAACCAAAAATCCCATGAATTTCCCACAAGATAATGTTCGGAAAGCGGACACTAATTTGAGCTTGCTTATAATACAGGGTGCGGCATTTCAATTAAGACAACTCAATGTCTTGACACGGTTAGAGATATGATAGATGGTAAGAAACTAAGAGCAAAGTTGTTTGGTGACCTTAAATGTCCTTAATTATAACATATTCGCATCTATCATATTAATTGTGATACATACATAGTTTGTAACATAGAGAACTAATAACGGTAGACTCTCAAAAGTATATGTAATTGTGATTAACACCAAAAGTTATGTCGATCTAGCCGTTTCCCTCCGTCCGTATGGCACCACTTTTTGGGCCTTAAATTTGAGCTAGAAAAATTAATTTTAGTATATAACCTTCTTAGGACCCGAAGCAGTAAACAATTTTAAAACCCGTCCACAGACACGCCTACTTTTTTAAATATTATTACTAGAAACTGGAAAATATCGCCTTAACGAAATACATACACTTAGTCATGTCATAAATACTGGTACCTGTTTAATCACACTCATCGTAGAACTATGAACACACCCATTCTACATTGACAGGTACTTGTATTCAATGAGTGACATTTATACTAAGTTAAAGCGCAAAAAGATTTACAAAAAAATCGTCCACTGATGAATTGATGGCATACTCGTATCTCACCGAGAAGTGGAACCAATCTCTTCATCACTTCAAAGGCATTTGGCAGAGTTTGGCAACAGGCTCTTTTGTCGAAAATGCGTGCATATGGCGTCCAGGAGTCTCTTCTTCAATAGATTAGAAATTATCTTCCGGGGCATTCAATACAAGTTGTCTGCAATTCACAAAATAAATGCTGGTGTTCCCCAAGGTTCTGTTTTGTCTCCGACTCGCTTTCTTATTTTTATAAATGATCTCTTGTCTGCAACTTCTAATCCAATCCATCCCTTCGCTGATGACAGTACTCTCAGTTTTTCATATTCGTCGCGTCCTTGCTCTTCAGCCATAGAAGAGGAACGCCAATGTATGTTAAACACATTAAATTCCGACCTGGACAACTTAGTTAAATGGGGTTTAACCAACAGAGTGGGTATTTAATGCTTCCAAAACATAATACTGTTTTCTGTCTCTCAGGCGATAACAAAACCCTCAACCATTATCCAGAAATGGTACTTGCATCGCTTAAACCGAAAAGCTTGTCATTCTCGGTATTTGTATTAGTAACCATCTTTGATGGAACAATCACATAGTCTAGGTTGCCAGAAATGCTAGGAGAACTAGAGAATGTCTAGGAGAACTATTTTACCCCGTCTGATCTGGCCTCAATTTATAAGGCATTCATCCGCCCAAAGCTGGAATATAACGCCCATATCTAGTCTGGTATATCCAGGACCGTTTTGCACATGAAATCGCGTTTTAAAATTTATAAGTAATAGAGACATTGTGAACTCCATAAATTCACTCGGACATCGGAGATATTTGTCTGTCCCTATTTTATCGCTTTTTTTATAAGAAATGTTCCAGCGAAGTAGCCAGTTGCATTCCTTCCCTTCAAAATTACACCCGCAATACACGTCATGCATCAAATGCACATAAGTTCAGCCTTTCAAATATAGTTATTCGTTTATAAGCCGAACGACATGAATGTGGAATGATCTACCAGGCTCTGTATTTCCTCATCACTACAACCTTTAAATCAAAGTGCACAGGCATCTCCTCTGTTCCTCTTCCTCCTTTTCCCAAACGCTAGTGCCTTGAAATTTAATAATATAAATTCATATCCCCTTTGGTGCAGGGTGGCTCCAAAACAATGTGCCGGACTTCATAGCAGCAGACGATTGGCCGCCAGGCAGTGCAGACTATGGTCTATTTTAGAAGCGTGCAATTATCGGACCAGTAGACTATTTTCCAATGGACAAGGTGCGTGATGCGATCGATTAGTGGCCAGACTGACTCAAGGCCTACATAAATGCGTATGGCGGCCATTTCGAATAAATTCTTTAAATATTGTTTCCTAAATAATCAACTAAAGTTTTACAGAAAAAAAAAAATTGAAAAATATTTGTTATTTTGTATTTTGTCACCAAAAATGCATGTACCAATATTTATGACTTGACTAGGTATACATATATAATATCAGTAGACCCCTAAAAGTACACTCATATATGTATGTACACATACTTATATAATTGTGATCAGTATCGAAAGTTATGTCGATCTATCTATGTGACACTTCATATATAAGGTTTGTACAATCAGAAGCAGTACAAGTGTAAACATTTTTAAATTCCGCCCACAAACACGCCCACTTTTCAAATATGACTATTTTTGCTAAAAGCTGAAAAATAATGTCTGAATAAAATATATACGCGTTAACTTTCTATACATTTCGTCCATACATTGTATTTTTGTGAATATTTAATCAGAATCTGTGAGTTTCGGTTACAAATGGTGACAGCCACGCCCACTTTATTCGGAAGAAATGTTGTGAAAACAGTTTTTTTTTTTCTTGAAAATACCGGAAATATCCTCCGAGTAGAAAGGTCTTCTTCTTCTTCTTAAGGCGAAATTATGATCCGGAGTAAAAGGATCACAACCCTCCCACTTTACTGCATCCCTACTGGTCCGCCTGTGGGGTTTGCAGGTTTCATCTCAGGAAGTACCGGCAGGCTTCCCGGTTTCGGATCACTTTGTCACTGAGGCCAATCGAATGCTGGTGTTTTTACATTTGTGTGATCCAGTTGTTTTTTGGTCTGCCTTTTTTGCGCAATTGTGTAGGAATGTTGATTGATATTGGCTTTTTGACGTGGTTCGAAGGATCTCTCCTTTGAACATGACAATACCAACTGAGCCGGTCGTGCTCTATCTTGCTTGTGATGGGTTCTTTTACATGAAGGCTTCCTCGAATCTTTGAACTTCTTATTCTATCAATCTTCGTTACTCCTGCTGTCATGGGAAGCATCTTCATCTCAGCTGCCGTTAATTTGCTCTTATACCTTTTGTACATTGTTCAGCATTGTGAACCGTATGTGAGCGCCGGACGTACAACTGCGGTGTAGAGCCTTCCTTTAAGCTTAGGGGGCATTTTTCGATCACAGAAGATAGCGGAGTTTCCCCGCCACTTCATCCACCCTATGCTTACGCGATGATTGATGTCATCATAGAACTTTTCACACTTGGGAAGCACTTTTCCATTCAAGTAAATGTCTGGAAAAGGCCGGTGTGGATCAGAGAACGGGCAGCACAGATACTCTATCTTTTTCGAACTAATACGGTACCCATTTCCCTCTAAAACATCCACCCATACATCAAGTGCTCGTTGCAAGGCCAATTGATCTTCGCTTATGATAGCTCCATCGTCAGCAAAGAATAACTGATGCAGTTTGGGATCCGTCACTTTTCCTTCAAGCAGATAATCAAGGACTGCAATAAATAGCAAAGGACTAAGGACGCTCCCTGGTGTACATCGACTTTGATTGGGAACTCTTCGGTGACTCCTGCGGGACATCTTACTCTTGTCCTTGCTCCCTCATACATGTCCATGATCATGCGCACGTAGGTTTCTGGAACTCCTTTTTGTCTTAGCGCCACCCATAAGAGATCTCTTGGTTGTCTATCAAAGGCTTTTTTCAAACCAACCAACACCATATGCAAGTTCTTTAAGGAATCACGATATTTTTCCATTATGATCCTTATGCTTTGGATTGCATCTGTTATTGATTTACCCGAGACAAACCCGCACTGGTCATTAGATAACCGTATTATTTTCCGCAGTCGGTCATCAAATACCCGCTCAACGATCTTCATGGTGTGTGACATTAGCTTGGCAGAACAGTAGTTATCGCTGTTTCGCGTATCGCCCTTCCCTTTGTGCAAAGGAAGAAGATAACTTTCCCTCCACTGATTAGGCATTGGATCACCGCTCATAAGTTTGGAGATAAGAATCATGAGCCATCTGGACCCGATGTCTCCCATCTTTTTCCAGAACTCAGAGGATATCTCGTCTGGCCCAACCGCTTTTCTTTTTTTGGAGCATTTGACGGCATTCCTAACTTCTTCGACAGTAATGTCGGATATTTCGTCATGGTTAGGAGCGGCTCTTGGAAAGTATACCCGGGAAAACTGTTCGTTCAGAAGTCTTTCACAATACTGTCGCCATCTGTGGAGAATTTTGTCGTCTTCCACAAGAAGCTGGCCTTGAGCATTGTTAATGAACTTTGGGGAACGAATCTCCTGAGCATTTCTTCTTCTCTGGGCGGCTATTTTGAAGATAGTTGCTCCCTTATTCAAGTTGTTTTGTCGAAGCTCCTAGATAGTCTGGTTCCTATCAGACGCCGAAGACGATATTTCCTCAAACTCCCGACAGAGGCCTTCCATACTTTTTGCTTGAAATTGGGCGCACTTCTTCTTCGCGAGACCTTTGCAACATCTGTATATCACTTCAAGGCGAGCTTTTTCATCTCTATTAGTAGAAGAGCACTTTGACCAAGCCTTGAAAGCTGTTTTCTTTTCCCGTATCAATACTTTACCTTCATCTGTCCACCACCATGTTTCTTTGGCGTGTTGGCAGGGGCCTTTCGACGTTCCAAGCAGTGATTTGACTCTCTCCAAGCAAGATCGCTGTAGGGAATCCCACATATCTTGTGCTCTGCACTCCTCATCACCGACCTCATCGATGATGGTAAAGAGGTAATTTTTCATGTTGGTAATAAAAACTTCGCCTTTTCCTTTGTCCAGCTTGTACCAATTGATTTTCTCAGCCACCTCCGAGTAGAAAGGTATTGCATTTGACTTAAAAATTTCACAACGCCACACCCACATTGTTAGGGGTAGGTTAGAGTATGGAGGATAGGGTATCATACGATCTGTTCCAGATGGATTGTACCATTCCTGTATGTTTACTTTTTACAGATTGTGCAGACATTAGTATGCTCCACAATAACCCCATACAATATTTACTCCCATTATTTGAAAAACATTTTGTTTTCTTGAAAAAAGTTGGGAACAGTGATGCTATACTCGGCTTTCATATATTTATTTTAATCTAAGTACTTCTTTTTCAAACTGAATATTTGTTTTTACTTTGATAACATAATATGATGGGGTATTACACAATCCATTATGAAGAAATTGTATTTTTATTTTACTTGATAACAATTTTTGCAAATCCCGCATGTTCTTTTGATATCTTCTACAAATTTGAACAGCATAATGATAGATGACAATGAGCCGTATTCATAAAAATGAAGGATATCCTCCCAAGTATAAGGTAGAAGTATAAGGTAATGCTTTAAAGTAAAAGATTGAAGTATAAGCATTTCCTTCTTTTCGTATTCATAATGATTACCTTATACCTGCGGGGATATCCTTCAGGCACAAGTACTCGTAAAATGTAGACTCGTCAGAACGCTGAATGACATGCTAGATGCTAGAATATCCTTTAATTTTGTTGTTGTGTCAGCTCCCTTTCTTTCTCTTAGCCCAGTACTACTTCTGTTATCTTACGGATCACATCAAAAAGTTTTTTTTAGTAAGTATACGTATACCTTAGGGTGCTAAATATTACTCTAGCTACTCTAGCAGTGGAGAATTTAGTGAAAACGAAACAAATGCTAGTAACGAACTTCAGTTCATAGCAGAGGGTGTGGCCGCTAATCCCGTTATATTGGAAAAATCTCAAGTGCCAAAAATAAAAGAAGGATGGATGAAGCAATCGGAGCTCGTTTGGTAGGCCTGTTGATGCTAAAGGTTTGTTAAAAAAAAATCAACAATATGAAGACAAGGTTGAAGAAGAAAACGGACTTGAAAAAAACTGGGAATAAAGCGATCAAATTGTTGGATTGGGAGAAGCGTTTACTAAAGGCTATGGAAGGTGACAGCAATCCAACTATTGGGAGAATCGGTGGTGCCATCCAGGTCGGTATTCATGAAGATGAATCTATACAGCAAAGTGGGAGTGAACCAGCTAATAAACGAAGAAGTAGTAAAATATCTCGTGAGAAAGCATGTGGTGGTGTCTCTCGCACAAAATTTGTCACCACCAAAAATGGTTGATTTTCTTCTGGTGCCTCTTCAACAGGTTCGAAATCAAGATCGCCTAAAGTTTTAGCGATATTATGGAGAACAACACAGGCAATTATTATTTTTGGTATAATTTCCAATTTCACCCGACAAACGTACTGTAAGATAGGAAACCGGCGTTTCAGTTGTCCAAAACATCGTTCAATAAATACTCTTTCTTTTTTCAAAAGCTTATTATATTTTTCTTCCGCACCAGAAGTAGGATTTTCATATGAAGTCATTAGGCATGGTTCTATCCCATATCCGCTGTCACCAATGAGCACAACATTGTTTTGATTTCTTAATTTTAGACACACTTGTGAATTTTTCCATATTCTCGAGTCATGTACGGATCCAGGCCAACTAACGTCAACACTAGTAAAAATTTCTTTGGCGTCACAAGTGGCTTGATCATTGAGAGTAGGTTTACCTTTTCAATTAATGTACTCATCTCCATAGAGTTTTGGTTTCAGTATCCTTACGTGGGTACAATCGATTACACCAATAGCTGTCGGAAACTTAAACTTCCTTTGCCTTAACTTTTTTGCTTCCGTTATTACACTATTGGTAGTTGGAAACTTGATCCAATCAGTTGCATGTGCAACTTTGCTGTCAACTACTGCATTCACAGTCCGAGATACCGTAGCTGGACTAACACCAAGTTCTTCACCGATACTTTTCTGATATCCAGGATCACTGAGATATCGCAAACATACCTTCATTCTATGGGCAGTTGACAAGGCACCTCCACGAGTTTCTTCATTCGTACCTAAAAATCTGCCCGCGAGCCACTGTAAATTTATCTCTTCAAAACGGTATAAATCTTTAAAATCACGAACAAGTGTAGATAAGCGGGGCTTGTAATATTTAGCATCGCTCACATGCACAACATCTGCCATCGCGCTGAAAATCGGATAACACAACCGTTTACTACCGAGATGAGTCTGCCACTGACCTAACTCAGACTTTTTGAAGGATTTGCTTTTTATTTAAAGTAAAAGGTCAAGTTTATGCATACCCATTTACTTTTATGTGAATAAAAGGATATGCTTTTACACGAAAAGTATAAGGTTCTGCTCGAAATTATTATGAATACAAGCAGAAGGATTTCCTTCATATTTTGCAAGTATAAGCATATCCTTTTCTTTATGAATACGGCTCAATGAATCAACGATTTTAAAATACTGAAGCTTTTCAATTTTCCTATCTCTGACCATTTAGGTAAGAAAGAACAAACAAACTACCTTACTAAGTATCTAATAACCTGAAACACCAAATCTAGGTATGTAGATTGTACCCCAAATGCCCAATGTTAACGATCGATTCAGCTGTCAATGGAATGTCGTCAAAAAATCAATTTCTTTAAGCCGTTTGCGTTATGAAATCGACAGATATTGATGATCAGTTGACAAATTCTACGATACCAAAGTGCGAGTAAAGAGAAGAAGATATTGACCGGACTAGGCGCAATAATAAAGCTCCTTATAATCCGACGGTTATTTGAATTCACGCTTTCTTGATTAATCATCAATCTTTTATTCTTCAAAACGTGCACCTGCCTGATTTGAAGAGTATATGTGTATACAACATCCCTGTTATCTAATATTTGTTTTGAAATTGCGAACAAATAAATTTTATAACCCAAAGCCTGCGATATGCCACAGAATAAAACACTTAGAATGTATTGACCTTTGATTGACGTTATAGAATGGAAATTTAAGCTTCCTAATAAATTGCGAGATCGTAATAAATACGTAATCTTAAGCGTACTTTACCTACATTCAACAATGAATGAGAATAACAATTAAAAACCTTGTGCCATACAAACAAATTGTACAGCGTAACTACTTCAGATATCTTTTACCAGAATCCAAGTACGAGTACATAGAAATTTATAGCGATTCCATTCAAGATAAAGTATTATAGCATCGTTATGCTCACATAATAAAACACTCACGTACCAGTGCGTGCACTTTCAATTAGCAGTTCTTCTTGTGTTTTAATGCGTTGTATGCGTTATTGCCCTTTGGATTACAATTGCGTAGGTCAGTGTTACCAGTTGGTGTACCTAATACACTCCAGTGTAACCGTATGACATCACCATGGGGAAATACTTTCAATTTCAAGCATCTTTTGAGTAAAATTTCAAACATGCTTAACACTTAAGTTAAATATACGATTTCAATATAGTTACTTCTGACGTTTGAAAAGTTTTCCATTAGTAATAAATGTCACATAAGGTCCATCTATCAGTTAATCCATTCATCTGGAGAAGTGCAATCAAGTATCTTTCACCTCTATATACAATGCACTCCAATAAAATAGTCCGTTTCTCTTTGGTCGATCATGTTATGATGATGCGCGTTATTAAGCAAGTAGTTGAACGGAAAGTGTTACAGCAGATCTGGTCAGATAGATACATTTGTATATATACGGCAAAATCTTTTGCGGGAATGATTAATTGACTCGTTCCGGTGAGGTCCACATGTGGAATTGATCAGCATCACTGCGCTAACATTTTATGTTAAAATATAGCATATGTTGGAGCATAATGACTTTAGATGTTGGCAATGGAATGAAAAATTATAGTTGTTAATGTCTGACACAATTTCGCTTTCTTTAGATTCATTCGTTGTAATAGTGTTAGTTATCAAGTCAAATAGAGTTTCTTATCGTTTTTTTTTTTTGCAATGGAAGCATGAATTGAGGGAAACTAATTATACATGGGTTTTCAATAAGGACATAACAATTTTGTATTTAAACAAAACACAGAATAAGTGAGATATCGAGCTGAAATTTATTCCAGGTGTAGTACACATGTTACATTTAAGTATGGAATTCGAGCTCGTTCTAATGACCACCGCAAGCATGTTTGCAGCGATCGATTCTTTGGAGCCAATTTTCCACCACTTTTCCATACATATCGGCCGGAACGTTGGCAATTTCGTGTTTGATATAGTTCCTGAGGTCCTCTAACATTTATTTATTTATTTATTTATTTAATTTCATCAAACAGAGCACACAATCTCTTACAGACTAATTAGATATAATAAAGTAATAATAATAATATGGTTCAATATTCAATAATTTAAACAATTCATTAACACTAATTTAAATATTAGTATATACATATATATATATATGTAAACAATTGACATTAAACACCACGAGGCTGATTTAAAATTACAATAAGTTGATTTTTGAAGCAATGCCTAGAACAAGTAATAAATAAATCAATTTGTGTTATAATAGAGTTCACCTCTTTGATGCAATGAGCAATTGGCTTATTTCCGGCATAAATAGTTCTATGAATATGTTCACGGAAGTGAAATTGACTACGGAGATGTCGCGAAGGTGAGTAAAAATCGAACATGGAAAGCAACATAGGACATTGAATTTGACTGTGAATTAAATCTCTTACAAACATAATAGAAAAGTACTTACGACGACATTCAAGAGTATTTATATTTATTAAAGAGCACCTGGTTTTATAGGAAGGCATCTCAATTTCCCAATTCAATTGGAAAACCATAAATCTAGTGAAACTTTTTTGTATTCTTTCAATTCTATCTGAATGTAAGACAAAAGACGGATTCCAAATGATACAGCAATATTCTAGATGGGGTCTAACCAGGGATATAAAAAGCATTTTTAACGTATAGGGATCAGTAAAGTCTTTCGAATTTCTTTTAATGAAACCTAGCATCGAGTTGGCTTTACAGAGAATGTAATCAAAATGGTCTTTGGAAGTGAGACAAGGATCAAGTATTACTCCTGTCTTTTTTCGAGGTTACTCTATCAAGCAACTTTAATTTAATGGAATATCTATACAAAATAGGGGTAAGAGACCTAGTTAAGGTAAAGCATTGGCATTTGGAGATATTTAAGATCAAGTTATTTCGATTACACCATTCATCTACGGCAACGATATCATCTTGAAGAAGGTTGCAATCATGTTCCGATTTAATTGGACGAAATAACTTGAGGTCATCTGCAAACAGAAGACATTCAGAGTGCTTGATGGCTAGCGGAAGATCATTGATGAAAAGCAAAAACAGCAAGGGGCCGAGGTGACTACCCTGCGGGACACCTGACGTTACTTTTATCGACTTTGACAAACAATCATTAATTTTAACATATTGGATCCGATCACATAAGTAGGATTCGATCCAATTTAGTAAGTTGGAATGAAATCCAAGATCAGATAGTTTTTGGATTAGTGTTTTGTGATTGACTATGTCAAAGGCCTTCTCAAAATCAGTAAAGATCACATCCGTTTGCCAACCCTTTTCAAAAATTTTTACAACTGAATTACAAAAAATTCCCAAATTAGTGGAAGTAGATCTTCCCTTCATAAAACCGTATTGATTATTTGATAAAATATTTTTAACAAGAAAAGAAATCTTGTTGCAGATTATCTTTTCAAATAGTTTAGGAATTGATGAGATTTTACAAATAGGTCGATAATTGCAAACATTTTGTTTAGATCCAGACTTGTGAATCGGAATAATGTGAGTGTTTTCAAATATCTAAAAAGAACCCACATTCGATCGACTTGCTAAAGATAAGGTGAAGTGGAGTTGATAGCGACTTTGCACAGTTTTTTAATAATATTCGAGCAATACCATCCGGGCCTTTACTATGAATGCTTTTCAGCCTATTTAAAGCATTTTCAACATCTAACTTATCAAAAGGTAAATCGCCAAGATCAATTATGGGCTGATAACTATGCGAGTATGAATTAACAGAGTGGACAGCATCAAGAGAATATACCGATTTAAAATAATCAGCAAAGAAATTGCAGATAGTTTTAGTATCATCAGATGATGAATCTAAAAAATATATAAGACTAGGTAATCCATTTGTATTTCTTTTAGAGTTTATGAAACTCCAGAAATAATTACTATTAGACTTTAACTTACGTTCCGTAGAAATGATGTAAGAACGATACAAAAATTTGTTGAGAGCGTCAAATTCCCGTTGGCAAAGTACATAGATACCAAGATTTCAACTCCATATTTGCTTTATCATCTCTGAATCGTTTGTATGCCTTATTTTTTTTGTTTTTAAGATTCGAAAGTCTCCTATTAAACCAGGGTGGGTTGGCATTTAACTTTGTTTGTTTTTTTTTTGGAACAAAGCGACTCCTTAAATCAGAGATTATTGAAAAAAATATGCCATACATATCTTGCAAATCGGTGTTATATAAAACAATGTCCCACGATACTGATTCCAAGTAATTATTCATTGCATCAAAATCAGCTTTCTTATAATCATAACACAATTTGTAGTTAATATTAGGTTTCTGATAGTGATAGTGTATTATTAAAAATAGGTAATGTAGCCACATCAATGTTAACAACAAATTCTTTATCGACAAATATAAGATCTAAAATGTTATTGAAATTATTTTTAATGTTATTAACTTGGACCAAATCATATTGACTAAAGAAATCTATGACTTAAACTTCTATATCTTTGTTAACATTGAATCAAATTTCCATATAATGTTGTTGGCTTGTTGGCATAAACCAACGCCTTAAAGTAAGCCCATAAAAAGAAAGCCAAAATCGCATGAGCGAGCTGGCCATTCGACCTTACCATTTCTTGAGATTACACGATTATCGAACTTCAATAAATCAATTGTTTGACCAACTGTGTGGCATGTGGCATCATCTTGTTGGCACCATGACTGATATCAAGTCCATCCAAATCTGGCCAAAAATAGTCTTCCAACATGCCACGATAGCGAACTCCATTGACCGTAACATGGCGATCATTTTCATCGACGAAAAAATACGGTCCAATCACAACTCCGGATGCAATGGAGTCTCTTGAAGCAGATGTGGGTTTGTTGCTGTCCAATAACGCATATTTTGCTTATTGACAAAGCCATTAAGCCAAAAATGAGCTTCATCGCTGAAGATGATTTTCCGATGAAATTCAGGATTTTCTTCAAACTTTTGTAGCGCCTAATCGGAGGAATTTTTTCTTGAGTTAATTTGATCCTGTAAGGGTGTTTTTTTTTTTTTTTTTTGGATTGCGCCAGGGATGTGTAATCTTCATAGATACTAGTAGCCCGAGTGCTACTAGCATGCACGATTCGCAAACCTGAGTACTCGATGCCAGGAATACGCCTACGTACTAAACACACACCCGACACACTTCAACCACTCTCCCCGCGGGACTGCCGTTAGGTATTACTTCGCGGGGCTGGTTAGCAATTCATGCTATGCTTCTTGTATTGCTGCTTCTGATGCTTCTGTTGCTTCTGCTGCTCTTCTTAGCTTTTCTATTCTCCGCAACTCTTTTTGTAGAGTTGTTACGAAAGAACATATTGCCATCCAATTTTCTTCCAACCGTAACATATGGTCGAGGAGTAATGACGGACTTGGCAGAGTAATTCTCCATGCCGTGAAACGTGTGCAGTAAAACACTGCGTGCTCCGTATCCTCATCTTCACCTGGGCATTCCGGGCAGGATTGTCGTGTCCGAATCGGTGTAGATATTTGCGGTAGCCACCGTGGCCAGACAGGAACTGCGTTAGATGGTAGTTGCAGTCTCCATGCTTTCGACTTATCCAATCTTGGATTGTCGGTATAAGTTTGTATGTCCATCTGCCTTTTGTTGTATTAGCCCAACGAGCTTGCCACATAGCTGCTGACGCTGCCCTTTCTTCAATTTTTATCACCTTGATACCAGTGGCGTTGTGATGACTCAATGCTCTTCTGTTATATATCCTCAGCATTTCATCTGCGAGAATATCGATGGGGACCATTCCAGCTATGACAAATGCAGCTTCGTCAGAGATGGTTCGAACGCCGCTGATTGTCCGTAGCGCACAGAGTCTGTATGATGACGATAGTTTCCTTTTGGTCTCCTTCGTCCTCAGTGCCTCCGCCCAGACTGGGGCGGCATATAACAGAACTGAGGTGATAACTCTAGAGAGTAGAATCCTTCTAGCGTATCCAGGTCCACCGATGTTAGGCATGATACGCGAGAGAGCTCCCTGCATTTGCGATGCTTTTTTGGTAACAAAATCAACATGCGTTTTAAACCGTAGCCTGTTGTCCAGCATTACTCCAAGGTATTTAACTGCCTCTTTCGACCTGATGGTTTGGTTACCAACCTGAAAGTTGGCAAATTCGACAGTTTTCCGGCTGGTTATAAGAACAGCTTCTGTTTTATGGTCAGCTAGTTCTAGTCCGGCGGATACTAGCCAATCTTTTATCCGGGCAATTGCTTCATTTGTAGCTGATTCTACTGCACGGATCTGTTTAGCTACTGTCACGACTGCAATGTCATCGGCGAATCCAATTATCGTTACTCCCCCAGGTAACGCTAATCGTAGTACTCCGTCGTACATGATGTTCCACAATAGTGGCCCTAAAACCGATCCCTGTGGAACTCCCGCAGTTACGTTGTAGTATTTTACGCCTTCATCGGTATTGTACCTCAGCTTTCTGTTGTTGAAGTAGTTCGTCACTATCCGTAGCAGGTAATATGGCGTATCCATCCTGGCAAGTGACCTTCTAATAAACGACCAGTTCGCAGAGTTAAATGCGTTTCCTGTAAGGGTGTAGGCCAAGATCTTTGTGCAAAATTCGCCACAATATGGACTGAGAGATTCCCAATTCCTGTGAACGGTGTGGAATCGCCTGATTTGGCTCATTTTGAACTGAAGCATTTACGGCTGCGATATTTTCGGTACTTCGACCAGTGCGTTGCCTCACTGGCACATTAACATTCAATAGTGAATATTTTGACTCGGATTTATCCACTATAGCACGTACAGCTTGTCTACTGTCGATTATTACGACCGAAAATTGGAGTAAGCACTTTTAAAGCTGCGACCATCGACTCAGAATTTCGGTAGTAATTTCTAATAATTTGCAAACGTTGCTCGTTCGAGAACTTCACCGTCATAAAAATGTAAACCTTGACTGACGTTTTGACATTGACAGATCATAAAAAAAGTTTAAGGGTGCGTTTGTATTAAAATACAAAATTGTTATGTCCCAATTGAAAAAACCTTTAAAAAAGACGCTATTATGGGGATGCATGAGACTGCGGATTCGAAATGCCGGATTACTCACACTCAATTTTTGGTCCATTGTACTACCAAACCGAATCCCCTTTATGGTGTAGTGGCTGAAAAATCATAGATTTCATTCGTGTCACTTTTATGCTCGGGTGGAATTGGTTGCTGTTCTCCTCTAGGAATCGAACATACAGGGTGGCGCACCAATTGTGCTACAATAAGAAATTCAAATAACTTTTTTTTTAATCAATGTATTTCATTCAATTTTATTTTATATAACTAATTGTTTTTGAAGATGATAGACCGTAATCAGAAAATTATTCATTGCGGCCTGAAGGGTTGAAGTAGGGATCGCCTCAATTATTGTTTTAATGGACTGCTTCAATTCAGTCAAATTCCTTGGTTTCGTTTTGCACACCTCTTGCTTGATATAACCCTATAAAAAAAGTCTGGTGCAGTCAGGTCAGGTGACCTTGGGGGCCAGCGGAAAGTGGAGTTTCTGGATATTAATTTGTTTGGGAATTTTCGTTGGAGCTCCGCCATAACCGGTCTGGCTATGTGTGCAGTTGCTCCATCTTGCTGGAACCAAATGCTGTTGAAACGGATACTTCTTCGGCGCAGTTCTGGGTAAAAAAAAATCCTTCAACTTCTTTAAATAACGGTCCCCATTGACAGTTACTGTTACACCGTTTTCTTCAAAGAAGTACGGCCCCACAATGCACCTTGATGAAACTGCGCATCATACAGTGACTCGTTCTGGGTGCAGTTGCGTCTCATTGAGTCTTTCTGGATTAGATTCACTCCATATACGGCAATTTTGCTTGTTTACATTGCCGTTTAGATCAAAATGGGCCTCGTCAGACATAAACAAGTAATTTATCAAGCTGTTGTCTTCTTCGGCCATTTCAATAATTTGTTTGGCAATTTGGACTTTGTACGGAAACAAGATTAAGTCATCATGAATTATCCGTTGTAATGACCGTCTGCGCCGATAAGTTTCAAGTCGGAACGCTTGGATTTGCCTGAATTGACGATGCTACAGCCGCGATTATGTATTGAACCCGAATATAGGAATCTCTATGGTACGGTCTTCGTGTGATGCTTCCAGTTTGGCAAACATGTTTACCAGCCTCATAATGGTGCATCTACTCGGGGCAGTGCCGCCACTCCCGCCTAAATTCCCTTTGGACGAAAATGAAGGACTGCAAAGCATGGTACCGCTACACTATCCAAATCCTCTTTTCGGTCAAATAGTAACCTGCAAAATAAAAAAAAATAAGCCGATTACTCACACAGAAAAAAAGTTATTTCGTTTTGTTTTTGTAGCACGATTCGTGCACACCCTGTACGAACATACCACTATACCGTGAACACCCTAAGCGGATTTTGAAAAAAGTTAGGTATGTGAGGTACGTCAGACTATTATTCTGCGAAGGCGTAAGATGTGTTGTTTGCGTTCCACCTGCAAATTGCATTTGTATCAGTTAATCCATTCATCCCTTCATTTAAGGACCAAACCTTAGCGGAAATTTTAAAATATTTTTATAAATTTTTTTTTTTTTTTGAAGTAAATATACAAAAATACATAGCTTGTGGGCTTTAAGCAATCCTAGTCATCGTTCGAATTATTTTTTGAGACATTCCTTGTTTCCTAGAACTGCTTATGAGTGCTTATTGATAGGTGAGAGCTGGAACATGTTTTGGTTGCCAGTTGTAAAAATTAACTCAAGACTTGTTTCAGCCCGGAGTGTAGCTGAACTTTAATCAACAAGCGTTTTCAGTCAGCTTGATCTTGCAGTTGCCGCCTCCAGTTTTGCAAGCAAAGTTAGTTGAGGTACGTTTCGACTTGTGGGCGCCATCTTAGGTAAGGTCTTGCTTTACTGCGTGGTCCCTCCGGAAAGGATTCGAAGGCTTTTCGTGCCGGAGTGTTGATGTCCATCGCTCAGGTGATGAATTCGAACCCTTCTGAATAGGTCGATGATGCTGTACAACTGGTATAGTTTGTTGTTCAATTTCTCCTCTATTTCCCGTCGATACAAACGGGACCAAAAATCACTCGAAGAATTTTTTTTTTCAAAACAACCAAAGGTGACTGTGATGATGAGGGTCTTATATAAAGTTACCTTAATTATCCGTGAGAGGGCTTTGCTAATCAGTTGCCTTTTTTGCCCAAAGAAACAGTGGTTCGCAAGAGTAATTCTTCACTTGATTCCTGCGCTGGTGCCATTGTTTGAATTTACAGCGGAGCCTAGCTAGGCAAAGTCAATAACCAACTAACTTGTCGCCGATGTTGACTGTACTTTTTTGATTACAGCATATACTCGTATTTTGTTTTGCCCTTATTAACCGCTAAACCCATTTCGCTACTTCAGTTTCAATATCCCCGAAAGTACTTTTGACAGCCCGCTGCGTTCTTCCAATTGTGCCAATGTCGTTGGTGTACGCGAATAGTTGTGCAAACTTTTAAAAGATACATATCTCTGATGTTAGCTTGAGAATTTTGTACAATCTATTCAAGTATGATGTTAAAGAAATCACATGACAGATCATTGCATTCCGTTTCTGACATTAAAAGCATCGTTGAGGTTGTTACCGACCTTGATGGAGCAGCATACATTCTCCATCGTTATCCTGCACAGACGAACCTGTTTGGCAGGGATGCCACAACTAGACATGGCTTTGTATAGCTCGTCTTTATAGACGCTATCATAGGTGACTTTAAAATCGACGTAAAGATGGTGAGTATCGATTTGGAGTTTCTGGGTTTCTTCTAGGATCTGCCGCAATGTGAATATCTGATCTATGGTGAACTTTCTTACCCTATACAGACTAATCAGATTGTTGACAAAAATACGCGGTCTTCAGGAGACTAATACCACTGTAGTTGGCGGTGTTTAGATGGTCTTCTTTCTTGAGCATCGGGCAAACGACGCTGACGTTCGATTCGCTGGGCATACTTTCATCCGACCATATCTTAAAGACGAGTTGATGTATGCCCCGTAATAAATCATTTCCAGCTGCTTTAAATAGGTCGGCTCCAGCAGACTTGTTGGATTTAAGCTTAGATATTGCTATCTTTACTTCACTTTGGTCGGGTAGACGGGATTGTTGATCGTCATCATCTGGGTTGAATGGAGTATTCTGCCTGATAGCGAAGTTTTGATCGTCACCGCCATTTAACAGCGGAGAGAAGTGATCTTTCTAAATTTTCAGCACCGACTGTCACTACTAGATTTTCTGCTTCATCCTCAAAGGCTTTGTAGCCTTGGTATGCTCTTTTTGGCTTCTGGTAAGACTGTCTTAGAGGATAGCGTTTGTCCTCTCTTTTCCCCCTGTAGTCGTCGTAAGCTCCTCTCGTCACCCTTTCCAACGTCGCTTTATAAGCCTCTTGCTTTGCTGTGTGCTCTTGGTGGCACTCTTTATCAATCCAGAGATTTCTTTGTGGTGGATGCGATATACCCAGCATATCAGAGGCGGTATTCTTGATGCCACTGGTCACCTCTGCTTGAAGTTACCGGCAGTAGGCGTCTATATAAATTGGCTGTCACAACAAAACTATTTAACAAATCTGTCTGAAAATTTGGGTGCGTTCTTTTGAAAGATGATTCTTGACAAAAGAAAAATAAATTTAAGGTGACGACACAATTTGTGTTATTTTTCAGGGACTTATTGACCCACCCTCGTAAGTAGCGTTTCCTTTCTAATGTTGAATAGTTCCACTGTCCGCCGTCCGTGTCTTCTTTTTTTTTTTTTCATTATTTTATCAGATATCTCATCGATGATATCTATGCAGGTCTGTACATCACACATTGCTGTAGCTGTGGTGTCCTACATTCTTTCCCTTCCTATAAATTATTCTATTATTTTGTGGTGAGAAAAGGATACATTCTTTAGTACCTTCCAATAGGTTAGACAGTCTATTAATTTCTAAATTACTCGTAGGAACTGAAATTGTTGGGCTATACTCGTACATACCTACACATGTACACATACATATGTCAATTATCTCCTGATTATTTTTTGTTATGTAATAAAGTCGGCACTTGTTCGAAGCCATAAAATTGTGTTCAGTTAGGAACAAAAAAAGAAGAACCAATGTGTCTGTGTCCTTACTTCCCCATTGAAACTGATGACAGTTTTAATCGAATTCCATCAGCAGATTTCAACTTTTATTCGATGGAGATTCACTTATATTCTTGCTAGCCACCTTCTCCTACTTCCGCCATTGGTTTTATTATTCATCCGTTTATTTAAATTTGCACCACAGTAGTGGCATCGATTACTGGTGGAGCAGTACCACTATTTGAGTTCCGGACTTTGGATACTTCCCCTCTCTACAAATTCCCAGTCTCTGTTAAGTGCTGTGAGTTGACATGTTGAAGATTTCCTTTAATCTTATCAAGTATCTAGGAAAATAAATCTTTTTGGTTTTGCAAGTTAGAGTAAACTTATCACCATACACTCATACCATTATAGTTTGATGCCTTTGAAGGTTTTCAAGGACTGCGTTAAGTGTCATGTTCTTCATAATAGTTAGGATTTTGATTTTTTTCCTGAGGCATTCGCGGATAGCTTGAGTTTGCTCGCAACGGGAGTGTATGGCTACTTGTCGCAAGTAGTCTTCTGCCTGCTACCCTACTTTGTGTAGTTATCATGGTCTCGTTTTACCTGTCTGGTATTTATATTTCCTTCTGTGCTGTATAAAGGGTGACCAGATAGCAATGATAGTTTTTTCCAATTGTTATGTTTCAGCAGCTGTTAAAGTTGCCAATGACATCCAGCTGTCAAAATATTCAGTAAGGTTTGCCATTTCATCATGCATCGTTTGACGCTTCCCGAACGTGTGGAAATTATTAAAAAATAACTGAAATTCCGGCTCAGTTGTAAATACGCAACGTGAATTTCGTCGTGAGGTCGGTCGTCGTCATGGCTTCAGTGCGCAGGCAATTTGTCGCACCGTGGAAAAGTTTGAGCGTGAGTACACTCTTTTGGACCTTAAGCCACCAACCAGACAGAGATCGGTGCGAAGTGAAGAAAACATAGCCGTCGTATCGAAAAAGACCCAGAAAAATTGGGCATCGCCAGAGACTCAACCAGGCTTATTTTGCGGTTGGATTTGGGCCTACATCCGTATTGGAGTGTGCTGACGCAAGAATTGAAACCGGGCGACCAAAGACAACGCCGTGGTTCGCTAATTGGGCGCTGGAAATGTTGGCCGGAGATCCGGATTTTGGCCATAAAATCATCTTCTCGGACGAGGCCCATTTTTGGCTCAGCGGCTATGTCTGCAAGCAAAATTGCCGCTATTGGAGCGACCACAATACACAAATGTTCGACCAAGCATCAATGCATCCACAAAGATTGGCTGCTTGGTGCAGTTTATGGCACGTCGGCATCATAGGGCCTTATTTCTTCCGAAATGTTTGTTTTCTACAGAGCGTCTTTTTGCATAGATCAAGGGGTCGTAGCACATTACCTCTTTTCTCCTTTACATTTGTATTGTCTATTCAAATCCTTTACACATGTTGAGTGCCTTGGGTTAATTCACGAAGAACGAAACCTTAGATATAACAGTGGCATCTGCAGTAAGATCGAAAGGAAGGAAAACCAAGTCGACGAAAAGTTATGCAGGTACGATGCTTTAAGACTAACATAGATAAGTTTAGTTGTGAGTGCATTTTTTTTTTTTTTAAAGGAAATTTCCAAATCTCGGAGCACTTAGACTCCATTTTGCTGTGTCCATTGTACTACCAGGAAGAAACTTCTTTTTGGTGTAGTGGTTGGAGAAACCTAGATTTTATTCGTTTCTCTTTTATGTTCGGGTCGCTGTGATTGCTGCCCCCCGTCCAGGCTCGAACCTGCACAGTTCGGGTTACAAACGAACACACTACCCACTACACCGTGGCCACCGTGAGTGTATACTCTGGATTTTAAAGGAATCACTACGTTGCAGACCCAAACGTCAATATGTCAAAATTTTTCTACATTTAATCGAGTTTGCACTTTTAACCTTCTTTAGCGAGAGAATTCGTAGAATGCGCACTACGTAGAATGTGTACCTTGTCCGTGACCTCGATTCCTCGCGCCAACGCCAGTGTTTACTTGAAGGATATCTAGTTAATCTTCCCGTTGATTATGGATAAAATTTACTTGCATAAAGCAGAGTAAGTGAAATACGGTTTCATGCTGCTCATAACTACAGGTTCGGCAGGAGTAATTGCACATTGAACGCTCCATGGAAGGATGAATTACACACTATAGGCCGTCACACAATTTCAGTTCTTCCCAACCCAGTATTAATTGTTTGTAGCCTAAAATATCCATGAACAATCTGATAAATATAACTACGGCGATTTTGAAACATCCTTGCCGGAAAGCTAGTTCATTTATGACTGTGTCTATTGGGAGTGTACTATGTAGACACTGCATGGCTATTAAAACGTTACCAGATAACCAAATGATCAAATTAAATCGTGATTCATGACTCCAGACTCATCATTTTCATGACTAAATAGAGTGCATTCATTGCCAAGGTAAAGAACCACTATTTTGGTATCGCAGACCGTAACAGTTTTTTTTTTTTTTTTTATATACTTCTATCGGAGAATAACATTTAGTATAACGGACTATGTTCATTCTGCCATATAAAGTCTTTGCATACCAATGGTATAATCTATCACATCCGGACAACCTCTTATGACAGAAACCTGTAAAAAATAACTCCAGCATACTATGTAGCTGAGGTGCCCATAAAATTCATTGCATTATAAATTTTCTTTATAGCCATCAAACAATACGAGAGCTTCAATAAAATTGTCTAAAAGTTTATATCCTTTATGAAACTTTCATTGACATCCAACCATCTCCGCACCAAATTGTAAAAACCCTGTGGGGAAACGATGATGCAACAAAAACCGGCGAAACGAATCCCCATCTACCCATAAACATAGTTTACTATCCCAGTGCACTTAGTAAGTACTCTTCGTGCAAACAGCACTCAACCGAGAAAACCGAAAGAGAAAACAATGCAAAATCCTCAATCCGGCGGAAAAACTCATGCCATCTCGAATGACACAGACGTCGACACGACGAGTTCAAAGCTACCCAGCCAGTCACATAACACGTTTAGGTCTTTTATGCACCTTAGATAGTATAAAGTGCCGGCATTTGCTGCATGGCTTAATGTCATACTATTGATGTTAATCTATAAACTCTCCCCCATTATAGCAATGAAGAAAAACTGTTTGAATTGGATGAGAACTGCACTAACTCTTCTGCACGATGTTATCAGCCGTCCGAAGGAAATGACTTTTTATCCAAAGTGTGGCATTTCTCAGAATGCTACCTACTTTAGATACATTTTTTAAACTCAAATGGCATACATCACACATCAAAATGCTAAGCATGTAGATTTAAGAATTATATTTCCATAAATATACATGTGTCATGGGAATAGGTTGCGATTTTATAGCGACGTGCATAAAGATACATTTATTTGCATTGTGCAAAGATGAATTAAAGTTCATCTCCCAACATGGAGATACATATTTATTTATAGTTATTTTTAGACTACCAATTCCGATGTTACCTTGGTAGTAATAAAGAATTTTTCAATTAGTTTTATGGAAATTTTTGTTCAACTGAGATTGCTGACATTTACAGTGAATCTACTGGTACTTGTATTTTATATAATTGTTGCGCGATAACTTAATCATTCGGGAAGCTATCACGACCGACAATGAGTACTTAATTTCTGATGGAAAAAAAAAAACTTCATTGAGGAACAAAATAACTATTCAGGAAGGAGAACTCTTGGAATTGTAATTATAGACACATTAATGCGCCGATTACATGAATGTATCTATAGTGGAGATGTGTGCAAATTTCTACTTGCACTGCACATTGGGAACATCTTCAGAATGACGTAATCGGTCAGTTTTTATTCCGCTAACGAGCGTAATAATTTCTTTAGTAGGTCTCTCGAACCCGAACAATGGAACGATGAAAGTGTATCTGTGCAATGTTGGACTGAATAAATTGCAACTCCAAGCAAGTGTGCAATATCAATTGCACTGTTGAATGCACTTTGTGGTTTTGTCGATTTATTTGTGTATAAGTTTCTAATATTTTCTTGCTATTTGGTTATTAAAACTTCTTTAATTGAAAAAAAAAAAAAAAATGTCCACATACAATAGAAAGATTGATGAATCCACGAACCATATATGTACATGCGTCCCATGTATGTACGTACAGTTTTCTAAGTTATATATATTTTTTATCAGCTGGAATACAAATGTTTTCATAGTGCTTCATAGGACTCGTAATTGACATCATATGGCTGACACATTTCAGAAAACTGCATAGCTTGCTAAATGAATTATGTGTTATATGATAGTTCAATGTATTTTATTTCCTTATCTGATGCCGGTATGTTTCGAATTGTCATGTCTGTGTACACACATGCATTAGAATGTTGATATATTATACTTGTATTTAATTTTTAAAATTAGAGGGACGATAAGTAGATGGCTATGAACTCATCAAAAAAGTCGATTTTTCTCTTTTCTTGGTAGCAATCCAGATGCCCGGCTTTCTAGATCAGTCTCCCGTAATTTTAGATATCAGATTGCCTTCTATTTGATCTACGAGGGGCGGCTAATAAGTTCGTGGCCTAAGGCATTAAGTGAAAGAAGAGATCCGATTAAAAAAATTGTAATTCTTAGTATAATCTCCTTCGAATGAAATGCATTTCTCACATCGGGCATACAGTACCTTAATACCACCGAAAATATTCTTTTTCTTTGCCTTCAAAATTACTTTTTAAGGCATCTTTGATCTCGTTCTCATCTGCAATTCTCCGGCCTCGTATCTATCGTCTATTGTTGAAAAACCTGTGTCTTTTAACGCCTGTCTCGAAGCCCGCGTCGTGTGAATAGGCGTATTATTCTGCAAAAACAACACTCTGTGCCTGTGTTTCCCACGCCGCTTCCGTACGACCGCTTGACGTGTCTGAGTCAATAAATTTGCAAAATATTGACCATTCATCGCAGTCTCCTTTGGCAGGTAATCAATCAGCAAAACACCTTCCCTGTTCCAAAAAAAAAACAATCGCCATAAGCTTCGAAAGCGACTTTTCCACCTTGAATTTCTTTGGCGGCAACTCCCCTTTTTCAATCCACTGTAAAGACTCTTGTTTGGACTCGGGATCGTATTGGCGAACCCAAGTCTCATCTACAGTTACGATTCGGTTGCAAGTTTTGTCGAGATTGTCGAACGGCGTGATTGTCGAACCCAGCGCGCACAAATTTTTTTCATGTTTAATTGCTCATACAAAATTTCTCCAATCCATTCTTTACTGATGTGCAACTCGTCCATTTTTATTCTTCGGTCGGCCTGAACTTCGCGTAATTTTTCAACTTTTCCGACGTTTTCTTCAATGACTACTGACACCGGACGCCCTGGGCTGGGGTCGTCTTTACAGCTCTCTCGACCTTGTTGAAATAAACGAGCCCATTTATTGACCATGGTATACGAAGGCCCAGAATCCTGAAGAATCGATGACATGCCTTCGAAAATTTCTTTAGGCTATTTTCCTTTTTTCACGAGGTACTTTATCACGGCGGCGGGGTGCTCAAAATTGCGAGAATTTCAGATTTCTGCTGACATGGTGATGTTTATCCTACCACAGATAATAACAAAACGAGATTATTTTTGAAACGAGGAGATATTTATTCGACTAAAGAGTGCCGCAGTTAGTGCTATCACCAATGAGAAGATGATTCGTTGTTGAGTATCTCAGGCCGCGAACTTATCAGCCGCCCTTCGTATGCTTCAGGCTTATTGGTTATGGTGCTAATTTTTAGGACACCCTACTGGGTAGCAGTTTATGTTATTTTGAGTGTGAAAAATCGCTAGAATTCATTCTGTTCTCTGACTGTGTCATCAGTACTTTCCGTCATATACCGAAATACAACTTCATGAACTCAATCGAAAGGGACACTGTACACTACACACAAAGCTCAATCTTGACTGAAAGCTCTCCACTGAATGTTCTCCATTTGTAAATCGCAAATTTGTTTGTTTCCCCGACCTTGCCTAACATGCAAGTTCGACGTAGAAAAGCGCAGTTTTTCACAAATACTTCAAACTTTTTATTTGTGGTTAAAATTTGAGCCGGCATTTTCATTCTAACACCAGAAATCGTCTGAGTAGAAACGGATCGTATAATAACCTGTCCTTCATCTTCTAACCCATACTTATTAAAGTGGACGTGGCGTTATACAGTTTTTGCAATGCAATAACATCTTTCAAATGAGAGATTGTTCTCGGGATTCTTAAGAGATTTTACCAAGTCATTTGTTGCTAAAACTTTTCCTTTCAAGAAAGTGAGTATGGATGTCGCCATTTGTTACCAAAGGTTACCGATTCTGGTGAAATATTCACAAAAAGTCTTAACCATCACCGTAAATAGCCCCCAAGTGTGGTCGTGACCCTATACAATGTATAGGCGAATTGTAGAGATTGGTAACGTCTATATATTCTGTTAAATATTTTTCAGCTTCTAGTAAAATTATTGGAAAAGTGGGTGTGTTTGTGGGCGGATTGCAAAAAGTTTAAGGTCTATTCACAGCTCAGCGATCTGCGAATACGAACGAGCAAATGCATGTACTGCTTTGCATTCTAAAACACTTGTATGAAATTTCATTCTTCTAGCTTAAAATTTAAGGCCAAAAACTGGTAACAGATGGTCCACACGGTCCACGATCCATGTCTGGGTCGATATAACTTTTGATGCTAACCACAAATATACGAGTATATATATACTTTTGGGGGTATATCGTTATTATTTCTATCAAATGCCTGGTCTAAAAGTACCGTCATAAGTTTTCTTTACAAAAACCTAGTACGCCATCTGATAGCATCTCTGTATACGAATATTATAAAATTGAAAATGTTTCTCTGTCTGTCTATCAGTTTGCGTGACCGTTAATAACTCAAGAACCACTTAACCAATTTTGATGCGGTTTTCCTCATCTACTAGGTTGTGTGCAAATTCGGTCCGGTATCAACACGATGGGCCATAAAGCTTTATGTGCACTGAAGTCGAGTAAAAATTATTCGATATGACGGAAAGCAATAATATATTCCTACACAGAAAGTGGGCGTGGCTCCTGAAATTTGTAACTAAAGTTCACGGATTCTGACGAAATTTAAGAAAACGCCCCCAAAAAGTAGGCGTGGCCATGTGCAATGTACAGAAAGTCAGCATCTACACATTTTGTTGACAATATTTTTGAATTTTCGAGCTTATATATTAAATTAAAATTTAAGACCCAACAAGTGGTGACATACACAGTGTGGCAAATAAAACCTGGACTGGCTCTAGAAAACATAATTAAAACACGAATTCTGTTCATTTTTCGGTGTTTTTTTTCGAAAAATTCTTCTCCCGATTCAATATATTTGTTACAGCGATTTGGTCATCATTCAATGTGTGTGTGGAACAAAGTTTGCACAGACCTTTGTTTTGCCCAAATCATCGTGAATAATGGTTCTAATAGTCACTTAGTTGATATTTAAGGCCTCTTCCGTCATTCCCAGTGCGGCATTACGGTCTCTGCAACAAAATCACGTACTTTTTGGATCATTTCAGGCGTCCGAAATGAAATTGGCTTTCCTGTGTGTTTTTCATTCTCCAGCATCTCTCTGCCGCCCAAAAAACGTTTATGCCGCCACTCAAAAACAACGCTCTTGGGGGATATTATTTGCCAGACTGTGTATGCAAGGACGGACGGACATGGCTAGATGCTAATTATAAATTTACTCGTATGTATATATTTTTTGGGGGTCTATCGTTATTTTTTCTGTGTTGCAAACTATGTATCAAACTTAATATACACTGAATAGGGTAGTAAAAGAGAGCATATAGGTACCTAAGATCACTAGATAGCTAACAACAACTTTACATATTTTCAGTGTTCTAAAGTTCAGTTCGTTTTCGTACCATATCACCTGAGAACAGCTGGACCGATTTCAATGTAGTTTCCTTTCATCTATTGAACATTTTTCTGGGAAGGATTGAAGCTACATCTGATTACTGTAAGTCGTGAGAAAACGTTTTGCTTGACCCATTAAATTTGATATGTCGGCTATACTATTGTATTAGAAATACGTCAAAGTGTTGCACAATAAGCATTTTAATGTTTTCAAAAAGATGCACACAGAATAACTCAGCTCATTTAAATGTTACTTATTTTATCATTTACGGTATTAATTAGAAAATATTTTAAGTTATAGATGATTATTTCATATCTTTTGGGAATTGTGCAGAGGGCAGTCAATTTTATTTTTCTTCCCTAATAAAGCAAACTCCATGCACAACCAACGGGTAAGTGTGTAATAATTGGATTGTTTGGCTGTTTGTTGTATCTTATGGCTTTGTGCTTTAATATGCTCACGTAATACTCCTTATTTACTGTCTGTCCTGGCGAAAGAAATTTGGAGGTCGACTCCACCACGGCAGTCAAAGAAAACGGTCAACAAAGCCTTGATTTTGGATAGACTCTGTCGTGGTTTTTTGGGTTTTGGCTCGTCTGAGAAGCGCCATTTCGATGATTGTTGGTTAGTTTCGATGTCATATTCATAGACCCATGCCTCGTCACCGTTAATGATGCCACCGATAACATTTTGGCCCAAAGAAAGCATTTCGATGCTGTTTCTGCAACAAATTCAGCAAATTCAACAAAATTCGACAAATGGCGCTCAAATATCTGACATCTGAAAAATGACAGATGTACCAACCTAAAAAAAAAGTTTTTGACAATATCTCAAGCGCGGTTTGTTTGAATGGGAAATTCCGAGTACTTTTTGATCAGAAGGTATATTTATTTTGGCGTTAACAGCCCATTACAGGGCCTAGCCTAGCTTCTCGCAGCCACTAGTGCTGTGCGCCGCAAAGGTTGGCACCTACAGTTTTAGGCCGTTTCCGAAGGGCAATTTCCTTCGATTTAGATAAGCTTCTCATGATAATTTTATTCTCGGATGTTTGTTAGACGTTTGTAAGAGGTGGGACTTTGAGAAAAAAAATTGGTTTGTGTTCTCTTGGACTCAAAGCTTGAACCTCCCGCTCAATGATCGTGCACTATACCACTGAGCCACGGCGTTCTTCCTCTCCAAATGGTGAATAAAATTTTTACAATACACATTCATCTTGATTGTGTGAATACAAAAGCTGAAAGTAAAGTAATGAGCAACTTCAGCAATCATTTTCTTCTGCTAACGTTTACTCCAGGTAAGCCAGGTAAATAATTTAAATATATGCAAAATGAATTGTGCGCCTTAGACATTCAAACTGACCTTTTATCTATCCATCTGTATATGTTTGAAGAAAAGATTGAAAGAAATATTGAAGGTGTGTATTGAAACTTGTTTGGCTCGTCTTTTGGGAATATTTATTTTCCTCTATTTACTATTTAACTATTTGATCTATTACTATTTATAATTATTTGATCAAAGTGGTTGAGCGTCTGGTTGATACATTAATAAGTTCCAAATTGTGCTGATAACCAGAGAAATCAGTGCCGCACATGTTCATAAAAATACAAGCTTTTATGATACAGTCTTTTGTGACACAGTCATTTGTTATACTGGCTTTTGAGATACATATATGCTTTTGAAATGCAGGCAAATATGAAAATACATGAACTAGGACCCAACCCGTTCGCGTACGATCCTTTTTTTTCGAAAACCAAGGGTTCCACTTTTCGTCTGTATAATAGTACAGTGTTATTCATTTCCAGGTTGAAAATTAAAAAACTCTGCCATATGGCATCTGTCAAATCCATCTGTCATCCATAGTGACAAGTAGTTAGTTCTTGCCTTGACGTTTTGCAATATCTGTGTGTCGCGATTGGGTGCAACAAGTTGACGTCGATTTATTGAACAATATCTTCTTCAGCGATGAGGCCCATTTCTCGCTCGGCGACTATGTCAACAAACAAAATTGCAGAATTTGGGATTCTGAGAATCTTAATGTGATCGTTGAGAGGTCATTTTTTTAAAACGACGAAGGCGCTACTGTTACTTTGAATTCTCTGCGCTATGCTCAAAGGATATCTACCTTTTTTTGGCCTGAGATTTAAGACATTGGTGTAAGAGACATGTAGTTTTTGTGGCAGGGGGCTACTGCCACACAACACAGGAAAATTTGGCTCTATTGCACGAAAAGTTCCCCGGCCGTTTAATTTCGAGGTTTGGCGACTTCAATTGGCCACCAAGATCGTGTAATCTGAAGTCATTGGATTTCTTTTTGTGGGCTGTGCTAAAGATCATGTCAACAACATCCGTGAAGTTATGGCCGCAATACAGCCAGAAATGTGCCAAAAAGTCATCGAAAATTACCTCACAAGAATCGATGTTTGCGAAGACTCCCGGGGGGAGAATTTACCCGATGTTGTATTCCATACTACAGTAAAATAATTTTATTGAAATCTTTAATACTTTTTATTTTATTTAAATTTAAAAGCATAAAATGAATAATCCTTTATAATGCACTCGATGTTGTACTACTGGTTCACATTTTATATTAAATTAGGATTCCAAATTGTAATGTTTTGTTTCAGTTAAATCATCTGATTGTATCAGATACTGACTAAAGTAGTAAATATTTGATCTCCCATTAATTTGTTTCTAACTCAAATGGGCTCACTACAACCATAACATTTCCTCTTTTCTCTTTCACTTTACAGAATCATAAACAAGTTCACAAAAGCATGCCAAGCTGCCTAAATTCGTTGTTATTAGCATCAAAACTGTCACGCTCTTCCTTTTGTTTATACCTACAAATATATCACTAAATTATGCAAGAAAATAACTTAATTACAAAAATTAATTCGTTTACAGCCTTCAAGCATAACCTTTATGTTCATAAGACCTAGTTTATTTATAAATTTCCTAGAACGTAACACCACAAGAGTTGTTGTGGTACCAAATTTCGCAGTAGTTATACTCCATTAACAATGGGTGGTTCTCAGTCACATTTACGCTAATTGCTCATATTCGCGCGTGAAAAAGAAATCCCGCTGTCATTAATTTTTATTTTTTTTGCTTGTATAATTTTCACATAAAAAAAATATTGCAGAAAAAAAAAATGCTAATCGCATTCGGCTTTTACTTAATTAGAAGCATAATTTTGTTGAAATATTTTATAACAACAGATAGCATCGCACACCCAAGTTCAACAACCAATCTAGACTATTTTGAAATAGCTGAGCTTGATGACTTAAGATACACGCTATCAGATGGGTTAGAAACCAACGTTAGACTTATGTGAGCTTGTTCACGTAAGCTATAAGTGATATGTTTTGGCTTATCTAAATAAGATGAGAGAAGCAACAAACTAAATTTACATTTTGTCGGAATTTACAAGTTCAGTGATCTTTTGAAAATTCTAATGAGATACATGTGTATATGATACTATACTCGTAGTAGAATAATATGTGGCTACAAGCAACAACATTTTTGTTTTTTTAAAGATTCCTAATTTAGTTGGCAAGATTGTTTTGGCGTTGGACACATGCCACAGCCTAGGTATATTTCCAGAGGTTAATGGTGTAGATGGGTTGACTCGATTGGGTGATTATACTAGTACATTGATAGTATGTAGTTAGAAAGTATTCTGAATGATTAATGGTCGTTACACGTTTTATTTGCACTAAAAATTATGTAAGGAAATATCCCCTTCCCATGTAATGCTGGCAATAAAGTGCTTAAAATAATCGATGGAATCTTATGAGGGCAAGGTGAAAAGTTCTCGGCTGGACAATGAAAGACTGCGATTTTCAGTTAAAAAATGATTTTATTTTTCTACATAATCTCCCTTGACTTAAACACACTTGGTGAATCGTTTCTCCAACATCAGTATTCCTTCTCGGAAGTGAGAGTCTGGAAGGCTGTGAAAATATTCATCTACGGACCTCTCAACTTCTGCATTGGATGCGAAGCGGCTCCCAGAAACAAATTTCTTCAAGTTTGAGAACAGATGGAAGTCTGAGGGTGCCAAATCAGGGGATAGCCGAGCAAATCGTACCCCAAATCCCGTAGTTTTCCCATCGCCAGCGCACACTAGTGTACAGATGCATTGTCCTGGTGAAAGATGATTTTTTTCTTCTTCAAGGCAGGCCTCTTCTCGCGAATTTCGGCATCCAGCTGGTCAAGAAGGTTGGAGTATTATTTGCCTGTAATTGTTTTGCCTTTCTCAAGGTAATCAATTAACAGGATCCCTTTCGCATCCCAAAACACACTGGCCATGACCTTTCTGGCAAATGCGATCGACTTCGCTTTCTTTGGCGCTGAACCACCGGCTTCCACCCATTGCTTCGACTGCTGTTTTGTTTCTGGCGTGTAGTGGTGGACCCATGTCTCATCAATGGTGACACATCGCCGCACAAAATCGGTCGGATCCCTATTGAATCGGTCCAAAGATTGCCGAGGAAATCGTTTGCGCATTTGCTTTTGATCGGCATTCAGCAAATGCGGCACCCATCTTGCGCAGAGCTTTCGCATCCCTAAGTTTTTGTGCAAGATATTTCGCACCCTCTCTTCCGATATACACACAGCCTCAGTTACGAGTATCTCACTCACATTCACTATCATCCAACACGATATCATGCACTTTTTCGATGGTTTCGGGTGTGGTTGCGGTTTTTGGCCGTCCTTCACGAGGGACGTGCGAGCACGTTTAAATTCAGCTGCCCACTTTTTAATGGTTGACATGGAAGGACCAGAGTCTCCATGAACTTTTGTCAACTTTGGATGAATTTCCTTATTTCCTTAGGGATATTTCCACGATATTCAATTTCATCCATTTTTGCTGATTGGAACGCCATCTCTGTGTTAGGCCGAGAACTTTTCACCTTGCCCTCGTAATTTAATGACATTGCTTTGCAGAACAAGACGGTTATTGATAAGTTCTCGAAGTTTGGCGTGTTAATAAAAGAATTCGAATGCATACAATATGGTAATAGAGGCAATTCAATCCCTTCGCTGCGACATTGAATATCATATTGAACATATAATTAGTCCAGACTACTCCCTCAAAATTGAAGATGCGACAAAAAAATAAACAACATCAACATTGATCAATTGGCAACACTACTAATGATGGGCGATATTGTCGAAGTTAAGTCGTTAACTTGTAAAGTTGATACCGTTCGTGTTAACACTCAATGTCACCAAAATAACGTTACATTAATTTTGACTGAACTACAGAAATCTGCTGTATCAGGATCTGATCAGACCTCCGAATCTGCAGCTACGTCCTTCAATCTTCCCCTCAATACCACGAATAAACTGAGTATTTTGGATCTTATGGACCGATAGGCTCAACAAACTATAGAAGTGCAACGAGCCGCTTCATGATGATAATGCTGTTTTCTTTGAAACTGGTGCTCCACGTCATGCCAATGGATCCTGGCGGTGAAAATTCTTTCTTCAGAGGTTTGGTATTTGCTATTCCAATATGCGAGAAGATTAAGGCCTGCCGTTTCAAAATCAATATCCCATCTAGATACGCATGACTACTTTTGAATCCCCGCAGCCTAAGGTCTGATTCTCTCTTTTGTATTGTCACTCACCACACCAATTATGGTTACCACGAACTTGTCTACAATGCTGCGCAATGCAAATAATTCGCTATCCATATTTGATTTTAACAGTAGTGAAATCTTACTACGTAATGCCCTACAGCTACACCATAGCACTCTCTCCTCCTGAGCTGGCCTCTATTTTTTCCCCCTTCTTTCTCGAATTATGCTAGCATAATTTAGTTAATTTGTTGTTTAAGGATCTCAGGCTTGTACTAAACTAATTAAATAAATAAGCAGTGCTACCAAAAAATTTTCATCGAATCTGCTAAGACTAGGGTAGGAAACTGCTAAATCTGCTGCATATTTTGATCCCGCTTTATCAATTATAATAATCTTGAGAGTAAGATGGCTAGAGAAGAATAAAGCAACAAAAGTCAAGTCACTCAATTTATTTCCAAATTTTTAATATATACCTAGTCTAGTCATAAATATTGATACAATTTTTATTGCAACCATTTTAAGTAAAGTATTAGTTGCACTCTTTTCATGTTAACCATTACTTAACGCGTTGCTTTTATGCTTCATCGAAAATCATGTCGTCGGATCGTACTATTAAATACTGGTGGAGTACGTGACCGTCAAAGGTCCGGCCGTCCACGCACTGTGAGGACTTCGGGAGCCATCAAAGCCGTGCAGGCTCGAATCAGATGCAAACCACTGACAAAGCAAAAGATCTTGTCGCGGGAAATGAACATTTTGCAAAAATCCATGTCTCGCATCATCAAAGAAGCCTTGGGACTTAGTGCCTACAGACACCTGCTAATAGTCGCATTAAAGCAAAAACGTAAGCAAAAATCAAAAGCTCTCTTAAGGCGGTACGCTAAAAATGCTCACAGACAAATTCTGTTCACCGACGAGAAAATTTTTACCGTCGAAGAAACTTTTAATAAACAAAATGATCAAATGTATGCTTGGACATCAAAAGAAGCTTCAGAACTTATTCCAAGGGTTGAAAGAGGCCACCATCCCGCAAATGTAATGCTATGGTGGGCATAACCAACCCCCATTTTTGTGAAAAAGGAGTCAAGACTTCGGCGAAAGTTTACCAAACCACTGCCTCTAAGCCGAATAGTGTTCGCAAACAAGTACTGGACATTCCAATAAGATTCTGCTCCAGTCCACAAGGCGAAAACCACTCAAGAGTGGCTATACAAAAAAATATACCCGACTTTATATCACCGGATAATTGAGCAGCTGGTAGTCCGGACCTCAATCCTTTGAATTACAAGTTGTGGTCCGTTTTAAAGGGAATAACCTGCTCTACTCATCACCGAAATATTGAGTCTTTGAAGCGAGCCCTTGTCCGCGCTGTCCACAACTTTCCGATGAATGAGGTCCGTAATTTGATACATGATTGGCCAGTGTGTCTCAGGTCGTGCATTAATGCAAATGGCGGTCATTTCGAATGAAGTCTTGACAAATAAAAAGTATAAATTTGTTTTTAAAAATATCAGCACGTTTTCATTTGGCATAAGCTTTTCTTTGTATTGTACTTATGACTAGACTAAGTATTAACCGTGTTTCTTTGTAAGTTTATATAAAGTACAAGTTCACAAAAAAATGATAACCTATTTATAGTTTAATTTGGCTTTGCTATTATATCTTAGTCGTGGATTAAGGTTAAAAGTAAATTAGTGCTTTAGACATTCAATGATGTAATACTCGTATTGAACAAGATCTAAAACTAATACTAGCTTTAAAAAAGTACTTTAACAAATCTTTCTCAACTTTTTTTTTAATTTGAAATATTTTTTAAATTTTTTTAAATGTTTTTCAGTACTTAGAACAATGTTCTTTGAAATTTGCAAAATCGAGTAATGCAGTGAAAGGAAAAGGTATAGAGAATAGCTAAAGAGTGGATAGATAAGGAGGGTGAGTGAGGTAACGATGCGCCTTAATTTTAAATCTTTGCAAATTATATGTAGATTCGTGTTAAATGGTTAAAAAGTACATGCTACACATGTATTACGATTAAACAGACCCGCAGGCAGGATATAACTATATATTTCGTCTGAACATTTGTGGTGACAATACCGATAAAGGGTCGCTAGGCATGCAATATCTTAGCGGTGATTCAGGGAAGGGATTTGGCTGCATATAGACTGGTTACCGACCAGTCTACAAGCTTGTCGCTGAACACGTTCAAGCAAACTCTAGTATGTGACGGGAGCTCTTGCCAGAATATGTGAGTTGTATTCAAGTTTCGGGTGAACATGGCGTATTATCCCCTAAAATTTCACTGCTTGAAGTTCAATAGCCTGCATCTTCATCTGCGCATGAATTTATACGTCGCGCATTAACCTAAGGTAAAGTGATTAAGACCATTTCCAGCTTTACGGGAATTATTTCCAAGTTGTGGCTTTTTTAGTCTTTGATGCCTAGTTTATTACTAAGAATTAAACGTTTGGCAAATTCAATAAAACATACTGACTCTAATTTATTTTCTTTTGAGCCACTATGATGAGTTTTTGTGTTTGTTATCCAATCTGCTCCACTGAAGTGTCCATAATGGCAACGCTGGTTACCATATAATTCAGGTATGAAATCTTAATAAACCATATTCTGGGGTGCCATTAGAAATCTGCAAAAAAGCTAAAATAAAATAAAAATAAAATCCATGAAATCTGCTGCACCTTGTTTTTGACGCCTAAAAAAAGCAGGGAAGTTGTGAATCTGGTAACGCTGTCGAGAAGTGGAGAATTGAATTATGTAAGTAAGTAATATTCTCTCTTAATGCGAAATCGACTTAATCGACGTCTGCGCCATGTTCATGATCTATTACAGCATTATGCACTTCTATATTATATTTTGAATTTGCATTTGTGCTTTCATGCAGTAGGTCAATAAAATTCTCGTCCGAGAACAAGAAAAGTAATCAGAATAGAATTTCAAACGAAACACAAAAAAAAAAAAAATCCACATGGAGTTACTATCTGCAGCACTATTGAGTGCAAAAGTAATTTAATTTCTGATACTATGAACTTGTTAAGAAGTAGAACAGATGTTGAAATACCGATAAATCGTTTAATGCCTGTTGCGAAACAAGTACTATTTATAGTTGGATGCATATGCAGTATCTGTATGCAATACAGGCACACTTTTTAGTTTCTTTATACCAAGATTAATCAAAATCTCCACCAATGCTTGCCCTATAGGTGTAAGTAAAAATCTGATCAGCATAGTCCTTTGAATTAGGGTTGGTCTACACAAAATTCTTCCCTAAATCTTCTGTCTAAAAAAAATTATAGTGCAATAGCACATTTCATTGCCATTCATTTCCTTACACCCAAACAATTGGTAAAGAAATCGCCAACTTTGGGGGCAAAATCAGTTTTGGCGGTCCTCTCTTAAAAACTTTGTTCTATTGTATAGAGTGCCTCCACTCGCAGGGTGGTGCCTGACTTTTCAGCAAACTTCGTGGAGTAGTGTACTTTGATGGTCTGGTTAGCTTACAGCCCCGCAAACTTGATCAATGGAACTTTATTTTAAAGTTTTGCACAAATTAGTTTTCACGCAAATCTTTTTAAGAGGCAGCATCAAGGTGCAATGGGTTGTCTTACCTCTCTCCAACCAAACAAAATGAATCAGGATGCTGCGGGTAAGAAAATGGCCCTAAAATTACCGTGAGCTGATTTATTAGAAAAATTTTCTCAAAAACAAAAAAAGGTTGTTGACCGAGGCAGGCTCTACAAAAACGATCGCCAATTATGTAGTGATATCTCTGGGTCTCCCAGTATCACTAAAATGTATTGCTTCTTAAATCTGGAATCACCTAGATCTAAATCTTCTGCTTTCTTTGTACTTTTCCGAAAGACTTTGGCCGGTTGCGCAACGAAGATGACATGACTGCGACTTGATCAGTGTAGCCATCGTCGGCTGCAACTCGGAAGATATTTGGTCGACTCTTAGTAATTTTAATAGAAAAAAATCCTTTTTAAGGACTTTTTCTTAGGAGAATGTGAGCGTGGCTCTCAATATTTGTAACAAAAATTCACGTATTCTGATGAGATTTGCATAATAAAATTTATCCTTCACGGTAAATAGTTTTAGAATAAGCATAATCCAAGTTTTTTATGAAAACCCCCAGAAAGTGGGCGTGTTCCTACACGATGTATGTGCAAATTGTAGAGAATATCAGTGTCTACATATTTTACCCAACAATTTTTTGTTCAGTTTCTAGTAAAAAAAAATACATGAAAGATACAATCCGTCTGGAATGAATCGTGTGATACCCCATTCCTCATCTTCTAAGCCATCCCTAATAAAATGGGGTGGAGTTCTGAAATTTGCAATTCAAATTCAATGATATGCGTACCTTTCTATTAAGAGTTTACTACCGCGACTTTTAAGCGATAGTATCAGAAAAACTGATTTTATGGCTTCTTCTTTTAAGAAAGTGGGTGTGGCTGTAACTATTTGTTAATGCAGTTCGTGGACTCTGATGAGAGCTTGAAAATAAGTCTTACCGATGAAGGTGAGCTGTTTTAAAATACAATGTAGGGATGAATTGTAGAAAATGTGAAAGCCTATATATTTTTGTAAGACGTTATGAAAAGCTTACATATCTAATTTAATTTTCCTAGCTCAAAATTTAAGGCCCAAAAGATGGACAGACATATATACTATTGTATACTTTTGGGGGCCTATCGTTATTATTTCTTGTGTTAGCTATGTATTAAAATTAAGATACCCTATGGGATAGGGTATAGAAGAGATAAGTGTGGTCCATATTAAGTATTATTTCGCTGTTATCTCCAACCCTTTACAAGAAAAATTAGGCAAACATTTTACAAAAAACTCAAACTTTCTTTCGTCGATATCTCTGTTTTCGAATTAAACGACGTAAACCTTTTCAAAAAAAAAAAAAAACTCACCCTGCGTACAATATTTCTACACATTCCTGTTCCGATTTATTATTGACCTTTTATTTTTTGCATTTAAAATGTCACTTTGATCAGCTAAAAGTATTTGTGACGTAACTTCATTATTATATGGCTTACGTACTCTTTTCTTTTTTTAAACTTGTATTATAATGAAAGTCATTCATTAGCATACAACTATTCTATCAGACAAAGAATCCCTTCACCAAATGCAATATAAATCCAGCTTAACCAGTCAAAACCAGACCACCAACTGCTGTTGGGTAACTATAAAAAATTTCCATAAAATACATAAGAAAATAATTCTGATAAGTCGTCATCGATTCAAAAGGATGAGGAAATTTACGACATGATAAGGCTAGCAGTTTGGTGCCCACAATGCCGTGATGGACCAGGTCTATTTTATAATTTTATAGGTATAGGTTGGGACAAATCCAGAACCCTTAAAAGTCAGTGCACTTAATACAGAACAGGTTGGAACAGGTATCCAAACAAAAATGATGATAGGACGTTATCTCTCTTTGAGAAATTCGAAATCAAATAAAATTAGAGAAAGATTGGAAATTTATGGCAAATAAATTCTTTTGATGGGAAATTACATTTTTTTTTCTTAGACTCCCCCACTTTGACTAATGAGATGAGTTCATTGCCTTTTTAATTTCCAAGAAATTACAAATAATCTATAATCATTCGGCTTTAATTCACAATTAACTGCAAAATAAATACGTAAAACATTTCAAATGCCGAAGAACGGTTTGAAAATCCATTAAAAGATACAAATCTACAAATGAATGTATTTTTATGATTCGATGTTCTTTTCCGTAGAATTGTAATAAATTCCATTTGCTTCCCCACAGTACAACTTAAGGAGCTTAAGTCAAAATTGAAGACTGCCGCCCGCATTGAGGACAATTTAATGGCATGAAGTAATAGGATAGGCTTCGCTCAAGTTCAACTGATGGAAGCTAACTGCGTAGAAAAATGATTTTTTTCGCATAGAAAAAAAGTAACATCCATTTGATAATATCCATTCTTCATGCAAAATAGAAAATATTTTAAGCGGATTTCGTTGGTGATGTTTATTATTATCACTGACAATAATCTTTTAGCTTCAAAATCCAATACTTCAGGGCAGGACAGTCGGAGGAGGTTTTATCGATTTTCTTTCATTTCAGTTATCGATAGTGGTGTAGGGATTTATGGAGAAAAAAAAAGAAGATACCCACCTAATGGCGGAGTAATAAAAATTTTATTTTCTTCCCTTTGAACTTTGGAAAGTTATTACCTGGATTTATTAGATGTCTGCCAGAGCGTTAAGACGTGAGATTATGACAAGAGTCACCGAGTCAAGTTATTGTTGAGTTGATTTGTGAGTTGACTGGTGTTAACAGTAAACATATTTGGATATGTACTGCGATTTTACGTAAAATCTCATTAAATAATAATATATTCACTTCCGCATACGAGGTTTTCGTATAATTTACGGGTTAGCTTCACGCTTTACTGCCAGGGGTATCGTACATCGTGACAATCCTCTCAACATTTTCATTCAAATTAGATCATAACAATATTTTTGTCTATAACAGTGTCATTTCTGTACAGTTTTACTGTTATTTATAACGACAAGCCTCCCGCAAACCTAATAGATTCGGTCTAACTCGAGGCTATTGTGTATCTTTATTTGTGCATTTGCATGAGTCTCTGACCTTTCACATACGCACCTTATTGAACTATAGAATATGAACCCGTATGGCACTACTTTTCAATCGAATTGCATTTTAGTTGTTTTTCCATATCTTTTTTCAGAAGCAGAAGCTGTTTTATCTGGTTGACCATCATACTTTAATATTTGAGTTGGAGTTTATCACTTCCGTTCCGTCTGTTTTTGGATACCTTTAGCTTAAACTGCGCAGTTAAAACCATTTGCTGCTAGTTTCGGATTTTATTGATTTAATATTACTAAGCCAATTCTTGAATCAAATTAAAAAAGTTTCATCAATTCAATGCTTAAACAAAACAAATTATTAATACCTGTTTACCGAAAATTTCCATTCTCTTGACTTCACTTAATATACTCGTACCTCCCGATAGAAACAGATGGAGAATAGAAAAAGTAACCAAAAAGAAAATGTAACCAAGAACGAAGCATATCTATAGGATCGCTGACATGAATTGTTACCAACTTCACGTCGCTGTGTCTGCCAAACTACGAATGACAGCGCGCTGAAAATTTGACAGTTGTTAATTCATTTTATTTTAGTTTAGTTTTTGTTCTATCGACAATAGAATTCAAACGTAATAGTATTATTGCCCTTTTTTGGCTGGAAAATCACAACCAGCTATTGTTCGTGAGCTGAAAATATTTGAAAGTGAACAAAATGTTTGTGTATCGTGATTCGGAGTGTGAAGGCCAGAATCGAACGAAATCCTCGGCGTAGCGGAAGTAAAATTACTTCTGAGCTAAACATATCCAGAAAACGGATGCAACGCATTTTGAAAAATGCAACACATTTTATGACTCAAGGCCATAAAGTTCCAAAAAGTGCACCATCTCACACCTGACCAAAAAAAAGTTAGAGTGGAAAGAGCAAAGGAAATGAAATCCGCTTGCACGCAAGTGGCCAATTGTCCAACATCGTCTTCTCTGATGAAGCACCATTTCCAATTGAGCAACTTGTCAACAAGCAAAATGATCAAGTTTATGATAGTTTGGGCCACAGTGACTGCCGATGGTCGGTCTCCGCTCGTATTTTTAGACCGGGGCGTTAAGATAAACTCGATGGTTTATCGTGAAACTGTCTTGCCAGCTGTATTAAAGCCATGGGCATGCAAACATATCGGCCAAAGACCCTGAACATTCTAACAGGACTGTGCACATTCCCACAAAGGCCGAGCAAATCAAAAATGGCTGCGACTTTTCTATCTGGGGCATTTTGAAGGCCAAGGTTGGAACTAAAATAAATACCAAACAACGGACGCGCTTAAGTTAGCGCTTCGCCGGGAATGGCAGCGCATTCCACAGACACACTTGTGTGCAGCGTGCGATAAATTTATTGACCGTCTCAAGGAAATTGTTCGTTCCAAAGGTTGCAATATGGAAAATATTAATTAAACCCTTCAATTTAAATAAATTTCCAAAATTTTTTTCAATAAAAAATATTCACAATTAAAAAAAATACAGCTATTTGAATTAGTAACAGTTCATGTCAGCCACCCTGTACAACCACCCAAACCTATCCACTGCTGCACCACTGTTGGGTGTAGCACTCGCAGATTGATTGTCTACGAGAAAAATTAGTGGCAGCTATTTGTAAACGAATGACTCGCCAGGTAATTTGTATTACGTCGTTGACAGATCAAATTACTTGACGAGTCATAGATTGACGGATGCTGTAATTCGACCACAGTCTATTTGCAGCTGAACTTCCCTACTGTAATATCAGTCGGTGTGATTATTGATGTGTGGCTTCTTCCCCAAAATTGCTATATTTTGTATAATTAAAGTACGCTATTAATGACGTTTCATACATACCCAACTTTGGATATACAACGTCGGATATCAGGCTTAAGGTGTATAAAATTAAAGAAGAATTTTCATGGCGTCGGATATCCGGCTCAGAGTGTACAAAATCAATGAGAGCATTCAGACATCACCGACACCAGATGTATGACAAAGACACAGAATATATTCGACTGTTTGCAAGCCGGAGAAACCACAGTTTAATACGGCGTCAGATGACGGATAACATGGTTCCTTTGGTAGTCGGATATATGGTGTCAGTCATAGAATATCTGTTTTTTTTTTCATGTATCCGACGCCGGATATATGACCCACTTGTTGGTAAAAATGTAGTTTTGCTTAACATAAAAGCCACCTAACTGATTTTGATTCAATTCAATGATTTTAATTCAATTCAAAATTATTTTATTTTTCAATTCATTAACAATGTATACAAAGTATGATTTAAAATCTACAAAAATAATCAAATACTCGTAATAAGCAAAGAACTATTAGTATAATTTACAGAGAGAGAAGATTTTAAAGTGTTTACCATTGAAACTTGAAGAATTAATAGATACATTCTGTAGTTGTTAAGAAAACTAGTGACGATTGTATCGAGCTAAACAAAGTCAAATAACAAGCAATAAAAAAAAAAAACAATTTATAAAAAGTGATTAAGGTGTGATTATGAGTAAATCCTATAAATTCAAACTAAGTGTATTAAACTACAATTGTTATTAAATCATTGATTTCATTAAAATTATGAATGAAAAATAATTATTTGAACACCTTAGCTGCAGCGGCAACGTATTAAATAGTCTAGGCGCTACTGATGTATAAAAATTGCGGAAATGAGTAGTATTGTGCGGTGAAACAGTAGCTACTGCGAAGTCCCTGAGCCATAGGATCACGGTTTAGAGAATACCCACTCCTTTAAAAAAAAAAATGTTTAGTACCTTATAGAAATACAAATGTTTTAGAGGAAGTATTTTCGAGTTAATGAAGAGTGGGAAGCTGTGTTCCATACACCATTTTCTCTATATGATTCTTAATATATGCTTTTGAGCAACGAGCAAAGGTTGGATTTTACGAGTAATATTGTAAGTGCCTCCCCAGCAACTTAGCCCATACTGTAATTTAAATTGCACCATTGATTGAGTTAGCGCGAACAAAACAATCCCAGGTGATACATAAAGCTTGATGCTTTCATTAGATACTTTCTTATTAAGGAAGTGTGGGTGCTGCAATCCATTTTACAATCAAATTCAAGACCAAGGTACTTGAAAACAGTAACTCTTTCAATAGCAAAACATTTAGGGGTACTATTAGTATCGCGATTACACATTTGACGAGTACTATGACTACTAAATGTATCAACACTTACTGATAAATGGTTACATCAAGTGTTATGGTAGGTCAAGATAGGAAATTGACGTTCCATTGCCGATAGATGAAAGAAGATAATTTTCGTTTTATTACTTATAGCCATTTTGTGAATGGAAAACCAATGTCTCAGAATTTCAAAATCATGGTTAATATCAGCAATTAGATCTAAAGGTTTTGAAGTCGAATACGAGCAGGCTATGTCATCCGCAAAGCCAGTTTGAATTCCTTTCAAGTTTTGGTAAAAAATGGAATTGATAAAAATAAGAAATAGAACAGGGCCAAGTACCGAACCCTGTGGAACACCTATAAGAATATCCTGACTTGCACTAAATTTATTGTCTATCTCCACCAATTGTTTCCTACCTCTAAGGTAGGATTCCAACAATTTAATCATAAACCCTCTAAAACCCGCTTTCTCTAGTTTACACAACAACAAAGTGTGGTCCACGGTATCAAATGCCTTCGTAATGTCAATAAAAAGAGCTGCAGATAATTTTTTACTATTAAGATTTGATACATCAATGCATATAAGACTCAATGAGACGGTTGACATGATACATCTGTTAGTCGAATATACGATGGAAGACACAAAATTTCTGGATTGTTAATACGTAGGTCAGAATCCGTATATACGATTCACTTGTTGCCAGAAAAGTGGTTCTGCTTCTAACTTTAGAACAACCGGTATGGATGACTGAGTGCCATAACTTTAGTTTTTCGTTTTGGTGTAATGTTAAAATAGTTTTTTTTTTTTTTATAATTTGCACTTATTAAAAGGGATATGAATACCCTTATACTAATTTTAGGATACGTACGTTTTTGTGGAAAGTTTAAGAGACAGAGAAAGACAGAGTGGTGTGGTTTGAAACTCAGGTGGTATTAAGTTTCTGTAAACACCAAGGGTGGCTGTCCAGATAACTGGGGAGTATTTTGTTTGTTTTCGCTATTATTGTTGTTGCTTATGATTCACAGTTTTTTTTTCCGTCCTCCTGATGTCATCATCACGATCAAGTTGCATTTTAGCCATATGACTACCCTACTGCCAGTGTTATGCCTTCACAGTAGAGTTGACTTAGCTTTCGCAAGTCATAGCTAGAATACAATAGAATCGGATGGAATGGGGGAAGGTATTTTTGGTGCGCTTTCAAAAATCGTTCTTTAAACACACACAACAAAAGAACTAGTTTGCGTTCAAAATTTGACTTCTAAGTGTACTTAATATAATGCGTAAGTGGCCTTTTCTATCAATCTTTAGAATCGCATGGGGTGGGTGTAAGACAAAATTCCAGAGCACTAGGACTCAATTTAGGTCCATTGCACTACAAGGCAGAAACTACTTTTTGGCGTAGTGGTTGGAAAAACTTAGATTTTATTCGTTTCTCAGTTATGTCTGGTTGGCTGTTGGTTCCTGTTTCCCGATGGGGCTTGAACCTACAGAGTTTGGGTCACAAGCAAATACACTACTCACAACACCGTGGCCACCCGTTAGGTATCTATATACTGATCAAACCAATTTTTGTTAAAAAAGAGAAAATAACAAAAAATAAAGTGTTACCTTTGCAATAAAAAAAAAAAAAAAATTCTCTGCAAAAGTTAGGTGGATCAAAACAACTTTAGATTCTATAAAGTGGCCCATCAAAAATTCAATACAAACTCAAAAAGGCGCTCAAAGTGTTCGACTTATGTCTAGTGTGATTTTTATCATATAAGTGGAAATTCTAAATTTGAATCTAGGCCTACGACTATGTATAGCTCCCCATTTGAACACTTTAACCATTAATAATGAATGAGGATTTATTTTTGAAATGTATCCCTTTTATTGATTTTTCCATCTCACTCATATCGTCTGTGTACACAAAAAAGGGTCACATTAAAAAATGGCTACAATTCCAACAAGAATAGGAGAGACAAAATGTCATTAAATTTTACAATAAAATGAGAAAAACGAAATTGTTTTCCTTGCCTTCATCATCTCCCAGCTCTCCCCTCTTTCTATGTGATACCACATCCTGTGTCGTAAAAGACGTGTGGATGTACCTTTTTGTGTATCTCTCCCATAAAAATCAGACAGGTATACCCTCTGGTATAAGTATCTATCGATTGACAAACCATAATGTTATCTGGGGCACCACAAGTTACCATTGTTTCTTGTTCGACAGCATCAACCTGCTGTATGAGTACCACTATGAAGAGAACAGGTATTTATCTTTTGTACAATATAACATGCCAGTAAATGTCAACCAAAAAGGAGATGTATATCAGCACTGAAGTATTAACTCCTAAAGTCTTTATAAATTCCATTTAATTTATTGCACCACTAGCAACATCTTGTGGTTTGGCTTTTGGATGGAGCTATGGATATCTTTAAAACCATGTTCCATGCAAATGGAATAGGTACTGCGCCATAGCCGTGTGTGGGAGCGGTTGGGTGTGAAATTACCACAATGGGAAAACCAATATCTTACACATTCATGTGACATAGGTGCTGGATAATAAACGGTCGTGAATCGTCCTTTAAGCCAAATGGAAATGAGAAGAGAATGTGAAAATGTGCGGTAGACAAGTTTTGTCCTTGTGTCCTTTTCAACGCTTTCCATTTGTAAACCGAACCGCAATCGATACGGAATGACTGCAAACATCCTTCTTTGCCGTTGAAAGAGAAACATCAGAAAAAAAAGGATATTTTATGAATGAGTATAAGAGTTTCTAACATTTATTTGCAGTGCGACGTTATCTAAAGAAGACGCACACTAAGGAGATAAAATATGTGGTTGAAGCATGAAATACCCTGTGACACATGCAGAGAGAGAATAAAATTATGAAATATTTTTCCTTTTTGCTTGAAACAATCCGTAATTTCGTGAAAGCGGATTATTTTATTTTTTTGATGAACGGAAGGAAGAGTGGGCGTTGCTTGTTGAAATTTTATTATGCAAATTCATGGTGGACATGACACAGAAACAGTTGCAAAAGATACAAAAAGGTTTTTCGTTCGTAATCCATTAATGCCCACCGGAAAATTAATGAGGTATGGCGTTTTACTGGTAATAAGATACTATAACCTTTTGCAAAGTACGAGTATACTATATCTTGAATGAATTTTGTATAGATACTTACTGGAATATTTTTGTTTGTAAAATGGTAACCATATCTATGTTCCAGAGATGCGAGATGCTATAATCATTAGGTTATTGCCAGCAATATTGGTTTTGGAATAATTGCCGAAGAGGTTATATTTATTTAACAATGAGGTGCATCATCCTTATATTGTTTAAGCGTTCAGACCTTGAATCTTCCGTGCCCTTGCAGATAGTAGACCTGTCGTTATATGTATCTTGTCCGTTTGACATTTTTACAAATTGGCTAAACAATTTATTGTTTCGAAAGCAGCCTTGTCATTTCATTAAAAGCTCATCCTGCCTTTATTGTCAGCTATCTATTCCACAGATTGGATTGATTTACAATGGATATTCTGAAGGTAATTTCGTTGGAGGCACAAAAATTCATTCTTTGTGCAGATGAGGAAGGATAATGATATCGCATTGTCTGCTATGATAAAGAGCGAGTTGCAATCATCAGGATATCAATTAGTCCCATCTATTATTAAGGGCTGTTATATGAAATAGGGAAAAGTAGGGTAGGGAAATTGAAAGAAAATGAGTGAAAGAAAATTGTTCGCTAGGAACACTGTAAGAGGAGCATAAGCAATATGAGAGTGTCTTGCAATATGATCGACTCTGGTTTGGGCCAAGAAAATTAAGCTGAATACAATGCAGACAAAGTTGAAGCAATGAGATTGTCCTCGAGGTCGTTCAAGATATAGATATAATTGTCGATTTTTCACCTCTACACATTGTAATTGAAAGAAATGCAAAAGGAACAATCATGATGTTCGAAATGGGAAAAGTACATAGGGCTCATAGACCGGCACTATCTATTCAATGTAGCACCTCTGCTGCAAATCCCCAGAGCTGATCTGATTAAGAAAGACAGCTTCGTCAAAAACTTCAGCCAAATTAAACTATGAATCCACAGTAAATGCCTTCAAAGACCACACAAATGGTAAACGAATGGATCGAGGATAACTGAGCGTGTTTCGGCTTGAAACCAATGGGCAAGTTCTCTAGCATTTTCCGGGATATATTTTGTTCTCGTGATTGGAAGCTGTGTTCAGCTTATGCTCAACAGAAGCAATCGCAAGTAAGACATGTCTGCCAGTCAAGTTGACATCTAAGCGATCAATTCAGCCCAATTCGTGGTATGGGAAGGCCTGGACAAACTGGTTGTCAAGCTGCCGATAGAAGTAGAGGCGACAACCTAACTCAGGAGAAGTCTGAGAAGAGATACGAAAATAATGCGAAATAAAGAGAGCTAAACTCTTTAGGGTATTCCCAAAACTAAGGCAATCAAAAACACTTCTTGGAATTTTAACCAAACATCTATAACCTGCACTAGCTTAAGTAGTAATAAGCTAAGAATACTTACGGGCTTCTTTACAAGATATTGTAAGCTCTAAGAACATATCGGAAACTTAGGTCTAAAAGTTTAGATTCTGCAATGAAACGGAGGAAACTCCAGATCATATTCTTAGGAACTGTGGGACATTAACTTGCAACAGTGTAAAATGTCTGAGAGGCAACCAGATAGACGAGAGAGACCTTCCTTTCAGAAACTATTTTGCAAGAGTCAGTAATTGTAGGCACATAGCATAACCATCTGTCTATGTCATCACGTACATCACTGTGTGCATAAGCCAGCTGTGGCAACACTTCCATGCTATTATTTATAGCAAAAATGCATGAGGGGTCAATATTGAACTATCGAGCTAATCAGGCTTGGTAAATGTACCAAATCAGGCTTGGTAAATGTTCCACCAGTTCTTATTTTCTAAAAGACTTAGCTTCTGCAGATGCTAGAGCGATGTATCTCTGAAAAAGTACCGAAAAATACAGGTTTACGTCCCAAAAGGACGTAAAAAGCATGCAACCCGTTCGGACAGCAAAAAAAGCCCGCAACTTGTTCAACAAGTACAACATCGTATTCATCAGGACTCTGAAAGGTCGATGAGGTCCAAGGGACCTTCAAGTGTCTGAGCGAATAATTTGCTGTATCGGTGGAAACGAAAAACCAGCATGTGCTCTGAGGATGGTGGCTCATCAACAAGTTGGAGCATCTGGAAAATTCAGGCCTTCTTTTCTTTTTTTTCGATGATGTCCCCTTCAGATGTCTCCCGTGTGATTCACACCTAGTTTCCTGCAAGTGTGTTGGTCCTTGGAGTAGTGAGCAGTGAAGATCATGTTATGATGTACCCTTCGAGAGAAAGCTGCCGGTTACATCAAGGTGAAAGGTGACGTTTTCCAGCAGGATTCTGCGCCAGCGCACAAAGCCGCGACGACTCATGAATTAATGACGATCAATTTCCATGATCATGTAACACCAAACTCATGACCACCTAACTCACCAGGCCGTTGGATTACTTTATGTAGGGATTAGTAGTAGGCGTTTAGTCGCTCTGGTCACTCATCGATCGCAGCACGTACTTCGTCCATTGGAAAATTGTCCACTGCACGGATAAGTGCGCACGTCAAGGACTCAATATTTGGGTGTCGAGTAGTAAGCCATCGCCTCTAAAATAGACCACAGCTCATAATCCATTGAGGTTTCAATCATCTGCTGCTATCCGGTACATTGTTTTGGTGCCAGCCTTGAGTTGCTTTTGCTTTACGAGCTGGAGAGGAGTCTTGTTGGAAACTTCACTGGTTGTTTGAAAACAGGTTGTTGATTATGTTCCTTCACAACGCCTTCCAGAAAATTCATTTGATAGATTTTTGCTGATGTTTTTACTCCCTTCTAGCAAAAATGAAGATCACTAACTCCTTCGTAGCTCACTCCCCACCAAACCACTACAGATGATCGCGGAATCAGTTCTGATCCGTCTTTGGTTGACCGGGCATAGACTCTGTCATTTTGCTTATTGAACGATTCCTTAATAGTGTTAAATACGATAAAACTGTAAATAAAAAGACTTTTAATCACTTGTATAAGACTCAATTTTTTTTACATCCGCACTGTTACGCTACTACACTGTGACTGACTCCCTACATCGATCATCGTTAACCCCTTTACAATCGTTCTCTCTTCATTCGCTCTTTATTTTCCCTGACATAACTCTCTTCATGCTCTGGCCTGCTACAATAGTAAACATTTTTTTATCCTTGCGTCAAAATTTTCCGTTTCTACTTTTGGAGCGGTTTCCGATTAACTCTGGCTCTGATATCGTTCTGATAGTGCGAGGGCGTCTGGATCTTTGACGGTCATTTACTCTTCCAGTGTCTCCAAACAATTTAACTGTTTGATGCACAAAATGTCATGTGATTCCAAGCGGTCGCATAGTCCCGAAAATATCGTCTCTTTCTATATTAAACTTGTGAAGGTCAATTACCAGAACACGATTTTCAAAATCGCTCCACTCCATATTTACAAACGACTTGTACGCGTTAACTTAGCATAAATGTCACACCTGTCAATATAGAATGGATGTGTTCAATACTACAATAGTTTCACGATGAGTGCGTTCAAATGTGCACATGACTTTCTTTGTGTTCGACCTTGGTAATCCAACGAGTCTACCTCATCCTCTGACTAAAACACCATGCCATGCAGACCATGGTTTTATGAAAACGCCAAATATTAAGAGTCCTATACCGTACGAAAATAAGGTCATGTCTGCCCTCCTTCTTTTACCTTTCATCTCAAATAGTGTCAAATAAAAAAATCTCTTCTTAAATTCGAATTATATTCAGAACACTGAATAATTTTTCATTTTCGTTGTGAATTCCCGGACAGGTAAATAAAATTACATTTTCTCCGCAATATTTTTTCAACTGCGAAATTCCATGTAATTACCATAAAATGCATAAATTCCCTAAACAAAAACAGCATCGTCCTTCGTTTTATTTATTTCTACCTTAACTCAATAACATTCAAATTCAAATTTCGTAAAAAGTAAATATAAAAACCGTAGCCGTCTCCTGAAACAAATATTTTGCTTATCCATTTCACTCAGAGCTTCGTAGCCATAAGCCAACTTTAGCTATACCACATTTACATTTCTAATGATTAATTCATAAAAAAAAAAAAAAGTACGAACGAGTATATGTTCCCCCCACAGACGAGGCGAATTTTCCCCCTGATTTTCCTATGACAAATTTTCACAGAATATGTATCAGAACCACTGACTAAAAAATGCAAATTAAATTTAATTACATCTCAAATGAATGCTTAATGTTCGATTAATTTTAAGTACGTGCTTTAATTATTAAAAATATAAAGAAAATTTGTGGAAAAACTTTTATTTTCCTGGAGAATATTAGTATTACTACCTATGGCTGTAAAGGATTATTTTATTCCACGAAATTCTAACATGAAAACATCAAATGGGAAACAAGATAAAGTCGGATGTAGCTCTAAAAGCTTCCTTCTAAGAAATTCCCTTTTAAGGCGATGGCACACGTTTGGCATACGAATGACGAGTGGGGGTACAATATTATCAGTAAAGTTTTATCCTCCATCAAGCGTTGTCGGTGCCCCGAAGGAATACGGGTAGTTCACACTCGTTGTGGATGACATGCACACAGCGAACAAATACACATGAGAAATAATACACAAAGTTAATTGTGGCAGAAACATGTATGTATAATCAAGGGATACGATTATTTGGTAGGAAACATTTAATGGTATCTTAATTAGCTTTGGGGAACGTATTTGGGCGAGGAAGTTAAATAAGGCTTCCACTAGATTGGAGATTGCTTTGAAGAATATATTTAGTAAATTCACTTGCATGTGATTTCTGAGAACTTAAATGAGAATTGAATTTTTGGTAGGCATTGGATATCATTAACAGACGTATCTTTAAAAAAAATTTGCGAAAAGGTTAAATGTTAAACCAAACCTGGAAGAATCAACTTCAATTACTAGTACTGGAAATTTCCATCTTAGTTAGAACACGTGCCTCACCTAAAAGATCTTTTGTGTTACCTACCCCTTGACTTGGTTTATCATAAAGTTGAGGTCCTGCACAGGGTGGTGCAAAATGACTTTTATGGTTTGAATTCGTTATAATTTTTTTATTTCAGAGTAAATTATAATTTTCTTTTTAAGTCCAGTATATACAAGAAGAATTTTATTGACCCAAACGTGTAAGATTACGTCTCGCAAATGGTTGCTATTTTCTGCTTCGCACGTTTGTGCTCTTCCAACACATTTTCAGTCACCTTTCGCAAAATTTCAGGTGCAATGGAACGGATTTTATTGCGAATAATGGCTTTCTGTTGGGAGATGGTCGCTGGCTTATTGACGTATACTGGTTCTTTCAAATAGGCCCAAATAAAAGAGCGGTTAAATCTGATGAATGCGGCAGCCAATTGAAGTTGCAACTGCGCGAAATAATGCGCAACGTTGGCGTTATGAACCTTTTGATTCAAATGCAATGAAATCTTTCTACTCAGAGGATATTCTTTCGATTTTTAAGATAATTTGTGTCTGACTTTTTTTTTAAGAAGAAAATGTGTGTGGCGGTCGCCATTTGTAACCGAACGTCAAGGATTCTGATGAAATATTCACAATAAGACTTAATCATCACCGTAAATTGCTTTGAGAAAGTGAAAGTGGGCGTGGCATTAAGTAATGTATGGGCGAATTGTAGAGAATGTGATCGTATATACAGGGTGGCTGACGTGAACTGTTACTAATTCAAATAGCTGTATTTTTTTCATTTATGAATATTTTTTATTGAATCCAAAGAAAAAATGTTGGATATTATCATATTCAAGGATTTAATCAATATTTTCGATATAGCTACTTTTGGCACGAGCAATTTCCTTGAGACGGTTAATAAATTTAACGCCACGGTCCAAAAATACGAGCGGAGACCGACCATCGGCAGTAACTGCGGCCCAAACCATCAACAACGGTGACGCTTGCTTCCTGGTGTCCATTATTTGGTCGAAATTATCGTATGACCTCTCTGACAGGTAAACTCGATCATTTTGCTTGTTGACAAGTTGCTTAATTGGAAATGGTGCTTCATCAGAGAAGACGATGTACTTGCGTGCAAGCGGATCACCTCCTTTGCTCTTTCCACTCAAACTTTTTTTGGTCAGATGTCAGATGGTGCACTTTTTGGAACTTTAAAGCCTTGAGTCCGAGCTCATTTTTCAAAATGTGTTGCATCCGTTTTCTGGATATGTTTAGCACAGAAGTCATTTTATTTCCATTACGCCGAGGATTTCTTTCGATTCTGTCCTTCACACTCCGAATCAGTGTTGACGATGTTGCTGTCTTTTTCGGACCACCTCCATAGCCGGTTTCGTTGTAATTCGATATGGTGCGATACACAAACATTTTGTTCACTTTCAAATGTTTCAGCTCACGAACAGCAGCTGGTTGTGATTTTCCGGCCAAAAAAAGGGCGTTTTCGTTTCGTTTTTAGTGCATTTTTATTTTCGGAATTTATGAACTCTTAACAGCTAGACACAAAAAACGCTTAAAACTAGCTTAACTAACTTAACTATGTTATATACTAACTTAATGGCCCTATGCGGGCGCTCTAAGCTAAACCTAATGCTTAAAATATGTCTTTCGACGTAACATAACTTAAACTATTTATTAGATCTATACTTACAAATATTGGGAAACTAAGAAAAAATTTTTAAGCAAAAACTTAGTATATGAACTGAATTTTTTTTTACTATATATAAAACTTATAAACTATCTAAAAACTACTTATTCTAAGGTACGTGATTAAACACGCAAAATTTTTTTTTTCGATATACATATATATGTACATATACATAGATATATTGTATACCTTCCCATATACATATAGTATACATACATTCATACACATGTATAATTTTTTTTTTTTTTTTTTTTGTATTTTTTAGTATTTTTTTATTTTTTATAATTTTTTTTTTTTTTTTTTTTTTTATTTTATTTTAAAGCTACTTAAACTGACCTTAAAAACTATGTAAGCCGGCCAGGCTATAAAACCTATACCGACTTTGCCCCTTCGGAGGCTACCCCGAATCAAAAGGAAACGACGAGGGAGTTCCCTCTACGTCTCCGAGCCACCAGAATTTCTGGTGCTGTCTCACTACATCTGCCAAATCACGGCTTGATACCGCTCTACTAAACCGGAGACGCTCCGTGGTGCTGTGTGCGACGTGTCGGTCGTAGTTAAGTCGCCTGTCCGCAGCATTTCGGGCAACATGGTAGATTAGCGGCACCGCTACCCTATCCTGTATCAGACCTTCCCTATCTAAATATAGGAACGCCTCTGGGGGGATGAAGCCGTTAAGACGCACACTCTCGTGATACAAATCATTGGGGTAGTATGCCCCGGAGATCAGGTTATTCATCGAGGACATTGCTCTTACAGTGTGCCTTCGAATCATATTGACCAGGAAATTATCCACTCTGTTTATGTTCGCCCTATTATACAGGACCTCATTAGAATAGAATTTTATGTACTGGGACTCTGGTGTTCTGTACAACTGAAGACAAGCCCTAAGGCAAGCCCTCTCAAACACCCGAATCCTTTCCATCCAGCTTGCTCCCACGTTGAACCACACGGGACATCCATATACGAGCATGGGCCTAATAAGGGCCATGTAGCAGATTACCTTCACCCTTGCGTCGAGTTGGCTGCTATAAAACAGTCTCTTTGTAAGGGCAAAAACACCTCTGGCTCTGACCAGAGAAGCATCTATATTTTTGTTAAAATATAGATATTGATCTAGCCAAATCCCAAGGTATCTAACCACACTTCGACTCGTTAGTGGCTGCCCGTGCTGTCCCACGATTAAGAACTTTCGCCAATTCTTTCTGGTATCCCTGGAGGCCCCAGATAACGACGTCCTAAACAGAATAGTCTCTGTCTTCTGGAAGTTGATCTTCAGCTTCCAGTCGTCGCAGTATATCCTGATCTTATCGAAATCACGCTGCAAGAGTATTGCAATGACCTCGATCTTTGGCCCTGACCTATACGCGATCAAGTCGTCTGCATACGCAATAGCATGGGGAAGAGATCCTACGAGATCACTCGTGTAAATATTAAAGAGGATCGGCGAATTAACCGCACCTTGTTGTAGACCGTTTTTGATTTCGAACGTCCCAGCAGAAGTCACATTGCCATTTTTCACAATAAACTGTCTACTGGTGAGCATATTACAGAGCATGTACAGCAGTGGTTTACTTATACCCAGCCTGTTCAACTTGTAGAAGAGTCCTTCTAGCCATACGGTATCGAACGCCTTCTCCAAGTCAACCAGGCAGGCACCCGTGCATTGTTTCTTACTTTTGTTCCATTGGATATCAGATACCAGTTTAGACGCGGCATGTACAGTCTCATGACCCGCCTTGAAACCGAATTGGTTATCCGGAACTATATGCATGTCCTCAACCCACTTAGTCAGGGCTCTATTGACCACCTTTTCGAATACCTTGCTGATGTTCGGAAGGAGACTTATCGACCGGAGATTCGCCGGATTGGATGTATCTTTACCTCTTTTGGGAATAGGCTGTACCACTGCTGTTTTCCAATGCGCTGGATAATGTGCACTATTCAGCGCATTGTTAAACAGAGTGGTGTAAATGTCCACCGCTTCTAGAGGGAGATGTCGAAGCACAATGTTCGACACTCCGTCAATTCCCACTGATTTCTTCTTTCTCAATGATGCGAAGATCGTTTGGAGTTCTACCTTCGATACGTACGGGGAGTGAACCATTTCATTGGCAACGACATTATTTGCCATGTTATCGTCATTGAACTCGGTAAAACCTATGTTCTCTGATCGCCAGTGCTCTATATCATTTCGAAGGTAGACGTTGTGCACAAGGACTCGACTTTCCAGGTCGTGGTTCGGGCAAATGCTATCATTCACCTTGTACACTTCCTGGAAAGTCGCTCCTATAGCCTCTACTTTCTCCTGGGGATCTTCGATCATGAAAAAATTGTCATCATCGACAGCGTTCCCGGGATCTATGCCTGCTGTTATTAGTATTTGTTCGTTGTTCGTCGTTCGAGGGATCTTAAGACACGGAAGGTCGTTTTGATTATTCCTCCGAAAAATTTTATTTATTTGCGGGAACATACTCGGGTTGTTGGATTTTACAGCCCGAATTTTGTTGTTCCAATGCAGATTTACAGAGAGTCTGTAATTTTCTCTAATTAACTGTTGGAGATTTTTAATCAACGACTTCAGTGTCCTAACCTCCGAGTTTTGTCTGTCCGTAAACTGTCTGTACAAGGTTTTAAGTCTTGACAGAAGTCTACTTTTTTGTTGGTGTAGTGCGTCGATTGTTGCATTGCGGAATATGTCTGCGTTGTCAGTGTGTTGATAACGAGGTATCGTACTGTCCATCGTTCGTTTGATTGTCTCGTCCATTTGTCTTAGGTACCTGTCGATCTCCTCGTTTGACAGGTTCCTATTGGACGGTGGGTGGAGCGAATTCAAGGAGAGTGCTCTTGTCATAGCTCTGGAGAAGCGTGTCCAACGCATCCTACTGTAGTTGTAGGGGTACGTTTGAACAAACTCGTCCAATTCCGCAATTTCGTTGGGAATTGTAATTTCGGCACTGAGTCCGCAATGGTCACTGTCATACACAAAAGTGTGTAGGCAGTTTCTCGTTTGTTGGTTCGTGTTGGTCAGTTGTAACCGTACATCGAACAGCATAAGATCCAAATAGGAGCCGCTTCTAGGATACGACGGGCTATCTGTAGCTATCAAATCGAGTCTATACTCGACATTGTGTTGACCCCACCAATTGAATAGTAGGTTCCCCCTAGAATTTGGTATGTTATTTCCCCAATCGCTGTGTTTGGCGTTTAAATCTCCGGCAATGAGGAAATAATTCTCCTCCGACTCCAGCCTTAGACATCGAAAAAGTGTCTCGAGCTCTGTAATAAATGACGTAGTTTGAGTAGAACCAGATGCGTAGATCGCGACCATGTACATCCTCTTTCCACTACGGAGAGCAATGCACACGATACATGCTTCCAGCTCCTGGAATCTCCGCACTTCACCGCTGTACACGGCCTTATGTCGCAAGTCTTTGTGAATGAAGATCGCAACACCTCCTCCTTGAGTAGAGTCGGGTCGGTCTCTTCTTATAATATTGTATTTATTATGGCTCAGTTTGTGTTTCTGGGATAGCTTAGTTTCGCTAACCAAAAGCACATCAGGGCTTTGATCATCTAACAACTTAAAAAGTACGGTTCTTCGCTCGATCCTTATCAGTGAATTCACATTCACCGCAAGGATCTTTAAGGGTTTCTCCGCCATCGTATCCATTACGACTGGAGGTGCGCTAGGCCCGGCAGAAATGCGTAGATCTGGTCCACCCGTTTCGCCTGCTCTTGTAACTGTCGCTGAAGCTGGTTCATTTGCCCTTGAATAGAGAGCAAAATAGTCAGCAAATCAGGCTGAGCCTCAGGTGCTTTAGGCACTGGGGCCTGTGCGGCAACCTTCGGTTGTTGTTGTACCGTGTTTCTCCGGCCTGACGCCATTTGGGCGTAGGTCCATTGGGGAGTAACGGCTGGTGTTTGACTAGAAACAGGTGGACGCTTGACTTCGATTCTCTGCTGACGAGCCAGGTTTACTTTTTTCATGTACTGGAACTTAGGACAACCCCGATAGTTTGCGGTGTGTCCCGAGTTCCCACATAGTGCACAAGAGAGTTGGCCTTTATCTGCCGCCCCATCCTTACCCAGGGAACATTCCTCTGCTTTGTGGTTCTTTCCACACTTTACGCATCGAGGCTGCATTTCGCAGTTCGACGCGGCGTGCCCGAACCTTTGGCAGCGAACACATTGTAAAATGTTATCGCTCCTCTTTACTTTTTCCCATTTAACAACCTGGTAGTCTAGGACATTAATACTCCTTAGACCATCCAATTTGCTGTTGGGAGTTATCTGAACAAGGAAGAACGGTAATTTCCGCTTCTCCCTTTTGGCCTTTGCTGTGGTGAACGGCTTGACTCCCACGAACTCAAGACCGTCGCACTCCTTCTCTTTCAGCATCCTAAGGAGCTCTCCCGGTTCGATAGACGGATCTACCCCCCTCAGTAGCATAGTTTGCAACTTTTCCCCCTTCGGGGTGAAGGAGAAGAACTCCGTCGTCGTTTCCTTTAATAAACCTTTTATTTTTTTGTACTGGTCCACTGTATTACAGTGGATAGTATGCCTATCTTCATTAATACGTTTAATAAAAAAATGATTGCCTATGGCCGACTTACATAGCTCAATGGTGTCTTTTAATTCCATCTTGAAGGTGTTGATTGGTGGCACCTTCTCCTTTGCACTCTTCTGCTGCTGATGTTGTTGTTGTTGCTGGTCTTTCTGTTGATGTTGTTGTTGCTGCTGATTCAGTTTTTGCTGTTTTTGTTGTTGTTGTTGCCGCTGCTGCTTAGCTGGCAACTGTTTTTGTTGTGGCTGCTTTGTTGGCAGCTGTTGATGTTGTTGTTGCTGCTTTGCTGGCAGCTGGTTTTGTTGCTGTCGTGTTGCAGGCAGTTGTTGTTGCTGCTGCTTATCAGGAAGCTGTTTTTGTTGTTGTTGTTTTTTCTGCGACTGGCTATCTTCTACTCTTCTGGCTGTCTGTTTAGCCTTTATGGTTAGTACCCTCTGCTGGAGCTGCCGTATGCTTTCGTTTATAGCCTCCATCTCTTCGTCCTCATCCTCGGACTCGGAGGCCGCTAACATGGCGAAGCTATTGCTACCACCTTTGTAGTCTGCTACTGCTGCTGCTGTTGTTGTTGACGGCGCCCCCAACCTCACTTCTCCCGGCAGTTTTTCAGTCGAAGCTGATAGGGAGGGGCGCTTGCCTTCGTAGGGAGTCAGCCTCTGCTTCCTCCTCCTCTTTACTGTAGTGCCACTTTCTACAGCTGCCAAGTGGCTTTCACTGTCGGCCTCATCGGCCGATGTTTTTACGTCCACTACTCCCGCTATGGGAAGCAGGGACCGTTCGCTTTTTTTCATTAGGTACCTCACTTGATATTGTTTTTTATGTCAAAAAAAAAAAAAAAAAAAGTTTATTCCGGTGGGAATAGAACCCGAACGACTTAGGTCACTAGTCGCTAACACTACCACTGCGCTACCGCGACACTCGATGAACCACTGTCTATTTTTTTACTTGAAATCGCGCGACAATTACAAGAGAAGCCGAAACACGTGTGATCTCCACAAAGGTCTGTGAACGACTGCCAAAAAAAAAGGGCAATAACACTATTATGTTTGAATTCCATTGTCGATAGAATAAAAACTGAACTCGTTGAATTAACAACTGTCAAATTTTCAGCGCGCTTTCATTCGTAATTTAACAGACACAGCGACGTGAAGTTGGTAATAGTTCAGCCACCCTGTATGTACATATATGTATCTCTAAATTTAAGGCCCAAGAAGTGGTGAATACAGACGGACGGAAATTGCTAGATCGACATAACTTCTGATGCTATTTACAAATATAAGTACCTACATACATATATATACCTAGTAGTCTCAGTCCTTAGCCCACTGCTATGGAACGTTATGTACGATGGTATACTCCGACTCGCCATTGTTGTCATTGCTAAACTGTTGGAGGAAGTGAAACAGATAAGCAATACGAGAATAAGGATAATACGAAAATGTCTTACCTCAGTTAGTCTAACACTGGGGGAGCATAAAACTGAAGCAGTATTAATAAGCAGTAGAAAAAAGGTAGAAACTGTCACCATTACAGTCAGCGGTCAAAAAACACATCTAGCTGCATGTAAAATACCTAGGCATTATGATAGATACGAGGCTCTAATTTAAAGATCCCGAAACGGTAAAATAGCAAGTTCTGAGAGTAGTTACGTCGATAATTCTATACGCTGCCATGATTTTGACCGGGGCTATGACAGTTAAAACATACAAATCATATATCACACCTGTGTAGCGAGTATGTGCATTAAGAGCTAGGGCCGCATTTCGCACTATTTCTAGCGATGCAGTTTGAGTTGTAGGGAGAATGCTCCCAATATATATTCTGGCAGTAGAACACTGACGCCAGAAAACATCGTTGGTGAATTACTAAAAAAAAAATAGGAGCCATACGACAGAGTCGCTGGGAGCATAATGCGCATAATAAAGATTCTTAGAACCCTAAAAAGAGAAAGGAAAGAATTAAACCAGTAGAATATAACAAATGCAGAGTAGGAAAATGCAAACATACGCTAGCCGAATACATTAAGCTAAAACCCCCCCAGCAATGAAATGCTTGACGGCAGTACCGCGGGGCATGTTCGTGGGAGGGGGGTTTAGTGGTTTGGAGTTCCACACTGTTACCGTGCCTAAGTCTCGTCCTTTGAGGATTACCCCTTCCAACGGGGGAAACAAATAATTGACATACGCCTAGGAGGGACAAAAATACTGTTACTAATTTGTTGCACCCATTTTAATGTTAAAGGCCGCCTGCGTTCTGCTCGTCAACGTGCTTTACGAACGCCACAAGTCATCAAACCTTTAAGGAACGAAACCGTCTCCAAAATCAGAAAACACTGGTTCGTGAGAAGAATGTAACCCAAGTCAATGAGACACACATGAAGATACGTTTGAGGCTGCAGACTCTTGGTGAAATACCCTGCTGTTCTGCACAGATAAATTCTGTTTACCGATGAGAAAATTGTCATGGTGCAGAAAAAAATTAAACAAATCTAAGGTAGACGGTGTTACTGACCTGCATTTTTACGAAAAATCATTGTCTAATCATCAGCCAAAGTGTACCAGCATACCGTTTTAGGACCCTTTGTGAAACCTCTAAACTGTACCCATTCCAAAAACATAAAGGAAAGGATATTCCAGTAAGACCCTGCGGATGCCCAAAGCGCCAAAAATGTCCCATATCTAACTTCAGAGAAATGTACCTCGTTTCATTGGTTCCAAAGGCTGGTCTTCCGCCTTTGTTGTAATAACATCCAAGCCGTCTCCAGCATCATTACGGGGCACTGTGCCATTGGTATTCACACGGAGCGCTTCGGGGTTATACATAACAATTACTGCAGAACCTGCAGGGACGAAAAAGAAATTGAGTCTGTTCGTAACTGTTATGTGAATGTCCTGATTCTTGGAGTCACTTTTTCATGAAATTGGAGAACTTGAACAAAATAGAGATGAAAAACCTCCTGAGATTCATATTCTTATTTGGGTGGTTCTAAATCGGCGGCTTTATTTTCTTCTTTTTAGGTTTCCAGGGTAATAATAAATAATATGGCTACAATGGACCCGACTGTTAGCCTAAGTGAGCAGTGACAAGCATCCATCTACCTAATCTAACCCGGCCTTTCGCCAGTCCCCAGTCCTTAATCCACTGGATCACAAATTGTGGACTGCCGTAAAGGACATTGTGTGCCACAAAAGATACCCTAACATGAAATTTTTAAAGTGAGCTCTGACCGAAGCTGTAGCTATTTTACATTAACCCTTTAAAGACCGCTTTACTCAAATGTGTACATACACTTGATGGCGAGTTGCGCGAACAATAATTGACATAACTAAGTGTGCCCTGACAAGGTATCAGTCTTAAATTAACGTGTGTGACATTTTGCATTATTTATAGTGCGGTTCTAAGGCTACGAATTTTTTAATTCAGTAAGTTCAATTATTATAATATTAGTATGTGTTTTTAGTGATTTAATTGTTTTGTTGCGATTTTAGTAAATCTATTAACCATTTTAAAGTCTTAAAGTGATAAATGTAAAATTGATTACTTCTGTTGCCAATTATGTGCAGTTTTTTTTACGTGTACTCATTTGAGTACAGTGGGCACATCTTTTTATAATTTTTCAGCAAAAGATGAGTGAACTAGTTTTCAAGTTCTCAAAAAACTACAATGGACTGGAAGAAGCTGTAGCTTCCATTTTAGAGGATGAAGAAAAGGCGGAGTATGATATGGTACTACGAGTAATGCCGCTAGAGCCAAGTAATCTTACAGATGATGAAGAAGGTGCCGATGATGATATTGAAACAGCAAGCCTGTCTCACGTTATTCCAGGGACAGTAGAAGTTTTTACACATATGCGAGCGAAAACGATTGGGAAATCAGTGATGAAGAGTCACTCTCCTCTAAAAGACGTAAGAGAGCGAAAAGTAGTCAAGGCCATCTAAGTTGGAAAAAGTATTCAACCTCAGAAGCAGTTCAGTCAAGAAGGGATCAATTGGCAAATGAGCTTAAAAACCTTGAATCCCGTAAAAATGTTTGAAAAACTCTTTAATGAAGAGGTTGTAGACCTTATAATTAGCAATACAAAGCTTTATGCACATTCGATATAAATGTATCTCAATTGAAAGGTTTCATTGGAATACTAGGCGAGAGACTAAGATTTGGGATCTTCATTGGTGCAGCGTACCATGTCTAGAAATACGTTTACGGAAATAAAGCGAAATATCCACTTTGTAGACAACAATGAAGCAAACACTTGAATGACAAAATGTTCAAAGTTGGGGCCTTGGCTGATCTTATCAAAAAATTTACTCAGTGGAATGTTTTTCATAACGATTTGTCGATAGATGAGTCAATGATAAATTCTTTGGCCACCACCCATTTAAGAAATTCATAAAAGGTAAACCTGTACGCTTCGGATACAAGAATTGGCCGCTAAAAAGTTCCACAGGATACTGCAACAATTTTGATGTTTACTGTGGCAGGGTGATTGGATCGAACATAAAAGAGCCGTTAGGTGCAAAAGTAGTAAAGGCTCTTTTAGGAAAGATCCCAGCAAATCCAGCCGAACATGTTGTTTATTTCGACAATTTTTTTACCAGCCACTAACTGTTAAAGGATTTGCGTGATTTAGGATATCCAGCTACGGGTACTCTTCGTGAAAACTGGACCACAAAGTGTCCTTTACACACAGTCAAGGATATGAAAAAGAAAAACAGAGCAGCGTTTGACTATCGATTTGACAGTGGCAATGAAGTTCTTTTCGTTCGATGGAAAGACAACAGTGTTTGCACAATGGGAACAAATTTCGACAGCGTTGAACCACTCGGTAAGATAAAGCGATGGTGTAACGAAAAGAAAGAAAAGATTGAGCTGAATATCCCAAAATTGTTTCAAAACTATAACAGAGGAATGGGCGGTGTAGACGAAATAGATCAGTCTATATCTTTGTACCGGATTGACCTACGAGGAAAAAAATGGTGGTGGACCATATCTACTTATACTCGTATGTTGGATTTGACAGTCTCTAATGCATGTAGGTTGCATGTCATATCATCAGTTAATTCACAGGACTTACTTACTAACAGACCATCATCATCAGCAATACCTGGCTTGTCAACAAACAGCATTGGGCATTTTCCAAAAAAGTTTAAAAAAAGTCTAAGCAGCTCAGTTGTGCACGTTGGGCGTGCAAGAAGTTTTTTTTTTTTTTTTGGTTGCGCCTGGAGGTGCAGGAATCTTCAAAAGATACCAATGGCCCGTACCATTGGTTATGCCCGATTCATATATCTGACCTGATGATTCATAAGCGTCTGCCAGTATATGCCTACGGGCTAAACCTCACCCCCCAGAGAGGCACTATGAGAACCGGCCGCTCGTGCTCATAGTAGTAGGAAATTCGTTCCTCTCATTTTTTCGTTTTGTGGTGACTACGACTAAGTTGCCTTAACAAGTAGTTTACGCTTCTGTAGTGTTAATCGCGTTAGGTAGGTAGCTTTCCTGCGAAGGCACCTACTAATACCGTCATTACATGCGGTTTTCCCTTACTGCGCCAGATCGTACGGTCTTGTTCTTTGTAGTCGGCGCTCGAGGTTTGTCACGTCCAGAGTACGGATTATTTCATTATTGCAATGATCATGAAGGCGAGTACGAAGTTTGTGAGCAAAGTTTGTTACTTCATCCCTCACGGTAGCAATTCCTAGATCTCTGTGAATATCACTATCCCTTATATACCATGGAGCATTCACAATTGCTCTTAGTGTTTTGTTTTGGAATGTTTGCAGAACAGTCATATTGCTTGGCTTGGTACAACCCCAAAGTTGTATACCGTATGTCCAAGATGGTTTTAGCACTTGCTTGTACAGAAGCAGTTTGTTGTATACGCTTAACTTCGAGTATCTCCCGAGTAGCCAGTACATTTCTCTAAGTCTGATTTCGAGCTCGTCGCGCTTCTTTTTAACATGTGGCTTCCACTTAAGTTTTACGTCTAGTGTCATTCCTAGATATTTTGCCTCGTTTGCGTACGGTATTTGTACCGAGTTAATGGAAATAGGTAAGTTGTTTATCTTTTTGTACGTAAAATTGACATGCGTTGACTTGGTCTCGTTAAGGACGATTCTCCAGGTCTTTGTCCACTCGCATACTTTGTTTAAAGCTCGTTGGAGTTTTCCAGTTGATGATTCGACTGACTCATCTGTTGCGAGGATAGCCGTGTCATCTGCGAACGTTGCTACGACAGTCCCTTCATCTTGTGGTATATCTCTTGTGTAGAGGAGGAACAGGATTGGGCCGAGAACGCTTCCTTGCGGAACACCGGCATGGATTTCTTTGAATTTCGAATATTCTGCCCCATGTTTAACACGAAAGAGTCTGTTATTAAGGTAAGATTCCAATATTCTGTAGAATTTATCTGGTAAGATTTCCCTTAGCTTATATCTCAGGCCTTCGTGCCATACCTTGTCGAACGCTTGCGATACGTCGAGAAAAGCGGTAGAGCATATATTTTTCCCTTCTAGAGCTTTTTCAATTTCATTTGTAATTCGATACACCTGATCGATTGTGGAATGTTTAACCCGAAACCCGAATTGATGATCCGGGATCAATCGCCTTTCTTCAATTACTGGGTGCAATCTTTTTAGCAGAAGTTTCTCAAAGACTTTAGATATTATCGGCAGAAGCGAAATGGGTCTATATGATTTCTTGTCGTTTGCACATTTCCCCGGTTTCGGAACCATTATTACTTCGGCGACTTTCCATTGCCTTGGAACATATAGAAGTCTCAATGAAGCATTTATAATGTAGAGTAACTTAACTAACGCTTTTTTCGGTAGCTCCTTCAAAACTTCGCCAGTGATTAAATCATATCCTGGAGCCTTGTTATTTTTCAGTTTTCTTATTGTCATTCGAAGTTCAGACAGGGATACAGTTTTTAATTTAAAGTTGTCGGGTGCCGTATTTGCATCCGGATCTTCGATCAATGGTTGTCCATCGAATGGCTTGAACGTTTCCTCTAAATGTTCGGCAAATAATTCCGCTTTATCTTTGTCTCCTTTTGCCCATTCGCCGTTAGCTTTTCTTATTGGTGGCGAGTGCATTACGGGTTTCCTTATGGACTTTAAGGCTTTCCATAGAGAGTAGTTTGAACACTTATCAGCGGTCAAGCTCTCGAGGTAAGTAGAAGTCTCGCGATTTCTTAAGTCCTGCAGCACATTTTTTAGCTTGTTGGAAAGGTGGTTAAGATAAGTTTTATGCGGTGGCGCGCGGGATTGTTGCCATCTCTTGCGCGCTCTTCTCTTTTCTCGTATGAGGTCTTCGATATCAGACTGGTATTTGACTTTGCTGTTCCGTGTTGCTGTTTTTCGAAAAGGGGTATTTTTCCATGCTGCGCACTGAATGGCTTCCACGAGCTGGTCAATTTCGTCTTCTATTTCAAGTGGTGTCTTTAGCGGCACATTTAGAGCAATATTTTCCTTGCAGTCTTTTCTGAAAACGTCCCAGTTTGTTTTGTTACTAGTTAACTTAAGCGGTCCTTCTTTTTTTGCTAGACTTCCACCGATTTTCAGAATGACTGCTGAGTGGTCTGAGCATAAATCATAACATTCTTCTACTTCCGTTAGATTTTTAGTTAGCGCTTTTGCGATAAAGAAGTCGACGAGGTCAGGGATTTTATTATTGTCAGTTGGCCAATACGTTGGCTTTCCCGTCGAAAAAAATTCCAAACCACGTTTCATACTGGCTTTGTACAATAATCTGCCTTTCGTTGAATTACATCTTGAACCCCAGAAAGTGTGTTTCGCGTTAAAGTCACCACCGATGATAAAATTAGGCCCGAGTGAGTCAAAGAGGCGAACGAGGTCGTCGTCCACCAACCTATATCCCGGAGGGAAGTAACACGATCCGATCTGGTAGTCTAAATGATTTATTTTTACGGAAACTGAGCTTATTTGCATAGAATCCAGTTCTACTTTTATGTTTTCGGAGTGCTTAATGTATTCTTTAATGTACATAGAGGAACCGCCTCTCGCATTTTCCGAAGGATGATGCGCGTGATAATCACTGTAGCCTTTTATTCTGGGTCCAGGTCCTTTTTTTAAGTGGGTTTCCGATATCAAGCATATATCAATATTGTTTTTCCGTAAAAAGATTTCTAATTCGTCTATTTTTGCCAGAATGCCGTTTGCATTCCACGTTAGTATCTTTAGCAGCTGTTTCATATTCATGTTTTGTTGTTTGTCTTGCGAGGCTTGAACTCGAGCTTGCTCAATTTGTCGAAAATAACTTGATTAACCTTGGTTTGCTCCTCAAGTTTTTCCAATATCACAGTTAGTATTTGGCAGACCGGATCTGTTGTGGCTGACCTTGATGCGACTTGCGCGTACGATTTCGTACTTCCAGCCAGTGGCAGTTTTTCCGTTGGACTTGGACCAGCGACGTTCTCTTGTGCAATTTTTATATTTTCCTTTATCGGTCTCGTCTTTTTGACTGGCTTAACGGTCTTAGGCTTATCGATTTTAGGATCTTTTAAGTTTGGTTTCGGGTGTAGCGGTTTTTTTTAGAGAATCGCGTCTTTTTTGAAGTTCTTTGGCGATTTCGCAACCTCGATAGTTCGCTGGGTGGTTTCCCATGCAATTCGCGCAGACCGCTGGGACCTGCTTGGTTATGTTGCACTCTTCCGAAAGATGTGTACCGGCACATTTTACGCACCGTGGTTCTTTCTGGCAGTATGCCTGCGTATGGTTAAAGCCTTGGCATCGCTTACACTGAGGTATCGATCTCTTGCTCTTACGCATGGGCTCGACTTTTACCTTGATGTTTAGAATGGTTTTCATTTTGGTTTGTGCAAGAAGTGTGATAACACGCTTTGCATCGAAAGGCATTAGCGCAAAATTATAGTCATCTGATTTTAAAGAATTTTAGTAGCCACTAAGTAACAGCCCTTTAACTTTAAAGCCAGTGCTTAACTTTGAATTGAATTATAAACACTTTTTAACCTACCTACAACTAGTGTCGACCTTAGAACTGACTTACAGCAAATATTAGTCAAACAAACCCAAGAATTTAAAGTTTGAGAACAAAAACACAGTTTAAGGAATAAAGTTGTAACAAATTTAAACGAATTTGACAGATTGAACAGAAATCGAACACATTTGTTGACTGTTTACATCCGTTGGTTGGCTGAAATTTGAATTTGACAAAATGACGGATGACAGATGCTTAAAAGCCTACTCTAAAAGTTAAAAGGTACTTTTGGTGGTTTTAAAGTTAGCGCGAGCTGATAACTATAAAGTGCATTAATGTCGACTATAAATAGGAAAACACCAATCTTGCCTTTGTCACGTGCTAAAATCTTTTTAAAGTGTACTTTATGCGACTATAATTTTGCGCCATTGTTTCGAAAAATATATACCATACGAGTACTTAAGTGACCATTGCACTCAATCGAGTACACCCCTAAAACTCATGATTATTATTCGTTATTGTATTCATGATCGTATTCGTTTTCTTTTCTTTTTTTTGTACTTACTTGCATAAAAGGTTATACTCGTATGAACTGGAAAATAAAACTTTTAAAATAATAATCACTGTAATTTAACTATGAGCATTAATGGGTTAATGAGGCGTTTTTTTTTTTTTTTTTCTGGTTGCGCCAGGGAGGTGAAGAATCTTCTAAAGATATCATTAGCCCATATCATTACCATTAGCTAATGGCATGCACGATTCATATACCTGGTCCTGACAATGAGTTGCCAGCCAATATATGTCTACGTACTAAACCTCGCCCCCGCACACAGACTTCAACCATTTCCCCCGCGGGACTGTCGTTAGGTATTACTTCGCGGGGTTGGTTAGCAAATCAAGCTATTCGTCTTGTGTCACCTGCTACTGAGGCTTTTCCTGCTTCTGTAGCTTTTATCAGCCTTTCTAATCTCCGCAGCTCATTTTGTATATTTGTTATGTAGTCGCATATTACCGTCCAGTTCTCTTCTGACTGCAACATGTGGTCGAGGAGTAACGTCGGTCTGGATAAAGTACTTCTCCATGCCGTGAAGCGTCTACAGTAAAACGCTGCGTTTTCCGTATCTCGTCGTGTCCAAATCGGTATAGATACTTGCGGTAGCCACCGTGACCAAACAAGAACTGCGTAAGGTTGTAGTTGCAGTCTCCTTGTTTACGACTTATCCAGTCTTGGATTGTCGGTATTAGTTTGTGTGTCTATCTGCCTTTCGTTGCATTGTCCCAGCGAGCTTGCCATATTGCTGCTGATGCTGCCTTTTCTTCAGTTTCTATTATCTTGATACCATTGGCGTCATGTTGGTTTAAGACTCTTTTGTTATATATCCTCAACGTTTCATCTGCAAGGATATCGATAGGGATCATCCAGCTATAACAAACGCGGCCTCGTCTGAGATGGTTCGGAAGCCGCTGATTGTCCGTAGCGCGCAGAATCTGTATGTTGACAATAGTCTTCTTTTGGTCTCCTTCGTCCTTAATGCCTACGCCCAAACCGGGGAGGCATATAGCAGGACTGATGTAATAACTCTGGAGAGCAGTATCCTTTTTGCGTATCCAGGGACCCCAATATTGGGAAATATGCGCGAGAGAGCTCCCTGTATTTTCTCTGCCTTCTTGGTTAAATAGTCAACATGTGTTTTGAACCGGAATTTGTTGTCCAGCCATTACTCCGAGGTATTTCACTGCTTCTACACTCTACAATTTTTCGGCTGGTTATAAGGACCGCTTCTGTTTTATGGTCGGCCAGTTCTAATCCTGAGGCTGATAGCCAATCTTTTATTCGTTTGTAGCTGATTCGACTGCACGAATCTGTTTAGCTACTGTCACGACGGCTATGTCATCGGCGAATCCAATTATCGTTACTCCCCCGGGCAATGGTAATCGTAAGACTCCGTCATACATGATGTTCCACAATAACGGCCCTAAGACCGATCCCTGTGGAACTCCCGCAGCAGTGACGTTATAGTAATGGTTTATGAGGCGTGTTGTAATTGGTTAATGAGGCGTGTTGTAATTGATGAGTAAAAGCTTGCATTAAGGCTTACATTTTTGTATTCAGGATACATGTATGAATAAATCCTGAAAGATTTATTGAATTATCTTTCTATGTTTTTGTTTTATAGCAATGAATGTATGTAACATTATTTTTGTACATACTAGATACTCGTACTCGTATGTGTACAAAAATCCTTTACAACTCTGAAATGACTTATTTCTGCTTAAAATTACCTCAGCTGTATGCGGTTTCAATTGTTCCTCTTATTCCCCAAGCATCCTTTATATTTTCTCCAGAAGAGCCTTTTCTTGTTACAACTACACATCTTCACGCTCACTTCCTATGATTCTAAATTAGCCAGCGCAGTACTCGAATACGTAGAAAAAAATGTATTTTTGTCTATCACTACCTTCTCTAATAAGTATGATTCCCTTCTTTATTTTATCTGGTTTTCCTCCTTTCAACGATCAGAAAGTAACTTTGCAATTACCTATCTTTTAGCAGAAAATTAAACTTCCAATCGAATGCTCCAACTTCTATTGTCTGTGTGCGGGTTCGATTCGAAAAAGTCGACTTATAGTTTGAAGGACTGCCATCGCCAACGATGACGCCACCCGCAAAAGTTTCTCCTTTTAAATAATTGAACCGTTTTTCTTTGTTCAATGAACTATGCGCTGATAAAACTTTAAAAGGACTTTTTCCTCCGATTTTATGTTAGGTACTAATCAATTTTTTTTTTTATCTTTTTCTTTCCAGATTGTGTGCAAGAAACTGCTTCTCGTAACTTTATGTGAAGTTATCATCATAAAGCACGATTTTAAATCCAACTCTGGACATAAGGACCACAAAAGCAAATAAATCACAGCCATGACACATATCAACTTCAGTGCACTATGTCACATCCTTAGAATCATTTTCATAATCTCCTCGCTCACATTGCAAGTAACGAGAACTGAGGTGTTCACGGCATTGGCGGAGATGGAGGAACTCCTTGAGACTGAATCGGTGCTAATCAACAATCTGGTGGGTTACATCGGTGTGCAACAGCATAAACTGAATTATCTCAAAACGTAAGTTTGTTTTTGGATTGAATAAGTGCGAGTATGTACGAGTAGAGGGGTGCAGTGAAATTAATAAGGTAACATACATCGTGAGACCTACGAGTATGTATCCGTAGGTAGACTAACTTTTAATTAATCCATTGCTTAAGATATTGTTTGACGTGGGACGGGACATCATCTGCCGTATGTTGTTTGATTGAGTGGCGACATGCTGTCATTGAACGACGTCCTTTTTCCCTTTTGATTAAAACTCGTAACTGTTTAATTGGGGTTTAATTTGGAGAGAATAAATTCCGTTGGTGTTGACGAGTCGGCGAATTTCTCACGCAGAAATTTACTCGGGGTCGAGTGCTTTTGACTGATTTTCTAATTAACTTGGAGGAGTTAATAGGATATTCAGCTGGTGAAGGACGCGAAAAAAAAAATTAAATTCGACCTTTTGATTTTGAGTACAGTTCAGTTAGTCCCTGGAAGTTGTCAACTTTCGGTTGTTTTTTTTTTTTACTGTTGTTTTAACAGTGAGTGATGTACACTTCCTTTTACGTTTCAGTGAACTAAGTAGGCTTCTGAGGACCTTTAGCATTTAGCCAGAGTGATCTGACAAGTCGTCTTCAAGGTTATTCGAGTACTAAGTCTACCATCTTGTCAAAACAAAACGTGCTGTGGAAAAATAAGACAAAAAAATAGTCCAGAAGGTGCTGTTTTATTTTCGAAGTGCGATGAAAATGATTGTTTTCGTTCTGTGGGAGTTGGTTGTTGAAGCCCTGACATTGTTTGTATTGTATTTAATATGTTTATGTAGGAAAAGATAATATTTCAAGGGTTGTGGGTGTCAGCTGGTGATGTGTTGATTTCCTATCCATTTGCTGCGTAAAATAAGTTTTTCTAATGTCGACGCTATGAGGACTAGAGAGCAGACTTGTTTATTTATTTAAGCATTTCAACAACAAATGAACCATCCTTTTAATGGAGCAGTTATGTCAACAAGTCCCGATGTATTTAGTAGAACTTACAAATACATACTTACTCGTGGATATTTTCTTTGCACAAAAATTTGGTTCAAGTTATCAAAAGTGAAAGTACGAGTACACTCTGAGACACAACTTCACGAATTCTTAAGGAAAAATAATGTCTGATTGAATCATTAGGTACAGGATGTATTTAGACCGCCACTTCACCAAATAATTTATAGAAAAACTTAATTTTCTTGTTTTGGGGGATAAACTGAAAACTGGGTGGGACAAAAAGATAGGACATGTTGATCATTTTGTGTCGATACTTCGTCCAGTAACGATGTATTCAAGTAAACATTGGCGAAGAGACGCGAAAAAATGTTAAATTCAGCTCAAATATAGTGTGACCAGATAAGAACGATAGGAAAATAAACTTAAATAAAACAACAACAGTGTGAGATATCAAATTGTTTCTGGTTTTATTTTGAAGCTACATTCATGCCATTATGTATGAAATAGAACATCATTTAAATGGCCGCCTCGGCTTCGCTGGCAGAGCTTCAAGCGGTCGGTCCAATTTTTGATGACTCGGTCCAATATGTGCGGCGTTATTTCGGCAATAGCGTCTCGAATGTTGGCCTCAAGATCATCCAAAGTGGTTGGCTTGTTAGCGTAGACTAAGAACTTGACGTAGCCCTAGAGAAAATATTCGAGAGGTGTCAAGTCGCATGATCACGGCGGCCAATTGATGAACACTCGCCGTGAGATGACCCAGTCGCCAAATTTCTCTTTCACCACTTCGAGCGTTGCGTCGCTTGTATGGCATGTAGTGCCATCTTGTTGGAACTACAGCTCGGATATATCGATGTTGTCGAGCTATGGCCACAGAAAGTCGGTTAACATCGCTCTATACCGAGGACCATTGACGGTAACTGTGTCTCCTTCCTCATTTCGAAAGAAATAAGGTCCGATGATGCCGCTATACCATAAACCGCACCAAACCGTCAATCTTTGTGGATGCGTTGATGCTTGGTCGAGCACTTGTGGATTGTGGTTGCTCCAATAACGCAATTTTGCTTGTTGACATAGCCGCTGAGCCAAAAATGGGCCTCGTTCGAGAAAATGTTTTTTCGGCCAAAATCCGGATCTCCGGCCAACATTTTCAGCGCTCAATTAACGAACTCAACTCTTCAATTCTTGCGTCAGCACAATCTTATACGGATGTAGGCCCAAATCTAATCGCAAAATAAGCCTGGTTGACTCTCTGGCGATGCCTTATTCAGCTGATCGGCGCCGAATCGACATTTCTGTCAGCTACGGCGGTTAGGTTTTCATCACTTCGCACCGATATCTATCTGGTTGGTGGCTTAAGGTCCAAATGAGTGTACTCACGCTCAAACTTTTCCGCGGTGCGACGAATTGCCTGTGCACTGAAGCCATGATGACGACCGACCTCACGACGAAATTCACGTTGCGTATTTACAACTGAGCCGGAATTTCGATAATATTTTTTTAATAATTTTCACACGTTTGTGAAGCGTCAAACGATGTATGATGAATTGGCAAACCTTACTGAATATTTTGACAGCTAAATATCATTAGTAACTTTGACAGCTACTGAAACATAGCAATGGGAAAAACTATCATTCCTATCTGGTCACCCGTTACTTTTGCTTAACATTGCCACTTAATATACTGGTTTGCAGCAATAGGCATTCTACCTGAAAACTCACCTGCAATTAAGGTTAGAACGCAATAGAACCTTGGTAAACGATTACCCTTTTTAAATAAATCCTTGAGCGAATGTGCATCAACTACCAACAGAAGAGTACAATTATTATAATTTGATCTACTCAATCACAACCATTTACACAATCGATGTTTGCATTTCCCTGATTTTCTTCTTTTTTTTTTACAGAAAAGTAGAAGAATACCAAAGAGAGCACTCAGAGGCATCTGCCGACATCTCAACATACGTCTCGAATCCCATCAATGCATATCTCCTCACAAAAAGACTCACATCCGACTGGAAGACGGTGGAAAATCTAATGGAACAGGACGTTGGCAACGGTATGTGGATTCTCTTTTCTACAACGTCAAGATGCTAATGCACTTTATGTAATTTTCATGTCATCACGTGCATAATACATTGTGTTTGGATTTCTTTTTTGTGTAGAATTTCTGAAAAACATCACAAAATATCGTAGCGTTCTTAAGTTCCCTTCAGATGAGGACCTAAATGGTGCTGCAGTGGCATTGATGCGACTTCAGGACACGTACAATTTGGATACATCGAGTGTTGCCCGGGGCCAATTGAATGGCATACAATACAGGTAGGAAGGCGTGTGAATTTTTTAACACATTTTCTTATACTCACTCGTACTCCTTGTGTTTGCGTGCAGCACGGAAATGACTTCAGATGACTGTTTCGAATTAGGACGTCAGTCATATGTCAATCATGATTACTATCATACGCTGCTATGGATGAATGAAGCAATGTCAAGACTTTTGGACGAGCCCATTAATCGAACGACAAGTTTCAGCAAAGCAGATGTGTTGGAATATTTGGCTTTCTCCACATACAAACAAGGTAAGTGCGTAGAAAATTTTACTCGGAGAGTATATTCCTCCGAATGCAGTGCTACAGAAACAAAAAAAAAAAAACTTTTCAGTTTGTCGAATATTCGTTGGAACCATGAATTTCATTACCCTCTAGTTGTTTCTATGACATTTAAAGTAGCGCGAAGTTGTATAGATACACTGGCTAATGCCGCGAGGATGACTCGACTGAATTCCTCGATGATCTGTTTCTGCTCACTAAACTCTAATCGATATTTTTCAATTGGCCGCGTTTTGGGTTTTATCCTTAAGCTGTACCTGTTGGTTGGTTGGTGGCAACGTTATTTAGATTCAGGCTTTTTTTTTCCATATTTTCCTGTAAGTGCTAGAGTGAAACCAGGTATCAGATACATACGAGGGCATACATGATTCATGGGAATGCTCTTAACCCCACATCAAAGGATGCTGTTTTTTTTTAAGGATCAATAAATGCGAATGCGAGTACCTTTTGTTCAATTTTAATGATGTCCAAAGCTGAAAAAGTTGTATGTTTGTGCTTCATTTTGTTTTTGAAGTACACAACTCTGAACTAGATTTGCTTTACGTGGTTGTTATGCTCTAATTGGAATCAATAAGTGGGAAGCGTTGGAAACAAATATTTTTTATCTGATGCACTTAAATTGATGAAAAACCCTCAACGTTTTTTTTTTTTTATTTTCTATTTAGATATTCATAGTGGAAACATGGTCACAGAGACAGGCGACTCCAGAATCAACAAGACAAAAATCAGATTTGTTCCCAGTAAAATGAATTCCAAAATTTATATCCAAATGTTAGACGAACTGATGGTTGAACGAGCAGAAGAGATTTGATGGTTGAACGAGCAGAACAGATTTCATATTTTAACAGGGAAAGTGGTTACTTGGTTTGAAGAGAAAAATATAAGCGCACTGAGGTGGCCCGCAAGAAGTCCTGATTTAAACCCCATCGAGAACGTCTGGGGAATAGTCGCGAGGCGCGTTTATGCCAATGGATGCCAATATAATACTGTCCGAGTTGTCGTTGATGAGCGCGATGACAGGGAGCGGAGTTATCCTGAAATATGGGATTTGGAATGTAGCAGCATAACTCTTCTATTGTAGGAACAACACCATCAGCAATGATTTCTTTGTATTTCGCTGCATTTACAGAACCGTCCAAAAGCAAAATACGGCCAAGTTCCAATTTGTCATGCATCCCCAAACAAAACATATGGTGACATTCGTCTAAATATCGCTCCTTAGCCCTCCTTCACACTGTCTGCTTTCCGTCAGATCCAATCAAATTGAATGGATTCGTCAGAAAATATGACCCTTTTCCAATTTTTGACGGTCCATTCTCGGTGCTGTTTGGCCCACATCAATCTTATTTTTTTTCATTACTGCAGAGAGAAGCGGCTCTTTTGCAGGTCTACGGGTTTGAAGACCCACTTCATTTAGCCGGCGTTGAACACTTCGCGGGCTGATGTTAATAGAACATCTCTCGTTCAAGTCTTTTCTCAATTCCTTGGCAGTTGCGAACCGGTTTACAGAGGCTGCGCTCCGAAATCCGAACTTACCGTGTTGTCCTTTTTTTGGGTCTTCCGCTCCCAAGTTGTCTCTCTGTACTGCCCATGGAGGTTAATTTCTTCAAAAGCCATCTCACAGTGCTTACGTGGCTTCCCACAACGTTTGCGATTCGCCTATTTGAAAAATGTTCGCCATGAAGATGTCCTTTATCTGCTTCGCACAAAACCATCGTAAAATTTCTTAACTGTTCACAAAACACTTTTTCGCGCTCTAGAGCACTAATGCGTTATCGACTTGAGTGTTTTTTTCTTTTATACACAAAAAAGAATAAGCATATCACAGAAAAACTGCAATCCTACCTACATATGTGTTAAAAATATGAGAGGAGTGCACCTGGATGTCATAGAATCATACATATATGGGTTTTGAGGTACTTTGATGCTATTTGTGTAGCTTACTCGTATCTTTAAAACAGTGTAGGAAAATTAACAGGCCTAAAAGACGGTTTAAAGCTTACACTTGTAAAGATTTTGACTTCCAAATTTTCCACTTTTCGCAAACCAAATGTATTTGTTGTACATCGTTTAAATTGTTACATCAACTCAACGGTTTTCAGCAGCAGAAGTGATTCTTCGGTTTACAAAACGCCGTACATCACATTTAACTAAAAACTTTCTGACATATAATATCCCTCATGACTTTGATAATTCTGGTGTTTCTTCTGCAAGTCAAATTACATCGTGAGATCAAGTTTAAGGTTTTGAAATCCATCTAACTGGAGTGCACTCAAAAATTCTACCCAAGTGAGTGGCAAAATTCAACTCTTTCTGAAGAGATACGAGTATGTATAAGGATAATAAAATGTTTGTCTATCGCTTTACAATGAGCGGACTCTTTTCTTGAGACAATCAGGAAGAATCCGCAAAGCAATTTCCATCTATTTCCAAGATCTCCTCTGAAATGATTTGTGAAAAACTTTTCTCTATGAATTCATTGTTTCTTGAAAATGGTTCATAAAAACTTTTTTCTCAGTTTTTCTCCACTGAGAAATCTGAACTTATTTTCTTGCACTGCAAAACAATCTGCTGCCATTGCAATTTCTCTGAACATGAAACCATACATTTCATTAATTTTTTTCATAAAAAAAAAAAGTGAGTCGGCTTATGGGAAAAGTTTACCTACAGCATCCTCTCGTATTTCTTAATTTTATTTAACAAATTTACAACCTCTTTTTATTTTTCCAGCTAACTCCAATGAATAATAACCACATTAAGCGCATCCTTGCACAATCCCTTTGCCTGACTTTTCACCCAAAACTTATATTTCATGGAAGAATTTCCAGGACGGATACAGAAAACATTAAAAAAAAAAAAAGAGATACACCCGCACAAAGTCTTTTTAATCCTCGAAACTAAAGCTCCATACTGGATGATGAATTATCCTTTCGTAGGTTTCCCGGACACAAATTAAACCCACCGGAGAGGTGGTTGGGAATTAATCATCTCGGTGGCCTCTGTCTCGGGGCGTTGTAAATATTTTGTTGCATTTAAATTACGAAATTTTCTCTATGAAAACAGAGTAAGAGAACACAATATCCAATCATCTCGATGACTATCGCCAGAGTCAGGTCAAAGGATTATCCTTGGTGGACCTATCTCTTGTAAAAGAAAAGGAGACCGATTTTATTGGTTTTTCTGCACCATAGCAGAGTGACTCTGCCAGTGCCCCGGTGTCTGTGAAGTTCAAGGATCGGCATAAATTATGTTCCATCCTTGGATGTTAATTCTTGCTGAAGGTTATTTATTCATGATTTTGACATTTAAATTGCATACGCAAAGGATGCGAATGAAGTGTACAACGGAAGAAAGGGCATCAAAGTAGTTACTGCAAGTTATAAAATTAAAATTTTAACAGCAACATTTCAGGATATATGCACGAGTATGTATGAGATGTCTGACAGCGTAGATTTTCCTTTGTTCAAATGTAGGCACTTACAGTTCATGTAAGTCGACACTCGTTTGTAGAGTTTTGGGCGTAGGGCACCCCAACGGGTTGAGGGTTAAAGTAAAGTCAAAAGTCCTGGAACTTTTCTGTGGAATTTAATTAAATATTTGTACGTTTCTTCTCATATCTTTTTGAATTCTACTTGTTATAACATTACTCTTTGTTATTTGAATTTCAGGATGCGATTCATTGAGTGGAGAAATGTTGCCAAGGAATACTTATTTAAAATTCTCAGTGAAAATGTTCAAATTTTTATCAAATTGAAACCGGTTGGATTGCTTAATGAGAAATGTTTGAGAAAGTTGTAATAAACTCATCACAACCTTTGAGCAAAGCAGTAGGAATTTTTGTAATTTTGAATCCAGATTTCAACCCAAATACTGACTAGAGGCCCTTCTTTTTTAATTTGGCTTTAATCATCCAAAAGGATATAAACTTCGACGAAAAATACATGATGTATACATACTCGTATATTGTGATTTCTTAGTCATTTCATCTGATGTTCGTATAAAATCAGCAGAGGACCCTTCAAAATGTAACCACGTTTCACCTCTTTGGTGACTCAGAATTCTAGCACATGGTTAAAAAAAAAGTGCTCTGTACAAAAACTTCCAGTCACCAAAGTGTTAACTGACAAACGCTCTGTTTCAAGCGTTTGTACAAAATCCCTACATAGTTTTAGAGCGCACATTAGCTTCACTACTCCATATTCCCTGGCATCAATAGACTTTCTCGAAAGTCGTACGTCAGTAAATATAGTTTGCATTTTCTACTCCTTTCGTATTCGCCTTCATGCATGCCAAAGGGGATATGAATATCCTTATACTATTACAGGGCACGGGCGTTTTTGAAGAAGAGAGGGAGAGAGAAAGAAAGATTTGGTGTAGTTTTGCTTTTATTATCGTTGCTTATGATTCACAGTATTTTTTTCCGTCCTCCTGATGTCACCATCACGATCAAGTTGAATTTTCAGCCATATGACCACCCTACTGCCAGTGTTATGCCTTCGCAGTAGAGTTGACATAAGCTTTTGCAATTGATCGACTTCTTTATTGATTTTATACGAAATAAATAGATGATTCTTGATATCAGGATTTGAACCGTGAACCAACGTGACAAGCGATGATGTTAGCACTCGGATAAGGACCTTATCCGAGACACACATTTTTGTTGGAACCACGTAGGCTTATAATCGAAATCTTATGCAAAAATGTTTATTTGCATTTTGCCGGGGTTTGTTTAACCGAACAGCATAAAAAGCTTTAATAAAGAACCCATGAATCCTAGACCAAACGCACGGCCAAGCGACGTGGTATGTGATCTGACAGTAGCTTGAGAATGTCATGGCATGCTTCTTTCCTTGAAACTAAGCAAAGGAGAAATGCGTTGCTTATTTGCTTACTTGTTAAGTTTGCAAGTTGGTGCAGTTAGTTGTTATTTCTGTCACAGGAGTGTTACATTTATAATCCCCATCTATGTGTGGGTAAGGGCATATGAAACACCAATTCGCGGAGACTGACATTTTTCATTTTTATTCGTGTGGATGGGGTAACAATCCAGCAATGTTTTTTGACGTTTCTTGCTTTTTACTTCAGAGACGACAGAAATGTGACTAAAAGCGATGCCCTATTTCGAACCTGAACCACACTTCAGGCAGTACGAATATCAACCTTTTCATTTCGAAGCTTCCTCGACGAAAGACAAGTGCTGACGATATTCCACCTACTGTAAGCCATTTTACAGGCTTTCATTTTTAAATCTCTATATCACTTTTAGTAAACTCTCGTCTTGCAGTTACTTGAAATGTGCCTGCGACTTTATGGTAGATAACACATCGCATTGGAATGGAATCTCGTTAAGAGATTCACGGTAATGCTTGGATCTCGTATTGTTAGTGATTTCAAAGCTTTGAGAGCTCTTTGCCTTGTATCATCACCTTCTACTTAAACTTAAACTAAATTTATAAATTTTAATTGAAAACACCTTGGGCGCTAGCTACTCTTAACCACATGAAAGGGCGAGATTGATAATCGCCACTAAGTTTCAGTTTAAAGTATTACTTTCGAATTACTTGAATCAGTCATAGTTTCAGTTTTCTTTTTATAAAAATTCTTTCAATACTTTGACGATCTATGTACGTCAAAAGGTGTTCTAATATTACAGTTACGTCTATTTAAAACAAGGATGCAAATATCCCAAATTTCATCTTAGATCACAAGTTAGCTTGTTTTTGAATGAACACATTTTCAGAGTTTGCCTCCAGTAAAACAAAAATCGGAAGAAATACATATGTATACATTTATTTTATACACCTGTAAAGGCATTTAATACATCACCAGTATTTATTTCTGAAAATTATATCTAATCCAGGAAACGTTCGCATGGCAAACGAGAACAAAAATTAACTGGGTATACAGCTTCAGTAACTTTCGATATTATCCCCAGTTATCGATAACTGAGTATAGCACATTTCGACTACCGGACAACAGCTGACGCGAAAAAAGTTTCTGTCAGACAAGAACAAACAAAGCGTAATTACAAATCTTTAATTCCAGATTCTGTTCAATATAAAATCATTGAATGATTTATTTAACAAGAGAAAAACGAGACGATCTTAGAAAGACTAATTTTCTTTGAACCCCAATCCGTGGCTAAATCAGTAGTGCCAAACACAAAATAGGAGAAGCCTAAAAAGTCAGTAGTGCCAAATACGAAATAGGATAAGCTTAACTGCACTTAATATTAAGTTACAAAGAAACACAGCTATTGTTGAAAAGAACTCTCTCAGTGCAATCCAAAAATATTTTCTTAAGTTAAAATTATAAATTAGCGCTCACAGGGGAGGAATTTTGGAGAATAATCCTCCTCGTCCCTTTCGATTTTCCAAAGTACGTGACCCAAAAACTTGAAATGATCATGGTAATACAGTATTTTCGAATTTATAATGACAAATAAGTCTGATTTTGATATTCCAATTAATTTGGGAGCATTTCTTATGTAAGGAAGTGATGAAGGAGCGAATGACAAAAAGACCAAGAAAGTCCTTTAGCGAACAAAAGATCAAGATTCATTTAAACTAGAAACCAAAAATGACTTGACCAAAATTTCGGAGAAATATGTTCTAGCAAATTTTAGTAAAATAAAAGTGGGCGTGGCTTTCATCATTTGTCAACGAAATTCACGGTTTAGAATTTTAAATTATAAATGTAGCTTGGGGCTACACAATGTGAAGACAATTTAAAGAGCAAGTTAATGCCTACATATTCTTTCGAAATTATTCACCATTTCTAGTAAAAATCTTTTCAAAGTAACTTTGAATGTTTGGTCCCAGTAGTAAAGTGGGCGTGTTTTTGGGTTTCAGAAAATTTATGTATGAAACTAGCTAACCCGGCAGGCTTTGCGGTCCTACATTCCCGACGAATAATTTGTAAATCTTCATATGTTACTAACCTTTTTCAACAAACTGCTTCCAGGGAGACTATCCCTCCAAGTCTCATTCCCACCATATGCAATTCAACCCCAAAGAAACAGAAGATAAATAAAACAACATCCCCCTCGTCTACTGCGCTGAGTACATAAAACAGCACAAACCACACTGATGCACATCTTGGGACGATAATATCCGCTGATTGAAAATTTATGATTATGATTTGACGAAGAGATCGTCATTGCTATAAGTCTACTCAGCTTCTGGACAACGTAGATAAACAATTTAAATTCTATTAAAATCGGATAAGCTGTTTTAAAGGTAGGGCCAGTGTACAGTAAAATTAAGACCTAAGGCTCATTTTGTCCACTTAGAGTTGGACTTCCGCAAAGCCCCACCTTATTCATCGCCTAGTGCCTGAAAGTAATTGCCATGTAAAATTTATGTTTCTAGGCCCAGAATTTTCGGAGATACGGTGATGAGTGAGTCAGTCAATGAGTTTTGGCTTCTATAACGGGTGGAGCCATCTGCTGGTTTCTTTTTAAATTACACATTATTTTTATACTGATAGCTATTTCGCGCTAACGCATACGAAATGAATCGATTTACGTTTGGACAACGTTCGGAAATATTGAAAACTTATTTCCGAAGTGAGTGCAGTGTTGCCGAAGCAGTTCGAATTTTGAAAATAAATTTCGATCGAAATAATGCACCAACCTTGTGAAGAAAGTTCACAGAATACCTCACTAATTGTATTTATTTCTATTGATTTGACTGAAAAAAAACACAAAAATGATAACACTGTTTTTTTTTGTAAGTAAGGCCATAACTACTCCTCGGTTAAAGGTAAATTTTACGAAAAAATTGGAGTAATATTATCGAAGATAATTCGTGATTTACCACTTTCTAACATTTCATGGTAGAAAATCTTACGAAGGGGTACTCGGATTTTAAAGGACTTTTTATATTTTAGTACTGATTAATAGTCAGTACTAAAATATAAAAAGTCCCAAGCGTGTGTACTAAAATTTATTCCTCTGGATAAAGTGAATGAACTTCTACTTGTAAAATAAACGGACTTCTACTCGTACTCGTAACTGTGTAGAAGAATAAGAACAATAACGATAAATTTTAATATCCAAAATGTTTGTTTTATGCTTTTCGAATTATTTAAGTTCTAAGAGCTTAAAGGTCAAATCATTTATTTTAAAGTTACTTACGGACCAAAGCCATTAGTAGTCATAAAATAAATTCATTTCCCCCAACGGCTTGCCTTTTTACTAAGAAAAATTCGCTTTCCCCCCAACCTATCAACCCTCTTAAGCAACAACAATCAAATTAAATGAGAGTCATGTTTCCTCAAATTACCAACATATACCAAAGCGGCCCAACGTCTCTCCAACAAAGCACTTAAAATCACAATTCTTCTTCATTCCTTTTCATTTATCCTCTAGCTTGAGTCATTTATTACATACATACTCGTACACTACTTCGCCTTCAGTACTGCAAGAGTAAGAGGCTTGATATTCAATACGTGGCGATATTTTGCATTGTAGATTGTTTATGGAGCAAGCCCCCACCCATATACGCCACACAACAACATGCATTCATTGTCCTTTTGTTTAAAATTTTCAATACGATTGGATTCCCATTTCTCACTCACACTCTGGGAAGCAGTGGAAACTTTAATAAAAGTTTTAAAAAAATGGCCGTATATGGAAAGCACTGCAACAGCGACGTTGTAGGCTACCACCTAACATCACCATCATCACCAAGGCAACCATCATTGTGCGAACGAAATACGAGCGTATAAGGTGTTATTACCACTTCCATGTTGCTTGCATATTGTCAAGCTCTTGGTTGAGTTCCATTTATGTACTCGTACCTAACTCTGTAACAGGAAGAGAAATGCAAAAAAATTGTTAACAATTTAATATGGAAAGTGTTGCAACATGACGCTCTTGTCACATGAATTAATGGTTTACCATTGACAGAGCAGCAGTATATGCTTTCGTCCTTCTGGTAATAGTTTTTCCCTTTATCCCATACCACCTATCAAGGCAGTGGAGGAGAGCAGACAAAAAGAAAACAGGAAGTATTCCATCTGAAGGGTAGATCAGGGATACGCTTTTGAATTCTAAATTGGAATCATAGGGAAAGGGAATTGAATTGAAATGTGAGTGGGAGTGGAGTGAGTTTTATGTTTTTTGTCCTTGGTCCTTGTTGCCTGAATTTTTTATCTGTGTTCTGTTGTGTTGTGCTCCGTTGTACAGACATTGAGTCGATGTAGGTAGGTATGTTGAGGAAATTTTTAATTAGCAGAGAGACAACTATTGTTTGTGTGCGATGTGGAATTTAAATATTTCGCTTCAACCAGAGAATTCGAAATAAATTAAAGTTGTACTCTTTTACTTTTTTTTTTAGTTTTCGTGAAAAAATTCAATCTCGAAAATTTTGATCAATCGTGATTTTACTACAGGGTTATTCATTTTGTGCTTTAAGATTTCTAACTTGAATAAAATGAAAAGTATTAAAGATTTGAATGAAATTTGTTTACTGTTTTAAATTTTGGACTATGCCATTATGCATGGAATGCAACATCGGTTAAATGGCCGCCAATGAACTTTTTGTAGATTTCGGTTCTTGTGAGGTAATTTTCGATTACTTGTACGCACATTTCTGGCTGTATTGCGTCCACAACTTCACGAATATTGGTTTTTAAGTGCTCCAAAGTTTGGGGATTGTCTGCATAGACATGATCTTTAGCATAAATAAATAAAAAGTCGATCAATTGCGAAAGCTTATGTCAACTTTACTGCGAAGGCATAACACTGGCAGTAGGGCGGTCATATGGCTAAAATGCAACTTGATCGTGATGATGACATCAGGAGGACGGAAAAAAATACTGTGAATCATAAGCAACGACAAAAGCAAAAACAAACAAGCTCCCCAGTTATCTGGACTTCACTGAAACTTAATACAAGCTGAGTTTCAAACCAACTACACCAATCTGTCTTTCTCTCTGTCTCTTCCCCTTTCCTCAAAAACCCCCATTGGTTGCTGTCACTAAATCTCGAAATTAAATGGACGGGGAAGTTTTCGTGCAATAAAGCCAAATTTGTCTGTGCTGTGTGACACTTCCCGTTGGAATCACATGTTACTTACATCATAGTCTTCAATCTCAGGCCAAAAAAAGTTGGTTATCATTTGACCGTCGTTTAAAAAAAAAAAAAAATACGGCCCGATCACAGCGCGCACCAAACTGTTACCCGTGATGTATGCAATGCCTCTCAACGATCAAATTTAGATTCTGAGATCGGCTGCCGATCGAGAAATGAGTATCATCGCTGAAGAAGATTTTGTTCGAAAAATCGGCGACAATTTGTTGATTTCCCAGCACCCTATCAGGGTATAATCTGCGAATTCGACAAGGTATGGCACGAAGGCCTGAGATATAAGCTAAGGGTAATCTTACCAGTTAAATTCTACAGAATATTGGAATCTTACCTTAATAACAGACTCTTTCGTGTTAAACATGGGGCAGAATATTCGGAATTCAAAGAAATCCATGCCGGTGTTCCGCAAGGAAGCATTTTCGGCCCAATCCTGTTCCTGCTCTACACAAGAGATATACCATAAGATGAAGAAACTGTCGTAGCAACGTTCGCAGACGACACGGCTATCCTCGCAACAGATGAGTCAGTCGAATCATCAACTGGAAAACTCCAATGAGCATTCAACAAAGTATGCGAGTGGACAAAGACCTGAAGAATCGTCCTTAACGAGACCAAGTCAACGCATGTCAATTTTACGTACAAAAAGATAAACAACAAACTGCTTCTGTATAAGCAAGTGCTAAAACCATCTTGGACATACGGTATACAACTTTGGGGTTGTACCAAGCCAAGCAATATGACTGTTCTGCAAACATTCCAAAACAAAATACTAAGAGCAATTGTGAATGCTCCATGGTATATAAGGGATAGTGATATTCACAGAGATCTAGGAATTGCTACCGTGAGGGATGAAGTAACAAACTTTGCTCATAAACTTAGTACTCGCCTTCATGATCATTGCAATAATGAAATAATCCGTACTCTGGACGTGACAAACCTCGAGCGCCGACTACAAAGAACAAGACCGTACGATCTGGCGCAGTAAGGGAAAACTGCATGTAATGACGGTATTAGTAGGTGCCTTCGCTGGAAAGCTACCTACCTAACGCGATTAACACTACAGAAGCGTAAACTACTTGTTAGGTAACTTAGTCGTAGTCACCACAAAACGTGCTACTACTATGAGCACGAATGGCCGGTTCTCATAGTGCCTCTCTGGGGGGTGAGGTTTAGCCCGTAGGCATATACTGGCCGGCACTTATGAATCATCAGGTCAGATATATGAATCGGGCATTACCAATGGTACGGGCCATCGGTATCTTTTGAAGATTCCTGCACCTCCAGGCGCAACCAAAAAAAAAAATCTGCGAATTCTATGATAAGCAGGCTTTAGTTGTAGTATAACCTGGATCTTATAGGGATGAAGATGCAAATCCAAGTGCAAAATATGCCAACTGTAGGAAATGCCCAATTCCTGAGTGCGGGCTAAAATTGACAATTCACTGAGACACTCACAGCGGCTATGTTTTCAGTTGATCGAGGTATACGTTGATGCACAGGGCTTACGACATCACAAACACTACTGCTTTGTTTGAATTTGGTGATTGTGTTTCAAATTTTTTTAAAACGGCAAGCCAACTATGGATGACCTGTCACTATGGATGACAGATGCCATATGGCAGGTATGTGAAATTCCAACCTCGAAATGAATAAGCCTTTACTCGCAATTCTGTCTGCCTGTTTGTCTACCCATTCGCCAGTCTGTACCGCTCTGGCTGGATGGATTTACTTCAAACTTCATATCTAGGGTCTGTGGAGTCACAGTTCGGGCAGTATCCGAATATTCATTCTAAGTTCAAAACTAACGGTATTAAGGCCAGTTTTGAAAATGTGTAATTTTCTCGAAAACAACTGTAGGTATAATGATTGCGTTCAGCTTAGTCTAAGTCTAAGCATTTTAACGTATTTTTCGAAAATTCAAATTTGATTGTCTCTTTCCAATAGTCCTCTTAATTAATTTAGGTTTTAACACTTTTGTGGGAGAGACATAAGCGAGCTAATATGTTCATTTCTGAAAGCTGTCTTCAGTATTAAATAATTCAAAAAATTTAGAATCCTTTGACAAGGGCTTAACTCAAAAACTACTGAGTAGATTTTGATGAGATTTGTTTCGTAAGTTATATATCTTCTTTCAATGGTCCGAACTAGTGTAACGACATGTTACAAAATCGACACTATTTGCAAAATTCAGCACGTGGAAGAACATTATCTTCATATAAACTTCTAAATTGTTTTGAGTAAGTTTGAAAAGAACCACAAAGATAAAGTTCGAAGTCAAGCGCTTTAGGAGCAGTTATGAGAATAAGATTATGGTTTGTCCATTGAAAATTTGATTTTAAAATCTTAAACACCTTTTGTTCTACATTTAAGCTGACAACATCTCTAGGTGGTCTGGTGTATTAACAAAAGATTTTGTTTAAAAAGAGAAAGGTCGCATATACTTGCCACCGGGGCTGTCGTTGTGGGACAATCTGACTCTTTTTTTAAGACATTGTCCAAAGTTGTCGCTTTTAAGATTAGATTAAGGAACGTCGATTGACTGGCTAAGGTTTTTTGAACACCTTTATTATTGATACATAGTTTGTAACATAGAGAAATAATAACGGATGACCCCCAAAATATATATATTTGTAATCAGCACTAAAAGTTATGTCGATCTAGCTATGTCCTTCCGTCCGTCCGTATGTCACCATTTTTTGGACCTTAAATTTTGAACTAGGAAGTTGAAATTTTGTATATAACCTTCTTAGCACGTGTGTCAACATTTTTAAAATCTGTCCGCAGACACGCCCACTTCAATCAAAAAATTCACTTTTAGAAATATTTTTAATAAAAACTGAAAATATCACTTTAACGATATATATAGCTCACATTCCTTACTATTTGTCCATACATTGTACAATGCCACGCCTACTTTCAGGGGGCGTTTTTCTTTATTCTACTGTCTTAGATACAAATTAAGTGGTAATATCTTAGAAATCGAGAGAATATCCTCTGAGTAGAAATATTTCACTGCATTTAATCCAAATGGCTCACAACGCCACGTCCACAGGGTGTAGAGGCTGTTCGTCCTCAAACAGCCTCCTCACCCCGTATATTTGTGATCAGTATTAAAGGTTATGCCGATCTAGCCATGTCTGTCTGTCTGTCCGTATGTCACCACTTTATGAGCTTTAAATTTAGAGCTAGGGACACGAAATTTTATATGAAGGCTATTAAGAATTCGAATCGATACAAGTGTAAAAATGTTTGAAATCCGCTGACAGACACGCCCACTTTGTATTTTATAAAATAAAACTACATATATTGCTTTCTCAAAGCTATTTATGATCTTATTGAATACTTTTCTGTATGTTTTCTTAAATCTGTGGCATTCTTCCCTTTTTGAAATAATTTATTAAACTAAAGTATTCACATTGGAACATTGTTTACAACGGATTTTTCAAAATAATTTGTCTTTCTTTTTAATTCTATTTACGTGTGCAAATCCTGTTAGGTACGTAGCTTGTTAATTTAGAAAAAAAAACATCGGCTTAGTGACTAATGCTGACGTTCTTCAAGTTTTTGATTTGCAAATAGTGAAAAAAGTATCAAGATTGCAATATTTGAAAAATAAAAATTTAGAAAAAGAAGTATCACTTTTGGTGCAAATGTATCAATGTGGCAACATTGTTGTTCACATTATGATACAATTTTTTTTCGTAATTGGGAACTCTGATCATATTCCGTACCGGCTTTTTGAGAGTTTTCTGTGGTCACTGTCACACAAGTTATTCAATACTTTTGTTGGTGATTCCTCAGATGCTCCTAATGTTCTCTAGAGTCTTCTTTTTAAGAATTCCAGTTTTGAGAATCTTTTTCGCTTTCGGGTTTGTGGAAAAGGCTCTTGTAGTTCCTCTGGATTTCTCTCTTTCCAGAAGTGACATTAGCTAGGTCACGAAGCAGCTCACATTCACTTTTTGATATGTGTTCATGGTTTTGTCTCATAAGTGACGGAGAAAAAAAGGATCCGTTCGCAAATGTGTTTTATAATCGGCTCTCAACCAGGTTAGTTATTGACATGCCATATCCCATTCGTATAACACATTAATTGTGTAAGAAAGGACGAATACCTATTTGCTTCGGCATAAATATGGGTAAGAATATCCCGAGAGTCTCTGACCTAACTCACTCTGGCTGGATAGTTGCCTAAGAGGACTAAAAGAGAATAACAACGAAAAAGTAAACTTACTTCGGTAATACCTACCATAATTTTATTATCTTACATATTTGCAGCATCACGAATTACGTAATATGTCTATGACCAAAACTATGTCGGAATAGATCCCTACTCAAAGTCCCTTTGCTTAAATGGGTAAGGTACCGGCATAAAAAAAAAACCCTATGTAAATAAAAACCGGTAGTGTTCCACATCATTATGCTTTACGATGGAGAGTAATAAAAGTTTTATGTCCACATTACCATTACTATATCTTCGGCGCGAGGTGTATAAGTTAAACTTATCGCATGTTATTATTACATAAGACTTGTGTAACTGAGAATTTAATTTCAAAGTCAAAATGAAATTAGATTTAATGCGAAATTAGCTAAATAGTGGTTGAATTTGCTTCTACACTTGAATGGCATCCAAACATAATTTACTCTTTTATCCTTAGGCAACCTCGAGAGTGCTCTAACTATGACCAATGAACTTCTGGAAATCATCCCTGATCACGAGAGGGCCAGCGGAAATAAAGTGTTTTATGAAAAGGAGCTACTTGCAATTCAAAATGAGAAGAAAGTAAAAGGCGATGATGGTTCTGAGGACGTTGCCATTTCTAACCTTGTAAGAATCTCCAAATATAAAACAAAGGAACTGTAGTGTATTTTTTTTGTTATCCTCCTTTCTGACTTCTCAGCCAATTGCCATGAAAGCAGAACCGGAAATATTCGATTATTCGGAGCGTAAAGTCTATGAAATGTTATGCCGTGGCGACCTCCTGCCCACACCAGCCCAGTTGAGATCACTTCGCTGCCGTTACGTTAACAATGGCGTACCATTCCTTCGTATAGGTCCACTTAAATTGGAAGAAGTGAACGCAGATCCTATGATTGTAATATACCACGATGTCCTGTACGATCCCGAAATTGAATTGGTAAAGAAAATGGCAAAACCTCGATTCCGACGAGCCACAGTTCAGAACTCAAAAACTGGTGAGCTTGAAACAGCTCACTATAGAATAAGCAAGTCTTCATGGCTCAAGACTGAAGAACATCCTGTGATTGAGAACATAGTTCAGCGAACTGCCGATATGACTGGCCTTGATATGGATGCCGCAGAGGAGCTGCAAGTAGTGAACTACGGCATCGGGGGGCATTATGAGCCTCATTTTGATTTCGCCCGGAAGGAGGAGACCCGGGCATTTCAGAGTCTTGGCACTGGAAATCGTATTGCCACAGTCCTATTCTATGTAAGTTTACGTCCCATAAAACTAAAAAAGTTTAACTATTTTTGTATTTTCTCGTTTCCCCCCCTTAGATGAGTGACGTTGAACAAGGTGGAGCCACAGTTTTCACTGCCATACGTAGAGCACTCCATCCGAAGAAGGGTAGTGCAGCATTTTGGTGGAATTTGCACAAGTCCGGAGAGGGTGACTATAGAACGAGACATGCTGCATGTCCCGTACTAACCGGATCCAAATGGGGTGAGTTTATAGCGAGTCGAGTGTGCAGTCTCCAGGGACAACCACGTTTACGTGGGTTTAAAATTGTATTCACAAATTCTTTTCGCAGTTTCGAATAAATGGATTCATGAGCGCGGGCAGGAATTTATACGGCCGTGCGGTTTGGAACCTGACCATGGCGAGTTCGCCATTTAGTGCAATGCCGGTGGGGATAGAAAGAAATTAAATCACGTATTTTAAATTTTTGAATAGACTTACTGCAGGTGTGCTCTGTACATACTCAAACAAATATACGACACTCGGTCCAAAAAGTAATGACACACTTGTAAATTGTGAAAATGTTTGCTTTTTTTTTTAAATCATTCCTATCGTGTTTGATCTCTCATAAAATATAATACTCCTGCCCTATTTCTATACCAAGTAAGAGGGCTCCCGAATTTTACTCAATTTTTTTTTTTGTAAGCAGATTTTATTACGTAGAGAAAAGTGATCGATACTATGCTAATATATACTTTTACTTTACTTAATTTAAATCATTAATTTTATAATAAGTTCATATAAAAACGTGCAGAAATCTCGAGAGATTTTATAAAAGTGTGTCAATATTTCTTTGACTGAGTGTACACAACGAAATGATAATAAGTTTCCATTATTCCATTGAAATAATATACCTACTGTGAATCTCAGTGAAAGTGCAGAATGGCTGCGGGGTAAAAATGGAACGTAATCTCATTAAATCTTAAATTGTTTTAAATTTATCATTGTACAGATACTATACATCTTTAACATAATTTATAAGCAATGGAATGTTTTTTTTTTTTATATATACCTGCATATAAATGAAAAATAAAGTGTTAAATAATGTAAAATAAATATGTTGTTTATTTTTGGCTTCAAATATAGATATCACTGCTAGGGATGTGGGATACTGAAAAAAATATCGATACTTGAGTTACACGAATATCGAATAGAAAGTATCGATACCAGCATCTTATCGAGTAGTAATAGAAAAAAAAAAATTTAAGTACTCGCCGAGAAATGTCAGTTTACACAGTCTCTTACACAGACGTCTATTTCAGTCCGTACATAGAATGGCTCCTACTTTGGAAAAAGGTAAGCATGTCGTCTCAAACTTAAAGCGGAATTAATTTCTTGTTCGGCTTTTTTGAAGAACCATTGTCTGTTTCTAATTTCTACGTTCCGTGCACAATGTCGGCGTCGACTTCTTGAATCATGGATCTAATAATGAGACAAATGCTATGGGCGAGCAGTGTTTGTTATTCCCAAAAAAGTTGGTCATCTCATTCATTTGAATAGCTTTATATGTTCCTATTTGTGTTTGCTTGTGTCCCGAATTGTGCAGGTTCGACCCCAAGCGGGGAACAGCAACCAACAGCCAGCCGATTGAAAGGAGGTCTGTCCCTGGTAGAATAATGGACCGAAAATCGAGTCTGAATGCTCCGGGATTCAGAAAAGAAGCCTTTTTTGAATTTAGTTTTTGTGGGAAATTTGCAATATTGGTTCCAATTAAGGAAAACGCTTCACATTCGTGTTGCGACACTGGTGTACTGATGCTGATATTAGTACAGTATCGAATTTAGTGGTATCGAAAGCAAAGAATCGATACTGGTATCGTATCGGTAGTATCGAACATTCCTAATCACTGCTCATCATTTGTGTGCCTATAAATAAATGTGGGTGTACCTAATTTAATTTAAAACGCATATTGGACCAAGTCATCAAAAATTGGACCGATCGCTTGAAACACTGCCAGCGAAGCCGAGGCGGCCATTTAAATGATATGCTATTCTATACATAATGGCATGAATGTGGCTTCAAAATAAAGCCAGAATCAATTTGATACTCGTATCTCACACTGTTGTTGTTTTATTTAAATTTCTTTTCCTATCGTTCTTATCTGGTCACCCTATATCATATTTCCGCGGTACGAAATAAGTCGATTTATGCTCGAACAACGTTGGGAAATATTGAAAACTTATTTTCAAAGTAAGTGCTGCGTTGCCGAAATAGTGCGCATTTTGAAAATAAATTTCACACGAACCGTGCCTGATGTACGCAAGTTTGTGGCAAATAAATCACCAAGTTCGAAACTTCAAGTATTTATTTTAAAAAACGTGATCTCAATTATTCGTTTGTTGTTAGGAGCTGGCTAGTTGCTTCGCAGGAAGGTACGAGAACAAACAAAAGTGAATCAAAGTCATGACGAGTTACATAGCTGTCAGCAGATTTGTGCAAGATGGTTGCGAAGTGCGAGCGGGACAAACTTGTATGTGTAGCTGTATAGAATGGAGTAGTAGAACTCTGTACAGTTCTGACAGAAGTTGGTGATATTCCATACCTTTTGCGCACTAAGTTTAATAATCAGCCATTTTGGTAATGTTGCTTGGCCTCCACAATTTCTTTTGTGGGGTGCCGTTGAAGGTCGATGTTATGCTGATGATTAATTCAGATAACCCTGTAATCCTTCCAGAAGGATTTAAGGAGAACTAACGGAAATATTTTTACTAGTGTTACTAGTGTACCTAATTTCCAACGATAACACATTATTATCGCATACCGTAGAGCACCAAACTTTGATATCCTTCTAGAAGGACTGTAGGACAACACAATTAATTTTTTTTCTTTAGAAAAAAATTATCGCTTTTTGAGTTGGTTGATATTCTCGAGGCTCATGATGAGGATGTGACAGTCTTACCTCCAACTAATGGAAATGAGGATTTGTCGGACGAAGACTCAGGGGCTGAAGATAATCCGATCATAGATAATGTGCCAACACTTGGAAGTGTTGTCGTCAACATCACCAATCAGGAGAACGAAGAAATACTAGAAGCAGATACGTCTTTAAATACATACCCTTGCTGCAGTCAATATATCAAACGTTCCCGTTTCGAACACAAGGTATCTCCTGCACCACCAGAAGGTAAAAAACGAAGAAAGTTGGGAACAAAAAAGGCCGCCGCAAGGTCTTTCAATTGGACACAAAATGAGCTACTTCAAACCATGGGAGAGTTTCCTGCTATCTTGTCCTGCAATTTAGAGCCAGGAAAATCACCACTCTAATACTTCCGTATGTTGTTTGATGACGAGGTCCTAAATTTGTTCTGAACTGTTCTGAAAACGAAATGCTGATTTTCATCGCTATTCTTTTACTGAGTGGATATGCAGCAGTTCCAAGGAAAAACATGTACTGGCAAAAAGGGCCTGATGCACACAATGAACTAATATCTAACGCAATTTCAAGAGATCGCTTCCAGCTTATCATGTCAAATATTCATGCATGTGATAACGATAACTTGAACAAATCGGATCGCTTTGCAAAAATACGGCCATTATTAGAATTTCATTCAGTGGATGAATCTATGGTTCCATACTTCGGGGGACATGGATGCAAGCAATTCATCGAATGTAATAAAAGATTTATACACCCTGTTAGCAGCATGTTCCAAATGTAAAAGGATATTTGTATTATTTTCAGGAAAGCCCATTCGGTTTGGGTTCAAATTCTGGTGCGGTGGGACAAGAACTTGATATATAAATTTGCTCGAGCCCTATCAGGGAGCAAACACATTTTGCGGAAAGTATGATGAGAAAGGATTGGGCTACTCAGTTGTTATGTCATATGCAGTTCTTCTCACAAAGAACATAGATAACAAAATTGTCTTTGACAACTTCTTTACATCGTTTGATTTATTGTTTGATCTAAAGGAGAAAGGCAAGAAAGCGTCTGGAACTATACTCAGTAATAGGATTTCCAAAAACTAAAAATTATAAAATCTCTCAAAAGAGGATACTGGGAATACGCAACAATCGCTTTTCAAGGGAAGCCAAAAAAGAGTTATAATGGAACAGCCCAAAGCTTGTCACACATATAATTTAAAAATGGGCGGAGTAGATCTAGCCGATCAAAATATATCACTCTATAGGGTAAATATAAGAGGGAACAAGTGGTACTTTCCATTAATTCCTAATCTCATCGATGTTTGTGAAAATAATGCTTGGCAATTGTACCAAAGACAAGAAAAGCAAATAGACCATCTAACTTTTCAATGGCAAATAGTCCTTAGTATTTTGAAGTCCAATCAATGAGTTGTATCGCGTAGTGGAAGGACTAGCAATATGCGCGAAGTAGAAATGAGATTTGACGGTGTTGACCATCTTATTTCAAGCTTACCTGTACAAGAACACACGGGAAAAAAGCAACAACTTATTTGTAAACTGTGCAATAAAAAGCCAACAACAACTTGTGTAAAATGTAAAGTAACATTACACGTCGACTGTTTTATACCTTACCACACAAAAAACTAATAAGATTGTTATTTTTTTATATTACATTATCCTACAATCCTTCTGGAAGGATGGTCTTTTCCAAAATCACCAGATACGGAATAAAATTTTTAATTACACGAATCTGTTATTTTGACTTATTTTACATACCACACAAACTAGAAAACTTAAAAAAAAAATTCAGGGTTATCTAGGTTAAGCTATTCGTGAAATACTCAAAGAGCCCCGAACAATCGGAAATATACTGCGAAATTGAGTTGACAGGATGGGCTACTGACAAATTGCAGCAACTCCAGCAGCAGGGAGGATCGAGCTTGAGTCCCTATATCGCATGAAGATGAGAGAAGTACAGCGTAGCGTGAGACGTGACAAGCGCAATTACATCAATGCGCTGGCTACGGAAGCAGACGAAGCAGCAGCGAGGTGCGACAGCAGAACCGTTTATAGAATCACTAAAGAGCTTATAGGTGGCCGAAGCTCTACTCAACACCCAGTGAAAGGCTTAGACGGTTCGTTGCTAATATCGGATGAGGATCAACTGAAGAGATGGAAGGAGCATTTTGCTTCGGTTCTAAACCGAGTATTCGCCAGCAATATGCACCCAAGTCAGACTGAAGTGTCCGTAGAAAGAAGTTCCCGAATTCGCACCACAACCCCCAGTAAAGAGGAGTTTATTACCGCAATCAAAGCACTGAGAACTAATAAGGCGGTTAGGACTTGACGGCGGTAGGACTTGACGGCATAACCGCGTCAAGCTTCCTAAAAAAGGCAACCTAATGCAGTGCGAAAACTGGAGAGGTATCTGTGTGCGGCCTGCTGTGGCCAAGATAATAGCTAGAATCATCCTGGAGCGAATCAAAGAACACCTTGAAGACACACTCGATGCTGAACAAGCAGGTTTCCGCTCTGGATCCTCCTGTGTCGACCACATCAACACCCTGCGGATCATCATCGAGCAATGTGTTGAATATCGATCACCACTTCACCTGTTGTTCATCGATTTTGAAAAGGCGTTTGATAGTGTCAATCGGGAATTTATTTGGCGTGCCTTGCGCAGGAGAGGCATTCCGGATAAATTAATAGCAATTATCAAAGCTACATATGATGGGTCCACATGTCACGTTTTGCACAGAGGAAGGCTGTCTGAGGAATTCGAAGTCCAAAGTGGGGTTCGGCAAGGATGCATACTTTCACCAATATTGTTTTTATTGGTGATTAGCGATGTGCTGAATGCGGCCTTATCAACAGGAAATGGAGGAATTCGATGGACTCTTACATCTGAACTCAAACACCTCGACTACGCCGACGATGTATGCCTACTGTCTCACAGAATAATTGACCTTCACCAAATGACAGCAAATGTGGAGAGGGAAGCAGACGTCGTTGGGCTGAAAATTAACTCGGCAAAAACAAAAATGATCAGCCTAGGACCAAACTCATCAACTCATATATGCATTGCTGGACAAACGGTTGAGAGAGTAGAGAGTTTCCAATACCTTGGGAGTATTGTCTCAACCGATGGCGGAACAGAACTGGATATAGCCAGCCGAATAGGAAAAGCAAAATCTGCGTTTGGGATGCTATCCATAGTTTGGCGAAGTAATGCAATTAGCTTAAACACCAAGCTACAACTGTTCCGTTCCAACGTTGAATCCGTGTTGCTATATGGATGTGGTACCTGGAGAGTGACCGTCAATATCACGAGGAAGCTGCAAACGTTTGTCAATAGGTGTCTACGTTACATCTTAAGGATATTCTGGCCAAACCGTATCTCTAACGAACAGCTTTATCAGAGAACGGGCCATGAACCTATAGGCACAACCATACGACGACGAAAGTGGCAGTGGATCGGTCACACTCTCCGAAAGAGTGACAGGTCCATAGCTAACCAAGCGATGCAATGGAACCCGCTTACCCAGGATGGCAGGATACGCGGCGGTCCTAGGAGTACGTGGCGCAGAACAGTTGAGAAGGAAGCACGGCAACTGGGAAAGAGTTAGTGAGAGCTGAGGCACATTTCCAGAAATCGCACACGATGGCGCGTAGGCGTTGTAGAGGCCCTAGGACCCACAAGGGGATACAGGACATAAGTATGGGCTACTGACAAGCCAGCCACGGCAGCCATTTATTTTCCATAAATAATCGGAAAGTACACTTTCGTCAATAAAGCAACAAATTTTGATGAATTTTAAATGGATTTGTTTTTATAGTAATTTAAACCAACAGATGGCCCACCCTTTATTTGTAATAATGTCTGCAAGGTTTGAATTTTCTACATACGAGTAGATCATCTACGGTTGGAAGGTTCTTCTATAAAATGTCGAAAGGGTTCCAGTATTTTAGATTTTTGAGCTTATTTTTAAATTTTTATTTATTTCTTATAGTAAAACCCCTGCAATAATTCTCGCGCTATCACTGGCTTATGTGACTGCTGAAATAATTGAATGTTCCTATAACTCAAAACCTTTATTATTATTTCTGTATTATATGTAGGTATAATGTGGTTCTTTCAGTTCAACTGTGTGTACAAAACTATTCTTTTGCAATAGAAAGTATGCCCTTGAGTCTGCAACTGTTGAATTTGCTACTGGTATTTCAAGTGCCTTTTCCAGAACCAAAGTGGCTTCCAAAACGTCTCCTAAAAATTTGAATATATTTACGAGTGTGTTTTGCTATTCTTTGTATTCGTTTACCTAGCATATAGTGTGAGTATGCTATGTATTCCAATATTTCAACTCTCATCGCATCATTGTATTCATCGGTATCTTTAATTTTTTCTAAAGCCTGCTGCAGCCACAAAAGAGCTCCACTAAAGTCCTGATTATCGTATAAACGAACTCCGCTATCATAACATTCAACCCACGTCATTTTCGAACTAGAATTTAAACAGAGTTTTAAATAATACGAGTATACACAGTAAATTAAAAATTCAATACCCATCACTACCGGGCCCATCGATATCATTTTCAATACTGGTAAGGCCATGGATGGCATCAAGTAGGTCTGATTCGGCTGGTAGTTCCGCGTACTTCATGTACGTGTTCCAGGCTTTGGCAAAACCAAAAAAAAAAGGATTACAATTTCATAGACAATAAAAGTCAGCAACGACATCTATCTTACGTTCTGATGCAATTCCTTTTTCAACGAAGTCATGTATCTCTTTCCAGTCGATAACCATCCGTTTTATCAACTTATAAGCATTAATGGGATTACTCAAGTAATCTAATACATCTTCAAAAGCTTTATTATGGTCTTTCCCTATAAACTCTATTGTCCTAAAAACACACTGGATTTGTATTATGAGATAAAATTTTGACAAATTTTAGAGTACCTTCGCAGTTTTTCCAGTTCATTTATTCTTCTTCGTTGAAATTCTCGTATCCCAAAAATTGGATCTTCGCTAGCTACGAGTTTAGTTAAAGATGCAATTGAATCCTGGGACTCGCATTTTGAGACCAGAATGAAATGCAATAGAAATAAGAACAGTGAATTGAAAACCAAGCGGAAAATAAGCACCATACTTGAGAGGTTTCTAGAATTCTACTAAGTTGATATTTTGCCACATTGCATCCGAAATACCAATTGTTATTCGCTTAGTCAGCGAAGTGAGCCACTTTTGAAAAGTTTCAAAAAAGTGCTGCTTTGGAAATTCGAAAATACGAGTATTATAAATGATAATATAAAAAAGTACTCGTAGCTATCTTCACAGATGGATCCATAATGGTTGGCAGAGGGGCAAATAACTTATCGGAGCAACTACTCGTAAATCTAATATCGTAGTTTGGGGGCAAGAACCTCAGTTTATCCGGTCGATGTAGTGGCTCTGCTACACTTGTGTTAACCCTTAAGAGAGGGGCAGATGATGAGGAAAAATATACTAATGCCAGTGGTCAATCAGTCCCGTTTCACAAGTATCTAAGATTTGATATACGCCGGCGGATATCCGGCTCGAGATGTGTCGAACGCAATGAGAGCGTTTACACAATTCCTTCGAAGGATATATAATGCGTCTACGCCGAATATCCGATGTCGTATATATACAAAACTGGGCTCAAGTAGTGATTAGGCGTATGATGTGGACGAAACTCTTAATACATCACTGACGATGGAATTTGTCCAGAAACTCAGTTTTCTCAGTCTGTGGTGACATTTTGTGAAGGGACACGTACTGATCAAAGAAAATTAAAAGGGGTCAGCCTCGGCAAAGTAGCGATCAGCCCCGGAATTTCAGGGTCCTAAAATATTTGTTGATTTGCCTTGAGGAACAGTAAGGGACTTGTTTGAGAAATGGACCACTTATGAACACCGACAACTGTGGTCAGACATTGAGATGTTCAGACAAGACGAAATGGCTATTAAAATGGCAAACAGAAAAAGTACAAAAGTCTAGTTATGAAAGCCAGGCAGTTCTTGTAGCATAATTTATTCTGGGGATCTGAAGAATGTCATTGCGATTTGCAAATTGGTCTCTTTGCTAATCCGAAAGCAAATTTTGAACTCAAAATACTAATCTAATACCCACTATAGGTCAATTTTAATTCTCTCTAGCGTTGTAATTGACTATAATTCTCTTGCGTGGAGGAGGGCCTATGGCCTTTATAAATGTTTAAGATTTTTTGATATTGCAGCTAACATAGGCGTTATTAGTTGAGCTGATGGATAGGGGCAATGAAAACGTTACCTTTTTTAATACGTTCTCTCAGGGTAGGCGAACTTAAAAAGCCATGGGATGCCTATAGTACCGGTCTGCGAAGCTCAGAATCACGGCTACTTCACGGAAACTTTAACAAGATGTGGTGGTATCACACCAGGCGACAAGGGGGTGGGTCACTGTCTACCACCTGTTACCTCATGTAGCAGATTGTGGAGTCTGTAAAAGGCTTCCTCACCCCATTCTTTGTTGTGTCAGCTGTGATTCTAGATGTGATACTCTTTTCATCTTAGGTAAGGTAGTCATTTTTGGGCAACACTTTCTGGTAGTTTATTCGTGTTCCTTGGAGACCTGATAAATATCCGATCTGTTTTTGTATTAGATATGAAATCGCTGCCGGGTCCCTTGATTTTCAATTTGACATTCCCTCAAGCATCCTGCTTCTTCCCGAAATTACATGTTCTGCTCTACGACTTCATCTGGCATCTTCTACGATGAAACACTCCTATGCTATCGATGTCATTTCCACACACCTACTAAAAACGCGACACCTGCATCTGTAAAGCATCTCAGCGTGGTTAGTTGTATGGTTTGGAGGGCTACTTGGTGGGTATGAGGTAATTTACTATACTACTCCTGGAGGTAAATATGTACCGCTTTAAAAAAATTTGAATGATACAGTCGCTAATATCATTAAAATGGTAATATTAACAGTCTCAATCTTCGTCTCATAGAATGTAGTGCCTGCGTTCGGTTATGACGTTTATGAATTTGTAGATTTGTGGTCATTTCCGGATCCAATTCTGGTAAAAGCAGTGGATGCTGGGGAGATTCTCTGGTCACCAGCAATGCTGAGACGTGAGACTTCTTGAGTATTTTTAGCTTAGAATTCTCTTCCAAAGCGGTCTACCAACTACCTAGAATATCGTGGGCATAAGAATCGACCTAAAGGCAGAAGTATTAGTCATTACATTATTTTTGGTCTTTTTGCATCATTACTTGTTCAGATTGATGGGAGGGATTTCGTTTCTTCATGTAACCAGGACTAGCACTGTCATTCCTTATTTTCACTTCTTTAATCACTACGGAAATATAGAAGGTAATCTGTAATTTGTGCCTCACCAGAGCTTAAGTCTATCTCCAGAATGAACTTATTATTATTATTTGTGTAGGGTTAACTTGCACTGCGACCTAATGATCTATTGTGCCCCTGCTAATACCTAGGAGAGATTTATTTCCTCATTAGAGTTTCCCTCAGAATATAATTCCTTCAGAATTGTTATTAAGGGTCAAACACTCTTTCTTTGCCTTGGCAAGGATAGCTCACTCTAGAGCACCCTCTCTAATCCAGTTTCCCTTAGGAATCTGAGAATAGGAAGTGTATCTATGGTTGGTATATCCTCATCTGATAGTTGGTACTTGCCCAAGCATTTCAATCCTTTGTGAATCAGTGCCGCACAAGACTCAAGACTCATTACAGAATCTGCAAATTTCCTTAAATGCTCCCCGAGTTTACAGTGGCCCTTTAGAAAGCATGTTAGGATACGTAGGTTGCTCTTGTTAAGGCAGATGCACGTTTCGAATCTCTTTCAGTTGTAGTGTCCCAGAAGTTTCTTAGCTTGCCTCTGACCTGGAGTATTGACCCAGGTTCCTGCCCTGTTTTCTTTCTCCATCTTCCTGAATTCTTCGCGTATGGTGTGATTTCCTATTCCACAGAATGGTTCAGGTCCAATAAAGGATTCAGCTGCTCTTTGTCTGTTTCTTCGTTGCCCTCTATTCCAGCGTAGCCAGGGATCCAATAGAGGGTTACCCTATTGCTGCTACCCAATTCATTAAGTTTGTATAGGCATTCCCACACACGTTTCGATCTAATGACATGGGAGTCAATGAATGCATTTAGTTGAACGATTTTTCTCAAAAGATCTTACATTTCTGTAATAGATTCAATACGAGTATTCCTAAGATTTTTTCTTCACAGCACTTTAGTACACAATGCCGGTAGGGTATGAGTGTATACAAATTGTATTCTACTAATATTTTTTTTCTTATCTGCATAAGAATACAAATGTGCTCAGTAAAATAACCTACGTCTATGACTATCATTCAAAGCATCACAAATCAGCTGAATTTTGAATGCCAATAAACAAAGAAATTCTGTGAAATTTCAAATTACCTTGTCACCTGTTTAAATAGAGCGACCCCCAAAACCTCATGTTAGAAGTTACATAATTTAAGCGTGTCTCAATTTCATAGGAAATACGTTCCATTCTGTGATTGACACAATGTTGTTAGCACAGTATGATTGGAAGGGGTCAGTCAATATCGATCTCCAATAGAGGACAGAATGTGTATTCTAAAGTATCTCATTGTTTTCGTTGTGATAGCCATTTATTATGGTATAGCCACGTGTGACTATTACACTTCGGTGTCCGGGATGGAAGTACTTTTAGAAGCTGAGGGATATTTGCTGGGTTTTCTGGCGGATTTTATAACAAAATGGAACTACACCATGGATAAGGACCTTCTGGAGTAAGGGATAGATGTTTTGAAGGATATTTAAGGATTTATTTCCATATTAGGACACTAGGTCAGATAAGAGAGGAGTACTTAGCGGCAACAAATGATTCATTTGCCTATCTCAGCAATCCAATTAGTGCCTTTAAATTGATTAAACGATTCGTAGTCGACTGGGATAGAATTGAGGAGCATATAAGAGATGATGTGGGTAAGACACCTCAAAGTTTGATTTCAAAAGTAAGTATTCCAGTCTTATAACGCAGATTTGTCAATCTACCTCTCTGGAGTTATGAATGATGGCTTTCAGCCATCTACAGATTCCGATCTCAAAGGTGCCGCACTTGGCTTAGTTCGATTACAAGAATCGTACGGCTTGAATGTAGCCGAAATGGCTGATGGCAAAATCCTTGGCACTAAATATGGGTGGGTGGGACTATCTTAATCGACCTTCCAAAGTATATGTGCTTTTTAAATAGGTCTGCAATGTCAGTGAGTGATTGCATGGAGTTGGGTCTGAGTCTTTATAAGACTGGTGAGTACAAACGATCCTTGCCATGGTTACTAGAAGCCAAAGCAAAATTAAAGAAAGAATCGATTCGGCCCAAAAAAATAATGACAAAGCTACTGCGGTATCTTTCTGCGGTTTATCTCCACGTAGGTGAGTTTTTAAATACCTCAATGAACTATAAGATGAATATCACCCTTAAGGTAATCCCAAAATGGCCCTCATTCATACCAATGAAATCCTTAAGATTGATCCATTGGATGAGGATGCGCTAGAGAAACAAAAGATCTACGAAGCCAAAGTCTTTGGGGAGAAAAACACCAGTGAGGTTTTTAGACAACCTTTAGTGAAGCCAAAGGTAAACATAATATGTAACTCTTTCATTCCTCTGTTCACACTACATACCCTTAGGAACCCTCTCTGGAAGAGCTCTCTGTCATGACTTGTAGTGGTGAAAGGCATCAATTTCCAAGGGAACAGCGTCCCCTTCGTTGCATTTACACGACAAATGGAATACCCTATCGTCTAATTGGCCCTTTTAAAGTAGAACAACTGAATTTGAACCCTCTCATTGTATACTATTACCAAGCGATCACTGATAGAGAAATAAGACATGTAATCAAAGAAGCTAAGCCAAAAATTAAGCGATCAGTGATAGCTGGTGACATCATACCAAGTGTCGTCTCAGAGAAACGAACCAGTAAAACCGGATGGTTGTACTATAAGCATCTTGAAGTTGTTGGTACCTTCTTTGTTCGACTGGAGGATATCACAGGACTCAGCTTAAGTACAGCAGGTTGTCAACTATGGTATTGGTGGGCATTATGGACTTCATTGGGATTTTGCAATAGTAGGCATCTCTTTTATATTAAATTTGACAACTTAACCATGGTTTCACTTTTAAGGATCCTCTTGAAGTATATGGATGGAGAGGCAATCGCATCGCAACAGCATTGTTTTATGTAAGCAAGTTCCATGAATACCGTTCGAAATCGAAGAGTTAATATTACGTACTTAAATTTTCAGCTCAATGACGTTGAACTGGGAGGTGCAACTGCGTTTCCATTCCTCAAACTGGCTGTATCACCTGTAAAGGGAGGCATGGTTTTGTGGTATAACTTACATGACTCATTGGAGCCAGATTTTAGGACAAAACATACAGGGTGTCCCGTTCTGAAGGGATCCAAATGGAGTTAGTTAAAGATGTTATAGAGTGAATCCTTAAACATATTTGGTTTATTTGCAGTTCTTAATGAATGGTTCCATGAGAGGGGACAGGAATTCCTTAAGCCATGCAGTTTGAAGCAACAGGGTGATGTATCGAGGCAGTATGCATTTGTACAATAGTAACTGAGGGAGGATTCATATATACACAGGTCGGCATAATTCATCGTACGACACATATAAACGCTGTTGTTCGGTACCTACACAGTTCAACCAAAAAAGGACTAGGATTTAAGAATCAGAACAAAAAACAAAGATTATCTAGATATTAGATTAAATTAAAATTCTCTTTATTTTCTTAAAATTTAAACAAAAAGGAAAAACACATTTGGCTCAAACGACAAAATTCTTCGTACGATTAGTTTCGACTTTAATTTTTTGAAGAAATCGGGCTGTCAGTAACTTGTTGGGCCTCCACGAGATTTAAGGACTGCTTGTAGTCGACGTGGCATAGAAGAGACCAGGTTTTTCGTAAAATCTTCGGGTACACGATCCCATTCTAGTTGGAGGGCTTCCTTAAGAGTCGCTTTTGACGAAATCCGGTGTTTATGGAGTTGTTTTTCCAAATAGTCCCACAAATGCCCTAGTGGGTTAAGTCAGGGCTCTGAGGGGGAGAATTAAGCTGTCTTGGAGCATAGTATAACAACCAATCCTTCACTTTTCGAGCGGTGTGTTTAGGATCGTTGTCTTGCTGAAATATCTAGCCGGGATCCAAACTTAATTTCTCTACTGATGGGCGTAGATTTGCTTTTAATATGTCGAGGTACATGTGTTGGTCCATGTTACCTTCAATAAACACCAGCTTTCCCACGCCAGACCAAGCCATGCTCCCCCACACCACCACACTGTTCTTCTTACATTTTGATCTTCCATTTCAGTGCCGCTCTTTCGCCAAACTCTTGCAGGACCGTCATGACCAAAAATGTTGTATTTGCTCTCGTCGGTAAACACAACTTTCTTCCAAAAAGAAAGATCAGCGTCCTTGTGTAAAGTGGCAAAGTCTTTACGTTTTTTCTTATTCGCTTCACTTATGGATGGCTTCTTCCTTGGTGTTCTTGAAAAATACCCATGGCTGTTGATTTTCCTTTCTATTGTACGCGTGCGTGTATCCGCGACTATTTGTTTTATGGTAGGGCAATTAGTTCTTGGGATTTTTCGCACTGTGTTCAGAATGACCCTTTCGTCCCTTTCATTTAATTTGCGTGGACGGCCTGTTCTTCGCGCGTACTCAGCACTTCCTGTTTTTTTGAACGTTTCTACGATGTACTGCACAGTTGATTTGCTTTTTCCCACTGTGCGTGCAATTTCTGCTAGTGATTTGCCTTCTTTCGATAACAAATCTACTACCACTTGGCGGAAATCTTGGGTCGTTTCTTTTCTCCTTTGCTAAACTGACATGATCACTTTTTTTGCAAAAGATGTTAACTCACTAAGGGCTGAATACAGAATGATATGCATTTTGCTAAAACTGTAATTACAAACAGAAAAACTAACGGAATCAATCGCCGTACGATGAATTGTGTCGTTTGCACTGCAGCGCATTTTATTGCTTTTATGAATAACTTGAACAAAAGAGATGGAATGAGGGACAGGATATGGGTCATAAAAACATCTTTAGTGATAGGAAATAAAAAAATAATAAAACAATAGGTTCATAAATATATGTGGAATATATTGGGAATTTATCTATCGTACGAAGAATTTTGTCGGCCAGTGTATAAGTTAAATAAATGTTTTAGTTTGCAGTAGATTAAATACGTTTCAATAAGATATAAGGCTTCAACTTGGCGTACTGTTGAACAAATCTTCCGCTTTGCCACTAGTTGAATGAAAATTAATTATACAGGGTGGGCCAAATAAGGCCTACCAATGTTAAACACGTATAACTCTTGTAATTATCGTTTGTTTTAATTAATTTTTTTTTTATATAAGAAATACATTTTATGGAAATTAAGTATGAAATATGACATCCGACAAATGTCCACCATTTTGCTCGACACAGACATTGGCTCTTTTTAACGCGTTTTCCATTACACCACGTAATGTTTCTGGTTGCAGGCTCCGTATTTCGTCTCGAATATTCTGCTTTAGCTGTCTAATAGTCTCTGGTTTATTAACATACACTTTGTCTTTTAAATATCCCCATAAAAAAAGTCGGGCGCAGTTACTCGTAAATCTGGTGAACGAGGTAGCCAAGGGAAATCTGAAATTTTTTGAAATCAAACGTTCGCCAAAAATTTCACGCATCAGATCCATAGTTTGCCTAGCAGTGTTGGCAGTCGCTCCATCTTGTTGGAACCAAAATTAGGATGTTGCTCCGCCATTGGCCGCAAAAAGTTTTCGATCATTGTTCTGTAAGAAGCCCCGGAAATCGTTTCTGGCGTTTCATCCTCATTCTCGAAGAAATATAGGCCGATAACTTTTTCGGCCATAACACCGCACCAACGAGTGCATCTTAATGGGTGTAATTGATGCTGGTGTGTTGCCCTTGGATTTTCGGAGCCCCACAATCTACAGTTTTGCTTGTTGACATAACCACTTAAATGGAAATGCGCTTCATCCGACATCAAAACATTATTTAAAAAATCAATTTGTGTGGCTAATTGTGTAAAACGAATAGAGTATTGTAATCGTTGTCGGTGGTCTTGCGGTAGCAGTGTTTGCACAATTTGAATTTTGTATGAGTACATTTTAAGATCCAGGTTGAGACAGGTGGATCATTTGCAACACTTTGCCGCACAGCTTGCACGTTGTCTTCAGTCCGAATATTTCGATGAGCACCTTTTCCAGGACGATCGGCCACTGACCCCCGTTCCTCAAAACGGTCGACCAAACTCCTAATCATAAAGGCTGTGGGAGCTGATCTTGAATTAAAATATTGGCGATATTTTCGCTGCGTCATAACAATTGATCGTTGACAAGAATAGAAAAAATCAATAATTTTAACGCGTTGTTGTGTACTGTATGCATCCATTATAAATTTCCAAGAACTCAATTATAACCTGAAAAAAGAAAAAAAAAAAACAATTATATTGGAAAATAAAAAAAGTTATTCGTGTTTAACATTGGTTGGTCTTATTTGGCCCACCCTGTATTTACTGAAGCTCTTGAGAATAACGTTCGGGAGCCGATAACAGAGTAATTCTTGCCATCGCAAAAGCGAGTATTTGAAAGGCTTATAGAAATCAGGGGTCGAATTACGACATCAGTTAACGAGTGAATGAAATCCACACGCTATCGAGTGAACGAGTAACTACATTGGGATGATCACATAAGAATGGTCACGTATCGAGTGCACTTTGAAGATTGTACTAGTACAATTCTACTACATTGAATTGAGATGGCTGACATCTCTAAAAAAAACTATTTATTTTTGTGTGAGGACATTTTGCATTTATCGTCTTTAATTCAAAATTTAATATTGACTTTATTTTTCATCTTCTGATTCAGAGGATGATCGCTATGAGTGTATTGAACGAGGACGTTTAAGAGATAAAAGCGATCCCTTTCCTTTACAAGACTCTACTTACGTATACAAAACTATAATTTTCTGAAAATATCTTTCACAACATACACTTTTGATTGCAGGTCTATTAAAACAGTCAGGGCAAATAAGAGTGCATTTTTATTTATAATGGAGAAGATACATTTTAGAGGATGCACCTAAACCGCTGTCCGACCTCATAATATTTATCAAAATCTCCTTTTGCAGAGGGTTAGTTTTATTTAGACTCAACGTGAAATAAATTTCAAACAATAAATTTAACCAAACGCAAAAATAACAATAAACAAAGATATTCTCACACATTTTCTCCCAAATGTACATCAGCTCGTCAGCAGAAACCATATCGAATAAATAAATACACGATCACTGATGAGAGAATGCCAAATTTCGATACTCGATACTCGATCTCTTAAGCGGTCATGTCGAATCAACATTTATCAGTCACGTGTTGCTCGATAACTGATGCGGTAATTCGACCCCAGTTCGTGCTTCGCTGAAAACGAGCCAAAATACCAAATATCCGAAGCCAAACAAGTTTTGAACTTCAACCTGAACATGGCGTTACTCGTCAAAACTATTCTAGTACTACAATAATTGTACGTGCTTTGAAAAACGTCTCTGAAAATGTCCGCCATTTTGTATGTTCAGTTGTTGTTTGACAATCGTTTGTATCAGTACTCGAATATGTCAACATGTTTGTAAAAATTTCAAAAAAAATCAAATATCGTACAGCAATTAAATTCTTGAATGTAAAAGGCAATACGAATACGCAAATTAAAGCCGAGCTGGAAGCGGTGTGAACAGATGGACAGCTGAATCTAAACGTGGTTTTAACAGCTTGGTTGATGGTGATTGTCAGGGATGGCCAACAACTGTAACTGCCACCGATAACACCGAAAAGTTCACCAAATGTTATTGGATGACCTTCGAAACAAGATTAGTTAGATGGAAGCGGCTGTGGGCATATCGAAGGAAGGCATTTAATATATTTTACCTGAAGAATGGAGTTGATATAAATCTGCTTTCTTATGCCGCTCTTATTCACTTTGGACCAGAAAAGCATTCTCACACTTTGGCGGTAGCCATGTACAAAATTTACGAATTCAGGTTCAAACTGATAGACTGACCACCGAATTCCCCAGAACTAATCTCTGCGACTTGTTTTTATTTCCTCAGTTCAGAGTTTGGCTCAGAGGACAGAGATTTTCATTGAACGAGGAGGTCATCGCATTCGAGGTACCTAGAGATAAAAGAGTTAATCAATTAAATAATTAATAAATGATGAAAGTAAAGATATAGATCTAAAGTTTTTGAAGACTATGGCTGGTATTCTGTCAGGTCCTGCTGTTTTTTTGTAATCCAGATGATTAAGGATCTTCGCGATTGCACGAGGTCGAAACTTCACATCTGGCGTCAATGACTGGACCTCCGTTATAGTTGATGACTCCGTTTGTACCGGATCTAGTGTTGAATTGCCTGATAACATAATAGGGACAAGATTGGCTAGTGAGCTGTCCTTTTCACCAGAGGTGGGCAGTGTCTGCAGTAGTTGGTTATCACTTTTGCCATTGACCAGCTTGTTAGTGACTTTCACATTGTAGTTCTTCTTCGCAGAATGGACTGATATACTAAACGTGTTTCGGAGACTGATTAAGCTAGAGCTTGTTTGCTTTGATGGATTGGAGCGCCATTATCTTAGGCTTTGTTCTTGGCAGCAATGGCTTGCGCCCAATCTTCTGTTCTGTTGACCTAAGGTTTGCTGGAAGCTTAATTTTTGGTGGAATGTAGAAGCTCCATCCCAAGAAGATTTTCAGCGCAAACGTTAACATCTGTACTCCTGAAACAAGTTTCAGCCCATGGGGAAAAAGCGAAAAAGTCGATCAGTTCATCCTAGTTAGATAATTCGTAATTCCAAAGTGCTTGGTATCCTGTTGATCTTTAATTGGTGTTACTTACTTACTTATGTCCTGTATCCCCTTGTGGGTCCTAGGGCTTCTACAACGCCTACGCGCCATCGTGTGCGATTTCTGGAAATGTACCTCAGCTCTTCCCAACTCTTTCCCAGTTGCCGTGCTTCCTTCTCAACTGTTCTGCGCCACGTACTCCTAGGACCGCCGCGTATCCTGCCATCCTGGGTAAGCAGGTTCCATTGTATCGCTTGGTTAGCTATGGACCTGTCACCCTTTCGGAGAGTGTGACCGATCCACTACCACTTTCGTCGTCGTATGGTTGTGCCTATAGGTTCATGGTCTGTTCTCTGATAAAGCTGTTCGTTAGTGATACGGTTTGGCCAGAATATCCTTAAGATGTAACGTAGACACCTATTGACAAACGTTTGCAGCTTCCTCGTGACAGTGACGGTCACTCTCCAGGTACCACATCCATATAGCAGCACGGATTCAACGTTGGAATGGAACAGTCGTAGCTTGGTGTTTAAGCTAATTGCATTACTTCGCCAAACTATGGATAGCATCCCAAACGCAAATTTTGCTTTACCTATTCAGCTGGCTATATTCAGTTCGGTTCCGCCATCGGTTAAGACAATACGTCCAAGGTATTGGAAACTCTCTACTCTCTCAACCGTTTGTCCAGCAATGCATATATGAGTTGATGAGTTTGGTCCAAGGCTGATCATTTTTGTTTTTGCCGAGTTAATTTTCAGCCCAACGACGTCTGCTTCCCTCTCCACATTTGCTGTCATTTGGTGAAGGTCAATTATTCTGTGAGACAGTAGGCATACATCGTCGGCGTAGTCGAGGTGTTTGAGTTCAGATGTAAGAGTCCATCGAATTCCTCCATTTCCTGTTGATAAGGCCGCATTCAGCACATCGCTAATCACCAATAAAAACAATATTGGTGAAAGTATGCATCCTTGCCGAACCCCACTTTGGACTTCGAATTCCTCAGACAGCCTTCCTCTGTGCAAAACGTGACATGTGGACCCATCATATGTAGCTTTGATAATTGCTATTAATTTATCCGGAATGCCTCTCCTGCGCAAGGCACGCCACATAAATTCCCGATTGACACTATCAAACGCCTTTTCAAAATCGATGAACAACAGGTGAAGTGGTGATCGATATTCAACACATTGCTCGATGATGATCCGCAGGGTGTTGATGTGGTCGACACAGGAGGATCCAGAGCGGAAACCTGCTTGTTCAGCATCGAGTGTGTCTTCAAGGTGTTCTTTGATTCGCTCCAGGATGATTCTAGCTATTATCTTGGCCACAGCAGGCCGCACACAGATACCTCTCCAGTTTTCGCACTGCATTAGGTTGCCTTTTTTAGGAAGCTTGACGCGGTTATGCCGTCAAGTCCTACCGCCGTCAAGTCCTAACCGCCTTATTAGTTCTCAGTGCTTCGATTGCGGTAATAAACTCCTCTTTACTGGGGGTTGTGGTGCGAATTCGGGAACTTCTTTCTACGGACACTTCAGTCTGACTTGGGCGCATATTGCTGGCGAATACTTGGTTTAGAACCGAAGCAAAATGCTCCTTCCATCTCTTCAGTTCATCCTCATCCGATATTTGCAACGAACCGTCTAAGCCTTTCACTGGGTGTTGAGTAGAGCTTCGGCCACCTATAAGCTCTTTAGTGATTCTATAAACGGTTCTGCTATCGCACCTCGTTGCTGCTTCTTCTGCTTCCGTAGCCAGCGCATTGATGTAATTGCTCTTATCACGTCTCATGCTACGCTGTACTTCTCTCATTTTCATGCGATATAGGGACTCAAGCTCGATCCTCCCTGCTGCTGGAGTTGCTGCAATTCGAGCTCTTAGCTATTTTCGTTCGTTGATCCTTCTCCAGGTATCCTCGGAAAGCCACGCCCTATGGTTTCCCTGCGATCGACCGACAATCCTTTCAGCACCTGATGTGAAAACAGTTTTCACAGCGCACCAATGGTCTTGGATGGTGGCGGGCAGGGAACTGTTGATTGTTTCCACTCCACGTGACAGATGGTCCCTTAATTCTTGGCGCACTGTGGGAACTCTCAGTCGGTCTACGTAGAACCTAGGTATTCTTGTGTCGTTAGAGCTATGAACGGCAGCAGTACGCAATCGGAGAGTAGCTATCATAAGATGGTGATCTCGTACCAACCCCATGTCGGCACCCCGTCTGTTTCGGACGTCTAGGAGACTACTTCTAAAACGGCGACTGATGACAAAATGGTCAATTTGGTTGGAGGTTGCTTGCCTGTCAGTAGACACCCAACTGATTTTATGGCAGGCTTTGTGCTCAAACATGGTGCCACCTATGACAAGACGATTTGCGTTATAAAAGTCAACAAATCTTTCGCCGTTGTCATTGCGATTGCCTAGTCCGTGTCGTCCCATAACAAGTTTGACCCCTTCGTTTTCGCAGCCTACCTTGGCATTCAGGTCCCCCATCACAATGACAATGTCGCCGTTGGGTGTTGCATTATGAACAGCTCCCAACTGGTTGTAGAAGTTCTCCTTTTCTTCTTCAGATGAACCATCCGTGGGGGCGTAACACTGTATGATGGTGACGCGACGTACTCTCGTCCGGAATCTGGCCGTTAAAATCCTATCACCGTGCGGCTGCCAGGTAATTAGGCCTCTGCGTGCTGTTGGCGTTAGCAGCAGTCCACCTCCATATCCACGAGGGTTTCCGGTTGGTCTTCCGGATTAGAGTAATACAGTGTTACGCATTGGGGATTGGTACTCACCCGCATCTAACCATCTTATCTCGCTTACTCCCAATATGTCCAGCCTATATCGCATGAACTCATGCTCCAATTGAAGGAATCTGGCGTTCTGAGGTCCTTCACTCTGAGAGTCAAGGACCGTCTTCACATTCCAAAAACCAATCTTAGTCCGGGTACGATAGCCAAAGGTCGTCAACGTGTTATCAGTCCTTATCCGAGGCATTGTGTCGGTTTCCGTAGCGATTGAAGTTTCGGTAACGCGGGTTGCTGGCCCAGGTTACCTAGCCTAGGCATAAGACCCTAGACAATGTCGCACTTGCAATTTTGGCCTACATGTATAAGGATTTATACATGCAGTTGCCCGGGGACCACCATGAGGAGGTAAAGCAAGCACTACATTACGAACTTGATTGTTGCGCTACTGGTCCAATCCAATTTTAATTGGTGTTAGTAATGGGTGTACTGGTAATATTAGGGCATTTTCTGAATTTCTCAAGAAACTTTGATGGTCTAGCTCTCTGGCTCTGATGAGAGAAATATTTCCGAAATTACCTGGATTTTCTGGAAACCGCGTGGACTCGTGTATAAGTTGAGCGAGATTGCAACAGATAGCAAGGGCTTCAGCTTGTCTTACTGCATCATCAGTTCTATTTGAGTATCGTAGCTGATCTATGTACGTTGAAGTCGTCAAGGACAATGATTCCGGCTCTCGCGTAATGAATCTGGTTGTCCGGTAAAGGTAACATAACTACTTGGTGGAACCATGAACAATGAGTTGCAACCATATATATACATAAAATATACAGAGGGCTCCCTTAAAAGGAAACAGGGTACTCGTATGTAGTTTGTAGCAAGTATTGATTTTCTGAAAATGTTGTTGCTCGAAATTTTGATCAAATTTGACGATACTATAACAGAGATACTCAAAACAGTGGGTCTCTCAATTCTGACTGTCAATCTGTCTGTCCGTCTCTCTGCATATATGGCTGACTGCAGCCTTAACAACTGGATGGATCATATGTGGCGTCGATGGCTTTCCAATTCCCGGTGAAATCGGGATTTTAATTCTAAAAAAGTCGTGCATTTTGTTCGCATCATGTCATAGGCTTTCATTGAAATTGCAATCGAAAGACTGTCTTAGTTTTTTTAAAGTTAAATTCAATTGAAATGGAAATAAAATTACAAATTGAACTCAAATTTATTGGTCCTTATCTTACTCAAGCTTTTACACAGGGAAATCTTTCAAGCAACATTCTTTTGATACAAACTTAAAAATAAATAAAATAATACTCTAAACTATTTCACATCTCTATATTCGAGCGAAACTTCATGATCCGGCTGTAAGCCGCATGGTCGATAGAACTCCTGACCACGTACTCTGGTCCAAACATTGGCAACTAATATAGAGGAACAATTAGTGAAACTTATTCTCTAATATTCTAAACGAAATTCACTCACTCCATTTGGATCCCTTCAAGACCGGACAAGCAGCGTGCTTTGTTCTGTAGTCCTTCTCCTCCGATCGATGCAGATTATACCAAAACATCAAGCTTCCTTTTTTTGGATGAACAGCTCTTCTCAGGTATGGAAAAGCAGTGGCCCCACCTTGCTCAACATCTGATAGCTGAAAATATTGAAGGAATATAAAAAAGCAGTCCTAGACATGCACAACTACTTCCAACTTACGTAAAAAATGGCTGTGGCAATCCTATTCCCCTCCGATGGAAAGAAAGACAAATTCGACTCGAAAAAGTCGAAATGCGGTTCATAATGGCCACCAATACCATAATTAGCTACTTGAAGGTCTTCGTTTGACTCCATATTCAGCCCTGAGATGTCATACAACCTCTCTAGAAGCCTCTGCAGCACGGGATGGGCGTCATACTTTAGCCATGTGTTTTGACTTGTTCTATATGAAGTTATCGTTGTGGATGCTCCATCGACAGTACGAACTTGAGAACGGATCATCTGAGGCTTAGACATTTCCTTGATAGGAGCTATCTCATCATCGGAAAGAATATCATGGAACACAATCACATATGGATCTAAATTCATTTCCTCCATTTTAAAAGGCATCAACAGACGGTATGGTATATCTCTGTGGAAATATTTGCAACGCAAAGCAGTCTCCTGATGTGGTTCCGGTCTAATTTCACCACGACACACCTTTTCGTAAGTCTTGAATTCATCGGTTTCCTATTAACAGCAGGAAATAATCATAAAACCCTTCCCTTTGGTAAGTTATTCACTTACACAGTACAGCTTTACAGCATTCTCATCCGCAGTTGGCTGGTAAAATCCATGGTGTCCCTGCGCAACCATATCTTCCAGGTATTTTTTCAGTTCTACTGACCCTTGTCTTGCTGGATCCAATTCGAGAATTCTATTTGTCAGATTTAAAGCAGTTGCAAAGTCACCTGTTAACGGAAATAGAATACAAAATCATTCCTTACGTGCTTCAACTACCACTTACCCATTTGCTGATGGTAATGTGCCACCATTTCCATGAACTCCATTGTATCAGAAGTATTGTAGTAGTTCTCGTAACGTAGACGTTCCAGTGATTCCTTGAACCATGGTATCGTGTGATTGAAATCTCTCAGAGTGAACAACTGTTGACCAAGTTGAAAGCAATCTTGCCATGACATTGGTGACCTATGTGATTGTCATTTGTATCACGCCTTCATACCACTAGTCCAAAAGACTTACCCATATTTCACTCCGTTAAGTATTCCAGCGGCAACTTGGGAAACATCCAGTTGATAAGTTTCTTGTAAACGTACCATTGCGACGGCAGATCCTGTTGCATCTTCCTCTGTGGGAAAGCTCAAGTTCTCACGGCTAAATGCAAGAGCATCCAGGAATGCTGCGAAGCGATTCGTAATTAATTTACTAAACAATTTGTAGACATACTAACATTTTCGTGCATCCACATTTTCGACAGCGTCCTCATAGATTCCCCAATCTTTGTCGAGGCGTTTGATCAAAAGATATGCATTCACCGGACTGGTGAGGTATTCTTCTAAGCCCTCCGAGGCAGCTGCATGTTCCCTCTCGATTTCAGCAATTTCACTAAAAAAAATTAAATAGAAGATTTGAATATTAAAAGATAGATAAGTTAAAAGTCATTTGTTGATGAAAAGAAAAATTTGGATTCGATAAGCTATTTTCAGTTTCCAGATGGATTAACCGTCGCTAATATGTATTATAATGGTGCAGTGGTAATCCCATTATTCGTCGATGAAAGTGAAACCTCGGTAAATTAAAATTTCTTGATAAATGCAGCGATATCAAATTTCTTTAGGGGCCATGGAAATCAGTTAACCAGGGCAGAACCGGTAGAAATATGTCTAAAAATTGTTTGAGCCGAAAGTAAAAGACTAATGGATTGATTGTATAAGGTTCTCTAAAGGGAACATTCCGTATCTTTTTCATTCATTCATTACCAAATCGAACAGACGGAACATTTCCTCTAGAGCAGTCGAAATAATTGTACAAAATCAGACCATAGATCGAATAATATTCCCAGTAATTGTGTTCGGTAAAAGAATAGCTTTCCTCGCAAAAAGCCGACAGAGAACTACTCCGACTTAACATCCTGTAGCTCTGGTAAGCAGCTCTACTCCAACCGCCACGTGGTGTTGTCTGGAAATGACCACATTGCGATCGACGTAAGGAACTGTTCCATTACTTTTCTGAGAGGCCAGCATAGTCTAGGATCATTGCCAAGATACATATGCATATATTCAGAATACCATAACCAAAATCCATGGGGGATAGCGTATCAGGTGGTAATGAAGAAACTAAAGAGCCTCCGGGCAATAGCGCCTACCTGCCCAAGGTTGCTTTGAAAACATTGTGACTATTTCCAAGACGACAGGAGAACCCAGTAGAGGACTATATATCAGAAAAAACGTGCCCAATTCCTGTAGTCACCGCAGAAGAAGAAGTCGCAGCAACCAACAGATTCGAAGATAAAAAAGCACTGGGGTTGGATGGCATACCCAATATACTCGTAGCCCTCAAAACTGCAATAAAAACTCGACCGAACATGTTTGCGAATATGTATAACTCATGCCTGAGTGATGGGGAATTCCCAGAGAAGCAAAAACTGGTACTGATCCCCAAAAGAAGCACTGCATTTGGAGATCCATCGTCATTTCGCCCCCTCTGTATGCTAGACACGGCTGGAAAAGTCCTAGAGCTAATCATTACCAATAGGCTAGAAGTAGTCAACGAAAACGCGGACGGACTAGCAGAGCATCAGTGCAAGTTCCGAGGTCAAACATCGGCATAAACTGTCAAGAATATGCTTACGACGTACACGTATTTATTATTGCGAGGGGGAATATTCTAAAAAGCATTCAAAAGTGGACTAGGAGTAACACGGGAATGGTGTTTAAGGGTAAGACTCAAGATAAATCCAACCAAACCCACGGATGTACCTTTCACCAGTAAAAGGTAGTTAAAGCACATGTAGTCAGTGCTACTTAATTGGATTAGAGTCGACCCAGAAACACCGAAAAGTAGTGGTAGCCCAATCCACTAGGGCAATCATTGGAACATTTCAGCACAAACCTGAGAACGCAAACTAGCTACATTGAAATTAATGTACACACAATGGTTAGAGCCGTCATTACGTACAAGGCAATAGCTTAGGTGAGAAGATTCAGAAGGGACACGACGAGGAAACCTTTAAACCGTTAAAAAAAAAAAAAACTCTAAAGTTTGGCTTGCATCTGCAGAAACTAGAAAGAATAATCAAGAAGGCCATGCTGAGAATATATTAAGGGACCCTAAGACAAATAAAATGCATCGCACACAAGAAGCTAGAAACACTCTACGAATCAGTCCCCCTTCTGGACTTGTCTTAGGAAAATATGCTTTAAGAGAAGATTTAACTCAAGGCTGAAAAATAAAAGAGACTGGAGCAACTAATCCGATAAGTATCAACTCAAAATGAACACCATCAAGTAGTACATTAGCAGATCCAAAATATGATCAGAAACTGAGGCTGCTACTCGTATGTACTGGTCCCGAACTAGATACTCGCAATTCTTGCGAACTCTCCGCTTTATCTTTCAAACAGAAATAATACTTCGCCATATTGTCAGACAGTTGGGCAGCCATATACGCACTGAGCTTCCTTGAAATCAGGTTGAAACTGCTATCGGTGTGTCTTAATGGGGTAAATATGGAGTTTGACTGGAACTATTCTGCGGGTGGAACATCACAAAATGGATGGAAAAATAAGACTTGCATAAACGTGAGTAAAAACCGGATTCATTAGTACGCATTTCGAGAAACTGGGAATGATTAGAGCAGAAAACAGCAGATTTTGCAAGGATAATGGGGAAACCTTATGGCACCTCCGAACACATTGATCCATAGAAGAATGAACTACCTAAGGGCTAGCCTTTGGCATGGGGCTCCAGCTTAAGTATCTTATTGGCTACAGTTCTAGCTATTCATGTCTATAAAATCAACCTCTACAAACACCATGTGACAGGTGTATGCAGAATATTTTCCATAATGTATAAGCATTGTCTGGTCACAGAATAATCTCATTACGAGTATACAAAGCCATAACGTACAAGATGGGGCAAAAGTAATGTCATAATGTGAATGTGCCATAATTTTTGCAAATGGCGTCAAATGTCATTGTGCTTTAACATTTATATCCGATTCACAATGCAGCGTAAGAGCGAGTTGCCAATAAAAGTTTCGATCTATGCAAATGTATGAAACAATACAGAATGATGCGATACTCGTTCTATCGCAACGCATTCTTTTCGGAAAATTGAAAAACTCTCGCGACAAGATAGCCTGTCAGCAGGCTGATGCGACTTTGTTTTATAGCCAGAAACAGAAAGGTGGTGTGTTTCCGTTGTTGCTTTTAGATAGATAATACAGGCTAGCTGTCAAAAGTATCGCCTTCATTGTGAACTGGGAAACGATTTTATGAGGACGAGTATTTCTCGCCTCGCTCTAGTCTCGCTTTCACACTGCATTGTGAATCGGGCATAATGTTGTAATCAGATAGAGAATTAGTTGACAACAAGCAATGACGTATGTCCCGGTCAGCTAAAAGCCAGTTGTGAAATGGTGGACGTGTTAGGAACTTCGATGAGGGAAACGATGACGACGGCAGTTCGGATTCGGAAGATGTGTTGCAACATAAGTTAGACAGTACATCTACAAATTTGTCTGCAATGCTTCTAAGAAACGACAATACACCAAAGCAAATGTTGCGAAACGCAAAAAAGTCGCAAATAACTCAGGCTTTTCATGGAACCTCAGTGATAAATCCAGTGCCATGATTCCCATATTTCCTGATCCTGATTTTGAAGACTGCAGTAATTTAAAACCACATGAGCAGTTCGAAAAATTTTTTGATGATGAGTTGTTGCAACATATCATTGATGAATCGGCCAAATATGTTATTTTTCGTGAAAAAATTAATCCCAAATTCACTATTGCTGAACTTCGTACATTCATTGGAATCCTACAACTACATACAAGTTTACGTAATTTGTGGAGCAATGAAGACGATTTGCGAAATAATTTAGTATGCGGAACAGCATGCGGAAAAATCGATTTAACGAAATTTTGCAATACATATGTACATTTTGAAGACAGCGAGTGCTCTGGATCAAAGGAAAATCCAAATCCCGATAAAATGTGGAAACTAAGACCTTTAACAGACCGTTTAAAGTCCAAGATGCTGAAGCACACACTCCAGAACAAAACTTGTCATATGATGAAAGCATGATAGGTTACTTTGAAAGGCACGGCTGCAAACAATTTATAAGGGGAAAGCCGTTGCGGTTTGGCTATAAGGTATGGTCTCTGTGCACTCCATCAGGTTATTTGATAAACTTTGAGATATGTCAATGGAAAAATCCTCGTTCGGTCCCCGAATATCAAACTAGGTTTGGAAAATGTGCTGCACCGTTAATTAGCATGATTGATGATTTTTCGGAAGATATCCGGTCTCTGCCGTTTTCTTTTTATTTTGATAATCTGTTTACCGCGTTCCCAATGCTGGAGGGTACAATGGTACTGGGACCATTCGTCAGAACCGCATTCCGAGTAATTGTCCGCTTCCGCTAAAGAAAAATCTCAAAAAAAAGAAACGAGGCTACTGTACATCGGCAACAATGGAGGAAAGTGGAATTCATCTCACAAAATGGGTTGACAACAATGTAGTGAACGTAGCATCAACTGCTTTTGGCCAAGATCCTATGACAAATACGTCCCGCTACTGTAGGAAAAAAAAAGCTAAAGGACTCCTTCTTCGTCCTTGTGCCATTACCAATTATAAAAAATATGTGTGGAGTTGATCGCTTGGACCAAAATGTGTTCCTGTATAGAATAGCATACTCGTATTAAGGAAAAAAAGTGGTGGAGCTCTATTTTTACGTGGTTGGTGGATGTGTGTATGCAAAATGCATGACAACTACACCGCTTGGGACAATCAAATATACCACAACTCGAGTTTAGAAGACAAGTAGCTGTATATTACTGCCGTCATTTTGGTGAGAAGCCACAGCGACCAGGACCTTCTGTAAATCCTAAGCGTAGAGTCAATGAAAATTCTCTGGAAAGAACGCTGCGCTACGATAGAATGGGTCATTACGTTATGCCTATACAAAAAAAAAGGCGTTGCACTGGCGATTTTTGCAAGTCAATTATTCGCACAAGTTGTGTAAAATGTAGCGTTGGTCTTTGCGTAATATGTTTCATTCCATATCATACAAAAATCAATAAATAAAATAGAAAAAATTATAAAGTTAGAGTTTCTGCATTTTTATTAAAAGCCTTCTTTAGAAATATATTTTATGAAAAAATTACCGACTATGTCCCCATGATGCCATATGGCAACACCCCCAAGCTGTTGAAATACACAATAGATCGATATATTCTGTGAATGTATATCTATATATAAAATAAAAAAAAATCATCGAAAAAAAGTTCTGTGACAATTCGGGTTAACGCAGCGTGAATTTCATCGTCGTTTTCTCGTCGTCCTGCAAAATGTGCGCGAATAATTAAGCGTTTGGCTGAGCGTCTTGTGCAAACTGGGTCCACTAGAGATGTCGCAAGTAGTGGCCGGCCCCGTAAAACTGATTAGCCCTTATTTTTTTTTGAGGACGCCGACGGCATCACCGTAACCGTAACTGGTGACAGATGTTAAACGAGTTCTTTTTTGCCGCAATTTGCTGAATTGGGTCTCGAGCATTGTTGGTTCCAGCAAGATGGAGCAACCGCTCACACAGCTCAGGCAACGATGGAGATTTTGAATTACCAATTTCTGGGCCGTGTGATCTCCCGTTTTGGTGATTTGAACTGGCCGGCCAGGTCGCCAGATCTGATGGCGCCAGACTTCTTCCTTTGGCGCTTTTTGAAATCTCGCGTTTACCACAACAAACCACAGACCTTGCAAGTCTTGAAAGCCAACATTGAAGAAGAAATCACCAATTTGGAGCCAGATGTTTTACGTGCAACAATTCAAAATGCCGTAAAACGAGCACAGATGTGCAACTCCTCAATTTAATGTCACTACACCTTCAGATAAACTTTTCGTGAAAACAGAGCCCAATTTTTTTTCTAACAAAATGGCAGTCAATTCACATTATGACATTACTTTTGCCACACCTTGTATAAGCATAGACACACGTTACGTTATTTAAAAAAAAAAAAAAAAACATTCTGAATCACGTAGTCTTATGTTTTTTTTTAAAAGTTTATTAAGCCGGAGATAGAGAGAGATGAAAGGATATAAAGGATAAGAGAGGAAAGGACAGATTGTGGGTAAATTAAAAACGCCGCACTACTTATAGCCACTCCTAATGTGGAGAAAGATACGCTATTCCAATTACTAAATGGGAAAAAACGAACCTGCTCATTCGTCGTACTCTGTAAGGCGATATTATTAAATTTGTCCTTATACTCTCGTTATGCAGGGTTGTTCAATAAGGATATAACAATTTTGTATTTAAATAAAATACAGAATAATTTCGATATCAGGCTGGAATTTATTCGTAGTATAGTACAGATATCACATTTAAATATGGAATTCGAGCTCGTTCTAATGACCACCGCGAGCACGTTTACGGAGATCGATTCTTTGGAGTCAATTTTCCACCACTCTTCCACACATATCGGCCGGAACGTTGGCAATTTCGCGATCCATATTGTACCTGAGCTCCTCTTACGTTGTTGGTTTGTTGGCATAAATCAACGACTTAACATAACCCCATAAAAAGGAATCAATTGCATGAGCGAGCAGGCCATTTGACCGACCATTTCTTGAGATTACACGATTACCACACACTTTCCCTTCTATAGATCAATTATTTGACCAACTGTGTGGCATCATCTTGTTGGAACCATGACTGATGTCAAGTCCATCCAATTCTGGCCAAAAATAGTCTTCCAACATGGCACGATAGCGAACTTCATTGACCGTAACATGGCGATCATTTTCATCGACGAAAAAATACGGTCCAATCACACCTCCGGCATGAAATCCACACCAAACGGTCACTTTTTGTGGATGCAATGGGGTCTCTTGAAGCAGATGTGAGTCTATTGCTGTCCAATAACGCATATTTTGCTTATTGACAAAGCCATTAAGCCAAAAATGAGCTTCATCGCTGAAGATGATTTTTCAATGAAATTCAGGATTTTCTTCAAACTTTTGTAGCGCCCAATCGGAGGAGTTTTGGTGCTTCAAAGGATCAAGAAGCTGCAGTTCTTGAGTTAATTTGATCTTGTAAGGGTGTAGGCCAAGATCTTTATGCAAAATTCGCCATAATGTGGACTGAGTGATTCCCAATTCCTATGAATACCTAATTTTGACGAGTATTTTCGGTACTTCGACCGGTGCGTTGTCTCACTGGCACAAGCACTTTCAATAGTGAGTATGTTGACTCGAATTTATCCACTAAAGCACGCACGGCCTGTCTGGTGGGTCGATCATTACGACCAAAAATTGGAGTAAACGCTCTCAAAGTTGCGACCACCGACTCAGAATTTCGGTAGCAATTTTTAATAATTTCCAAACGTTGCTCGTTTATGAATGATAAAAATGTAAATCTTGACTGACGTTTATCATTGTTAGATCATAAAAAAAGTTTGAGGGTGCGTTTGTATTAAAATACAAAATTGTTATGTCCCTATTTAGTCCCTTTTCTACTCAATTTTTACCAGAAATTATTGCCGGCAAAGGCAACTTCCCTGCCAGTAAAATAGCTTCAGTAAGCTTAAATATTTCTACGGTGTCTGTTACAGGCACTACCATTAACATCGGTAGAACTGAAGACCCTATTTCTATTCGATTCCAATATAGTCCCGACACACTCTTTACGAGTAAAGTTCAACTTTCTCGTGAATACAGTTAGGAATAATTTTAAAAAGTGGCCTGCGTCGCAATTATCTTTCACTTTATAAACTCTTCCTATTATGGTTTCCTCACATTTTCCAAACAACGAATGAAAATCATCCCCTAACGATAGCGTAAAAGATAAACATGGTAGAAACCACTCTCGTTACCATAATGATATACACGGTCGAAGACGTAAAATTGCATGTATTTTACATCCTCAACCCATGTTTGGAGAAAATTTCACCAACCTGCCGTCAACTGTAAGCTTGCTACAGAAGGACAGAATGCCATAATTGTAGACCACTCCTAACATAACACCTTGAAACCATAATATATGGGCATATGTTAGATACATACAACACTTTTCAAAACTAACTATAAATATGAATATGAATTTGTATATGAATGGAAAAAATATTGAATGCAACTGAAAAACTATAATTAAACATGTTGCAACAAGCTTTATGTGAAAATGTTAATTTTATAGGTAAAATGTCAAATAAATTACAGCCATCCGTAGGTTGACTCTTGCAGCCAAAGCAAATGTTGATACTACAGTACCGCTATTCCTGTCTAATAAATGGTAATAAATTTTAAATTCCATTACGTCTTTTTCACGTCAAGTCCAACTAAAGCCTTCACTATTTGATTCACCACCCAGTAGTTGCCAAAAACAGATGCGGAGGAATTTAAAAGATTCTAATTTGCATAATAGCATATTTTTACCGCCAACTTTGAATATAATGTCTCTCATCGGTTCATTAACATTTTGTTGACCCAATTTTGTTATTAAGAATTCTATGAAAATGGCCTATAATCGCAAAAGTGTGCGTGAATTGATTAAACAGCCAACAACCTTAAGACACACCTTGACCGAAACTACTATACGAGTATACTCGTAGGTGCACCGATCCACTGTGCATCTTGAAGGTCTTAGAGAAAAATCTCTAAAGAACATCTGATAACTTTTATGCAATAACTCACCTCTTGAGCATCTCCAGTTGTGATTCCATGGACTGCACGTACGCTTGCATGTGAGCCAATAAGAAGGCCTCCGTATCTAAAAGCTCCTCTAATCCGGTGATCGATGAGAAGTACTCTCTGTTCGCGATCGCACCATAAATGCCGAATAAGAGCACAATGCTCATGCAACAAAATGCTCCGGCGGAAAGCATTGCACTAATTAGGAAAATAAAAAACACGAACAAAGGAAAATAAACCGAAATTTCCAAATTACAAGCGCAAAGTGTAATCTGTTTTCTTGCGCGAAACCGGCATCAAAATCAAATGCCACACTACCGTACCGATGCTGTGCCCCACAGAAGACAATGTTCGTCTGACAGCTGGTGGAGTAGATTACCAGCCCAACAGCAGGCAAAAATCTCAAACTAGGCACACATACCTACTACTCCCGTGAAAGATGTAAAGATCGCCTGCTCAAATGCTGCTATTTCAATTGTTCGTATCTTTCTTATTGTTGTGTGTTCGTTTGCCAATAGAGATAGATTTCCATGGAGCGATGATTGTTGATGGATCACCTGAGGGGTGATCATTGCTGCCATATCCACTCTCCCCTCGGGGTTTGTTGAAACAAGTTTTTTTTTTTTTTTTTTTTTTTTCACTTATATTTCTTTTCGGCGGTCAATTGCGGGAATTATCTGAGATTTGCTACAGATGCTGTATCTGTATCCATTAAATGGGTACCTATAAAACCGAGCGAATAGATGCTTTAGTGACCCTAGCATGTATCTGCTCAAAGGATACTTTAATATTTATTTCTCTACTTAATCTAAGCCAAATTGCCTTTCACATAACTAAAAAGGTTGAAGATTTACTCGTTCATTTCTCCTTTCAAAATGAATAAAAGTTTGGATTGAATTTGTATAAACGAGTACTCGTATGACTTTCGATGATATGAAGATCCATTAACAGAGTGTAAGTATTTTGCATTTCAAATGCGAATAAAGGTACTTGAGCACCTTCTCTACTCGTACATCTTTCGTCTGTGGAGTGATAATTAAAAGAAAGAAATTATAATTAAAATGCTTCACAATTCGATGGGCTTTTATTGCTTTGTCGGTATCTATAGTAGCAAACTGAAATGGCCATAAAGCATTTCGAAGATTTTAGAATGTCATTGCCGTGTGATTGTCATTTAGCGTGGAAAATGGATGTTAAAATTATTAAGTGGCATTATTATCATTAAGTGTTTGAAATTTTTGTACAAGACCTTGGTGGTATAGTTGCAGAAGATATTATTAATTATGTTGTCTGTGAAATTATGACTTAATATTGTGACATTTCAAACTGAGGACATACTGAACGATTATGCAAGATTGATTTTATCTATGTATCTATTGTTATACAACATACATACTCGTATTTATTGTGTAGATATCATCGTGATTTACAATTTTCTTTATTCATTTCGTTCTTTTGATTAAATTTTTCATCAATTTATTGGTAATAGGTCTATAATAATAGCTAAGAGATACGTACGTACGTAACACATCATACGTTCGAGATGACCACAGACATAAAAATCTATTTAATTGGTAATTACTCGGAGAGTTTTTATTGTTTTTCTCTACCGAAACGCAGATGATGATGAAGATAAGCGAATTTATTTTTATAAGAAAGACGGATATCTGGGTGAAATAAAAAGAAACCGATAGTAATGGAGACAGAGACTGCGAGTGACCTCAGTGCGGAAGGAAGAATTACTTCTGCTTACCACCAAAAACTAAATACATACACACATACCTACATATGTATTTAGGGATATTAAGATACATAATTGAATCCCGTTGACTACTATCAAGAAAAAAACTTATTATAGCGAGTGGGCCATCTGCTGGTTTCTTTTTAAATTGCATGTTATTTTGACACTGACAGTTCTTTCGCGCTCAAAAAATTGACAGAAATATAGCACCATATTTCCACAGTACGAAATGAATCGATTTACGCTTGAACAGCGTTGGGAAATATTGAAAACTTATATCCAAAGTGAGTGCTGTATTGCCGAAACATTGCGAATTTTGAAAAAAAAAAAAAAAAAAAAAAAGTGATGCATCAACCGTGTTCGTTCTGTACGATCAGCCGAGAATATTGCTGCTGTTGCCGAAAGTGTGCGGCTGAACCCGAGAACCTCAACTCGCCGCAGGAAAATTAGTCGCACTAGCCTGAGGAACATTTTGCATAAAGCTGACTCAGGAATTGAAGCAAAATGATCACCGGCTTTGTTATCATTTCCCTGTTTGGGCTTAGAGCAGCTCAATTTTGCTAAAAAAAAAAATATTTTTTTCGGATGAGGCGCATTTTCATCTCGGCGGCTATTTAAACAAGCAAAACTGCCGTATTTGAGACTCGGAAAACTCACACGTAGTCGTAGAGAAGCGAATGCATTCTCAGAGTGTGACAGTGGTTTGTGGAATGATGGCATTATTGGCCCATTTTTCTTTGAAGATGAAGATGACAACAACGTTACGGACAACAGAGAGCGCTGTAGAGGTATTACAACCGTGGTTTCCGTGGTGTAGTGGTAACATTATCTCTTGTCACACTGTTGGTTCACGGTTCAAATCCTGATGTCAAGAATCATTTATTTATTTCGTATGAAATAAATAAAAAAGTCGATCAATTGCGAAAGCCAAATCAACTCTACTGCGAAGGCATAACACAGGCAGTAGGGTGGTCATATGGTTGAAAATGCAACTTGATCGTGATGACGACATCAGGAGGATGGAAAAAATACTGAGAATCATAAGCAACGACAATAAAAGCAAAACAAAAATGCTCCGCAGTTATCTGGACTCTACCCTTGGAGCTTACAGAAACTTAATACCATCTGAGTTTCAAACCACATATGCTGACAATTCAGAAACGATTCAGATAACTAGGGAGAATATTGATCAAGCTATTCGTGGAATAGAAAGCAAACAACTTTGAAAAATATTAAAAGAATTTTTTTTATAGTAATTTTAAAAAAGAAACCAACAGATGGCCCTACCCTTTACATAACAAAATAGTGTCGCTATGTCTGTCATTCTGTATGAACGCGCTTATCTCCAAAATCACTATTCAATAGTTTATTCTTTGAGCAAGGCTTAGGAGCATACACATATATGCTTAAGAAGCCGATCACGAGGAAAATTCTTGTAAATACAATTGGATGTGCCAAGAACACAAACATGTATGTATGTAGGTAAATCAAAACGTCATGTTGAAGGTCCCAGTATAACGCTCGTTTTGCAGTTGTGAGAAAAGTCTCTGGAGCCATACATCCCAGATAAACAGGTAGCTCACAATCAGCACTTCCTTTTTGATTCGGGCAAAGCCGGACGGGTCCACTAGTACATATATAAAATAGGTACAAGTATCTACTCGCTGTTAAATCCTTAACAATCGAAGAGCTTGTTGCTAAAAATGTTTGAGTTTATTTTACGAGTACTTGGATGGTCCAGCTTAACTGCCGAGCTGGACCGTCCACAATTTCACCCTATTGTCGAATAGTAAAAACATTCGCCAATATTTGAAACTCTAAAATTCGATTCGTAAATCAAATTTTTGGAAGAAGATGTATTGACGTTTGTTACCGAAGGTACGGTCTTCAATAAGTCCATTTGAGAGACAGATTCCTTACTTTAAAAATACATGATTTTGTTTCTGCCATATGCTGCCAAAAGCTTGACTATAAGCAAGACCGAACGAGAAGATATTAAACCATTTCGACAGAAAATCCTTCGTATGGTTGTTTGATTTTAGGTGCAAGGAGAAACGTATATACAACTATCTGTCTGTCACAGGCTTGTAACTTTTTAACCGTTTGGACCTAGAGAAATATAGAGTGAACCGAAAATAAAATGGAAAATAATAATAATAAATAATGTTTGGGCACCGAAAGCAAGCGCCGTGACAGATGGACAGATAGGCGAGCGATCAGATGGACATGGCTAAATTAACATAGCTTTGCGGATCAGAAATATACCTTCTGATCAAAAAGTACCCGGAATTTCCCATTCAAACAAACAGTGTTTGTTGTGTTCTGTGAATTTTGTTGAATTTGTTGCAGAAAAAGCATTGCATTGATGTCGCTAAAGAAATGCTTTCTCTTGGGAATGAGAGACATGGGTCTATGAATATAACATCGAAACTAACCAACAATCATCGGAATGGCGCTTCTCAGACGAGCGTTTTCTTTGATTGCCGTGGTGTGGTCCACTCTGAATTTTTTCTGCCAGGCCAGACAGTAAATAAGGAGTACGAGTATTACGTGAGCGTATTAAAACATTTGAGGGAAAATGTTGGTCGCAAGAGGCCAGAATTTTAGAGAAACAACTCGTGGTTTCTTCACCACGACAAAGTATCGGCTCACACATCTCATCTTGTATGCGACTATTTGATCAAAAACAACGTTCATACCGTTCCGCAAGCTCCGTATTCACCTGACATGGCTTCTTGTGACTTTTTTCTATTTCCACGACTCAAGTTACCACTTCGCGGAAAGAGTTTTGAGGCGATAAAGGAGAATTCGCAGAAGGAGCTGAAGGCGACTCCAAAATCGGCTTATGAAAAGTCTTTTGAAGATTGGAGGAGGCGTTGAAATATGTACATACATATGTATATTGCTTGCAATGGAGATTACTTTGAAGGGAATAAAATGAATATCGATGAATAATTGAACCGTTTTCGTTTTATTCAAGAATTCCGGGTACTTTTTGATTAGAAGGTATACTTTTCATTTAAGACGTGGGCAAAGCTAGACGGTCCACATTCGAATTTTGAAGCAGAACCAACCAAAAAAAAAACTGCCAAAATCGGATGGGGTGTAAGCCGAAAGTTGGAACGGAGTTATGAAAACATTTAAATCATATTTGGTAGACGCCTAACTCAGGAACTCCTAAACGGATTTCCATGAAATTTGGCATGTAGGCTTAGGCTAACAAGCTGGTAATTTCATTCGAAATTGATTGAAGTGAGTTTAAGATATGAGGAGGGATTTAACTCAAGAACCACCTAACAGATTTTGATGAAATTTGTTTTTGAGTCATGTCGGACATATATAAATTATTAAAATTGGATGAAGATGGCCTAAAATATGGTGTTCCGATATTTTTCAAGGACTGTGTGTGCCAGAAGATGTGTTATAATTTTCTCCTTAACTCCTCTTTAACTTACATGCTCTAAATTTTTTTTTTTTCAAACTTTTCAAATCACGCCTATGTCGTTTATTTTTTGAGTTTTTTGTTCAAGAAACTTTATATTTTTTACATGTCTGCCCTTAGGAGTTCAGCTTTAATCTGATGTCTCGCATGATGGGTTTAAACATTTGTTTTCCTTGATTTACATTAGTCCGCCAAAAACCCCACCACGAAAATATTTTTTTTTTCAAATTTTTTTGAAAAGTTATAAGCATGTGAGCAACACATGAACAGGCGGACAGACGGATATCATGTTGAATCCATTAGTGTTAAGTATTTGGTGGGATTGGAAAAATGTGGTGCATTTTGAGTTGCTTCCAAGTAATCAAACAATCAATTCGCATGTTTACTGTCAACAACTGGACAGATTAAATACAACGATCAACGAAAAACGGCCAGAGTTGGTCCATCAGGACAACGCTAGGCCACATATGTACATCTTTGGTCACTCGCCAAAAATTATTGGAGCTTGGTTGGGAAATTCATGTTACATCCACCATATACATAGCCCTGACCTTGCTTCATCAGAGTACCATTTATTTCGATCTATGCAAAACTCTTTGGATGGTGAAACTTTCAATGACGATGACGTAGTGAAATCACACTTGATTCAGATTTTTGCCGATAAAGATCAGAAGTTCTACGAACGTGGAATTTTGAAGTTGCAAAAGGTCATCGAACCATATACCATTTTGGTAGGGAGCACTAAAAACAGGAAGACAAGTTTGGTTTATTTAGTAATTAATTATTAAGAGGCATAATCCGGTACAAATATTTTTCCAAATTATGGTGGACCAATCCAAATTTTTCTTCTTCGATTGCAGGTTATTAGGGCTAATTCCCTAAATCAAGATTTGTATGGTGTACCTCTTTATACGAGTACCTTGTCGTATAGAAGGCATACAAGAAAAACAAACAAATATTAATAACAATAAGTGACTAATTCCGATTTGCCATATGTGTATACATGCATATGTCAGATCTAATTTCACAATTCGATTATAACAAATCAATTGTGCAAGCCATTAATTTATTATCGCACCATTTACAGCTGGGAAATTGTAAAGGTGATGCACTTATATACACAAGTGTGATTCAAATATTTATTAAGTATTGCGTATATAAATTTGAACTCATTTAACGCTCATTAAGCTTCCAACGGCAGCATTAATAAAATAACTTGCTCCACGCTACTATTTGCACTGAATAGAGATTTAGTTTTAAAGTAGAAATGTTGTATAAATTGGCCCATTAAGTGGAAAACTAACCCTGACTTATAGACATACTTCTTTACAAGAGATGACGAGTATCTCTAATTAAAATTTAAAAAATAATAAACTTGCAGTTGACGATTGTTTACTTAATTCTTTTTGATGTCTCAAAATGTTAGTACTCAGTGAGCGAATAATGTTTTGAATTTTGAAATCAAATAAATAATATTTTTAATTCATTAAATCGAATTTTTTCTTTTCAATTCCATTATGCCTTTTGTATCCGTCAGAATACATCATGATGCTGCATGTATGAATTTTGAATTTTATTATTTTTTTTGGACCGGATTCTAGTACTAAATTTAAGTATGCTTGATCTTGGAAGGAATCACGCGCAAAGATTTTAGGCTATAGTGATTGTCACCCATCGGAAAAGGCGAGAGGCGGATCATCTTTGTATATAGAAAACTCTACCGAACATTTTGAAGACTTAGAAATAGAGCTTGAAACTATGCAAGCAAGTACGATACTCGTAAAAAATGGACATAATTTCTTTACCATCTCATCTATCGCTTGAAAAAAGCGTTTTTACAAATATATTCAACGCCCTTAGACCGAATTGTATTATTGGCGGTGATTTTCATGCGTAACACACCTTCTGAGGCTCTAGATGCATCTCACAAAAAGGTAGAATACTCTGTGAAACGGGTATGGATCACAACTGTAGATTTATTTATTTATTCATTTCATCGAGCTGAGTTACATTATTGTGTACTCTAAGGATTACTTAAAACAAAAATAAATACTTATTAACTACCACCAAGGCAATTTAGAGTTAATAATAAATTATTTTTAAATGTATCACGATTTTCATCAAAATTTAATAAGTTACAAATAGTGTTTGCTTCTCTTAAGCATCTACTTATAGGTTCATTACTCTATGAAAAGGATCATGAAACAAAAAACGATTTCTGAGTGCTCTCGCAGGAGCATAAAACATGATTATTAACTATGTCACGGACAAACAAAATCGAAAAGTACTTTCTTCTAGTGTAGAGTGGTTGAATTCCAAATAATTTACATCGAGTGTCATATGAAGGCATATCTATATACCAGCGGAGTCTCCGAATAGCTACTCTAGTAACTATTTTTTGAATATTCTCTATTCTTAAGGCGTGAAGTTCGTAAAAAGGGTTTCAGACTACACTACAGCACTCTAGAATTGACCTTACGAAAAGAGACATTTTAGTGTATGAGGATCAGAAAAATCCTTTGAATTTCGTAAAACAAAACCGAGCATTAAGTTACATTTTGCAACTAAAAAGTCCCTGTGACTTAAGAAATCCAGTTTTTTGTCAAAAATGACAGCAAGATCTTTTTTAGAAGAAATAATCGACAATCTTATACATATATAAAACAAACAGGGGAGAGGTTACGACAGTAGGTAAGGCTTTGACATTTCGAAACATTCAAATATAACAAATTATTGCACCAAACTGCTAATCTCTGAGGATCTTCTTGCAAAGGAAGACAATCTTGCTCAGATTTAATTGATCGAAATATTTTTAAGTCGTCGGCATACATAAGACATTCTGAATTCAAAATTATATCAGAAATATAATTTATAAGAAGGAGAAATAGCAAAGGGCCAAGGTGGCTACCCTGAGGAACTCCCGAAGAAACGTATACTGGTGATGAATGTGTGCCGTTTATCCGAACATATTGGATACGTTCCCTTAAATAGGACTTGATCCATTTCAAGAAGTTGGAGTGTATGCCCAATCCAAAAAGTTTTAACAATAGAAGTCATGATTTACTCTTTCGAATGCCTTAGAAAAATCTGTGTATATGATATCGTATTGTAAACCATTCTTGAGGCCATTTAAAACAGAATTGCAAAAAATTGTTAAATTCGTGCCAGTAGATCTACCAGTAACAAAACCATGCTGACAAGGAGAAATAACTCTATTGAAAACAGGTGAGAGTTTGTCATATACTACAATAGTTTTTCGAAGATCTTTGGAATGGTAGAGATTTTACAGATCGGGCGGTAATTTGATACCTCTTGCCTTGAACCAGATTTATGGACAGGTAATATAAAATAACTTTTCCACACAGGGAGGAAATTGCCATTCAAGAGAACGGTTAAAAATCAAGTGAAGGGGTATAGCAAACGAGCTAGCACACATTTTTAAAATAATAGGAGGTCTATCCCTGGCCGTTTATCAAGTTTCAAACTAGTTAGCGCTGATTCAACATCGCATATTGAAAAGTTCATACTACCAATGTTGACGAAATTATAACTTGAAGAATCAATGTCTGTACTAATAGTAGGTATAGCTGAAACTCCATTCGTATAAACGGACTGAAAATGTTTAGCAAACAGGTTGAAAATAGTTAACAGATCCGAAGATGTTTCGTTTTCATAACGCATGCAGGTAGGAATGCCATTCGAAAGTTTTTTTACTATTGATGAAGCTCCAGAAACATTTGCTATTAGTTTTTAAATTAGATTCAACGGAAAAAAGATTGTTTAAGACTTCAAATTGTTTCTGTAGAAATCTCTTTCCGAAATTGCTTACAAATTTTGTTTTTTCTGTTATTAAGATTAATTATTCTGTTATTAAACCAAATAGGCTTAGTTGCAGTAATATTTTTAGTTTTGGGAGTATACGTAACAATTGCCACCTTTACAACCTGAGTAAACACATTATACGATTCAATTAAATTTTCATTATTAATCTTTAGACACCAATTCGACAGGCAAACCGACATACTGGCCGGATGATACCACGAAAATACCCGATCGAATCGATTTCTTGATTGTAAAAGAAATATTTACCAATTTCATAGAAGTTGAAGAGAGCTCTGATTTTTCCTCTGACCATTAAAAAACAAGAAGCAGAGAGACTAACTGGCAGAAATACTAATTGAGAAGGCTTCAAGAAATAAATTGAAGAGAATATTGAATTCAGCGTACGTACGAGGGCAAGATGGAAAGTTCTAGGCCTGACAATGAAAGGCTGCGATTTTCAGTTAAAAAATGATTTTATTTTTCTACATAATCTCCCTTGACTTCAACACACTTGGTCCAGCGTTTCTCCAACATCAGTATTCCTTCTCGGAAGTGAGAGTCTGGAAGGCTGTGAAAATATTCATCTACGGACCTCTCAACTTTTGCATTGGATGCGAAGCGCTTACCAGAAATAAATTTCTTCAAGTTTGGGAACAGATGGAAGTCTGAGGGTGCCAAATCAGGGGATGGCCGAGCAAATCGTACCCCAAATCCCGTAGTTTTCCCATCGCCAACGCACACTTGTGTACAGGTGCATTGTCCTGGTGAAAGATGATTTTTCTTCTTCAAGCCAGGCCTCTTCTCGCGAATTTTGGCATCCAGCTGGTCAAGAAGGTTGGAGTAATATTCGGCTGTAATTGTTCTGCCTTCCTCAAGGTAATCAATTAACAGGATCCCTTCGCATCCCAAAACACACTAGTCATGACCTTTCCGGCAGATGCGATCGATTTCGCTTTCTTTGGCGCTGAACCACCGGCTTCCACCCACTGCTTCGACTGCTGTTTCTTTTCTGGCGTGTAGTGGTGGACCCATGTCTCATCCATGGTGACAAATCGCCGCACAAAATCGGTCGGATCCCTATTGAATTGGTTTAAAGATTGCCGAGGAAATCGTTTGCGCATTTGCTTTTGATCGGCATTCAGCAAATGCGGCACATATCTTGCGAAGAGCTTTTGCATCCCTAAGTTTTTGTGCAAGACGTTTCGCACTCTCTCTTCCGATATACACACAGCCTCAGCTATCTCATTCACCTTCACTTTTTCGATGGTTTCGGGTGTGGTTGCGGTTTTTGGCCGTCCTTCACGTGGGTCATCTTCGAGGGACGTGCGACCACGTTTAAATTAAGCAGCCCGCATTTTAATGGTTGACATGGAAGGAGCAGAGTCCCCGTAAACTTTTGTCAACTTTGGATGAATTTCCTTAGGGGCTAACCCATCCAAAACGAAGAATTTTATCACCACACGATACGCAAGATCAATATGAATGCACGCACAGAACATCTAAATATCTAAGCGATTATTATGTCGCGATTTTTTCCATTTTTTAAGCGATGCGATAGTCGTCAAAATAAATGAATAATTTGAATTTAAAAGAGTAAGCACGCACTGGCGATTTTGATCGGCGCGATTAAAAAATCGTAGTCGCAAAAAATAGGAAATAGTGCGGGCACTGGCGATTTTCTATCGCGCTACTATTTAGACGTGAGAAATGGAACACATGGCTTGTATTAGGAATGCCCGCATTTGCGACTAAATAATCGCAGAAATTATAAAAATGGAACAAGTCCCATATTTATTTGCGATTTTTCAGGCGCAAGTTTTAATGAAACATATGGTTGGCATGGATGCTCGCGCACTTGCGATTACTTAATCGCAAAATGAACAGTGAATATGGATTTCAAATTTCAATAAAAAGTGTTGTGTTCTGGCAAATAAAAAAAAGTAGAACAAAATTTTGGGTACATCTTATTGTTAGTGAAAGACTATTAAATGGTAAATGTCATAAGATTCATCATATATAGTTATGTTGCTTTTTTGTTTTTAAGGTCACTGTAATCTGTGGTAGATTGAAGTTGAAGTGGCCTTAGTCCTGTGCTATTTATTGCAGTCCTTGATTATCTGCTTGAAGGAAAAGTGACGGACCCCATCATCAGTTATTCTTTGCTGACGATGGAGCTATCATAAGCAAATATCAAATGGCCTTGCAACGAGCACTTGATGTATGGGTGGATGTTTTGGACTGAAATGAGTACCGTATTAGTTCGAAAAAGACAGAGTATCTGTGCTGCCCGTTCTCTGATCCACACCGACCTATTCCAGACATTAACTTGAATGGAAAAGTGCTTCCCAAGTGTGAAAAGTTCAAATATCTAGGATCTATGATCAATAGCGAAGCAACTTGTGATGATGACATCAACCATCGCGTAAGCATAGGGTGGATGAAGTGACGGGAAAACTCCGCTATCTTCTGTGATCGAAAAATGCCCCCTAAGCTTAAAGGAAGACTCTACTCGTCCGGCGCTCACATACGGTTCACAATGCTGGACAATGTACAAAAAGTATGAGGGCAAATTAACGGCAGCTGAGATGAAGATGCTTCGCATGACAGCAGGAGCAAGTTACGAAGATTGATAGAATAAGAAGCTCAAAGATTCGAGGAAGTCTTCATGTAAAAGAACCCATCACAAGCAAGATAGAGCACGACCGGCTCAGTTGGTATTGTCATGTTCAAAGGAGAGATCCTTCTAACCCCGTCAAAAAGGCAATATCAATCAACGTTCCTACGCAATCGCGCAAAAAAGGCAGACCAAAAAACAACAGGATCACACAAATGCATTTGATTGGCCTCAGTGACGAAGTGATCCGAAACCGGAAAGTCTGCCGGTACTTTCTGAGATCAAACCGGCAAACCCGACAAGCGGACCAGTAGGGATGCAGTAAAGTGGGAAGGTTGTGATCTTTCTACTCCAGATCATAACTTTGCCGTAAGAAGAAGAAGAAGAAGAATGGATAAAATATTTATCAATATCCATTGAAAATCAGAATATGAAACAAATATTGCATCTGTTATTAACCCACCAACAAATTTACTACTTATAAGGGAACGTCCGCTAGTTAGTATTATTACGGATATACGAGTATGTCTAATTGTGAAAGCTTTTAAATTTAATTTCCCACACGGCTTTGCCAGAGTGCTTTATCTGTTCCGCACAAATGAACATTGCCCGCCTAAGGATTGTATCATAAATTTAGATGCTATGAATATCCCTCTTTGAACATTAATTGATTTTATCACGACTTTTCTTAGAAATGCATCACTTACAACAAAATTAAGAGTTTATGAACTCTATATCCCTTTCAGTTATTCAGGCATATTAAAAAAAAAAAAAAACTCACGATTCACTATGGTATGACTTCACTGCACATGCACAATCAAAAACAAAAATATTTTCAACAGAAAATTGTGGTTTTCCAATCCCCCAAAGGGCACATTCCACGTACAGCCAAAAGAAACACGGGAAGAAAGAAAAAGAAACCAAAAATTACTCGTATCCATTGCCTCACTGCTGAAGGCAGTGGCATTAAATATTAATGATGATGTGCTGCTAAATGCAATTCTTATTTAGGATGTGCTTAACATAGATAAATGCCAAAGAAATATATTTGAATCAGATAAGACGTAGTGAAAATTTTGATTATGCAGAGTGAAGAGTAATGTTTCGCTATCTGTAAATATTCATCGATAAATTTCTTAATAATAACATAAACGTCATCGAAATCGGTTCAGCCGTTCTTAAGTTACATGGCTACAACGCGTAAAACTAAGCAACCACTTAATTCTAGTAATAATAATATTATTATTAGGAATATGTGGTTCATTGGATTACTACATCTTTTTCGAAGTTTAATAATCTAAGTAAGTATTAAGATACTCGTATACTCGATGGGGCATGTTGCCTCTATGTAAGTAAGTAGAGTCTATAATCAAACAAATTAGCCCACTTTTCTGTTATACACGTAGCACTTAGTGATAATTAAAAAGGAAATTGCTAATATTATCGCGAATTTTAATTAACTCAACGTTGGCTTCCTGGAATTGAGCTACAAAAAGGAGTTAACAGTAATTCATTTTGCCTGAATCCTCTGTGGTAATACTCATTATCGCCGAAGAAGAAGACTGTTATCTTTTGTGGTTTTAATGGATGTGGATGATTTTTCCACAAAAAATAATTTCTTTCGTAATTCGGTTCATTTTTACATTTACTCAGGTGGATTAATTCCGAGGAAGAATTCATTTTTGTGGTATAAAGATACACAAGTTGGTGGTGTGGTGATGTATTGGTCTCACTCCTACCTCCGGCATTGTGTTACATAATTTATCCAGAAAACATATTTCAAAGTTGGCCAATTACTTACGCTTCATGCTTATCGACACAGGCAAAAGGTATGTATATAACGAATAATGTTGCTTTGGCAACAGGGGGTTGAGATCTTGGGCTGCAAAAAAAGCATGAACAACTCTTGAGTAATGTCTAATTAAAGACTAAATGGACTTTATTAAGACTTATGCACATATTTAGCTTAAACCTATTTCGAAGCAACTTTGTCCCTAACCCCAGCGGACTGATGTTCTTGCAGCTGAAAGACAGATATACAGTTTATGGGCCAAGTTTAAGTTTCTATAACATTGTATACCTTCTAGCGTTCCAGCAATAACAGGGCACGTGAACTCCTTCGTCCTATAATCCACTTCTTTGAACTCATTCAGTGTTGACCAGTATAGTATAGAACCCTTTGAAACATTTACTCCTACCTCAAGCTGAGGAAATGTAATAGCACCACCCAACTTTGGTTCATTCAACTACAACAAGGAAAGGAAGGAAATCATGATTATTGAAGACATTCCATACACTGTCTTCTCCAACCTGAATCCACACAACTCCAACATCCTTCTCTTTCTCCTTTGTCCTGGCATTCTGTCGAAAATCAATTTCATCATAAAAATGATTCTGTATTGATGTCCAATTTCCGAACCTCTCCACCTTATGACCAGTCACTATCTCCAACCGTTCACCATACTTTTGCAAGATATTTCTTGCTTTGTCATCATCCTTGAGGAAATCTTTGAATTTCTCAATCTCTGTGTCGCTGAAGACGTAGTGATAAATTCCGATAAAAGGATCTATACTGACTGTTTCCAATTTAAAAGGAGCAATCTTTAAAAATGGAATGTTCCCATTCACATAGGTACAGGTGCGTCGAATTGATGATGAGGCATATTGTTCGGATGTTCCACGGCAAACTTCTTCGACGAGAAGTTCTTCGGTGGATTTCTTTGGCTGTGAAGGGCGGAAATTAACGAAAGTATTCAGGAAGAGGGATGAAAAGCCAATGAATGGGAAAAAACCCCGATGAAGCAATTTGTAAAATTCAATGAATGGCTTCTGCAATGTATGGTAAATTATGTTTGTAAGCAGCGTTTTATTTAGCGTTTGAATGAATGATTACAGCGGTGTTTTGAACTTAAAACTAAAATCCCCTTGGAAATACCTTCATTGTCCTGGGCTTTATAGATTTTTTCTTAAGTTTTTCTTTAAATGTTGCTTGTGCTGCAATTGCTCGTTTATTTTTCGAATCTATTTTGAGGATTTCTTCAGTTATTCCAATGGCTTCCTTAATGTTTCCTTGAAAAAATAAAGTATGATACAAAGTAATGTATGTTTGGATTAGTTATACTCGTAGGTATTTCATTGTTAATTAATTTAGTAAATATGATATAATGACAATTTTGTCAGATGATAAGGGGCTACCTGAGAATTTCTTCAGAAATTGTGAAGAGGATTGAATGAAGGCTGATTTCCGTGTATCAAATTACTGTGAAAGTTTTAGTTTGGTTTTATTTCGGGTTAGCAATCGATACCTGTAAGAGTCACAAATCATGATTGTGGAATTCTAGGACTTACTTGACTGAATGGAAAACAATCCTTTAAATCTCAAAAGCAGTCCTAAGTATTTTTGGACCTTTTTCAATTCCAAGCGTAAAAGTGTAGGTTTTCCGTCAGTGATGACATTTTCCAGGGAAACCTCTAGTAATCCGGAACAAACCGTGGACATGTTTGCTAACTTTTTCCAAAATATATACAATTCCTCAAATTCCGTAAACTTTCATAACGAAAATTTCGATTCATTACACAGGTTTTCTAATGTATCTAGTCTCGTTTTTGAAACGGAAGAAATCAATTGTTTAAAGACACTGTGCTAGGTCTCTTAGCACACCATTGCAGATCATTTTTAACCAATCTCTCGCTTGTGGTATATTCCTTGAACATTGGAAATATTCATGCATATATCCTATCTTTAAATATGGTAAAAGAGTTTCCAAAATACGAGTACCTGTTATCCCAAAATTGTTAGTGAATATAAGGCTTCAGGGTGTTTTGAAAGGTAACATAAGGGATTGCTAGTATGTGTTTTGGAAAGTTAGATCCACCTGCTCGAATTTTGTTGAGTTTGGATTTGGGCCTACATCCGTATAAGATTGTGCTGACGCAAGAATTGAAGCCGGGCGATTATAGACAACGCCGTGAGTTCGCTATTTGGGCGCTGGAAATGTTGGCCGGAGATCCGGATTTTGCAAAAAAAATCATCTTCTCGGACGAGGCCTATTTTTGGCTCATGTCAATAAGAAAAATTGCCGTTATTAAAGCGACCACAATCCACAAGTGTTCGACAAAGCATCAATGCATCCACAAAGATTGACTGTTTGGTGTGGTTTATGGCACGACGGCATCACCGGACATTATTTCTTTCGAAATGAGGAAGGAGACACAGTTACCGTCAATGGTCCTCGATATAGAGCGATGTTAACCAACTTTCTGTAGCCAGAGCTCGACAACATGGATATATCCGAGCTGTGGTTCCAACAAGATGGCGCTACATGCCATACAAGCGACGCAATGCCCGAAGTGGTGAATTAGAAATTTGGCGACTGGGTCATCTCACGGCGAATGTACATCAATTGGCCGCCGCTATCATGCGACTTGACACCCCTCGATTATTTTCTCTGGAGCTACGTCAAGTCCTTAGTCTACACTAACAAGGACGAGCTCGAGGCCAACATTCGAGACGCTATTGCTGGAGTAACGCCGCACATATTGGACCGAGTCATCAAAAACTGGACCGACCGCTTGAAGCACTGCCAGCGAAGCCGAGGCGGCCATTTAAATAATGTGCCCCTCCATACATAATGGCATGAATGTAGCTTCAAAATAAAGCTGGAATCAATTTGATATCTCGCACAGTTGTTGTTTTATTTAAAATTTTTTTCTTATCGTTCTTATCTGGTCACCCTATACTTTTGTAAAGAAATTTCTTTTACTTCTGGTGTTCCAAAAGGAAGTCATTTGGGGCCTTAACTATTTTTGCTTTTTGTTAATGATCTGTTCTCAATTTTAAAGTTTTGTCGTTGCCTCCTGTATGCTGATGATGAAAAATTCCTTTCCTGCATTACAAGCATAAATGACTGTCATCAATTTCAGCTGGACTTGTATCGTTTTTCAAAGTGGTGTCGTTTTAACGACTTGATTGTGAATACTGATAAATTTGCTTCAATGTCTTTCAGTCGGTTACTGTTCAACATTCAACCAAGTACCTATTTCACTATATTTCAATTTTTTTAATTCCGTGTATGATAACTTAGATATATCTATGCCAAGAAATACATTTGAACCAGATCTTATGTTAATTTTGATTCAATGCTGAATGTATCATATATATTTTATATCATAATTATGCTATATCTGTGTATTCATGTAAATCGTGGATTGAAATAAATAAACAAATAAATATCAGACTCAAAATCAATGTTTTTGGAGAAAGGCAAGTACGATGGTACGGTGTGGGGGTATACGAGGAGGTAGCTAAAAGAAGACTATGTTGAAAAATAAAATGTTTTTATACAGAAAAGAGTGTTCCTTATTTCATTTTTCAGGGACTTATTGACCCACCCTCGTACTCTTCGTTGATGGGAACAACTATTTTTACTCAGTTTTCCCAGTTTGAGGCAGAAACAACGCAGTGGATTACTATCTGAAGTAGGTTAGGCTAGGTTACCTACATATCTGAAGGAAATATAAAAAAGTGTATCCACTCAAATCGCAAAAAAAAGTAGCGGGGCTTCCAGCATAGATATACACGATTTTAACAGCGATTAAAGCATCTAAGAGACTACTACTAACTAAAATAAGTATGGAATGTTGTTAAGTGCATCCAATGTAACTCAAAAAGCAGATCAACTCTTCAATTCTTTTCTCTGATATTTCTTTTAGGTCGTCGAAGATATTTGCGATTTATCTTTCTGCGCTACAAGTCCACAAACTATTCCATCTATAGTTGATGTTTGATAGAAAGTTCACAGTTGAGATAGAAAGATAGATAGAAAGTTTGAGTTGAGACAAGGGACTTGTCAAGGGTTGACCCTCACCTGTACAGCTCATCGGCTCCTTCATTTCTCTTTATACTTAACAATAACTGGATCATATACGAGTAGGAAAAACCAATTCCACTTATCTACCTAAGTCTGAAATGAATCAGAATTATTGTCGTTGTAGAGCAAGATTGAATATTTGTCACTACTGTTTGTCCTGATCTTTATTAATGGTGTTGTTCGTACAGCCATCCCCGGACCCACTTTTGGGTTGACGCTTGAATATATTCAACACATCCACAACCTGATCGAATGCCACCAATTGTCCCAAAATCATTAGCCAGCTAGCCAATGAATGTATCTTCCGTTTTAATAAGACGTTCTAGAAAATAAAATCACGATTTTATTGGGTCGGAGCTAGAAGAGATATCGATCCGCAGTGCTATGAGTGTTATACCTGAAAACTGGTTCAAAAGGGAGATTAAGAAACGATTCTTTAACCGCTTTTCAATGCGTTGCAGTGGACATTTTAGAATGACTGCTGTCTACTAGATAATGTTACAATATGTCCTATGGATTATTTCATGAAGTTGAGATCTAGATGAGACCGCTGATACAGTCGCCGGAGAGTTGGAAAAAAGGAAGTCTACTGTCGTTTTGGGACCCCAATCGAATTACATCAGACCAGGGTCGACATATTGAGGCTTATGTAGGTTCTTAGAAACATTGCGCAGATGGTGGAAATCTATAAAACTGGAGCTTCGGTATCTGCAATTCGATGGTCTCATTGAAAAAATGATTAAGACCCTTTTTGCACTAGCTTTCGAGAAACAGGATGATTGGGATGATTTTTTGGATTTATTTAATGTGACATACCGAGCGGCACAACAAGGTTACATTAAGTTAGCACCCTTTATCGTGCCTTTGGTTGAGAAATGAGACTGCCATCTAATTTAGTGTTCGGAACTCAGCCAGGGTAGTTTTTGTTTTATGTGGTAAGCGAAGCTCTTACAAGAAAAACTGCAGAAGTGGGTGGGCAATTTTTTCAGGTATCACAACCCTAGAAGAAAGTTACGAGTACGGGGTACATGTTTCTCCAAAATTTCAATCTGACTGTGGATGTCCCCTACCGTGTTATGGAGTTTTTTTTTTTTTTTTTTTGTGGGTTGATTGTTGTTCGGGTCACAAGCAAGTTTGTATTACCCACTACGTCGTGGCCGCCCTCGTGTTCAGCACCGATGTGACTGCAAATATTAATAAAAAAAAACTTGCCAAGGATTGGGGACACTGATCGAGTTTCGGAAAAAGTTATAAAAAGTGGGCGGCATAATGTGGCTACACACTTTCGGACCGTGGGATGTCTAGTGGTTGTGGAATCAATGAGCAACGAGCTGTTCGGTCCATTTTACAGAAAGAACACGGACCGGATCATAAACATATGCAATGGTGTGGTCATATGGGTTGACGATGGTGTTTACAAGAGTTGGGGTTGGAATGGTGTTGGTCTTTTCTGGTATATATTGCTATGTGAAGCTCACTGTAAAAGAGACATGTGTGGTAGCATGCTCAGCTTATTTTCCGGTTCAAGGTCATTCTAGATCCGCCAATTTGATTCGAAGGTGTGTGGTCACTTTAAATGACTGTCATCAGTGAAAAAAAAACGACTTTTGTGAGGTTGGGTAGTAAAGAAAGGAAGGAATTTTACTCTTTATTTGTGTCTCGCGAATATTTCGAGTAAAATCTATAAAATTTGTAAAATTTCCAATCAATTCCTTAAAGAAGAATATGACGATGCTACAAGTAGAGTAAATATATATTGTTGGATACATGCGTAACCGCCTGTGGTCAGTTTTCGAAGGGAAGAGATCCCTTTCTCGGATAACCTTTGGCATTCTTACTAGACACTCCACTATCATCATTCTTGGGGACCATGTCGGAGCTATCAGCTGTAGAGAAGAGGAAAAAATTTAATCTGTTCGTCACCTGAATATCATGCTCTAGGTAATAGAAGTTTAGATACTATTGGTAGTAACTTCGGTCTATTGATAGTTCCTATTTTTGCCATTACTAGAGTAAAATCGGGTATTGTGGTATAGGAGTCTAATGTGGTAAAGTGTCATATCTCGACTGTCTTGCACTTCCTTGCAAAACTGTACATGTACACGACTGTCCAACCAGAAGAAAAAAATATAAGATAGTTATGCAAAACGTGTCGAGGCAATAGGTTGACTTTTTTTTACGGGTGAATAAATTTGATTTTTTAATGTGAAAAATTAACATTATTTTAAGACTGTTAATTAATATTGCACTTAGAAGAGTGGAATTTCGTAAAACAAGAGTAAGTTTTTGAATCCGTAACTAAGTTATTTTTTTTTTTAAATATTTTTGTATAAGAAGAGAAAATCGGCTAATGTGGTATAGTTGAGACCGGGTAATGTGGTATAGTGTACCACATTAGCTGATACTATTTGATTGAAAGATTTTTCGAAGTTGGCACTTTTATTAATCCTAGATGACAATGCCTAAAAAAGTAGAAATTAGGAAATGGAAAAGAGCTGATATGGAGAAGACCATTAAAGCAGTGAGAGATGGGGAAATGGGCATATTGCTCGCATCTAAAACATTTTTAGTGCCACATACGACTCTGCAACGAATGGCTAGAAGTGAAAGACCCATTGTTCAGCTATTTTTAAGCAAATTGGGCCGAAAGCCAATTTTTAATGAAGCTATTGAAAATCAGCTTATGGATTATGCACTCGATATGGAAGCTCGTTTCTGGGGCCTAACAAGACGCGACTTACGTTTACTAGCATTTCAAATAGCTAAGATAAATAAAATACCCAACATGTTTTCAATTTTCAAGGAGTCCGCTAGAAAAGACTGGTTTTATGGATTTTGCTGAAGACATAAGGGACGTTTAAGCTTACGCACGCCAACTGGTACATCTTTTGATCGAGCTAAAGGGTTTAGTCGCAAAAACGTGGACATATTTTATAACTTGCTCGAACAGGAATATGAAAAATTAAACTACCCAGCTGCTCGTATTTGGAACGTCGATGAAACTGGGCTAAGTACCGAGCAACCGAAAGTATTAGCGCGAAAAGGAAAGCGACAGATGGGTGCCATGACATTGGCTGAGCGTGGATCCCTTATAACAGTTATAAATTGTATGAACGCTGGTGGAGATTTCGTTCCACCATATTTTATCTTTCCCAGAAAAAATCAACATCCTCTGCTGATGAAGGAAGCACCTCCTGGAGCGAAAACTTCGTGTCATATATCTGGATGGGTACAAGTCCCCATATTTACTGATTGGTTGAAACATTTTTTATCTTATGCAAAATCCTCAAGAGAAGACCAAGTTCTCCTTATTTTGAATGGGCACTATAGTCATACCCGTAATATCGAGGTGTTGGATCTTGCACGGGAAAATGGTGTGGTTATAATATGATTGCCACCGCACTCAACCCATAAAACGCAGCCGTTAGATAAAGCATTTATGGGGCCTTTAAAAGTATATTATACCGATGAGATTAGACGTTTTACACATGAAAGTGGGCGGAAAGTAACCCAGTATGATTTGGTGGGACTTTTTTCGAAAGCATACTTGAAGGTACAATCGGGTCAAATTGCTATCAATGGCTTTAAATGCACTGGAATTTATCCATTCGATAAACACCTTTTTACGGAAGCAGATTTCATTGCTGCCGAAAATGAAGAAGAAGAAGCATCTGCTAAAAGAGCAACTACGCAGAGTAACGAAGTCTTGGCTCAGCTCGAAATAGTGCCTGTTGCCAACGTCTTACTTCATCTGATTGACAATCCAAAGGTCTCGCTCCTTACCAGCCTCTCAATACTGAACTGCAAGGCTCCAAATCTTCGGTACATTTTAGTCCACAACCCACTGCTGTCTTACCTCATCTGATTGACAATCCAATTGCCAGCACAAGTAAAGGTCTATCTCCTTACCAGCCTCTCGATACTGAATTGCAAGGCTACAAATCTTCGGTACATTTTAGTCCACAACCCACTGCTGTCTTACCTCATCTGATTGACAATCCAATTGCCTCCTTTACACTGCTGTCGCAAAGTTAGATTATGTGACACCTTGGGAAATATCTCCGCCATCAAAAATAAAACGACCACTAAATAGCCGTAGAGGAAGAAAAACGACAGCCACTGTTTTGACCACTTCGCCATGCAAAAATGGTGTTATTTTTGCAATAAATGTTTAATTGATGACAAATCGTTAAAAAAATGGACCACATGCCTACAATGTGACATGGTTTGGCTCACGAGTCTTGCCTGCCAGGAAGGAATGCTATATTTCTTTACAAATCATGTGATAAATAAGATTATCAAAATTAATTACTAATCATATTCCTTATATCATTATTTCTTTTAAATTACGTTTTACGCAAGAAGGAAAATATTGTTTTTTATAATGTTTTAAACACGTTATATATTAGTTCTCTTAAAGATATCTGTTATGCTAGACAACAGTGGCGTGGGGTGAAATTTCAAGAGAGGGAAGCCGAAAAAATTTTAAGTAAAATGTTTCATTCCAGACTTACCATTTTGGTGCTTATTCGAAACACAGACTTAAGATATGGAATCTAAGCCACCTTTGTTATACTTTAAGTCATTGGAATTTACGTAGACAATGAGCTCATCGCATAAAAAATGTGGTTTCAAAAGAAGCCGTTCTGGGCAGAATAATCTATATAAGTTATTGATAACTCGGAGCGTTGTTAAATATAAAAAATTTAGCAATTACAATTATGTACTACCTATTTGTACTCTAAAGCTATCTTACGATTCTTTTTTACGAATTCTGCTAAAATTCTTTCATGAAAATTTGACTTATTTTTAATTTCTTAAAGGAGGTGCTTTTCGATAGATAAAAGTGCCAGGTCTGAGAGTTTTTCTTCTTTGTGGGAATTTCGTAAGTGTGGACTATTTTTAAAGTCGAAAAAGATCTTTCGACAGAGGCCACAGCCAAAGGCAGGCTTAAAAAGATTTCACACAATGTTAGAGTTTGAGAAAAAGTATCTCTAAGCATTTCCGTATTAAAATGCTTATCAAGTTGAAACACCTCAAGCTTTCTAAGTGACGGGGTAGTGTATAAAACTTTGAGTTCTTTTTTTTGAAGTAGTAAAATTAAAAATTCCATGAAATAGGGTAAAGAAGATATTTTGTCATCCGGCATTGAATTAGAAAAATATTCATATTTTGATTTGTTTAATAAATCAAAGAAAATATATGAACTAAATGAACTATACCTATTCTTAATTTGACTTGTAACATTATCTATAATTGCTACAAAAATTCGGTTATAATTTGTTTTTGAATCAATATTAAGTAGTCGGCGTTTGCGTGGAGGTTCTGAGTACTTACTTACGCTCTCATAGATTGAGTCAAATGAGTTTAAAAATTCAGAATGAATCCATGACTCAAAACCCTCGATCTCTTGCTTCGCAGGCTCTATGTCTTCTCTGCAATTGAATAAGACGTTCACTATACGCGAATGATATTGCCATCGAGTCTCTGATACCCCGGAATGCCAGCTCTTGTTTTCCTAGAAGAACTACAGTGTCTATGAAACGCTTCATTAAATCGCGATTGTAATCAACTTTTCTATTATGAGCCTCGTAAGAATTCCCTAAAGAAGTCTCTATTCGATATTCGCCAAATTCATGCAAATGCGAATATGTTTGAATATGTTTTTTGGAAGAATTAATGAAATTGTTTATATCAAAGAAACCTGTGTGACCCCAAACACTAGAAGAATTAGAAAAAAGAAGACAAGGAAAACAAAACATTCTATTTAATTTACAACTGCCAAGCAGCCATGGATTCTTTTTGTAAAAAGACTCATGAAAATGTTTCTGATACCCATCCTTTCGCGTATAATCAATTTTCATTGATGGTGTCGAGCGACCTAGTTCTATAACTTTTTTTTTTTTTACAAAAAAGAAAGCTTACTGAACTCGTGGGTTTCTTTTAGAAGAAAATCAGGTAAACAACACTCAAAACTAGAGACATCTTGTCTAAGAATAATAAGAATGTTCAATGGGGCACCTCTTGAGTAGATTTATAATTACTTACTATTCACTTAGCTCACTCACTATTTTATAATAATTTAATAATTTAAAGCACTAACTTAACTACGAATATGTAATTGCTAAACTTTTAAAATTTTCTAATAATTAGCAGTCACAAAAATCACAAAAAAATTTGCATCCAAATTTTCAATAAATCACGCACAATTACACAACCGATTTGCAACCGTCATTTTAAATTTGCAAAAAAAAAAAAAAAATTATACAAAGAAATTATACCCAACAAGTTTCAGAAAAACGTCAAACGCCGTTCGAACCACTTTTCGTAGGCTTATTTTGTTGCCTACAATCAAAAAAAAAAAAAAAAACTCCCTCGAACTAAAACCTTTCTCATCCACCAATGTTCATCAACAAAAGCCGGGAAATCCCGGGTTATTTTCCTCATAAGCGAATGTAGGTTAGACAGAGAAATCGCAAATAAACTTCTACTATACCCGTATGCCAGAAAGGAATAGAGTTGAAAGTTCGTACTGTGAAGAAATTAATGCATAAGCCGGAAAATGAACAGCTTTTCAAAAAAAATTCATTGCATGCTTTTCTTTTGAAAAAGAAGTTGTCTCTCGCTAGCGGAGTTCATACTTGTCTCGGCTATATGTGCGAGTTTGTGTATGAGTAAAAATGAATAAACAACCGAAGTGGTCGCTGCAATTCATCTTCGAGGGTGTATAAAGTTATGATTTATGAATAAAAAATGGTTTGCTGAACAAATAATTGAATGTGATTGTTGGCAAGTGGCAAAATAAAAATTTTTGATATTTGAAAAGGGAAGCCGGAAGGAATCGGCTTGTATGGACGCCACGCCACTGCTAGGCAATAAAACCAAGAAGGTATTTCGTTTGAATAATCGTTTTCTGCTTATTTTATTTCAAATTATTTTTCGGGTAATCTGGTATAGTATACCACAATTGACTACCCATGTATACCACATTACCAATCCTCTTCTTAGGGTGCCACTTTTCGGTTCATGCCACTTTTATAGGAATATTTTCTTTCAAAGATATGTGAATGCTAACACATTTATTACATAAGCATGCATTTTTTCTTTGAAATCGGCAGAATACTTTGCTTGCTGTAGTCATAAAAGTAACATGTATACCACAATATCTGATTTTACTCTACACGTCCGCGAACGTTCCATGCATACTTGGAAATATTTTAAATATAGTTAGATGGAAATTTCTACAATTCGATTTCCAATCTTCCGCATTAATTACTGGACTTTCCTCCATATTACCAAACACATCGGACTTAGTTTATAAAACTAACTATATTGGTGCTGAGTCATAATAGTTCAACATTCTGCGACCCTTACAATGTTCAAAACTACGTAAAAAGTATTTATTTTTTTTCAAATAAGTAACTCTTTCAGAAAGTACTCACCACTTTGATACTCTGAATTAGCTATGGTTTCCAGAATCTCTGTTTTTGCTTTATTAGTCTCTGCATTGCCTGCATTCGCTGATAACTTCTCTAGTGCTGTTTGTAACCACACTTTCGCCACTAAATGTTCACCTTGTCTAAATGACTGTTGTCCAATTGCCAAGCAGTCACTCCAAGTCATTTGTGATCTAAACAAAAATATGAATTACCATAATCAAAATTTCTATTTTTCTCTTCTCCTTCATCGCACCCAAATTTCATGCCATTGAATTCCCCCATAGCGACTTGGGATGATTCCATTTGATAGACATCTTGGATTTTCAACAATCTACCCACCGCCTCGTCCAAGTCCTCGTCAGTGGGGAAAGTCAAAATCTGACTGAACTCGGTAATGTTCTCAACGATATCTGTGAAATGCCATTGAATTGAGCAAAAGCAAAAGTTCACAAAATTCAAATCCAATTCATATTTACGTCCTGTCACATCCTCCCAAGCGAGATTCCTTATTGCCGCCCACTCGTATGTCATGCGTTTTATTAAATTGAATGTGTTGATGGGATTTCCGAAATATTTGCCCGTGTCATTGAGAGCGACATCGTAAATACCTCGTACCTCCTTTGTCTTTCTGCAAAGGAAAATCAATAAGACAAGACGTAGGTAGGTGTGTATCTAGATGGAGTAGAATGGAACGTGCACGAATCTTACTTCTTAATGGCGCTGATTTTGTTGTCTAAAGCATTCACGTAATTCCTCAGATTCTCTATAATCACCGTCTCAGTATGCAGCAAATCGGCTAATTCCACCGAACTTGGCCAATCTTCGCCGGTACCAGTTTTTTGGGCAAAGATTGTGGTAGTAGTGGCGTTGATGATTAAGAGTAGCGCCAATAGATACTTCATCGAATCTGAGGTCAGTGGCATCGCGGATTTTGGTCGATAGGCGCGCACCGTGTTATTATTTTTTATTGCTATCGATCCGGTCTTTTGCTGCTGTAAACAAATGTGAAGATTTGGTAATAAGCAAAGGTTATTAATCGTTTAGGTGTTTTTGAAAGTCAAGTTCAAGTTAGTTTTTTCTACTTTTTTTGTGGATGAATTTCTTTTTATGTCTTTTTTTAAGTTCCGTTTGGAATATTAGAATATGTATTATAAGTATAGATTTGTATGGTGGAGCTCAGATATTGTGTACGCATGAATATTTTAGAAAAAACTATTTGGGCCAAGGGGGTTTAGTATTCATGGAATATTTGTCGATTCTCGTTATCGGCATTTAAAGGAGAGCAGGTATTTGGTCGGTCAGAAAAAATCTTATTATAGTCCATTCGATACTATCACACAAAAGACATTCTGTTTTATGAAAGGCAAACTATGGATGGTACTTTAACCCCAAAAATCAGTTCTTATTTCAGCCATTCAAGTAATTATGCTAACAATTTACTAACTGGTTGTTGTGGATCGCCTCGACGTGGTGCATCCCGGGTAATGTTAAATGATCTATCACAACAAGGCTGCCAAACAATCAAATTATATCACTGATCTCCTGGCAATCAAGATTACTATCGAAACTGAATGCAGTCAACAAATTCTAATATAAGAAACGCTTCTTCTAAGAGCTTCCTGACAAAGAGAATCGGAACTTAAGTCCGCATTCTCCAACTAAATATTGAAGGTACAAGCAAGTCCAAAGGCGAATACCTCTCAAAGATTCTTAAGGACAATGCCATCGACGTTGTACTCATTTAGAAAAAGAGGCGAAATCCATGGGTACACAGGCATCGGAGTGTTATTCCACCAAGTATATTGTTCTGCCAATTTTATTCGCAACGACGTTAAGAACACGAGGCTAATCCAGCAAAGCTCCATGACAACGTATCCTGCATCACCGTAGAAGTCGCTGGCACTCACATCACCAACGTATACAAGCCTCCATCCATGTCTTGACCACGAAATGTCATCCCACTCTTTGGGCACCCAGCTGTTTATGCGGGGGACTTTAACAGTCACCATACATCATGGAGATACCCAATTAACGACCATAACGGGCTTGAACTACTGGAGTGGTCCAAAGTCAACAGTCTCCACCTTGTCTTCGACGATAAGGATGCCGGCTCCTTTCATTCTATACGGTGGCTTAGGGACTACAACCCCGATCTTACATTTGTGAGCTGCAATCGCGAACTACGCCCCCTTCAAACTAGTCGTCAAGTCCTCGGGAACTTCCCGCATAGCCAGCATAGACCCATTGTCATTGACATCGGCATTCAGATACCTATTGTTGAATCCGTAGCCCAACCTAGGTGGAATTTCACCAAAGCCTCCTGGAACGGGTACACAAAAGACCTGGACGCCAATATAAGATGAATACACCTGCTAGCCAAAAACTATGATCGACTCGTTGGCACCATTCTTTCCATAGCCAAGAAATACGTTCCGAGAGGATATCGAAAACAATACATCCCTGGTTGGTCAGAAGAAAACGATCGCCTTTACAAATAGTTCGAAGCGAGTGGCCTTCCCGAAACGGCGGATAAGCTATTCCAGTCCCTCGACAAGGCACGTAGCGAAAAATGGAAGCACAAGGTCGAAAATACAGATTTTGTGCACTCCAGCCGTAAGGCCTGGAGCCTGCTCCGCAAACTCGGCAGCAGTACGCCAATAGTCGCCACAAAACCATCAATCAGCCCGAACGCGATAGCTGATAGAATAGTAAAGCTTTCCAAGGCCCTCCCGGATAAAATCGAAAGCAAACTCATCCAAAAAAATCTTAAGCTGCTGAAATCAGAGTCTCATGCACTAGCAGAGTTCTCAAGTCTATTCACTCTGGAGGAAGTTGAAGCTGCACTCCAAAAACTCATGTCAGGCAAGGCCGCTGGACTAGATGGAATATTCCCGGAATTCCTAACACACAGTGGTACCCATTTTAAGACCTAGCTGGCGCGCTTCTTATCAAACATACTCGAAACAGGGCATTTTCCCGTAAATCTTAAGAAATCAAAAGTAATCGCTTTGCTTAAACCTGGTAAACCCAACGACCAGCCAGAAAGCTACCGCCCAATCGCTCTACTCAGTTCCATATACAAAATTTTTGAAAGGCCGATTTTCAACAGAATCGAACCCGTCATCCTATATAGCAGGCTGGGTTTAGATATGGGCGTAGCTGTTCGGACGAAGTATTAGCGCTGACGACCCACATTGAAGCAGATTACCAGGCCAACCTCAAAACATCGTTGGTATTCATCGATCTCACTGCAGCGTATGATACAGTCTGGAGGGACGGGTTGATGCTGAAGCTTCTTCAAGTCGTACCATGCACAAAAATAGCCACCATACTGAACAACATGTTTAGCGACAGACCATTCCAAGTCTTCCTAAACGCGTCGCATAGTTCACGCAGAAAACTGAACAATGGACTCCCTCAAGGATCAGTGCTGGTTCCTCTGCTTTTCAACTTGTACACGCATGACCTCCCAAGTACACTATCAAGAAAATTTGCATACGCGGACGACCTTGCCATGGCGACACAACACCAATCCATGTTTAAAACGGAAGCAGTACTAACGGAAGACCTTGTCATACTAGGCTCGTACTTCAAAAAGGGGAGACTGCGTCCAAGCATGAGCAAAATGGAAGTTACTTGTTTTCATCTTAACAATAAACTTGTCAACACTACATTGTCGGTAAAATTTAATAACGTTTAGCTTATCCACAACTTTTCACCAAAATATCTTGGAATCACTCTGGATCGTACGCTGTCGTTCAAAAAACTCAAATCCCGCAACATTAAACAAAAGTTGGCCTCAACAACGTGGGGCGCTCCCGCTAAAACACTACGCTCCACCTCCCTGGGGTTGGTCTTTTCCACCGCCGAATACTGCGCCCCCGTCTGACTAAATAGCGCTCACACCAATAAAGTAGACATGCAGCTAAATACTTCAATGCATATAATCACAGGCACTATCAGGTCTACCCCAACGAGGTTTATCCCGGTATTGAACAACATCCTCCCAGCTAACCTCCGTCACCAAAATGCCTTACTGCGCGAGTTTCACAAAATTAATGCCAACTTTCTCTTGCCAATCTACAACGACATCGAGTCTAGTTCAAGATCTCGACTTAAATCACGGCGCCCTCCCCTAAGTCTGGCACTAGAGCTTAACTCCAGAAACTTCAGCGCAACGGAAGTATGGAAGAACGAGTGGAGTTCCTCTTCTGCGAACGACTTATTTAATATACTTGACCCTACATCCATGCCAGCAGGCAACATGGATGAGTCTTAACCATTTGCGAACGAACCATTGCAGATGGTCAGCGACACTCTACAAATGGGGAGCGTCCGATTCACCACACTGCGACTGTGCAGCTGCAATACAGAACATCAAACACGTGACCACAGAATGCGAATCCCGAAAGTATCACGGCGAACCAACCGACTTCATCACTGCCTCTCCTGCTGCTATCCAATGGCTACAGAACCTCGACATTCAATTTTGAGTCAATGTGCAATATTTATAACTTATTGTCTATAATTGTGTGTATGTAATACTTTATGTATAGTTTTGTAATAATGTATCTTGCCATACGCTAAATAAAAAAAAAAGCTGGTTGTGGAGGAGAAAAAAATCGTATGTTTTGTTCACGGTTTGTGTGACGTAGGAGTAAATTTTACACAGGTTAGCTTTCTAGGGTTGATAGTCAGATATCATATGACTACCTTTACTTTTCCTCCTGTCATCTGCTAATCGGCACTGATTACGCCCATCAAGAATTTAAATTGCGCACACCTCTACCTAGAGATATATATACATAGGTTAAGAGCACAATTTTAGAACTCACTAAACGGGAACTGATAAGGACACAATTTGTAATATTAAAAGCCGGAGCCTAGTATTGTATTTTTCGTTTATTATAGAAGGAGAAAACAAGAAGTACACTGATTTGGCAGTACTGGCCACACAGTCATGAAAAACAGAACCGCAGATGCCGGGGATTTTTGGTTTGAATAAAGCCTTGCCTGCATAACATGAGGCTTTTTGAGAATACTTCCTTGGGCGGGGAAGATGTGATAGGCTCGGATAATGAAGAAAAACTCCTTGAGGATGATAAATATTATTTCTTCGCCACTTTGGATATTACAGCTGTTCTTGATTCACGTTTTCGAAATTTTCGCACTCAAACGATTTCCCTTATATTCTGGATAAAGTAAAATATATTAGAATATTCCCTACAATTCTTGAGAGTTTTAAAAAATTCGGCACCCACTATGTAGGAAATTTTAAAAACTTAAATTTCGACCGTAATATTTTGTGTCATAGGATTCAACATTTTCGAGATATTAACTTTGAAAGTTCACAATTACAATCTTGGGTGATTTTGAAAAAATCTTCATCCATCTTGTAAAGAATTTCAAAACATAAAATTTCGACCTGAGTAAAGTCGGACATTTTAGAAGAAACTTCGGCATCCATCGTGTAGAGTTTTGAAAACTTAAATTTCGACTGCAGTAATTTTCTTCGTACTATGCACCGATTTCGAGATAATTGAGCTTAAATAGGATTTCGATTAACTTCGACATGAATTTAGACATTTTAGAAGGTTCCGAACAAATTTTTAAAATTTAGCAAAATTCTGCATCGACTATGGAAAATTTCAAATTCTTAAATTTCTACCGTAAACATTTATTTCGTAGGATGCAACGCTTTTACTTGTGCTCGTACCTATAAGAGTAAGTAATGGCTTCCTGAAAACTTTCAATCTCAAGATTTTAATCAAACTTGACAGATTCTGTCGATTTTGCTCAAATTCAATTCCTATATAATATTTGACATACACAAGGTCAAAGACTACCAATTTTTTTTTTTTCAATTTTTAAGAAAAATACTTTTTTTTCCTAACGATTTTGTATAAATTTCAAACTGATTGACTTGCAAATTAAAGACATATAGGTGCAAGTACATACATGCGACCCAGTCGTGCACTTTATTTTTATAAACACTCGGATTCAAAAGTGTTTTTGAAACCAAATTGGGGCGAAGGCTATTGATTCCAGATAAGGTTTTGGTCACCGTTGCATGTCTTTGACTTTCAATCTGTCCTTTTCGCCTCAGAAATCTTTATATTGGCCATCATTGATGTTGAGTCTTTACCGAAACTGAGCTATGGGTCTATGCAGACTATATGAGAATCTCAAGAAAAATTAAGTATCCTGCTGATTTTAATGCACTTCAGGAAGATTTAAATAAAATCTCGATTTAGTGCCAACAAATATTTTCTAGAGCTCTATGTGAATAAATGTCAACAATTTGAAACTTCTACATTAGCAATGAACTCGTCTCCCTAGCTTAGGCTGGTAGGACAGAAACAGGCTACCTCCTTATGTGAACAGACTTAAATTGAAAAATCTTCTGTGCTTGCAGACACGTCGCGACATTGCTGATATGACATTTGTACATTAGTTGCTTGCTAGCAACATCGATTGTCCTCTAGTGCTTCATTAGATCTCTTTCATTACCAATCCTCGCCATCTAAGTTCAATTTCTTCATCCAACCTTGTCCACCATAGTACTGACTACGGCCAGTTTGAACCTTTGACCAGAATACTGCTTAAAGTTGATAATAAGTCTAAAGTCATCAGCTACACAGATGAGAGAAATAGCGAGCAGAGTGTAGTAATGAGCGTTCAGTTCCTCGACATGCGCAGTTTTTGCAGGAGTATTGACACCGAAACATGAACCGTTGCAGAAATACAAATTCCTATTAATCTCCTCAAAGCCAACAAAGCAGCTGGACTTCATGACATACCAGCTGAGTTCCTGAAAGCAGATCCCGCCACAACAGCTAGTATTCTACTTTCGTTAATACAGGCCATTTGTTAACTTGAGACCTATCCCAGGATCTGGAAGGATGGTGTTATTTTTAAGAAAAATGGGATCTTAACAACTGCAACTGACGTGTTATTACCATTTTGTCCGTTTTTCCGAAACTAATGCCAACTATCATTCTCGAGCGGGTAAAGGTTAGAAACGGGACTACACTCAACAACACCTTGTGTATCATTCTCGAGCAATCAGCCGAGTTCACCGCTTTACCTTTCGTTCGCGGATTTCGGGAACGCCTTTGACAGGGTAAATCCCGAATGCATATGGAAATCTTTTCTTAGGAGAGGAATCCACCCAAAAAGTTGCTATTATAAAGGGGTCCTACAATAACGCAAGGTGTTTCATTCTGCACAATTGACAGCTCTCCGACTCTTCCGAAGTGCAAGGGTATATTTTGCCGCCAATCCTCTTTACGATGTACTGACTGCCACCGTAGGTGTATCGGTACAACATAGTATCCAATGGAGACCGCTTGAAAGGCTAAGTCATTTGGATTATGCCGATGATATCTGTTTCCTAGCAAGTACCATCAGCGGGCTAGATGAGATGTGTCAATCACTGCACTGATTGGTCTAAGGAAAAAAATAATGCTTACAAGCCGCTCTACACAACGGCGTATTAATCTGAAGCAGACGCCAATTGAGGAGGTCCAACAGTTTAATTTCATTGGGAAATTGTTTATCATCTGATGGCAGAACTGACTTAGACGTTAAAAGCAGGGTAAATTAAAGCTCGCGCTGCCTTTGGTATCCTGTCTCCAGTTTGGAAATCCAATCAAATCCCCTTACGCACCAAGTTGAGACTCTTCGAGTCCAACGTTAAATCCGTGCTATTGTATGCCTGTGAAACCTGGAAAGTCTGGGTAAACATCACCAGAAAGTTACAGGCTGTCTGCGACACATCCTGAAGTTTCGCTGACCTTAAATTGTATCTAACCAGGAATTGCGGCGTACAACAAGTCAGAAGTTGTTTTATGTCGAGATAAGGCAGCGAAAATGCCGCTGTATTAGTTAAACACTAAGGAAGCAGTCCTTCGAATGGAATCCGGCGAGTTGGATATCAAAAGTATTATCAGAAGCAGCGACCCAGAGGAATACGTGGCCCCAGCTGAAATATCTATCTCCAGACCGCGAAAGATAGAAGAGACTTGTTGCTGCCCTTTGCCACAAGTGGGGTTAAAGGAAACATGAGAGTTATTGCTATGTTTGCTAGATAAATAAATAGTAATAAAAAAAAAAACAGTTAACCCTCACTGAAAAATCTATTAAATTCGCTTTGCTTTAATGGCAGATACATTAATTTAAAATATAAATGGTGGCCTCTATTGGGTGAATTCCTCACCTATGTACACTGTATTTGTTTATACTTTAAAGATCCATCGTAAATCAATATATAAACATTAAAAATAAGTTAATATGCACATATCACTTACTCCGCATCAAAGAGGACAACTTTATTTATGTGTGTAGCTACTCGTATCTATGCAGAAACTTGATTTCACTTTTCATTAATATTTAAAAAACGAAGTCTATTTCTAATTTACCAAATCAAATTTCAAACTTTTATTCTCAATTTCAATTTCACTTTTCAAATACAGCATAGACACGGACCCAAATCAAACACAACCAATCTGTCACTAAGTCGAATCAGAACTCATTCTATCCACTCAAAGGATTGTTCAATTTTACTCCTCTTCTTTTCAAAAAAAAAACTTTTGTGAAATGTTAAATAGTTTCCAAAAACCTCATTTCCATAAACCCTATACAACTTCTGAGCTGATCATCAGATGAGGTATCAAATAAAAGAAAATCAAGGTCGATATCCTCTGGGATGAAAGAAATAAAAAAAAAGATACAAAAAAATAAAAAAAATAAAAAAAATGAGCTGCCTGAGGAAAGAAAGTGGAAATAAAAGAGAACCAGCAGTAATTACATAATCATCAAAAGAAAAGATTTATGCGAATACCTACCTGACGCGTCTCACGCAGTGATAAGGAAACAAGAGACACTCTGATGGAGTATTGAGATACACTTTTTTTTTTTTAGGATTTCAGAGATGAAAATAAAATCGTGGATAATGGAGAATGTGTCTTTTTTTTGTTTATTTTTTATTTTACAAGATAAATATTTGTCTTTCGATTTATAATTAAGAATTAGCATATTTATAAAATAATCGAAAAAAAATTAGAGAATGCATATTCGCGCTCAAATAAATCTCATGTCGTACGAGAAGAATTTTATTTTAATACTAAAAGATACAAATGTCCGTCGCGACGAATATATTTCATTTTAATCGATTGCTTAACCCGAAATATAAGTTTTTAGGGATTTTGAAAAAAGTTTTTTTTGTATAATTTGCGCTCGCCAAAGGGGATATGAATACCCTTATATTGTTTCAGGGAACGGGCGTTTCTGAAAAGTGGGAAGAGAAACAGAGGAGAAGCCTTTGCACGTTGGCTTTAAATGTTTGAAGGTTGTAGTGATGGGGAAATACAGAGCTTGGTAAATCATTCCACATTCGTGTCGCTCGCCTTATAAACGAATCCCTAGTACGACAGAAGTTGGGTTTAAGGGTGAACTGATGTGCATTCGAAGCATGATGCGGATTGCGGGTGAAATTTTGAAGGAGAGGAATGCAACTGGCTATTTCGCTGGAGAATTTTTTTTTATAAAAAAAGCTATAAAATAGGGAAGTGAATGTATAGAGTTCACAATGTCTCTATCACACATAAGTTTTAACGCGCTATTCTGTACCCAGTCTAGAATGTGCAGGACGGTCTTGGGTGGGCGTTATATTCAGATGAGACCGGGTAAAATATTTTTTGCACCATTTAAGGACATTTTGCAGCATATTTGGCGAACTCGAGTATACAGTCAGTCACAAAAGTAAGTACAGGTTCACAGAATAATGGACCTTCACCAAATGACAGCAGACGTCGTTGGGCTGAAAATTAACTCGGCAAAAACAAAAATGATCAGCCTAGGACCAAACTCATCAACTCATATATGCATTGCTGGACAAACGGTTGAGAGAGTAGAGAGTTTCCAATACCTTGGGAGTATTGTCTCAACCGATGGCGGAACCGAACTGGATATAGCCAGCCGAATAGGAAAAGCAAAATCTGCGTTTGGGATGCTATCCATAGTTTGGCGAAGTAATGCAATTAGCTTAAACACCAAGCTACAACTGTTCCGTTCCAACGTTGAATCCGTGTTGCTATATGGATGTGGTACCTGGAGAGTGACCGTCACTATCACGAGGAAGCTGCAAACGTTTGTCAATAGATGTCTACGTTACATCTTAAGGATATTCTGGCCAAACCTTATCTCTAACGAACAGCTTTATCAGAGAACGGGCCATGAACCTATAGGCACATTCATACGACGACGAAAGTGGTAGTGGATCGGTCACACTCATAAGGGTGACAGGTCCATAGCTAACCAAGCGATGCAATGGAACCCGCTTACCCAGGATGGCAGGATACGCGGCGGTCCTAGGAGTACGTGGCGCAGAACAGTTGAGAAGGAAAGAGTTGGGGAGAGCTGAGGCACATTTCCAGAAATTGCACACGATGGCGCGTAGGCATTGTAGAGGCCCTATGACCCACAAGGGGATACAGGACATAAGTAAATAAGTAAAAGTAAATACACATAGGCAATCTAAACAAGTAGTTTAGATAAACACCGTTGATTTGTATTCATATTCCGCCAAAACTGTTCATGATCTCTTATTGAATATCTGTGGCGTTAGCGAATATGAAAAAAAGTACCGTAAGACGAGCGAGATATAACAATTTCCGAGAAGCTTACAGCAGATTGCGAATTCATATCACAAAAGTAAGTACATAGACATAGCATATTGAGTTAAAACTTTGAGCGAAAAAAGCGTATTGCGAAGAGTGAGTATTTTTTTTTTTTTCTCTAGATTAGTTTTTCTTCTGAATTTAGTATTGGAATCATTTGAAAAGTAATATTTTCGATATAGCACCTCGAGGAAAGCAACTTTCACAAGATATAAATGATTTAATCATAAAATACCATAAAGAACAAAAAAACGTATGGGAAAGTCCCTTTACTATTCAAAAGGTAATTAAAAAGTATGAAATAACAGGCAAGACAGAAAACAAGGCTCGAAGTGGACGCCCACGTACATTCACAGCCCAAGACACTAGCTTGATCCTGCGCAAAATAAAATAAGACCTAATTTCATAATTGGCGGCGATTTTAATGCGAAACATACATTCTGAGGCTCAAGACACAGCTCGCAAAAAGGCAGAATGCTCTATGAGGCAGGTATGGAGTACAGTTGTGATTTCCATTCGACGGGTAAACCGACCTACTGGCCAACTGATACTTCGAAAATACCTGACCTGATCGACTTTTTCGTCGTGAAAGGAATTTCTACCAACCACATTAATGTTGAAGAGAGCTTTGATCTGTCGTCTGACCATTCCCCAGTTGTTTTGACATTGAGCGAAAAACTAGTATATACCCTAGAGCCAGCAAGATTAACCGGTAGAACAACTAACTTGGAAGGTTTTAGGAACGAAATTGAAGATAATGTTGAACTGAGCGTTCCACTTACGACACCCTATGAACTTGAGGTTGAAGTTGATCGCTTCGTTAAGATCGTACAGCTCGCCTCTTGGAATAATACTCCCAATCCAAGGAAAACTCCGGACAAATACGGTCTACGATATCCTACGGAAATAAAAGAATTGGTTAAGGAAAAAAGAAAAGCGCGTAAGAAATGGCAACAGAGTCGTGCTCCGCAACATAAAGCTCACTTGAATCACCTGTGCAATTCGTTGAAGAAGACTATAAAGGATTTTAAGAATCATGCGATAGGCTCTTATCTTGAAAGTTTAACAGCGAAAAAAGATTCCAATTGTTCACTTTGGAAAGGCACCAAAAGGCCCTCGCGCCGCCTATTAAATTAAATCACAATGAATGGGTAAGGGAAGATAAAGGAAAAAGCGGACGTTTTTGCGGCCCACCTGGAAGACACCTTTAAACCGTACGATGGTCAAGTGTCTTACGACAATATCAATAGGCCGGATTTACCATCTGACGATTTAGCACTTACAAGTTCAACGCTGAGGGAACTCAAACATGAGATCGGGAATCTGAAACCTAAGAAAGCTCCTGGTTATGACTTAATCAGAAAAGCATTGATTAAGCTTCTTCATATTGTAAATGCTGCGCTCAGATTAAAACACGTGCCTAACCAATGGAAAGTTGCGGAAGTTATAATGATTTTAAAACCAGGAAAGTCGCCAAATGAGGTAAAATCTTATAGACCTACTACCAGTCATATCCAAAATTTTCGAGAGGATATTGCTAAGGCGCCTCCAACCGGTTATAGAAGGAAATAATCTTATCCCTGACCACCAGTTTGGGTTCAGAAGTAAGCATTCGACGATTGACCAGGTGCATAGAATTACTGATGTAACCGAGAAAGCACTTGAAGAGAAAAAGATTTGCTCAAGCGTATTTCTTGACGTCCCGCAAGCCTTTGATAAGGGTGGCATGATGGCTTGAATTGTAAATTACGACAAATTCTCCCTGTATGCCTATACGACATTCTAGAATCATATCTCGGGAATAGACTCTTCCGTGTTAGACATGGAAATGAATACTCGGAGCTCAAAGAAATTTCGGCCGGTGTACCGCAAGGAAGCGTTCTTGGGCCACTACTCTATCTGTTATATACTCGAGATATACCGAAAGAAGATGGCACTATCCTGGCTACGTTTGCCGATGACACCGCTATCCTAGCCGTAGGTAGAACAATCGAAGAAACGACTGCAAAACTGCAAAACGCACTGAATAAAGTAAATGAATGGATGAGGGACTGGCGGATCGCCCTCAACGAATCTAAATCTGTTCACGTGAATTTCACTTATAAAAAAATTAATGTTTTGCCAATTTTCCTAAACTTGGCCCCAATACCTTTTGCAAACGAGGCCAAATACCTTGGAATGACACTCGACGCAAAACTGAAATGGAATTCTCAAGTGAAAATGAAACGTAAAGAACTCGAAATCAAATATAGAGCAATGAACTGGTTACTCGGACAACACTCCCAGCTCAGTACTAAGAACAAACTGCTTTTATACAAGCAAGTGCTAAAGCCGGTGTGGACTTACGGTATACAACTTTGGGGCTGTACCAAGAAAACAAACGCCAATATTTTACAAACTTTTCAAAATAAAGTGCTAAGAGAAATTGTCCACGCACCGTGGTGTACCAGAAACGATGATATCCACAGGGATCTCGGAATTCCGACAATCGAAGCTGAAATTAGAATCTTCGCGAGAAAGCATAGGAACCGACTAATCGGACATGTCAACAAGACAATCCTACAAATTCTGGATGAAAGCAATTTATTGTGCCGACTACAAAGGACGAAACCTTTCGACTTGGCGAGATAGGAATCAATGGCGCCTAGATTGCGGAACATGCAGGATCTTTCAGTGGAAAGTAACCTGCCAAACGTGTTTTTTTTTTTTTCATGATAGAAAAATTGCTTGATAAGGTCCTTCTTAGTTGCAGTATATAACAAATTAAATCGCAGGGTGGTTTTTTTTTAATCAGTAAGAATCTGACAGTACTATGAGCACGCGCTTGCTATCCTCATAGTGTCTATGGAAGATTTTTTCACCACCCCTCGGGAAAAAAAAAAAAAAATGTTTATTTGAACATTCTAAAGAGCACCCTGCACCAAAGCGTTGAAAAATTATACTTGGAGGGATCATTTATTTTCCAGCAAGATAACGACCCTAAGCACAGTGGTTAAGGGTTTTGGTTTCGCTTGAGAGACAAAAGACAGAAGACAGCATTGTGTTTTGGAAGCCTTAAATTCCACTCTGTTGAAACCCCTATTTGATTATGCTGTCCAGGTCGGAATTTAATGTGTTTAACATACGTAGCCGTTCCTCTCCTACGGCCGAATAGCAAGGACGTGAGTTAGGGCACGAATATGAAAAACTGAGGTTACTGTCATCAGCGAAGGAATGGAATGGATTAGTAGTTGCAGACAAGACAAAACAGAGCCTTGGGGAACACCAGCATTTATATGGTGAATTGCAAACTTGAAGCCTTACAAGACAACCTGTATTGAACCTGAACGGCTCGAAAGGTAATTTCTAATCCATTGAAGAAGAAACTCATCGACGCCATATGCATGCATTTTCGACAGAAGAGCCTGATGCCAAACTCTGTCCAATGCCTTTGAAATATCAAGCGAAACCATCTTAGTTTCGCCATAGTGATGAAGAGATTGGTTCCACTTCTTGGTAATATATGCCATCAAATCACCAGTGGAACCTGGTGTTCATTGTGGAGGTTTCGTGAATCGAGATATTTCATAAGCTGAAGATTTATCGGCGTTTTCATGACATTGGAAAGAAGGGACCTGCAGGAAGATTCGCCTTTTATAAACACATAATATGTACAGTAGAAAGATGTTGAAGGGACACCATTTTTTTTGAGGAAAAATCAACGAAAGTAAATGCAGAGGTTTGTACGCGAGGGAAACTTCTGCAATAGTGAGGGACTTTAGCCAAATCTAAAAAACTCCCCAAAAACTGACTTACGTCTGTCTTCAAAAAATGGCACCTAGTCGTTCAACAAATCAGCAATTTGTTTGCAGTAAATCTGTTACTATAAAAAGCTTTTCAATAGGGGCATAACAATTTTGTATTTTAAGACGTCAGCCAATGTCTACGGTTTCATCATGGTGAAGTTCGCGAACAAGCAACGTTTGGAGATTATTAAAAATTACTACCGAAATTCTAAGTCGGTGATCGCAACTTTAAGAGCGCTTACTTCAAATTTCGGTCGTAATAATCGTCCCACCAGGCAGGCTGTGCGTGCTATAGTAGATAAATTTGAGTCAACATATTCACTATTGAATGTTCCGGTGCCAGTGAGGCAACGCATCGGTCGAAGTACCGAAAATAACGCAGCCGTAAGTGCTTCAGTTCAAAATGAGCCAAATCAGTCGATTCCACTCCGTTCACAGGAATTGGGCATCTTTCAGTCCACATTGTGACGAATTTTGCATAAAGATCTTGGCCCTTAAAAGATCAAATCAAGAACTGAAACCTCTTGATCATTTGAAGCGCCGAAACTTCTCCGCAAAATCATCTTCAGCGATGAAGCTCATTTTTGGCTTAATGGCTTTGTGAATAAGTAAAATATGTGTTATTGGACAGCAATAGACCCACATCTGCTTCAAGAGACTCTACTGCATCCATAAAAAGTGACCGTGTGGTGTGGATTTCATGCCGGAGGTGTGATTGGACCGTATTTTTTCGTCGATCAAAATGGTCGCCATATTACGGTCAATGGATTTCGCTATTGGTGCCATGTTGGTAGACTATTTTTGTCCAGAATTGGATGGACTTGACATCAGTAAAATGTGGTTCCAACGAAATGATGCCACATGCCACACAGCTGGTCAAACAATTGATCTATTGAAGGGGAAGTTCGATAATCGTGTAATCTCGAGAAATGGTCCGGTCGAATGGTCATTCCGCTCAAGCGATTTAACGCCGATGGCTTTATTTTTATGGGGTTACGTTAAGTCTTTGGTTTATGCCAAAAAGCTAATAACGTTAGAGGAGCTCAGGAACAATATCGAACGCGAAATTGCCAACGTTCCGGGATATACACTTATTGACAAAAGTCTACATACACCATGCATTGCAATGATTTGGCCGTATAATTCCTACCAATGTTTAATTCAATTTAAACAAACAATATATTTTTGTACTCAACTGTATCTAGCAACTTAATCGTAGAAGTTTTTTTTTTTTTTAAATCAACCGCAGACACAAAAAACGGAGATTTTTCTTCGAAGTACCCAAATTAAGGCGACAAAAGTCTGCATACACGTATTTAATCTGACCGTTATTTCAGTCTTAGTGTCCTGCAGTTCGCTTTGTTTCGCCTGAATATAGTGCAGTAACATTCAAGGAGTCTATCAAAGCGCAACAAGTAATTATTTTATTAAAAATTGTTCTTTGTTATAAAAATGAATAAAAAAGGAAAAGAAATTTAGAACGATATACGAGAGTTAATAGTAAAGTACCGTACTGAAGGTAAATCTCTGCGGGAAATAGGAAAACTCGTTAATAAAAGTCATTCAACAGTCCAAACTGTATTAAAAAAATTTAAGCTAAGTGGCACAATTAGTTCTAAGCCGCGTTCAGGACGTCCAAAAATATTTACACCGCGTGAGGAAAGCCCCATAGAAAGAAAAATAAAAAAAAATCCAAAATTAACTGCATCGGAAATAGCAGCAGAGTTTTTGGAAGAAACGGGTAAGTCCTGCGATCCAAATACAGTTCGAAGAGTTCTGAAGGGGAATGGGTATCGCAGTAGAATAGCCAGAAAAAAGCCTTTCATCAGTGAAAAAAACCGTAAGAAGAGGTTGGAGTTCGCTAAGTCCCATGTAAAGTATGGAAATGAGTTCTGGGATAAGGTAATTTTAATGAAAGTAAAGTGATGAAAGTAAATTTAACATTTACAATAACGATGGTAGAACAAAAGAATGGCGCAAGCCCAACACTGCACTTGAAAAGGCGAATATGGTTGGTACCCTCAAACACGGAGGAGGTAATGTGCTTGTGTGGGGGTGTATGTCGCAGGCTGGGGTTTGAAACTTGGTTTTTATAGAGTCAACTATAGATCGATTTGGTTATCTAAACATCCTGAAAAACAATCTGAAAGATAGTGCTGCAAAGATGGAATTGGGAGAGTCGTTTATCTTTCAACAAGATAACGACCCCAAACATTCCTCACGACTTATTCAAGAATGGCTGATTTATAACACAAAACAGTTAAAAACACCTATGGGATGAACTGCGTCCAAGTTCATCCCATAGCTTAAAACCAGATACGTCAAAAATAAAACCGAATTAAAAATGGCGTTAGAAGAAGAGTGGGCTAAAATTCAACCTTCTGTCACAAGAAAACTCGTCGACTCCATGCCAAAAAGGATGAAAGCAGTCATAGCCTCAAAAGGAAATGCAACGTCTTACTAATCGAGCTATTTTTTTTGTGAGAACGAATTTTCTCAATGTGTACGTAGATTTTTTTCACCGTTTTTTTGTTAATTGAAAGAATTTTATATTTTTTTAAGTCTTTTTTTTTGTTTTTGTAAAAAAAAATCTAGTTACTTTTGTACTATGAAGTCTATTGAAAATAATAATATAGTTTTTGTTTTAATTAAATCGATTTCTTTTATGAAACATACGACAATGTCACTACAAACCATGGTGTATGTAGACTTTTGTCAATGAGTGTATGTGAGAAAGAGTGGTGGAAAATTGGGTCTAAAGAATCGATCGCTGCAAACGTGCTCGCGGTGTTCATATGTACTAGATCGAATTCCGTACTTAAATCTAATATATGTACTATACCTATACATGTGTAGAATCAATTTCAGCCCCATATTTCAATTATTCTGTGTTTCGTTTAAATACAAAATTGTTATGTCCTTACTGAAAAACCCTTGATTAACAGACCGCCGTTTGTCGGGTTTTTTTTTAACTTTAGTTAGCTAGATTAAAAAGTTTTACCCTTCTTGGTCTTCTTGTTAGATTGTCATTATTAAGTAAATGTATAATTTCCAAATACACGTGTTGGAGAAGTCTAAGTTTATGTCTCCTAGGTTTTTTTGTGCCTCCAACTTCAACCATTTCAGCTTTTAGATCTTTATGTAGATTTGCGTATCTTATGTATCATGATGTATTTACTATGCTGCGTAGTTATTTATTTTAGAAGGTATGTACGAGTATGCTTTGTAAATTTGTTTTGCTTGTGCATGCCCACAGTAATATCCGGACTGACCGACATGGCTAAATCGATATTCCATCAGAAAAATATATACTTTTAGTGGTTTATTATTTTATTATCTATTTAGCGTATGGAGTTACACATTCAAAGTTGGCGTGAAGAATAAATAAGGAGAGCTATATCACAACATCTAATTTTGTAACCAGTCTATCACAATTGGGTTATTACGAGTATTAGTGTCCGCAAAATCTTGGATGTCCCCAGGGTAGGATCGTTTATTGCACTCCGCAGCAATGCGGTGGATGGTCTGTCGCAAGCTGAAGAGTTAGCACTTCCCCAGCCGAAGAGGAGTCTGCACACCTTCTGTGATATGTCCAGATTATGTTGAGCGTCGACCAGAAGTTGTGAGCTAGGTCAAATCCAAAGAGTGATGGTATCAGCTTATATGGATGCTGCGAATTCTGATGATGAAGCAGAATACAGATTAAATGCACCATGTGCTAGTTTTCCAACGAGCTTCATGGTTTTGTGCCGAGGCTTTAATCTCTGTTGACGTGACAAGAGAGTTGCATTGTCTTCATGAATGGGAAGTTCAGTGTTTACAAGCACCTTGTTGTGCTCCTTCAGTAGTATGCTTGATCGGCGAAGGTGATGTGGAACAATGCCAGTTCGAAAAGCCATCTTAAAGTGTCACATATGAGTCGCGTGGTGTTGTTGAGTTGAGTGTCCACCTTGTGCACATACTCGTAGGCCCTGTTCTGCCACATTGGAGCACAATATTACGAGTGGAAGCGTCGCAGTACGATGCGTTAATGCATTTGCACTCCAGGTTGATCCAGTGAGTTTTTGAATGATGTTATTGCAGGTTTTGAGTTTACCAGCAGTGTTTATTAAGTATTGCTTATTTGTGAGGTATCTGCCTAAGGTTCTGCTTAGGTATTTTGGGTTTCGGCTATGGTTATGATTATTATTTTTCGTTATTATTACTATTTACCTCTACATAGGGACTAACAAAAGTTCGCTTAGTTGATTGAATAATTAATACAAAAATAATTTTAACTTTAGATATTTAATCTTCAACTTTTTTTTAATTTCTCCACATAATTCCCATTTATTTCAATACATTTCGTCAGCCGATAGATCCATCTTTTACTCGTAAAACAGCTTTCAAAACCCTCTTTTTGGAGCTTTTCAATTTCGACATTGACTGCATTAAAAATTTCCTCATTAGATGTGAAGATTTTTCCCCTCAAATCTTTTTTTATTTTCGGAAATAGTCAAAGATGCCTGAGAGCGCATTAAAGTTATTGGTTTTTTCATCAGTGTGCGCAGGCGCATTGTCGTGGTGCAAAAGTAACGGCGCAGCTCCTCTGTTTGTGGGCGTCCTAGTAAATTTTGGAAAATTTGTGGTAAGCAAGTTTCAGTATACCTACCAATTAGAAGTGACTGTCGGACCAGTTTTAAGCGGGATGACGGCGACCATTTTCGCCCTGGTGAAGTACATCGACATCATAACTTTTGTCGCTGACTTTTGTTGTTTTACCTTTACTGGAGGATTTGCACATTCTGGGCTCCATCCCATGGTTTGCTGTTTGGTTTCCGGGTCGTACTTGTAAAACCAAGATTCATCACCTGTAACGATCTTATTGAAGCAGCTTGACTCTCCATTTTCAAACTTATCCAGGAAATATTGAGCAAAACGAACACGAGCTTCTTTTTGCTCTCCATTCAAATTTTTTGGAACCTATCGAGCTGACTTATTCGAATATTTCAGGTGATAATTTAAAATTCGTGACACAGCCATGGCATTCAAGCCCAGTTCATCCGCTATCATCTCCTGTGTCATCCTGGCATCTTCGTCAATTTTAATCTTCACCAGGGCCACATTTGTATCGTCGGTCGAGGATTTGGGCCGACCTTCGTCCTCCACAGAAAAATGGCTAGTCTGGAATCTTCGAAACCACTAGAGATTGTGCATTTATTCAGTATGCATTTTAACATTCGTGCAGAATTTTGACTGGCGTGAGTTGACGTCGAAATCCGAAATCTTCCTGTGTTGGCGGTCGAACTTCAACCGAGCTTACGTCACTAATTTTTCCCTTTCTCGTCTCCATTTTTACCTATTGTTCTGAAATTTGGAAATAAATATTGACAGATTATAAGCTACAGAAATGCATCTTTTTTTCTTTTCAAAAACTACTAAATTGGCACCAACTAAGAGAACTTTTTTTAGTCCCTACGTATTATAAAATAATATCCTTGCATAAAATCCAATTTTTTTCCTCGTTGTGAATCTATCTAACACATATCCAGGACATCTAGTTCTTGAATCTGTACTTACTACACACAACAACTTTTTGTCAAATTTGTTATCCTAAAATACGTATAAACTCTTGCGCAATATTTTTTTGTACAAAAGTCTAGTTTTAACCAAAAATGCAATTCATCAACACAAGATTTACGTTGTGAACTTTCAAAAGGAATGAAAAAGCCCGATGTATAATTTTTTTTTTTTTTTTATAATTTGCACGTGTAAAAGGGGTTATGAATACCCTTATACTAATTTTAGGACACGGGCGTTTTGAGGAAAGGGGAAGAGACAGAAAGAAAGACAGATTGGAGTAGTTGGTTTGAAACTCAGCTGGTATTAAGTTTCAGTGAACTCCAAGGGTGGCTGTCCAGATAACTGGGGAGCTTGTTTGTTTTTGCTTTTTGTCTTTGCTCATGATTCACAGTATTTTTTTTTTGTTTTTTTTTTTCGTCCTCCTGATGTCATCATCACGATCAAGTTGCATTTTTAGCCATATGACCACCCTACTGCCAGTGTTATGCCTTCGCAGTAGAGTTGATATAAGCTTTCGCAATTGATCGACTTTTTATTTATTTCATGCGAAATAAATAGATGATTATTGACATCAGGATTCGAACTGTGAACCTGTAGCGTGACAAGCGATGATGTTACCACTACACCACGGCCACCCTCATTTACGATACGAGTACATCAACGAATTCTGATGTCAGAATTCCTACAAAGCATACAAATGTAGTTCCTTAGTTTTTTCAATAGTTTATGTTTCTTTTTTTGAATTTAAATACGTATAAAGCGCTAAGTTAATTTAGGCTAATTTGTGAACCGCCTAAATTGGTGTCACAAATATGGGTCAAATCAACTAGCAGCTATGAAAATAAACTTGACCCTCGAAATAGCCATGATTAACAACACATTGTCTCTTTTACTTTGAACTTCCCCTAAGCTGAGAATGGCGTGAAAGCGTCATTGTGTATAAGCCGGCTTGACACCAGTAGAGACAAGATCAAACAAGGAAACAATTTCTTCAACTATATTTGCATTTGCTTAAGTAAGCTCTGTCGATTACGACAAGAGATTCCCTATCAGTGTTAAAGCAACAGGTTATTATTTGTAATATAAATTATGCGGCACCGGCAAATGGCATCGTAACGATTAAATTGAATTATAAATTTAAGTATAGTTGGCTGGGTAGATAATTGCTTAGAAAAAAACACGTTTCTGACATCATTGGTAATGGACTGTGGAAAATGCGCATACGATTGATGGAGATATAAATGAATGAACATCTTCGCGATTTTAAAAGGTTGTCGACTTCAAATGTACTCAGTATAACTATGACATTTGCTTGAGTTTCACAAATCAAACGAGATGTTAAACGCTCGTCTCACCTTCGTTAATGACAGCTTGAACTCCGTTTTTTTTCCTCATTTTAAAGTTGTAATCCTTGCGTATTTCTTCGGGTTAAGTTCAGTAAATTAAATTAATACCAAACGCTCTAGAAATAAATGTCAAACAAAATTATTCCTTGTTCGAAGCGTCCATCCGAAGGTGGACATACATACTGTAGATACTCCTCCAGGAGTGGGTTTTTGAGCTCACATTTTCGTACCATAATTGATGATTGCATCAGTACCAGAGTTCTATTCAGAGGATATTCGCTGCTGCTGGAAGGTACTCAATAGCCTTTGCCCCTCATCATGAACTCGTCCGAAATCAATACAACCTGTAATGATCAATTTCTAAAACAAAACTATTTTTCAGAAGATCTTGCCAAATGTTGTCAATATCAGGGATATTTACTCTGCCTCCTATACGACGAGATCTCCAAAGCTAACGGGTGACCAGATAGCAATGATAGTTTTTTTCAATTGTTATGTTTTAGCAGCTGTCAAAGTCCTCAATGACATCCAGCTGTCAACATATTCAGTAAGGTTTGCCGTTTCATCATGCATCGTTTGACACTTCCCGAATGTGTGGAAATTATTAAAAAGTATTATCGAAATTCCGACTCAGTTGTAAATACGCAACGTGAATTTCGTCGTGAGGTCGGTCATCATAATAGCTTTAGTGCGCAGGCAATTCGTCGCACCGTGGATAAGTTTGAGCATGAATACACTCTTTTGGACCTTAAGCCACCAACCAGACAGAGATCGGTGCGAAATAAAGAAAACATAGCCGTCGTAGCGGCCAGTATCGAAGAATACCCAGAAATGTCGATTCGGCGCTGATCAGCTGAATTGGACATCGCGAGAGAGTCAATCAGGCTTACTTTGCGGTTGGATTTCGGCCTACATCAGTATAGGATTGTGCTAACGCAAGAATTGAAGCCGGACGACCTTAGGTAACGCCGTGAGTTCGCTAATTGGGCGCTGGAAATGTTGGCCGGAGATCCGGATTTTGCAAAAAAAATCATCTTCTCGGACGAGTCCCATTTTTAGGTCAGCTAGCCGCTGTCAACAAGCAAAATTGCCATTATTGGAGCGACCACAATCCACAAGTGTTCGACCAAATATCAATGCATCCACAAAGATTGACTGTTTGGTGCGGTTTATGGTTCTTTCGAAATGAGGAAGGAGACACCATTACCGTCAATGGTCCTCGGTATAGATCGATGTTAACCGCTCTGTGGCCGAAGCTCGACAACATGGATATATCCCAGCTGTGATTCCATCAAGATGGAGCTACATGCCATACAAGCGACGCAACGCTCGAAGTGGTGAAGGAGAAATTCGGGGACTGGGTCATCTCACGGCGATCATGCGACTTGACACCCCTCGATTATTTTCTCTGGGGCTACGTCAAGTCCTTAGTCTAGCTAACAAACCAACCACTTTGGACGAGCTCGAAGCCAACATTCGAGACGCTATTGCCGGAATAACGCCGCACATATTGGACCGAGTCATCAAAAATTGGACCGACCGCTTGAAGCACTGCCACCCCTCGATTATTTGCTCTGGGGCTACGTCAAGTCCTTAGTTTGCTAACAAGCCAACCACTTTGTACAGGAATTTCTGAGATACACTGCGTCAATGGGGTTTGATATTTATATTATTTAAAATGGTACGTCATGTGCGTGCGGTGTCCAATTTCGGTATTTTGGCGGAACTCGAGAACGCTTGTTGCTTTGTCAACTTCGGAAATGACACTGCCGATACCTTAAATATCACTTACTCACTGTCATACAACTTTTTCAAACTTGTGGTGGAAAAATAGTGCGGAACTCACATGGGATCACATTTAGAAGTATTATTTATAAGTTAGTGTAACTACTAGGCTATTCGGACGATATTTACATCATCCGCAGCGGTTACTTGCATTTTCCCTAGAATCGAATCAATTAATTCTGCAGCGGAAGGATCAAAGAGACTTATAAAAGTCGAATGAAACAAATTTATTCGATCTATGGTCTTATATGCGTTGACAGTGAATGGAGGAGAAGATTCAGTCACAAACTGTACTTATGGGTTGTACAGGACCATCAAAAGAATGAGGAAGCCCTGAAGGGGGCTCGGCTATGCAGTGCAGATGAACACCTGTAGTCTGAAACATCAGCACAGTTTCCGAATCCACTTCAGAGGGACTACACAATAGAGACAGCCTTTATGTTCGATGGTATGCGCAGCTAGAAGCGGACTTCAACCAACTTGGAGTACGCAATTGTATATAGCTGGCAAGCGGTTGTACTGTTTGGAAAGGCTTGTAAAGTAGGAGGCGAGGATCATATTAAATACAGATCGCTCTAAGATCGCTCTAAAGTCACTTCGGTGTTGGTTCTGCAGAATAGTAGAGAAAGAGTCATGTAATGAGATGAAGTAACAAATTCACAGATGTCACTACGTACTATCTAGGAAGTGTGGTCTCGGCTAACCGCGGTGGCACCGAACTGGGTGTGTGCAGAAGAATCGGGAAGGCAAAAGCTACGTTCGGTATGCTATCCAAAATCTGGAGAAGAAATGTTCTCAGTAGAAATATCAAGCGGCAATTATTCTGCTCCAACGTAGAATCAGTACCGTTATATGGGTGCAGTGCTGGAAGTTGGATACCGCAAACACAGGCAAGTTGCGTGAGGATTTTTTTGGCACAATCGTATCTCTAACGAACAACTTTATATATGAAAGAGAAAATGGCAGTGGATTGGACACACCCTACGCCGCGAAGAGAACTCTATTGCGAAATACGCTATGTACTTCTTTATTAATAAAAAGATGAGCAGCTCCTTTTCATTTTTGATTTTCAAATGTAATAGAAGGATTAAATTGAATAAATTCTTTAATTTCAATAACTTGGAATCCGCTCACCCAGGCAGAACTGGGGGTGCCCTAGGCAAATGTAGCGCAGAATAGTTGAGGAGGAATCAAGCTCTTTGGGAATGAGTTGGAAGCAGCTCAAATGCGGTGCATAATTCCGAACAAGATGGCGCCCTATACCACTCGAGGAGCGAAGGGATTTAAGCAACTAAATCTCAAGATGTTCGGCTGTTGAAGTTCTCATAAATCATTTTGCAATGTTAGAGTAGCCAAGTGAAAGCAAACACTTTTGTAAGGTATCTTGAAGACGTCTTCAAACCTTATGAAGATAAAGGTTATCAAGGAATCGAAGTAAGGTGCGAAGAAGATAGACCTATTCGGCCGGTAACAGCTAAAGAACTTGCCAAAGAAATTAAACAAGGCATAAATATAAAAAAGCCTCAGGGTTTGATTTAATTACAGGGGAGATTTTAAAACAATTTCCACGAAAAGGTTTAAAAAAACTGGTGCAGATTATAAATGTTGCATTGAAGTTAAGATATGTGCCAAATATGTGGAAGGTCGCGGAAGTAATAATGATACCAAAACCAGGCAAACCACCTAGAGAAGTAACCCCATATCGCCCAATATCGATACTGCCAATGTTGTCCAACTTATTTGAAAAAAATGCCTGTAAAACGTCTGCAACAGATAATTGATGAAAAGTCGATAGTTCCAATTCACTAATTTGGATTTAGAAATAAGCACTCTACAATTAATCAGGTGCATAAAATCACAGATAAAATCGAAAAAGCATTTGAAGAGAAAAATGTTTGCTCTACAATATTTCTTGATATAGCACAAACTTTCGATAAAGTTTCGCACAAAGGATTGATCCACAAATTACAAAAGCAACTGCCGAAAGCAGTATTCGAAAATTCTGAGGAATTAAACACGAAACAGAGTACTCAAAATTAAGAGAAATTAAAGTGGGCGTACCACAAGGCAGTGTACTGGGTCCTGTGCTTTACCTCTTATTCACTAGCGATCTGCCTAAAAGTGAAGAAACCACTATAGAAACTTTTGCAGATGACACTGCTGTACTTACTGTGGGAGCAATTGTCGAAATAGCAAAAAAAAGCTTCAAATAGCAATACACAGTATTTCAGAAGGGACTAAAAAATGGCAGATTAGATTAAACGACCTTAAGTCAGTCCATATTAATGTTACATATAAAAAACGTACCACACATTCCAGAATACATAAACGAAATACACCCAAATATCTAGGCATGACCCTAGACACTAAACTGCGTTGGAAAGCGCATGTAAATGTATTGTATTGTATTGGCTTATTAGGAGATACTCATCCCTGTCCAACTACAATAAGCTATTGCTATACAAGCAGGTTCTGAATATGGTAAGTAAAAAAAGCTGCTCAAAGGCACAAAGTAGGCTTCTCAACCACGTTAACATAGAAATAACAGAACGGGTAAAACCTCTTGATATGTAAGAGTTAGCTAAGACGAAGAAATTAGGTAATATTTTCAAACAAAAAAGTCTTGAAATCCGACAAACGGCGGATTTTTCTTTTCTATTTTTCAAATAATTCAAAAATTAATTGCTGATTAGTCGAACGACTAGATGCAATCCCATTCGGGATGACGAAAGTCAGTCCCCCTGGGAGGTTTTTTTTTTCTAGATCGGGTTAAAGTCCCGCACTATTGCAGAAGCATCCCTCGCGTACTAGCTCTGCAATGTCTTTCGATGATTTTTCCTTCCGGCGAACCCCCCGTAACAAAAAAAAAAAAAAAAATTCTAGAGATGTTTAATTAATGTTTGTCACTGTACCGCACGTGTAATACCTATATAATAATTGTATTCGTACACTCGCTTACTAGTTACTATATTTGTCATTCTAATTACACGCGAAACAGTGAATAAACATTCTCTCTTATCAATCGGCACTACAATATTGTATGTCTTATATAACCAAACATCCATCAAATCAATAAACGAAATTCGAACAGATAACCAAAAATAAATAAAAAAAAAAACGAAAGCTGTTCAAATAACTACGCTATGGCAGCCAACTCACGTAGCCAACTTGAGTCGAATATTCCAAAGAATTCCCGATAACTACTTCACAATCGCAATCAATTAGTCACTATTTGATATCGGTCCATCAACGTAACGTATAAGATATTGCGTGGAGATAATGTCATTCATCCGTTTCACTTATCTCCTCTTCCTGTTCGCCTCACCTATAATTGTTCATTGCTCTGAGTCGAAACATGAAGACTTCTATTCTTCCATATCTGGCATGGAGAAACTTCTCCAGCTTGAATATCATTTGCTGGATAATTTAAAGGCTTATGTGGATCGAGAACTTGCCAAACACCAACGGATAAATTTGTACGATTAGGAGGGAAACTTCGTATCAACATTCCTAATAAATTCCTTGAAACTTTCACACAGGCTTCTGGAGGATTTCGAGAATGAAAATGCGAAAGCCCTTAATAATCCCGAGAAATACTTTAGCAGTCCAATTAACGTGTTCAAGGTAATTAGACGCTCAGTAGTGGATTTCAAGGATCTGAAGAATTATATCCTCGAACGGTTTAATGAAGAGGGTGAGTAGTTTTGCTTGTGACATCAAAGAGAATTGACAATGACTAGGTATAATATCCTTCTTGAGAATACGCCATGAATGTTACGAGAATAGAATCTAATCTGGAATTACATGTGGCTAAGGCAGATGATTTAAAGGGTGCTGTATTGGGCTTAGCTCGTCTTCAGACGACATACAAATTAAATGCCTCTGATTTGGCGGAGGGACGAATTTTCGGTGTCCAGTATAGTCCTGTGATGAGTGTTAGTGAATCGTATCAAATGGGACAACAGCTTTTTGAAGCGGAAAAGTATGAAATGTCATTTGAATGGTTCACAGATACCCGACAGAGGCTTGATAATCAGAGCGCTGATGACTGGGATTTCATAGATGATTTAAAGCTTTTGGAACAAATTGGTGCAGCAGCTTATGGAGCAGGTTGGTGGTTTTGAAATCAAATGGACCTGATTTTAAGAATTCACTTTGTTAGGAAAATTCCAGGACGCCCGTAATTTAACGAAAATTCTTTTACGGGTCGATCCAACTAGACCGGATGTTGAAGAGAATCTTAAGACAGTTGAAATGGATATTTTTATCGAAAGAAATACTCCGAAGAGGCGTCGCCGGGTGAAGAAAGTCGAGGTTAGTAAATCATTTTTTTTTTTACATAATATTTGCTGAAAACCAAATGCCAAACTAAAGTCTGCAAAGGAACGTCGAATCATTTAAGGTATGGTTATGATCCATAATTGGGTTTGGAAGTGCACGTTGAAAGTGTTTGCTCGGGGCTATTTGGTTCATTGTGATCCCCTTTCGAATTTGTTGTATCATTTATCCTTCGGTCGTTCATAACATATTCGTAAGTTGAACTTGCACAAGGTCCTCTTGTTATTTAAATAGATCGATCCCACAGGCGACGAGTTTGAAGATTTGAGAATCTACACGGCAAGTGTTTGATGGTTTCTATACGAGTAAGACTCAGTATTCTGGAAACTCATGCAGTAGTCAGAGGTGTTGATGGCTAGTGTCCTGTCAGTATCTATTTTCTATATCACTATGTCCTACAATTCAGCAGAGATTGACTTCGTGGATGTCGCAAATTTAAGGCAGGGCTGGATGGCAGCTAAAGACTGCTTCTTTTGATCTAGTTGTTTCCCTGTCTAGTGTCTTGATTGGGGTGTCTTGGGGAGATTAGATTTGCTCGTTAATATAATGAATATAGACACTGCTGTCACCCGTTTGGAGCTTGTTCCTTTTGCCCATTTTAGACCCGTCACTATAGAGTTGGATGTCCTGTTCACTGGATAATTCGTTGAAGTCCCACAAGTGTTTTTTTTTTTGAGAATAAGGATGGTGTAGTATTTGTAGAAATCTGTGTAACGTACTTGCATTGTATGTATGAAGTATGGATTTGTATCTATAAGAAATTTGCTTTCACGAGCGTATCGCCCAGGCGAGGACGTTTTAACATTACTACCAATCCCGCTTACTATGTTGATCTTTGTGCTCCTTATAATCTAATGCATGCTAATCTTTTTACGACGTTAATTTTATTATTATAGTGATCAGCTCATATTCGTCCAACCCTCTGTTTGTATGTCATTACTTTTGGGGACTTTAATTTTGAGCTAGGTAGGTGAAACTTCATATATAAGCTTCGTACAATCCGAATACAAGTATACACTTTTTTGAAATTTTTTTCAATATTTTTGCTAAAAAATTAAAAATGTTTTCATGGTGGAATATGTAGGTTTTGACATTGTACTTAGCCACGCCCATTGTTTTGCCGTTTCAAGGGATTAGTTAAGGGTGGCGGATAGAGTATCATACGATTCGTTCTAGATTGTAACTGTATGTATGGATTGTAACTGTATGTATGTAACTGTATGTTAGAGACCGACATTGATAAATAAATTCTTTAAAATTCTTGAAAGTGCTTGAAAAGTACTTGAAATGCACTTAAAAGTACTTCGCAGACTTGAGAGAACTGGTAATGGTGCTTGAAAGTACTTAAGAACGTGATCTTGGTACTTGTGCCCATTTACTTGAGAAATACTGGTAGCTATCTTTTCCAAATGCTGCACTACCAATACGTAGTACTTGCACTTTAAAAATAAAGACTCAAGTTCTCGAGTCATTACTTAAGTAATTCGCGTCTAATTTTGACACAAATTTGTAATATCTCATCAGTTTTTCGGCCTCAAATTTTGAGTTATAAGGATAAAATTTCATACATAAGATTTTTAGAAGCCGAAGCAGTATAAGTGCTGCCTTTTTGTATTTGTAATGTTACTAGGAACTCAAAAATATTTACTTAACAAAAAATATAAGAGAATAATTCGGGCCACGGGCCACGCCCATATTTTGTTGCGTTTGCTTAAAAAGGACATATTTTGCTTTCTTAGAGCTATTTGTGGTAATGATTAAGACTTATTGTGAATTTTTCACCAGAATCCTTGTGCTTCGGTTACAAATGGCGACTGTCACGCCCACTTTCTTTTAAGAAAGAGTCAGCCACAAATTATTTGGCAAAATCTCTTAAAAAACGAGAGAATGTCTTCTAAGTAGAAAGATTCCATTACATTTAAACCAACAGTTTAACAATGGCACGCCCACTTTATTAGGGATAGGTTAGAATATGATTGGACTCCGGAAAGTTTATATTTTTATGATCAGCATCAAAAGTTATATAGGCCTACCCATGTCCAGCCGTCCGTCCATCACCACTTTTTGGGCCTTAGATTTTGAGCTAGGAACATGAAATACGAGTATGGTATATAAGCTTTCCAGAATCCGAAGAAGTACAACTACAACAAATTTTAAAATCCGCCCACAGACACGCCCATTTTTCGCAAAATGTGGTTTTTCTCATTATTAAAAAAAACTTAAAGCTAACTTAAAAACTAAACTAAAAAATTAAGGAGGAGATGGAGAGCAGGTGGCATTAAGAAGGTGGTTTCGAAGTGTAAATTTGCTGCACTAAAGGGTACAGATATCAGATTTCGAGGGTTCGTAGTGAGGGATATCATTTGTAGCAAAGCAGGGCTGTCGACGTTTCCTGCTGATGTACCTAAAGAGGAAGACGACAATTTCACGGCGTTTTTCGAGTGATTGTACGTTTATTAATCTTAAATGATCCTCATAGAGGATCTGCCGACCCAAGGAAGACCGCGTAGAGCAAAACGAATGAATCTGCGTTGAATAGCCTCAATTCGAAGGGAATGGGTATCGTGATAGGGCGACCATACTTGGCTAGCATATTCAAGGATTGATCTAAGAAATGAGTAAAAGAGAGATTTCGTAACATAAGGTCTTAGGCATCCTTAGAATTTCTTAGACCAACGTTTCACAAAACCAAGCGCGGAGTTAGTTATGCTAATAATGTTATCAATATGACAGCAAACATTTAGTTCTTGTAACATTACACCCAAATCACGCAATAAAGAGACGGAAGGGACAGACTCGTCACAGATCAGATAGGATCTAGGGACTGGTGGAAGACGCTCACGAGTATATGCAATGGCTTGGCATTTGTTGACATTGAGCTCAAGGAAATTTGTTTGGCACCAGGTTGAAAAGTTGTTCAAATCCGCTTGAAGTGTCAGCGGGGGATGAAAGGTGCTTGAAGATTTTCATGTCATCAGCGTAGACAACGTAGAAGTTTTCGATGATACAGTCAACGTCGTTAATAGAAAAAATGAAAATCAGAGGACCAAGATGGCTACCTTGAGGCAATCCCCATCAGACTACTTATATATTGTTACCTTCTCTTCTTTACTGCTCGCTAGATGAAAAGGGTGGTTGCCATCGTTGATTTTCAGTAGAGAATTTCGCCGGACAGCAGTGCTTTCATCTTCAGGGATTCTACACAATAAGTGGAAATTTTCTTTTATTCAAAGATTCTCAGTGACTCTTCTGTTGGGTTGCTTTCTTCATCCTGACAGGCTTTTTCTGGTACAATTTTCCACAAGAGCTTGGGAGCAGCACTATCGTTCTTCTCTGTAGTGCCGTAATGATATTTGTCGGCACCAGGACTTTTGTTGTGATGGTGCTTCTAATATGCTTGCTGGAAATGCTGTGACATTGTATTGCTGGTGGCATTGGATTGCTTGCAACAATACTCCTGCATGTGTAGCCTTTCCAGGTTAGACCGGAGATGTACGTACGTGCTTGTTTTGATTCCACATACTTACTTTTGTGACTATTCTTTGATCAGTCAGAACTCAGCTGAGTTACAACAAACTGAGAAAATCAATATATTAGCAGCTCCATGCACAAAAATAAATGCTCTCCTTTCAGTACAATAGGTCCTAGGACTGGGCTATGATTACTAACGCCAAGGCAAGAAATTATTGTTCAGCAAAATTATGGCCAAAAGTTGCTTTGATTTAAGTCAATAGCTACCCGTTTGCACTTCTGAAAGACTTCTTTTCTTTCATTTTTATGAAATTTCATTAAACACCTGCATATGTACATATATGTATTTTATCTAAAATTATTATTATGAATCCTAATAGACATTTGAACTGTACGAAGCAACTTGCCGCGGTGAACTAAAACGCTCACCATCTGAAGAACGTCCGCTTCGTTGTATGTACGTCAATAACGATGTCCCATTCCTCAAGATTGCTCCATTTAAAATGGAACAACTGAGCTTTGATCCATTAATGGTTTACTATCACGATGTAATCTATGAAAATGAAATAAGTCAGGTTCTTAAAAATGCTGAGCCATACATCCTCAGATCCACAATTGGTACAGTCAATGAATCGCAAGTCTCTACCATCCGAATCAGTAAAAATACCTGGTTGGACATCGATGATCATGATTTTCTAGACAACATCAAGCAGAGATTAATCGATATGACACAGATGAGCTTGGAGACAGCTGAGGATTTGCAGGTGGCAAATTATGGTATTGGAGGTCATTACGGTCCACATTTTGATTTTTATCCGGTAAAGAATAGTTTATGGGGACTACTTTTGAGTTATACATAAAATTCGGTATTTCTAGTTTCCTGAAAAGGTACATGAAGTATGGACGACAGGCAATCGCATAGCAACAGCGTTATTTTATGTAAGTAATCTTTTACGAAAATCTATGATCTGACTTAGACTCACATAGATATCAGATGTTGAGTCTGGTGGAGCGACGGCTTTTCCCTTCCTCAAGTTGGCAGTGAAACCTATAAGGCGTAGCATGATCTTTTGGCATAACTTGCATAATTCGACTGATCCAGATTACAGAACGATGCACGCTGGATGTCCAGTTATCAAGGGATCCAAATGGAGTAGGTTTATAAGGAGGTTGTTTTTAAAAGAATTCATCTATGGCTCTCTCATTTTCAGTTCTCAATGAGTGGATACACGAAAGAGGTCAGGAATTTAAGCGACCATGTGGATTGCAATCAACGGCAAGCCTTTCGGCTGAATATGTGAATAAATAAATTTAAATGAAATTGTTAACATTTAAAATTATTGCAAAGCTTTTTAATTATGTCCTTATCAGGCATCCAATTTTGTCGTAAAAGTATCTGCTTTTTCATCCTAGGTTCCTCGATGTCGCTAGACAAAAAAGCACCCTCTCCACAAGAGCACATAGCGCGGTAGGCACCTTCTAGGAATGATAATGAAGGGATCCTTTCCTTTCTGGATCTGCCCTTTCTATACATAGGTATGCGTAGTGACTCGGGGCAGACTCACTATCAGGGTTGAACATAGTGAACGTTGTCATCATATCCAATTAATAGATGCCAGAAGGTAATAAAATCCTATACCACTAAAAGCGGACCTTGTTGCGAATCAACAGGGAAATCGACGAAAGTGTAAACGATCTCTAATCTCCACTATCTGTTGGTGATAAATTGTCCAATAGGAAGAAAGTTGATCTTAGAATAAGCAGCCCTAGGTATTAACTCTCCATAGGTACATATACACCAACTTCGGTGCAGTACGAGTATTTTCCACATTCTTTACTTCTCCTCTACAGCCCACGGCTTCAAAATAAGTTCGATGATCCGCTGTCTGAATGTGGCCAACCCTTACATCGCATGGTACACGCAATACTGTAGCGAGTTGATGGTATCCATTTGGTTTAGGGCTTACTGTTATCTGAATTTTAACTTTGGTCTTCTTGGCTTTGTATGGCTTATTCTCTCACACTCACCAGTACAGTGAAAGTTCACCGTTTTTGTGACAAAATTCGATGTCGAGATTTTGATCAATCTGAGTACTATAACAGGGGACCCAAAAGTGTGGGTCTCGCAGTTGTGCTCGTCTGTCCTTATATATCATATACGGACTCTATGGGTTCACAATTCGAGGCGAAATCCGAATTTTCATTCCAGCCTCAAAACTAACGGTACTTTACTTAAGGCCAATTTTGAAAAAGTGAAATTTTCCCGAAATCTGCTCTAACGATTTCGTTAAAATACAAGGTGTCTCAAAAGAAATTTTATATTTGTTTAGCTTACTGCGTGAACGCAACGAATCCGAGGAGCGCGGGGGGTATGTCAATTAGTAGCCTGGCTCTAGGGAATTCAGTCACTCTGGAGCGTTTCTCGGGAGCGGACTGCGCGTTGAGCGTGCAAGTTTTACAAAAACGGTGATTCGGCGACTGTAGAGCGTAGAAGATTCTCCAATATTCGAGTTTTTCGCCACTTAAATGATGCGCCAAGCATACCTCTCATTCGAAAATGGGTCAAACAATTTCAAGAGACCGGCATAATACTGGGAAAACCAAAATCCGGGTGACCAAGATCATCAAGAACGGTAGAAAACGTGGAGGGTGTTAATCAGTCTGTTCGGAGTCTATATATTTTGAGCCGTCAGAAGAAATTTTACTGTTCGAATAAAAAGTGCCGCGGATGATATTATTTTTAAAAAATAATTTCCCAAATTATGTACTTTAACTAAACATTTTTTCAATAGTTGGCTTACTGTTTTTGAATCGATCCATTAAATATAAACTTTCTTTTGAGACACCTTGTATTATATCTGGAGTAATATGGATGTTTGCAATAAGACTGCATGGTCAACTTCATTTCGGTTACGGCTTAGACGATTTTATTAAAAATTGATATCTAAATCATTTTAGACAAATGTGAGAAGATGGCTTTCAAATTTCGGACATATGAAGTCGATTCCTAGTTCGGTTGGTATGGGTAACAGTTTCTTAGCCTTTTAACCCAATTAAAAAAAAAAAAAATGTAATTTTGTCGCCTCTTTTCAATTTTGCATGAATTTTAAATCTGACAAATATGTATCTGAGGAAAGAACATATACTGGAACCAGTTTCAGAATTTTGCTGGTTGTTCTTGTCAAGGGGACACAAAATCCTCTCATTTCCTTGAAAGCGATTTCCACAAGTCTTACAAGATGCACAACTCAATTACGTCCCAACTCTCATAGTTGCTTTGAAGATATTTTGTTGTCATTTCCATGAATATCTACGACCATGAGTATCCAAGAAATACAGTCACCCTAACATTTACCGCGTCGTTCCTCCGGTATGGTTTCTAAGACTTGCCGACCCAGACAGTTGATGTCCATTCGCTCTACATGTCCTAGCCGTCTTTGGAGATGTATTCGAACCATTCTGACTAGGTCGATGTCGCTGTACAACCAATACAGTTCGTTGTTTTAGCTTTTTCTCCATACTCCGTCAATAGAATTGCGACAAGGGTATTTCCATCCAGGGATGATAAGGGCCTTATATAAAATCACCTCTTTTTTTTTTTTTAAAAATACGTTTTCAAATCCCAGTGCACTCAGATCCGATTTCCTGTCCAATGTACTACCAGCTAGATACCACTTTTTACTTAAATTTTATTTGTTTCTCTGTTATGTTTGGGTGGCTGTTGGTTTCTCAATTGCCTTCTTAGCCCAAAGAAACAGCAAGAGTGGTTCTTCCATTGATCTCTGCGCTGGTGTCATTATTTGAATTTGCAGCGAAGACTAGGCAGACAAAGTCCTTAACTACCTCAAAATTATAGCTGTTTATTATTTTATTCTGTATAAGCTGCCGATGTTGAGAATCACATCATAATCTCCTCGTGGTTTCTGCTACAGGGTGTCTAACATGAACTGTCACTAATTCAAATACCTGTATTTTTTTAATTGTGAATATTTTTTATTAAATACAGAGAAAAAAATGTTGGAAATTTATTCAAATTCAAGGATTAAATTAATATTTTCTATATGGCCACTTTGGCAAGAACAATTTATCGCACGCTGCACGCAAGTATGTCCGGCGAAGCGCACCTTGGCCTTCAAAATGACCCCGACAGGAAAGTCTAATGGATTCGCATCGGGAGAATTCGATAGCCATTGTGTCGAGGAAATTAATTGGAGACCGACCATCGGCAGTCACTGCCGCCCAAACCATCGAAAACGGTGGCACTTGCTTCCTGGTGTCCATTCTTTGGTCGAAATTATCGTATGACCTCTCTGGCAGGTAAACTCGATTATTTTGCTTGTTGAAAAGTTGCTCAATTGGAAATGGTGGTTCATCAGAGAAGACGATGTGTGGCAATTGGCCACTTGCGTGCAAGCGGATCAACTCCTTTTCTCTTTCCACTTTAACTTTTTTTGGAACTTTAAGGACTTGAGTCCGAGCACATTTTTCTAAATGTGGTTCATCCATTCTCTGGATATGTTTAGCTCAGAAGCCATTAGTCTTCCGCTACGCCGAGGATTTCGTTCGATTCTGGCCTTCAAACTCCGAATCACTGTTGACGATGTTGCTGTCTTTTTGGACCACATCCATAACGTTTTGTAATGCTGCAGGTTTCGTTGTAACGCGATATGGTGCGATACACAAACATTTTGTTCATTTTCAAAAGTTTCAGTTCACGAACAACAGCTGGTTGTGATTTTCCAGCCAAAAAAAGGGCAATAACAATATTACGTTTGAATTCCATTGTCGATAGAACAAAAACTAAACACGCAATAAAAAAAACCTTACACATTCTTGTCAACAATGAAATGAATTAACAACTGTCAGCGCGCTGTCATTCGTAGTTTGGCAGACACAGTGACGTGAAGTTGGTAGCAGTTCATATCTGCCACGCAGTTCATATCATATAACTATCTAATATTGAATTAAAGATGAGCGTATACTAAATCTGACTGTACCTGTGAGCAAGACCAAACTATTTTGTATACCTGAGTGACTGAAATATGCATCCATGAAGTCTTACAAGAGTCTCCCATAAGGAAGATGTGATTGGATTAAGGGTGACATTAAAACAGTCGGACTAGAGGATACTTCTGCTCAGTAAAGTATGTACTGGAACCACCTTTCTGGGTCATTGTTATAAATAAATTGTGCAGAAATCATACATATATCTTACATATTAGATTAGATAGAAATTGTTTCCTGAGGCACCCGGTCTGGCGGCAACCTAACAACCTATAGAGAGTGGTGATAGAAATATGGACAGCCGGGCGTAAGCGAAAATAACAGGGTTCCGTAGAATACTAGTGATGGGAACTGTTGAATTATTATCAGCTTATTCAATAGTATCGAAATATTCATTAAAATTCGTTTGTTACTATTTTTATTGTCTGAATATTTTCGTTTGTTCGAGAGATTATCTCGAAAACGTGCTTTCGTACGAAAAATACAATTTTGACCAAAATTTTAGATTTCAAAATTCTCTACAAGGTGTGTACCAATTTTTTTTTCAATTTTTTTTAAAAATTGCAAGTATTCAATTATCCAAAATGTCCGACTTCAGAAGGCGGATAATGGTGAAAATCGTTTTTGAGTGCAAATATCTCGAGAACTTTGCGTCATACAAAAAAACTAATTACGCCCGTAATTTTAGATTTTGAAATTCTCTCCAATATTGCTGCTGCAGAATTTTCCTTAAATTTTCGAAAATGGTAACTATGCAATCTTTTAAAATATCCGACTTTACAACGAAGGCTAATGGCGGAAATCGTTTTCGAGAGAGATTACTCATATCTCGAAAACGGAGCGTCGTACGAAAAAAAAAGCGGTCCAGTACAATGGACGCAAAAAATGGTGAGAAACCGGAAGACTTTTTTATTTACCTTGATGGGAGGAACATTGTGAATGGTACTCTCCCATATCTTAGTTGCATCTTATCATCAGTTTCCATGTACTTTTCGTCTCTTCTATCAGATTTCGTTAAAATATTCTATATCCAACTTTAACAGCCTAATTTCTATGAACTATACGAAGCAACCTGCCGCGGTGAACTGCAACGCTCGTCATCCGAAGAACGTCCACTTCGTTGTATGTACGTCAATAACAATGTGCCATTCCTTAAGATTGCTCCATTTAAAATGGAACAACTAAGCTTTGATCCAGTGATGGTTTACTACCACGACGTAATCTCTGATAATGAAATTAAACAAGTTATTGAAAATGCCTCACCACACATCTTCAGATCCAGAGTGGTTAACGAATTCAATGAATCACACATCATTACGGAGCGTACCAGTAAGAATGCTTGGTTAGATATCCATGAGCATAGTTTCCTAGGCAGTATCAGGCAGAGATTAATCGATATGACTCAAATGAGCTTGGAAACAGCTGGGAGGTTGCAAGTAGCCAATTACGGCATTGGTGGGCATTATGCTCCACACTTTGATTTTCATCCGGTAAATATTAGATCGTTGATATTTTTTGGTTTTCTTTTTAAATAAAATTTCGGCCTACTAGTTTCCTGACCGAGTATATGGTGCAGAGAAGGGAAATCGCATAGCCACGGCGCTGTTTTATGTAAGTAATCTTTTTGAAAAGTTCTTATTCTAACAAAACCTCCCGTAGATATCACATGTTGAACTTGGTGGAGCTACAGCTTTTCCTTTTCTCAAGTTGGCAGTGAAACCTATAAAGCGAAGCCTGGTCTTTTGGCATAATTTACATAGCTCATCTGACCCAGATTACAGAACGCAACATGCTGGGTGCCCAGTTATCAAGGGATCCAAATGGAGTAGGTTCTATTTGTACAAAGAAACTTCGTTTCAACAGTTCAAAGATGTTTCTCTCATTTTTAGTTCTCAATCAGTGGATACATGAGAGAGGTCAGGAATTCAAACATCCATGTGGACTACAATCAACGGCAAACCTGTCGGCTGACTACAGAAATATTTGAACATCATAAATTGAAATGTAATTGTAGATCCATAAATAGAATTAATTTAAAAAAAAAAAACTGAAAAGCCTTTGCAATTATAAACTTATCAGGTCTCCACCCATTCAAAAGAAATCAATTAAAGCGCTACAATGTACTTCAATTTCGAACACAATCATTTCCTCCATATAAACAAGGCAATTGAAAATGAAATTGACTGTCACTCAAATAAGTATCTACGAGTAGACATTTTCAAATACACTTTGTTATCAGCCAGCATACATACCTAGTATTTGGTATTGAAAGGCTTGGCGTAGGAATGGGCAAAGAAGATATTAATAACCATAAAGATATGGAGGTACATAGGTACGTAAATGAGTGATGCACTTATTGTCTGCGCTAGGCAGGTGTAGGGGAGAACGACTTTGGACAGAATAGTTTCCGTTTATGTTTTATTCTTAAAAGAACCCTTTAGTTATTCCCCGTAATTGCGGAAATGCCTCTCCAATCTGAACTAACCATCTCAGATAACTTAAGTACTATAGCCAGCCATACCATAACCTTGCTCTTGAGCTTCCGGTACTGGTCAACTTTTTCATAGAGTAGATCTTTTCTAATCGAGAGGACATTCCAATATACTGCAATTTGAGAAGTTTCTGCTGCTAAAATTCAAAAGGAGATAGATAGATGGTGTGTTCGAATAGTAGATACGTTCATTCAAGAAGACATAAGAGTCCAGAGGTTTCCCTAAACCAACTGCTGTCTACCAATTCCTACTCTCACATTCACACGATGAACCCCGGGTGACTACCACTTCTACTGAAGATAGAGTTGCAACCAATTTGGGAGGTTGTTGGTAGCAGTTGATGAGAGGGTGGACGAGGTTGCCCAATAAGGAACCTTTTGCTGAGTGCTAGATGGCTAGATGGAGTCAACGGTGTCGTCAACAGTTCCAGATAGGACGAAATATTTAGTGCTTACCTTAATGGGCTACTTGGGATATTCTGAGCTCAGGTTAATAAGGATTTTCAAGACTGAGTCAGGGTTTTGGAGAAGAGGTGGTAATAGATGAAACCTCGTACTGGCCCTCCACGTTGGGATTATGCGTTGCCGTGCTATGGAAAAATAAGCTGCTTACGAAACAGAAATAAGCCTCGGATAAAAATGATTTTACTGTTGACGAACCTCGGAAACGAAATAAGGATAACAACCTTCTGATCTGCACGTGAAATGTTAAGGGTCCGAGCAATTAGATGAGGCCCTAGACTGGTTTAAAACAGATATCACCACGGTGTGATAGGCCCGGGCAAAAAGCGGATGAAAACCTGTGACATCTACTATGGTGACGATTATTTGGATTCGGCTTTGTCGTCAGTGGCAGACTTACGCAAGAAGTCTTGAGTTTTAGACATGTCAAAGAACGCTTGATGATAATATGCTTAATATGTGCTCAAGCCCCCACAGAGGATAAGGACGACGTGACCGAAAATTGTTTTTATGAGCTCCTCGATAGGACATACGACCAAAGTCCACGTTATATAAATTTAATTTGTGCTTCGATCGATTTTAACGCAAATATTGGAAAGGAGTGTATCTTCGGAAACACTGCCTGCATGACAACACCTCTGGAAACGGACTCAGGGTAATTGACTTTGCAATACTGATAAGAAAACTTGGCGCTCTCCGTATCAACTAACTGTCAAACAAATTGATCACGTAGCGATTGATGCAAACAACTTGTTCAGTACTTTGAATGTTCGCTTTTTCCAAGCAGCTAACATTGTCTCGGAACACTACCTTATTGCTCCCAAGGTACTATATGCAGATATGGCAAACACCAAAGAAGTACTGTGAGACAATTTGACATCCAGCAGAGCCTTTGTCCATCGAGTGTCAATGTTCATTCACAAGAAGTTCAATTCCGCCAACGTTAAGCCCAGATGAGCAATGGCAGCATACTCTGTTAGTCATAAAGGACCCTGCCTCTGATGTGCTGGGTTTCCCGCATCCACTCCAAAGTAACCCCTGGTTTGATGAAAAGTGGTGCCAAGCACACGTAGTAAAGTAAGAGGCTTATAAAGTGACGCTGCATAGGGTGATGAAAGGAGCTTATGACATCTACAAGCAGAAGACAAGGGAAGTACAGCATCTTCTAGGAAAGAATATGAAAATCGAGAGATCGAGGCAATGGAGCTCCTTTACCAGAAGATAAAAGGAGCATGCCAAAACTACAAAGCCCGAACAGAAGCCTTTAGGGATAAAGAAGAAAATCTAGTAGTAGAGTCACTGTCGGTGCTGAGAATTTGGAAAAATCACTTCTGCAAACGGCGGTGACGTCAGGCAGAATACTCCCTTCAACCCGGACGATGATGATCAAAAATTCCGACCACCTGACCAAAGTAAAGTGATGATAGCAATATCTTAAATCCAACAAGGCTGCTGAAGCCTAGAGCTAGAGATGTTTTGGTCACAAAAGGCAGCTAAAATTTGGTTGTAGTTAAGGACGCGTTGAGTGATCAGGCGAAGAATCACTCTTACCAACCTCTGTTTGTTTCGGTTAAGAGAGCAATTGAGTAGCGAAGCCTTCTCATAGATAACTAAGGTTAGTTTATATAAGACCCTCATCATCTCAGTTCTGCTATATGGCGCAGAAGCATGGACGTTATCAAGAAAAAAGCTACCTGAACCAACTTCGTTTGTAAAACTGTACTCGATCGATAGTCGACCAAATTTTTACACTAAAACAAATCCAGGAAAATACAAACGATTTCCAAGTCGAAACTCAGCATCGCATTCATCGTTTATAAATCTAGATCCCGAACAAACTAGTCCAATTGTGGAGTGGAACGCTGGCAAGCACTCACTGTGACGCGCAGAATTCCTCCGGGTTATTCGTACCGTGGAATAGATAGTGCGCAGGGCTGGTGTTAACACGGAAGGCAATGTCTTCAATAAGCCCGTCAAGCAGCTAATATAAATAGATAATATTGACACTATCGACCATTCTCAGTGTGCCGTAGTACGAGTAGAGGCTTTTACCGCCATTGAAGACCAGGCTTAACAAGTTGGTATTAAAGTGAACGAGGACATGTTCGCAACAAACAAAGGAGTGATTTTATCCACCGTATAGGTAAAAATGTCCACGTAGATATCTCCAACTTAGTTAAGGAGTTCATCTGTCATAAACTCAATTGGGTTCAAAACTCTTAACTAGGGGAACAGAATTGATGCTCTACAGATCGATTATACTTCCTGTGCCAATCGCTCGTGCTAATTGCTGGGCTATAAGCAAGAAAGTTGAATAGAAATGAAGCTCCTTAGAAAGAAAAATCCTTTAAAGATATAACCGTGAGCGCTATAAGCTGTATCAAGATGTAAATATAGTTCAAAAGTTAAGTCCCGACGATTATATTTGCTTGGTCATTTCTAGCGAATGGACAACAATTCTCCACTCAAGAGGATCTTTTTGTCTCAGTCCCTAGTTTCGAGAAGACAGGGAAAACTGAGTTTTAAAAACTAAGTGATGCCGGACAGCTTTGTTCAGAGAAAAGTCCACGAAATCGACGATTATGGAAGGCTGCGGTGTCCCAGTCATAGATTCTTCACTGGTCGAGACACATGCAGAATAAGTATGCAAACTCTAAAATCACCATTTTAGTACATTTTAAATGGGGCCATCGAAGTATACTTTGGAATTCACTTCCAGGAAACATTTCTATAAGCTGTCAACCTCATGAAGATCAGTACGGATAGAAATAAATTAAAAAAATTATTACATGTGTTTCATTATTATCTTATCGTACCCGGCGAAAAGGAATTCCAAATAATTTAAATAATCGACGGGATATAGTCAACTTTGCAATAGTTCGCCGAACGAAAGTGTCTTGAACGATTTCCTGGGTTCAGATTGTTTTTCTTTAGATACTTCTGAAATTGCAAAAACCCATGCCAACATGAAGGTGCACATACTTCTAGTGGTGTTGCTTGGAGTTAATCTTTTATATCACTTGCAACATAATAGTTCATCCTTATCCATCGCCGGTATGGAGGACCTCGTTTCGAAGGAAACGATTTTAATCGATAACATGGAACTTTATCTCGATGCACTCGAAAGAAAGGCCAAAGTGATTCGGAGGTAAGCTCGAGGATAATACGTTGGAACATTGCTACAAGGGTCACTCTACTATATTTGCAGTAATTTGCAACGTATGAAACCTGAGAATGAAAAGGCTCGCGCGGAAGGGGATGCATATTTACTGAATCCGCTGCAGGCTTTCTCCTTGTTGCGTCGCATGTACTGGGACTGGGTGCGTTGGGATGTTTACATACAGAAGTCCGTCGGAGATGGTATGTGATGGTCGCCATTTCGGATGAATACTAAAAAACAGTTTTTGTTACACAGAGTACGCGGAAAAAATCACAAATGAATGTCGTAGTGTCCCTTCACGGGAGGAGTTTCAAGAAGCAGCTGAAGCAATATTTCGATTGCAGGATACGTATGGGCTGAATCCGATTGAAATGTCACTTGGGAAATTAAATGGAGTCCAATATAGGTATGATAAGTAGCAATTAGAGTATTGTGAGGACTAGGTTATTACATTTTTTTTTCTTTTTTTTTTCAAAATAGTGCTCGGCTATCTGCTATTGATTGCTTCTCGATTGCACACTATTTGCATGGAAAGGAACGATATGAGGATGCTACGCTATGGTTTCATTCGGCAATGAATTTATTTAAAGAAAACGATACGAATGAAGTTTTGGATTTTGACTTAAAGACAGTTTTATCTCTTTACGCAGAGACTCTTGCTAAGCAAGGTGAGTTTAATTCGAACATTTAAAAGTTACGAGTATAATTAGAAGCATTAGATACAAGATTAATCATCGAAATCTTTAATAAGTCATTTATTTGCTGATAATTAATTAACAACCACAGACTGAGCTATCGTTTCCATAGTGTTTAGGGCGTTAATCATCTGAGCGGTGATAAAATTCTAAGCATGATCAGTTCCGCGGAAAGGCGTTTGATGTGAAAATATCTCTCTGCTTGCAATCACTGAGGAAATGATCCAAGCATGTTTCTTTGTCAGAAAATGCAGGAATCCAACACACTGTTCGAATTAAGACAATTGTTGAGCACCTCCGCGATCGTGGTAGCTAGTGTGTTGCGTCATTGATACGAATTCACTTTTTGATCGGTTGATCTACGTTTCGAATCCCAGCGGTGGTTAAATTGTTTGTATTAATTTTTCATGATGCTACAGTCCGAGGTGGACCTGGTCCTTACCATCACTTACCTTACCATCTTAGGTGAGGTATTTTTTTCACGGCGTCGTCCCTCTCGAACAGATTAGATGTGTCTGAGCGTTGATGTGTATTCGCTCTTCAAGTCTTAGCCATCTTAGGCAATGAAATCGAACCATACTGATTCAGTCGTATGTCGATTTACGGTACAGTTCGTTGTTGTATCTTCTTCATATTCCGTCGATATAGACACAACAAGAACAAGAACAACTAAGAGTATGCATGACGTCCATTCTCCTGTGCCTGGTATGATGAGCGTTTCATTAAATTACCTAAGATTTCTATGAGGAAGCCTTAGCTACTCAATTGCCATTTTAGCAAAAAGTAGAGGAGATTGACAAGAGTGATTCCTCGCTCAATTTTTACGCTGGTGTCATTATTCGAATTAACACCGCAACCTTGTTAGACAAAGTTCTAAACTACGTCGAAATTGTAATTGTCTACTTTGACTTTCTCTCCAAGTCAGCATATATTTTGTTCTGCTCTCGTCAACTGCTAAATCTATTTTCGTCGCTGCTTTTTTAATAATTACGAACGCACAACTGACAGCCCGCTGCGTTCTTTCACCTACATATGTCAAAGTTCTTGACTTACATAAGTACGTCAGTAGTTGTAAAGTTTTTTGAAAGATCGTATCCCTGATGATATTTTGTTCAATCCGTTTAAGTATGATGGTAAAATTCTTAAACCATCTTAGATAGCCGCCTAATTCGAAAACTGCTGAACGGATTTCGATGAAATTTGACGAAGTCTGATATGTTAACGTTTAAGGGAGGGGTTTAAAATGTTTTAGGATCGAGCAATTTGTTTGAGCATATATCACAACTTTGAATGCCATGTCCTTACATATATCAAAAGAGACGTATGTAGATATCGATTTTGAACAAAATCCTCTGTAATGTCCGAGAAATATCCAATTTTCCCAATACTGCTAATAAGTGAAATACCGTTATTACCGAAATATTGAGTACGCCGGCATAGTTTGAACATCCAAATAACCACAGATGTAAACTTTTACCGAAATCGAATGAAGCCGTTTTTGAGAAAAATTTTGCTGAGTTTTGTGCGATGTACACGTATAACTCAAGAACGGTTGAATCGATTTCGTTTTCGTTTGTCTTGTTGATTAGTTATTTTCTCTTGGAATATTTATGGATACAAATTCTACATATAAACGATTCATAGTAAACGATTCAAAATATGATACATTGAGCCAGCTATGATTAAATCAAATTAAATTAAGCACACGGACGAAGCCGAGATAAATCAAGATTGATCAAAATTTTTAGATCGCAAATTGTCATGTTGGCTTGGAAGCAGTTTAACCAATAGCGAGGCTCTTTGTTGTCTCTTCTGTCCCAAGCTGTATGATGCACCGCGATGAATTTGAAATCAAGAATAAGTGGCATTCTATGCTCCCTTTCATCTGGAAAACAGGTATTTCTGTTCTTCTGTAGAAATTGATTCGAATGCTATCCACGTTCTGACTTCTTCATCTCAGGAAACTTTTTTTTATGGTGGTCTCGAAGCTACAGTTTAAGAGAACTTCGGTACTGACCAAAGTATAAGGTAACCACAACACTTCAACAGTGCATCTAGTGTCCTATCTGGGCTGCAACATACCGGTTTTTCAATAATACTTTGGGAATAACTAGGTTTTGTGAATCCGTTTGATATTATCTAGAAGTGCATTCCGGAATTCTCGGAATTTGATCCAAAGACAAGATCTCGAGCTGCGTGTGCCACCAAAGTGCTTGCAGTTAAGTGGTAGCTACATATTTAGTAGAGATCGGGAAATCTCTTGTTGACTAAAGCGATCACCTACATGTGGCCCTGATGCCATCCGCAGTCGTGTCAGGAAATTTTGAAACAGAATCCAGTCAGCGCAACTTCTATATTCTTCCACTAGCCGATGAGTGTCAGCATGCACATGATATCTAGTTCAGTTGGTTTATATAAAACTCATGTTAAAAATTGGAAGAGAATGATAATGGGTAATTTTAATTTAAAGAATATAAATTGGTTATTTGATCCTGATGAGTTGAAACGTATTCCATATAACGTAAACGTCGATTTTGAATGTGAAGTAGTTGATTCTTTAGCTGAATTTGATCTTCATCAAATAAATAATATTCGTAATTTTCGTTGATGATGACTTTTGTGTTAATGTTTACAATTCAGTTGCTCCATTTATCCCGCTTAGAGTTCATCATGTTGCATTATACATTAATTTTGAATTTTATCAATTTCTTAGATCTGTGTCTAGTAATACTTTTAAGTATTCAGTACACAACATTCACTCAAATCTATTAAAATTGTTTAGTTCTTACCGGCGAATTCGAATCCAGTATGTCCGTATTGACGATATTTTGTCTGTCCCCATTAAAGTTACTTCTGGGGTACCTCAAGGTAGTCACCTTGGTCCCTTGTTTTTCTTATTGTCTGCCAAAGACATTCGAAATGTTATTTTAAATTCTCAGTGCCTTATGTTTGCTGATGATTTAAAAATCTTTCGATGTACAAGGTCTGCTCATGGCTTTGTATTATTGCAAGCTGATCTCGATAGGTTGATAGATTGGTGCAAGGTAAACCTCCTCGAACTCAATGCATCCAATTGTCAAAGACTTAACTTAATTAGAGATTTATTGTCTAATCGTATCGAGTGTTCTTTTCTCTTGTCTCAAATTGGTATTTATGCTTGTAGAAGATTTTTACGGATTCGTACTCCATTCTTTGTACCTCGTCACAGAGTGAATTATGAACTTAATAATCCATTGAGTAGGTGCTTAAGAGAAGCTAATTATATATGTAATTCAATAGATATTTTGTCTCCATTAAGTAGAGACACTTTTCAGTGTCAATTATTACTAGTTTTAAGTAACTTGGGTGAGGATTTTTAAGTATTATTAAAGATTGTTAAGTCAGTAATCGACTAGTATGTTTGATGAAATGAAATAAATAATTAAATAAATATATATCCCTTAATGACATTGATCAAATATGTACATCCTTCTGGCGTCGGATATAATATATAATCCTTTATAGATATTCTAGATCAGTTCATTCCGTTGCTCGACCGTATTATAAGTATGGATCCTAAAAATGCAATTGCTATTCTACAAGAAAATCTCTTGGAAATGGAAGCCAAAGCCAAGAAGAACTATCCTAAACCCACACCGAATGTAAGTTGTAAACAAAATCAAAAATTTGAATATGAATGCGTGAATATGAATGGATGAGTTCTGGTTACAATCTGAAGCTACAATTGAGAATTGTGCAAACTAAAAGATTTAAATTGCTGCAATCCGAATAAGTTTTGGAAAATCTTAAAATTGTTTTTCTTTTATTTTAATGGAAAAAAAAAGAATATACACTGTCGGACAAAATAAAGTGCAAAAGCAGTCGATTCATTTTCAAAGTCCTGGTAGTTAAAAGGAAAAAGCATTTATAGCTCAATTCTTTTGTGCTGACGTCGTTTACACATGTGTTCACCGTTTTGTAAAAATGAACCCTCAATTACTTTTATCTATTTACAATCAGTTGAGGTAATTCTGCAGCAGTTGTACTTTAGACGCGACAAAATAAAGTGCAATTTCTAGTTTGTGTGCGGCGCGACAGTATATTGTAAATAATTTTATAATTTTTCAGAACAGATATTTACTATTAATAAAAAAATAAGAGGTAGAAGCTTTAAGTCAAAATTGTAAATTTTATTTTCGATGCTAAATTGTGTTTTATTCTGTTAAGGGTTTGGTATGAAAATGCTACCACCTGAGATCAAAAAACTGCTACTTTTGGACGGCCAAAGTGGATTGACATTTCAAAAACCGCACAAAAATATGGATTGTCAATTTCTGGGGTAGGGAAGATCTGCCTTAACTTTGAAAAACGAGTAACAGTTGCCAGTTTCAAGAGTTCTTGCGGGAGGAAGACCAACGAATCAAAACTAAGGCCAGGAAAAACTCATTTTCTTCGGTAAGGGGTATTAAAGAAGATTAATGATTAAATATAACACCAAGAACAGTGCAAAGGTGTCTCCAAGAAAGCGGGTTAAACAACTTTTTTTGTGAGGAAAAAGCCTATGCTTCGTACAGTCAACATACGAAAACGCCTAGAATTCACAAAAAAAAGTATTAAAGTATTATTAAAGCCGCAAACATTCTGGCAAAGTATAATTTGGTCCGATGAGTCCAAATTTGAGCTAAAGAATCCCAAAACCAGAAAGCGAGTTTGGTGCAGACCCACTGAAAGACTGAGTCAAAGGTGCATACAGAAATCTGTACAACAGTAATGGCCTGGGGTTGTTTCTTCTTTAGCGGCGTTGGAAATCTGGTCAAAATCGATACCAAAATGACGGGTCTGAGTTACGTTAACATTATCAGAGAAAATTTTGCTTCTCTGCCTCTAGAATGTCCTTGGGAAGTCATATTTTTCAACAAGTTAACGACCCAAAGCATACGAGCAAAGCAGCTAACAAGTTTTTTACACAAAAAAATGTTGATGTATTGGACTGGCCATCTCAATCCCTAGACCCTAACCTAATTGAGCACCTTTGGTCTATTACGGATGAGAAGATTTCATTAGATAAGCGTCGAAACTTACCTTCTCTTTGGGAAAGCCTTCAAAATGAATCAGAGAAAACTCCAGGCGACACGCTGAAAAATCTGGTATCCAGCATGCCCAAGCGTTTTGCGGCAGTAATTCAGAATAAACAAGGAACCACTAGCTATTAAGTTTTTTTTTTCATTTTGAAAGCTGAATTTTGAATATTTGATGTGTTTTTGTTACTTTTTTGAATTTGCACTTTATTTTGTCTTCTTTCATTAATTTTCTTTTCTGTAAATATTGGGTTATATTTTGCTTTTTTTTCGGTTGAGTTTTGAATATTAAGCTAATACTAAAATTATAAAAAATAAACACGTAATAACTCTTTAAAAAGTAATAAATGTTTCTAAGTTCAGCTTTGCACTTTATTTTGTCCGACAGTGTATGTACAGGTGCAAGTACGTTCGACCCAGTCATGGACTTTATTTTGATTGTGACTGTCTTTCGGCTTTTAAGGAATAAAAATTAATTTTAATTTTCAGATAACACCAGAAACTCGACGATACCAAATGGGATGCCGAGGTGAATTTCAACAGCGTAATCCTAATCTGTATTGCATCTACAATAGCACTACAGATCCTTTTCTTAAATTGGCACCATTCAAAATGGAAGTCGTCAGTTTAGACCCTTACATGGTTCTCTACCATGATGTGATCTCAGACTATGAAATCGAGACACTTAAAAATTTGTCTAAGCCCAAGCTGGAACGTGCAACTGTGTACAGTGAAAGACAGAAGAAAAGTGTACCATCTTCAATTCGAACAGGTAAATTTGCTTGGTTTCCTGATCACACAAATGCAGTTACAGAAAGGATTAACCAAAGACTTGCTGATTTGACTGGCTTCGATCTGAAGCGGAGTGATCAGCTTCAAGTAATGAATTACGGTCTTGGAGGGCACTATGGCGCTCACTATGATTTCTTCAATGTTTCGGCTGTGAGCGATGGATAAAATTTGTTTCAAAATTATTTTTTACAATTCGTATCCTTTTTTTTTATATCTAGGACACTGAAGTGGTTCAGCAAACAGGTGATCGTTTAGCTACCGCATTGTTCTATGTAAGTCTAAAGGTTTCTGTACAGCAGTAGAACTATTATTTTAATTCATTGATTTAGTTGAGTGATGTGGAGCAAGGAGGCGCTACCATTTTTCCAAATATCGAGATTGCTGTTTATCCAAAGAAAGGCGCTCTTATCCTTTGGTACAATTTGAATTCAAGAGGAGAAGGTGATGCGAATACATTACATGCTGGTTGTCCGGTTCTTGTTGGATCAAAATGGAGTAAAGATTCAGATTTCCCTAATTGTATGCATTTCACATTTTTCTTCTGTTTTCAGTTTGTAATAAGTGGATTCGTGAAAGGGAGAATCTCTTCCGGCGTCCTTGCCTGCGCTAATGATGTTCCTTAAAGAAGCGATAAAAGATTTTTTCCCATTTTCTATATATTTTCTTGCACGAGTATATGAAATCATATAATACTTTTTGTTACTCAATTCATAAAATCAAAGACAGGACGTTAAACATTTTTTTCTTATCGTATCACTGGGAAGGAGATATGTTCATTTAAGACCGGCATACTCGTAGATACGAGTAGTGAAAAAAGTTGCAAACAAAAATGCGAATTCAAGGTCTTGATTATTATTATTTTTTTTTTTCTACGTGTTGATAAAAATTGAAATGATTTCAAATTAATTGATTATATCAAGTGGAGGTAAATTATTTGAAGCGCGAAATGATAAGCGTTTGTGGGACATGCGAGTACATATACGTAGGGACAAAATTCTGTACCTGCATCGGCCTTATCTTCAATTCAAATGCACGTCAACAGTTAATTAACTCATAGATAATTTATACAAGGTGGCGGAAGATGCTCTCATTCTTGCAAATGGCGTCCTAGTCATCGGGACTTTAATATTTCAAACGTAGACAAATCATGGATGGCTATACTCTTGAAGAACGCGGAATATTTGTGTCAATGTTTTTGACAAATAATCGGTGGGTGGTTTTGGCTGAACGTGAGTTTCATCGTGGATTCCCTGGTGGTGTGGCACAAACTGGGCAACCCCGGTGGCGTTTAGCCTCTCGCCTCGAGGAGACTGGCTCAACATGGGACAGCATTAGACGTCCGGCACCGGTGCAGCCGTTCAGTCGAGAATATCGCTGCTGTGGCTGCAAGTGTCCAAGAGGACCCTTAAACATCAACCAGGCAAAGGGCCAGACAATTGGACATCAATAGACGATCTTTACAGCGAATGTTGGTGAACGACTTGAAGATACACCAGTACAAAGAGCAAACAGTGCATCAGCTATTGATGCGTGTAAATTAAAGGCAAGCCCTCTTAAATCTCTACCGCGATGAGGACGATTTTCCACTGAAAATCATCATGAGCGACGAGGTGCACTTCCATGCGGAATCGTAATGAAATGGGCGGACGAGAGTGGATTAGGAATAAATTCAAATAAAACGGAACTGGTTCTCTTTTCAAAGAAAACCAAAACTAGTGACTTTCACATTCCACAACTTGGAGGAGCATCACTGCAACTCCGTGACATCGTCAAGTACCTGGGCATAATATTGGACAGAAAACTGACCTGGGGAAAGAACCTGGAAGAAAGAGTTACCAAAGCCAAGAGAGCGTATTGGATATGCAAGAGGGCCATCGGGAAATCATGGGGCTTGAAACGGAAACAGGTCCACTGGAAATACGAATGCGTAATAAAACCTATCATCTTCTACGGAGTAGTTGTATGGTGGCCAGTGACTAGCAAAAAGTATGCAAGAGATTTGCTAACAAAGGTGCAGCGTATGGCCTGCTTGGGCATTACAGGAGCACAATCCTCAACACCAACAGCGGCCATAGAAGCGATCTTAAACATCATACCAGTGCCCCTCGAAGCGAAGAAGATTGCCGGTCTTTCAGCCTCATGGCTTAGAACTATCGGCCATTTCAACGAAGGCGCAAACATGGGACATCGAAAAATCACCAAAATGATAAGAGAAATGACACCACTCATCGATTGTCCTAGTGATTTTGTTGAAGAATCTTATAAAACTTCGAAACAATTTTCCCCACAAGAGAATCTTGGATGAACAGAAGGACGACAAGAAACTCCAACGGGTCATCGGTGTATACAGACGGCTCTAAAAAATCAGGGGAATCAGGGGCTGGCATCTTCTGTCCTAACCCACCGATTGAACTTGCTATTCAAACCGTAACCGTGTTCCAAGCAGAAGTCCTTGCAATTATGAAAGCAACAGAGATAGTACTTGCAGAAGACAACAGCGAAGAGAGGCAAATAGACATCTGCTCGGACAGCAAAGCAACAATTAGCGCGATCACAAACCCTGTGTCAAAATTACGACTAATAAAAGAGTGCAAAATTAAACTGAACCTACTTGCCAGGCGCAATAGACTAATAAAAGAGTGCAAAATTAAACTGAACCTACTTGCCAGGCGCAATAGAGTCCGCCATATATGGGTACCGGGGCATGAAGGTGTACCGGGTAAGGAAAAGGCAGATGAACTAGCAAAGAAAGGAGCGAGTGACACAGAACTCTCTGACAACTGTTAAAACAATAATCAATGAGAAGATTAGACAGGAGTTCAATAACTACTGGACGAATCTAGACACAATAAACACTTGTTCAGACTCGAGCTAGCTGAAACAACAATCTGTGCCAACTGTGAGGAGGAGGAGGAAGATACAAAACACTTCGTCTGCCACTGCCCTGCAACAGCGAGATTAAGACTGAAGATACTGGGATCCCCAAGGATACCGGATCTAACACACCTCAGTAAGAAAGGAATCGGTGATATATTGGACTTCAAGACGATTTTCCGATCACTATATGACATAATCTCCCTTTTGATACTCCCCATGATCCCTATACCTACCTCATCACTTAATTCCCATATTACATTACTTTTCCTACAGCTCGATAGATGGTGGAACACAACGGGCCCAGTGGAGGCCTAAGTGAAGAGCGTAAGCTCACCCTCTTAAACCAAATAACCAACCAAGAAGGCCATTGGTAAGAAGTGGGGAATGTAACCTCGCACAACTTAGTGTATAATACAGAGATCAGCTTGTCTGTGCATTAGTGGTGTACTTAGAACCACTCCTACGGATGCACTAGACATTCTGTTCCATCTGGTTCCAATAGATCTCTTTGGCAAGCAAATGGAAGCCAGTGCAGTGTTTGGACTCAATGCCACCTCACAGTGGTCCCGCATATCCACAGGCCACTCCACAATTCTTCAGAACCTAGAACTCAATCGAGAAAAACACCGAATACACCCTCCCCAGGTCCTCTTTCAATAAAAATTTCCAGGCCACTATCCCATCTAGACTAGACTGGAAGGGAGACGTGACCCCGGACAAAGAATCATTACATTTCAACACGGATGGTTCGAAGACAATCAATAGGGTGGGTGGCGGTGCTTTCTCTGACAGACTAAATGTTATCTGCACAAACTTGCAGATTCTATGAGAAAAGGAGAATCTCGGCGTGCCTCTCGCTACATGTAAGCAATTGCTCAAGCTAAATGCTATCGAGGAGACCAACTTCCATGTGGGAGACTGGTATTAAGTGTCATGTTACTAGACAGATTTGGCCTCAGCTGGATCAGTAACGTTCGAAGAGGTTAGCAGGAAGTGTATCAGCACAACAATTGGTGTTACTACAGGACACCGTCTTATTGGAAGGCACGCTGGTTTTAGGAACGAGGAGCAGGAGGACACAACTCTCAATCTCCTCTGCACTTGTCCGGCTCTCTCTGTTAGAAAAATGCTTCACTTGGGAGCTTACTTCTACAACAGCCCCTGTGAACTGGCTAACATGAATGTTAGGAACATCCATCGTTTCATTAGAAACTCCAATTTGTTCTAAGGTATGACGGGAGAAATCCCCTGATCCTTTGGTATCACAATTGACCTACACTGGTCTGTGCTTAAGGCGCAGGCAGCCACTTGAACCAAACCTTAGGTCAAAATTGATCAAAATCTAGAGATTGAACATTTTTAGGAAACGAATACTTGAACTTATAGGTGCAAGTCAAAATTGATAACTCGCTCTCCATCTATTGCAAAGACATCAATTAAAGCGCTACAATGTTCTTTAATTTCAATCATAATCATTTCCTCCATACAAACAAGGCAATAGAAAATGAAAGTGAATGTCACTCAAATAAATGTCGGCGATAAACATTTTTAAATTCACTTAAATGCTTTAAATATTGAAAGGTTTGGCATAGGAATGGGCAAATAAGTTAATAACAACGATAAAGATAAGGAGACTACAATTGGGATTCGCAACGGGAAGGTTTTACCGTAGATGCAATAATTGTAGATAAGATATAGGCAGATAGGTACGTAGATAACTGATACACATATTGCCTGCGTTACTCAAGTAGTGGAGAAGTTAGGTGGATACTGCATAGTTTTATTCTTAAAAGAACCTTGCATGTTCAGTGATGCAGGCGATTAGCATAAAAGGAGCTTTTCGATTTCGACATTGACTCATTAGATGTGAAGATTTTTCCCCTGGAATCTTTGTTTTTATTTTCGGAAACAGCCTAAAGTCACACGGCGCTAGATCCGGAGAATAAGGTGCTGAGCGAATTTCATTGATGCCCGAGAGCGCATCAAAGTTGTTGGTTCTTTCAGCAGTGTGCGCATGCGCATTGTCGTGGCGCAAAAGTAACGGCGAAGCTCCTCTTTTTGTCGGTGTCCTAGTAAATTTTGGAAAATTTGTGGTAAGCAAGTTTCAGTATACCTACCAATTAGAAGTGACTGTCTGACCAGTTTTAAGCGGGATGACGGCGACCATTTTCGCCCTGGTGAAGTACATCGACATTATAACTTTTGTCGCTGGCTTTTGTTGTTTGGCCTTTACTGGAGGATTTGCACCTTCTGGGCTCCATACCATAGACTGCTGTTTGGTTTCCGGGTCGTACTTGTAAAACCAAGATTCATTACCTGTAACTTCTTATCTTATTGAATCAGCTTGACTCTCCATTTTCAAATTTATCCAGGAAATATTGAGCAAAACGAACACGAGCCTCTTTTTGCCCTTCATTCAACATTTTTGGAACCTATCGAGCTGACTTCTTCGAATATTTCAGGTGATAATAATTCGTGACACAGCCCAGTTCATCCGCTATCATCTCCTGTGTCATCCTGGCATCTTCGTCAATTTTAGCCTTCACCAGGGCCACATTTGTATCCGTCGGTCGAGGATTTGGGCCGACCTTCACGAGATTTGTCCTCCACTGGAATCCTCGAAAGCACTTGGGAATAGTGACAATAGGTAGTGCATTTATGCCGTATGCATTTTGGCATTCGTGCAGAATTTTGACTGGCGTGAGTTGACGTCGAAATGCAAAGAGAATGGGAAAACGAAATTCTTCCCGTGACTTGCGAAAGCTAAGTCAACTCTACTGTGAAGGCATAACACTGGCAGTAGGCTGGCCATATGGCTAAAATGCAACTTGTTCGTGATGATATCAGAAGGATGGAAAAAAATACTGTGAATCATAAGCAAAGGCAATAATAGCGAAAACAAACAAAATACTCCCCAGTTATCTGGACAGCCACCCTTGGAGTTTACAGAAACTTAATAGCACCTGAGTTTCAAACCACACCACTCTGTCTTTCTCTCTGTCTCTTCCCCTTTCCACAAAAACGTACGTGTTCTAAAAATTAGTATAAAGGTATTCATATCCCCTTTAACATGTGCAAATTATAAACCAAAAAAAAAATAAATATATACCTTTTAAGGGGATGCCAAATTTTTCTTATAGAAGCACGCCTCCGTTTCCTACATGTTGTCCCTATATTTCACTTTCTTCAAAGCTATTTCCCCGTAATTGCAGAAATGGAATGTCTAGTCAGTCATACCGCACCGGTCAACTCACAGCCTTAAAATGATTTCTTAATTTTAATCTGCGCCAAAGAAAAGTTTTCTTCACACGTTCTACTCCTAACTACCTGGCTCTTAGAGAAGTCAATCGAGTTCTGTTTTCGGATGTCGTACTTCGTAACCAAGCTTCTTCATTTGTTCAACCCATATTGCGATATAATCTTCTGAATCCTGCTCTTGAGCTTTCGGTACTGACCAACTTATTCAGAGGAATAGAACTTTTTTAATCGGGACGACATTGCAATATACTTCCAATTCTACAATTTGAGTCTCTAGTCTTAGTTGACTTTGACAATCCAGCTGGTAAAATTGAAAAATAAATAGATAGCTGGAATTGTGATGTGCTTATGGACTTAAATTCGTCGCTAATACATGCCAAAACAGTGCAGAAGGATTGGCATGTATCCTGACAATGGAAATGGAATCTTTGCTGACCATTAACCACTTACGGAGTAATCCTTGATGGAAATTTTACAATTATTTAACAGACTGTAGTGCCATATAGACACATTGGCGTTCTTTCGGAATCTTCGCTGAACCAAGTTGGTTGAAATGTTTTACCACTTATGTGGCATCATTCTAAGATCTCTCCATTGCTCGTGCGGCTTTACTTTCTTGAAGTTTAGAAACGCTTTTAATCTCTCTCCTACTCAGTCCTTGATTCCTGCTCCATTATTCTGCTAGACGATTGTTTAACGCGATATTCTCACTAGTTAGCTACATATGTATGTATACTGCTTTGATAATTGTGCAAAGGCTTTTCCGGCACGCACTTAACTTCTGCATAGTATTGTGACGACTACACATTTCCGACCCGTTCACATATAAAGCTGCCCGTTCAAGATACAGTTTGGTTAGTAAATCTAAGACTACTCGTATCTCCGCCTTTGCTTTGTCGGCGCTGTTTAAGCAGAATCCCTAATAATGACCAGCTATAGAACAACAAAGAGAATCATGAGCCGTTGCCCTGGATATCCCGAAGAGTTCGATCGAGCCTGACATAGAGGTCTTTTATACAAGCTAGCCTAACAGATTACCAAATCACCACTGCGGCTGGATGCAAACATTTTTTGCAGGAGAGATCAATTCAGGTCTTCCGATACTTTCACCAACTAAATTTGTCCTCCATATCAATGACCTAGTAGATACTCGTACTATGGATCGGAACAAGGTAAAAACGGAATTGCTATCATCCTCGCGGCAGAGCTAATTGGCAACATCTTAACCATTTCAAAGTCCAGTGACCGTTTGATGTCTCTCAAGTTGGTAATACAGGGTGAGGTTGCTCCCCAAGTCGGATGCGAACAGAGAGAAAAAGATGCATTCTGAGCTTTGGTTGGCGGAGATTTGAACGGACATGTAGGGAAAACAAATAAAGACTATGAAGACTGCCATGGAGGACTAGGGTACAGCACCAGGAATTCTTCAGGTGAAGACATCCTAAGCATGTGCAAGTAATACGGTCTTATAGTGCTAAATACCATATTCGTTAAACAAAGCCGGCACTTGATCACTTAGAGCAGTGGCGGAAACGAAACCCAGATTGACTACCATTTGGTAGCCAATTTCATGAAGCCCCGGGTCAAAGATTACATAGTGATCCTGGGAGAGGTGACCGCCCAGCAACACCATCTCCTCCTGACAGAAATTTTCATGGAGACGGGGAAGAAATCAAATAAATGATACGGGAAACGAAAATGGCTTCCACAGTTTGGTCAAAGTGCTCTTCTACTAATTGACACGAAAAAGCTCGCCTTGAAGTGATAAAGTATAGAAGGCCTCTATCGGGAGTTATACGAAATATCGTCTTCGGCGTCTGATAGGAACCAGGCTATCCAGGAGAAGAAGAAATGCTCAGGAGATTCATTCCCCAAAGTTCATTAACAATGCTCAGGCCAGCTTCTTGTGGACGACGACAAAATTCTGAACGAACAGTTTCCCCGGGTATACTTTCCAAGAGCCACTCCTAACCATAACGAAGTATCCGACATTACTGGTGAAGAAGTTAGGAATGTGGCCAAATACTCCAAAAAAAGAAAAGCGGTTGGACCAGACGAGATACAGTCTGAGTTCTGGAAAAAGATGTGAGGCATCGGGTCCAGATGGCTCATGATTCTTATCTCCAAACTTATGAGCAGTGATACAATGCATAATCAGTGGAGGGAAAGTTATCTTCTTCCATTGCACAAAGGAAAGGGCGATACGCGAAACTGCGATAACTACCATTCTGTCAAGCTGATGTCACACACCATGGAGATCGTTGAGCGGGTATTATATGGCCGACTGCGGAAAATAATACGGCTATCTGATGACCAGTGCGGGTTTGTCTCGGGTAAATTAACAACAGATGCAATCCAAAGCATAAGGATCATAATGGAAAAATATCGTGATTCCTTAAAGGACCTTTGATAGACAATCTAGAGATCTCTTATGGGTGGCGCTAAGACAACGAGGAGTTCCAGAAACCTACGTGCGCATGATCATGGACATGTATGTGGGGGTAAGGACAAGAGTAAGATGTATCGCAGGAGTCACCGAAGAGTTCCCAAAGCGTCCTTAGTTCTTTGCTATTTATTGCAGTCCTTGATTATCTGCTTGAATGAAAAGTGATGGGCCTCAAAGTGCATCAGTTATTCATTGCTGGCAATGGAGCTATCATAAGTGAAGATCAAACGTCCCTGTAACGAGCACTGGATGTATGGGTGGTATTAGTTGAAAAAGAACAGAGTATCCGTGCTGTCCGTTCTCTGATCCACACCGGCCTTTTCCAGACATTTACTTGAATGGAAAAGTGTTTCCCAAGTTCGAAAAGTTCAAACATCTGGGATCTATGATCAATAGCTAAGCAACTTGTGATGATGACATTAATCATCGCGTAAGCGTAGAGTGGATAAAGTGGCGGGAAAACTCCGCTATCTTCTGTAACCGAAAACTGTCCCCTAAGCTGAAATGAAGGCTCTACACCGCAGTTGTACGTCCGGCTCTCACATAAGGTTCACAATGTTGGGCAACGTAAAAAAGTGTAAGAGCAAATTAACGGCAGCTGAGATGAAGATACTTCGCATGATAGCAAGAGTAACAAAGCTTGATAGAATTAGAAGTTCGAAGATTCGAGGACGCTTTCATTTAAAAGAACCCATCACAAGCAAGATAGAGGACGATCGGCTTAGTTGGTATTGTCGTGTTCAAAGGAGATACCCTTCGAACCCCGTCAAAAAGGCAATATAAATCAACGTTCCTACACAACCGCGCAAAAAAGGCAGATCAAAAAACAACTGGATCACACAAATGCAAAACACCAGCATTTGATTGGCCTCAGTGACGAAGTGATCCGAAACCGGGAAGTCTGCTGGTACTTCGTGAGGTCAAACCGGGAAACCTCACAGGTGGACCAGTACGAGTAGGGATGCAGTAAAGTGTTATGGTTGTGATCCTTCTATTTTAATATCATCGAAGTATACAAGAATCTCCATATATTCAAAAGCGTTATAGGGTAGTTTCTGTTAGCTTTAATCTTAAACCTTTTCCAGAAAATATTGCACGATGCACCGTGCAACCATAGCACGACTTCAGAATGATTACATGTGTAAGGCGAGCATGTTCAACTTTAAGTGCTTTCTTTATCACCCAATTGCTTGCCAACACCTGGAATATAGACCTTTTTTGCACTACACAATTACGATTTCTACTGCGGTTCGCCACCCATTACATGATTTCCCGAATGAATCAGTTGAACCAACAAGTTGAGCAATGTTTTACAAAGTGCAGCAACATGAAATGGGTGTATCAACATTCATACCTGAGTTCTACTCAATAATATTACCACCACCCAACCTACCCCACAAGCTGTCATATATCAAAAAACCCCGATAGATAACAGAAACAAATAAAAAAAAAAAAATAAAAAAAAAACAATTATTACATTTGCTTCATTGTTATCTTATCGTAGTCGGCGAAAAGGTCTTCTAAAAAATTTAAACAATCAACGGGTTATAGTCAAGTTCGCGATGGTTTGCCGAACGGAAGTATATCGAACGGTTTCCTCGGTTTAGATTGTTTTTCTTTAGATACTTCTGAAATTGCAAAAAACCCATGCTAACATGAAGGTGTACGTGCTTCTAACAGTGTTCCTTCTAATTAATCTTTTCGATCGCGTGCAACCGGATGCTTTATCCTTATCCATCGCCGGTATGGAGGCCCTCGTTTCGAAGGAAAAGTTTTTAATCGATAACGTGGAACTTTATCTCGGCGCACTCGAGAGAAAGGCCGAAGTGATTCGAAGGTAAGCTCGAGGATAATACGTTGAAACGTTTGCTTACAAGGGCCACTCTATTCGCAGTAATTTGCAACGCATGAGAGCTGAAAATGAAAAGGCTCGCGTAGAAGGGGATGCCTATTTAATGAATCCGTTGCAGGCTTTCTCCTTGTTGCGTCGCATGCACTCGGACTGGGTGAGCTGGGAAGTTTACATGCAGAAGTCCGTCGGAGATGGTATGGGGCGGTTGCCATTATTTCCGTTTCGGTTGAATATTAAAACGGTTTTCGTTACACAGAGTACGTGGGTAAAATCACAAATGAACGTCGCAGCATCCCTACGGAGGAGGAGTTTCAGGAAGCAGCTGATGCAATGTTTCGATTGCAGGATACGTATGGGTTGAATCCAATTGAAATGTCAGTTGGAAAATTAAATGGAGTCAAATATAGGTATAAGAAGTAGCAATTAGGGTATTGTGAGGACTTGGTTATTATGTATTTTTTTCGAAATAGTGCTCGGCTATCTGCGATTGATTGCTTCTCGATTGCATACTATTTGTATGGAAAGGAAAAATATGAGGATTCTGCGCTGTGGTTTCATTCGGCAATGAATTTACATAACGAAAGCGATACAATGAATGAAGTTTTGGATTTTGACTTCAAGAACGTTTTGTATTTTTACGCGCAGTGTTTTGCTAAGCAAGGTGAGTTTAATCCGAACATTTAGCGTTAGTTATCGACTACTGCAACAAGTTGTTTATTTGTTGAAAATTATTTGTCAACCACAAACTGAGCTATCGTTTCACAGTGTTTCGAACGATAGTCATCTGAGCGGTGGTAAAATTCCTGGATGACCATAGAATTGCTTAAAGCACGTCCTTCGTCGCAAAATGCAGGAATTCACCGTATTTAAAAGCTAATTTATTTTTTAGTAAACAAAATTTGTTGGAGTTTTATGTTGAGCGTACGGGCAGTAGTAGCTCTTGTGAGATTCCTTTTACCGGAAGAAACATGCAATTCTTTCAACAGCGGTCATCTTTTCTTTTAAAACTTATTTGGCACATCCAGCTGTGATGTGCGTAGGTAATCCTGCTACAAAATGACGAATGCATGTCCTTTTTTTTGTCTTTCTTCGAACAGTTTTTCTCGGGCGGGTAATCCTGTTGGAAAATAACGACGTTTGTACTCACCACTAAGGCCGGCAACCATCCCCAAAGAAACATTTATTATTTCGATATTTATTGTGATGACGGTGATGACTAGTATGTCCTTTCACAACCTCGATGTTGCTCCACAGTGGCAGGGCAATATTAAGTATTCCAAGTTCAAGGACTTCCTCATAAATTGTGCATTAATTGTGGCATCAACAACAATTTACGAACTGCATGCAATGGTGGACCGGGAAGGAGTGTTCCTGTGAAATTAGGTTAATATCTAATACTTGCAAAATAAAGGGTACGACTGAGCCACATATACTTGCTCCACATCTGATATTCATTTGTAAATTTTGCAAATTGTCAGAAGAAGCAAAAAAATTGATTTTTCGTAAAATGCGTTAGAAAACTGAGAAACTTTTTGGTGAATATGTCAAAAATTGCAATGCAATGACTCAATAGGTATCAACTTGTTTTAGCCATATGCCAAAGTCAATTTCTGCAAGTCCGCTAATAAGTAAAGTATCGTATAGTGGCCCGGAAAACAGGTGGCCCTATGATTTTTGTACAAAATGGATTCTGTAGGGTTCGTTGCCACCTTTGTTTTGCATTCTCCTTCTCTGTAAATTTGAAACCATACTTGATCAGATCCCCGGTATTGACTCTCGACTGCACTAACTTACCAGTCCGCCAATTATACGTCGAAAAAAAAAAAATAGCCTTAGGGTTTCGCTGTTGTCCAGAATTTTGATCCCTTGACAAGATCTCGAGCTGCCAGTACTCAAATTCTTGAAGTATATGTATATATGACGTCTTATTTTGACTGTTTCTTCTATAGGTATCCTAGACCGGTCCGTTTTGTTGCTCAACCGTATCATAAGCATGGATCGCAAAAACGCAAATGCCATTCGACAAAAAAGTCTCTGGGAAATGGAAATTAAGGCCAAGGAAAACCTTCCTAAACCCCCACCAAAGGTGAGTTTTAACTTGAATAAACAATTTGGACGTGAATGCAAAGATACCTATTTTAGTCCTTGAAACATGAATTGAATTTTTTAGGGAAAACAACTTTTATTTTCATGATTTTGATGCATGAAATGCATCTTTCGGATTTTGTATGGATCAAAATTAATTTTAATTTTCAGAAAAAAACAGTTGGACATCTACAATACAAAATGGGATGCCGAGGTGAATTTCAACAGCGTAACCCTAATCTCTATTGCATCTACAATAGCACCACAGATCCTTTTCTCAAATTGGCACCATTCAAAATGGAAGTCGTCAGTTTAGACCCTTACATGGTTCTCTACCATGATGTGATCTCAGACTATGAAATCGAAACTCTTAAAAATTTGGCTAAGCCCAAGCTGATACGTGCAACTGTGTACAGTGCTGAACAGAAGAAGGCTGTACCAGTTTCATCTCGAACAAGTAAATTTGCTTGGTTTCCTGATGACACAAACGCAGTTACACAAAGGATTAACCAAAGACTTGCTGATATGACTGGCTTCGATCTGAAGCGGAGTGAACAGCTTCAAGTAATGAATTACGGTCTTGGAGGGCACTATGACACTCACTATGATTTCTTCAATGTTTCGGCTGTGAGCGATGGATAAAATTTGTTTCAAAATTATTTTTTACAATTCGTATCCTTTTTTTTTATATCTAGAACACTGATGTGGTTCAGCAAACAGGTGATCGTGTAGCTACCGCATTGTTCTATGTAAGTCTAAAGGTTTCTGTACAGCAGTAGGACTATTATATTAATTCATTGATTTAGTTGAGTGATGTGGAGCAAGGAGGTGCTACCGTTTTTCCAAATATCGAGATTGCTGTTTATCCAAAGAAAGGCGCTCTTATCCTTTGGTACAATTTGAATGGAAGAGGAGAAGGTGATGCGAATACACTACATGCAGCTTGTCCAGTTCTTGTTGGATCGAAATGGAGTAAGGATTCAGATTTACCTAATTGTATGCGTCTCATATTTTTCATCTGTTTTCAGTTTGTAATAAGTGGATACGTGAAAGGGAGAATCTCTTCCGGCGCCCTTGCCTGCGCGAATGATGTTCCTTAAAACAAAAAGACTTTTGCTCATTTCCTATATTTTTTCTTGTAAATAAAATCATTTAATATTTTTTTATGTTATTTAATGAAATTGAAATTGTTTATTTATTTATAGCTTAATATAAGCAATGCAGTACTTAAAACTAATTATTTATAGAACTAAATTGAACTTAGTATAATGAGAGGTGAGGGTGAAGGTTAGGCAGGAGGAAGTAGTGATTTGGAGAAGGACATTTCGAAGTACAGTGCACGTCCAGTATAACGAATGCTCGATATAACGAATTTCCAATATAACGAATCAAAATTGTTTCCCAATTAATGGTTCTGTATAACGAATGGTTTAAAAATTGTACGCTCGATATAACGAATGCCTTGGAAATTCCTGTAGGCGCAAGTTCATTAAGGGAGATTTCTTTAAAATATGGATTACTAAAGTCTTCGATTTGTACCATCAAGAAAAATGAAAAAAAAATTCTAAAGACATTGGATATTTCTAAAAACGGTTCCAAATCGGAACTTTCTACGAGGACCGGTGAATTCCCAAAAATGGAATGAGCACTTTTTAACTGGTTTCTCAAGAAGATCATTTTGTGCCAGTGACGGTTGGCTTTCAAAGTTTAAAAAAAGGTTTGGAATCCGACTTCTTAAGCGTTTCGGAACGAGGTGCTATCGGTGGATTACTTCCACTCTAAAAGTGCATGGATGAACGTCTAGATTTTTAAAGACTGTTTTTTCCATAGCTTCGTACCACAGGTTTGTCAGCCAAAAGCAACATAACTGATTAAGTTTTCTATAAAAATAAATGTGTGTTCTGAAAGGAATTTTTGGATACTCAGATCTTACCAAAAAAAGCATTGCTTATCCTGGGCAATGCACCGAGTCATCCACCTGCCAACGAACTCATAAAGAAAACTGATGAAGGAAACATATGGGTAAGGTTTATGCCACCGAAAGTTACTCCTCTCATCCAACCGATGGACCAGAATGCTATTCGGCTAGTTAAGTTGCACTATAAAAATAGATTGCTTACAAAAATTGTAGCTACTGGTTCAGAAAACATTATGGATTCCTTAAAATAACTCGACGTATATGACGCGGTTTCTTTAATTGCCCTGGCTTGGCAGAAAATACCAACAGAAACATTGAAAAAGTACTGGAGGAATATTTTAAGGAGCAACTTTGAAGATTTTGATGAAGAAGATGAAATTCCGTTGGCAGTATTAATGAATCAGGATGAAGTTTTATGTTTGAGGCAAACACTTAGTCCAGCTAACGAAGTTTTATAGTTTATAAATTTCAATTGTTATTTGTTAATAAAACTAATTTTTTAAAATCTATTTTAGTCTTCATTAACTGCTGATGATCTTGTTCAATGGAACATTATTGCTTGGGAAGAAGAAGGCGAACAGGAAGGTGATATAATTTTAAGTGGAAGTGAGGGCGAAAATAACCTTCCTGAGCTGTGCACTGATGAAAATATTAAACATTCAGAAGCAATGAATTGCTTCAATAATACATACAGTGGTCAGTTCAAAACAATATCGACAAAAACACTTTTATTAAGAGAAATGCTAGAGGAGGCGGTCCAAAAAAGCTTGGAGGGAACCAAAAGGCAAACTAATATTAAAGACTTTTTTCCAAATCATAATTGTTTTGTTTACCAACATCTTTTAATTTCTAAATTTCATTGTAAAAATCACTTTTTTTTATATTCTAGTATTATTTAGCAAAAAAAAAAAAGACGATGGATATAACGAATTTTTCGTTAAAACGAATGACTGTGCATTATATAATTCGTTATACTGGACGTCCACTGTATGTCTTTGTTGCTATCGAAGTCCAAAATATACGAGTATGTCGCATTGTTTGATTTGGCAGCTAATACGAGTAGCTGATGAATTAAGAGTATATTAGCAACATCACTACGTGGCAAGTTAAGATTATCAGCCCAAGACAGACCCCGTAAATAGAAGCGAATGACAGTGCACTGGAAAGTTTCTATTCTCATGGTATTGTAAAGGATGCCTTAAATACGATAAACTTTAAATAAAAGACTTTCAATAACGTATAACACTCAACTTTTATTTACATCTGCACTGTTACGCTACTACACTGTGACTGACTCCCTATATCGATCATTGTTCCCCTTTACATCGTTCTCTCTTCATTCGCTCTTTATTTTCCGCGACATTACTCTCTTCATGCTCTGGCCTGCTACAGTATGAACTTGATTGGCATACTAGAGGAGGAGCCTAAAAAGCTAAGTACTGAGTTGGCTCTACTTAGGATATTGTCGACGTGTAAACGAAAGGCGAGTTCAGTATCGCAGATGACACCCAAATTACATGACTGAGGGAAAAAGCTTGTCGCGAATGAATTAGACCCTGGGGGCGGTGGGAGATCCTTACGGAAGTAGGTAATATAATGAAATTTGTTGCCGGATAAACTACTAAGGTCATCCTGCAGAAGACGAGACGTTTTAAGAGTTTGATGTCATCAGCATAGAATACAAGATCGGTGTACCTAATGATACGTTCGGCACCATATATTGTCAGGATGAAGATCAATGGCCCAAGATGATAGCCTTGAGGGACTGCTGAGGTTGCTATAATAGGGCCCGCTACTGATGCTATAAAAAGAAGTATTGGCAGTTTACTAGGTATGATTAGATCCAAGAAATAAACCGTAGTTGTTAACCAAGAACTTTTAGCTTGAAACTAATAATTTGGTGGGAGATTTTGTAAAAAGACTTACTAAATCTGTGGCAACATCATCGACTTCATTGCATTCAGTATACTGGACAAAAATACAATTAAGTTAGTGACTGTTGACCTGCCTTTAAGAAATTTCTGTTGCTTTGTAGAAAAGATTGAATTACTCTTGAAGGGCACAGGTGTGCATGAAAGTTTAGCAATGGACCGTCAGTTAGATAGTTCGCTGTTGCACTTTTTGTACATAGGGGTAATGTAATCGTCTTACCACAGCTGACGAAAAACTCCTTAGGAGATTTAAAGTCTCTTGCTGATAGTCTTTAATTTCAATCAGAGATGCAGAACATAATGTAAAAGTATATACACATACGAGCATGTACATGTATTTAACCATATCTATCGTCAACACTTAATAGTGTCCACAGTAACAAGTTAATTTTAAAATTCAAAGACAGGATGTTAACAATTTTTTTCTTATCATATCACTGGGAAGGAGATACGTTTAAGACCGACATATTCATAGATAATGAAAAAAGTTGCAAACAAAAATGCGAATTCAAGGTCGTGATTATTTATTTTTTTCCACGTGTTGATAAAAATTGAAATGATTTCAAATTAATTGATTATATCAAGTGCAGGTAAATTAAATCAAGTGCGAAATGATAAGCGTTTGTGGGACATACATACATATATGTAGATACAAAATCTTCCTTATCTCCAATTCAAATGCAAGTCAACAGTTAATTAACTCATGAGTAGTTTATATATGGCTTTTTTTTATCTGTCAATTGCTCTTAGGTATCTACCACCTACAGCCAAGTCTGGGGTATCTGTCGGTCAAGAATAAAAAAAATGCTTTGCTTAGTCACTTAAAAATTGTATTTTATTCATCATGAGTTTTCATGGAATGAACGCGTATTTCAGAAGTATTTCGTACTTTGTGATGCCTCTTACACAATTTCCCATGCGTATTATTTTGATTTGTTCAGACGTATTATTGTGAAACAGTGTTTGGAAGAATTTAAAAAGTAAAAAAAGTCTTTAAAGTCAAGATGTTAGCATTTTTAACCATTATGTGTTCTACCTACGTAGGTTGAGAGCATGGCAGGTATTCTGCTGTTCACAAAAGGCTGTGATCTGTTAGGATGATAATTAAAATGTGATGCGGTTTTGGTGTAATAAAAAACAAACGTCTACGCCATCATTTGACATACATTTATGTATCAAAGAATCGCTGGAAACCAATAGTCCAGGCAAAATGCCCAAGACACGACATTTTCAAGACGATTACTAAGAAATTCTTCAAAAACAAAATCCAAAACCTTCTATCTCCGAAAATATGGAAGAGAAATATCGGAACAATCTTGGAGTTTCTAAAATCATGAGAAGGTTACGTGAAAATATAATAGGTCACCTGCCGTAAGCCGTTTTTGATTTGAGTTAAAAATCACCCCACCACATCTTACCACTGCTTCATTCCACTATGATGATTTTAGGGCAAACATATTTACATTTCCGACTTAGGTTGATGCCCAAATTTCATGAAATTCCGTCATATGTTTTTTATGTCTTAGATATGTGTGATATAAATGATTCGAAGATTTCTAAAACTCTTCTCCATATCTTTCCCCTAAATTAATGCAATTTAGATTATTTTCAGTTTGAAGCTTGAGAGACTAATTTCATTAAAATCTGTTCAGATATTTTTGAGTTAGGCGGGCAAAAAATATGTCAAAGTTACCAATGACATCCAGCTGTCGAAATATTCAGTATGGTTTGCCATTTTACCGTGCATCGTTAGACACTCCCCGAACGTGTGGAAATTATAAAAAAAAAATTATCGAAATTCCGGCTCAGTTGTAAATACGCAACGTGAATTTTGTCGTGAGGTCGGTCGTCATCATGCCTTCAGTGCGCATTCAATTTGTCGCACCGTGGAATATTTGGGCTCTTGGGCTCACTCTTTTGGACCTTTAGCCACCAAACAGACAGAGATTGGTGCGAAGTGAAGAAAACATAGTCGCCGTAGCAGCCAGTATCGAATAAGACCCAGAAAATGTCAATTCGGCGCCGATCAGGTGAATTTGACATCGCCAAAGAGTCAACTAGGCTTATTTTGTATTTGGATTTGGGCCTACATCCATATAAGATTGTGCTGACGCAATAATTGTAGCTGGACGACCTTAGGTAACGCCGTGAGTTCGCTAATTGGGTGCTGGAAATGTTGCCGGAGATCCGGATTTTGGCCTAAAAATTATCTTCTCGGACGAGGCCCAGCACCTATGTCAAAAAGCAAAATTGCCATTATTGCAGCAACCACAATCCACAAGTGTTCGACCAAGCATCAATGCATCCACAAAGTTTTGCTGTTTGGTGCGGTTTATGGCACGGTGGCATCACCGGACCTTATTTCTTTCGAAATGAGGAAGGAGACACCGTTACCGTCAATAGTCCTCCGTACAGAGCGAAGTTAACCGACTTTCTGTTGCCAGAGCTCGACAATATCGATATATCCGAGCTATGGTTTCAACAAGACGGCGCTACATGCCATTCAAGCGACGCAACGCTCGAAGTGGTGAAGGAGAAATTTAGCGACTGGGTCATCTCACGGCGAGCGTTCATCAATTGGCCGCCGCGATCATGCGACTTGACACCCCTCGATTATTTTCTCTGGGGCTACGTCAAGTCCTTAGTCTACGCTAACAAGCCAAGTACTTTGGAAGAGCTCGAGCCAACATTCGAGACGTTATTGCCGGAATAATGCCCACTATGGTATAGGTTATGTTGATCTCCATATTCCTTGAAGGGGGATTTTCCGCTTCGTATGTACGTAGGTTTAGTTTATGTTGATTGTTAACACTTAGAATAAGTACTCTATATTTCAACAGATATGTAAATATGTATAATATATTCTTTGGAAACTTATGGCAATAGTGTTCCTAACAGTTTTTTAGGATTTTTAACCTGAAATTTGAAATCAATTTCGAAAGGGAACGAAAAAAAAGTACATATCTTAAACTGAGATACCCTAACCTTGTTAAGATATGTATGCCAAGAAACATCAATGTCAGGTGTAGGTTTAATAGTTTTGAGTACTTAAACAAACAATTTGTGATATTAAATATCTCAGAATCTAAGGGAAAATTGACATTGTTCCACGATTCAACACGTTTTCAATTCTATATCAGTCGAACATGGATTCAATACATCCTCCTTTCCTTTTTCGCTGTTGTTTGCAAATTGGGTATGTATGTACATCCTCTCAACAGTGAAATGGAAAATCTATCTGCGTAGAAAAAGTTTCTAATGGATACTTTGAAACCTTATGTTGGTGTGCTCTAAAGAGATGAGTCGCATTGACTCGAGGGCTAGCTGGAGGACAATTCACTGAAACAATTCTAAAACGACGATAAAAACGTAGAAAAAATATTACGCACTGGATGTACACAGATACCTATGTAAGTACATAAGTACTTCAGGAATCCGCTGCAGGCTTTCACCATGATCCGTCGCACGCATATATGCATAATAGACTGGGTGGATTGGAGAGAATGGTCGATTTTTTTAACGTTTAAAATATTTTTTGTTTTGAGACAGAGTACATGAACCGAATCACATACATACGTCAACAACATACCATACTAGACCAAGAGGAATACTAGTGTTCCTTCTTCAAAATACCTATTGGCTGAATTTTACGGCAGTTGGAAAATTAAATGTACGAGTACCTACGGGTAAATATGAGAAAAACTAAAATAAAATAACATCCGCAACGTGTAAATACATTGACGAAGTGCACTACTGTACGCTCGTATCTGGGAAAACAGTATTTTTATTTATTTTTTTCTCCTGCCTGGGTACTGTGTCTACAACCGCACAACCCATCCATGAAGTATTTAACTAGATTTGTAGAAATCGAGAAAGTCGTTAATCTCAAAGTGGGATAATTTCTCATGTGACTACAGCTTTTTTTTCAATTATAGTTGAAATGAAGTCACAGTTAAAGTTAGTTTTTTCTTGCTTTGTTCAATTTGTACTCAGTTTAAGCTCTTACTAATAAGTGGATAAAGGAAAGAGATCCGACATTCATGTAATAGTAAATGATAGGGTTTTTAACGGCAAAATATAAACAAATCCAATTTCTGCTTAAAGTAATGAAATAAGGCAAATGGCAATAAAAAAAAAAAAAAAAAATTGCTCGAGCACGACTCAGTTCGCATACGAGTGTACAGGGTTCCATTAGAGGGAACATTTCGCAAACATTCCTCCAGCGAAAATTTAAAATTTAATTCAATAAATGTTTTTGAATTCCACTCTTTTTAGCGATATGTTACATGCCTATATACGAATAAAAAAAAAGCTTTTCTTGTGACAGTTGCTTGTGCAGAAACCACTTCCAAAATAACAGTTCTTTCTAAAATAACACCCGCATTTTATCTGGGTCATTGTGTAACAATCCTGCGTAAAGCTTTCATAGTTTAGGAGGTAGAAGGTGGAGACAGACCTAGCGAGAGTAACAGGGTTCCGTGGTCTGTATACGAAATTCTGAAAGCCAGTGTTACCAGATCCTTTTCATGGAATCTGCTAATGTTAGTTCAAACTGCCAAACCTCCTAAGCTATGTACAGCTTTCAGTTAATCCTCTCAAAGCCGAGGTGGTTCTCTTTACGAGAAGGGGGAAATTGACTGGTCTGACTCAGGCAAGGCTAAAAGGCGTCACTATCCAACTCTCTAAGGAAGCCAAATATTTAGGAGTAATCTTAGATGGCATACTTCTTCAAAGCTCTGTCAGTCTTCTGCCAATGCAAAGGTATTTTCGGCAAGAGATGGGGCTTGTCGCCAAGAAAAATCCTTTGAATCTGCCCGGCAATGATAAGAATAAGCTTTCACGTAAATACGTTAGCCAAACTCCAAAGAACGGTCTGTAACGGCTGCTTGGGAGCTCTCCTCTGGCTCTACCCTGGACGCTTTGGTGAACCTCTCCCCCCTGATATTTATATCATGGGGTGTACACATCAGAGCCACCTTCCGTTTAAAAAGAAAAAAAAAAGAAGTGGTTTCTGGCTCTATTCGCACTTAAGTTTTGATGACGTTGTTATCCTAGTTCCCATGTCTCATGGATGATCCAATGACACCTGAATTACGGCTGCGGTGCAAATTTGAAGTCAACTTTCCCCGTATTCAAAATTGGCTTTGGCCGGAGACTGAGCCAGGAAAGGAATGTAGTCGCATTTTCACGAACGGCTCTAAAACTGGGCAGGGGTCTGGTGCTGATGTTTTCGTGGAATGCGACAACATTTTCCCACTTCTCATTGGGAAAACTCAGGCAGAATGCTATCCTATTGGCTGCGGACTACTCGTATATTGTGAAAAATAGGTGAAACGGGTGAAGTATCTGCGTCTGTAGTGGCAGTTAGGCTACGCTTAAGGCCTTGCTCAATCCTTTAACCACTTTCAAAATAGCTCGAGAATACAAAACATCCTTGAATTCGGTCGGAAGGCTGAACTCACTGAATCTTGTTTGGGTGCCAGATCTCTGACGAGCTTGCTAGACAAGGCTCAGAAGAGAATTTCTCTGGACCTGAACCCACGTTGGGTTTGCCAGCGTCCTCGGTTAGGGCTTCCATTCACGATATGGTTTTCAATAAATACAATCGAAGGTGGCATAACTCTCCAGGATCCAGGCAAACTAAACGAATGGTCCCCGTCGTCTGTAAGAAATCCGCGCCTTTCTTGTTATCTCATACCAGAAAAGATTGCAGCCGACTTACTGGGGTTCTTACGGGCCACTCCGCCCTTTATAAGCACCTCCGTGTGCTAGGTTTGAACGCTACCCCTGTCTGCGACTCCTGTGGAGAGAGCAATGACACTGCGGAACACTTCCTATATGATTGACCTGCCTTTCAGGTGGCGGATCTTCGGTGCAGATGTGGTGATTGCTGATGACCTAAGTTCTTCATCACTGCAGCATCTACTCGTCTTTTTACAAAAGACGAAAAAAGGATGTACAATGTACCTGTTTTTGAGTCTGAGTGATCCAGTAGGGTGTACCCGCCCCGACAAAAAAAAAAAAAAAAAGTGTGTATAAGAAAAATGCTAAAATCCTCATATTTTTATCTCATAACACTTATAATAATTTGAGAATATGGAGGGGTTATTCCGATTTCGCTTCGAAGTGTGACCCCAGATATGAAGTTTGAAGTAAATCCGTCCAACCGTTTAGGATGAAGAAGTGCATACAGACAGAAGGACAAAATTAGGGGACTAACTTCTTTGTGTTCCTCTTGTCTAAAAATGTTTTTCATTTCTTAGGGTATATTGTGCACCGAAAAGGCATTTTTTAAAACTTTTTTCTCGATTCTTTTTGGTCTGCCATATTCTACTTTTGTTTTTTCAACTTTCTTGGTCATAGGGTTCAAAAGTTACAAGTGTGTGACAGACATACCGGCAAACAGACCGTTTATACCATTCTGATACAGAACACTAAAATAGAAATCGTTTTGCTGAATATGTATCAAGCCGGGGCAAATTCGGCTTTGAAAGATGCCCATTCGGCACGGATACTTTTTTTCGTTCAATTTTTTATTAAATTTTCTTGAGATTGAGAATCATTTCTGCAGTAAAATTATAAAAAAGTGACACATGATTGAATATTGTCCTTAATTTGTAACAAAAATACCGAATCTGCCCCCATTAGTAAGCTATCATACGTGCTTTTCTAAGGAATGTGCCCTTAAAGCTCCTTAATCAGCTTTTTCAATATTATTTCTAAAAAACGTAAATACAATTAAATGCTATTTGTTCACTTAATAAAAACTATAAAAAAGTTTTTGAAAATTGAATACTATCGACCATGAAATTATGATACATCAAGGTGCAAACAACACAAAAATATGGGTTGCTGTTTTGAACATAGAACTAGGAGTGTCGAATTTAATTTCAGTATTTGCAATTGAATTAGAGTTCGTAATAAATAGTTCTTCATACTGAAAATCGCAGTGCTAACCGTCAAAGGTGCTCGAGATTACCCTACTTACAACTTTTCTTTCATAATCCATCAAAACCATTTCTTCTGGTTGCTATTCACCAGCAGGCATAAATTTTGAGTAAAATGTATTCTGGAGTGCTATTAAAAAACTACTAACAAATTTTAGCATAATAAAAAAATTATATGAAATCTGTTGCATGTCGTTTTTGACGTCAAATCCTGCTAAAAAAAACAGGATAATGCTAAATCTTGGAACGCTGCTGAAAGGGGTTTTGAGGTCGCTAAATCCGAATCTGAATCAAAATTTGTTTAAAGAAGAAAATGCGAAAATTGACATTGATTGAATGTAAACCTGAAGTTGGAATTTCCAATTTCAAAATGATTCGAGTTCAGCGACCTCAGAAATGTATACATATGTGGACAAATCGGATCTTTTAAATCCACCATTTCGGATACTCAGATTTTGAATTAATACATGGAATCAGTGACTCTGAAAATCTTTAGTGGTCATTATTGAAGTGATATATAGATGTTGCAAAGGTCTCGCGAAGAAGAAGTGCGTCTAATTTCAAGCAAAAAGTATGGAAGGTCTCTATCGGGAGTTTGAGGAAATATCGTCTTCGGCGTCTGGTAGGAACCGGGCTACCCATCAGCTTCGATAAAACAACTTGAATAAGGGAACAACTATCTTCAAAATAGCCGCCCAGAGAAGAAGAAATGCTCAGGAGATTCGTTCCCCAAAGTTCATTAACAACGCTCAGGCCAGCTTCTTGTGGAAGACGGCAAAATTCTCTACAGATGGCGACAGTATTGTGAAAAACTTCTGAACGAACAGTTTCCCCGGGTATACTTTCCAAGTATCCGACTTTACTGTCGAAGAAGTTAGGGAAGCGGTAAAAAAAAAGCGGTTGGGCCAGACGAGACACCTTCTGAGTTCTGGAAAATGATGGGAGACATCGGTTCCAGATGGCTCATGATTATTATCTCCAAACTTATGAGCGGTGATCCAATGCATACTCAGTGGAGGGAAAGTTATCTTCTTCCTTTGCACAAAGGAAAGGGCGATACGCGAAACTGCGATAACTACCGTTCTTCACACACCATGAAAATCATCGAGTGGGTATTAGATGGCCTACTGCGGAATATAATACGGTTATCTGATGACCAGTGCGGGTTTGTCTCGGGTAAATCAACAACAGATGCAATCCAAAGTATAAGGATCATAATGGAAAAACATCGTGATTCCTTAAAGGACTTGCATATGGTGTTGGTTGATTTGGAAAAAGCCTTTGATAGACAATCAAGAGATCTCTTATGGGTGGCGCTAAGACAACGAGGAGTTCCAGAAACCTACGTGCGCATGATCAAGGACATGTATGAGTGGGTAAGGACGAGAGAGTAAGATGTCCCGCAAGAGTCACCGAAGAGTTCAAAGTCGGTGTACACCAGGGAAGCGTCCTCAGTCCTTTGCTATTTATTGCAGTCCTTGATTATCTGCTTAAATGAAAAGTGATGGGCCTCAAAGTGCATCAGTTATTCATTGCTGGCAATGGAGCTATCATAAGTGAAGATCAAACGTCCCTGTAACGAGCGCTGGATGTATAGCTGGATGTTTTGGAAGGAAATGGGTACCGTATTAGGCCGTTTTCTGATCCACATCGGCCTATTCCAGACATTTTTTTCTAAGAAGAAAGTGGGCGTGGCTGTCATCACTTGTAACCGAAGGTCAAGAATTATGGTAAAACTTTAAGACTTTATAATCACCGTAAACATTTTTGAGAAACCAAAATACTTTTTTTTTAAGAAAACGTCCCCAAAAGTGGGAGTGGCATTATATTGTATAATGTATGAACGCATTGTAGAGAATGTAAATGTCTATATATTACGTTACGTGGGATCCGTGGCTCAGTGGTTAAGTGCGTGGTCACTGAGCGAGAGGTTCAAGGTTCAAATCCAAGAAAACACAAAAATAAAAAAATAAAAATAAAAGTTTCTCACGATCCCACCTCTCACGAACGTCTGACAGACATCCGAGAGTAAAATTGTCATGAAAAAGCTTCTCTCAATCGAAAAAATTGCCCTTCAGAAACGGCATAAAACTATAGGTCCGAACCATTCGTGAGGCGCATTGCACAAGTGGCTGGGAGAAGCTAAGCCAGGCATTGCATTAGGCTGTTAGAACCAAAATGAGGTATGAGATATCAAATTTATTCTGACTTTGTTTTGAAGCTACCTTCATGCCATTATGTCTGGAATAGCACATCATTTAAATGGCTGCCTCAGCTTCACTGGCAGTGCTTCAAGCGGTCGGTACAATTTTTGATGACTCGGTCCAATATGTGTGATGACCCAGTCGCCAAATTTCTCCCTCACCACTTCGAGCGTTGCGTAGCTTGTATGGCATATACGAGTAGTACCTTCTTGTTGGAACCACCGCTCAAATATATCGACGTTGTCGAGCTCTGGCTACAGAATGTCGGTTAACATCGCTCTATAACGAGGACCATCGACAGTAACGGTGTCTCCTTCCTCATTTAGAAAGAAATAAGGTCCGATGATGTCACCGTGCCATAAACCGCACCAAAAACATCCACTTTGTGGATGCATTGATGCTTGGTCGAACACTTGTGGATTGTAGTTGCTGCAATAATGGCAATTTTGCTTATTGACATACATAGGTGCTAAGCCAAAAATAAGCCTCGTCCGAGAAGATGATTTTTTGGCCAAAATCCGGATCTCCGGCCAACATTTCCAGCGCCCAATTAGCGAACTCACGGGTTGTCTATAATCGTCCGGCTTCAATTCTTGCATCAGCACAATCTTATATAGATGTAGGCCCAAATCCAACCGCCTGGTTGACTCTCTGGTGATGCCCAATTCAGCTGATCAGCGCCGAATCGACATTTCTGGATCTTCTTCGATACTGGCCGCTACAGCGGTTAAGTTTTCTTCACTTCGCATCGATCTCGGTCGGTTGGTGGCTTAAGGTCCAAAAGAGTGTACTCACGCTCAAACTTTTCCACGATGCGACGAATTGCCTGCGCACTGAAGCCGTGATGACGACCGACCTTACGGCGAAATTCACGTTGCGTATGAATATTTTGACAGCTGGATGTCATTGGTAACTTTGACAGCTTCTGAAGCATAATAATTGGAAAAACTATCATTGCTATCTGGCCACCCTTTATATCTACCCGAGTGATCGTACCTAACTAAAGTTGTTTGCAGATAACATGAAAGGTGCAACTATTAAAAATTAAAATTTAAAAATGATGCCCATGAACTTTTTTTTTGGTAAATTTTGTTGACGGAATTTTGTAATTTTGAAATTTTATGCTTGGAAATTGTGCACCCTTCATTTAATCCTCTATTCAGCTACAACTCAAAAAGCTTGTAAATATACATAGCTAATGTAAGAATATTGCTTTCATTCGATACATAGTTTTTGGATGCAGACTGCACTCAATTCTTTCATGGGAATCACAGTCGAAGAGAAGAACAATATGATACTGCTGCCAGGGCTTGGTGGCCTATTCAATGAATTTCTAGATTTATTGCGAACAAATTATTTTCTTGTATGACAAAGTCCTTGAACTTCAACTTGAACCTTAACAGACGAAAACAATTTTATTCATTTCTTTTGTTTATAATAACGTTAATTTGTAATTATCAATCAAAATACAAAATATTTCAAAACAATTTCCATATTAATAAAACGTAAACCACAAACACTGGCCGATTGAATTTCAATCTCATCTTAATAAAAAAAAACATACAGGAAAATTACAATCTACCTGGAACGGAACGTATGATACCCTATCCATCACCTTCTAACCCATCTCTAGTAAAGTGGGCGTAGCATTTTGAAATTTTCAATTTAAATTCAACGAAAATTGTATCTTTCTAGTCAGAGTATACTACTAGTTAGAGGATAGTATATCTTTTTATAAGAAAGTGGGCGTGACTGTTACTTAATTACCAAATATGTTAACTATTTGATACCAAAGTTCATGGATTCTGATAAGATTTTGAAATTAAGGCCCATGCATCACCGTAAGAAAGTAGTTCTAAAAAGCAGCGTCCGATTTTTTGAAGAAAATGCCAATAAGAAGTAGGCGTGGCATTATATAACCGTATGGACAAATTGTAGAGAATATGAACGTATTTTTCAGTTTCTAGTAAAAATATTAAAATAGTCAATTTTTTCTAAAACTGGGCTTCTATACCAAATTTCTTTCCAGTCAAAAATAAAGGCCTAAAAACTGGTGACTTACGGACGGAAGGACATGACTAGATCGACTTACATTTCGACGCCGATCACAAATGTATCTATTCATATACCTTGCAGGTTTATCGTAATTATTTCTCTATGTTACAAAATGTATACCAAAATGAATATACCCTATGGGATAGACACTCGCATAAATCTTTTCCTTTTGAGTGGTGGTTCTTTTCTATTTCCACTTTCTTCTCTCAGGCAACAATTTCGTTTACACAAGAACCTTTATTTTGTTTTCATAGACGCTGAGTTTTGTGTTAGATTTATACAAATGAAACCATTTATCTAACATGCATTAGTTTTTATTCTGGAAAAGAAGAAGGAATAATGAGACTACACTTTGAATAGATTCTCAATGAATTGAGTTCTGATTCGAGTAATTCGCATATTAGTTGTGTTTTATTTATCATAGATCTGTGAAATTGAATAGATGCAATTGAAAAACCGGAAAATTAATTAAAATAAAAGTTTCAAAGTTTAAAAGTTTATTTGGTAAATTGAAAGTGAGAACTCTTTTTTTTTTTTTTTTTAATTATTTTAGAGTGAGACACCTACAAAAAAAAAAAAAAAAAAAAACAAACATTCCATTAGTGGTTTTGGCCTTGAGATACATATTATCCAAAGCACTCTTGTCCATGCTTTAAATAAAATTCCTCCATTAATGGATAACAATTAATTTACGATGTCAATATTAATTAAATTGTGGGTGGTCCTAGGGTAGTAACTGAGTGTTTTTTTATTGCTTTTCATTGGAGTATGTGAAAAAAGAACAATTCGTTTGGTTGGAGACATTTCCTTTTCGTATAGAATTGGAATTTATCTATGTAAAAGCAACGAAGCCCCAATTTTACATTGAACCCGGATGGAAGTCTGACAATGCTGTACGAAAAGGGAATACTTCTAACCACAATATGATTTGAGTACGAATAGATCTGCATTCTTCAGCGCTGAGGACAACTTAAGTAGATAACATGAGCAAGTTTATAAAATGGTTCCAAGACCATCGACTTGACTTGACTAGGTGTTAACCCACAACGTTCGAAATGGTGCGAGCAACCTACTCCTTGTGACACAGGGAGGAAGGTTGGATACTGAAATCCATGTCCGTCGACATATGCTATGCATACTCGTATTTTATGTAAAAAAAAATGAACTGCCTGACTGATGAAGAATTATTTGCGAATCTCCACTATTTGTCCAAAGGTCGGGCCGAACGATGGTATTGGCAGTACCTTGAAAGAAAAGAGCGATGTGAGTTCTTGATTTGATTTGGAACAGCCTTATAGATTTTGCTATTAAAAAAATGCTTTAGAACAAAATGTAGAAAGTGTATGATACATAGATGAGCTCCGTAGCATATCATTGAATCTGAAGACTTTAGTTTGTATCTGAAATCAGAAAATCATGAACTTTAAAGTGAAAGGAGCCCAATATAAAGAGTCTTATTTTCTAAGGGAGAGACATACATATCTATATGTAGGCAAATGTTTGACAAAATTTATTGATGCTTTTAAAAACTGTACTGCAAGAAACATTCAGACAGGGAAATACTCAATAGACTTATTTATATTACGATGATTGATATTTTTTGAGGGTGATTATGGATAGAAGGCAGTAACCTCGATAGGTGTTCGACGATAGTTCCGCTGATATTGGGAAAATGATTTTGTAGAAACTCCTTGCAGATACGAATGCGAAACTTAGATCTAACACATGTAAAGAGGAAGAATAAGATAGGTACTTGACTAGACGTGGACAAATTAAATGAGCTGCAATCCAATACGGAGGGCACAAAAAAGACTGACTAACTAGAATACTATGCAGAGAACTACTAAACCTAAAAGACTTTAAGTTGGATTGTTGGGTATCAGCTTTCCACCCCCTGCGCTCTTTGTTTTTTCACAGATCTTGGACTATCTCACGAGACGCACTGGCTCGAGATCTGAAGATTGACTTTTTTTAAAAAAAAAAAACAGGAATGTTGCCACGCCCAAACAGAGATCTATTGTGCCAGAGAATACTTTTTATGGCAGCAGTAATTCTTCTTTCCTTATGAAAGCTATAATTACGGCTGCGGAGGAGTTCCTTAGGACTAATGGGGATATTATCTCCTTAAGAAAGAAGCTTCTCCTACTTCTACATAGAGCTACACACTCACATAGTGTTCTGCAGTTTCGTCCTCTTCTAGGCAGAGGCGGCAGGTAATATCCTCTGAAATTCTCATTTTATTTAGGTGGTAGAGTAATTGGCAGCTCACAAGGGTTAGACAGCTCTTTTAGTTTGTCTGAGACGTTGGGAGTTTCCAGTGGGAAATGCACATGTTGCGTTCCCAACTTAGGGTCAGTTTAAAGGCAGAATCAGATATTCCGCAAAAGGGTTCAGGTCCAATGAACAACTCAGAGGAACGTTTTCTGGCTAGCAGATCTGGTACCCACCACAATTTTACTTTATTGTATCGGGGCAAATTATGTAAACTGTCGAAGCAGCTTAGAATTGATTTTGAACTGATCAGGTAGAAGATCAGTGCTTTAAGCGCAGCTTGGCTGTCGGTAAGTATGTGTATAGCGGCACCTTTGATGCCTGAGTGCAAGTTTGTCTTAACATAGGTCTTGGTAGCGTAAAGCTCGTCCTGGAAAACACTAGGACTCTTTCCAAGTGATTTCGTAATCTTGTAATTGCGTCCATATACAACGGAGCCAAATCCTGAATCCACTTTTGATCCATCTGTATACCAAACGATTGCTTTTGGATCAAGCAACGGTCCGCCATTACTCCATATATCACGGCTTGGGATCTCAACCTCAGCCCTTCTACCAAAGTAGAGTGATTTGGGTGTAAAGTCAGAAACCGTGCTGAGCATATCTAGCTCGGGGAAGTCGGTTAATCCACATGATCCGACTTTCAAAGATTAACTGCAGTGAATTGATATTTTTCTGATGAAAATTTGTAACATGTGTGCATAGTACCTGTAATTCCAAGGCATGCTAATCTTTGAAGTTTACTGAGTTTGTTGATGGTTGTGACCTCCTTGGTTTTCGTCCACCAGACAACGGACGCGTATGTAAAGATGGGTCTTACCACCGTGGTATACAACCAGAATATGACCTTTGGGGATAGACCCCAGGTTCTGCCATACATACGGCGACAGGCCCACATAGCAGTGCTCACCTTGGCAATTTTATGCTTGACATGGGAGTTCCAGTTAAGGTTCCTGTCCAGGACAACTCCTAGATATTTTACCTCATCGGAAAAACGAATGGTTGTGCCATTTAGAGTCACTGAACCAATTTTCAGTGTTCTTCTTCGTGTAAACGGTACAACGCCTGCCTGGAGTTAATCGACAAACCCTCGCCAGCACACCAGTCCGAGACTGCAAAGAGTGCATTTTACTTGAGTTGATACACATTGTATTCATGTTTATCTTTGATGATGATCACAAGATCATCTGCATAGCCTATAGTTATAAAGCCTAAACTATTAAGTCTATTCATCCACCACGAGCGACCATAAGAGAGGCGAGAGAACGCCGATCTGCGGAAAGCCTTTAGCCGCGGAGACCGTCACAGAGACCTCACCTGACGAAGATGTTATTATGCGGTTATAGAGCATAGTTCTAGCCCATCTATGTCAAGGAATGCGCAAAGGACAATTTCTTTGCCACGGTAGGCTGATTTGATCTCTGTAATGAGATAGTGGAGGGCGCCTTTCGTGAACCGACTTTTTATGTCTTTTCAAGAATATCTCCAATATGAATGTCTAGCAGTCTTTCCCTGGTTTTCAATAAAAACGAGCTGATTGGACGGTATGATTTGGGTAGCTCGCTGGGTTTGTTACTTAGCTTAGGGATAAACACCACATTTACCTCCCACCAAGTAAGTGGAATGTATCCCAAGTTGAAACTTGTTCTGAATAGAGTTACCAAGGTGGGCAGGATGTATTCTTGACCTTTTTGAATAAGGGCTAGAAAAACACCATCACTGCCGGGTGCCTTAAAGGGGACATTGGACTTGGTTGGAGAACAAGTCTATGATTTGTTTTACAATTTCTGAACCAATTAATAATGGGTAGCAGCAGCTATTCTAGATAATACTTCCTCTTTAGATGACACTTTTCATTTTCCATATTTCTTCGGGGGTTCTGGCACCGACGTACCACCACTGCATTCGATTTTTTACCATAAATGAATGACTTGTATTGCAGAATGAAACTCGCAATGTGTATGCATATGCATTTGTACATTTAGACACCAGCCATCATTCACGTGAACGTAAAGGAAGAACTCATATCCATCAAAATCAGAACTTCAATTCTTTATGGAACCACTTAAAGCCAATCTCGTACTCGTATTCACATTCCTATTTTTCATTTCTCATCCCACATCCATCTCAGTTGAATTGTACTGCAGTTGCTGTAAGTTGGTAGTAAGAACTACATACATAGTTTGAGTTTCCGACAACGGGATGCACAATACCTACAATAATTTTAGAGTATAACACTACTCGTATAAAACTGGAATACCATTTGAGCAGGTCAGGAACTTACAAATTTATTACTCCCCCCTCAACTGCTATTTAACAACCTGAAATCGAATAGAATATGTCCCTTAATTGACATCGGGATGCATTCATGAAAAGGTTAAAAAATCAATAAAATAAAATTTAATCAGCATCCGAAAGATAAAACAGGTTTTTTGGTCATTTCTGTGACCTGGGTAATCCAACCCTAACCATTCGTTTCTACTTCTTCTTATCACTGCTGTCCAAATAATATTTTTTTTTTTTTTGTGGTTGTCATTGTCTCTTCTTTTAGGCAAGATACTTGGTTTTTGAATAAATTATCTAAATCTATTCGACCGGTTGGGGAGAAACAAAAAAGTAACTATTTCTCTACGGTTGGATGGTCCGCCAAAGGGTTAGATCTCACATCACTTTTAGTTCCACTTGAAGTTCTAACCAAGTTTGACGGCAGTATTTTTGGCCGAAATAAATCAAAATCAATCCAACGCAACCAGTGGAAGGAATAAAAAGTCCAGAAAATGAAAGGGAATTCATTTAGCTATATAATCCTACTAATTTGCCTAACAGTAGTTAGTTGTGAATTTTATTCCTCGATACATGAAGTGACAAAGTTGGTAGACTTAGAACGGCTTCTCTTGGGCAAAATGGAGAGATTCGTTACACTCAACGAGAATAAATTGGATTATCTAAAGGAGTGAGTAGATAGATATTTTACCCTTCTTTTCTCTGTCAAAGGAAAATTAAATTAAGCAAAAGAAAACCAAAAAAAAGGATCAAAAACAAATAACTAAGAAAAAATCTACAACATTTTCAGAAAGCTCTCAGAATTCGAGAGGGAACGTGAAGACTCTGTAGAAGTCGGCGAGGAATACTTTGAGAATCCAATTAACAAGTATTTGCTGACGAAACGTCTCTCGCTGGACTGGGAGAAGCTGGAGAATTTCTTGGACCATGAAGTGGGCACAAGTGAGTACGGGCAGCGCGTGGGTGGTGATGAAGTGCCTATAACCTGATCCGTTTTTCTTTTTATAGGCATTCTGAAAAGCATCGATAAATTCAGGTCGAGTTACACATTCCCCGGAGAGGATGATTTCAACGGTGCCATAGAGGGTATGTTACGTCTACAGAAGGTTTATCGATTGAACACGAAGGACATAGCACAGGGGATTCTTAGTGGTGTCAAATACTCGTAAGTGGATGCGGCCTATGTGCCTTGTTGATGTCAGAAGAGAGTGATTCGTTTTGTTTTTGTCGTAGGACGGAATTGTCGGCGAAGGATTGCTATGATTTTGGGAAATTCGCACTGAAAGATAACAATTTTCTGGCAGCACACGCATGGCTGTCAGAGGCCCTGGAGAGGTTTGATACTTACGAGCAAACGGTAATCGATGTTAAATTGGAAAAACCTGATATATTGGAGCCCCTGGCTGAGGCGAAATTCAAACTGAGTACGAGAAAATTGACTGCGTTTTAGTGGGTTGACAGGGAAAACTAATTTTCTTTATGTTCAGGTGACTTTAATGGTGCCGCAGAGATGTCGTATGCATTGAATTTATGGCGCCCTAATGACGCCAGACTAATGGAGTTGCATGCCTACTATACCCATTACGCTTATTCTAGTCCATCATATAAAGTTGAAAGTGAACATGAGGTAAGTGCATATTTCATAAATCTTTATGTTGTACTCGTAATGATATGGTTGACAAGATAAATTTGTTTTCTCTTGAGGCAATGTACATACAATGGGGGTATATGGTTCATTAGTTTTTAAATTGTAATCACATGTTCAGTAGATTAAGGATAGATACATTTTATTTTTACTTGTTTAATGTATCGTAATGCGATATTAGTTTTCTTTTGTGGGTAAGTAATTTGTTCATGAACTTAATTAGCTGCATACGAGTACTTGTCCTCAAATCGATGTTCAAAAGTCCGGGTTATTTGGAAACTCGACAAACTTACAAGAAGACTTGCCATGTGATAATCTATTTTCATTGATCTTGTAACTATTTCTGAAAAATTGAAATACTTACGGTAGAATACTTACGGTAGAGCTCCGATAAGGGTATTCTCAAAATTTGATTAACAAATGAAAGCTTTTGTTCCAAAGAAGCTCTTAAATTAACTTGGTGAAAGTATTAATGTTTTGTGAGACCTCTTTCCTATCCCTTATGATGATGGGATCCTAGATAAACTCAATTTTTGAGACAATTAAATTGTGCACCTACTTATTAGCGGACATGGCTTGAACGGTAGTGTTCAAACTTTTGACATATGCATGTAAGAGCATGGCTTTCAAATTTTTGATATACATATGAGAAACAAAGTTACGTTTGAAATACGGAAATCAAAGAGACGTTTCTACACCTGCTTTACCTGGGCATAAGCTTTGGAAAAATCTAAGAGAAATAGGTGTAGATAAACAGATTAATAGAAGTCTCAATAATGTTGATTGCGATGAGTTGAACCAGAATTTTACTTCACTATCTTCTATTGACCTTTTACTTTCCTTACGGCGAAGTTATGATCCAGAGTAGAAGGATCACAACTCTCCCACTTTACCGCCTGTGGGGTTTGCCGATCTTCTATTGACCTTAATAATTATAATAGTATGTCTCCTGCAAACATTCAGTATATCTCTAGCGCACATTTTGGAACTGGGTTTAGTTTCACTGCCGTTGATAAAACTGATGTTTTAGAGAGTTGCATATTAATTAAGTCAAACTCTGCTGGATTTGATGAAATTCATTCAGTATTTGTAAAGGTAACTCTTCCTTTCACGTTAAAGTATATAACACATCTTTTGAATACAATACTCATGACCGGAGTTTTTTCTACTAAAATTGTATCCATTCCCAAAAATCGCAATGAGTATAGACCAATAGCTATTTTGTCTTTTTTCTCTAAAATCCTAAAAAGGATTTCTCACCAGCAATACTATGCTAAAATCAATCAGGCTTTCGTCCTAAACACAGCAGCACTACGGCAATAATAAATGTCTTGGAAGAAATCAGACAGTCTGTAGACGAAGACAATGTAACTTTTCTCACTCTCTTAGATGTTTCCAAAGCTTTTAACACGGTCGACCACAATATTCTATGTAATAAACTTAGAACCCCATTTAAATTTTCGCTACCATCTTCAAATCTAGTTTTCTCATATTTAAATGGAAGATTTCAAGCGGTGGCTGCTAACAATACGGTATCCTCTTTTCTACCTTTAAATCGAGGTGTTCCTCAGGGGTCTATATTAGGCCCGCTTATGTTTTCATTGTATAGGTACATATATGAAACTCCTCCATTCGTATTTATGCTGATAATGTACAGTTGGTTAACAGTTGTCCATTTGGTCTTGTTGAAAATGGAGTATGTGAAGTAAACGAAGGTCTAAATATAATACTAAACTGGTCACTTGTAAATGGTCTCTGCCTAAATCCTACCAAATCAAAATGCCTAGCCATCTCCAGAAATCATATTTTTTATTTTCCACAAATACACCTCAATAATACACCCATCAAGTTTGTTGACTCTGCGAGGAATCTTGGTATAACATTCAATAAAACACTTACCTGGAATGACCACATCAGATTGACCGTATATAATACCTGTTAGAACAAGGATGATGCTTGCCAAAACTTTACTTATTCCCATTTTGTTGTACGGATACGAAATTTTCTGCAACTGCTACTACGAGCATAGATGGAGGCACATAGTATCGCACGGTATATTTATGGACGGCGGAGGTATGATCACATTTCCTCCTTTTCCAAATCAATACATGACCTCACTCTGGAGAACTTTCTTATATTTAGAACGATAGCGATGCTGTAAAATGTTATACAAACACGTCAACCGCCTTATCTTTATAACAAGATACGTTTTCCGCATTCTAGCAGAAGTTGTGACCTTGTTCCAATACGCTATTCATTCCTAGTGTCTGAGCGCCAATTTTTCATAAATGCTACTCAGCTATGGAACTCCCTTCCCCGAACTGTTAGATTGATAAGTTGTACAACCCGGTTTACAGTGAGACCTAAAGCAATACTTGGAGGCCCTGTGATGATGATGATTGGCTTTACTTTATTTACTTATTTATTTATTTTTTATATATACTGTAACAATAACTAATCTTCTTTTTATTTACTAATTATTTAGTTAATTATTATTGTTTATATATTTATTTTAATTAGCTTAATTTAATTTTAAATTTTTAATTTTTAATTTATAAACGCTATCTTTTCATATTTTTGTTTGTCATTTAGTAAAACATTAATAAATATTATAGTATTGTAATAAGTTCTGAAGCTTGCACTATTTTAAAAGAATTGCATCTTACTGTTTGAGACTATAAAGAATAAATGATATGATATGATAACATATAATAAAAAAAAGTGAGCTATTGAAAGCATTTTACGAAAAATCAATTTTTTTTAAATCTGAACAATTTACAAATGAACAGCACATGTGGAGCAAGTATTTCCCAGTCAGTCGTGCTATTTACTTTATTGAAGCAAAGACGATATTACATGTGAATTTGTGTAAAAATCATTTAAACCGCTTTTAGAGGAAGTCAAAGTAAAGAAATTGAAAATTTTCAAAATACCATCATACCAAATTTTTGACGAAAACCTGACACCTAACTGAAATACCGATCCTAATTATGGTACATCTCTACCGGTATGGAATCAATTTAAAAATTATGTTGGTTTCAAAGCCAAAAAGTATTCAACAATCGTCTTAATTTCTATTCGTGGAGGACTTTAAAATTTAATTTTTATAGAATTTTTCTCATCAAAAGATAGTATGGACCTAACTACAAATGTTTCTAAGACCGAAGACAAATTCGATCACCCGATGCACAAAATCACACCACATAATTTATCTTGTAACGGTTCTTAATGCATACGCTTAAGTAATTACATACAGAAATGGTTAAAGATACTCGTAGGTAGACGCATATCCACTGTCTTTAGCAATTTGAATGGGAACAATTCATTAAAATAAAGGTTACCACTAAGTCGCGCGTACTTGCGCCATATGTGCTATTCGTTCCGTAAATTGTCCGGATTCCAAATTTATGCAAAGTCGAAGAGAAAATTTGAATTTTCGAAAAATAAGCTAAAAGGCTAAACTACTTTGTTGACCAAATGTGATTTTCATGTCCTTAAATAGGAGTATGTCTAAAATAATTTAGATATTAATTTTGAAAAAAATCGTTTCAGCCGTAAACGACATAATTGAGTTTCACGGAAGTCCGCTAATAAGTAAAGTACCGTTATTATTATTTTTTTTTAGCCAAAACTGAGTATGCAGTATTATTGCAAACATCCACATTACCCCAGATATTCTTTTAAAAATTTCAAAATCTTTAGAGATGTTTTCGAGAAAATCGCACTTTTTTAAAATTAGACTTAAGTAAAGTACCGCTAATTTTGAGGTTAGAATGAAAATTCCGATTTTGTTTCGAATTGTAATCCCACAGACCCCAGTCATAAAGTGTGAAGTAAATCCATGCAGTAGTTTAGGCTGTAGTCAGTGGTACGGATACATAGATAGACGGACAGAATTGCGAGATATACTTTTTACTTGCACCTATAATGGCAAGTATTGGTTACCTAAAAATGTTCGATTTCGAGATTTTGATCAAACTTCACATTGCTATGATTCTGTCTCATTTCGGTCTGACTGTCTGTCTGTCTGTACGCACGACTGTAGCCTAAACGTCTGAACCGATATTGTTCAAGCTTCACATCAGAGGATTTCACAATTCGAAGTGGAATCGGAAATACCGCAAATTTAAGGGTACTTAGCAAATTTTGATAAAAATTGATTTATTCGAAAACGGCTTTAACGATTTTAATCAAATTTCGTAATTAAGTTACGATGGATTTACGAGTATGCTATCAGATGGCGTACCACGTTTTTGGCAGGAAATACGTATAACGGTACTTTAATTATTGATTTTATTAAATATCGATATTGAAGCAATATTTGACATATACAAGGTCATGGCATACCAAGTTAATGGATTTCTTTTGAATAAAAAAAATTATTTTTAACGATTTTGTTCAAATTTAAAATCTGAGTTTTTGCAGATGAATAGCATATATATAGGTGCAAGTACGTGCGACCCAGTCGTGCACTTTATAGTAATACCAAAATTGATTAAAACCTTGAGATCGAGTTTTTTCACGGAGCATGTAAAACATGTAAGATATGAACATTTTATGAAAAATTCTATGAAAATTTAATTTTAAAGCTCTCTGGCGCAAAAGAATGGAGACTCTTATACTCTTAAATGGAGACTCTTATACTCTTAAGTGATGCATACGTACATTTATTCATTGATTCAAATTCAATTGGCTTTTGAAGCATTCCTCACTTATTAAATTCCGTTGTGCAGTCAAATATTTAAGGCAGTATAAGTGGTTTGTGTTCTTCTAAACATCTACCATGTTAATATTTATAGTATAGGCACAAATCTGCTACCAACCTTCGATGAGCTAAAGGTTGGAGATTGAATCTTATAGCATGATCTTCTCTTGAGCGAACTGTTTGTCTCTGTATTCTTTCAAGCAAATGAAGAGAATGTTTTAGGACTGAACTAAAAATGTGAGAACAATAGGTACTCAAGCCGCGGTCTAACTTATGCTTTGTACAAGAGAAGAAGCTGTTGTGCTGTAAAGTATTTCGTTCTCTAAACATCACCATATGTGCATATTTAATTTATTATATGGTCACCCTTATCCTTGATCTCGGCACAGTATCTTCTAGGTAAAAACTCAATTGTAACATGTGAAATAATAATAATTATCACAATGTTTTTCAAATAGGCTGTTTTTGAAGATTTTTCTCTTTCAAGTCGTTTTTCACAATATACCACAAGTGTTCCATAGGATTTAGGTATGACGACTTCGATGACCAGTTCAGGACTCTCATTTTATTATCTACAAACCATTTTGATTATTAATTAGATCGTACGTTTTGGACCTTCATCATGTTAGAACATAATATTATGGGTGATTCCACTCTTTTCAGCATTTTGACGAAAGTGGATTTGGAAAATGTTTGAGTATTCAACCCCAAATTATAAGTTTTCTTTAGAAGAATAATAGCAAATAATACCATGTTCTCATTACAAACTAACTTGATTTACCATGCTTGTGTTAGGTTGAAAACATTTGTTTAACACGCTTTTTTTACACACTCTCGTAATGAAATCCAAAAAAAAAATACAATTTTACTTTTATCCTACCAATTTTTGACGGATTTTCAGTTATATAGAGGCCACAATATTTGCTCCTAGACCCATTGAAGCCTACCTTGTTTGATTATCCTTGAAATAAATGGTTTTCGAAGGGTATCCCAAAGTATTAATTCGATTTCTAATGCCCAAAACACATGTGCAGAAAATCTGCTTGCAGTGCTGCTGGCAGCACTGCATGTGAAACAGACGTGTATATATTTTTTGACGTGTATCGCATCGAATACTGTCATTCCTGTGAATTGATAAAAGAGAAATATTACAAAATACAATAAAGTTCAGAAAGTGTTATTGATTTTAAATGTTTATCAGTCATACTGGAAGTTTTTAAGTAAACAAACAATGAAATTTCAAAAGTTAGTGATACCAAATACCTCAACATTTTGTTTTTTTTTTTTTTTTGCGCCAACACTATAGATTGCAGCGAATTTAGAAATAGAGATCTCTTGCAGAACAGCACTGCATGCATCATTTATATGAAGCTTCGCGAATTAAAACATGTGTATTTTAATTTCACTGCATACAGAGTTCTGCACATGTGTTTTGGACATAACAGTTTGGCTTGTACTTTTGGTATTAAATCCGTTTTCAATATCTGTTGCAATTTAACAAGCTTATACCAATTGTTGTTCCTTTATCTTAGTCATAGTAAACAATGCATACTTCCAAATAAACTAATAGTTGATTAAGTACTTGAATTTAACTAATCAATTTATACAATATACAAGCCTCCCGAAAAGATTGTTGCTTGTCAAAAAATCAGATGTAATTATATAAAAATGTACCAGATCAGTCGTCAGGACTGCTGCCGAGTCGCCATGGTTCTGCATTCATTCAATTTCTTTTAAAATTCGGTTTAAAATGTTCATTTTTACGAAAATTATTTCGAGTATTCTACTTGTTGTGTTACATCTGAATAATTTCCCCTTGAAAGCTTTTATTCATTTCTTTCGTACGTTCCGAAGTTGCATATTCCAACTGGTATCTCCTCTTCAATGCCTTATTCAATTTCAGCGTCTTCCCTCTGATTTGAATTTAGTTGATGTACAACTCGGCTATGAACTCACCTGCAGCGGACACATTCATCATATGCCGCACGATGAACGTGAACTTCGTTGTGGTTATCTAACTGAAACGCATCCATTTCTATTGTTAGCTCCAATAAAAGTCGAAGAATTATTTATGGATCCTCTGCTCCTTGTCTTTCATGATGTTATATACGAATCTGAAATTGAAAAAGTCATCGAGCTAGCAAACGATAAAATGCAACGTGCCGCAGTGCTTAATGGAACCACATCAATAACGTCAAATAGTGTTAGGACTAGCCACTTTGCATTTTTTCCAAAGGACTCGGACAAAGTCTTCCAAACTATCGATCAAAGGGTAGCCGATATGACTGGTTTAAACATGGCTGTGGCTGAGAGTCAACAAGTTTCAAATTACGGCATCGGAGGGCATTATGGCCCACATATAGACTTTTTCGCAAAAGTAGTGAGTTTTGCGGCATCTAACATTTTGTATGTAAATTTTAAAATTGCAATTTTCAGAAAGAGGGAATAGATAATTATGAATTAGGGAATCGGATGGCCACAGTTTTGTTCTACGTAAGTGCTTGATCATGTACTTGTTGTTGAATTGCATTAGTTTCGTCTTGTTGATAGCTGACAGATGTCGAGCAAGGTGGTGGGACTGCTTTTCCATACCTTAAAAGGCTGATAAAACCAAAGAAAGGTGCCGCCGCATTTTGGTATAATTTGCATGCCAGCGGAGATGGTGATAGTTGGACTAGGCATGGAGCTTGCCCCGTCTTGGTGGGATCTAAATGGGGTGAGTCTAAATTGGCTGAAAATATGAAGATCATGATTTTGATTTGATATTTTCTTCTAGTATTGAACCGATGGATACGGGAAAGGGGTCAAGAATTTAAAAGGCCTTGCGATTTGTTCTGCGATACGCTTGATACTTCAATGAGGTTTTAGTTCAGAAATAAATGTTTTGATGGTTTATAAATAATTTATGATTATTAATAAAGGAGAATATCGATGTGGGGAACGATGTATGATCCAAACTTGTTTTTTTCATAAATAGTCATTCCTTGAACCAATTGAAATGGATCAAACACTATTAGGTCTTCACTAGGAAATACTTATAATGTATATTATACACAGAATAGAAATCATTTTGAAGGAAAAAGGCAAAGAAAATTTCACATAGAGACAGGCATGAATTCTGAGAAGGACAAGATTTAAAGCTATAAAACCATTTAAAGCTATAAAACTTTTTTGCATAATAAATTTGATACCTTCATCAAAAATCGTTATCATTTTTATAAGCCGGATATCATTGCCAACAGCTATGCAGCAGTGGAGTGGTTTGTGGTATTATATGTACTATTCACCACATCACTGTAAAGGGAGACCTACATATATTAATTTTGGTACATAGTTTGTAACAAAAAAAAATAATATCGATAGACCCTCTAAGTTAGGTTAGGTAAATGGGTGCCCTTGTTGACAGGGTTGTCAGCAGCTCACTTAGACCACTAAGAGTCAATTGTGCCTAATATTTAGAACCCTGGAAACCTAAAAATTTCAATCTTCGACCGCTAGGCTAAACCACCCAGATAAATGTATGAATCTCAGGAGTTTTCTTAGCTCAATGCTGCCTAGCTCATCCAGCTGCCAAAAGCACGGCTTCTTTTGAAGGCCAGAGCTGGACAGTCACACGGGAGATGATGAACGGATTCTATTTCCTCTACGTCCCTGCAGCTTCTACAAGAGTTGGTGTGAGGTAACCCTAGCCGTGCTGCTATCACACAGTGTCCTGTCACGACACGAGCAGCTATACGGATATCCCTTCGACTTAGTTCCTTAAGATTGATAGATCTCTTTTTGTCGTAGAGTGGACATAATGATTTGGCTGTAGCGCATGTATCTAATCGACACCAGCGTTCATTAGCTTCCTCATAAGACTCGATATCTATCTCCCTGTATAGGGTATTAAGCAGTACACTAGCCTCGAAAAGGGCCTATGAAGTGCTTATAAGTGAACCTTCCCCGGCTAGTTCGTCCGCTTTTTAATTACCGGAGATATCCATGTGGCGCGGTACCCAGCGCAGGATCACCATGTTGGCCGCTGAGATAACATCCAGTCGCTTTTTACAAGTTTTTACGAGCTTGGATCTTAGTGATGTTGACTGTAACGCCTTAAAGGCCGCTTGGAAATGAACATAGATGCTGATTATTTGCTCTGAAATATCTTCCTCAATAATCATATTCACGGCTTGTTTTATTGTGGCAATTTCGGCTTGGAAGACACTGCAATCATCCCTAAGTCTAAAAGAGCGATGTATATTTCCAAACTCACAGTAGACGCCGGCACCAGTACCAGCCGTCATTTTTGATCCATCGGTAAAGATGGCCAGTTCATTCTCGAAACAGATTCTCCCTTCATCCCATTATTCTCTGATAGGAATTATAATAGGGAACTTCCGGTTGCAGTTTGGAATGGGGATGATGTAGTCCGTTTCCGTCCGGAGTCTCAATGTATTCCATCGGTTTAGAATTGAGGCATAACCGTAGGGTTTACCTTTCCATAGACCGGCTTCCCTTAGTCTTAGTGCAGTTTTGGCTACCGTTTTCCCGCAGTATATGTCAAGTGGAAGAAGATTCAGTATTGTTTCCAGAGCTACTATCGGTGTTGATCTCATCGATCCCGTCAGCCTGCCCGTTGAATTTTTGTAACGCTTTCTATATGGTATTTCTTCTCGGACGTTTTCCACCAGACAATCGAACCATAGGTCAAAATGGGTCTTACTACCGCCAGTGTACCACTTTAGGCTTAAAACCCCAAGATTTCCCGAACGCTCTTCTACATGCATATAGTGCAACATAAGCCTTCTTGATTTGATTGTCAATGTTAGCTTTCCATTTTAATTTGGAATCCAATATTACGCCGAGACATTTTGCAATTACTTGAGGTATCAGCTCGACACCATTTATACGAGGGAAATTGTATTCTGGTATCGATCTTCTCCTCGTAAGTAGCACTAACTCGGTTTTCGCCGGATTCACTTTCAGACTGCTGCCTTTGACTAGTTTTAATACATAATTGAGTCGCTCGCTGAGTACCGGGAGGAACTTTCCGGATACCAAGATGGCAACATTATCGGCATTGGCCGCTATGTTGAAACCATTCCTTTCAAGTATAACTAACATCTCCTCTACTAACAGGAGCCATAAGAGTGGTGAAAAGACTCCGCCTTGTGGGGTACTAAGCATTAGTCCAATCCACCTGCATATACCCGAGTGTATTTGAGCCCCGCGCAGATGTCTACTATAGCTTCGATACTTACATTATTAAGAGCCCCTTCGATGTCAAGGAATTCACCCATCGTGTATTCCTTCACTTGAAGAGTGTTTTCTATTGTAGGGATAACTTTGTGAAGATTGATTTTCCTTTTATGTATGCATTATGTGATTTTGATAAAAAGTTATCCCCAATCTCATCTCTGACGTGCATATCTATTAACTGTTCCAGTGTTTTCAATAAGAATGAAGATAGACTTATTGGTCTGTAGTCTTTGGCATAAGCGTGGTTTATTTTGTCCGTCTTTGGTATTAAAACCACTTTAATTTCTAGCCAAGCTTTTGGAACATATCCCAATCTGAGACACCAACCATAAATGTATTTGAGCCCCCGATTCTTGTAACATTATAGGATGTATCTCGTCAATACCGGGTGCTTTATATGGTGCAACCGATTTTGATTACCCACGAAATTTTCTGATTGTCAATCAAATTGTCGATAGTTTCAGTCTCAATGTTAGCTGACATAGATGTGATTGCCGGACAGTATGTCCCTGCCTCTTCACGTGTACATAATTGTGAACAGCGTTGAAAGTTATGTCGATCTAGCCACGTCCATTCTTTTGCCCGTCTGCCCGATCGAATGTCACTAGTTTTTGGATCTAAAATTTTGAATTTCATGTCCAAGGTATTTCATTTTGGAGCACTAGTGCAACAATCTTTGAAATCTTTCTATATCGACTTTGATTTTCTCTACAATTCGTCCATACATACATAGTATAGGGCCATGCCCACTTTGTGTAGGCGTTTTCTTCAAAAAAAACATGTTTTGCCTACTCTGAGCTATTTACGGCTACTCTGATTTATATTACGGAATCCGTGAACTTCGGTTACAAATGGTGACAACCATGCACACTTTCTGCTAAGAAAAAGTCGTTACAACAGTTTCTCAGATAAAATCTCTTAAAAATCGCGGAAATATCGTCTGAGTAGAAAGATGTCATTATATTTCATTAAAAAGTTCACAACGCCAAGTCCAGATGGGTTAGAAGATTAGGTATAGTATATTATACGATCCGTTACAGACAGATTGTAACACTTTTGTGTAACTCTTCCGTGTAACTTTTCAGTTTGTCTCTATTGGGTTGATTGTTCTACATATACGGTTTGAAAGGAGGAAGGTGACAATTCTTGTTTTTGTTCGAGTAGTGGTTATAACTATGAACCGATTTTGATGATTTTGTTGATACTCGTACATAACGTACGGAAAATTACATTCTTTCAAGGAAACGTAACGTTATCTATAAATCAGCTTGAACCAAATCCCGAAAATCAATTTTAAAAGGAATACGAAATATCGAAAATCTCGAGAAAATTTCTCTGAATTTGAGATTTTTAAATAATTGTTAAAAAAACTTTAATGTAACTAGAACAAAAAAAAAACTAGAATTCATAAGCCAAGTTGCCAACGAGAGAATTTGTCTAGCAGATTTGGGCACATTTTTACGTAAAGTAATCTCGGGACGAGACAAGGTAGTTTGGGTAAAATTTTAACGCAGAATCTGCAACAACGGGTAGAAAACTTTTTTAATACAAGGAAAAAACTTTAACATATTGTAACATAATGTAGCATAATAACTACGCCCCAAAAGTATGCAACACATTCCGAAGTGTCTTTTCATTCGAGGTTCGTGTCCACGGTAAGAGACGGATTATGTCTAAGACGACGTCGCGGAATTAAGAGAGAATTATAACCAGAAGAGATTATTGGCTGCAGCTGTCATCTTGGAATTATTACATCAGAATTTTCTTGTTCCAGTGGTCGAAGAATTTGCTAGAAGTTTCTGGCTATCAGAAATGCGACTATATAAGGACAGATGGCGATCGAGGCAGGGCAGTTGGTTTTCGAACCGCACGAAGAGTTTGGAAAAGTGATAATCGGCGAAGTTGCAATTTTGTGATAAATTGAAAGTTAAGAGTTAACAAGAAGAAGTAATTAATTTGGATTTGTGAATTAAGTAATTGGAATGAGATAAAGTGATTTGAGAAAAAAAGAGACCTTGTAAGGAAAGAATTTGCGAAGAACAGTATAGTGTGAACTTGAATTGTTCTATAGACTAGAAAATAAAGAAATAATCTCACAGAATAAAGTTTTATCTACTCGAGCCGTAGCTCGCATATTACAATATTATACAATAGAACAACAAGCAGAAGGCAAAGATTTTGCATTTGAAAGAAAAATAAAAAAAAATAATACGTTGCAATAGATTTTGGCTCTACCACATGACTACTCTACCATCAGACTGCGCGCTATAGGGGCTTTAAATGTTTGTTGAGTTTCATATACACAGGTGTGCCTATTTACTAAATTTAGGCGACTTTGGATTTGAATTATATTTATGCTCCAAACATAAAGGTATGTCCAAATCTATTTCTTACTTTGTTTTGGAAAATTTGAAAATTACTCGGCGTAGATTGTTTCATAAAATTTCCTCTAAATTTCCAAATTGTATTCCCATCACTGTCTTCCTTTCAATGCTTTACTCAATTTCAGTACATTCCCTATAGTCTGGAAAATGTTGACGAATTTTTTGCCTACCGACTCACATGCAGCGGACACATTCATCAATCACCATCCGCCGAACGTGAACTTCGTTGTGCCTATTTAACCGAAACACATCCATTCCTACTGCTAGCTCCCATCAAATTTGAGCAATTATCTATAGATCCTTTGCTCCTGGTATTTCATGATGTCATATATGATGCTGAAATTGAAAAAGTAATCGAACTAGCAAGCAATAAAATAGAACGTGCTACGGTATTTAGTATAAACGGTTCAGAGGTGTCACCTGTTAGGACAAGCCACTTTGCATTTTTCCCCAAGGACACGGACAAAGTCCTCCAAACTATTGACCAAAGAGTGGCCGATATGACAGGTTTGAATATGAATTCAGCAGAAGACCATCAAGTTGCAAATTACGGCATCGGAGGTCATTATGCTCAACATTGTGACTTTTTCCTCAAACTCGTGAGTGTTGTAGCAGCTAATGAATTTGTACTCGTATGGTTATTTCAATATTCTCACTTTCAGACTAAGGAAATGTCTGACTATGAATTAGGAAATCGAATAGCCACTATTTTATTTTATGTAAGTGCTTAGATACTTCTTCATCCAGTTCAATTGAATTGATTCTGTTTGGTCTTGTTGGCAGCTAACAGATGTCGAGCAAGGCGGTGGAACTGCTTTTCAGTACATGAAAAGGCTGGTGAGCCCAAAAAAGGGTGCTGCTGCATTCTGGTACAATTTGCATGCCACCGGTGATGGTGATGGTCGGACAAAACATGGAGCTTGCCCCATGTTGGTGGGATCTAAGTGGGGTGAGTCTAAATTTCCTCAACGCACAAAGGTCATGGTTTTGATTTGATGTATTCTTTTAGTACTGAATCGGTGGATACGAGTGAGGGGACAGGAATTTAAAAGACCTTGCGGTTTGACCAGCGACGCGCTTAAAACTGCAGTGATGTTCTAGTGCCGGAATAAAAATGATTTGTGTTTAATAATAAGGAAAGAGTAAATGTAATTATTTGGCAGTCTTTAATTTGTTTTCCTTTGAAGCTCTCCTTCTTCCTTGTGTGCAATACATTGAAGTTTTTTTTAGTGACCAGTCGCAGTTAAAGGCAAGCCGTCATTGTCTATTTTTGTGCTGATAATCCATCAATCAGTGCTGTCGTTTAAGTATTATTTTGAGGCAAATAGTAGCAAACTCTGACCCCTATGCCTTGTACAAACGTTTAATAAACGGGAACTAGCGCAAAGTTCACAGAAATTTTATAGCACAAATATTAAAAAAATTTTAATTGACTTGGTGTATCTGTAATCTGATTTAAGAAATGTTCACGAGTACACTTCTTGCCTAAGCTTGAAAGGCGTTAAATTCGAAATTAAATTTTATTTAAATATCCACCAAAAGTTATTTATTTACTAATCGTCCGACTAGGGGTGTCAAAAATGGGTGTCCCAAAATTCACCCAAGATTTGAATTTTGCGCCATTTGTGCTCTAAAGTGTTACCAACGAAAAAAAAAAAAAGATAGTGTGACAGCTGACAGTTGAAGGTTATTAAAAATGGAGTGCTACATGAAAGAACAATGCGTTTTCATTGTTGACCAACATTTTAATAATAATGAAGGTTTGACAAAATATGGTCGGAATATTTTCATCTTGACGGCTTTGTTAATCGTCAAAATTGTCGAATTTGGGGTTCAGAAAATCCACGATTGATTAGGGGGCATACAAATTGGATAGTTGTACGAGTAACCTGCTTAAGTAGGATTCGTTAGCTTTTCGGTTTTAGGAGTTTCTATTCGAATTGCAATTTTTGTGGATCGGTAAAGGTTGTTGGAAGAATTAACAGATTGAGGGGTTTTGGATATTGGTACCCTCCTCCTCTTTGCGTTGTGTTGGCATTTTTTTGGGAAATAGGCTTGGGAGTTGGAAGTACTAATGGATTTTGGAGTTTCGGCTACTGATATCCAACTTTGACGTTAGGTCGAATATGTTTTGAACTATTCAGAACAACTAACGGATTTTTTGACTTTGGGTAATTGTATTCTACTTCTTTGGTTACATACATATATTCCTTTTCCTGGAGGAACGCTGATTTTTGAAATTGTTGGAATAGGTACTAGGTAGTCAGTGGATTTTGTGGTTTTGGACATTAATAACCCCTTTCTTTCTATATAACTTGGTTTTTCAATATGCTTCTGAATATAAACAGCAGATGACAGTTGGAATGGAGTTTAAGGTTTTGGGTGTTAGTATCCGGTTTGTCTTTCTGAGTCGGAAGAGTGTTTTTTCTGAGGCGGAATATATGCATGTATGAGGATAGGCTTAGGAGTCGGAAGAATCAGTTATTGCTTAAGTTTTGGGGTACTGATATCTGCCACCTTAAGTTATGATGGCATCTTTGTGTTTCCGAAATGCTGACTTACGGGACTGTGAATGTTTTTGTGGCTTAGAATAGTCGTAACCACAACTTACGGGTGTAGAAGGAGGTGTTGGCAATAGCTGATGTGGTAAATATTCCTCCTTCATATCCCTTACAAGATGGTACAACAATTAGCGACGGAAATGTAAGCGACTTATGTGGTTTTAGGTATTGGTATCCCTCCCCGCGTGTCACATCTAAATCTACTTCAGTTGGGAATTGGATCTTTGGCTTATCATATTAAAAAAATTATCCAATTAAAAAATTCATTATGCAGCATGTTTTTGGGTCTTTATTGATGTTAGTCTTTATATTCTGCAACAAAGCACAATCACTCGCAACAGGTGTTTGGAGAATATTGATAATATTGGATGGCTGTACCTGAATTAAAATGTTTGTCCATCTCTTGATTGATTCTTCAGAGTTTTATTTAGACAGTGTACCAAAACTGTCAAATCAAATGGGTCTGCGTCAGAATAAATATGGAATTAATCTGAGCTTTAATCCATTTACTATTACTTAGCCATACATATACTTGTCTATACAAAATACGAAAGATTGGCAGCCTACTTGCCTGCCTAGTAGCATGGCATGTAGCACTCTTATCTGCAGTTGACTTTACTAATCCAACGAATCAGTCCGTGTATCATTTTACAATTAAGAGACATTTATAGATTCTACTTTTCCGATAGTTCTTAAAGTTGAGCTCTACCAAGGACTTATGTCAGCCCCCCAGATACTCTTATAATTCTGTGCTGGTATCGAACGTGGATAAACGTTAAATTACTCGTTCAACTCAATCAACAATCTAAGAGCGTCTTTGGATAAAGTACAGACTAACTGTACGGCCTTTACTGCACCTTCGCTATCCATGAAGACGCTAATATCTCGGGCAGGTATTAAATTCCTTGATCTCTATTACTCGTATTATCGCCTATAATAAGATACAGTGAGCTGTAGTAGTTACTGTCCTTTCTAGTTTTGTCTCCGGATATCTGAGATAGTGGCTTGGAAAATTATTGAGCTTGAACGTCTAAAGAGGGATTAGTAGGTGTTTCCTGAAATTAATTCTAGGATTATAGAGTCTATCCACATGATACTGTCTGATCAAGGTAAATCAGCCAAAATGATGGATCAAGGTATGGTGGCTTTGAGAAGTATAACTACAATGGCTGCCATCCGTCTCCCAAAAATGTTTATTAATATCGGATGATAAATATACTCGTATGTGCTAGATCGTATCCATTGTTTTTTTTTTTTTTTTACTTATTTTACTTTTATACATTTCACGCAGGATCTTATTTCATGTTTCCTTCCGCGTAACAGTTGACCTAAATTACAAATATTTGGACATGAATGGAATTTAAACTGACATACAATGGAGATTGTGCGACTGCCAGTGGATGTTTTCAAGAAAAAAAAAAATGGAAACGAAATCTAAGACCCAAGAAACATGAAAATAATGCTTGATCCGTCTAGTTCAAAATTGAAGGTCTTAAGACCTGTTACATGCTGACGAACGGGTAGACATGACTCAAACAAGGTCTTGTGGAAATCCTTTTGAACATTTTGTACTAATTGCCGATATATTGGGCAGTACGGAGGACTTAAAATTCAAATTGTAGTAACGTTAGGTTTTTCTTTAGAACAAAATATTGCAAAATAAGTCTGCTGACTATCTTTTCCTGTGTGTGCTTGTGTCATCACAGTTCTTAAACGCCCTAATATATTTCGAGCAATTTTTGTATAAGTGTAGATATTTTTCAAAAGGAATGTTGTCATACAAAGGATCTACAACTCGATCGATCCGCAAGTGGATCAAATTTCATTGACACTTTCACTTTTTGTTGAAATGTCTTCACAGTTATTATACGTTCTAAAGTCATATACTCGTATGTACGTAGAGTCCACCAAATTGTATAGATGTTGTCTAGTGCTATGAAAATATTAATTGTCGGCTATGTTATCAGCTTCTATTAAATTTTGTGAATATATGCTTTACACAATTTCAGCCTATTCCCTATGATTTGAACACTGCTCAAGAATCTGTTGCCTATCGACTCACCTGTAGTGGACACATTCATCAATCACCGTCTGACGAACGTAAACTTCGCTGTGGTTATCTAACCGAAACACATCCATTCTTGTTGTTGGCTCCCATAAAAGTTGAAGAATTATCTGTTGATCCTCTGCTTGTGGTCTTTCATGATGTCATATATGATTCTGAAATTGATAAAGTCATCCAGCTAGCTAGTAATAAAATAGAACGTGCCAAGGTTCTTAGTGAGAACGGCACGACTGTATCTTCTCTTAGAACAAGCCAGCATGTATTTTTACGAAATGAGGTTGACAAAGTTCTCCAAACTATAGACAAAAGAGTGGCCGATATGACTGGTCTGAACATGGATGTGGCGGAACAACAACAAATTGCAAACTACGGCATCGGAGGACATTATTCTGAACATTGCGACTTCTTTTACAAAATCGTGAGTATTGTGGTATCTAACATTTTGCATTCAAATTTCAGTATTCTAATTTTCAGCATAACGTATCTGATTTTGAATTAGGGAATCGGATAGCAACTGTTTTATTTTACGTAAGTGCTTAGTGAGTACTTGTTGATCAAGTTAATCTCAACTGAATTTGTGTGGTCTTGTGATCCATAGCTGACAGATGTCGAGCAAGGTGGTGGTACTGCTTTTCCATACCTAAAAAGCTTGTTGAAGCCAAAGAAGGGTGCCGCTGCATTTTGGTATAATTTGCATGCCAGCGGAGATGGTGATAGTCGGACAAAGCATGGAGCTTGCCCCATATTAATGGGATCTAAGTGGGGTGAGTCTAAATACTTTGAAGTCAGAAGGTCATATTTTTGAAATTAATTTTCCTTTTAGTGCTAAACCGATGGATACGAGAGAGGGGTCAAGAATTTACAAGGCCTTGTGATTTAACTAGCGATGCGCTTAGTACTTCGATAATGTTCTAGTGTCTAGTGTCTCAATAAATGTATTTCTAAAACAAAGATGGCTTATGATTCGCTAATGAAAGAAGAAAGAATACATTTATGTGCAGAATTTCAGCTATTCAGGTCAAAAGTTACAAGCGTGTGACAGACAGACAAACATATACACTGCTTATACCATTATGTTACAGAATAATAAAACGTCGAGTTTCCTAAGGACACACAAGATGATTCAAGGTCAGAATCAAAACTTCGTTCCTGACAGCCTACCTTCAATCATTTATAAAATACTAGCTCTAGTTGTACTTAAAATTGTGATCACATTTTATTGTGCACAGCTATACGTTCAGTATTAAATTTAACGTTTTATAATAAATAATATGTAAAAATGTGAACCAACATTTTATACTTTTTTTTCTGTCTCTTAAGACCTTAACTTCGATTCTTGTAGATTTCGGTACGAGTATACTGCACATAAATTCGTATCCGAATATTCTTATCATGTCAAGTTTTTAAGATATCTACGTTTGGGAGTTCTAAAAATGCCGTTTTCGGGCTATGTATTTCAATTCAATCTAGTTTTGAATTTAGTTTAGCTACTAGCATCTTTTTAAGTGAATTTTGAAGGTTAATTTCACGCGATCGCTCTGTTGGGAATGTGCGTACATAACATACATACATACAATTGTAAATTATTGATTTTCTGCCAAAAATATATGCGTACATACATATATTTATAAAATATTACTACACAAAATGTCAGGCTATATCAAAGGTTTTCATTGTAAGTGACACAAGCGAACAACATCTTATTGTGCCCCACTTTCTGAAACAAAATATGACGAGTACCTACGAGGGCAAGGTGAAAAGTTCTCGGCCTGATAATGAAAGACTGCGATTTTCAGTTAAAAAATGCTTTTTTTTTCTACATAATCTCCCTTGACTTCAACACACTTGGTACCTACGAGGGCAAGGTGAAAAGTTCTCAGCCTGACAATGAAAGACTGCGATTTTCAGTTAAAAAATGATTTTATTTTTCTACATAATCTCCCTTGACTTCAACACACTTGGTCCAGCGTTTCTCCATCACATCAGTATTCCTTCTCGGAAGTGAGAGTCTGGAAGGCTGTGAAAATATTCATCTACGGACCTCTCAACGTTTGCATTGGATGCGAAGCGCTTCCCATAAACAAATTTCTTCAAGTTTGGGAACAGATGGATGTCTGACGGTGCCAAATCAGGGCCGAGCAAATCGTACCCCAAATCCCGCAGTTTTCCCATCGCCAACGCACACTTGTGTACAGGTACATTGTCTTGGTGAATTTTGGCATCCAGCTGGTCAAGAAGATTGGAGTAATATCTGCCTGTAATTGTTCTGCCTTTCTCAAGGTAATCAATTAACAGGATCCCTTTTCACATCCCAAAACACACTGGCTTTCCGGCAGATGCGATCGACTTCCTTTTCTTTAGCGCTGAACCACCGGCTTCCACCCACTGCTTCCACTGCCGTTTCATTTTTGGCATGTAGTGGTGGACCCATGTCTCATCCATGGTGACAAATCGCCGTAGAAAATCGGGCTGATCCCTATTGAATCGGTCCAAAGATTGCCGCGAAAATCGTTTGCGCATTTGCTTTTGATCGGCATTCAGTAAATGCGGCACCCATCTTGCGCAAAGCTTTCGCATCCCTAAGTTTTTGTGCAAGATGTTTCGCACTCTCTCTTTCGATATACACACAGCCTCAGCTATCTCACTCACCTTCACACGCCTATCGTCCAACATGATATCATGCACTTTTCGATGGTTTCGGGTGTGGTTATGGTTTTTGCCCGTTCTTCACGTGGGTCAACTTCGAGGGACGTGCGACAACGTTTAAATTCAGCTGCCCACTTATTAACGGTTGACATGGAAGGAGCACAATCCCCGTAAACTTTTGTCAACTTTGGATGAATTTCCTTAGGGGTTAACCCATCCAAAATGAAGAATTTTTATCACCGCACGATATTCAAGTTTATCCAGTTTAACTAAAAACACGCAAGACGTCTACTGCAAAAATTCGTGTAAAGAAACTACTTGAGAGAACAAGTTGAAACTTGTCATACGAACTAATGAGAAGTGCACCCAGGCAGGAAACATAAATTTTTGCTGATTCGAACGCCATCAACTTTTCATCTTGCCCTCGTATGTACATGTTCGCTGCAATCGAGATTGAGTGATTGCATAAACATAGCCTTCAAAATCGGTTTGCGGTTAATTGTTAAAGAAAATTTAAGCTTTATTTGAATAAATACCATTTGAAGTGTACTAAGAACAGCATTCTACCAACTTTAAAACTTCAATAACTTAAAAACCTGCAGTGATTAGAAAATCGTGTTCAGGACACCTAAATCTATAGATATCAAGGAGAAAAATCATGTTCCACAGTGTTAAGAAATGTGAGGAAATTTAGGTAAAAACAAGTTAAAAAAGAAACAAATTGCAACGAAAAAATGTGTACATTATGTATACGTAAAGTGCACGACTGGGTCGCACGTACTTGCGCGTCAGATTTAAAATTTAAACAAAATCGTTAAAAACCTCTTTTTTTGTTTCTTTTTAATTTTTTAAAATAACATTTTTTTTAAGATTTTCCAAAACTTGATATTCCATAATCTTGTACATGAAAAATATTTTTATTTTTTTTTTTAGAGGAAGGGGAAATCTTCAATAGATACTGATGATCCGAGTAATCAGCATGCCGGATTTTTACCGACTAAAACCACCTCCCACATAATTGCGATCTAGTCACTTGGACTAATAAGCAATTTTTTTCTGACATCTTAGCCTTTGTATGAGTTTCACCCCCTGGTGACTCTTTATTTCGAGTGTGTATGTATTTATAAGTAAGTAAAGGGTGGTTAAGTTTTAAGGGCCGATGTTGATTTTGAATAAAACACAAATTATTTAGGAAATTACTGCCATTTCTTTTTATTATGATAATATTGGTATGGTTCAATTATGTATGGAACAAAATATCGGCCAAATGGCCGCCGCGACCTCGGCGGCACACCTCCATCCGATGGTACAAATTTTCGATGACGCTGAGGTATAATTGAGGTTCTATGCCGTTAATGTGCCGAATTATCTCATCCTTTAGCTCTTGAATTGTTGCTGGCTTATCGACGTACACCTTTTCTTTCAAATAACCCCAAAGAAAGAAGTCCAACGTTGTCAAATCACATGATCTTGGCGGCCAATTGACATCGCCACCACGTGAGATAACACGGCCATTGAATTTGTCGCGCAAAAGAGCCATTGTTTCGTTAGCTGTGTGGCAAGTGGCACCATCCTGTTGAAACCATATATCGTCCACATCTATATCTTCCAATTCGGGCCATAAAAAGTTCATTATCATCTCACGAAAGCGAACACCATTCACAGTAACTGCCTGACCGGCCTCATTTTGGAAAAAATACGGCCCGATGATGCCGCCAGCCCATAAACCGCACCAAACAGTCACTCTTTGTGGGTGCATTGGTTTTTCGACAATCACTCTTGGATTATCATTCGCCCAAATGCGGCAATTCTGCTTATTGACGAATCTACTGAGGTGAAAATGTGCCTCATCACTGAAGATGATTTTCTTCGAAAATTGATCATCCACTGTTACCATTTCTTGCAACCATTGTGACCATTGACGACGCTTGAAATGGTCAAAAGGATTTAGTTCTTGAGTCAATTGCACCTTGTAAGCGCGTAAATGCAAGTCTTTATGCATAATGTTCATCAACGACGAGCGTGAGAGGTGCAATTGTTGGGCACGACGACGAGTTGAGGTGGATGGCTCTTCAGCCACACTATCGCGAACAGCAGCAATATTTTCTGCAGTACGAGCTATACGAGCATGCACTGGTGTTTTCACATCTCCTACAGACTCGGTTTGCACAAATTTTTGCACGATTTTTCCGATTGTACGCACATTTTCATAATAAGCCTGAATAACTTTAACGCGTTGCTCGATTGTGTATCTTTCCATGGTTCAAATTGAGTTAGTCTGAAATTGAGAAATGTCAAATGAAATGCAGAAAAAAACTTAACGTTTAGGTGTGGTTCACATTCAACATCGGCCCTTAAAATTTAACCACCCTTTATATAAATTTTTATTTTTCTTATATTAAGTTAAATCGAGAGGTTTTGTTCTTTTAAGCCTTCGTAATTGATTTTCATTATGCAGTAGTTTTCTTGCATCTATGTTTATATTCTCTTCTAGCTTTTCTTTGTGTTTTTTTGCATGTTTTAGAATTTCCGCAGATACACTTTCTACCTTCAGGTCTCGGTGAAGGTCAGTATTTCTTATGTACCAAGGTACATTTACTATATTTCTAAGCACCTTATTTTGGAAACGTTGTATTTTGTCTATTTTTGTCTTTTTGGCACAACTCCATAGTTGGATTCCATATGTCCATGTTGGTTTCAGAATTTGATTATATAAAAGCACTTTATTTCCAATTGATACAGATGAGTTTCTTCCTATCAGACAGTGCAGTTTTCTATATTTGATTTCTAACCCTTCTTTTTTTTACGTGCTCTTTCCATCTCAACATGGAACTATTTTTTGGTTTATAATAATTGGTATGTATTCAATTTTCTTATTAGTAAAGTCAACATGGACTGACTTAGACTCGTTCAATTTGATTCTCCACTTATTAGTCCATTCAGAGATTTTATTAATGCCAATTTGTAGTTTTTCTGTGGATTCTTCATTGGTTCTTCCTACCGCTAGTATTGCAGTGTCATCTGCATATGTTGCCATAGTGAGATTTTCTAATTTAGGAATATCACTAGTATATAATAAGTGTAATATTAGGCCCAGTACACTACCTTGCGGTACGCCGGCCTTTATTTCTCTAAGATTTGAATAAGCACTTTGTTGTTTTATTCTGAAATGTCTTCCATCTAGATACGATTTGAGAATAGAAGCATATTGATTTGGCAACATACATCTCAGTTTATAGATAAGTCCTTCGTGCCATACTTTATCAAAGGCCTGCGCCACATCCAAGAATACAGAAAAATATGGTTCAAATATAAATTTCGAACAAAATCGATTTATAATCATAGCCGAGAAATAGCAAATTTTCAGAAAACGGTTAATAAGCAAAGTGCTGTTAAATATGTTTTCTGCAAAAAAAAACCTTGTACACCATTTGGGGTTAGAATGAAAATTCCAATTTCATCTCGAATTGTGACCCTACTGATCGCAGATATGAAGTTTGAAAATCCGTCCGGCCGTTTAGGCTGCATTCGACTATACATACATACATATAGACAGACAGACAGAATTGAGTGACCCATTTTATTGAGTTTCTCTATCGTAGTAATGTCAAGTTTGATCAAAATCTCTGGATCGAACATTTTCACACAACAAGTACTTGCCCATAGGAGCTGTGGCTCAGTGGTTAAGTGCGCGATCACTGTGCGAGAGGTTCAAGGTTCGAATTCAAGAAAACGAACGTCTGACAAACATCCGAGAGTAAAATTGTCATGAAAATTTTCTCTCATTCGAAAAAAATTGCCCTTCAGAAACGGCATAAAACTGTAGGTCCCAGCAAGAAGCTAGGCCAGACCCTGCATTGGGCTGTTAGCGTCAAAATATTTATTTATTTACAATATTTTTTGTTACTTGGCCTTATAGGTGCTAATAAAAAATGAGCTGTTCACACAATCCATAAATCGCTGTATATTGTAAGTTGAGGGAACTGAAGCAGTAGATAATGGGTTAATCATTTCAAGGTTGGGATTACACATCTCTGCCATCTGTCATCCATGGTGACAGGTAGTTAGTTGTTGCCTTGCCATTTTACAATATGAATCGTTTGGCCACCGCTCTATGCACTAAAATTGTTACATCTTACTACAAAAATAACAGTTCTGTTATATCTGCGTACCGCGATTTAAGCATAGATTATGGTCGTCGTAATAATCACCCAAATGAACAAAGAATTTGAAAAACAATCATCAAATAAAAATAAAGCAGTAATGTTTGTGATGTTATAAAGCCTATGCATCATCATAATGCTTGATCAACTGAAAACATAGCCGCTGTGAGTGCCTCAGTGGCCGAAAACCCGGAATTGTCAATTCTATGCCGCACTCAGCAATTGAGTATTTCCTATAGCTCCGTTTGGTATAGTTTGAGCCTGAATTTGCATCTTCATTCCTATAAGGTCCAGCTTACACAACGACGGTAACAAAATTACATTGATATCATCAATACTTTTTATCTTATTTAAAATTCTAAACCACAAAATGAATAATTCTGTATCAAGTTTCTCAAAAAAAAAAACGCATCTAATACAATTGCAAGAAATTTTAAACCCTGAATTCTGTGCAAAGATGCTATTTTTTACATTTGATCCTAAATATAGGCAACGAAATAATTCAAAACAAGGTAGCATTGCTGCTAGTGTTGTCTCAAAAATCCTCAATCAAGTCAAATTTGACTTGATGATTTGATTTTATATTTTTAAATGTAGGTAGTCAAAATATTGAGTCGAACATTTTTCGACAATGATTCGAGTTAAAAGTTAATATTGTGCAACGTTAACTTAAAAAAAATAAAATAAAATAAGCTGCACATTAATTCAGTTAATGTTTCGCAAACTTTAGTTGTTCTCAAATTTATACTGATACCATCTGTTTAATTATTGACACATTTAGGTCTTTGTGGGTACTTTTCTGAAAAAAAACGTACAATCTTTGAAATCAAGAGAAAATTCTCTCCAATTCAAGAAAAGTACCCGTACGCATTTCGTACGAATTCTTTAGAAATGTCATTTTAAGGTGATTTTAAATAATTGTCAATGGAAAAGCTTTGTTTTTTCCAAACAAATAAATCGCAGATTCCACAAATCATATTAAATCAACATTTAAAGCCATTTTTAATTTCAAATTTATTCCACAGATTTTTCTTGATTTTAAATCCATTTTGCTGTAAGAATATTTCAGCTGTTCCTAACTGATTTAACAGTTTTGATTTTTTCGTACAAAAATTCATATCTCTCTCAATTTCATTAAGTCGTCCAGTACGCACACTATTTGCTCACGTTTTCAGACGTAATATTTCATTCGCACACGTTTGCATATGAGTACCAGAATGATCTTCCTATGCATGTAGTTCTCAATATGGAGTTAGAATAGTTTAATAATGAATTAAAATTGATAGTAGGTAATTAATTTACTAAAAGTCACATTCAACTGCGGTATGTTCAACATATTTCCCATTTTAAGTGACACTGATAAAGTGTGGCAACATTTACCAAACCGGAGCTAATTTCTAATTATTGGGATTGCATTTGTCGTGGCTAATTGGATTCTATTTCGAAATTTTTACTACATAAAGGTGTTTAAAAATCCATCCAATGTCAAGTAACATTGAAGTACATACCAGTACATACCCAATCGTGCACTTAATTTGTTCAAGTTAAACTCGAAATAAAGAGCCAAATTAAATCCGAAACAAGTCAAAATGGCAGCAGTGAGTTGCAATTCGGTGAAAAATTAAGAAAAAATATAAAAAAATATTAAAAAAAACTAGGATGGGGGAGGATTGAAATTCCACAGTAAAGTATATTGTAGCATAATAATAACTACGCTCCCTTAAAGTATGACGCAACAAATTCCGAAGTGACATTTCATTCTGGCAGAATTTTGGTTCGAACTGTCCTTTCATTCGAGGTTCGTGTCTGGGATGAAGTCTCCACAGCTCATGTCAACGAAAGAGACGAATAATATCACGGATAAAAGGGAATTATAACTGCAAGAATTATTTCTCTTGTTCCAGTGGTCGAAGAATTTGCTAGAAGTTTCTGGCTATCAGAAACTTCTGCTATATAAGGACAGATGGCGATTGAGAAAGCAGCAGTAGTTTCTAAACTGTGGCGAAGAGATTAGAAAAGTGATAGTGGGCGAAGTTCTAATTTTGTGATAAATTGAAAGTTGAGATTTAAGAAGAAGAAGTAATTAGTTTGGATTTGTGAATTAAGTAATTGAAAAGAGATAAAGTGATTTGAGAGGACAGAGACCTTGTAAGAAAAGAATTGCGAAGAATAGTGTGAACCTGAATTGTTCTATAGACTAGAAAATAAAGAAATAATTTCACAGAATATTGTTTTATCTACTCGAGCCGTAGCTCGCATATTACAATATATTAAATCTCTACTATTTTAGAACAAATTTTTATTCCTCATGTCTGTATCATTGTGATTTCGAAAATTTCGGAATCGATTCTAATTCGGTTTTCACAGTTTTGTAGGATATTCTGTCCGGGTGGGATATGAATCATTACGTTTAGGACTAAACAACAAGAAAATAATGTGAGTGAGGGTCGAAAATAAATTGGTACAAACTGTAAGTGGTATATCTAAACCCTGCATAAGACACCTTTATTAAATTTCGATCCCAAAAGGTCGAACGGTTGGTTAGATTATAATGTAGCTTTCTTCCACGCTATGATTTCATGTATCTACGAGTATGGGAGAGACTGAAACTAAATTTATTTATTGTCCGATATCAGAAAGCTAAGTATTCAAGAAGTATGTTTCAGAAGTTAGTGGAAAATAATGTGTCAATTTGAAATCAGTTGCATGGCAAACTTTGGTGAATGAAGAGTGTAATTAGCTATTGCTTACCTCTATGGATGTCCAATCAACGTCTGGCTTAGCATAGTGATATCTCAGATGTGTCCTCCGGCGACTTTCTTATTTCGTAATTGCCAGTCTGTGAGTGCAGTTTATTAAAAGAAAATTGTAATATGATGGAAGTGGTTTGTATACAATTTGTTGATATTCAGTTAGCGATTTGGTCTGCAATAATAATTGAGGGGTTAGCGGGCCTCCTTGTGGGGTACTTCGTTTTACTGTATTCCTATCATTCAGTAGTCATCTCAGCATGTCGTCCCTTTTTTTACTTATCATCACTTTTAAAAGCTTCCTCGAAAAGGCCACATAAGTGAATTAATTGAAAGAGATGTACTTTTCAATGTGATACATAGTTGAGCTAATAAGTATATAGCACTTTGCTTCTTTGGTTAGTTACATCAACGAAGACTTTGATTATGGAAGTCAAAGACTCTATATAGAGAGTTTTCAATAGAAAGACTGACAAGCTATTCGGCATAAAATTTTTGGAAATAAAGATTTTTTCTTTCCAGTGTAGTTCCAAGCGACAAGCAGCAATTTAAAATACGTCACGAAATGCATTTTATTATATTTGAACAGGGGTATTTGTAAAGCTCGAAGCTACTCACCGACCGTTTCAATCTCGTCACATGATATCTGTGTGTAGACGTGCAGCATTTTTCAAAGCAGAACGTTCATCAGAGATAAGATACTTAGAAAATTTCATGTACGTTGTTATTACAAATTTAATTCACTCTGACACTGCTTCACTTCACAGTTTGTTGTTGTAGCTCGGTATTTCAAGCCGAAATACATGCAATAGATCCGGGTATCTAGGAGAACATAAACAGATCTATAACCGACAAGGCATATGAAATTACCTCTAAACTAGCATGGCATTGCCTTCAACTGGTCATAACATTGATCAGCATAAGCAGAGTGCATCTCATTTGTGTACCTGGCGACAGCGGTTATGAAGGTAATGAAAAAGCTGATGAAGGATCCGCAACAAACTTCATGATGCCAAGACCATTCTGCGGAATATCCAACAGCACTGCAAAAAGCAGTATTAAAAACTGGCTTAAAGAAAAAGAGCATCATTACTGGATGGAAACTGAAGGTAACAGATAGGCCTAAAAATTCTTGCCAAATGCTTCCCACCTAAGAACGAAACAACTCTTTAAACTAAGTAAGAGTCAGATTCAATTGGTCACAGGTTTCTTAACGGGACATTGCGACATTAAAAAAACACTTCATGGCAATGGGAATAGCACAGACGACGAATGCAGAATGTGCAACAAAGACGAAGGATCAGCAGAACACATACTTTGTCACTGTGACTGTTTTATCAGAACACGGCATCGTTTTTTAGGTAACTTCTACCTCAAATCAGAAGAAATATCTGCCAGCGCACCCAAAGACAAAGCCGGATTCATCATTAAATCCGGTATCATGGATGAGCTTTAATTAGAGGTCATCACAATAGGCCCACCTGTGGCCGCAGTGATAAGGAACTAGCTCCCGCCTCGATGATCAACCTAATCTAATCACAGTTTTTTTACAATATTGTAATATGCGAGCTACGGCTCGAGTAGATAAAACGATATTCTGTGAAATTTATTTCTTTATTTTCTAGTCTATAGAACAATTCAAGTTCACACTATTCTTCGCAAATTCTTTTCTTACAAGGTCTCTTTCCTCTCAAATCACTTTATCTCCTTTCAATTACTTAATTCACAAATCCAAACTAATTACTTTTTCTTGTTCACTCTCAACTTTCAATTTATCACCAAATTACCACTTCGCCCATTATCACTTTTCCAATCTCTTCGCCACGGTTCTAAACCAACTGTGTCTTTTTTTGATCGCCATCTGTCCTTATATAGCAGAAGTTTCTGATAGCCAGAAACTTCTAGCAAATTCTTCGACCACTGGAACAAGAGAAATAATTCTTGCAGTTATAATTCCCTTTTATCCCTGATATTATTCGTCTCTTTCGTTGACATGAGCTGTGGAGACTTCTTCCCAGACACGAACCTCGAATGAAAGGACAGTTCGAACCAAAATTCTGCCTGAATGGAAAGTCACTTCGGAATTTGCTGCATAGACATAGGAGCGTAGTTATTATTATGCTACAATATATTGTAACATAATGTAGCATAATAACTACGCCCAAAAAGATGCAACACATTCCGAAGTGTCTTTTCATTCAAGGTTCGTGCCCACAGTAAGAGACGAATTATGTCTAAGACGACGTCGCGGAAATAAGAGAGAATTATAACCGCAAGTGAATTATAACTGCAAGAAATTATTGTCATCTTGGAATTATTACATCAGAATTTTCTTGTTCCAGTGGTCGAAGAATTTGCTAGAAGTTTCTAGCTATCAGAAATGCGACTATATAAGGACAGATGGCGATCGAGGCAAGGGAGTTGGGTTTCAAACCGCACGAAGAGATTGGAAAAGTGATAATAGCCGAAGTTGTAATTTTGTGATAAATTGAAAGTTGAAAGTTAAGAAGAAGAAGTAATTAGTTTGGATTTGTGAATTAAGTAATTGAAATGAGATAAAGTGATTAGAAAAGAAAGAGACCTTGTAAAGAAAGAATTGGCGAAGAACAGTAGTTGAGTTGTTCTATAGACTAGAAAATAAAGAAATAATCTCACAGAATAGCGTTTTATCTACTCGAGCCGTAGCTCGCATATTACAATATATATATATATTGTAGCATAATAATAACTACGCGCCTATGTCTATGCAGCAAATTCCGAAGTGACTTTCCATTCTGGCAGAATTTTGGTTCAAACTGTCCTTCATTCGAGGTTCGTGTCGGGGACGAAGTCTCCACAGCTCATGTCAACGAAAGAGACGAATAATATTAGGGATAAAAGGGAATTATAACTGCAAGAACTATTCCAGTGGTCGAAGAATTTGCTAGAAGTTTCTGGCTATCAGAAACTTCTGCTATATAAGGACAGATGGCGATCAAAAAAAATGACAGTTGGTTTAGAACCGTGGCGAAGAGATTGGAAAAGTGATAATGGGCGAAGTTGTAATTTGGTGATAAATTGAAAGTTGAGAGTGAACAAGAAAAAGTAATTAGTTTGGATTTGTGAATTAAGTAATTGAAAGGAGATAAAGTGATTTAAGAGGAAAGAGACATTGTAAGAAAAGAATTTGCGAAGAATAGTATAGTGTGAACTTGAATTGTTCTATAGAGTAGAAAATAAAGAAATAATTTCACAGAATAATTGTTTTATCTACTCTAGCCGTAGCTCGCATATTACATTGGTGTCAGAAGCTGGGATAAAACTTATTCTGTGAATAACTATTTCCGTGGTGTGAAATTGCACAAGAAAAAAAAAAAAAAAAAACGATTTCTGCGTTGAGTTAATTAGTTGCGCAAAATGGGTCGCAAGTTGGGAAAACTAACTATAATTCAACTAAAGGCAGAACTCAGTAAGCGGAATCTCGACACAACTGGGGGAAAAGATGCCCTACTGATTCGGCTGGAAGAAGCAGTAACGCAGGAAGGTGAAAATCCGCATGACATAGAGTTTGACGTGGAAGAGGAACCAGCAAGTACAGTAGCCGACCCGGGTATAACAAGTCTGCTCCTGCAACTTAAGTTAGTCATGGACGAACAAAAGAAAGCAATAGAAGATCAAAGTCATAAGCTCGATGACCAAAAGAATTCTCTAGAACTTAAGCTGGATGAACAAAAGAAAGCGATGGACGAACAAAAGAAAGCAATGGGCGACCAAAGGAATTCTCTAGAACTTAAGCTGGACGAACAAAAGAAAGCAATGGACGAACAAAAGAATTCTCTAGAACTTAAGCTGGATGAACAAAAGAAAGCGATGGACGAACAAAAGAAAGCAATGGGCGACCAAAGGAATTCTCTAGAACTTAAGCTGGACGAACAAAAGAAAGCAATGGACGAACAAAAGAATTCTCTAGAACTTAAGCTGGATGAACAAAAGAAAGCAATGGACGAACAAAAGAAAGCAATGGACGAACAAAAGAATTCTCTAGATGCTCTGGAAAGTAAACTTGATGAGCAAAACAAGAACTTGGAATCCAAATTCGAAGTGATCGAAGAAAAAATCGAGAAGGTCGAGACGCAACTCGAAAAAGTCGAAATTAAATTCGATGAAAATTTTGAGAAACATGAAACTCAGTTCGGGAAGATAGAGACTCAGTTTGAAAAAGTGGATACGCAATTCGAGATAGTAGGAAAGCAAGTCGAAAATCTTGCTAAGGAGCTCAGCAACGTGAAGAGACAGAAAGCACGGGAATATTCCACTGACGGTCTGAGAAGAAAGGAGATGCAGCCTCCTATCTTCGATGGTCAAACATCATGGCCAATTTATAAAAGGCAATTCGAAGCGGCCGCAATGACCAATAGCTGGGACGATGAAGAGAAGTCTATTGCACTCACGCTTGCACTGAGGGGTCCAGCTGCGGAGCTCTTGCAGACCATCCCGGAAGATAAACAGCAGAACTACGACTCTCTGGTTCAGGCTATCGAGATGCGGTTTGGGGATGAACACATGCAGCAGGTGTACAGGGTTCAGCTGCGTAGTCGAGTCCAGAAAAGGGGGGAAACGCTCCAACAGTTGCAAGCGGATATAGAGCGACTAGCCCATCTTTCATACCCTAAAGCCGGTGAGGAGCTTATCAACGAAATGGCGGTGGAAGCTTTTATTCAGGCCATAGAGGACAGACAACTGCAAATGGCTGTAAGGATGGCTGAAAAGCGAACACTCCCCGAGGCATTGGCATTCGCTTTGTCAATGAAGGCTGCGGACCAAGCATACCAGGGAATACACCGTGTCAGGGAAATGTCCGTCGTGGAATGCTCATGCCAGAGAACAGCCGTCATGGATGAAGACAGAGCTCGCGGAAGTCAAATCCGTTGCTGGAATTGCAACCAAACCGGACACCTACAACGGCAGTGCAGAAGTGCACCTAGACGAGGAAATTGTCCACATTGCGGAAGTAGGAGAAGCAGAGAGGAAGCATCCTGTCGGTCAGACTTCCCAAAACCAGCAGTCGGGGGATGCGTAAGGACCAACTTCGCGGGGCAGAAGCTGGTTACTGGAATCGAGGCCCCCAGGACCACCATTCAAGTTTCGCAAACCAAACGGGGTAACAAGAGCCTGACAGTGGAGGCACTAATCAACAAGAAGAAGTGCGTAGCCACCATCGACACAGGTGCCACCGCCTCCATTGTAAGAAGAGATATCGTCAAAGGCTCCTGGCTGCACAACACCAACAGCTACTGCCTGAAGACTGCAACAGGGGAAATGGCGAAGGTATTTGGAGAAGTTCGTCTTACGATTACTCTGGCAGGACTGACGTTCGCCCATGCGTTTCTGGTGGCAGACATATGCGACGAGTGCATCATCGGAATAGACTTCATGAAAGCAAATGAAGTAATCTTGGACATCGGGATGCAAGTACTGAGGTATCGAAATGTGGAGATTCCGATGGTGTACGGAAATGAGAATGCCGTAACTCTCAGGACAGTCATCAGCAAAGACGAAGTTTTGCCGCCGTCTTCAGAGACAATCATTTGGACGAAGCTGGAAGGTGATCTTGGGAGCCACCGATTCTACATAGTAGAACCAGACCCAGAGAAGAATTCTCAAGACTACATCGTGGGAAAGACGTTAGTCGAACCAAAGAACACCATGGTTCCAGTGAGAGTTTTGAACGCAAGACCACACACTGTCAAACTAAGGCGAGGGGAGGTGACTGGAAAATGCACGCCGATTACCGCCGTCGCAACAATATCTGAACGTGATGCTCCAAAACCTCTCCCATCACCTTGGACAGCGGAAACGAGAGAGACGATTCTCCAGTCCAGTGAGCTGAATCAGGAGCAGCGAACTATGGCAGAGAATCTTATCAATGAGTACGCTGATGTATTTGCCGCACAGGACGGAGAATACGGCCGAACACACCTGGTACAACATCGAATAGACACTGGTGATACTAGACCAATTCGTCAGCCTGCTAGGCGCCTTCCATTGGCAAAGCAGACAGAAGTTGCAGAGATGGTGTCGGCAATGGAGAAAGAAGGTGTGATTGAAAGTTCCAAAAGTCCGTGGGCATCACCGGTTGTACTGGTTAAGAAGAAAGATGGCAGCACGCGGTTCTGCGTGGACTATCGGCAGCTCAATTACGTCACCAAGAAAGACAGCTACCCTCTGCCACGGATTGACGACACGCTAGACACACTATCAGGAGCCCGATGGTTTTCCACTCTCGACTTGAAGAGTGGCTACTGGCAGGTACAGATCCATCCAGAAGACCGGGAGAAAACCGCCTTCACCGCAGGAAATGGGCTATGGCAATTCACGGTAATGCCATTCGGGCTGTGCAATGCTCCGGCGACTTTCGAGCGATTGATGGAATGTGTCCTGCAAGGGTTAACATGGAAAACCTGTTTGGTATACTTGGATGATGTCATCGTCGTAGGAAAAACGTTTGCGCAACACCGAGACAATCTAAGGGATGTGTTTCAAAGGCTTCGAAGTGCCCACCTGAAGCTCAACCCCAAGAAGTGCGCCCTGTTTAGAGCGGAAGTCAAGTACCTGGGACACATAATTTCAGCGAAAGGAGTGAGAACCGATCCAGAGAAGGTCGAAGCGGTGAAAAACTGGCCAGTCCCCAAGGATAAACACCAACTAAGGAGCTTCCTGGGCCTAGCCACCTACTACAGACGGTTCGTGAAGGATTTTGCCGGGATCGCAAAGAACCTGCACCAGTTGACGGAAAAGGGAAAACAATTCAAATGGACAATTGAGTGCGAGAAGAGCTTCAAGGCACTTAAACAACGGCTATGCGATGCCCCGATACTGGCTTACCCCACTCCCGGGGAAACGTTCATTGTGGATGCAGATGCTAGTAATGTTGGGGTAGGAGCCGTACTCTCCCAGGTGCATGACGGCCAAGAGAAGGTGGTTGCGTACTTCAGCAAGGTGCTCTCTAAGCCAGAAAGGAACTACTGCGTGACAAGGAGAGAACTTCTAGCTTTGATCTTGGCTACGAAGCATTTTCACAAATACCTCTACGGGAGGAAGTTCGTTCTTCGCACAGACCATGCAGCCTTAAAATGGCTATTACAGTTCAAGAGTCCTGAGGGTCAGGTCGCAAGATGGATCGAAAGGCTGCAAATCTACGACTACGAAATACAGCATCGTAAAGGAAAACTCCACTCTAATGCGGATGCACTGTCCCGGAGACCATGCAGAACGGATTGTAAACATTGTGCGCGTCAGGAAGAACGGGAGCTGGTTTCCATCCAAAGAATGAGAGCCGAACCTATCGCCGGCTGGAGCGTAGATGAGATCCGGAACGCTCAGAAGGAAGACCCGGATATCGAGCCGATTCTGGCCTGGAAGGAGAACATGGAGAAACCGGATCATCAGGACATCTCTCACAGAAGCCCGACCTTAAAGGCATATTTTGCGCAGTGGGACTCCCTCCATGTCCAAGAAGGTGTTCTGAGAAGAAAATGGGAATCCTCCGACGGAAAGTCGTTTGTAATGCAGCTTGTCGTACCGCGGACGAGGGTCAAGGAGGTGTTACAGGAAATGCATGGCGGGGCGACCGGAGGCCACTTGGGAGTGAATAAGACGCTAGAAAAGGTACGAGAACGTTTTTATTGGTTAAGAGCGAAGGAAGATATCGAAGACTGGTGCAGAAAATGCGACGTGTGTGCAGCTAGCAAGGGTCCGAGAATCAAAACTCGAGGTAAGATGCACCAATACAACGTGGGAGCACCTTTCGAACGAATCGCCATTGACATCGCAGGGCCCTTTCCGGAAACCGACAATGGTAATCGGTATATACTCGTAGTGATGGACTACTTCAGTAAGTGGCCGGAAGCGTTTCCGATCCCTAACCAGGAAAGCAGAACCGTGGCGGAGCAGATCGTCTACAATTGGGTTAGCAGATTCGGTGTGCCCTTGGAATTGCATTCTGACCAAGGGCGGAACTTCGAGTCAAGAATCTTCCAAGAGATGTGTCAACTACTCGGAATCAAAAAGACAAGGACAACCCCGCTTCATCCACAGTCGGACGGTATGGTGGAGCGTTTCAATAGAACTTTGGACGAACATCTCTCGAAGGTCGTAGGTGACTACCAACGGGATTGGGACCGGCAGATTCCCTTGTTTTTGATGGCCTATAGAAGTGCCTATAGAAGTGCGCCAAAAGGGGAAATCACCTAAGTTACAGCGGAACTGGGAAGGTCCCTACAGAATAGTAACCCGCATCAACGATGTTGTCTACCGCATCCAGCGAGGACCAAGGGCCAAAATGAAAGTGGTTCATGTGGACCGACTGAGTCGATACAATGGCCGAAATGAGGATGCACTTGTTCGGGACGAACACGTCTAAGAGGGGGGCAGTGTAGCATAATAATAACTACGCGCCTATGTCTATGCAGCAAATTCCGAAGTGACTTTCCATTCTGGCAGAATTTTGGTTCAAACTGTCCTTCATTCGAGGTTCGTGTCGGGGACGAAGTCTCCACAGCTCATGTCAACGAAAGAGACGAATAATATTAGGGATAAAAGGGAATTATAACTGCAAGAATTATTCCAGTGGTCGAAGAATTTGCTAGAAGTTTCTGGCTATCAGAAACTTCTGCTATATAAGGACAGATGGCGATCAAAAAAAATGACAGTTGGTTTAGAACCGTGGCGAAGAGATTGGAAAAGTGATAATGGGCGAAGTTGTAATTTGGTGATAAATTGAAAGTTGAGAGTGAACAAGAAAAAGTAATTAGTTTGGATTTGTGAATTAAGTAATTGAAAGGAGATAAAGTGATTTAAGAGGAAAGAGACATTGTAAGAAAAGAATTTGCGAAGAATAGTATAGTGTGAACTTGAATTGTTCTATAGAGTAGAAAATAAAGAAATAATTTCACAGAATAATTGTTTTATCTACTCGAGCCGTAGCTCGCATATTACAATATTTTAAATCATCAAAAAGGCTAAATATGGCCATCAAAATCGTTTCATCGTGATTGAGGCTTAAATTAGTCACAGTGACTATTGAAAATGTTGGCCTTTGAAAGTACAGCCCTCACAAAGTGAAACAATTCTTTGTCCTTTGAGGACTTTAATTTCCTATAATTGTTTCCTTTATTATTAATACTTAATTTAGGTATATATGTACATTTTAGATTCTTACGTTTTAGTTGTTCTTAGTGTAGCCTTAGTTCTTCAGTTGTTTCTTTATCTTCAGCTACATCCTTTTTCCTTCCTTATTTCCAAATTAATCTGCACTAGACGAGTGAGTTGGTTCGGAAGTAATGGCGGCTTGCTTCCTGGCTGAAAAAACCCCTAAGTACTGCCAACTTTGGCAACAGTGACAATCAATCCACCGCAGAACTATAACCTCATCTAAAGTGCACTTAAAGTACCCATCAATGAAACGCATAACATTTGGTCTTTTTTTTTTGGAGCTTCTTGTCCACTCCACCAATTTTTTAAATTTCTTTATTTTGTAATCTGTCGGTTTTTACATAAACATTTTTGTAAATTCAAATTTATTTTTCTTATATTTATAACATAGAGATATATTTTTTTTTATTTTGTTTACTTCTTTATCTTTGATTTATTTTTATAAGATATCACACACATAATTTTTTTTTTTTTCTTGATTTTTATTTATTTTTTTTTTTTTATGAGAAAACATCTTTTATAACATTTATTATAAATTGATAGTTTCCTGTGTGTGAGAAAAAAAGGACACCAAGTGATTGAGATAACATTCTGGTTACCTACATGTAACAGCTTACAATTATAAGATGAAAAAATTGATATATTACCTACATATCCGTATAATACTGAATGAATTTTATGTAAATATGATTTTTTGTTCAATATGCTTCAGAAACCATTTTGTTTTTCTGTTTTATAAAGAAGAAATAAAATATTTTATTTATGTTATACATAGGTACATATAATATTTATATTTTTTGAGCATTTTTTTTATATTTTCTTTCTTTTTTTATTTGTTTAAGGGCATTTTGTTCAAGGAGATTGTCTTAAATTATTAGTTTTTTTTTTGTATTATAGTTTCTTTGTAAATCCATTCATCTCTTTCATATTGAAAGGGTACTTATATAAAAATATATAACTAAGTTGTTTATTAACTAATGATATAATTGTTCCTTCTTCTTTCATTGAAATTACAGTTTCTTAATATTTTTTTGTTATTACATTTTTTAAAACATTGATTATACATTTATTAATAATTCTCTTTTTTTTATTATTAAAATATTAGTAATTAACATTGTGACTTATAATTATGCATTATGTGTATGATTTTGATATATATAATTTTTTTTATGGAAATGTTGCACATATATACTTTGATAGTTTTTCTTTGTTATTTATTTGTTATACATAGTACACACAAGTCTTCTACGGTTCACATTAAGAACATATGTTTATCTAAATTTTGTGTTAAAAATTGGTTCATTTAGATGAAAACAACAATCAGAAAATATACACATAAGATAGTACTTTTTTTTATAAATATTTATTCTTAGATACTTCTTGCATGTAAAATATTTTTATTTATTTTTTTAATTTTTTAAATATAAATTCCAGCAATTACATTTTTAGATAGGTTTGCAAAGAAGAATAGTAGAAAGCATAACAAAATACTTTTTTTTTTTCTAAAATTTCGGTGGAAAGATTTAGATTTCATAATTACGGAACTTGCTAGCAACTTCAGTGTTGTCAGTTCCCCATTCGGATTTACGGCTGCCGTAGTAGAGGGCAGCACCACCTTCGGATGCACGACGATGAGCTGGATTGGGAGCAGCGGCCGAAAGTCCACTAGTAGCACTCGTAGCTCCACCGGTCTCCTGAAGCATACGATCCTTGGTTTTGGGTGTAGCCCAGTGCATGGACTGGAAGTACAAAATATTTATAATGACTATAGTAATTCTCAAGTATTGTACAAATATATTATGAACGATTTGTAGCAGTTTCAGAACTTACTGCCCGAACACAATGGTGAAGCAGAAGCGGCAGTATGCATCGCTGTCAAAATTGAAATACACGTACTCCCTATAGCACGAACACACTACAGCTGAAGTACTAAAAGTCACTGCAGGACAAGCTGAGTCAACTTCAACTTCCGAATGAGCTGCACTACTTTTTGACAGTTAGAAACAAAAACAAAAAAACGAAAATGGCAGAGCCGTCTACGGAGAAACTCATAGCATGCGATTCTTCTTCCTCAGCCATTGTTATAAAAATTTTAATTATAATATCCACCACAAAAAAACATTTTCACGAAACACAGCGCGATTAGCTTTCCGTTTTGACAGCTTGAGCAATCGAGCTGCGCTTCACCATTGTTTACGTGCATTGCTACTTCAGTGAGCGACTTATTTGACAGTTTGTATTACAGCGATTTCATCTGCTGCAGCGCTTCTACATACATTGTGTTCGGTCAGTTAGTCTTCTGTCAATTGAAGTGAACACTGATTTTTCGCAGACATTCCTTCAGCGAGGGCGCAAGTTTTAAATTTTTAATTCGAAAGAAAATATTTTTGGATTCTACTCAAAAAGCAATTTTCAGTGATATGTCTTATGGGACTTTGAACTCTCTGATATTTCAGTTAAGGTTTCTTTGTTGACTTGAAGGCAAGCGTCAATAAAAAAACAGCTAATGTCGTTGAATTTGTTGACATCATTTGCTATAAAAATTGAATCTATTTCAATTTATGTTCAATCCAGATTCAATTCCTATTTTTACTTGCGCCTATGTAACGAGTAGTAAATTACATGCTATTTTGACACTGACAGCTCTTTCGCGCTCAACAAATTGACAGAAATATAGTATCTTATCTCCGCGGTACGAAATGATTCGACTTATGTTTGAACAACGTTAGGAAATATTGAAAACTTAATTCCAAAGCGAGTGCTGTGTTGCCGAAACAGTGCGAATACGGAAAATACATTTCGGTCGAAATAATGCACTACCGTGTCTGCTGTACGCAAGTTTGTGAAGAAAGTTCATCAGATTGGCATGTAAATTGGCACAAATAATACTCTAACTGAGGAAATGAACTTGGACGATACGAGTATCTGGTTCCAGCAAGACAGCGTGTTGTATTGACAGAAACATACTCGTTATTGTTATACTGACAATCCAGAAACGATTCAGGCACTTAAGCGTAATATTGATCGAATTTTTCGTGAAATAGAGCCTTGAACCATCGAAAATATACTGCAAAATTGAGTTGACAGGATGGACTATTGTCAAATCAGCCATTTAAATGAAATTATTTTTCATAAACAATCCAAAAGTGTACTCTCTTCAATAAAGTAAAAAAAAGCTTTGAAAAATATTAAATAAATCTTTTATAGCAACTTCAAAAAGATGGCTCACAGATGGCCTACCCTTTATAAGGGCAAGTATTGATTTTGTGAACGAATTTGACCTCGAGTTTTGGATTAATCTTGGTATTACCATAGTAGAGAAATTCAAAAAAGTGGGTCTCGTAATTCTGTCCGTCCGTCCATTTGTTCGTACCACTGACTACAGTCTAAACGGACAATTTTTTTTTTATTGCTACATTTGTTAGAATACGGAACCCTGGAAATAACAACAAATAATAGGACGTATGTACGGCGCGTCACTCCGCTCCGACCTCAACAGCTTTAGAGTTACTTTATCTCAATTATGCTCGTTTTTCCACCAGAATGCTGTAGCTGATTTCTTCTGTATCCAAATGTTGCGCATTTTGACTTTTTGTAATAACGATTTATGTGATCTTTTCGACATCGTCTTTTTCCTTTTCCATCACTCACAACGGTGTCTGGCAACAACCAATGGACACAGTGACTCATCCCTCAAATATTAACAAATTTCTAAGTCGACTAGAATAGAGAATTGAAGTAGAAGCACAATGTGGCGCATTGACAGAATGAGTAGAAACAATGGGATCTTATTGGGTAATACCAAATGTGACTTCAGTCATTTAATCGGTATTCGATCGTAAATATCGTAAGTGCCACCTCAACGTCGGAGTACTACTACTCTCTAATATTCCCGCGCGTTATGACAGCTCACAGCTATCGATTTTAGCAACAAGGTAAGTCAATGTATCGTGTATGTACTCCGAATTGATAGCATTTAATATGTAGAAATGTTTAATTAAATGGATTATGTTAGAGTATGTATCCTAACGCCTGACTGTCTTGAAGCCACATTTGGTGTTGCAAAATTTTGAGGTCGCACGTTGTGACAAATATTATCGTAAATGCCCCATAGAATCCGTTGATTCGTTGCTGCGTCTTCGAATACACGTATTCTTATGGGAGGTGGCCCATAATCGACGCATGTATAAGCTTCGACGGATAAAGTAGGTTTACTTTCTACTTTTTTTGTCCGTTGATCCGTTGGCAGTCGGCAAATTGAGAGTAAGCACTTTCATTTGTGGAAGCATTGAGAGAGAAGAGAAACTGTCATCGCCGTTGACAATCGGTTGCCATTTCAATCTGTCAACGAAGGTATACGACGTATGGGACTGTTCTTTTCGGCAATACGTGAACGTCACCATCAACCTTCACCGGAACGACGTCGATGGATTCTATGGGTCGGGGCCTTAAGTCGGTAGAATGCCTGTCAAACGAGCGACCGCGCGAGTGCCACATTGTGTTTTCCCCTTTGCTCTACTCAGGCATTTTGTGAAACTTTACGATATTTACGATCAAATATCTCTCAAAAGTTAATATCTCGTTTAGTTTTGCTCTATATAAACGCGTTCTTCAACTGACAGAGCGCGAACGCTGAAATGTGCCATTGAGATTGGCTTTTAGCCGCCCATCAATTCGCTGTAGTAAAGAATTGAATTCTAACGATTTAAGCGTCGCTACGTGTCCAAAATACAGACTACATATTCGTTGATGTATCCAAGGTCGCCCCAAAACGTATGCTCCAAAAAAAAAAAATCGAATGTAAAATGTCGTGAGCCCAGAAGTATGCAATTATTAATTGAATTTCAAATTAAGCAATGAGCAACATATTTCTTTATGCAGAGCGAACTAGACTACAGACCGCATTAAGCCTTGGGATGGTATGTGAGGGGCCATCCAGAGTAAAGATGTCATTCTGGTTAGGTTCTTCCCACAGATTTAAAATGTGAATTTTCGAAAACCAGCTAATAACTAAAGTACCGTTGTACGAAAACTTGATACGTCATCTGTTGCAGTGGACATATGACAATGTCCACTGAAACTCAAATATTAAATTTGAATAAAATTGTTATAGTCGTTCTCGAAGAAATCGAATTTTTACAAAGCCAGTCATTAGTAAAGCACCCTTAATTGTTGGGTTAGAATGAAAATTCCGATATTACTTCCAATTGTGAACCCACCGACTCTAGATGTGAGGAAAATCCATCCTGCCGTTTAGGCTGCAATCTGCCATACAGACAAACAGACAGACAGAATTGCGAGACCTAATTAGTTGATACTCTCCGTTACAGTAATATTTTTCAGGGATGAAATACTTGCCTTATATAAGGTGGCGCAACAGTCCTCACTCGATTTCCTAAGTCAGTAACTTTGTTTGTAAATAAAAAAGAATTGGTTCTGTTTGTTTATTATGTTTATTGAGACGTTTACATTTTGTTTCGTTAAGTCACGAAGATAATATCGGTCATGTGGCCGCCACCAGAGTTGTGTCAAACACATTGGCACAATTATTCCGCGTTCTTGAAGAGTACAGGCATCTATGGTTTGTCTACGTGTATTCTGCTTCTATTTACTTTCACAAATGTCAAAGTCCCGACGTCATTTGCAAGAATGAGAACATACTCCGATAGGGTAATGACTCTTGCGCCACCTGTAGGTGCAAGTAAGAATCTACTTCCTACGAAGAAAGAAGAAGAACTACGCCTTGCGAGACAGCCGGTAGGGTGACATAAAACACAAGTCTTAAAGCGTACCAATACTCGTAGATTTTTCATCATTGGTAGACAGGAACACGTAGACAAGTTGGGACCATAATAATGGTCAATTAATAAAGAAAAAAACCTGTTTAAAATTGACTAATCCTTAGATATGACTCAAACGATTTTGTTGAAAATCGATTGCTAAACAATTTTTGTTATAATTCGCCATAGTTTGGGTTTTTTTTTGTCTCAAGGTAGGCCAAGAAGGAAGTCTTCCAGTAAGTAATCGCCATCGGCTTAGGATGCATAGGCTATTTTTAGTGATATTTGTCTATCTTTTATTTTTGTTCTCGATATCACTCTTTGTACCAGAGTATTTGCGTGAGTTGTGTAATGTAAATGACGTGGTACTGCAAAAGTTGCTCGAGAACCGTGATACAAAAAAAATCCTACATATTCACTCTTTTTCTTATTTTTATTAGGTAAATAAATAAAAAACAGCATACAAAATAACTAGTCAATTGCAACCGAACAGTCTCCTCAGGGATTTTTAATATGAAAACAGAGAGAGCCTGCGTGAAAAATACCAAACTATCCCTGTTAAACTTCGTTTGTTACTCTGGCGTTGGGGCGTATTCAATTAGGCGGCCCTCACTTCATCAACAAATATTAAAAACGTACATGGTACTATACCATGTTATGCTATGACAAATTCCTACCATTCTGTCGTATCTACAAAATGAGCAACCAATTCCCCAAGCCCTTACATAAACGCAGCAATGGGAATTCAACTGAAAAATGCGTTCTGCCGCTGGGAGAACATTTCAACTGCAAATGCAACTGTATTTACCAATGTAAAATGGTATTTGCCACTGCACACAACGTCGTGTGCATATTCATTCACTTGAGCTACGAGTACCTACACAAACCTCTCATCCTTTCAATTATTGCTGTACCGTGTAGATTAGTATGTTTGTTTACACTTCTACAGGAATTTACACCTTCGCAGTTTCGCAACTAGTTGAGCAGAAAGGAAATAAGATTTCAAATGCAAGAGAGAAAATTTATTTCAAGCGAAATAGTAGATCTACGAGTATACACTTTCAGGATTTGGGCGGAGACACCCTACTTATTCCAGGTATCTAATGCTGGAAACACTATGAAATTGTTTTCTCGGATATTGAGGGTGTTCTTGTTGTTGTATGCATAGATATATTTGATTCCACTTTTCAAATATGTTACTTACAATCACAAAGTAATGGATCTCTTGAGGCTTGTAGCCTTAGAAGTCATTCTGATTCGCATTATGTAACAGATTGCCTAAAAGTTTAAGGTTCTAAGTCTCACTAGGCAAGGCAGAGCAACAGTCGCAAAAACAACACGTTTTTGACACCCACTCAAGCGTGCCGTAGAAATCATAGTTTTAATAGCATTCACCCCCTCATATCCGGTAAAGTTACAAAATGCATTAATCGAGCACGCACAAATCAATGCTGCTACATACACGAAGAACCACACGAGAGGTTCTCTGTTCTGCCAAAAGCAATCAAAGTAACTTCAAATAATGGTGTCAGTCGCAGGATATGACATGATTCGGTACATCCACCTAAACATCAAATAATCGATCATAATAACTTTTTGCTATTACTCTTCCGCGTCAAAATTCTGGACTGACACCCGCATGCTGTTCTAGAATGAATATTGAGTTTCACCACAACCAAACACTCATCGTTTTTTTGGGAAATAAAGTTTCCATTAATAATACCATGAGACCACTCAGATGTCAGGAACGAAAGATAGATAGACAGCCGACCGCGATAGTTCAGTATAACCAGTGAAACACCAAACCGCAGCGCGTTTCATTGTGTAGTTTTTTGTGGTTTGGGAGTAGGTATATTGGAATTGTTTGTCAATCATCTCCGTGAAAACAAATCATTTGAAGAGGTTAAAAAAAAGTGATTGGAAAAATTGTAATACGTCAAGGATAAGAACATTGATTAACCTTCAAAAAGGTTAACAAAGTTGGTGTGGTGGCAAGTTTTTTTTTTTAATACAAGCAGACTTTCGAAAATTGGCTATTTTTTCCAATTTTTGACATATGACATGCTCTTTACGCTCGCATTCGACCTATATTTTGAACGATATTTGGGTCCGTTTTTCGATTTTTTTACATCAAACATTGAAATGATGTACTATAAATAAACCTCTGTTTTTGAAACCCGATTTTAAAGCGTAGAAAGACTTAAAAAGCACAAAAAAAAATATTACAAACAATTTATTTTTAAAACTTGTTTAGGGCAAGTGTTGGTTTTCTGAAAATTGTCGACCCCGAGACTTTAATCGAACTTGACATTACTTTAATAGAGAAACTCAAAAATATGTGACTCTAAATTCTGTTTGTCTGAATGGATGGATTTTCTTCGAACTTCATATCTCTGAGGCAAAATCGTTGTCAAATATAACTCGGCCGATGTTATTGAAAATCAATATCTGACCTGATACGATATCATGTCATGGGATATCAATTTTTGGAAAATTGTCAGAAGATTTTTTTTTCCAATTTCAGTGGATTTCTTAAAAAAAAAAAAAATTAAACGAGTCCACGAACGAGTATGTGGTTTTTTTTTACATAGAAGAGTTTAACGCATTTAAAAAAATCTGATTTTTAATTTCGAAAAAATGTAAAAAACTCAAAGATACTGGAGCCTGAACCGCTGGACTGATTTTCTTCAAACTTTACATCAGGAGTCTATGGACGGCCCAAAGGCGATATCCGAGTTTTTGTTCAATTCTCAAAATTAACGGTACTTTACATAAGGTCAAACGGTTTCAACTATTTATATAAAAAATTATATCTGAAGTAAAACAGACATTCGCTAACAGTAGCAGTGTTTTACTTATTAGCGAACTAGCGAAAATTAACTAATTCTCGGATATTCTGGGCTCGAATGATTTTTTTTCATAATTGTGATCTGATTAATTTGCGACATATTCAGGAACATATTCACATACAGTAGCGGACATCGAAATCCGGACAGGGTAAAAAAAAATTCTTTAACTTCAATTATCTTGAGAACTAGCAGGTAGTTTTTTAGAATTTTGCATAAAAAGGCTTTGATGACGTAATTCTAGTTCACTTTGTAATAATTCATTGAAAAAATAAAGTAGTTTGGTTGAAAGTGGAAATAATTTTATTAATATGGAAAATAAAAAAGAAAATGATTGAAATAGTGCGAAAAATGGGATTCAGCAAGTCGTCAGTGGCTGAATTCATCAAACAAATTCGAGGCAACGGTCTCATTGCAAAGAAAAAAGGGGACGGGTCGCAGAAGAAAGACCATCAGCGCTGAAGATCGGCTTTTAAAACGAATAAGTCTGCGTAATCGATTTAAAACTGCTGAAGATTTAAGGACAGACTTTGTAGAGTCTGGAGGATCAGAGATAATCCCACGGACTTTAAGACGAAGGCTTCATAAAGCTGGCTTGGACGCAAGAAGAACTGCCAAAAAACCATTTTTAAATAAACGAATGAAAAAAAAAAAGTGATATCTTCTCAGATGAGTCCAAGTTCAACATATTTGATTCTGATGGAAAGAGTACGTGAGGCGCAGAACTGGAGAAAGATTCAATGATGAGTGCAGTAAATGGAACGCTGAACGTAGAAAAATATAAAAAAAAAAATTGGAAGACAATGTGCTACCATCTTTAGGATAACACACTAATTTTCCAAGACGATTCTGTTCCTTGTCACCGCGCGAAATTGGTAAGTGCCCTTTTTTATTACCTTCCCAAAAATATTAGCAAAACGTTCGTAAAGTTTTATTTTAGTAAATACATTTTTTCATTACAGGTCAAACATTTTCTACCCGAGAATAGTATTGCAACATTGGAGTGGCCGATCGGCTGAACCCGATTGAGAACCTTTGGTCCATAATTAAGGCTCAAGTAGCGAAGAAGAAGCCGCGGATAATAACCGCGTTGAACACATTCATTTAAAAAGTGTGGTATGAGGAAATTGCACTGGATACTTTTACACAGCCTGATAACATCAATGCCCGACCGAATAAAAACCATAATAAAAAATAAAGGAGCGACTACAAAGTCAGTTCTTGGTAGTTTGAGAAGCCTGTTTCCTGTAATAAAAATCATAAACTATCTTTATGCTTATACATTTTACTCACTTGTTTTTTTCAATGGAACTTAAAACAATTTGAAAATATTTGTATTAAAGCCCCTTTTTCGAAAATTGTTTTATTGTTTTCCGAATCTGAAATGTATTTCAGCAAATTAACGTCCAGTAAAGATGGATCTTGATTATATTTAAAACCTCCAAAATTATTTTACTAAAATTAGTTTTTCACTGTGTGCGGATTTCTATGTCCGTTACTGTCATGAACCAAATCATTTTCAGTTTTTCAATACATTTGACAAACAAAATTTAAATCTGAACAATTTACAAATGAAGAACACATATGGAGCAAAGACGTGGGACTCATTCGCGCTTTTTATTTTCTATGAAGTCAAATTTTGTGTTTTACTCGTATGTCATTCTTTTTACATCAATCAGGTATCTCTTTCAGGTCAATGCCAGGAGGAGAAAATCTTGTGGAAATTCAACTGGAATATGAAAAAATTGTAAACTACTTGCTGGGTAACGGTTGATGAATGAGAGGGCGAGTTCTTCACTTCCGATTCAGTGCTCAGCTTAAGGTACAATCCGTGAAGGATATTTATTCATAAGAGACAACGTAATGGTTTAATGGTTCCTAAACTGATGGATGTAACTATTCGACTTGTAACTGTCGGTAAATATATTAAAGTAAGCATGCCTGGGAATTACTGGTGCAATATGTTACATTCCTGGCGATGCTCTAAATGTCTACACCACTAGATTTAACTATCCGATGGGAGTCGATGACTGCTATGTGTGGACTCGGAGAAAACGAAGTCTGGAATGACGAACATGACACTCCCTTTCTTCGTAATGTTCTTTACGTTAAATGACTAACGATAAAAATATGAGCCATTCATTGGAAGGAGATTTAAAATGTGTTTGCTAAAGGACTTCAAGGAGCAATTTTTAATCGGTTTTTATAAACTCGATGTCAGAATTCAGGGACAGTGTGGTAAATATACCTACTGACATTTGTAGTGATAGCCACACTGCACAAAAATTTCTCTGAATTGACTAATCAGACCAAATGGAACCGAATTTAATTATTTGGGTTCCTGGTCACAGGAGATCCTTGGGCAACGTTAGTAGCGAAAGAGGATGTAGCGACTATTTTTAAGAGCCTAAAAAGAGAATTGGAAAATTCCTTTACTAGAGCGACTCACTTGTGGATAGAGTCTATGTATAAAGAGAGATGGTCAGGTCGAGTTTAGATTCGCTGTCCTTTGTGGAAAAGCCCGATAAGAAAACTGTGAAATTCCATATCAATTTGGCTAGAAATGACGTTTTCTGCTTGAGAAAATACGTTCGAGTACTCATTTATCAAAAAGTAACCGAACTATGTTCGTCATTCTCGTTACAGCAGTCAAACTGCGAAGTTACATGCTTTTCTTAGAAATATAACGTGTTTCTAACTTAGTTGCAACATTTTATATAGATTGCTTATATAGTTAATTTCTAAATTAATTTTTTTGCAGAATGGAAAATGTTTGTTTCGAAACACGAGCAAACATCAAATACTCGTAGTTAGTCAAACTTGGATGGAGTACTGGTGACATTGTTTATGCCTTAAAAGAATTCCACTTTTTTGTGAACCGAAAGTTTTAAGAAAGGCTAAGAGAAGCTGAAAGACGATCAACACTCAGGAAGATTATGAACGTCAACCAATGTGCACATGTGTTCTAAACTTCAAGAAATGCTAGACTACAACGAACGAGTTTTTATCACGTAAATAGCTAGTACAAGGTGGGGCAAAAGTAATGTCATAATGTGAATTGGCCGCCATTTTGTTAGAAATGAAAAAAATTGGACTCTGTTGTCACGACATTTGACGCCAATTGCAAAAATGATGGCACATTTACATTATGACATTATTTTTGCTCCACCCTGTAGCTTAAATATTCCTTATGGATCAGTGCATACAATTTTTACTGATCGTTTGGGACTTCTCAAACTTTCGGCATGATTGGTCCCTAAAGCGTTGCGCGCTGAACACATGGCCCAAGGAGCTAAAGCTGTCGTTTCGCTTTTAAACCGAACAGTTTTTTGCTTGCACAATAACTGGTGTAGAGTTTTATATCTGCCAATTCCAAAATGCAATCAAAAGAGTGATTGCCAAACGGAAGTTATGGCTCAAATAAATTAAAGAAAAAATAGTTAAAAAAGTTATGGCCACAGTGTTCTGAGATGCCGAACGATTTGTTATGGTAGACTTTTTAGAATATACTCGTAATACGGTGACGTGACAGCAGCTTACTGCGTTGAGGTTTTACAAAAACTGAAAGACAACATCTCAGATCAATTTCGCTACAACATTTTCCATCAAAGGAAAAAGATGGGAATGGATACACTGAACAGGTGGTTTTCGCTGAAGAATTTTTTTTTTTTTTTATAATGTGCACATGTTAAAGGGGATATGAATTCCCTTATACTAATTTTTAGAACACGTGTGTTTTTGTGGAAAGGAAGAGACAAAGAGAAAGACAGAGTGGTGTGGTTTGAAACTCAGGTGGTGTTAAGTTTCTGTAAACTCCAAGGGTGGCTATCCAGATAACTGGGGAGTATTTTGTTTTGTTTTCGCTATTATTGTCGTTGCTTATGATTCACAGTATTTTTTTTCCGTCCTCCTGATGTCATCATCATGATGTCAAGTTGCATTTTGGCCATATGACCAGCCTACTGCCAGTGTTATGCCTTCACAGTAGAGTTGTCTTAGCTTTCGTAAGTGATCGACTTTTTTTTATTTATTTCATGTGAAATAAATAGATGATTCTTGACATCAGGATTCGATTCAAGGTCCAGAAAAGTGCCACCATGTGGAAAAATAAAATCTACGAAATTTATATTGTGTGTTTTGTATTTTGATATACCCTGGTGGAACTTTGGTGTCGATGTCATGAGAATTAACCCAGTTTACCCCTTAACCTTGGTCGAAATAAAACTACTAATTAGCTGAAAATGTGGGAGGATAATTTCCCGCTGTCCTGTTCCCTTTCAGTAAAAAGTTCTTTCAGGCTCCCTCGAGCACCATCAGTCTAATATCGTTTTTTTCCAAACTCATCTAATGAATATTTATTGTACCCATTAAATGTGCGAAGCGATATGCAACCCAAAAGAACCTAAAACGCTATTAAACCAAAAGCTACTTAATCATATTGAAGATTATGTTTACCTTTAAATTCATTATCTGCGTTTTAATGCTTCAAAACGTTTTAAATAAAAGCAATACCCTCAGCTTTCAATACCATAAAATTTCAAATCAAAGACCATCTGTCCGAAGCAAATCCGGCTGAGGTATGAAAAAATCAATGCTGCCTCCACGTTCTGACCCACAAACGTGTACGAGTCGTAAAATACCTTTTTTTGGAAAAATTTCTTGTCACTTACCTGTCCGACATGCTCCTTCATGCCCAGCCAATTCTTGTAGCTCATTGCTATTCCGCTGTTGCGCCATTTATCGTAATTGGCACGCTTCTCCGGATCGCAGAGAGTTTCCTTGGCTTCCTGTAAGCAAATAATTTCAAAGAGATGAAACATGATAAATATGCTTAGATATTTTTTAATTAACAAATTGCGGACAAGAGATTTTTCCACTAAATGGCGTGTGTCGGTGGGAGTTGATATTATCCCACAGGGAGTGATAAGTTAGGATTAACCGAATCTGATACTCATTACACAAAATTGCGTTTGACAACGTGACACAACTAGTTAATGTTAAAAGTACATAAAGAGTGAAATAAATTTTTAGTTTAACTTGTCAAAAGCAACATTTTGTAATTTATTCAATGGTGGCCAGGGGTAACGTTCTTGAATTACAATTGCATCTGAATAAAATTTTGTGGGATTCACAGATCAATGGGTTTTCTTTTCATTTAGAAAAAAAAGGTTGAAGTACCTAATCGAATCTGTATGGCAGTGAAAGGAAGTGATTGCAAAATGTAAATTTTGAAAGATATTCGTCGGTAAATCAGGTCGTTTGAAAAGGGTTTGAGGTTGTTTTCGACAGATAAAAGCAATGGACTAATAAAAATTGTTCAAGTGTAATACTTTCATCATCGTAAGTAGTCCGTTCATGCGAAAACCTTGATTTGATGAATTTTAGAAGATTTTCCCGAACATCTGGTTTTATTATGTGTTTTATGATAGCCTTTTTAATTTCTGCTAAGCCTGTTGATGATTGCAATTGTAATGGGAAAAGTGATTTGATGAGTATACGTATAAAAATATTTTATTGGACTTTGTGCAATGACACGTATCATTCCGAGTAACAGTTTTCTCCAAGACTTTCACCTCAAATAGAAAGTCAATTTTATTCGGCAAGGCATTGGAACAAGTTTAACTTGGCACTCTTTTACATCTCACTCCTTTTCATTGCTAAATAGTTACAGGATTTGTGTACAAATAAGAGAACTTGCCCCGTTTTTATACTCTTCCCATATGGTATATTCATTTTAATGCATAGTTTGTATCAATACGATACCTCGGTATCAACATACTGACAACGCAGACATATTCCGTAATGCAACAATTGACGCACTACACCAACACAAAAGTAGACTGCTGTCGAGACTAAAAACCTTGTACAGACAGTTTACTGAGAGACAAAACACGGAGGTTAGGACGCTGAAGTCGTTGATTAAAAACCTCCAGAAATTAATTAGAGAAAATTACAGACTTTCTGTAAATTTGCATTGGAACAACAAAATTCGGGCTGTAAAATCCAACAACCCGAGTATGTTCCTGCAAATAAATAAAATATTTCGGAGGAATAATCAAAACGACCTTCCCTGTCTTAAGATCCCCCGAACGACGAACAATGGACAAATACTAATAACAGCAGGTATAGATCCAGATAATGCAGTAGAGGATGACAACTTCTTTGTGATCCAAGATCCGCTGGAGAAGGTAGTGGTTATAGGGGCTACTTTCCAGGAAGTGTACAAGGTGAATGATACCATTTACCCGAACCACAACCTGGAAAATCGCGTCCTTGTGCACAACTTCTACCTTCGAAATGATATAGAGCACTGGCGATCCAAGAACATAGGTTTTACCGAGTTCAATGACGATAACATGGTAAATAATGTCATCGCCGATGAAAGGGTACATCCCCCATTCATAGAAGGTGGAGCTCCAAGCGATCTTCGACTCATTGAGGAGGACAAAATCTGTAGGAATCGACGGAGTGTCGAACATTGTGCTTCGACATCTCCCTCTAGAAGCGGTGGACATTTACACCACTCTGTTTACCAATGCGCTGAATAATGCACATTATCCAGCGCATTGGAAAACAGCAGTGATACAACCCATCCCCAAAAGGGGTAAGGACACCTCCAATCCGGCAAATCTCCGGTCGATAAGTCTCCTTCCGAACATCAGCAAGGTATTCGAAAAAGTGATCAATAGAGCCCTGCTTAAGTGGACTGAGAACAGTAATATAATTCCGGATAACCAATTCGGTTTTAAGGCGGGGCATGATACAATACATGCCGCGTCTAAACTGGTATCGGATATCCAATGGAACAAAAGCAAGAAACAGTGCACGGGTGCCTGCCTGATTGACTTGGAGAAGGCCTTCGACACCGTATGGTTAGAGGGACTCTTCTACAAGCTAAGCAGGCTGGGCATAAGCAAACCACTGCTGTACATACTTCATAACATGCTCACCAGTAGACAGTACATTGTCAAAAATGGCAAGAAAAAAAATGTACGTAGAAAATACGTAAGGTAGAATAAGATAGGCTAATTTAGAATAAGATAGTTTTAAGATTTATTTTAAGGTAGTTTATAAGTTTTATATATATAAGAATGCAAAAAAGTTCAGTCACTAAGTTTTTATATAATTTTCTTAGTTACAGTTAAAATTAAATAAATGAAATAAATAAAAAAATGTTCAAGACATAGTTTTAAGTGTTAGGTTTAACTTAGAGCGCCCGCTTAGGGCCAGTAAGTTAGAATAAAATAGTTAAGTTAGTTAAGCTAGTTTTAAGCGTTTTTGTCTAGCAATTAAGTTACAATGAATTTAAAAAATAAAAATGCATTAAAAATGAAAAATGAGAAAATGCATAGTTTGTATCATACAAAAATAATAACGATAGATCCCCAAAAGTCAATCTATCCATGTCCGTCCGTCTGTCTATCCGTGCATATATGACCAATTTCTGGGCCTCATTGAGGAAATAATATCAAATTCGGTATATAAGCTTCTTACAACCCGAAGCAGTACAAGTGCATTTTTAAAAAAAAATGTCTTTCTTCAATATTTTTACTAGAAACTGAAAAATAATTACTTAATAAAATATTCAGATGTATACATTGTCTATAATTTGTTCGTAAATTATATAATGCCACGTTTTTTTTTTTTTTGGGGAGTTTTCTTAAAAAAAAAAACAACTTGATTTCGCTTTTTTAAAGCTATTTACGGTGATGGATGAACTTCGGTAACAAATAGTTACAGACACGCCCACTTTCGTGTAAGTAGTTTTCAGCTTTTCTGATAAATAGACATCATTGGAACCTTTTTTGATAAAGTTTTAGTTTTTCGAAACAGTTTTATGGTTAGAATGATAATTCTGATCTTGTGTTGAATTGTATATGTATAACCATGAGATGCAATAACTCTAACCAGTAGTCAAATCTACTTTTGACCATACATACATGCGAGGGAATGGACTAGCAGACAGAATAGAGATACCAATTTAAAAATAACACTTTATTACCAATTGTAACAATATTGCGTGTTTTTTCTTAAACCTAGCTACCCAGTTGTTCATTAAAATGATTCATATCCAATCCATAATGACATTAGCTGTCAACTGTCAAAGTATTTAAAAGAAGACGGGGTATGTTCGTGAATTATAGACGCCGCTATTTAAAGTACTTATGAATAAAATTATTGATATTGATGGCTGTATTTTAATAGTACAGAAAAGGTTACATTCGTTTCTAATTTTATGTGGGAATTTTCGTGAGAGAATTTTCACACAAATGGGCTGTGGGATTTAGACGTAGACGTATGCTATTTGATGTCTTGTAAAGTATTTGAAAGTTTAGAAAATAAATTTTGATTTTATTATTAGTTTTTGGTTTTACCAAAAATTGCGTGAACGATTTTCTTGAAATTTTAAATCTGAGTTACACACCAATTTACAAGGACCAAATTGTAGGGACACTGCATATGTGCAGGTAAATCGGGTGATTTATTTAGTGTTCTTCTGATATCAGTACTGATTTCCAGACGACAAAACAATTTCAAAACTCCTCCCTTTATTTTCTTATACATGGGGTGAGCTTAAGTTGCAATCGAGTCAAGAAACCTATGAAAGGTAGCACATAATTTCCTCTACCCTTGTTGGGGTCTGAAGGTAGGGCCCCTGCTGGTTCTCGTTGATTCGGATGGGAGGAAATGACGAAATGTTGCTTCTTTATACACGTCTTTATTTATCTCTTTTAGGAAGACGTCTAACCTCGTTGAAGGTTGCAGCCAGAAGAATTTGTGAAAGTTAACAAAATGGCTGAGTGGGTTCCGCTTTAACAAATTTATGTAGGTAAAGAAGAGACCTCTAGCTTCTGAATATGCAAATAACTACTAGAAAATAGCAACTAGATATTAAGCTACGTTTACACCTAAACAACCCTAATACCCTACAGATTGGTTCTGTAAATTGATGTGTACGTAGGCACTTTTAGTTTATGCATATTTTCTCATGTGGTATCATAAAAATTCACTTAAATGATTTTTTCAAAATTTCGTTTTCTCATACATTTTTTAAAATTTATTTTTTACACATCTACTTAAAATACAAAGTGATAAAATTATTATAAGAAATAAAAGTACTTACAAACCAATCAAAGCCGTTGCACAAGATTCATGGAAAATGGTTTCACTTTACGAACAAGTCCCAACACAACCAAAAATTTCGCAGGCGTACCAAATGAATAAAATCAGTCCACCTATCTGTGAGCAGTCATTACGATGAATTGCATCGCTAAAGCATTAATCGCTTAATGACTAACTGAACAGGCCTAGCAATTATTTTTATTATCCACTTCGTGCTGATCATTTTCCTAAAAATTTCATTAATTATTTGTTTACAGAAATGAAGTGCAAATGCCACACTATTAAATTAAGATTGTAAGTGACCCTTAATGGAGCACACTTTTTCATCGCTTCAAAATTCATGAAGAGATGGTCAGAAATATTGAAGAGCTTTAACCAACTTAACCGGACAATTCCTTGCCAGTTGGTTTTGACTGAGAGAGAAGCAAGTGTTATAGTCGTCCGGTTGATGTATTTGTTTTACATGTAAGTTTCTGACAGCCACTGGTTAGCTAGGTTTTAAAAAACCCACGCCTTTAAATGAGTACGTTTTGTTAAAAAATGAAAAAAACAAAATTGCAACCAATCTCACATGTCATGGCTTCAAACAGACTAAAATTTAAAAATCTTTAAACAAAGAGTTTCATATTCACGTGGCACTTGCAACGTGATGATCTCATTTTCTTTCCATTGTGTAAGTGAAATTATAATTTCAATTTTCATTCACGTCCACATAAATTTCAGACCAAATTACACTCACGTTAATTTCAAACGAAGGCATTAAAAAGTCCATGTCGCTCGGTATGACAAATTGCACACCAGTATATAGTGGATTACATTTTCCAGGATAATTGGATTGATGTGACTCTAATTGACGTTATGCACGACCCTGTCGACGACGGCGCTCAAATTCAGTCAGATATTCAACAGTAATTTGCATATTCCCGGAAAATAGCCAGCCTTATTGGCAGACTCTCGCATGAAAAACATCCATCACAAATAATGAATATTCATCATGTGGGTGGTAGGCGGTGGCCGGGATGAAGGATAAATATGTATGTACACAGGTAGATCTCTGAATCTGAATCTAATTATCTCTTCCAACAAACACAAAAAGCACATTTTAACTGTGCAAAAAGCAATTTCAGCTGGAAACAAAGGATCTGCCTATTTCCTCAGCACAGCAATCTGTTGATTCCCTACCAACAGTGATACAAACAAAGTCGCTTTGTGGAAAAGCACTCAAACATCCAACCACGAAGGATTATTTCCACAAAAAATCCTTTAGTACGATTAATCCACATGAAATACAAAAGCCACATGAGGTGCTACGTTGGGGTATTTTTAGTAAATGAGAAGCACTACTTGGGTAGGAGAAGGCGGCCCACAATAGAGTGACGGTGTACTAATCAATTATATTCTCTCCGCTGAATATTTGGGTCGGGCGGAAGAAATGGAAAAGCTGAGTTAATTTCTTTCTTCTTCTTCTTTTTTTTTTTTTTGTTTTTGGATAGTCCTAGGTACATGAAAAAACGGATTAAGGACCAACGAAGTACCACATCGTTAGCGAATTGTGAACATCTGAGGCACGTCCTTTATCCTCTTGGATAATTCTTCTTCGTCAAATCAGAGTCAGTTGGAGTATTGTGAAAATGCCCCCATTTATGGTTTTGAATTTAAAAATAAAAATTATTTTGAGATGGGTCTGATCCTTTGTGTACCTTTTATGCTCTCAGCAAATTGGAAAGAATAAAAAACAGCTGCGATAGTATAGGGAAAAGAAAGTTTGACATTATGAAAGAATTAGATTCATCCTGGTGTAAGTGGAAATAATTGAAAAGGAGCACATTGGAACATTTTTATAACTCGGAACTATGCAATATATAAACTAAGTACATCACGTTGAAGCAAACCTCTGGTTATGGATGTTCAGTGAAGGTGGACAAATAGCCGTACGACAGTTTAGCGAGGAGCACGTTTTCTTTGAATGACAATGAAACAAAAATCGTCATTTTGAGCATTTCGTAGAATGAAAAAAATTCTATCTCATGTTTGTGCTGCATTCATGAATTTCATATTGCTTCGTTGTGACTGTTATATCAGCTCGAAGAAAGTAGAATACTAAATTAAGAAAGCAACAAAATTTGCCAAAGCGTATGAAGATTCTCGATCAATATAAAGGTTATGCTCCTTTGAAGGCTTGGTTACAGAGGGAAGAATAGAATAAAGCTGCTATTTTTTTTATAGCTCTTTGTCAAAAAAGAACAAGAAATTAACGCGATATTATACATATGTGCATACGAGAATTAAGATATTAAATTATGGACCACTCCAGCTTCACATTCTTATTCATTACCACGCAAAAGCTGTAAGGCTGGAGATAGAAACAGTTCTCAAGAAGTTTTCTTACATAGAAATGAACGCAACAGAGAGATGTTCTGATGATTTTATTCGAAATTTAAGAATTAAAAAGACTAAGTTAAACTCTTGACTTCAGGACTGAAGGATTGGAACCTCCTGAACAGGAGTTATCGAATTACGAAGTCTATAAAATGACAAGAAAAATTCTCAACATAGAGAAAATGCATATCTTTTTGGGAAGGAGTACTTCTGGCATAGGCGATCGGAACTATTTCTCAGACTAAACTACATAAATAAAACTAAACTTTTTTTTTAAAGGATGGCTTGTACTTCGGCAATAACATTAACAGCTTTTTTCAAGAAATACAAAACCATCATTACCCAAGTCTTCAATGAGTTCTATTGAATAATGGAAATCAATTTCATTCAGTAGGTACCAACTGAGTTACAAAAATTGGGTGCATGTAAAAGTTGAATTTCGAAAATTTTAGTTCCATAGAAAATTCCAGAAAAAGACTTCAGTGAGCATGGATGTAGCTACCAAACCTCAGTTTAGGCTTAGAGAAGGCCTTTCTACAGAAGATTCCCTCTTGGAGTTTTGCTCTTTAATATATAAAGCACTGAATGATAGAAAATGTTGCGCCGGACTCTTTGGGAACATCACCAAAGCTTTTGGCTTGGTTAACGACAGCGTTCTTCTTAATAAATCATATTGTCTAGGTTTTTGTGGTTTTGAACATAATTGGTTTGAGTTTTACTTGAAGATTAGAACCCAAAAAGTCAAAATAGATAATCTTGTTAGTAGCACAAAAATGTTAAACTTTGGGGTGCTCCAAGGATCAGTTCTTGGTCCCATACTGTTTCTGATCTATATAAATTCATTACTTTGTCAACCATTTATAAGAAAAGTTACAGCCTTTGCTGATGATTTTGGCATTGCATACTGCTCAGTCTTTGAATTTAAGTGCTGATATAAATCATAGTGTTTACCTTTTGAGATTATAGTTTGCGGAACACAAGCTAGGTGTCAGTACTGAAACTAAATTGATGGACTTCAGTCTAAATATGCAAGAGTCTTCTGACTTTGAAATCTTCTTTCGTACACAAAATTGTGATAGCTTCAACGTATCATATTGTGATTGTAATGTGTTTAATAATCAACTAGCTTATGCCACGAATTGTTCTAAAATTGAATTAGAAAAACAATTTAAATATTTAGATATTGTAATCACCTTAACAACAATGTTACTTACTTAATTAATTTTAATATTATTATAGTAAATTAAGTAAACGAATTTTGTTAAATTAAGAATAATGAATAAATAATTAAATCAAATAATAATAAAATGCTCCTGCTTAGATTGCTTGTGGGACAGTCGTTCTAATTCTGATCGCATAACAACTTGACCGATGAGAGAATTCTTTATACCTGGCTTAAAGATGTAAAGTACTACTAACCCTTGGTAGATTTATTCAAAGTGCTAATGACTCTGCTTTATCACCTAATTGGTGAAAGCATTAAACAAAGTCTGAACATTTTCCTATACTTTCGAAGGTAGGCAGCATTTTTATCGAACCAGATACAAGCACGATGTTAAAGTAAAAACACGTTCAGAGAATTGACTGAAGGCTTTCTGGGAAACAAAAAAAAAAAAAGTCTATTTGGGAGTATAAGAAAAATGCCCATAAAATTTATACAAGCTATCTCCAGAAAATCAAGGCAAGAATCAATATGGCAGCCATTTAGGCTACCTATGACAGTAAGAAATGCAGTCAGTGTATTTCTTTATTTGATATTTCATGAACTGTTCGGTTTTCGAAAAAATGTATACGTAGAAATGATAATTGCTTTTTTCTTCCTACACATTCGCAGTTTCAAAGTACACCCTCACTCCATGTATGGTCCATATCCTTAAAAACTTAGTCATGCAAAGACATTCACGGTCACCATCCAACTTATCCTTGCTCTCTATAATTTTGTTCAGGCAATTTTGTCCTTTCTCCAACCATTTTCGAGAAAAATGAGGTAACCTTTTTAAAAAAAAATGTTTGCAGAAAAATACCTATCTGTCTGTATCTCAGCGAGAACATCAACCAACAATCACCCGAAGAGAAACTAATAACATCCAAGTTTCTCTAACCACAACACCCAAAAGGGATTTTTTGCAGTACAATGGACAAAATTGAGTCTGAGTTTTTCGGGTTTTTTAAATTTCATTAACCTTCTTCTGTCCCTTGGGTCTTGTACGATACAAGGCAATCTTTTTTCTGCTTAGATATCTTTCAACAAACTTGTAATTTAGTAATTTTAGTTCATAGGTAAAACAACATTTATTCGATTCCAATTTGTAGTTCTGTTTGTGTAAAAAAGTAACACAATCGACCCTCGGCCCCAGGGAGGTGTATTTAATTATTCGTACTATTTTGTTGGTTAGAATTTTCTTTGTAGAATTACGAGTATGTGTGTTTTCGCATTTTTTCTGGTCTTTTTTTCTCCCAATTTGAGAAAATCTTTTTTACCAAATTTCTTGAAGAATAAAACGCGTCTTTAGAACTGAAAACTATACACAACTTTTATAGATAAGGGATTTTAAAATAACAATTAAGAGTATTAGGTGCGCAACTAAGTTCTCTCAAAATGCAACTTTATTGCGAAAAAATGGTTACAAATGAATCATTCAAAGTGTTGCCCAACATCTTTTCCCCATCTTTCTGGCAGAGCTCGAATACCGTTACGGTAAAAGTGTTCATTGAGGCTATCCACGAATCAAGCCATTTTTTGATGTCTTCATATGAGCGGAACTGCTGATCAGCCAGACCATGTGCCATCGAACGGAACAAGTAATAATCGGATAGCGCAATATTTAGGGAATATGGCGGGTGGGGTAGGACTTCTCATTTGAGCATTGTCAGGTAGGTTTTAACGGGTTTGGCAACGTGAGGCCGACCATTGCTATGCTGTAGAATCAGTTTTCCGTGCCTCTGCTCGTATTGTGGCCGTTTTTCGCGCAATGCTCGCCTCAATCGCATCAATTGAAGTCGATACCGTTCCCCAGTGATGGTTTCGTTGGGTTTCAACAGTTCATAATAAATGACACCGACCTGGTCCCACCAAATACACAGCATAATCTTCGCAGCGTGAATATTCGGCCGAGCCGACGACGTAAAAGCATGACCGGGCAGTCACCGTGACTTTCTTTTCTTTGGGTTGCTGTAATGAATTAATTTTTCATCACCCATCACGATACGATGAAGAAAACCCTTCATTTTTTGCCGCTGAATCATTCCAAATGCATGCAATCGCTTGGAAATGGCTTGACGAATAACTCCTAATGCTGAAGCAAACTGTTCTTGCGTTTGGCACGGATCCTCATAGAGCAATGCCTCCAATTCAGCGTCTTCGAAGGATTTTGGCCTTCCTTCACGCGGACGGTCGTCAACCATCTTTAAAGCGACGGAACTAACCGCGGCACGTTGTTTCACTTAGAGCAACATCTCTGTAAACTTTTTGGAGCTCTCAGCCGCCGTTTTATTCGAATGAAAGAAGAAAATCACCACTTACCGCAAATGATGATTATTTGGCACAAAATCAGACATTTTCACACAACCAAAAGTATATGACGCCAAAACAAAATCACTAATATGTCAAAACAGTTTGTTTACCATATGTCTAAGCGCGTTCCATGACGTTTTCGATATGTCAAAATCGACCAGCAGTTACTGCTGGAGCCATCTATTGACAAACAGCGAGAACTTAGTTGCGCACCTAATAGTTTCACATAGTTCTTTGAGTATGTGGCATGAGTTGTTTTTTGTTTGCATAAAATTATCTTTTAAAGGAGATTAAAAAGCATCTTCTAGCTGTACTACTACTACTTCTTACTATTTTCCATTAAATTCTTTATTTTTATCGCGTTATGTTAGATGCATGTGATTGTGACGCATGATGTTGTAATGTATGTAAAATAAAGCGCACGACTGTGTCTCACGTACTTGCTCCATAGTTATTCGTTCGTATATTATTCAAATTTAAAATGTATGCAAAGGCTAAAAGAGGCGTTGGGCTTAAGTAAAATGCCGACAAATTTGAGGATTGTGAAGTTTAGCAGGTGAAATTATGAATCCAAATGCATCGTTAGATATCCAACTTATAAAAAGAAGACCTGCAGAAAATCAAATTGTGGGGAAAAGCAAACTTAGCAGACTTCTACGAGTATATAAAAAAAAACCCAATTCTCCAACTGTCTTTTTCACAAAGAGATTGTTTACTTCAAATGGACAACCAAGTTATCCATCCTAAGGAAACCATGCATCTTCTTGTCGTCACAATCCATGTCTGGAGTAACATGTAACGACCGAATATCCAACATCGCAAAATAGACATCCACGAAGTTAAACTACATGCTTAGAACAAAGAGATACAAGAGCTCTGCAAAAGTTTGACTGGTACTTGAGTATTGTTCTCACGTTTGGCCGCAAAACAATCTCTTTATCTGCTCGATAGCACACATAGACAAGCAGTTCGCTTAATGAAAGATTCTGCACTTCTTCCAATGTCCAACCGTTAGCGTATAGCACAACTATGTCTGTACTATAGATTCATGGCAGATGTCCCTAAAAATTCAATGGAAATGCAACATTTGAGCATTACCAAGCAACCACTTTAAATTCATAGTTACTATTTGTGTGTTGCACAGAGGTACGAGTAGAGACATTGTATGGAATACTTTGACCAAATTCCGGGGAATAAATTTGAATCGGTAAAAAATAAAAGTTTTAATGTAAGAAAAAGTTGTAAAATAGTAGCGACTTTGAGTAGTTATAACTTTTTTCTGGGCAAACAAATCGAATGAAATTTCCAGAAATGTTTTAAGTATCAAATCATAAATTCAAAATGTGTAATAGTTTTTTTTTTTGCTATTTTTGGACATATTTTAACCGGATTGTTTGATATTTAAATGGCCTTCGTGGTTCAGGCGGCGGGATTACGCCCACAATCTATACATACTGTGAGCGTCAAAAGAAAGTGTACAGCTCTAGATTACATTTCTAATCTTTTATTTCTATGAATGGCTTGTATCCTCTTATGAGATACTTATGTACATTTAATGACATGTTTATTCGCAAACATTTGACCAACAAAACTTAACAAAAGAAGTAATAAAAAAAATACAATAGAATAATAACAAAAAAAACTTCATTTTTTACGCGTCAAAAATAAGTGTACAGTACGCAAAAGAAAATTATAAACTTTAAATTAGTATTTTGTCTGCTTTCATTTTGACTTCAAAACAGCTGCTAGTCTTCTTGGCATTGACTCAACTAACTTCTTGGTGAATTCTGTTGGAATTTTCTGCCATTCTTCTAATAAAACCGCCTTTAGCGAGTCTTTGCTGGTTATCGTACGTTTTCGAATCTGCCTATCGAGATACTCCCACAAATGCTCTATCGGGTTAAGGTCTGGGGATTGCGGAGGATGATCCAGCTGCTTAGGTGTCCGATAAAGTAACCATTCCTTTACCAATTTAGCCGTATGCTTGGGGTCATTGTCATGTTGAAAGACCCAGGATTGATCTAACCCTAATTTTTCTACACTTGGTGATAAATTTTCCCTTAAAATATTGAGGTAATCTGTTTTGTTCATTGTGCTGTCAATAAAAACAAGGTTTCCAATGCCCGATGCTCCCATACAGCCCCAGACCATAACCGAACCCCCACCATGCTTTACTGTTGAATTTATATTTATTTCTTCGAATTCCTTGTTTTTGGCTCTCCATACTTTGGGTGGCTTTTTTGATCCAAAAATTTCAAATTTACTTTCATCACTGAAAAGAACATTACTCCAGAATGGAAAACCCTTATTTTGATGCTTCTGGGCGTAAAGCAGTCGTCGCTTTCGGTTCTTTTCCGAAATATGAGGTTTTTTTCGCGGCACTCTCCCATGTAACCCATTACTATGGAGTGCCCGGCGAACAGTGCTTGCACTTGCGGCAGCTTCAGATGAAAGGCTTATGTCTTCTGCAATTTTCACTGCACTTGCCACTGGATTTTTTCGTACTTCCCTGACAATAGATCTTATTTCACTTTCGGATAATCTTTTTGGTCTGCCAGTACGAGGTCGATCTTTCACGTCTTTGAACCTCGCAAATTTGTCAATAATTTGTTTCAATTTGTCAATAATTTGTGTTTTTAGTTTTTTTGTTGCTGTCATTTTGTTATTACTCTTTTTGCTCACTTTTGTTTGTCGAATGTTTGCAAATAAACTTCTTATAAAATGTACATAAATATTTTATAAAAGGATTCCAAAAATTCGTAGATATGAAATACTTAAAATGCAATGTGGAGGTGTACACTTTCTTTTGGTGCTCACAGTATAAGGAATACTAGTTGGAAATTTGATTGCTTTTCACATTGTTATTCTCATTATTATTATTTAAATTCGTTACAACTTTTTTATTTCAATATTTTGCAAGACGTGGGGAATTTAATATGGAACAATACACAATGAACAAAAATCATGGAATTTTATTTTGAAAACCAACGGTCAAGGGTTTTGAAGCAGCGTGCATATCGTCTTTATTCGAATGTGCGGATCGTACCCTCAGTGCCAACGTTAAATAATCTGGTTGCACGATTTCGGCAAGATGGGTCAATAAGGAACCTCTCTGGTACGGGAAGACCACGTACGGCGCACATGGATGAAAATATTCAACGTGCATTGGAGTCCGGCTCAACTTTGGTTATCGCGGAGGTATTTTCAGATGATTTTTACCACATTGGACATTATAAAGTCCAGCTTGTGTAAGAATTGAACTACCAGCAAGTGGTTGATTATACCATTTCGTTGTGGCAAAAAGCAGAGCAAAATCCCAATTTCATCCAAAATTCCAATTAAATAGCTTCGTTAATAAGCAAAACAGCAAGATATAGGCTGCGGAGAATCCAAGAGCAGCTCATCAGCGACAATTGTCCCGACTTAAACGTACTACTTGGTACGGTATATCGTCCGAAAGGATCATTGGCCCATATTTCTTTGAAAATGGAACAGTTATCGGACGATTTTGAAATATTTTTCGAGGCCAGCTGTACAAAACCATCGAATGGAGATATAGCGCATACTGCAAAGGACACAATAGCTCTATTACCGTACATTTTCGAGGAGCGCATTATTTCGCACAATAGCGACTTCAATTGACCCCTGTATTCACCAAATTTTAGCGCTGTCGACAATTTTATTTGGACCTATTTGAAAAAATGAGTGTAGATATGTTAATAAGCCAGCGGTCATCCCACAACTGAAAACCAATATTCGCAATGAAATCCATGTCATAATACCTGACATTTTGCGAAAGTTTATGGAAAATATGTTAAAAACAGCACGAATGTGCGAAGCAGAAAATGGCAAGCGGTTCCGAGAAGTAATCTTTCATGTTTAGGTCAATAAAATTCCACATTTATATACTGCACTTAAAAAAAAAAAAATATAATTTACTTTGAAATAAAAAAGTTATAACGAATTTAAATCATAAAATCCATTTTGCGCCACCCTGTAAATTTTAAAACATTCGCAGCAATTGTTTTTTTTTTTTTTTTTTAATAGTAACAATAATATTGTGTCATATAACAAAAGATGTCCGGATACAATCCATTCCTGATAGAGTCCATACAAAATAAAATTTTAAAAATGTATAATTTTCCTTGAGAAACAATGATCCTTCAAGCAAACCCCATTAGTTTCTCATAACTCTTAGTGTGTTTAAAAAAACAAAATCTCAATTAAGACCATACTCTAATGCAGACTACAGGTACAGGTGCATGCATGGTTTATTCAATTAATTACGATTTATTATACATAAAGAACATCTGTCCGATAAGCACTCAAATGAAAACATAAAGCCAGAGGTTTCGAAGGATACCACTTGATGAGAATTTAACTTTCTCCTGTTTTCGTATGATTAAGCAATGCTTTGTGTGGAATTGTTGTACGTGCATTTTGTTGATTTTCGTAAATTAGTTTTCGGATAAACAGTTTGGGATTGTACTAGTATTTGTATAGAAAGGTTCTCTTTTGGGTCAACCAATTGTTATTCCGTAAGTTGAGTGCCTGTATTTTTGTATCTGGAAATGGTTTTCAAAGCTGTTGTTCTCTCTTTTTTTTTTTCATAGTCCTTTAATAAAGCGAATATTTAAAATATCTTTATATTGATTATTCTTGGAATATTAATCTACGTGTCCTAAATCTCCACTTAATGCCATTGCTAGTATAATTGAAATGCTGTCCCATGAGAAATCAATATTTCTTTTCTTCTCGATACTCTTAAGAATACACCACCCACTTGGAACACTGATCGATATCTTAGGAACGTAAACATGTCCACATTGTTTACTAAACATAGTAGCATCCCCAAGAGACACGGCCTTATCAATCAAATTCAATACCACTACTTGACCTTAATTTATTGCAAAATATAATGAGAAACGTAATCGATAACAAAAGACGATACAACTAAGCAAAATTACGTTCAACATCAAAGCTGACACTCGACAAAACTGTCATTAGTGTATGAGCCAACGTCACAGTCAATAAAAGTGTCCTTCATCCCTTGAAGGAACCACTTTGACTGACAAGTTAATCCGGGGCCCAACTCCATCCATACTTTAATGGTCGCAAACTTTGTCTTCCGTCACAGTATTGAAAGCTTGGATACACGTACGTCCTTCAAGTTACAAACGCGGGGTAGAAAAATTAAAAGTTTTTAAATTACTCTATAATCTTTAAATTTATTTTGCAAAAAACTTTATCCTCATTTAAATGAAAGAAATGGTAATGAAGAGAATTTTCTTTCTATTACTTCTTACGGTCATGCTGCCGTCGGATGAATAATTGAATGTTATCCGTGCCGGGGAAGTGTTTAGATTAGCGGGTAGTAGTTGGGTTTGAATAAGCTGACTTAGTTTTTATTTTTATTTTATTTTAAATAATTGATAACAAAGTAGAGTGAGTTGTAGAATGGGGACCCTTTTCACTCAGCGTTTTTGTCTATTAATTTTTTAACTTCTTTCCTTCGTTTAGCCAGCTTAAGCGGCATTTTGAGGAAAGTTTTCAATGTAAAAGGTTTTCTGCTTTCTACTGTCGAGGTTCAGTTAGCTTTAAGTCCTTAAATGGGTGGTTTGCTAAATTTGAATAAAGTTAGCCAGCCACTTACATGTGATGACGATGGATGTTTTTCCATGTAAATCCGGTTCGTGGTTGCGGGTTCTGCGGGCCAGTGATAAAGTGCGTGGAATAGTAAGGTAAGTAGAAACTCAGTTTCGAGTCCCAGAAAATTCCCAACAAGTTTTTATTTACACAGTCCCACTTCTCGCGAAAGTCTGACTAACATCCGAGAGTAAAATTGTCATGATAAGCTATTCAATCGCACAGTACGAATGGCTGCGAGAAGCTAGGCTCTATCACCTATATGGGCTATTTGCGCCAAATATTTATTTATTTTTCTAGAATTCAAAAATGCCGCACAATTCATTCAAACCTCAGAATATCAATTGTTCAAAATTATTTTACAAATAATGTTGTATCTTCATTATGTACATATGTATGTATATACATACAGTGCCGTTCGAAAAATGTTGGTCAAACTTTTTTTTCGAATTTTGTCAAATTTGTTGCAATAACTACATATTTTTTAATGAGGATTTGTTTTCTTATGTGGTTTCAATCGCGTCATGATACATTTAGAGTGCTAAAACTTTTCACACGCGGTCACGGGAGCAAAAAGTTGTTAGACCGAAAAATGGGTTTTTTAGGTATCTGCTTCATTTTTAGGGATAAAAGAAAAATGCTTTATTGGTGCAGCGTTTTTGTTTTTTTACTGCTTCTCAGAAATATTCTCTATCTAATTAGTACTTTGTTGGACCTCCTCTTGCTTTTATTACAGCTGCACATCGGCGAGACATTGACTCAGATAGCTTTTTCCATGTGGAAGTAGGTATGGTGTTCCAGGTCCAGATAAGTAAATTTCAGGTTTTCAATTGACTCTGGACGTTTCTTCGCAGCCTTAAGTTTCATTATTGACCAGATATTCTCAATTGGATTGAGATCTGGACTGTAGGGAGGCCAACTTAATACATCGACATTATTTTCTTCGAAGTACTTTTTTACCTAAGAAATAAAAAAAAAAATGCAAATATTATTTTTAGTCATAAAAGTTCTAACTTATTTAAAAACTTGATATTAGTCTTTCATATTAAAATAAAAACAAGTTCATACTTACAATTTTGGCTGAATGGCAAGGAGCATTGTCCTGTTGAAAAATGAATCTGCAAGTGTCACCAAAAAGCTCCAGCGCAGAGGGCTCTAATACATTTTCCAGAACCCGTAGGTAAACTTTTGCAGTGACTTTCGATTCTAGAAAGACCATTCTACCTTTTTCATCTCTAGAGAAGCATCCCCAGATCGTCACACCTTCAGTTTTGGGTGGCATCAGTAAGATGCATTTAGAGCTCAGTTTTTCCTTTGGTTCTCTTCGCTCAAGAATCCTCCCATCTCCAACATGCAGCTTAAACTTTGATTCGTCACAAAAGATAACATTGTTCCACATGTCTTGAGTCCAATTAAGATGATATTGAGCCCAGAGCAATCGTTTTTCTCTGACTCTTTTTGGAAAATCCGGTTTCAGTACTGGCTTGAGTGCTCTAAGTCCAGCTTTCACAAGCCTTTTCCTCACTGAGCTTGACGAAATTATTTTCCGGTAGCTCGACACAAATCGTTTTTAAGATCCACCGAAGCCTTGAACCGATGCCGACGGCTGTACAGCACCAAAAAAGGATTTTCCACTGTTGTAGTCTTTTTTGGCCTCCCTGAGCCTTTCTTTCTGCTGGTAGTCCCGGTCTCACGATATTTTTTTAAATTTCATACCACAGTTTGTTGAGCAACATTTAATCTTCTAGAAATTTCACGTGTTGTCAAATTGAGACGTGACAGACACAAAATATTATCTTTCCACTCCGAACTGATTTTTCCCATTTTTTTTTTTCACTAAATTACTTCGGTTCGGTTCAGACTGCTATCACAAGCTAAACGCACCTCTTATTCATAATAACATCGACTTTTATGCACTATTTGAACGACATTTTGCTACCTAGTGCAAAAAAACCACGTAGCTTTCATAAATTCCAGGAACTGCGCCCGAAAAGGGTAATAAAATGCTTGACCAACATTTTTCGAACGGCACTGTATATGTCTAGTTTTACCAGTATACAAGTACCTATTACAAATTTAATAATTTCCATTTAAATTGAATTTGGATTGATATAACCTACTTACTTACTTAATAGGCCTGCGACCGTTGAAGGGTCAGAGCCTGAACTGCTGCCTTCCATCCTTCACGGTCCCGGGCTCGCTGCTTTCAGTTGGCAAAACCAAGATTTCTTGCGTTCGCGATCGCTTGGTCCTTAAACCGGAGGTTCGGTCTCCCTTATCGTCTCGAACCAGTGGGCTGGGATTCGAAGACTCTGTTAGCTGTAGCGTTGTTGTCCATTCGCTCGATGTGGCCGAGTCAGTCTAGTCGACGGATTTTTGGCTTCCGGACTACATCCACATCTTTGTACATCTCATAGAGTTCGCGGTTATGTCTTCTCCTCCATACGCAGTCCTCGCAGATAGGATCGACTATCCGGCAGAGGATTTTTCTTTCGAAGGAGCCCAAGATCTGCTCTGCCGGTTTGCTTATCGTCCACCTTCCGGCTCTGTAAAGCACAACTGGCAAGATCAATGTTTTGTAGAGCATGAATTTGGCCCGTCGGATTAGGAGTTTGGACCCCATCTACTTTTTTTTCCAACATTTTCGGGGACACCAACATGGAAAATGTCAAATTTCAACAAGACAATGCTCCTTCCCACAAATCAGAGGAGAATAATATAAAGTGGCTTGCGCAGTCCCCGTATCTCAACCCTATAAAACATCTATGGAGTATTATAAAGCGTAGGATCCAGGAGCACTCGATTTCATCAAAAGAAACACTTAAAAATGTATTGCAGCAAGAGTGGAGCGATATTTCTTCGGAAGAGTGTCGCAAGCTAGTCAGCACTATGCTCAAAAGAGTCGCTGCAGTCATAAAGGCCAAAGACGGTCCAACTAAATGCTAATAATCTCTAATAAAACTATTTATTTATCATATCTGCTTCCTTTTATTTCATTAAACTTTTTGTTTTTTGAAGATATAACGAATGTTAAAGGGTGCCTAATACATTTGGCCAAGGCTGTATTTGCGATCAGCAAATGTCTGTCTGTATGTCACAAGTTTTTGGGCCTTAAATTTTGGCCAAGGAACATACATTTTTATATATGCATAAACTTCTTATAATCCGGAACAGTACAAGTGAGAACAATTTTGGAACCGGCCTACAAATATTTTCCTAAAAAAATATGATATATATTCGTTGCTATTCTCTACAGTTTGCCCATACATTGCTTAGTGCCACGCTCACACAAACGGATGACAGGGACATACTGACAGACACAGTGTTGAATCCATTAGTGTTCCGTTTTATACCATTCTTATACGGAACCCTAAAAAAAGTTATACATATATACTTTAAGCCCATCATGTCAAATGTCAAATGAAAGGAGGTACCTTAATTAATATATGATGAATTCATGCATACGTATGTGCAGAACAAGTATTGCATGTGATCTCTCCAATGATATCACCTCGTTCCTGATAAAATTTGTTGATCACAAAAGCCTAAGAACAAACGTGAGCCCACCTATTGGCCAACCGACTCAGAAGAAATTCCTGATCTTATCGATTTTTTCGTTTCAAAAGGTATTTACTATAAATTTATTACAGTCGCAGAAAGTTTTGATCTCTCTTCTGATCACTCTCCGGTAATTTTATTACTCGGTGAAGCGTTGATCAAGAAAGGAGGACCTCCAACACTTACTAGCAATAGAACAAATTGGGAGGGCTTTAGAAATGATTGCGAAACAAATATCGCCTTAAATGTATCACTTAAAACACCTTGTGAACTGGAGGACGAAGTTGATCGTTTCGTGGAAGCAATCCAAAGAGCGGCATGGAGAAACACTCCTTCTAGAAGCTATAAGATTAACTGCAACGAAAAAAAGTATCAAAGTGAAATCATTGAACTGGTGAGGGAGAAAAGAAAAGCACGAAAGAAATGGCAAATCACTCGTGCACCGCAGCATAAAAAGATCCTTAACCGACTATTCAATCGCCTTAGAGACAGTATTCGGGAATTTAAAAGAAATAAGATAGCGACCTACCTTGAAAATCTCTCCACTAGAAGAGAATTAAATTATTCACTTTGGAAAGCGCTAAAAGGCACCCGGAAACCTCAAATGCAAGCGCCATCAACTTGGGCCAAAAGCGACAAAGAAAATGCGGAACTTTTTGCTTTGCACTTAGAAGAAACGTTTAAGCCATTCGACGGCCCTTTGATAACACCCAACTCCCCAGTCACGACATCTGACAACTTTAAAGTAAAAAAAAGTTGCATTAATTGAACTGACGGAAGTGATTAAAAATCTAAAGACTAAAAAAGCACCGGGTTACGACTTGATAACGGCGCAGGTGGTCAAGGAATTACCTAATAAAGCTCTTATCAAACTGCTATATTTGATTAACGCTTCATTCAGATTGCTCTACGTTCCGAGACAATGGAAATTCGCAGAGATTATAAAGGTTCCGAAACCAGGCAAACCTCTGAATGAGAAGAAATCATATCGGCCTATTTCCCTATTGCCGGTTATCTCTAAAATATATGAAAAACTACTTTCAAAACGACAACAACCCGTAATCAACGAAAGACGTCTCATTCCTGACCATCAGTTTCGATTTATAGTCAAACATTCTACAATCGACCAAGTCCACAAAATAACTGACGTGATTGAGAAAACTCTCGAAGAAAAAAAGATTTGTTGTGGTGTATTTCTTGACGTCTCACAAGCTTTCGATTAGGTTTGGCACGAAGGCTTGGAGTATAAATTGCAACGACTACTGCCACGGCAACTCTTTCTAATCTTGCGATTGTACCTCACCGAAAGACTTTTTCGTGTTAAGCACGGAAATGATTACTCTGATTTCAAGGAGATTGCTGCCGGAGTCCCACAAGGAAGTGTCCTTGGCCCACTTCTATATGTACTCTACACGCGTGATATCCCGCAGGAAAGAAACTGCGTCGTCGCCACGGGCGATACAATTGAAGGAGCAACTGAAAAGCTGCAACATGCTTTTAACAAAGTCCACGCTTGGATGAATTCTTGGCGTATTGTGCTGAACGAAAGCAAATCTACTCACGTCTACTTTACCTACAAAAAAGTGGACAGATTACCCGTATATTTAAATTCGGCTCAAATACCATACGCGAACGAAGCAAAATATCTAGGAATGACTCTAGATGTTAAGCTTAAATGGAAATCGCACGTAAAAAAGAAACGCGACGACCTCGATAACAAATACCGACAAATGTACTAGGTTCACGGAAAACATTCGAAGTTGAGCCTACAGAACAAACTGCTTATCTATAAGCAAGTGCTAAAGCCAGTGTGGACGTATGGTCTAAAACTATGGGGTTGCACCAGGAAAAGCAATAGAAACATCTTACAAACTTTTGAAAATAAAGTCCTTAGAACGATCTTTAGCGCACCGTGGTACGTACGTAACGAACATATTCATCGGGACCTCGGAATTCCCAGCGTCATCGAAGAGATAACAAATATTGCTCGTAAGCACAAAGATCGAGTTCACGGCCATTGTAACCGTACCGTCATTCAACTGCTTGACGCGAACAATTCAATTCGTCGTCGTAGTATATGCCGGTCGTGAAAACAGCAGGAACTTTCATTGGAATTTAACCTGTCTAAAGCGCTACATTATTTTTAAATTACATACGAACATCTTTTCCAAAAATCACGAGTCTCGTAAGCGAAAATAAAACTGCTGGATAAGCGTCGGCTTAGTCGTAGTATTAATCTTGAAGAGTGGTGTTTTTAGTGAGTAAAAATCTCATACCATAAGCACGCGCGGTCGGGCCTTATGGTGTCTTTAGAAGATTTTCACCCTCTCGGTAAAACAAAAAAAAAATATTTCGTTTTACTAGCAAGTTATTATGGCGCCAGGATAGGATATATAAACACCAGGCTTAGGAACAACAGAGGCAGGTCTAACATTTTCGCCATTTGTTTTCAGAAAGTCATCTAGGTATACTGCTGCTTGCATCCCGCGGTCAATTTAGCAAAGTAGCTATAAAAATAACCAGAATAACGAAAGTACGTCGCGTCACCATTATACAGAGTTACGCCCCCACGGATGGTTCGTCTGAGGAAGAAAAGGAGACCTTCTACAACCAGTTGGGAGCTGTTCATAATGCAACACCCAACGGCGACATTGTCATTGTGATGTGGGACCTGAATGCCAAGGTAGGCTGCGAAAACGAAGGGGTCAAACTTGTTATGGGACGTCACGGACTAGGCAATCGCAATGACAACGGCGAAAGATTTGTTGACTTTTGTAACGCAAATCGTCTTGTCATAGGTGGCACCATGTTTGAGCACAAAGCCTGCCATAAAATCAGTTGGGTGTCTACTGACAGGCAAGCAACCTCCAACCAAATTGACCATTTTGTCATCAGTCGCCGTTTTAGAAGTAGTCTCCTAGACGTCCGAAACAGACGGGGTGCCGACATGGGGTTGGTACGAGATCACCATCTTATGATAGCTACTCTCCGATTACGCACTGCTGCCGTTCGTAGATCTAACGACACAAGAATACCTAGGTTCAATGTAGACCGACTGAGAGTTCCCTCAGTGCGCCAAGATTTAAGGGACCATCTCTCACGTGGAGTGGAAACAATCAGCAGCTCACTGCCCGCCACCATCCAAGACCATTGGTGCGCTGTGAAAACTGTTTTCATACCAGGTGCTGAAATGATTATCGGTCGATCGCAGGGAAACCAAAGGGCGTGGCTTTCCGAGGATACCTGGAGAAGGTACAACGAGCGAAAGCAGCTAAGAGCTCGAATTGCAGCACCTCCAGCAGCAGGGAGGATCGAGCTTGAGTCCCTATATCGAATGAAGATGAGAGAAGTACAGCGTAGCGTGAGACGTGACAAGCGCAATTACATCAAAGCGCTGGCTATGGAAGCCGAAGAAGCAGCAGCGAGGTGCGACAGCAGAACCGTTTATAGAATTACTAAGGAGCTTGTAGGTGGCCGAAGCTCTATTCAACACCTGGAAAACTGGAGAGGTATCTGCGTGCTGCCTGCTGTGGCCAAGATAATAGCTAGAATCATCTTGGAGCGAATCAAAGAACACCTTGAAGATACACTCGACGCCGAATAAGCAGGTTTCTGCTCTGGATCCTCCTGTGTCGACCACATCAACACCCTGCGCATTATCATCGAGCAATGTGTTGAATACCGATCACCACTTCACCTGTTGTTCATCGATTTTGAAAAGGCGTTTGATAGTGTCAATCGGGAATTTGTATGGCGTGCCTTGCGCAGGAGAGGCTTTCCGGATAAATTAATAGCAATTATCAAGGCTACATATGATGGGTCCACATGTCACGTTTTGCACAGAGGAAGGCTGTCTGAGGAATTCGAAGTCCAAAGTGGGGTTTGGCAAGGCTGCATACTTTCACCAGTACTGTTTTTATTGGTGATTGGCGATGTGCTGAATGCGGCCTTATTAACAGGAAATGGAGGAATTCGATGGACTCTCACATCTGAACTCAAACACCTACTGTCTCACAGAATAATGGACCTTCACCAAATGACAGCAAATGTGGAGAGGGAAGCAGACGTCGTTGGGCTGAAAATTAACCCGGCCACGACTGTTCCGTTTCAACGTTGAATCCGTGCTGCTATATGGATGTGGTACCTGGAGAGTGACCGTCACTATCACGAGGAAGCTGCAAACGTTTGTCAATAGGTGTCTACCAAACCGTATCTCTAACGAACAGCTTAATCAGAGACCGGGCCATGAACCTATAGGCATAACCATACGACGACGAAAGTGGCAGTGGATTGGTCACACTCTCCGAAAGGGTGACAGGTCCATAGCTAACCAAGCGATGCAATGGAACCCGCTTACCCAGGATGGCAGGATACGCGGCGGTCCTAGGAGTACGTGGCGCAGAACAGTTGAGAAGGAAGCACGACAACTGGGAAAGAATTGGGAACAGCTGAGGCACATTTCCAGAAATCGCGCACAATGGCACGTAGGCGTTGTAGAGGCCCTAGGACCCACAAGGGGATACAGGACATAAGTATAAAAATAATATTCAACCGTACATACAAATGTTTAAACAAATTTTCTCTGCAGTAATTAGCTTTAGAGGACATAAGTCGTCGAGGTGTTCTGTTTCCGTTTTTGTATCGTATCATCAAATGTTAGGAATGTATTCAAATTTAATGCTTTTCTCATAAAAAAATGGATTCTCTAAAAAAAAAAAACTCCTTACAAATTACAGTTTTTTTCCTTTCTCCTCGTATTAATTTTACTCGGATCCTCATAAATCAACTCTGGTGTTGAACGGCGATAAATACGAGTATCAACAGAATGACAAAGAATTTCCTTTCTCAAAGACTTTCACTAGAGACTAGAGTGAACGAATAACTCAAGAAAATATGAATGCATGTAAAATAAGTTCCAAAAGATACTTACTCGTATTTGTTGCTTTAGAATACAATTATTTTCTCTGTCTGCCTCTTTGTTACTCCCGAAATATATGTACTACTGTACATCCAACAAATCTTAATTTGTTCAGCATGGCTTTATTTTCTTTTAGACAACTGAACTTGAAATTTCTCGCTCTATGCATCACGTCCTCGTCATTCAAAAACAGCATGCAACCAACACACAGAGACATTACTTAACCAAATGATTAACCTGATTTGCGAACAAGCATCGTTCATGGTTCAAATGTCGTGTTCCTTGTTAGCTTGACATTCACAATTTTCCAGCAATCTGTAACGACTTGATAATTTCACATTTTCCAGGGCAAAAAAAAAAAAAATCGATTGTGCTTGGTGAATTCGTGACGAGATGTAATCTGAAAAATAATATACCTTCATCGTCATCAGGAGTATTTATAACCACGTCTACCCACTCCTCGTATTCTAAGCAATATTTGCATTCGATTGTTCACTGTTTGACTAAAAGTGGAATAGACTTGGTGGTTTTTGTTCACTCCTACTGTGCTTACGTGTCGACATATTTCCGAGAGAAGGACGAAAAAAGAATAACTTTAGAAAATCAGGATGTCAAACGCAATTTTCAAATTTATTCCCTTAGGGGACAAGAGTAGGCTATGAATTGGAAATTGACTTTATGCCTAACATGATGTGCCGCCAAACCCCGCCTATTGTATGGGCTTTTGATATTATCAATTGCTGAACAGCATAACAGGGTAGTAGCTTGCCTCCTAGATGTACGTAGGTAGTCTATACCTACACAGATTTTATTAGCTCGCAGTAGGTAGGGTATTGTTACGAGTTTACCTGCTGTTCCCAGAATTTACTCACAAAAATGGAAGTCCTACTGCGTCTTTTGACATACTTTTCGAAGGCGTTTTGTAGGCAGTTTATTTTAATCAATTTAAAACGCTTGAAGTATCTAGAAGCCGCAATGATCAATCTTTTAACTAAGAAGGGTAGCTATGTGCTTAGTATTTGTTGTGGTGATGGATGGTTAAAGTTTTTAGCGGCTCAGTCTCTAGTAAACCATCAATATCCACAGGATGTTTGTTGCTACCTACAATTTCCTTCTTATAAGACATGTACATTCTGTGATCGTAAATAAAATACTGAGTAATTACACAGTCATAAAAAAAAGTTTTAATTCGTAAAATGTTCGCCTTCGCACATAAAATAAGTTTTAGCGACTGTTTTATGTGCTCTTCTAAGGAATAATTATTACGAATGAAGTGTTACGAATTAATTCGTTATTATTAGAAGAACACACCAATATAATAGAATTATAACCAAGGGGTAATTAACATCAGAGAATTGAAAGGCAATCACTGAAGGCATTAGTAGCAAAAATTAAACTTTAATTCTAATTAACTCACCTTCAATTTTTGGAACTTTCCTTCGGCTTCTTTATCACCGCTGTTCTTATCGGGGTGAAACTGTAGGGCCAAAATCTTGAATTCTGCCTGAATTTGTTCGACCTGAAATAAGATGAAACGAAAATTTAATTAAAGAAACTCCTTAGGCGATACAACATAAAGTGGTCACAAGGAACAACATTTGGTTTTGTGAAGGTTGTCCTTTATACAGGGTGGCTCAAAATTTGTTATAACTGTTTTGTTTCACCATTTTTTAATTTTTTTTTTTTTTTTTTTAGAATTTTGCAACCAAGAATTTAATATGAAATGTTACAAAGAAGAAGAATCATTGAATTTTATTTTGAAAACCAACGGTCAATTGTTTTTACGCAACTCTGTATGCAGTGAAATTAGAATACACATGTTTTAATTCGCGAAGAATAAATGCTGCATGCAGTGCTGTTCTGCAAGACATCTCTATTTCTAAATTCGCTGCAATCGACAGTGTTGGCAGAACACAAAAAATAAAAAAATTGAGGTATTTGGAATCACCAACTTTTGAAGTTTCATTGTTAGTTTACTTAAAAATTTCCAGTATGACTGATAAATGTATAAAATCAGTATCCCTTTCCGAACTTTATTGAATTTTGTAAATTAATTTTTTATCAATTCACAGGAAAATAATTTTCACACAAGCAAACGAAATTTCAATTTAGTACCCGTGACAGTGACAGTAGCTGTAATGTGACAGTATCCGATGTGATGCACATCAAAAAATATCTGCACGTCTGTTTCACGTGCAGAGATGCCAGCAGCACTGCTAGCAGATTTTCTGCACACGTGTTTTGGGCATAAATGCCAACAAAAAATCGTCTGGTTGCACGATTTCTCCAAGATGGGTCAGTAAGGAGTATCCCTGGTACGGGAAGATCACGTACGGTACACACGGGTGAAAATATTCAACATGTACTGAAGAGTGTGCAGAATAGTCCAAAAATATCAACAAGGAGACGTTTGACTCCCCTCGGGCTGTCCGGAGGTCAGTTCATAGGATTTTGGGCCACTTTGCATATGTTCCCATATAAAGTCCAATTTGTGTAACGACAGACTACTAGCAATGGATTGAGTATGTCATTTCTTTGATAATGAGCGATGAAGCCCATTTCCAATTAAACAGCTTCGTTATTAAGTAAAACTGCAGGATATGGGCTACGGAGAATCTAAAAGCAATTCATTAGCGATCATTACACCCACTTAAGTGTACTGTTTGGTACGGTATATGGTCTGAAAGGATCATTGGTCCATGTTTCTTTGAAAATTAAGCTGGTGCCGCAGTTAGTTATAATATCGGACGATATCTCGCCTCGTAATCTTTCGCGTTTAGGAAAATAAAATTCTTTATTTGTATACTGTAGTATAAAGTTATTTCAATTTCACGCCATTGTTGAACTGTCAACATTCATCATTGCGATGACTTTTGATAAGTAAAAACTAGGAGGTTATTACATACGGATTGACATACACTCGCACAACAAAGATACAAAGTTCGCACTGCTTTTGGTCATCATCAAGTACCTTTTCGCACAGCTGTAGTAAATTTAATCGATAAATATGAACGTCTTAAAAGACAGGTTAGTGATGTGAGGACTCCAACTTGTGTTTTTCCGGTAAGGTTAGCTGAAAATATTGCCGCAGGAGATAATAGTGTGACTGAAAACCCAGGTGTGTCCATTTCGAGACGATCATAGGAATTGGGCCTATCCGCAACCACTTTGCACCGCATTTTGCATCAAGATATTGGCCTACATGCTTATAATGTCCAGTTGACACAAGAATTGAAGGCAGCAGACCAAGTACAACGCCATACTTTCGCTGGAAATGAATGAAAAATGATCATGATTTGTTTACAAAAAAAATATTCTGAGTGATGAGGCTCATATTTATTTGTCTGGTTACGTACACAAACAAAGTCGCATTTGGGGCTCCGAAAACCCAAGAGAAATAGTGCAACAACCTCTTCATCTACAACAAGGGATTTTTGGGCTGGCAGTGTCATTGGGTCATATTTTTCCGAAAATGATGCTGGTGAAACCGTTTCAGTGAATGGATTGTTACCGAACGAAATTGATGGTATGGACGTGGACGACTTTTATTTTTAGCAGGATCATTAGACTTTTTCCTTTGGGGCTTAGTTAAAGACAAAGTCTACGCCAATGCTCCACCAACGATTCATGGAAAATAGACACAATTATGCGAAAACGTGTTGAAAAATTTCATCAAAAGAATGGCTATTTGTAAGCAAAGCCAAGGCGGACATTTGGCAGATATTGTATTCCAATACTAACCTCAGAGTTTATACTTTTCATAAAAATGTTGCGTTTTCCTATTGATTTAAACTAACACCTCTTTGTTGGATGACCCTATACTTAAACAATTTTGAAATTATAATTTACTTTGAAATAAAAAAGTTAGAACGAATTCAAACCATAAGGTTGATTTTGAGCCACCCTGTATATCAGCGAATGTGAGGTGGGTGCAATAGGAGGTTCATAATAATTATAATTAGTTGAATAGCCTTCGAGCTAATAAGGTAGGTCAACAAGTATTCAAATGTTGTTGTTACAAAAGCATTGAATGAACTACATACGAGTCAGCGTGGGAATAATGCAGAAAGTTATGTATTATATATCAGTTCAGTTTAGTTCCAGGTACTTCCTTTCCGTCGATACCGGTAACTACTTACACAATACTTTCTTTTGATCTAAGTACTTTTCATACACGATACTATTGTACCAATGCATACTCGGTATCGATACCAAGGAAGGGGTATGTATTCACATTCATTCCATTCATTCTCACTTCTCAGTCATCATTCATTAATTCCAGTCAAGGAAGACTGTGATTGTATGGTTTTGAACAGGATTCAACGATCTCAAATAATAAGCTGTTTAACATCTCAAGTGAATGATTTTAATTTCAACATCATTGAGCTTACCCAACTAATACTTTTGCCACCCCTCACTTGGAAACAAATTACAAAATATACACTTTCAAGGACCCTAAAGAGGATGTTTCAACATCTAGCAGTATTGTCACAGATGAAGAATTTTTAACAATTAAATAGGATTTTGGCAGCACCACGGTCACGAACAATAACGAAACCACTTAGATGAAATATCTCAATATTTTTTGACATTATTCCCGAGAGTAAGGAAAAATGAGACACCAACATGGTTCATGTACTTTATAAACTGTCAAGGCTATCCCTGATGGTTGCTGTATAATTTGTGCTGTGCGAAGTATTGTTTTCAGAAGTTGGTGACGTCATTACCAAAGCATCGAGAAACTCTTATTTTAGGAGACTAAAAGAAGAATCCATTTTTGTTTGAAACGTCTGATGAAAAGGTAGGGGAGAGTGGGGCAAAACATACGATTCATGTTCTCTTTTTTCTACGCGATCTTTTTTATATTCCTTTTTTGTTCTCTATTTTTTGGCGTTTTTTTTTCTAAAATAAACGCACTTTTCTTTTTTTTCAAAAATAACATTTAAGACTTCCATTCTAATACAAGTCAACAGTATCAGCGTATCTGACAAAATACTTTTTTTTCCATATTTCGGCATGATAAAATCATTGGCTATATTGTGTAGAGCGAAAGTACAATCTTTACCCAAGGTCACCTCAGCAGCAGAAAACTGGATTACTATTTTGGGGTTTACAAACTACCGAATTTTGAAAAATACTATATTTTCCAAATAAATTAAAACTAAAAAAACATGGCTGCCAAGAAAGAGACAATGTTCAGGAGCTAAGTGACTAAGAGTAGAAAAAAGGATCTGAAAATTAATGACACAGCACTTCGCTTTGTGGGTCATCACGTCATATGCTTTCTGGCTGTATTGTAGCAATAAATTCACAGATATTGTCTATATGGATAAGATCTTAGCATTGCATAGAAATGTGGCCAATTGATGCCGCCAAAGCTAAAATTAAATAGCCGGGGAACTTTTCGAGCAAAAGAGCCAAATTTGCCTGAGTTGTATGGCACGTACCCCCGACATGTTGGAACCACATGTCGCTCACATCAATGTCTTCAATTACAGGCCAAAAAAAGTTGGTTATCATGCGCAGAGAAATCACAGTAATAGTGGCGCCTCAATAGGACGACGTCGGTCCACTGCGCGAACCAAACTGTCACCCGTGGTGTACTCGTATACAATCGCCTCTCAATGTTGGGTTCTCAGAACCCCAATTTTTACAATTTGTTTACGTAGAGCTTGAGTGAGAAATAAGTCTAATCGCTGAAGATTTCGTTCCAAAAATCGGCGTCAACTTGTTGATTTTCCAGCACTTAATCGGCATATCTTCTCCCCTATAATGACAGATGAATTTGACAGATGCCATATGGCAGAAATATGAAATCCTAACCTAGAAATGAATAACACTTTATTTAGGGTTTAAAAAACTACCGAATTGTGAATAATATTACCTAAATAAATAAAAAAATAGAAAAAATGGTTGTCAAGAAAGAGATAATGTTACGAAGCTAACTCACAAAGAGTAGAACAAAAAGGATCTGAGCTCTTCAATTTGTCATCACTTCTCATGCTCTACACCATCCAATTTTATTGAACATTCATATACCAAGCCAAATTTACGAACCAATTTGATCTGATTATATTGATAGTCTATTCAAACTAAAAGTGAATGAATGGATTTGCAGGAAGAAGGGACAGTAGAAGCAAAACGGAACATTACCAGATGGGACAAAATGATTCAGTGGTAATGTTTGTAATGAGAGTGAATAGTACATTTTGAAAATTTGATTGGATTTTTCGGAAAGATCGACATACAGTTGAAATTAGTATCTGAATGGGCACATAATCGTACCAAAATCCAATCATTGGTTTGAAAGAGACAGCATAAGTGTCATTCCTCTGAAGCGGGCCAAAATGAAACTTGCTTGTGTTCGAATTTTTTGAGTTAAAACATTTCTGATGAATTTAATGCATATTTTTGCTATGAATATGTAAGTTGTAACTACTCTTTCATTAGGAACTGAACCTTAAGCAATTGGTTTTGTCCCACTCTCACCTACTTATCCATTTCTTATACAAAACAAATTTATTTTACATTATTTGTTTATTGTTGTTTATATTTATTCAAATATTCTAACAAAAAGATTGTAAGTCTATCATCGGTTGAGTGACCCTTAACTGAAGGATTTATTTTTGTTTGCCGTAGAAAAAAATATTTTTTCTATGTGTTTTCGTAAACTATTTACAAAAATGACAACATTATTTGAGCATTTTGAGTAAACCTTGACATATTTGACATGATTTTACGGTTATTGTCTGGAGATTAATTGGCACAAAAAATAAGAAATAGGTAGGTAAATATGTAATATACGATCGATCTAACTGCATCTACGAGTATAGGCACCATTACTGATTCCACTTCAAGAATGCTTTTATTCAGGTCTAGAATAAGAAAAGATAGACTTAGAAAAAATTAGAGCGAATTTCGAAGCGGAGGACTGAGTTGGCTGTCAAGAGATCTAAGAACTTTGCTCGGAGGACGTCACAAAATTTGCTGGGAAGACGAAAGCATCCCAGGATAGCAGGGCAAACAAAATATTTCAAAATAATATGGAAAAGGGTTTTCTCACCCTCAAAGGACAGTAAATAATAGAACAAGTGAACGAAGTCAAATCGGAAGAGATTTTATTCTCTGTCGGTGTATTTCGTGATTTATTTTAGGAGCAGTTACATGTATTAGACGGACCGCCAAATGTTCAGCAATTTTTCGAATTGGGGTAGTTAAAAGTCTTATTTTAAATAATAGCTTATAACACTCAAAAGCTTTGTCAGATTCAGTATCAAGAGTGAATCCTCAGACTATTGCATCGAAATATATTAAGCCAATGTCAATTTGTTGCGATGAGTATATTTAACAAAGAAATCAGGCTGACCGCATTTCCAGCTTACACAATAAGCTAAGAAAAGAGAAGATTCATTCATTTAGAGCCCTTTATGCTTGGGTAAAAACACGCTGTAGCGTATGCTGACGATTTATTGCCATACAGATCAGGTCCTAAAATCGAGGTCATCAACATCCTTTTGCAGCAAGACTGATCAAATTAAGGGATATTGCGACGACTGGAAGCTGAAAATAAACTTTCAGAAGTCGGAACTTAGTTTAGAACTTCATTGTCTGGTGCTTTTAAGGATACCAGAAAAAACTGGAAAAAATTGGCCATAATTGGTCAAAATGGACAGCCACTGACTGTGAGAAGCGAAGTTAGATATCTCGGTATCTGGTTCGATCAGTATCTATATTTTGATAAATATGTGGATGCTTGTCTTGTCGCAGCCAAGAGGGCTTTTGCTCTGACAACGGTCAACTTGCCTCCAGAGTAAAGGTCAAATGCTACGTAGTTCTGATATGACCAATAACCGCTTATGGTTGTCTATTGTGGTTCAATATAGCACCGAGTTATATGGAAAAGATTCGGGTTTTGTAGAGACAATGTCTTAGGACTTGTCTCTGATTGTTCCGAACACCTGAATCCAAGTATATAAAATACTCCAACAAGGCCCCATACGATGGGGCTTAATTGAACTGGATTGACAATTTCCTTATAAAGTGATTCGAAGGCACGTTGCAAGGGCGAAGGCCAACGATAATAACCTGATCTTTGGAGCTTATTACCTCAATGAAATGTACCTCGAGAGTACCGCCGGAGGCATTTATCCATATCGATGCAAAAGGGCTGGATGGTATCCCGGTATTATACCACCGCCACCGCAGCGCGAGAGATAAATGGCTTAACTACGGCGGGTACGTCGCCAATGCTCCTGAGCTCCTCCGTTGTGGTGTACTGCAAAACAGTACACCACGTTCTGGTGGCCATTCGAGGGTGAAGGGGTCAACACGCCTTCCCAGGAAGTTGCGTTACTTTCAGTAACATCCTCTTAGTTTTAAGTTAGTTTAAGTTAGCTAGGTTAGTTAGGAGGTTTCTGGGAGTGGCCGGCCTCACCAATATGAAATGGTGCTTCCGAAAGGTGACTGACACCTCTTGGCTTCGGTCAACTCCCGACGGTGCATGTGCATCATGTTGGCGACTGCCAGGTACCTGGATAGCAATGGTGACCCGATGCGTGAGGCAACGAGTGCTCAACACCCTGAATATAGTTATTGCAGGTTAAGTAGCGTAGGTAGCTTGTGAGAGTTTTATTTAAAACAAAAATAAAGATACAAAGTTTTTCCTTTATAATAAATATTTTCTTGGTAAATAATAATATGTAAGATTAGTTCGTAGAATAGTTTTTAGGCCGTTTTTAGGTACCTAAGCATCGCATTCAAGGTATGGCAAAAAAAAGGAGGTGGCAAAAAAAAAACTAAGAACCATCTGTATAGAAATAAGCTGTAAGGTGACTGTTTCTAAAAGCTATAGCTGTGATAACTATCCCACATCGTTTGGAATACCTTTGTATTTAAATAATTTGTTAGTGTTAGTGCGTGAACCAACAGCAAGAGCATCTTCGTTCAACGTTAGGCGGTACTTCTCTTTGACTTCAGCTGTTTGATTTCAGCTTCACTAACATTTTAAAGTAGACATAGCGTTGCAAATTGACTGACATGAAGCTATTGTTAACGCCCTGTTCTCTATTCTCTATCTGTAATGGATCTAAGATTAGCTATTAAAAGTGCTGACAAATTCCTGAGTCAACAACTAGGGAATTCTTGACAAGCACAATACAAACAATAGAGATAAGAAAACACAAATATCATTTGCCAATAAAAAAAAGGCTATAAGTACAAGGGAATTCAAAAATATCATTTCTAAAGACATCTGTATGTAAGAAAATTCAAAAAGCACTCAGATTTTATTTATCATGAAATCAGAACAAAGAGGATACTGTCAAATACCCAAACTAATTTCCAATTGTCCCAAATAATTTCATCTCATCGTCTGCGAAAGCACGAAACCTTTCAGAAGAACTCCATTTTCATTTTCTAATCTTTGTTGGGATTTATTTTGCGGAATTTATGAACTCTACCCGTAATCCTATTACAATAAAACCAACTAACCACATCAAAAAAAAAAGAAGAAAAAAAGCATCCCAGCTCAACCGTAAATAGAGCAAAGTATTTCAGGGTAACGTAATCCATTCTAAATGAAACACGAATTGTTCGGAGATTGACACCTAGTCAACAGTAGAAAGCAGTGAAAAGCAATCTTCGTTCGGAAATTCAATCGGAAGCAATCATTAGCCTCCCTTTTTGGCAAGGTGTTGGCACTTTCTTTGATTTGAAGAGAGCTCAACCACAACGTCGACAACCAGGATCACCAGGAAAACAATTTCATGTTTTTATTGAAATTAAAATTCCTTTTTAATCCCTTTGCGAATGGATGTGACACGCAAAGAGATTATCTTTGCTTTTACGAGTAAGGATGGGCCGGGCCATATAGTTGTGTTGTGGGTGGTAGCAACAAGTGTTACAGATACGAAAACCACAAGTTAATTGATAAATGATGATGATGAGAATGGCAAAAGCAAATTGATGTTGGTCAACACAATAAGGCAATCTACTGCAACACATATCCTTTCTGGCGATGAGGATGAACAAAACGACTTTTGATGTGCGGATGCGGTTAACTATTGCTGTGGTTGCTTGGTTACTTAACTTTGAGAGTAAAATTAAATTTCTGTAGATGACAGTGGCAGTTTTTTTTTGTTCTCTAACAATTTAGTTTGTTATGTAATTATTATTTTGTCAAAGAGTTTTAAAGAATATAAGGAGATTAAGGATGACGAGGTGGCATGCTTCTAACAGCCGGACCTAACTTTCAGCTTTAAGCCATCCAAAATACTACTGACAGAAGTTCACTAGGAAGAGGTGGATTTAAAGAGCTTATTTTTTAGATCTTGACAGGGAATTATTTGAAGAAATCACTCCTGTGATGTGGCAATATTGTTTTGTTTTTCGTTAGGGCGGTTTCACCAAGGAATAATACACCGCTCTTAAGTTTATGAAGTTCTAAATTTTAAGGTGTACCGGGTTAAGTTTCAAATATGAGAAAAACAAATTTACAAACGCACCCTCAAATTATTTTTCAAATCCTTTTTCGAATAGGGAACGAGAAGTGTTGCCGTCTTTTAATTTTCAAATACAGCATTCTACTTTTTTTTTTGAGGTAGGGGAGATCTTCAAAAGACGCTGATGATCCGAGTTATCAGTATGCTGAATTTTTACCGACTAAAACCACCTCCTACATAATTGCGATCTAGTCTCTTGAACTATAATAAGCAATTTTTGCCTCTTTGAATGAGTTTTCTTGTGACTCTTTTTTTCGAATGTGCTACTATATGTGTGTACACGTAAGCATATCAATTTTTATTTTTCTTTTATTAAGTTTTATTCATTTAAGCCTTCGTATTTGATTTCCATTATTCAGGTCTTTTTTGGCGAATTGCTTCGGGCTAACGTCTCATAACGCCCAAATAATAAACCTTGTTGACTGTAAATACCATTGTAATCCATAAAAACCGTGAGCATAGCCTTCTTTTTCGACTTAAATCGACGTGGGTTTTTCGGTCTTGGCTCATTTGGTGTACGTCATTCCCTCGCCTGATGCCAGGATTGCGTTTCGTATTCATAAACCTACGTCTTTGATGAATGTTGGGTAGGAATCAGCCGCTAAAATCATGTCTTTCTCCTTGTGAATGCGGTCCTTTTTTTTTGCAGCGACACGAGTGAAGTCCAAATCTTTAACCGAAAAGATCCATAAGCAATGTTCAAGTTCTCTGCCAGTTCTCTGATGGTTGATTTGCAGTTTTCGGCCAACATTTCTTTTATTTTACTGCTGTTTTCGTCGGTTTTCATTGTCGACTGCCTACCACTGCGTTCGTCATCCTCAACGGACTCACGACCATTTCTGAAGCGTTTGTGCCTTGCTTAAGCGTCTGTTTTCGATAGAGTATCATTGCCGAAACACTTCTCCAAAATTTTCCAAGTCTTCGCACCGTTCAATCCGTTTTTAACACAAAAATTTGATGCAAATTCGTTGTTACAAAATTGATCCCATTTTTAAAATCGTAAAAAATCGAAAACACACACGGAGGTAGATATACTCCCGACAGCGTAGCTTTTACAAATGTCAAGCTACGATGCTAAAATTTGGAGGAAATGTTAATGACAGATGTGCAACCTAAAAAAAAAAACTCGAATCAGATGACTGAAAGCGCCACACGGTAGTCATTCCTGAAACTTTTCGATCAAGGTAGTATGCAAGATGTTTTTGAATTGCAGCATAAACTTCTTCAATGTGCCCTCTGTTCTTCTTCCCCATTTCCCTAAACGCCCATGTCCTGAAAAAATATAAGGGTATCCATAATCCCTTTGACGCGTGTAGATTATAAAAAAAAAAAAAAAACCAGCGACTCCTTGACACTTCGTTCAAACTTTTCGGGCCCATTGTCATCTTTTTGGGTATTGTTATGAATTCGACACCTCTCTTTATTTCAGCCTTTCTTTACGCGGAAATTATATGGGCTTTCAATATGGAAACAGATGTTGTGTAGCTTCACTTTTGCGTGTATTCCCATTGTCGTGCAAGATGTCACTTGAATGAATTTGAGAGTAAGGTCATATCAAATGATTCACAGTGTATGAGAGGATTGGAATATATATACTCGTGGAGACGACAAAGTGTTGAAAGTATATCAAAATTTCACAAGTCCAGATAGGACCAAATTTAAGGATAGTCTTTACACACTGCTTGTGCTGACACTTGAAAGTGAAACATGATTTAGTTAAATCATGGAAAGCCAATATCAGCAATGTATTTGACTGTTACAACTAAGGGGTTTAAAAGAGGTGATTGCCTTTAGACGTTGCATTAAAAAAAGTCTTTATTAAACACTGACATACATGGAAGTAATATGAAAGTATCCATGATCTGGTTATGGTCATAATGAATCACCAAATATAATATTTTGGAGTGAAATTGTAAAAATACTTAAATTTGTATACTTCCTACACGACAAGCTAACACAGATTTTGAAGTACATTTTATTTAGCACATTCGACACCCAACAAGTGCTCATAAAACCTAAAAACCAAATATTTTCGTGATTTCTTGATACATTTTGATTTTGTCAATTAGTGAGTTTTCGTTGAAAAAAAAAATAAAAAATCAATTAGAATCTCAAACCCCGTAAATTTCTATTCTGACTCACTGTTCCAAATCCAGGCCGCTTTTATTTTATTAATTGCATTAATTTTTCTGTCCATAAAATTTCAACAAGTCTGTTTGCAGTTCTAATGAGGATCTAATAGAGAAACTTCATGAAGATGAGGAAAATTCAGCAAATTAATTGTTTTCCTTTCGAATACTGTATGAAGTGTTAATGTTTGGGAAGATTACACAGCAGGTATTGCCGGCGGTACTGGCGATTTTCCTGGAATTCCTGTTATACATTATACTATTCGAATGCGTAAATGGATTATTGATGACCACATTAATAGTTCTCTCAATGATTCTTAAATTTCAAAAATATCCACAGGAGGGAATGAAACCAAGAAGAATTTTTCTGATGTAGCTACTCGTAGATCAATGTGCTTTGAAAGTAGTTTTACTGAAGTTTTTTTTTAAAATCAAAACTTTATGAATTTAAATTTATTAAATAACAATCAGAAGCAACTGCATAAAATAATTTAAATGTGAACCAAATGAATTTGTGACTTTTTAAGCAAATTATCCCTCTGCGTTGAGATAGGCACTGACACTTGTATTTGATGGAAGAAAAAGATACGATTCTAGTTTTCTTATACCGAACAAAAAATTAGGTAATTATATCTGTTGCAACAAGGAAAAACCGCTAAAGTCGAGTTTGATAATTTTTCAGGAGAGCATAGTAAAGTTTTCTTAAAAAGTTTAAAATTACTAACTATTAAATATTGTACATTGTAGCTCCAATTTTGAAGATAAAGAGCTAGAACAAAATTTATCTTGAAGATTTGGGCATGCTGAATCTAATGGTATCAAAAACTCAATTTCGTCTAAAGTCGACTTTAGCGGTTTTTCCTTGTTGCAACAGATATTAGTGTGGTCCAAATTGAATAAATGCCTTAATTTCTTCGGTCTAACCATTTAGTTTGGTTATGATATCAAGAAAATAATTCTCTGAAAGTTTCACCGCAAGCGACAAATATTTAGTGATAGCGCAAGAAGATTCAAGTTTACGAGCGATTAACTAAAAACAAGTGGAAGTATGACGTACGAGTATTATGAATTCCTACTACGACTCAGCGCACCCATTGTTTGACATCGAGGAGGGTTTTTTTTTTTTTAAATACACCATCAAAATTTACTCATGAACCCTACTCGTTCGAGGACTTCACATATCTCTACAGAAAATAACCCGAAGGTGTTCAATCACACTATGGTACAATTGTCTAGTGGAAAACATTCGAGAAGAAATACCATCTAGAAAGCGTTACAAAGATTAAACGGACAGGCTGACAGGATCGATGAGATCCGACAGCAGCTCTGGAAACAATACTGAATCTTCTTCCACTTGACATATACTGCGGAAAAACGGCAGCCAAAACTGCACTAAAACTAAGGGAAGCCGGTCTATGGAAAGCTAAACCCTACGGTCATGCCGCAATTCTAAACCGATCCCCCTTCCAAACTGCAACCGAAAGATCTCTATTAGAATACCTAGCAGCGAATAATGGGATGAAGGGAGAATCTGTTTCGAGAATGAACTGGCCATCTTTACCGACGGATCAAATATGACGGCCGGTACCGGTGCCGGCGTCTACTGTGAGTCTCGAAATATACATCGCTCGTTTAGACTTAAGGATGGTTGCCGCAATAAAACAAGCCGTGGATATGGTTATTGAGGAAGATATTTCAGGGCAAATAATCAGTATCTATGTTGATAGCCAACCGGCCATTAAGGCGTTACAGACAACATCACTAAGATGCAAGCTCGTAAAAATTTATAAAAAGCGACTGGATGTTATCTCAGCGGCAAACACTGTGACCCTGTGCTGGGTACCGGGCCACATGGATATCTCCGGTAACGAAAAAGCGGACGAACTAGCTAGGGAAGGTTTACTTATAAGGACTTCACGGGCGCTTTCCGACGCTAGTGTACCGCTTAGTACCCTATACAGGGAGATACACATCGAGTCTAATGAGGAAGCTAATGAACGCTGGTGTCGATTAGATACATGCCCTACAGCGAAATCATTATGGCCAGTCTACGACAAAAAGAGATCTATCAGTCTTATAGAACTAAGTCGGAGGGATATCCTTATAGCTGTTGATGTCGTGACAGGACATTGTGTGATAGGATCTCTGATAAGGTTACCTCATAACGACTACTGTAGAAGCTGCAGGGACGAAGAAGAAATAGAATCCGTTCATCATCACCTGTGTGACTGTCCAGCTCTGGCCATCAAAAGATGCCGTGCTTTTGGCAGAAACTTCTTTTCAAAGCTGGATGAGCTAGGTAGCATTGAGCTAAGAAAACTCCTGAGATTCATATATTTATCTGGGTGGTATAGGCTAGCGGTCTAAAATTAAAATTTGTAGGTTCCCTGGTTTCTAAATATTGGGCACAATCGACTTTTAGTAGGCTAAGTGATCTGTTGACAACTTTGTCTACAAGGGCACCCAGTTACCTAACCTAGATCACACTACGTTGGAGTCCAATTCACAGGTCCATTACTCGAAATTATGCCCTCATCGCGTCGAATATTTCTTTTATGGCACGAGCTGTGTGGCATGATGCGCCGTCTTGTTGAAACCACCATTTCTTTCACATTAATGTCATTCAATTGGGGAAAAGTCAGTAATCATGGATCTACAGCGCTCTCCACTGACTGTAACGTGCTGGCCGGCATCACTTTTGGAGAAATGTGGACCAATGACTGTGTTCACACTGGAGTGACGGATTCGATTTTTTTTGACGTTTCGTGTTCAGACTGATAATCCTGTCTGAACACTTCCGCGGAATCATTTTGACAAATTAATTGTTAAGCTGTGTTCAGACGATTGCCAGATCTGACAATATTGTCAGGTCTACAAATGTTCTGACAATGAGCTGCAAATGAGCTTACAATAGCGAACTACCTCACAATGCTAAATTGCCAGTTCACACGGTTGCCATATTTTGTCCCAAACTCTGGCAATTTCATTATCAGATGGTTGGCCTGACAATATTTACTTTGCCTGGCAACTATGTTAGGTTGAAAATTGTCAGTTCACACGGTTGGCAGATATTAGTTTACAAAAAATTTGCAGATTCGTTGTCAGACAAATTAAAAATATTTTTTTTTTCATTCTGGACTGAGTGAGAATTTTTTTTTTTTGAGAATTTTATAATAAAATAATAATCGAAATGGAAAAAAAAAGATGCACTTGCGATTGTTTTGCCCGCCTCAGCAGGAGGGACTTTACACAAAATTGCTTGTCGAATTGAGAGCTAAGGAGCCAGAATTGTATCGCAATTTTTTGCGTATGGATTCTAAACAATTCGATGATCATTCCAGAAGTTCTGGATGCAATCTAAAAAAATAGCACCAAAACTTCGTTTTGCTTTTTCAAATATGAAAAACAATTATCTGACAATAAAAAAATTGGCAGACGCCATAAGCATAGCACATCTGACAATAGCAAATGAGTCTGCAAATGTCCTAAACGCCTGACAATGGCCTGACAATGGTACAATTGTGTGTACAGATGATTGCCGGATACCTGACAATTTCATTGCCAGATGGCTTGTAAATTTTCTTCACTCTAAATACGGCAATTTTGCTTGTAGATGTAGCCATTCAACCAAAAATGAGTCTAATCGCTGAACAAAATGTTGTGAAACACTCTTGTTTTCGGCCCATTCACCGAACCTACGACGCACATGATGTTCAAGTGGCTTCAATTTCTTGCACGAGGTAGATCTTGTAAGTTCGTAAACAAAGATTTTTTTGCAAAATCTTCCATAAAGTGGATGGATCCCATTGCTGTGCATGATGGCGATTCGACTCATTCGGGTCCTTCTCAATACTACGCTTCACACCAGCAACAGTTTCGTACGACTTCTGTAAGTACGAGTATGCGTATTATCAATTAGAGCATGCGTGGTGCGAAAAAACAATCCATGGTTATTCGAATTACTTGCTTGGATAGACGATTATGTTGACCGTAAAATGGACGTAGTGCAGGGTAAGCTTCGCTGAACCACGATTTTCGAAATAAATTTGCACAAATTGCAAGCGTTGTTCTGGCGTAAGTCTATGCATGGTGAAATGGCTATGGACATCTCTTCGAATCATATATCGGGCGGCCTTCGGCTACGTGTTAACAACTGAAACCCTCCTCGATAGCAACGCGGTGTGTGTGCTGAGATATACGAGTAGTAGGGATTCATGATACACATTTAAGATAACCACATTGGAAACCCTAAGCGGTTTTTGCCCTGAGCAAAAAACACTCCTCGAAGTTTATTTAGGTAGGTAAAGTGGTGGTTCGAAAAAGAACGCAATTAGTGCCGTAAAAACTCGTGTACCCTGTTTGTTTAAGTGTATTGTTGAAGATAGTAGTTCTCCAATCCGTTTAGAAGCTATCTCTTTGAAATCGTCAAAGAAGGGTTTACCTAACGTGCGTTGTTTGGTCCTAGCTAGGGCAGGACAACTGCAAAGGAAGTGGAAAAGAGTTTCCCTCTCGTGGCTGTCTTTGCAGCTGCGACAGAAAGTGTTGTGAGGAATGTCAGGCTTGGACGCGTGGTCCACAGTGGACTGTAATAATGGCTACAATTTTGGCAATATCAGGCTTTGATCTGCTTAGTAGCTTATTTGATTCAGGTCTGTTGAAGCTGGGCCATGCCTTTCTTGATATGGTACAACTGGTAAGGTTGTTCCACTCGAGATTGGCTAGCTGGCGGAAGTGAAGGTGTAAATTACCCTTTACGACTCCTATCGGAATATTGATCGCTAGCGAGCCATTAAGGGCTGACCCTCGCATGGCCAGCTCATCTGCTCGCTCGCTACCCTCATAATAATTGTGTCCTGGGACCAAAATGAGCGTAATTCCAGAATGGATAATTTGTTCATTTATTTTAAACCAGCATTGCTCCACCAGTTTTGAGGATATGGTAACCGAATCAATGGCCTTGATTGCGACTTGGCTTTCAGAAAAGATATCTATATTTAGGTTGGAGATTGAGAGATTTTTTATCCTCCTCGAGGTTTACAAATGTAAAATCATAAATACACTATTAAAACCCTCCTCGGTGTTTACAGAAAGGGTGCGCTGAGACGTAGTAAGAATTCATAATACTCGGAAGTATGGTTAACGTGTCAGTAAATTGTTTGTTTATGTGGTCTTTTGCGTGGTGCCTGTTTGTCCATTTGTCTGTGATACTGCCTTTCATCTACGTTACTTCTGCAAAAAATGCTCCAATTTGAAAACCGTCTTCAAACAAAGTTTTATACTAAGTTCAAATATGTAGTCAGAATTTTTCCATTACGTACCATTGTCGAGTTATAATGGGAGTTTTGTACCAATTTTTGCTTTTTTAGGCATTTTGCCAAGGATCCCTTTTGAACGGAGTCCACGTCTTATACATTTTTGGATACGACTCAGATGTAAAATTGTATACCGAATTTAGTTATATTACTACAAAATGTAGTTTTCTATTGATTATGTATTTAATTGTTCTGCATTTTATCCCAACTTTATGACTGTTGCGTGAGATATGAAAAACCTAAACATTTCGATATTGGAAATTTGGACCACCCACTTATATACATATATTAATAAAGGGTAATTCAATTTGAGGTTGGGATTTCACATCCCTGCTATATGGAAGCTGTCAAATCTATCTGTCATCGATAGTGACAGGTAGTGAGTTCTTATCTTACCATTTTACAATATGGATCGATTAACCATTAAAATTGTGGAATCTTACAATAGAATGACCATAGAGTGCGCAAAACATACGCTGATTGGGTGCTGGAAAATCAACAAGTTGACGCCGATGTTTCGAACAATCTCTTCTTCTTTGGTGATGGGGCCCTTGCAAAATTTGTGGTTTTGAAAATACAAGTTTGATCACTGAGAACTCATTGTATCTACCACGGGTAACAGTTTGGTGCGCGCTGTGGACCGGCGACGTTATTGGGCTATTTTTTTTTTTTTTTTTGTAAAACGACGAAGGCGGAACTGTTGCGTTAATTCTCTGCGCTATGCAGACAATCCTCAAACTTTGGAACATTTAAAGATCAACATCCATGAATTTATGGCCGCAGCCAGGAATGTGTCGAAAAGTAACCGAAAATAATAACCTCACACGAATCAAAGTTTACAAAAAACCGTAAAAAAATTTCATTGAAATCCTTTATGCTTTTATTTTATTTAAAATGAAAATCCTAAAGCAGAAAATGAATAACCCTTTATATGGGTATATAGGGACTTTTGATATACATTTGTAGAATGAATTATATTCATCAAGTTTAATGACAAAATTATGTAGGAACAGAAATAAAGTTACAGGTCAAGAGCTTGTAAACTTGTATTCTTAAAACAAGTAATAAAACTTAAAGACTTTTGCGACACTTCTTAGAATATTTTTACTCACAGAAACTTCATCTTCTTGGATGAACGTATGCACCTGAGAATTCTCAAGAAATAAGTTTTGTGCTTCCCCCAATGTCATTACTCATTCATTCCTCCCTTCTACATCCATTCGAGGAACAAAAATACAACTTCATCATCACTTTGCTTAAACGTCTTTCAATTAAATTGATTACCTACAAAAAGTATTTATAGAGAGTGTTTACGTAATGGAAATTGTAAATAAAGATTAATAACAGGAAGCAGAGTTTAGGTTGTGGTGGCTTTAAAGAGGGTGTCTCCGATTTTCAAAAGGTATGCATGAGTAATAACGAAGCTAGGCTTGTGTTTACTTTCGAGTTTAACTCTAACGTTAACGAGAGTTTTCTACTAATCCAGGCGACGTATAGCTAGAGAGTGGAACTATCGTCTTACTTGATAGTATCGAAGTATCCATTTACTCGGTAGATAATAATTACTTTTCATTCATTACTATTTCTTTCATCCAGTCTAATATAGGTAAGTAATCTTCAAAAATGTCCAATTTTACCATGGAGCTATGGATGGGAAATTAAGCTGGAAACCCAATATACAAGAAAGAGTCAGGAAAGTTACATTAGCTCTTTTCTCTTACAAAAAAGCTATCGGGAATAAATGGGGTCTGCAACACCGAATTACTCACAGGTTCTACATTTCGGTTATAAGACCGATCCTTACGTACGAGTGGTTGTCTGGTCGCCTGCCTTGGATAAAGCTATAAACCTTTGCAAATTAAGCAAAGTTCAAAGATCAGCTTGTCTGTGTATAAGCGGAGCACTGAGTGATTCATCTGACACTCCTCGACATTTTTGGCAGACAAATGGCGGGTACTGCAGCTATTCGTCTTAAAGCAATCTTATATTGTTCAAATAAAGAATTTGGCCATGTCTGCATTTTGAATAATTTCGGAATTATCCCATAAAATATCGAGTACACCATGCCCAAGTTAAACTTTGATAGGAATTTTAAAGTCGCCGTCCCTCCCAGGTCTTTCTGGGAGGAAGATAGATTTGTAGGAGATAAAACCATTCACTTTCACACAGACGGTTCAAAAACTAACAATGGGGTATGTGGAGATGTTCTCTCTAACAGGAAATAATTTCGATATCAACGATAGATACATGCGGCAATCAAGTCCTTGAAATCGTGTTCCCTAAACTCAATAACAGCCCTAGATTTCGATCGTCAATCATAGAGATGGCATAGCACCTTTACTAGGTGCCAGTGCATAGGAATATCACAGGGAACTGTAAGGCTGATGAACTTCACCTTGGGTGTACCGATTGCTATATGTAATCTCAAATTAAAGTTGGATGTAATCGAAAGAATAAATCTTAGGTGGACGCGTATTGCGACGTGTCTAGCGACAAAACAGATTTTGTCTAAGCTCGAAATAAAACGCTCTAAGATTCTGCTTTCTCTCAAAAGACTTAATATCATCGTCACAATAGGTGTCATTACTGGGCACTGTCTAATAGCCAAGTACGTTACAAGGTTTGGCGTTTACTCAAATGATTTCTGTAGAAACTGCATGGACGAGGATGAGAAGGAAACTATTCTCCACTTTGTACATTTCCCGCTCTCTTCCATAAAAGAAATCTTCACTTAGGAGCTTTTTTTCAATGACTTAGGTGATCTTACAAATATACATATCAAAAGCTTCCTTCGCTTCATCAGGAGCTCCAAATGGTTTGATTAAGCAGGCAGGAGAAATTTCTTAAGATCCATGTGGTATCACAACGGACCTATCACTGGTCTGTGTGTCTTGGCGTTAATAGCTGGCAGCCACTTCAACCTAACCTAACCTAACCTGACCTACACTGGAGCTAATGAAATAGAAATAGTTTTCGAGTGAGAATATCTTGAGAACGGTTATTTACAGACGTACAAAGTTATTACGAACGAAATGTTAGCTTTTCAAATACTCTAGAGATGAATTTCGGATTTTTTTCAAAATTTTTGAAATTCATATTCCAAACTAGTGATGGGAATATTCGATAATTCCCAACACTATTCCAAACCCCAAACATGTTCGATTTAACCCCGAAGATAATGGTCTAAATTGTTTTTGAGTGCGAATATATCGAAAACTGTGTGCCATACTTAAAACTTGTTAAGACCGAGTTATTCGGCTTTGAAATTCTCCAAAAGATGGATGCTGGATTTTTCAAAATTGTAAATAGATACGGAATACTCCATCCAAAATGCCTGAAGTTAATGGAAATGTATTGTGAATATTTGTTCTGGAATGTTCTTGAGTCCTAATATAATATGAGTTTTATATGGAGTTTTTTTTTGTTAAATATATTTCTGCTTTCTGAATGAATGAATGAGCGCGAAACGGCATGTAGGTGGAACCGAAGATGACGCCTAAAATTTCAGAAGATCAAATTTTTGATTTTTGAAATCAAATAACGATTTTATTGGTTTGTTTTGGAGATAGCTCTTAACTTTTATGTGAGTTTTATACTTGTAACGATCCCACAATAAAGGAGTGTGGTCAACCCGTGAAGTGTAAGATATCAGTTTCAAGAAGATTGAACTACTTGTCAAATATTTTACATGTGTATTACAAGGGTAGGAGTTTCTTTCAAGAATATTGCAAGCCGTAATTCCTGAGAAAGTTGTATAGAAACTGGACAAAGTTTTTGCTGAATCCCTGATTTTATGCGACAGTCATTTTGCGGTCGTATTTCATAGGTACCGAGATTGCCTTTGGAGTATCTAACTGCATACTCTTGGTAAGCACCCAAGAACACTCTGAAGAGATTATGACGGAGCTTGAAATAATGCAAGTGAGCACTGTACGCGTGAAAAATGGACGTATCGTCTATTTATTGTCCACTGCGTTGCAGGCTTGAAAACAATGGTTTTACAAATATTTTCAACTCTCTTGGACCGAATTTTATTATTGGCGGTGATTTTAATGCAAAACACACCTTCTGGGGTTCAAGATGTGTCTCACAAAAAGGCAGCGCACTTTACAACGCCTGCATGCAACACAGTTGCGACTTTCACTCGACTGGTAAACCAACATAAAAGGCCACTATTGATTTTAAAAATCGGACAATACAAACCAGCATTGAAAGCTTAACAGCGGAAAAAGATTCCAATTATTCGCTCTGGAAAGCTATAAAAGGCACTAAAAAATCGAAAATACAAGCGGCCCCAATCAAGAAAAATGACAACGAATGGACCAAGAATGATAAAGACAAACCAGAACTCTGCCGTCCATTAAGAAGAAACATTTAAACCATTTGATGGACAAGCGCTTGTTGAAAATGATAATGCGTCGGATATAGCACTTCACAATTACACAGTAAGAAATGCAAGGTAGACCGGACTTTAACAAGAAATAAAGAAACTGAAACCGAATAAAACTCCTGGATGCGACCTAATCACAGGAGAGCTTCTTAAATCGTTGCCTAGAAAAGCGTTAGTTAAGTTCCTCTACATTATAAACGCAGCGATAAGACTAGAATATGTCCCGAATCAATGGAAAGTCGAGGAAGTAATAATGATTCTGAAGCCAAGAAAACCGCCGAATGATAAAAAATCGTATAGACCTATTTCGCTGCTGCCGATTATGTCTAAAGTTTTCGAAAGAATAGTACTTAAGCGATTACAGCCGGTTATAGAAGAAAGATCTCTTATTCCCAATCACCAGTTTGGGTTTAGAATCAAGCACTCAACAATAGACCAAGTGCTTAGAATAACTGATTTAATTGAGGAAGCTTACGAAGAAAAAAAGATTTGCTTGAGCGTATTCCTTTATATTTCTCAAGCTTTTGACAAGGTCTGGCATGAAGGATTGAAATATAAATTACGACAAGTTCTGCCGGAACACTTATATAAAATTCTGGAAAAATACTTGACGAATCGACTTTTCCGAGTCAAACACGGAAATGAATATTCAGAATTTAAATAAATAAGGGCTGGGGTACCGCAGGGAAGTGTGCTTGGACCACTTTTGTACCTCTTATATACTCGCGATATACCGCAAGAAGAAGGCACCGTATTAGCTACATTTGCCGACGACACTGCCATCCTGGCAACGGGTAAAACAATCGAAGAAACGACTGAAAAATTGCAAGAAGCATTGAACAAAGTAAATGAGTGGACAAAGATTTGGCGACTAGCTCTAAGCGAAAACAAATCTGTTCACATCAATTTTACTTATAAGAAAATAAATAATTTGCCGATCTTTTCAAACTCGGTTCAAATTCCGTTTGCAAACGAGGCTAAGTATCTTGGAATGACACTTGATGCTAAGCTGAAGTGGAAATCGCAACGTAAAGAACTCGAAACCAAATACAGAGAAATGTACTGGTTACTTGGAAGACATTGCAAGCTTAATATAGAGAACAAACTGCTTTTATACAAGCAAGTGCTAAAGCCGGTATATGATATGGAATACAACTCTGGGGTTGTACCAAAATAAGTAATGTCAATATTTTACAAACTTTTGAAAATAAAGTGCTAAGATCAATAGTTAATGCACCATGGTTTATTAGAAATAGCGATATCCATAGAGATTTAGGAATTGCAACAGTCGAACATGAAATCAAAAACTTCGCGCGTAAGCATAAAGACAGATTACAAGGACATGTTAACTATGAAGTCCTTCGAATTCTAGATGAGAGGAATCTGCTGCGTCGTCTACAAAGGACTAAACCTTTGGACTTATCGCGATAACAAGAAACCGCGTCTAATTTGCGGAACAAGCAGGGACTTTCAATGGAAAGGGACCTGCCAAACGATCTCAATATGTGAAAGAAAAACTGCTGGATAAGTCAAAACTTAGTTGTAGTAATCAAAGAAACTTATCACGAAGGGAGGTTTTTTTAGTGAGTAAAAATCTCACACTACTATGAGCACGCGCTATCGATCCTTCATCAAGATTTTTTATCTACCCTCGAGAAAAAAAAAAAAACTGCATACTCTTATATGTATCAGAAATATTGTGAACTCTCAATTCAAATTAAACTTTAATAAAGATTTCGCTGTAAATTTTTTCACCAAAACCTCAAAGACGAACTGCTTCTTTTTACCTCTAAAAATCTTTTGCGTATTTTTAAGACAACATGACATTCCTTGGGCATAACATAGATACATTAACGATTCCCATAATAAAACCATCCACCCTGTTTATCAGTATATTCCCATACAATTTTAAGTACCTCCTAAGCATCTTAAAATAAGAGCAAAATAAAGTTCTTTCATCTATGATATTCTGTTTTTCTATCGTCAAGACGTGATGAGATTGCTGCTGCTGGTTGTAATCAGTCGAGTTGGCGTTGAAATACAAACGGTTCTGCTTTGATTTTTCTCATACATATTTTCTTCCCACTATCCAAAGGAAAAACAACTCCTAAGGCGTATACAAATTTATATTCCTTTCATCTAGGAAGAGGCAAAAGAAATTTATCCATGCACAACAACTGGTGGTCAAATGAAATGTTAACTGCTTCAGTCCTCTTTTTAAAATTATTTTTTGTCATAGTAGCTTAAGGCAGGGAATTGCGTGAAAGGATTCTGACTGAATAGGGAAAAAGAAAAAAAAAATTAATTAAAAAAAAATTCTTAACAAACATCCCAAAGGGTAAAAAGAAAAAAAATATCCGCCTTTCAATTCAGTTTAACTCGGGGGAAAATTGAAATGAATTTTCTTGTTTACTTTTATTGTCGGTCAGTTCGAATTTAACCGCCAATCTGAGTTTTTATTGTTCACATAAACCAGAGTAAAAAAAAAAAAATCGATTTCACTCTCATAAAAAACGTTGAAATTATTGTAAAACAAAGAATACTCCTCTGTACACAAAAATAAAGTAAACAAAAAACTAAAACTCTGCCAGTCACTGTAGGTTATAAGTGGGAATTTGAAATCAGCTGCCAGATTTATCTCGAATATGATAACCTTAAGGTCACCTACTACTTGGGGGTAATCTGAGCAGAATGTGACTGTGTACGCAGCTTGTAGAAATTTCATGTGTCTATTTGACGTATTTATAATCCTTTGCATTTCTAGAATTATGTACATCGCTTATTTTTGAAGTAATATTCTCGAAAATGTGAAATAACAGAAAAGTCATGCATCGCTGAGAATTGGATAATAATCATTGTGGCGATATTTTTGGAAACAAAAGTTTAGTACGCAAATTTTATTTAAATGCATTTGTTGAACAATGCAATTTCAAACAGCTCATTTTGTTTAAAATTAAAATGCCAAGCTAATTTTTAAACTGTACACATTCATCTTTATACATAACCACCACACGTTAAAAAAAAACCCTATTTAATCAATACCTCACATAGAACACGTTTGAGGTTGTCTATTTTTAATTGGTAAAGTTTTGAGTTGTTAGCCACACAATGCCCGTCATGTGGCATCAACCCAATCTACTGAATCCATGGTACAATACCTAGAGATACACATGTTAAAGCTTGTTATTCCCTTGGATACTTTGACCCGAATAGCCAGTAACACGTTGTTCACCGGTCTCACAGCAACCAGGCTGCAAGGTAAAAGATACCTGTACACACGCGAGCCCCACGTCCACAATCCATGTTAATTCTTCCGGAAGAGTGTTCTCTGATGCTATTACGAAACGTTGAACTATGCAGTGACATGGGGAATGGTGTGCGTGATTTGATCCATGTAAAGACATGATTACATAACGATCCCAATGTAATAAGGTTTACAACTTATGTTTAGAAGCTCGGGCGGAAGATTAACTGATTCAACTTTTATTCTGAGAACACATAGATAAATTTATTTTATAAGAATTAATGACACATGCTGGATCAAAGAAAGAAATATTCTCAATGAGGAAAAAGTATTTATAATCCTATCAATATTTTTGTTTGCCTTAAGTAGGTATTAGAAATTTTCATTAAGTATGGAACTAGTCAAGTCATAAATACTGGTACACACATTTTTGGTGATGAAATAAAAACGAACAAGTATTTTTAGTTTATGTTTTCTGTAAAACTTTAAACTAATTATTTAGGAAAATTATTTCAACAATGGCTGCCATTTGAATTTATGTAGGCCTTGAGTCGATCTAGCCACTCATCGATCGCAGCACGCACCTCTTTCATTGGAAAATTGTCCACTGCGCGGATAAATGCGTGCTTCATTGGACTTAATAAACATTGACGACCTCCAATATGCCGCCTATTCAGCGCCCTGGAATGACTGTCGGTTAATTTCTGTTCCCGATTTCAAACTAAACTATTTTCAAGGAATAGTCACGGAGTTATACAATCAATATGTACCAGATAAAACGGTTAGTGTTCGAAATAGCACCTGTCCTTGGTTTACTAGCGAAGTTATTAAGATCATCAAAGCTCGTAACAAACTTTATAGCAAATGGAAACACAGTCCATCTAACTCAAATTGATTTGCTTATAAAGCTACTCGTATACGCAACCATTCGACTATGATAATACGAAACTCTAAAAGAAACTACTACGCCTCTAAACTGAATATGTCCCTCCCCTCAAAAAAGCTATGGAGTAATCTGTGACAAATTGGTATTTCCGGTGCTAAAAATAATTTAAAATATTTTTTTTTTTTTTTTTCAGAGGGTTGGTGAAAAATCTTCCATAGACACTATGAGGATAGCAAGCGCGTGCTCATAGTATAGATTCTTACTAGATTCTTACTGACTAAAAAAAACCACCCTGCGGTTTAATTTGTTATATATTGCAACTAAGAAGGACCTTATCAAGCAATTTTTCTATAATGAAAAAAACTCGTTTGGCAGGTTACTTTCCACTGAAAAATTCTGCATGTTCCGCAATTTAGGCGCGGTTGATTCCTATCTCGCCAAGTCGAAAGGTTTTGTCCTTTGTAGTCGGCGCAATAAATTGCTTTCATCCAGAATTTGTAGGATTGTATTGTTGACATGTCCGATTAGTCGGTTTCTATGCTTTCTCGCGAAGCCTCTAATTTCAACTCCGATTGTCGGAATTCCGAGATCCCTGTGGATATCATCGTTTCTAGTATACCACGGTGCGTGGACAATTTCTCTTAGCACTTTATTTTGAAAAATTTGTAAAATATTGACGTTTGTTTTCTTGGTACAGCCCCTAAGTTGTATACCGTAAGTCCACACCGGCTTTAGCACTTGCTTGTATAAAAGCAGTTTGTTCTCAGTACTGAGCTGGGAGTGTTTTCCGAGCAACCAGTTCATTTCTTTATATTTGATTTCGAGTTCTTTACGTTTCATTTTCACGTGAGAATTCCATTTCAGTTTTGCGTCGAGTGTCATTCCCAGGTATTTTACCTCGTTTGCAAAAGGTATTCGAGCCAAGTTTAGGAACATTGGCAAGACATTAGTTTTCTTATAAGTGAAATTCACGTGAACAGATTTAGATTCGTTGAGGGCGATCCGCCAGTCCCTCGTCCATTCATTTACTTTATTCAGTGCGTTTTGCAGTTTTGCAGTCGATTCTTCGATTGTTTTACCTACGGCTAGGATAGCGGTGTCATCGGCAAACGTAGCCAGGATAGTGTCATCTTCTTTCGGTATATCTCGAGTATATAACAGATAGAGAAGTGGCCCAAGAACGCTTCCTTGTGGTACACCGGCCGAAATTTCTTTGAGCTCCGAGTATTCATTTCCATGTCTAATACGGAAGATCCCAAGATATGATTCTAGAATGTCGTATAGGCATACAGGGAGAACTTGTCGTAATTTGCAATTCAAGCCATCATGCCACACCATATCAAAGGCTTGCGAGACGTCCAGAAATACGCCTTAGTAATATCCTCTCGAAAATTTTGGATATAACTGGAAGTAGCGAAATTGGTCTATAAGATTTTACCTCATTTGGCGGCTTTCCTGGTTTTGAAACCATTATAATTTCCGCAACTTTCCATTGGTTAGGCACGTGTTTTAATCTGAGCGCAGCATTTACAATATGAAGAAGCTTAATCAATGCTTTTCTAGGTAAAGCTTTGAGAATTTCTCCGGTGATCAAGTCATAACCAGAAGCTTTCTTAGGTTTTAGATTCCCGATCTCATGTTTGAGTTCCCTCAGCGTTGCACTTGTAAGTGCTAAATCGTCAGATGGTAAATCCGGCCTATTGATATTGTCGTAAGACACTTGACCATCGTACGGTTTAAAGGTGTTAAAGGTGGGCCGCAAAAACGTCCGCTTTTTCTTTATCTTCCCTTGCCCCTTCATTGTGATTTAATTTAATAGGCGGCGCGGGGACCTTGGGCCTTTTGGTGCCTTTTACAGCTTCCAAAGTGAATAATTGGAATCTTTTTTCGCTGTTAAACTTTCAAGATAAGAGCCTATCGCACGATTCTTAAAATCCTTTATAGTTTTGATCCTGATATTTTAAATAATTGTTTTCTTGAAAATACTGAGGAGTTAAGTTTTGATTTTCTTGAAGATATTAATCCATCCTTACATCCGGTAGAAGATTTTGAACTTCAATCAGTAACTGTAATGAGGTTGTAAACCCTATTGCAGCCATTAAACCTAACGCTGTTGGTGAAGATGGGACACCACTGGGTTTTATAAAATTGATTCTGCCCCACATCGTAAGCCCCTTGAACCACATTATTAACCACTGCATTACCTCGTCTACTTTCCCCAAATCCTGGAAGATAGCTCGAATAAGTCTTTGAGAAACTTATGGCAAAACAGATTCTTCAACATCTATCTCTCAATAGCCTTCTGGTTTCAGATCTAACCACAGTTGCTCTACCGCTATGGTTAAGATCTTTGAAGATATAAGACAACATTTTGAAAAAAGATGGCTTACGCTTCTATTTGATTTTTCAAAGGCTTTTGACAAAGTAAACCACAAAATTTTTTGCTGGAGCCGTTAGTGAGATGTTATTGAATGCATAGAATAGAATATTGCTGATTCTTGTGGAACGGCGACACCTGGGTAAGGCTTATTCTGATTGTGATGGTAGGGAGAGAAACAAAATGGATAAAGCATCTCCAATTATTATTTGTGATTGACTTAATCAAATGCTTTTGTTAGATCAAAAAAGAGAGCAGCCGATTTATTGCTTCTGTGGAGTCCCTCGTGAATATGCTCTAAAAATAACCCTACACTCAAAGCCAAATTGAAATTTGCTAAGAAGAGTGTAATTTTCTAAGAAGTAAAACATTCTCTTAGTAATTACTTTTTCAATAAATTTTGAGTCAACTGATAGTAAGGCCTGTAATTAATTTGTCCCCCTTTTTGATGAGTTTAACTATTAGAGCAGTTTTCAGTGCCTTTGTACTTTTTTTCTCCAAATTTCCAAGCCGACCCAACTGATTTCTGGGGACTTGAATGGAGGGAATGAACTTTTCGTAATGAATAGCAAGGTCTTCCTATTTTAAAAGTTGCCTAGCAAACTTCGGTCTTTGACCATTTATCCCATTCACTAAACTGAAAATCCCTTGAAGAAATCCCACCCAAAATTGCAAAAAAAAAAAAAAAATTTACTTATCTACAGGTACATCCGAATGAAAAAAATCATCAAATACGAGTCGGACCTCGTGCTGTTAGTGTTCCGTACCGCTATTTCAATTGTATTGTAACATAATGTAGCATAATAACTACGCCCACAAAAGTAAGCAACACATTCCGAAGTGTCTTCTCGGAACACATTCGAGGTTCGTGTCCACGGATAGAGAAGGATTATGTCTAAGACGACGTCGCGGAATTAAGAGAGAATTATAACCACAAGAGATTATTGGCTGCAGCTGTCATCTTGGAATTATTACATCAGAATTTTCTCGTTCCAGTGGTCGAAGAATTTGCTAGAAGATTCTTGCTATCAGAAATGCGACTATATAAGAACAGATGGCGATCGAGGCAGGGGCAGTTGGGTTTCGAACCGCACGAAGAGATTGGAAAAGTGGAAATAGGCAAAGTTGTAATTTTGTGATAAATTGAAAGTTGAGAGTTAACAAGAAGAAGTAATTAGTTTGGATTTGTGAATTAAGTAATTGAAAGGAGATAAAGTGATTTGAGAGGAAAGAGACCTTTTTTTTGCGAAGAACAGTATAGTGTGAACTTGAGTTGTTCTATAGACTAGAAAATAATAAAAACTAGAAATAATCTCACAGAATAACGTTTTATCTACTCGAGCCGTAGCTCGCATATTACAGTATAATAATTTGGCTTGCGTAGAAAAGCCATACTTTTAAGAGTCGGGACAAAACAAACACTTTGTGTTCCATGTTCACTTGTCTGTTTGTTCTGCCACAGTTCGCTTGAGAGTCAATTTAGAAATTTTGATGATCTTTGATTTGTAAGTTTGTCCTGATATGTGTGTATGTAATGTAGGTACGAGTATTTAGTTTCGACAAAAAAAAAAATTTTAAGACCAGATGGAGTGTAGGGTCAAATGTTGAAAAAATATTTAAAACATCCCTTGTGGCCGCCCGATTCCAAAATGTCTGAACGGATTTGATGAAATTTTGCGCTTAAGACTCGCACGATTATCTGAAAATTATCTAAACAGGATGAAGCGGGGGTAAGAAAAAGAAGAATGTAGAAATTTCAAAAATATTTTGGGTTATTCTTTTCACACATCTAACCCAAGAACCATGTAGCAGATTTGATGAAATTTGGGCCATGAGCTCAATTGAACATGGAGAGTGTTGGCCCGAAAACCATCAATATTGTATAAAGCAGGGGTAAGATACGGTGGGGTGATTTTTAACCTTACGTCTTCCAACATCGCCTTACTCTTTAATTTTTTTTCTACGAACTATCCGAAAAAACTTTCATTTGATATGTCGTATTGTGGGGTAAAAATTTTTTTTTTCTTTGGGTCACTGTCTTCCTAATTATTTTCGGTTCCCCACATAGACACATAATTTCAGCTCTCTAGTTCTAACGGTTCAAAAGTTACAAGGGTATGCAATACTGACGGACAGACATACTGTGTTGAATCCATTAGTGTTTCGATTTATAACATTCTGGTACGAAACACTAAACAAAACTTTCGAAGGAGGGACAATTATCAAAGGTTTTTGAAACACACTAATCCATTCGATCTTGTTGATTTCTAATTAACCATCTGAATATGAGAAGATTGAAGGTGGAAGACCATACCTTTTTCAACTTTTAGAAGTTAAATAGGTTCTCAATATTTTTCGAACAACTAATGAAAGTAAAAAACAAACAAATGTCAAGGTGGAGTGGTTCTAGGAATTGGGCCTTCCGTACGCCCTTTTATCTATTTCCTAAATTTGCTTTCTCGTTTACCCAGAGCAGTCATATGGAAATGGACCCTGTTTCAGCTTCTTTTTATCATCAAAACACAGTTGAATCATCAGCAAGACCAACAATAGATATTAAGGTGGCACTGCGTCATGTCATTAGACAGATTTGGAATTATTAACAAAGCTGCCGATAAACATCTCCATGTCCACCTGACAACCGCGTGGAAATCCGTTTTTAAAAATTCCTTTTGGTGCAGGGCGACTAAACTTTGGAATTCACTCCCAGAAGTCATATTTCCATATTCAATAGCAGAATCAATAGGCATGTACAAATATTTCGAGGCTCTAGCTAACGTTATATGTCTCTCCTGAGAGAAAAACAAGTAGTAGACTCCACTATTGGTCATTTTATTGGCCACTACACTTAAAGGCTCAGCTACAAGGACTAGCAAGAAGAGCTGAATTTGCCCAGCAAACTTCGACAATCTTGAAGACCTAGCTAACATGGATGTCAGATGCTTCCAATGCTTGATATGCATCTCTAGCTGGTTCTGTTGATAGAATTTGTTTCTGGTATCGCAATAGATTTACATCCATCTGTGCCGTCCACAAGAACCTAATTTAGTCTACGAGTAACGTTGTATCCACACTTTAGCCTAACACAAAGAAATTGCGAAGAAATGTTTATTTTGAACCGAGATACAGGTGCTTACGAATATGCGACACTGTCAGTGGCTATACGTTATGTCCAGTAGGAATTTTGAAAAACTAAAAAATTAACCTTCGGAAATAAAAATATAAAAATAAATGTTGAGCACAAACATACTATAGAGCGCCTAGGCTTCCCACAAGTATTAATTCTGCGCTCCTTATATTTTTTGCACGAATAGAATTGGTCTATACAACTTTATTGACGAATCCAAAAAGCGAATTCGAAACTTCTTATGAGAATTAGGCTCATCAGAAATTCACAACAAGTGGTGCCGTGAAAAACGATCTGGGTTCTGGAATTGAAAGCTGTATCCATTGCGGAGTGAATACATTTTGCACTGGGGACACCTGCGAACAGGAAGTTTCTTTTATGTAGAAGATTTCAAGGCCTGTAAACATTTTTCGAATTAATGAAGTCCAAATCCCTAAGACAACGTAGCGGCTGTCATAACAAAATAAGAAAAAAATCCCTAGGCGACACATAAGGTTTCAAAATTGCTTTCCACTCAAGTTCTATCCATCCCTCGATTATCATCATGGCGACCTCATCCCCAACGCACACATATATATCCGTAGGATCTCTCATGTGAAAAATCACTTTTCCCTATTTTTTTTTTTTTAGGCATGAATAAGTCACATTATTTATATTCTTCTAGGGTGCGGTACATAACAACAAAAAAAAAAAAAAAAAGAAAAGATTCCTAAACGATGTTCTCTCTAATTCGTTACGAGGAATAATTTATAAAAAAAAAAAAAAAGTCTTGGAAATTTCATGTTGTTAAACGAAATTTTATTTCCCGGCAATGACATTGACGCAAGGTGGTGCCACCTTCTGTACACAAAAACTTTGTTATATTCAAGAGCCATGATGTTCGTGTAATCACTAGAGTGGGTGGGCGGATGCCAGCCTTCCAAGTTGATAGGTGAAAAAAGTTACACGTAAGGAAAGAGATTAGGCGCACCTTAAGGCATATGCTTTATTAAGCAGACCATTAACTGAATTATATTCCCTCTGACTTTGTACAAACAACAACAAAAGCGGCATACAAAAGGAAGGATATATGCCCGAAGGGATCCCGAGAAAGATTCATCACGCGTGAGAGCGTTTTCATCCACTATAGCATCGAATCTATATGTATGTATGTTATGCCCGAAGGGAGCACGAGAAAGATTCATCATGCGTGAAAGAGTTTTCATAGTCGTCATCGTCGTCATAGTCGTCCTTCCAGTCCTTTTCAAAAAGCCCTTGACAGATGAAACAGAAAATCACTTTGTTGTAGATGAAATTAAGTCACCTTAACAAGTGCGCTATAGTGAATAAAATTTAAAGCACATGGAAATTGTTTACTGAGTGTATTTGCTTTGCCCATATTTTGCTTCAAATTAAGTTCTCTGCCACACCCACACCACACATGTGTGTATATATTTTGTCAAGTCCTTGAGAGCAATATACAACAAAAGCCTAAAAGAAACTTTAGTTCAAATATTTTGAGAAAGTTTGCGTACTGTTTGTAACTTGAAGATTGTTTCTACTCCTTTTTGATTCTTGTGGGTCTTGTTTGCACAGAACCTACAATACTGCTTTGTTTAAATATCTAAAAATGTCATAACCATGTGTGTGAATAGGAGAAATTTTCTGAAAACTTTTCCAAGAGAGAGGGAAATTAATACTCAGGGTTGTTGAAGAAAGTTATTTAATTTATATTTATTAGATTGATAAGGACTCATTATGAGGGTGAAAATGTAGATGATCCTGTGGTTGAGATTATTACTTAAGCATTTGTGAACTTGAAATATGCTGTATCTCAAGGGACACGATGAAGATAAAGGTAAATGTGTCTGAATTTGAGTAGATATTCGTATATCATAAGAAAAAGGAGCAGCAGATGGAGGGACAACTGTCAGCTTGGACCTCTCCACTTCAAAGGCAATGCATCGGAAATGACAGTAAAATTTTACATGTGTAGGTAGATGCGAAATACGCGATGGAATCAAAGATTTTGCGAAAACAATTGTAGGGAATAATAAATAAACAGCCACCTACAAATGTTTGCTTAGTTTTTACCCAATAGGTACGAGTACCTCACTACATGGCAATCATACTGAAGTATATACCCCGCGCAACAAAAAAAGCCGCACATGGTAATTTTTAACAAAATGGAAGAAATTTAATAAATGATGACTAATCACTGCGTAGTCACTTTGTATTTTTGATGTTTAACATTTAAGTTAACACATTCCCCAATTTGACAATACATTTCGTAGCCTAATTGAAAAAAAAGTAATGATCGTGAAGATCAGACTACAAAATATCAGATATTACCCAAGTTATTGAAAAACCTTTTTATATAATTTAAGACTTTCATAATACTAAAAAATGATTCTAGTATTCCGTACCACCACCCTTCGCCCTAACAACGTCATGAACCCTGTTTGGCATGGAGGCATAGAGATTACCGAGGTAATTGTTACTAATTTCATTGAACCACACTTCTTCAATGATGCTCTTTAGATGCTGCATGGTTTTTTGGTTTTTTATCTTGGATCTTCTTTCCCATAAGAGCCCAGACATTTTCGATGGGGTTGAGATCTGGACTGTTTCCCGGCCAAATTAGGGATTCTATTCCTAATTCTTCTTTCAAAGTTTTAATCTGTGGAGGAAATTTAAAAATGAAAATCATAAGATTTTCAAAACACCCATAAATATGAAAAAAAAACCTCGAATTACTCACAGATTTTGCTCGGTGGCAAGGTGCTAAATCATCTTGAAAAATTGGTTTTGATGTTTCTGCTGTTATCATTTCCATACTCGGTACAACACCATCTAAGATAATTTGTTTGTCGAGTGCCCTCGAGCATAATTAGAGATCCAACTCCGATTGCGGTGATGCATCCCCACACCATAACATAAGGAGAATATTTTACGGTGTGAGCTATGCATTCGTCGCTGTAGCGTTCCTCTTTTCTACGACGAACTATCTGCTTCCCATCCGGTCCGATTAGGTTAAACTTGGACTCATCAGAGAATGCCACATTTGACCAATCTTGAACACTCCAGTTTTTCCTTTCCTTAGCCCAGCTAAGGTACGTTTTCTTCATTTTGCTGATCAGAAGTGGCTTTTTCGCTGGTCTCCTTGCAAGCAAAACCATCTCGTTGAGACGATTCTGGATAGTTCTGACTCTAACTTCAGCCCCAGTAGCTTCTCGCAGGTCAGCTCTTAACTCCGATGCATTTTTAAACCTGTTTCTCAAGCTTAGCCTATTCAGTTCCCGGTCCTCCCGAACAGTGGTACATCTCTTCAATCCTGTGCCAATTTTTCTGTTCAGATTGTGATCCCGACGATATTTGTTGCAGAATCTTCTTACAGAGCTCTCATTGCATCCAATTTGTCGAGCAATTTCACGAAATGACTGATTCTGTTTGGATAAGGCGACGATAACTGCCTTATTTTCTTTACTCAATTGTACCCTTTTAGACATCGCGATATACTCTTTTCACTTTTATTTAAGAAATACAACTGCACGCACTGTTAAATACTGCCACAATGAATTCCGACACATTCCAAAATTTCCAAAATTTTACGTAACCCGAAAGCAATAAAATATAATTCGGCGAATCCGTTAAAGTTAATTAGCGCAAAAAAATGGAAAACCCGTATGCGGCTTTTTTTGTTGCGCGGGGTGTAGATATTGGGTTATACTTTCGATAAACATTAACCAAACAACACCTAAGACAAAGCATACCACTCGATAGATACAACATCGCAGACATAGTTGAGCTTTGATCGAAAGTTTACATATCCTAGTATAAACAGCAGTGTTAATCGAAGATTCAGTTGCGAGATGCGAAGGATAGAAACATGGGGTTAAACGATTAACCTGTCAGTCATAAAAATAGTTGTCCTTGCTCATGCAGAAACTCTATTCCTAATAGACTACGAGTACAAACAAAATGTGCAATATTTTCCAACAAATAGGTATGAGCTCTACATTAATCTACCAACTCCGGTATCCCGAAGAAATGTAAAAGAAAATATACGTAAACCCATGGCCATCAAAGCTGATTTAGAGGATTTCGTATATATAAAAGTTAAATTGATATTTCATTTGTTAATCCTCAGTCAGCAATACTAGTAAATCTAAAATTACTAAACTGTTGTGACTACAAAATTAAGGTTATCATTTAAGATAGCTAATCAGAATGGTTGCCATAGGTAACTCCATCATAATAGGACTCAACTTTACTGATACCTTACTCCTTGTAAAGAATGGGAGAGTACATAAATTCTGGAGAAATCATTAAATTCAGGCGAAAAGAAATTTTGGAGGAGGTTTTCCGAGAATTTAAGAAGAAACCGAAAAGCACTCTAAGCACTGACGGCTTCAAGTCTGTAATTCACCAAATAAATGCTGGTGTTCCCCAAGGCTCTGTTTTGTCTCCGACTCTCTTTCTCATTTTTATAAATGATCTCTTGTCTGCAACTTCTAATCCAATCCATTCCTTCGCTGATGACAGTACCCTCAGTTTTTCATATTCGTTCCCTAACTCACGTCCTTGCTCTTCGGCCGTAGAAGGGGAACGGCAACGTATGTTAAACACATTAAATTCCGACCTGGACAGCATAATTAAATGGGGTTCAACCAACCGCGTGGAATTTAATGCTTCCAAAACACAATGCTGTCTTCTGTCTCTCAAGCGAAACCAAAACCCTCAACCATTATCCATGGATGGTACTTGCATCATTGAAACCGAAAGACTTGCCATTCTCGGTATGTGTATTAATAACCATCTTCGATGGAATGATCACATATTCGAGGTCGCCAAAAATGCTGCAAAATGTCTAGGATTCCTTAAACGGTGCAAGAAATATTTTACCCCGTCTGATCTGGCCTCAATTTATAAGGCATTCATCCGCCCTAAGCTGGAATATAACGCCCATATCTGGTCTGGTGCACCCAAGACCGTTCTGCACATTCTTGATAGGGTACAAAATCGCGCGTTAAAACTCATAGGTGATAGAGACATTGTGAATTCCATTCATTCATTAGAACATCGGAGAAATGTCTCCTGTCTCTCCCTGTTTTATCGTTTTTTCTACAAAAAATGCTCCAGCGAAATAGCCAGTTGCATTCCTCCCCTTCAAAATTTCACCCGCAATACGCGACATGCTTCGAATGCACATCAGTTTTCCCTAAAGCCTAACTTCGGTCGTACTGTTAAATATAGGGATTCGTTTATAAGCCGAACGACACGAATGTGGAATGATCTACCAAGCTCTGTATTTCCCCATCACTACAACCTTCAAACATTTAAAGCCAACGTGCATAGGCTTCTCCTCTGTTCCTCTTCCCCTTGTCCTTAAAAGCCCGTGCCCTGCAACAGTATAAAGGTATTCATAATCCTTTTGGCGCGCGCGAATTATAAAAAAAAAAAAAAAAAAAAAAAGCACTGATGATGGTGCAGATTTCAAACACTGTGGGGCCTTACTGATTCAATGCGTTTATCCGAAATGTTTTTTTGCGTAACAGATTGTTAGTGAGCTTACATCATATTCAAAAATCTATATATATAAAAATGAATGTTTGTCTGTATGTCCTTTATAGAATCGTATACTATGCATTTGATCATGTGATGATCTATAGCAAAGTTGTTTTGCATGAGCCCACGAAGGTTTCTGAGTTGGTACGAGCAATTTTCGACAGATGGCGCCACTGTCATTCCAATGAATTTCATATATTGCCGTGACAGTCCATGCTGATTTGAATTGAAACGAAAACAGCGAACGAATGATGACGTTTCGAGTTGTGGGTGATATAAGAATTTATGTAAATTGTGAAATTCATGTCCGGCTCACATTGAACAGACAATATTGTCGTTTTTCGAATAGTTTTGTGCATTTCATTTTGAGTTAAATTAATTTAGATAAATAATTCAATCGAATTGAATTTTCGTAGTTTCCGTGAGCCGATTTTATTCATTCTCTACAGTGAACTCACGAAGATCATCGAATGTGTATGTGAAGGATCTGACTGCTGGTTGACGTTCCGAACGCATTTGCTGTGCAGTTCTCTTTCGGCCAAAAACATCGATGTCAATACTATCAACTTCACCATTCAGAATGGAATACCTGGCGAAACGACAACATATAAGTCCATCGATACTGTGGTGAATCAAGAAGAAGTTGTCAACTATCCAACTGAATTCTTGAAATCGCTTGATTTGCCAGGCATGCCACCGCACGTTCTTACATTGAAAATTGGCGTACCCATCATAAATCCACCACGACTTTGCAACGGAACCAGACTCTCAGTCAAGAAAATGATGAACAATGTTATCGAGGCAACAATTTTGACTGGAAAATTCAAAGGTGAAGACGTACTGTTGCCGCGTATCCCAATGATCCCGACAGATATGCCATTCGAATTCAAACATTTGCAGTTCCCGGTGCGACTCGCTTTCGCAATGACTATCAACAAAGCACAAGGTAAATCGTTGCAAGTGTGTTGATTAAATTTGGAGAATCCATGCTTCTCACATGGGCAGCTCTATGTGGCCAGCTCACGCACATATATTAAAGAAAATTGTGTAATGTCTTTCCTTCAAATTTATTTTAGTTGGTGGCGTTGCAACGCGCGCAGGGTACAGCTAGTCATTTATAAAAAAACACAAATTCATTTTTAGTTCCAAGCTTGAAAGCAACGAACACAGTGAGTTATTGCCAATCTATAGTTCTGATTGTCATAGTCTCAGGTTCGAAAACTACGTACAAGATGGGGCAAAAATAATGTCATAATGTGAATTGGCTGTCATTTTGTTAGAAATGAAAACAATTGGGCTCTGTTTTCAGGAAAAGTTTATTTGAAGGTGTGAAATTGATGACATTGAGTTGAAAAAATGATATCGGTGAAATGACCACCTCCTAAGGAGATGAACATTGTGCTCATTTTTGTTGTTGATGGGTTCATCATAGAGCGATGATGCCTTAGACAGGTGGTGAGTAGGAGTTTGTATAGTGGAACTTTTGTGCGAAATATTCCCATTATGTTTCTCACTAAGACAGAGTCTGTGGCAGCAATGTGATCGCGCCATCAGACAACACTTAACGAACAGAACTGACAACTGAGTGGTGGCGGCGTTTGTCGTCAAGTTTGCATCGATAAATAGTTTGGCACATTGTGAAATAGCCAAGAACTTTTCGGCAGCCATTTTTGCGATTCATTCTTTCTTGTTCTCTGGGCGGCTTCACCGCAGTCTATAATTTAGAGAGTATTATTAAACTAGGCGGCTTCCCCGCAATCATACTTTGGTGCACAAGGTTGCACACGTGTAAATTTATGTACTCACATTATTCTAAGCTCTTATAATCCTAAGATAAAATAAAGCTAAAAACCAAAAGGAGTTGCACGTGTTCTCATTCTCACGAGCGTCGTAGTGGAGGATCCCCACAAGTCAACCTTCAGATGTAGTCACCGGCCATTGTTACAGGTAACAACTTATGTACTTATAAGTAGGGAATTGAAAATCTGCTCTATTGAAACTGGAATTCCTTTCCAAAGGTGTTCACTAGTTGACATACCGAAAGGAAGCCCCAAGTAAATCGTACCTAGAGACTACAATACTGAGGCCATTTTTCCAATTCAGAGATTTCGGGATCATATTGATTGCAATTGACAAACATTTTTCTTGCTTCGGTTAATTCATAATTGACTAAATGTAGGATGTAATCACTGTTACAATTGTTAGGTCAGTGGTTGCTATTGTTCGTGCAATCCATATACTCGTACACACTGCATATTTTGGTATCTGTATTATTTTAAACATTCCGGAGGATGAATTTGATGCTAGCCGTGATTCTGCTTTAGAATTGCAGCGAACAATATTCATACGAGTATACAGAATCTTCGTAGATAGATTTTGTTGCCGGAAAGCTTGTAGGCTCTCGGGGGTATAGTTGAGATCCACCTTAACCATAGTCCATAATTGTGCCCGCCTGTAGCATAACAAAATGTCTAGAGGTAAACTCCTCGATATTTTAAGAAAATCGTGAATGGGCTATGTGAAGGGAAGAAATTTATTAATTTTTTTTAGACAACTTCTCAGACAAAGCAAGTGTGAAACAACTTATTATCAGCTATTGATTGATTTAATTTCATTTTAAGCGAAATTATCGTAAGAGTGTATTTTGTACCAACCCAAGCCCATGCACGATCTAAATCTTGCACAAGATCAAACTTAACCACCTGTCTTTAAGAGGCTCAATTGGTAACAGAAAATATATTTTAGATCGTAATTAGTTCAATACGGAGGTCATATACCATCAACTCTTATAATCATAAAGAGTTTACGGGTTGCGACTCATATAATACTTGATTTTAAATTCTCCCGATTATTTTAAGGGATACGTCATTAAGCTGATATCCTTGGTTAGGAAGTGCCAGAACTTCCGGCTTTTGTATAATAGCCAAGCCTTGGCTTTTGTTTTCGGTATACTCGTAGTTATGAGCCGCAGACTTAACCCCAGGGTAAAAAGATGCAATCCGGTCTAGGGGATTTTTTTATTTTATTTATTTCAATGAATACTAATCAATAATTTAGATCGTGTCCTTTAATATGAAAATTCATTGAGAAATATAACAGATACATCCTGTAGTAATAAAACTAGTGGCGGATGTATGGAGCATATAAAAAACCTAAAGAGAATTTATTGTGGAGTGACAAATTGGTATTAAATTAAAAATTTGCAAGGTAGTTGAAATATAATTTAAGAAACAGAAAGTCGAGGTGCTCGAGTGTTATGTTGAGGTATAGTATTGTACATAAGGGACAAAAGCTGTGTTCACCACACCTTTTTTTCCAAATAATTCTTAGAATATGTTTTTGTACTACTACTAAGGGTTGAAGTTTATTGTTATATGTACCAACCAGTGGCGTGGGGTGAAATTTGAAGAGAAGGAAGCCGAAAAAATTTTAAGTAAAATGTTTTATTCAAGACTTACCATTTTGGTGCTTATTCGAGACACTGACTTAAGATATGCAATCTAAGCCACCTTTGTTATACTTTAAGTCATTAGAATTTACATAGACAATGAGCTCAGCGCATAAAAAAAGTGACTTCGAAAGAAAAAGCCGTTCTGGGCAGAATAATCTATATAAGTTATTGATAACTCGGATAACAATTATGTACTACCTATTTGTACTCTAAAGCTATCCTACGATTCTTTTTTACGAATTCTGCTAAAACTCTTTCATACAAATTTGAGTTATTTTTAATTTCTAAAAGAAGGTGCTTTTCGATAGATAAAAGTGCCAGGTCTGAGAGTCTTTCTTCTTTGTGGGAATTTCTTAAGTGTGGACTATTTTTAAAGTCGAAAAAATTCTTTCGACAGATGCCACAGTCAAAGGCAGGGTTAAAAAGACTTCACACAATGTTAGAGTTTGAGAAAAATTATCTCTAAGCATTTCCGTATTAAAATGCTTATAAAGTTGAAAAACCTCAAGCTTTTTAAGTGAAGGGGTAGTGTATAAGAAGATATTTTGTAATCCTTCATTGAATTAGAAAAATATTCATATTTTGATTTGTTTAATAAATCAAAGAAAATATATGAACTATATCTGTTCTTAATCTGACTTGTAACATTATCTATAATTCCTACAAAAATTCGGCTATAATTTGTATTTGAATCAATATTAAGCAGTCGGTTAAGGTTCTGAGCAGTTACTTACGCTCTCATAGATTGAATCAAATGATTTTAAAAATTCACTCAAAACCCTCGATCTCTTGCTTCGCAAGCTCTATGTCTTCTCTGCAATTGAATAAGACGTTCACTATACGCGAATGATATTGCCATCGAGTCTCTGATACCCCGGAATGCCAGCTCTTGTTTTCCTAGAAGAACTACAGTATCTATGAAACGCTTCATTAAATCGCGATTGCGATCAACTTTTCTATTATGAGCCTCCCTAAAGAAGTCTCTATGAGATATTCGCCAAATTTATGCAAATGCAAACAGCCTTTCCGTTTGAATATGTTTTTTGAAAGAATTAATAAAATTGTTTATATTAAAGAAACCTGTGTGACTCCAAACACTAGGAGAATTAGAAAAAAAGAAGACAAAGAAAACAAAACATTCTATTTAATTTGCAACTGCCAGTCATCCATGGATTCTTTTTGTAAAAAGACTCAGGATAATGTTTCTGATACCCATCCTTTCGCGTATAATCAATTTTCATTGATGGTGTCGAGCGACCTAGTTCTATAACTTTTTGTTTTTTTTTTACAAAAAAAAGAAAGCTTACTGAACTCGTGGGGTCGTCTTTTAGAAGAAAATCAGTTAAAAAAAAAAAAATTATACAAAGAAATTATACCCAACAAGTTTCAGAAAAACCTCAAACGCCGTTCGAACCACTACACCACCCAATAACCCGATTTTCGTCGGCTTATTTTGTTGCCTACAATAAAAAAAAAAAAAAAAAAAAAACTCCCTCGAACTAAAACCTTTCTCCTCCACCAATGTTCATCAACAAAAGCCGGGAAATCGGATTATTTTCCTCATAAGCGAATGTATGCCTGACAGAGAAATCGCAAATAAACTTCTACTATACTCGTATGCCAGAAAGGAATAGAGTTGAAAGTTCGTACTGTGAAGAAATGAATACATAAGCCGGAGAATGAACGGCTTTTCAAAATAATTCACTGCACGCTCTCTCGCTAGAGGAGTTCATACTTGTCTCGGCTATATGTGAAAAATGGTTTGATGAACAAATAATTGAATGTGATTGTTGACAAGTGGTAAAATAAAAATTGTTGATATTTGAAAAGGGAAGCCGGAAGGAATCGGCTTGTATGGACGCCACGCCACTGGCACCTACCCAGCAAATGAGTTCATATTGCAGCTTAAATTGAACCAGGAGAAAATAGACTGTTTCTAGAAGGTTACAAGAACAGAACTGCCTTAGATGATACAGAACATACTTTTTCAATAAGGAAGTATGTACACCGCAATTTAATTTGCTGTCGATATTTACAACCAAATACTTGAATACAAATACGTTTTCGATAGAGAAACATTTAGAAGAGCAGTTCAATTCAGAGTCCTATGATGAAAAGCTTCTGTGCATACTCGTACTCAATTTTTTTTACAGTCATTACTGTGAAAGATGAAATTTGGGGATTGAAACTCAAATGAGGAAAGGTTAAAATACATGAGCTTAGTTTTATCACTGATGACTAGTTTATGCGAACCTTAGCAATGTCTTAGGATTTGAATGGTGCGAATGGGCTGTTCCCCGTGACTCAAGTGTTTCGAACTTGTTATAGGTTCGAGACCGAGTAAGCATTTATATTTTTATTTTTAAGATACCCAGCATTAATATAGTTTCAGTGAAATCTTTTCGCAGACCCGACGCGGGTTGAGTTGTGTTGCCAATACTCTTGTAGAGCTGCGACATCAGCTTCATAGTAGCTACGAGTGTTTTCTTCTACGAGAGCATCCTAATTCAGAACTAGCCTAATGGATCTATTGAAAATTCTTTTGATTTTGCTACCAAGAATGTTAATCTCTGTGCTCTTGCATTTTGCATTTCCAGAAAATAAATACATACTTCGTACAAGTTCATGCAGAACGGGAACCTCTGTGTTCGATATGTTTTCGGACACATCATTATATAATATTACACGCGTACATCTTCAATGTCATAAGAATATTTTTAGACAATAATTCAATTCTAGCCAATATATGTGCTCCAAAATCCATTCTACCTATTATTCTCTTCTATTTGGGAACAGTAGATACAAACAATCATAACAACATTGTTTGTAAAATTTCAATTTCTATCCTAATTGCATATGTTTGCCTGACATACGAGTACGAATTAATCTAAATAACAAAAGAGAATTAGATCCACGACCAACTAAACCAACTAGGTACCCAACTATTTGTAAATTGTTATGTTAATTCGGAACCTCTTCAGGAACAGGCCAAACAATAGAATATTGGATTTAGAGTTCCTATACTCGTACCTATATCTACTGCTGTAATACTTCACCGAATTGCATAATACAAAATGCAAACGCGGTTGTTCTGTGTTTGAATCGTGGAACGTGTACAGTTTCACGATATTTCAGCTTAAATATGCACATTGCAAATGGATTATAAGTCTGAACAGCAGAACTATGACGAATTTTTATTATTCTGGGAATGCTAGCGCTCCATAGTACGAGTACTTAGTCGTAGTTTGTAGATACTTTACAACGCATGTAACCAATGTATTTAGCTCTAAGAATACCCATGGTGTAGTGAGCAATAAGATTAATTGCATGCAAGTGGAAGTATAAAACAAAATCTAATTGCTACTAATTGGTTGTAGGCTAAACAATGCTTTAATTATAGTACCTACACCTGGAGTTTGATGTTCATAAAGTAGTAGCTGCCGTATCTAATTAGTTTGATTTTGCTGTTGTAGTCTAGCGATATAGACTGGTGTTATTAGTCATAAGTATCAGAATAAATACTATTTTCCTCCAATATATCAAACTCGAGATTTATTGATCCATGAACATTATATTCTACTAAATCGGGTGTAATGAAATGAATAAACATATAGGTTCGCATATACGAAAATAGTGGGTATACTTAACATAAGGGAAATATAAAGAGGTAAAGTTCAACGAAGAGAAAAACTCCCAAAGGCCAAGGAAATCACTTTTGTATCCTGTATAGTTTTCTATTTCCTATTTTTGGCATAAGGGTACGCAGTAGATACATATTTTAAACGATATCTTCTTGTTATACGAGTTTGTTCGAATAGATACGTATAGATACCTTATGCTTTGGTTACATGATAATGTATATACTAGACTATCAGGGGAAAGGGATTTCTTGAGAATAAAAATATCAAATTCTTTCAAATTTTCTGCTAATACCTGGAATCATGTCTGGTGATGTGAAATCTGTAATCCGATTTTTAAAATGAGATTCGAAGTAAGCACGTACATATGGCAAACTGCTACCGTGTACAAGGACAGCTTCAAATTACAACTTCATCATGAAAAAGTTTATTGATATACGAGTACTTGGATATGTAACAATTCGTGTCCTTTGTGTTTCTCAGAATCCATTTCTTTTCATGAACAAGAAATATAAAAATGATAAACAAAATGACAAAACAAGGAAAGTAATGAGGCAATATTTGTACATGTGAAATTTTGTTCTTATCATGGGAAAATCTCCAAATTGCAGGTTTGTTTATGGGCTGTTTAAATTTCGAAAATAAATTTTGTTTTTAAATTCCTGTGAGATCATATACTTGCGAAGAATTTTCGCTTATAACCCCCAGCTATATTATGTACGGATGTACTCGTACATACCTACAATTTCCTACATACATATTATTTTCTTTTGAGCAAATACCCACAGAATGTTAAATCTTGTCCTCTAATGTTAAATCTTGTCCTCGAATATATACACGCATCCAGGCACAGTTACATAGTAAGGTATCTATAGGGTCATCCAACAATAGGTGTCATTTTAAATTGCGCGCCATTGTTGAACTGTCAACATTCAGCTATCATTGCAATGACTTTTGATAAGTAAAAACTAGGAGATTATTAAATATAGATCGATACACACTCGCACAACGTGTTGAAATAGTGAAAATTCACTACAAAAACGGAGAAAATATCGCGCAAACATTTCGTAAAGTTCGCACTGCTTTTGGTCATCATCAAGTGCCTCCTCGCACAGCTATAGTGAATTTAATCGATAAATTTGACAGGTTAGTGATGTGAAGACTCCAACTCGTGTTCGTCCGGCAAGGTAAGCAGAAATATCGCCGCCGTAGCTGATAATATGACTGAAAACACAGGTGTGTCTATTTCGATACTATCACAGGAATTGGGCCTATCCGCAACGACTTTGTACCACATTTTGCATAAAGATTTTAGCCTACAGTCCAGTTGACACAAGAATTGAAGCCAGCAGACCGCACACAACGCCGTACTTTCGCTGATTGGGCGCTGGAAATGAATGAACGTGATCATGATTTTTTTGCACGAAATTATTCTCAGTGATGAGGTTTATTTTCATTTGTCTGGGTACGTAAACAAACAAAACTGTCGCATCTGGGGCTCCGAAAACCGAAGAGAAATAGTGGAACAACCTCTCCATCCACAACGAGTGACAGTTTGTTGCGGTTTTTGGGATGGCGGTGTCATTGGGCCAAATTTTTTCGAAAATGATGCTGGTGAGACCGTTTCAGTGAATAGATTGCGTTACCGAACGATGTGGACTGACTTTTTTTGCCTGAAATTGATACTATGGACGTGAATGGCGTTTATTTTCAGTAGGACGGCGCCACATGACACACAGCTGGTGAAACAATGGCTCCATTGCGTGACAAATTTCCTGGACGTGTGATTTCTCGAAATGGAGACTTCAATTGGCCGCCACCATTCAACTTTTTCCTTTGGGGTTATATTAAAGATGAAGTCTACGTCAATGCTCCACCATGCACTAAAAGAAAATTTCTGAGCTATTATTCGGGAAATACAGGCGCAATTATGCGAAAAAGTGATGACAAATTTCATCAAAAGAGTAGCTATTTGTAGGCAAAGCCGAGGTGGACATTTGGCAGATATTGTATTCCAATACTAACCTCAGAGTTAGCGTAGCTTTCTATTTCTGCAAAAAGGCATTCAGCAACATGTGAGGCTTCAAACCAGCTGTGGTGTACTGGATATACACAGCGGTCGTAAGACCCATTCTCACATATGGTTCACTAGTATGGTGGATGGTTCTTGAGAAGCAGTATCAACTTTCAAACGTCACCAAAATCCAGAGGGCAGCGTGTATTGGAGTCATGGGGTCAATAAGAACAACATCAACTAACCATGCTCAGTTTCATACCGCTTGATATATACTGTAGCAGTCTGGCGGCTAAAACCTCTGTATGACTGGGAGAAGGTCGATTGTGGTCATCGAGCCTTTACGGCCATTCCTCCATTTTATCCTGTTGGGGGACCACCAGCAGATCGGTGGAAACTGATTTCATGACTCCTACACTAGCATTTGAAAGGAGATTCAATATAAGAATTCCTGACAGAACGCACTGTAACCTATGAACCATGAAGAAAAAGGAACCGGCGTTCTATACCGACTGTTGTAAGATGGACGTTGGCACGGGAGCCGGAGTTTATTGTGAGGCCCTAGGAATAAATAACTCCTTCAGAATAAGCGACGACTGCAGCGTCTGGCCGAAATCACAGCCATCATACTGGCTGAGGAAATTATACGCGAGAGTAATATCGTAGGCAAAACGATAACTGTCTGTATAGATACCCAGGCAGCCATTAAGGCTCTGGACTCTGCTGTAATTAGATCAAGACTTGTGAGGACCTGCAAATCAGTCTCTGCTTGGTAGCAGGGCATATGGATATCAAAAGAAATGAATGGGCTAACGAGCTAGCTAGGAAAGGGTCGGCGCTGCACTTATCGCAGGCCCTCCCTTTTGTAGTAATCCCAATCAGTTCCCTACAGAAGAAAATAGAAGATGAAACCACCGATCGAGCAAACAGACGATGGTTTCATCTGGAAACATGCGCAACGGCCAGGGCGCTATGGTCGGCCATCAGCAAGAAGAGATCAACTTATAATACGCGGATCGTTTCTGGAATAATTACTGGTCATTGTGCCATTGGAGTTTACGCGTGCAACTCGGTGTGCCACACAACGACTATTGTAGAAGCTGCAGGGACGAAGAAGAAATTGAATCAGTTCGTTACCTGCTGTGTGATTATCCTGCCCTATCCGTTACAAGAATAAGGACTCTCGGAAGATACTTTTTCTCGGAATTGGAGGACTTAGGTAATGTAGAGCTTACGGACCTCCTTTATATTACTATCTGGGTGGTTCTAACAGCGGACCTTATAACGTTTCCAGAGTTAAATGATTGTTCACAATGGACCCGAATTGTTAATCTAAGTGAGCAGTGACTCTATTTGTCACAAGGCATCCATCTACCTAATCTAACCTAACCTCAGAGTTTTCACTTTAGATTAAAATAAAAACATCACCACTTTTCATAAAAATGTTGCATTTTTCTATTGATTTATAATGACACCTCTTGTTGGATGACCTTATTACCAGATTTTCGCAGGACTTTTTTTGGGCTGGATGAAAGGTATTGGTGGACTAAACAGCTTCCCCAAATGACTCTAGAAGTAGATACAGAGTACACATTCGATTTCGTTATTTAAACTTTAATTACTGATTGGCAGATGGTATCCATTCGCTTCTTGTATTTCTTTGGATGTACGAGTAGTGTTTTACTGGCATTATTAAATATGACTACATGATTAGTAAAACTAGAGAAACTGCCCATCTTCATCAATCAAGATTTAATCTACTTTGATTGTTTAAGAAACAAAATTGTATGAGTAGTGAATTGTGCATTTATTGTTGACTAAACTAGGACTAGCGTTAAAGAACAGTTAATTATGATTTATAACCTTAAACTTAGTTCAGCTAAAAATGAAAGATTCAATTACATTCTATACCCTTTTCAACGACTATATGTGCGTTAAGTTATGAGTTTTGGGATCCATTTTACGAACGAGAAAGGCATGTTTACTTTTGATCCACCTATCCGTACCTCCTTTTAAAAATATGCTGAGATACTTATGTATAATGGTGGAGTTTACCAAAATGTCAGTCAACTCACGAAACTCATTTTACCTAATAGTCAGGAATTTTTAGTAACCACTTTCCCTTCAGTCATTTTAGAATGTTTCAGTCAACCAGTTACCCACATCACCTGTCAGTTCATTCCATAGCGCTGACATTTCTGATGTTTCCTGGAGCTGTCGTAGTAGTTTGATGTAGTACACAAAATTGGAGGTAAAATAATTATAACTGAGAAGAATTTAGCTAGATAAGTACATACATATACTCGTAAGTTGGTTACAAATATTTTTGTAATTTGATAAATGGATCTGTTGTGTAATTAAGTCGTCAAAATGTTTTTTTAGAAAATTGTTATGTCGACATTGTTTTAAATAAACTTTAAATCACAACATCGGTTAAATGGCTGCCACGGGAGTTTGGAAAACTTCGATTCTTTCGAGGCAATTTTCGACGACTTTTTGTCACATTTTTGGCTGCATTTTATAACCATAACTTTACGGATGTTGGTTTTTAAGTGCTGCAAAGATTGGGAATTGTCTTTAGCGTGGTCCCACAAATTCCAGCCTTTTGGAACCACATATCACACATATCAATGTCTTCAATCTCGGGTCAAAAAATGTTGACCACAGTGCAGAGAAAACAGTGGCGCCTTCATAGTTTTCAAAATAATATGGCCCGATCACGCCGCCGATCCACAGCGTGCACTAAACTGTCACCTGTAGTGGATGCAATGTGTCTCTCAACCATTACATTTGGATTCTCAGAACCTCAAATTCTTCAATTTTGTTTGTTTACGTACCCGCTGAGCGAGAAATAGGCCTCATTGCTGAAGAATATACGCAGATATTATGAGTACAGAACTGTTGCTTTTGTAGTAATTAATAATTAATATTTGGCGCAACAGCTCTTTAAGTGCCAGGGCCTAGCTTCTCACAATCACTCGTGTTGTGTGCGTTATATTTTTCACACGAATGGAAGGGACCTACAGTTTAGTGCCGTATCCGAACGGGCAATTTGTTTTAAGAAGCTTTCTCGTGACTTCAATACTCTCGGATGTTTCTCAGACGTTCACGAGAGGTGGGATCGTGAAAAAACTTTTTGGTGATTTCTGGGATTCGAACTTGGAACCTCTTGCGTAGTGATCCAACACACTAACCACTACGCCACGACGCCCACCTGCTTTTGTAGTAAGATGCAAAAATTTGAATGCATTGAGTAGTGGTTAAACGATTCATATTGTAAAATGACAAGGCAAGAACTAACTACATGTCATAATGGATGACAGATACAGGGATGTGACATTCCAACTTCGAAATGAATAACCCTTTGTTACATCAAGTGAATTGTTAAAATTGCACAAAGAAGAAAACATTTGATCCAAGGGCAAGGAACGTTCCTGCGATAGATACGGTTTTAGCCACCATATGATAAAAATATTAAAAAAAATCGGAGCCGACTGTATTTGAACTTGAGACTCTCAGCGGAAGTTTGAACAGTCAACACAATCGTTAGCCAACTCGACTACTTCAGTGTTGTCCGTGACATCGTCAAAAGCTATACTAGTCATTCTAGCACTACTAGTAGTTGCACTTAATAAGTGAATAGTCGTAATGAAATGACATTAGCTGCACGTGTGTACGAAATGTCACTCGGTTGCCTATGACTCCTACAACTCGTATAGACACATAAGACAGCGAATTTTTATGTTGGAGAATTGATCAGAGAAGAAAACATCAAGGGTACGAGTAGAGCTCAGTTGGTAGAGCGATGGTGGCTAAAATCATATCTATCGTAGGATCGTTCTCTGCCTTTTGATCAAATGTCTTCTTCTTTGTGCAATTTCCAACTACTCGTATGATTCATCCTTTATATCTCTACAGAAAGTTAAATACAAATAGACATCGCAATAGTACGAATATAGTGTTTGATCTTTTCCAGTTCAAGTATGTCCAACATTCGAAAGTACATCGATGTCATCGTGGTGTTGCATTTCATTATACGAGTAGACGACATAATCCTTCAGAAAACTCGAAGACCAAAAAAAAAAAGCCAAACTCTGCTTCTGATTTATACCTTTATTCCTTCATTTATGGAAAAAATATCAAATAAAATGTTCCCTTGGCATAATTTAGGCCAAAAAACAAAAGAAAAAAGGAACAATTGCACAATATTTTTGGTGGGAAATATATTTCTTAAATTACTCTAACCAAACCCAAGTATTGCTAGCAGACATATCGTCCAGGTTTTATCAACAAAAATATTTAATTAAAATTATTCTAAGAATTCTAAAATATGTCACTTATTATGTCAGCATAATTTGATTTTGAAATAATTATGTCACGGTGTCAACACTGCTTCCAAAAGGTACGAGTACCTACTCGTACATAGTTGTAACTGGAGAAATTGTTATGTTCTTGCAAACTATGGCAACTTTCTTCAAACAAGTTTCTTCGAAATCATTTCAAAACTGGAACTACAGTGTAGTGTGTCTACCTGATTTTCTCAACTATTGGAATTGAGGTATGAAACACCAAGTTAAATTTAAGTCGATAAAGTGTCTCCTATCTCTGAAGTAATAGCCAAGCCAAAAATATTGTTAAATAAATATTCTAGCTTCTCGCAGCCATTCGTGCTGTGCGACACACGAATGATAGAGACTTATAGACAGTCTTATGCCGTTTCTGAGACAATTTAACTCTCGGATGTTTGTCAGACGTTTGCGAGAGGTGGGACCATGGAAAAACTTGTTGGTATTTTGTGGGACTCAATCCTTGAGTCTCCCGCTCAGTGATCTCAATCAGAAGATTGCTATGCACCAAATGGTGGTTCTAAATCTTTGGGAGCGCTTGCAACTTGCATTCGTCTGAAACTAGAATATAATTTACTCTATCGCCTGAATCTTGAATGGATTAAAGATATTTAACCAAATGGTAAAACTTCCTAAAAAATTATCCTAAACATTTTTGGAAACTCGTCAATTCTAAGAGAAAATCAAACAGCAAACAAATTTTGCGTAAAATGACTGCACAATCAACAATCGATTGATATATGTAAGTAATTCTTTCGCTGACCATTTTTGTAAATCATTTAGTGATGTTCCTTTTTGTATAGATCTTGAATACTTTAAGCATCTTCGCAATCGTCCCCAAATTTCTCTGAATTTAGGAACTATCTCTAAATTTATATTTCATCTGAAAGATGGTTACTCCTCAGGTTCTATTTGTATTCTCCCAAGAGCCTTAAAGTAATGTTGTGATATTGAAATTCTCCTGGAGAGCTACTCCCTTTGATGTAGTTATTTGAGTTGTTCTTAACTACTGGCAAATTTCCCTGTTTCTGGAAAAGGCATTTATCACCCCTGTATTTAAAAAAAGGTGAAAGAAGTCCATAATATTACCAATTATAGACCGATTTCAAAGCTGTCTTGTGACCTAAATCTCTTTGAGCAAGTAGTCTGATTAACTTAGCACTCGTCTGTAGCAACATCATTTTCTTACAGCAGCACGGCTTTATCAGAAATAGTTATAAAGCTTAGGAAAGTGGTCAAGAAATCCACTGTATCTGCAGGCTTTTCCAAGGTCTTTGATCAGCTTTTCCACACCATAATTGCCTATAAACTCAAGGTATATGGATTTCTCCCTGGTATTAATTCCATGGGTTAGCTCGTACCTTAGTATGAGGTGCTATCAGGTAAAATTTAGGGGCTCACTTTCCAACTTATTTACAGCTCAATCTGGTGTTCCTCAAGGTAGCCACTTAGGTTCTATCCTCTTTGTTCCCGCTCGCTATCATGTATTAGTCATGACAATATTCTTATTTATTCTGACGACAACCTAAATGACAGAAATCTTCTTCAATCTGATACAGACAGTTTCGCCATTTGGTGTGTTAAAAACACTCTAATGCTGAACCCTGTCAAATGCCAATTCATATCACATTTTTTAGAATGTGTATGCCAACCACTTTTAATTATCTATTAACGCAATATAATCTTTGTCGTGTCAATTATTTTAAGGACATAGGGGTTTATTTTAACCATAATCTTGACTGCACCAAGCATATTAACTTCATTGTTATCAAGTTTAATTCTATGTTAGGTTCTATACAAAAATGGTCAAAAGAGTTTCAAAATTCACGCGCCACTCTTTCTCCGTATAACTGATTCATCTGTCCCCATCTTGAATATGCTTCACAAGTTTGGACTCCCTTTTATGAAGTTCATCAAAATCGGATTGAGACTATTCAGCGAAACTTCATCCGAATCGCATTAAGAAGTCGTCCTCGGGACGATCCGTTTAATCTTACAGCGTACACATATTGCAAATAACTTTTACGAATTTTACCTTTGTCTCAAAGACTGGTATTTGATATAATTTTTTTTACAACAACTCATTTCGGGCCTAATTGATGCGCCCGATTTCTTATCCTCAATTGGACTTAAATTTAATGGGGGTTCTTACAACCTAGAGTTATTGCATGTTCCGTATCATGGAACGAATTACGGCATTCATGTACCAATGAGTCGCACGAGCAGCTTATATAATATAGACTCTAGCCTATTAGACTACAGTATTAATAAAGATAGTTAATAATGTCTTTCTCGTTTGTTTCTAACCACTTACACCAGCACTAAAAAATGAGACTGTGGATGCGTCGTGTATGCTTTGGCAAATCTCTGCCCTTTGTAGCTGCTTGTAATAAGCAATCTACGACACAAACCTGGTAGTGCTTATCTGCCCGAACACAATGGTGTAACTGAAGCTGCAGTACGCAGTGCTGTCAAAGTTGAAATACACGCACTCCCTATAGCACAAACACAATGCGAAGCTGCAGCTGTAGTACGAAAAGTAGCTGCAGCACAAGTTGAGCCAACTTCAACTTCCGAACGAGCTGCACTACTTTTTGACAGATAAAAACAAAAACGAAAATGGCAGAGCCGTCTACGGAAAAATTCATAGCTTGCGATTTCTTCTTCCTCAGTCATTTTATTATTATAAAAATTGTAATTGTAAAATCCACCACAAAAAAACATTTTCACGAAACATAAATGATAATTAAAAAAAAAAAACATAGTTTAGATGAAATGCCGCGTCAGGGATGGAAAGTGTGTGTCTATCAACAAGGCTCATACAAGCCATTCGAAAGGTACGAAACTGTTGTGTGTGTGTTTTTGAGAAAAACGATGATCACGAGTCTCACTCACTCTTTGTTCGGTAATCCGAGTGATAATTCGGACCCAGATTTCGAGTGTTCCATGAAATTCGAATGTTTTTAGCCAATTAGTACAAATGTGGATCGACTTATTTTGACACTGGCAGCTCTTTCGCGTTCAAAAAATTGACGGAAACACAGTATCATATCTCCGCGGCATAAAATGAATCGATTTATGCTTGATCAACGTTGGTAAATATTGAAAACTTATTTCTAAATTGAGTGCTGTGTTGTCGAAATAATTCGAATTTTGAAAAGAAATTTCGGTCGAAATAATGCACGAACCGTGCCTGTGCAAGAGCAAGTTTGTGGAGAAAGTTCCTGAGATTGGCATGCTAATTGATAATACAATTTATCCTAGTGTTCGTCCTGTAGAGAAGCGAATGCATTCTCAGCGTGTGACTGCTTGGTGGAGTTTGTGGGATGGCGGCATTATTGGGTCAATTTTCTTCGAAGATGAAGATAACAATAAGTTTCGGTCAACGGAGAGCGCTACCTAGACATGATAACCGATTTGTTTTGGACAGAAACTGAGGAAATGAATTTAGATGATCTCTGGTTCCAACAAAACAGCGCTATGTGTCATACAATAATCGATCTTTAGCCCACTAAATTCAATAGGCTTGTAATAAACTTGGCCTCAGAGGAGCTGTGATTTGACGCCGGTGGACTTTTTTTTGTGGGTTGCCGTTAAAGATCGATGTTATGCTGACAATCCAGGAACGATTCAGGGACTTAAGCACAATATTGATCGAGCTATTCTTAAAATAGAGTCCCGAATCATCGAGAATATACTGCAAAATTACATTTACAGGATGGGCTACTGCTAAGCTAGCTGCGGCAGTCATTTAAAGTAAAAAACTTTGAAAATTATTAAAAAATAAACCAACAGATGGCCCACCCTTCTAAGCTTCTAAGCTTGGCATAGTGCTCATTCGGCGTGGACCTTTTCGCCATACATTTTATGATTGTACAAACTCGACTAAGATTATATGTTTCATCAACTCTTTCAATGGGATTTACTGTGGGATATATATACGTAAAGCATTAAGCATTGAAATCTTAAACAAAATTGCTAAATTTCTTTTTCTATATAAAAGTATATTTAATTAATATTTATACCTCAAGGATTCACTCATCGCATCCAGAGTAAAGATACTAATTGGGTGCGGTAAGTCAATCCTAAAGGGTCAGACTGAATCCTTAAATTATTTCCATCCACTGGTCATCTTGTATGAAAGTAGGCCTAAAACAGAAGGGAAAACATTCACAATGTCTACGATGCCCTTATTGATCTAGAACAAACCATCGTTTTCAATTTGTTTCTATTGACTTAATCCAACATTTCAATTTTGAATCTCTTATCCTAAATAAATATTCAAACTTGCGGCAACATAAATTCCGCTAAATCACTTTTTAAAGACCCAACTCTTTGCTTCTAAACCTTCAAATATGAAGCTACCTACCCCCTAAACGATATTTTCTGTGCATCCAGTTAGAATTTCGATTTAATTAACTTGAATTTCATGGAAGAGTAAATAAAGCTTACAAAATCCCCGGCAATTATTGTAATGAAACCCCCCCAGGAAAAAAAAAAACCTCAATCACCACCGCCCATCTAATTAAATACTTTTCACTTCAATTATTCCAGAGCAAATAATAAAAAAAAATCTTTGATTCGTAGAACGCCCTTTTAGCATAACGGATACTAAATAAGGACGAATAGGCACTAATTAGTGGAGCAGTTAACTCAACCAACAGTAATTACTGCTTATCAGGCGTACAAAATCAATAAAACATACGAGTATATTTCAACTCGACCGTGTGACGCAGATAAATTAGATAACCCTTGACGGATGTTCCAGAGATACAACATTGCATGTCAAGTGGATACTCAATTTCATCGGAGTTACGAGTATATGGTCATTAATTTTCATAACTCGAACGTAAACAAAAACAAATGTCTCAGCCATGTTGTTGTGGTTAGCGGCCGCGATCAAGTATCACTAGCTCACCTTGAGACATTCGACATTCTGGTAGAAAGTTTACGAAACTAATCAAAGTCTGTATCTAACAAGCAATAGATACTTACGGATGAATTCTCATCGCAATTGAGCATTGCGTAGAACTCCTCGTCTGGGTTACGCTTGTAGCTGATGATACTATCGACGCCGCCGCTCATCTTGATCGGGTTGCAACAAACTTTTCTCAAAACAAAACACAAATTCACAGATACACAATGACCGATATTTTTCAATGCCACAACTTCAACTGTATCTCATTCACTAGTTGAGTTACAAGTTAATCAATCCGCACTTTCACTTATTCCGGCGTGAGTAGCGCTCGACACAGTCAGCTGTAATTTAACGCGTGTGAGGTGGTGGAGGGGAACTTTTCCAATTATTCAACCGCTAAACAGAGAAAAACTCCGAAAAACCGAAAGAAAACTCAACAAGAAAAGAAAAACTCAAACTATGGCGTTGCGTTGCGACTCAACGTTCGATCGTCGGTTTTTTTTTTTGAATTGACTGTGGAGGTGGTTATCGCTAGCAAGAGTGATAGTGATGGCCTCGCTGTACAGATCTGAACTGTAGAGCGGTTCGTCAATGACTAAAAGTGAGTGGCACTGGTTTGTTGGGCTGTTTACGCGAAATCCAAAAACTTTATTTCTTTCTTTATAATTTGATTGGGGGAACTCCAGTGTTTGATTTCCGAGAGAGAGCGCCGACAACGATGATGACGATAATGATGGAGTAGAGTGACTGTCTGCCACTGTGAGGCTTCTTATCGGATTACGTACAAAGTTCGTGATGTGCTTTCAGCGGAGTGGACTTTTAGAGGGTTTTCCCATGGAGTCAGTGGGTATCTAGATTAGGGGCTTTTTCTCTTGGTCGGACAATTTCATGTGGGCATTGCAGCTTACCATGGGATTATATCCTCTGACTGGGATTGGGTGGTGCTTCTGGCTAAAAATTAGGTTAAGCTTTTTGTGGGCTTTCGGGAGAGGTATGTTCTCCCACGTCGGCGCTATGATGGATGCTGAATGTTGGGAAAATGTGCTTTTGCTACATGTTCTCTGTGCTGAATGTTGTATTGGGGTTGGTGAATAAGTATCTGTGGTTGTTTAAGCAACTAATGGGAAACACCTGTTAGATTTAATGCTGAGTCAGAAGATTCTCGGATGTGTGTTAATGGGGAATAAGCAGCAATTTGTTTTTTATTATTCATTCCAAATGGATAAAGTATTATTGATTTAACATGGGTGCAGTAAAGAGATTGAAGCTTTTAAGTGGATCATGCGTTTGGTAGGGATTTTCGGGGTTGAAATACTTTAAGCAGTGCATAGAATGCATGTCTATTGTATCTGTTATTATAGAATATGAATCTGCTGCTAAAGTGATCGATTATTTAGGTACCAAAGTGGAAGGGCCTATAACAATTAGAGCTCTCTTGTTTTTCAAACATCTGGATTTTGCATTTTTGTGTACATTCGACTTATCACTGCTACTACGTTTAGGAACACACCCCAGTATCTTCCAAGCAGAGGTCTACGCGATAGAAAAATGTGTCCAATTTGACCGTGATAGGAAATATCACGGACAAGACATGGCGACACCGTCGATAAGCCAGGCTGCCATCGAGGCTTTAAGCTCTCATGAAATCTGGTCTACACTGGGTGAGAGTGCCCTGCAAATAAAAACCAACTGAGCGAGAATAACAGAGTCACCCTCTACTTTGTACCAGCCCAAGTGGAGATAGACTGAAACGGAGTAGCTGATAAACTAGCAAGAAAAGGCCTAAGTCTCTAAAGACCGCTTTTACCGATCGGGAGAGTCTATAAAAGAATCAAACTTCGGGAAGTCCTCACTAAGCTAAGGGAGGCCAAAGAGCTTTTCGGGAATTATAAGCGGAAAAGAAGTAAGGTCTGTATAAAGATTCAAAAAACCCGGCTGCGTATTTTACAGGCTTTCTAACGGGTCACTTTAGATTATGGAGCAAGGTGGAGACTGTAGATTTTGCGGAGATGTTGGGGAAATCCCAAGGCACCTTCTTATGGAATGTGGATCACTAATCCACAAAAGCAGGAAACACCTAGATGCCTATCAACTATCAAAAGAAGATTCATCAAGAAAATTGGACTGGAGGAGGTGCTCTAAGTCGAGTATCTCATCGACCAGAGCTCAAAGTCGGAGGAGCATATATTATGCCCCTAAAATTGATCTATAATCTACATTAGACACTACTTCACAAAATCTGGCACTTGTTCAACATAACTCCATAGGTAATCTCCAATAAATAGTTCCATGTTTCAACGAAGCAATTAGCCTGTAATAGAACAGGCTGTTGAATACACGTAGTTATATTACCGCTGCAGATACGCAGATTATATGGAGAAAGAAATCCATGGCATGTCTTTAAAAAGAAAGGTGATGGGTCAGCTGCCCTTGCTGAAACCGTAGGTATAGCTGGCAGCGACTTCCCTGCACTGTAAGCTTTGAGAAAAATGTTGTAGTTCCATGTTTCAACGAAGCAATTAGCCTGTAATAGAACAGGCTGTTGAATACACGTAGTTATATTACCGCTGCAGATACGCAGATTATATGGAGAAAGAAATCCATGGCATGTCTTTAAAAAGAAAGGTGATGGGTCAGCTGCCCTTGCTGAAACCGTAGGTATAGCTGGCAGCGACTTCCCTGCACTGTAAGCTTTGAGAAAAATGTTGTAGTTCCATGTTTCAACGAAGCAATTAGCCTGTAATAGAACAGGCTGTTGAATACACGTAGTTATATTACCGCTGCAGATACGCAGATTATATGGAGAAAGAAATCCATGGCGTGTCTTTAAAAAGAAAGGTGATGGGTCAGCTGCCCTTGCTGAAACCGTATGTATAGCTGGCAGCGACTTCCCTGCACTGTAAGCTTTGAGAAAAATGTTGTAGCCCTGGTGAGCCACCTAAAAATGTCTTTATTGGGGCTGGTAATAGTTAATATGTTCACTTCCGTGGGTATTTAACTGAATGGAGCAAGTAACAATGCACACGCTAATCTTCATACGAAATAAGTAGCTAAGCATCTAATCTTCTCAACGAATTTAGTTTTAAGCTGTTGCCACTTGCCAGCTGCTTGGTGATTCTATAAACATTCATACTTTCAGCTCTGTTTACTGCTTTCTCAAATCTTGTATCTAGCGCTTTAATGCAATTTCGGTTGTCTCGTGTCTCGTCGCATGCTACAGATCTTGTGACAGTAACTTGCCCCTGCCTAATACAATGGTAGCATTAAAATATTTACGTTTGTTTCTAGGTATCTTGTTTGGCGTTGCGTTATCTGAAATAGGTGTCTTTGACGAGTGCTCCATTGGGGCGTAACACTATATAATCGTGACGTACATTAAACTAGTTCGGAATTTGTCCATTAAAATCCTATCGCCATATTACCAGCAGACCTACTCCGGATTCCCGAGCTTTTCGGTATAATTTTTCAGAGTATAACAGGTATGTGGTATATACATTTGCTCTACATTTGCTACAATCCATTAGACTGTGTGTTTCAAACATGTATAGGTACATGATGCCATGCAATGCGATATAAATATGTATGTAACTCGATATACATAACACAACTTATCGCAATGACAATATTCGGCAAGAGGTAAAGAGTTATAGAGGCCTTCTGATCTAGTACTGGTCACAGCATCCTGGCGGTATTACAGTGGTCCAGATACTTCCATCTATGGTTCGCAATTCTCCGGACTGTTATAATGACTTGCTGTGCAGCTATCTACGAGGCAATCTTTCACTGTCTTAGATCTTATAGTTCTGGATGTTAGAGAGTTGGTGGCTGTCTGACTGTCGATACAAATAGCGGTATAAGTCTGTGATACAATATTAACCGCCAATAAGTCAGTGGCTTGGCGAACAGCGGTGAGTTTGGCTCGAAAATAGCTCGGAGGGTCAGTTCTTGGTTTTGAACACATCCGTTTATATTGGCAGTGAATCAGGGTAGAGGGTAACGTAATGCATTTACTCTGATCTGTCCGGTATTGAGCATCCTACATCAATAGGAAACTGGCATGACTAGCATATTGTTGTCTCAATTGCTGGGAGTCTATCAGTCTTAATGCTGAGCTGACAGTCAGTTGTTTGCCCACGATGTCGATTGGGATAAGGTGCAGTATGATTTGAGAAGTACTCAGTGCACCAGGCTGGTCCACCACACTAGTAGTATAAATCGGCTTATCTACAGAAGTGTACCACCAGTGCATTATATTTCTCTGTGAACTTCATGTGAAGCCTACCGCTTTTTTGTACGGGTCCCTTAATGTGTGTTGCTTAATGTTAAACAAATACAACATAGAGGAGCAGTTTCATTCTTCATGCCTAGTCTGTTATTGGATGAAATATGGACCAGTTTTCTCTTTTCTTTCTTAGGAGTTAAATCTTCGTTTCGAAATGTGTGACGCTTTTAGACTTGTGCTGCTAAATGAACAAAGAGAAAAGAGTTCAACAATAGACGTCTGTTTAATAAAGAGGGAATGCTTTAAGTATTCAACGTACCTTAAGATTGAGTTGATAACACATTCGGACCACATGCCCCTATTACTGCATCTAAATACTGCCTGAAGTCCTAATGTAGCAAATACGTTGTGCTTGCGGCCAAAATTAAAATGGAGAAACGTCGACAGTGCGAGATATCGGAACAATCTTATCAGACAAAGTCGCGACGGATTTCTTAGTGTCAGAAAATATTGCAGAGTGTGTGCATCAAGGAAGCTTCCAAATTTCTGAAAAGACATTCCCCGATAAGTGAACGAGAGGTTCGATGCAGATTGTATGAAAGCAAGAAGGAAATATTTCGCGTATCTCAAGCTGGCAAGAAGTTTAAAGTCTGAGTATACCTACAAAGGAATTATGCAAACAAAAGCGTATTCGTTACATCCACAATCTTACTAATGAGCTAAAGAGTAATAAGGTAATAACGAGTCCGAATGGTGTTAGATGCACTAAAAGTTTTAGCAGCCCATTTCCAAAGTCTGCTGGATACAAATAGTCTCGCAATGATTGCACCAGTATATTTTGCCATGCATATCGGTAGAATCAATGGATCAAGAAATCTGCGTCTGCTGAAGTACAAATTGCAATCGGTAGAAGCAGAGACAATAAAGCTCCATTAGAGGACAGAATTACTCTCGAGTTTTTAATAATTTTTTACACCTGGTTACGGAGAGATTCAACATGATTTTTAATGCAAGTACGGTTCCAGAAAGCTTCAAGAAAAATATAATATTCCCCCTATTTAAAAAGGGAGATACAAGCAACTATAGGGGTGCTCGTATTTCCCTCCTTAATACCCTTCTGAAATTCTTTACGAGTATTTTGCTGCAACGATTGTCCACACAGGTAGAATCAAGAGAACTTTTGAGTGAATGTCAGGCTGGATTTAGAGCGAACTACTCAACGTTTGACAATATATTTATATGGACTAATATAGTAAAATTGTATCTCAGCAAGGGGAAAACTGTAAGTTTTTGTTTTGTCGATACGGGAAAAGCGCTTTTTTATAAGCTAAGTTTATTGGGTATATCGTGGAAAATGCTAAGGATAATACAAAGCCTATACAACGATAATCAGACGGTAGTATGGGACGATATCACGCTATCAGAATGGTTTTCCATAAATACAGGAGTCAAACATGGCTGCATGTTAAGTCCTCTATTGTTTAGCTTACACTTGGATGATCTAGTATCGTACTTACTACGTGGAATTGAGTTCGAGAACAGTATCATCAAATAACGTCATTCTCGCAGAATTGCCAAACATGTTGCTGCTTATGATCAACAAGCTGGAGGAGTATTGTAAGCTATTGAACCGCAGTGTAAACGCAGTTAAATAGAAAGTCTTGATATTTCGAAACAATTCAGGAAGATATACCAGAGAGGAGAACTGTTCGTTTGCACATGAGCAGCTAGAAGTAGTCAAACAATATCGCTACTTAGGGGTAACACTTACACCAAGCCAATCGTACACAAGTCATCTAAAGGAAAAGCTGAAGGAGACGAAAGAGCCGTAAGCATCTCTTCAAACTTCCGGCAGACAAGACTGCCCATAATGAGCCTTGGGATTGAACTTCAAGTACATCCTTAAAGTAGTAGATATGCTAGACCTACGGCTTCCTAAAATTGTGCTTCGTTATCTGCTTATTAGAAAAGCTTTACGCGAATATTGCAATGTGGATATTAAGCAGACTTCAAATCTTGAATGGCAACAACTGGAAAATACTGTTTTATTACGTATCAGCTCGAGACTAAAGTTTGGGTGGCCATAGTGTAGTGGTAACATCATCGCTAGTTACGCTGCAGGTTAACGGTTCGAATCTTGATGTTAAGAATCATCTATTTATTTCGCATGAAATAAATAAAAAATAGTCGATCAATTGCGAAAGCTTATGTCAACTCTATTGCGAAGGCATAACACTGGCAGTAGGGTGGTCATATGGATAAAATGCAACTTGGTCGTGCTGATATCAGGAGAACGAAAAAAAAAATATACTGTGAATTATAAGCAACGACAATAACAGCTTGGTTGATTGCTGTTCCCCGTTCGGGCTTGAACCTACACAGCTCGGATCACAAGCAAGCACACTACCCATTACACAGTGGCCACCACACGTTCGTGGCATTACATAGAGCACGCAATTGCAATTTCAGCTCGGACATGAGGATAAAGATGAGGATGCAAAATAATCTCTTATTTACGAATTATTTTATTTTGGTAATCGGTCTCATCTTCCAACAATCAGTAATTTCAGTTATGCTGAACTTGAGTACTTGTATTTTGTTATAAAAGTTGATACTGCTGTCTTTTAAATGTCTCCATGGTTACCGCCTCACAAATCTGCTTGCCTGTACTTCCTTCTCATTAAAAATACATTAATCTAACTCAAATCAAAAAGACATCATTTTAGATGCCATTTCAAATAATATCGCCATAGAGAATATTTTAAATTTCACCACCACTCCAATATCGTACGATATAACCTAAACAATAACAGACTAAGCCTAAGACTATACTTCCATTTCTGTTTATCGCCCCCCATTTAAAGCCCGCAAAAGTAATTGTTGCCTACTTTCCGGAGAGGAAACGATCACACTCCATTTATGTTTGCGCCATAAAAGAAAATTCGTTTCTTATTTCCGGGGCAAAAAAGAGAATTTCACCAGTCCATTAGCGGCATTGTGGAACCGGCCCCATCGTTCGTATACTCGATGACGTGCCGTACGCACTCAAGACGTGTTCGCACCCTAGTACTCGTACTCGGCCCATCGTCATTGATGTCTTTTGAAAATAGTTTTTATTTTGTTTTTTGGGTGAACTCCACGATTGTTTCCCCCCCAACCACCTCACAGTCACGTAAATAATTGTTACTCACTCTCACACTCGTTTATAGGGAGAGGGCGGCTATTTTTAGCTTCGACTTAAATTGAAAATTAGAAAATCTACATCTTTATCGCTCCTGCTCCTCAAGTGAAAGGTCAGCGTAGTGCGGGCGGCCGGCGGCAACCGAAACGAACGGGGGAAGTTTCTATTCGTGCAGTCGTGCACTTAATTGAATGAACGTTCAACAAGTAGATTCTTATTTACGGCGGTCTGTTTTCAGTTTTATTTTATTCTTGTATTTTCTTATTCCGCTTCGAATTCAAGTGTACTCGTATCTGCTGGCGATTTTCCGTCTGCTTACAAGAGTGATGATGGTCGGGAGAATTTCATCGGAAACTACAAAGGCAATTGCCAATGTTTATTGTCCTCTTGATCCTTGAAATGAAAGAGGAAAATGGAAACAAAACAAGGCGTTCGCATGGAAGTCACTGACTATCTTCTTATTGTTCTTGAATTATTCGCCTTTGCTGTCGGAAATAAAGATACAAATGAGCTGTCATGGTGGAGAGTTCATGACAAAACAATATCTACGTAGTCAGTAGACATTGTCGCAGAATGGTTTCGATTGAAAATATTTTCCATTACGCACATCGCCTAGATGGCGCTTTGTATTTAGCGGAATTTAAAAGAGCCCATTAATCAATTTTATTTTTTTGTGTTTGTTTTTGTATTGATAAAGAAGGCTATATGCGCACTTAAGGAATAAAAATAAATAAATAAATGTGGGAGAGTGTTTTTAAAATTTTAAATTTACCTATCACCACCAATATACATATGTAAACATTATTTATGCTTGTCGTTGGTGGTTTGTCAAAAAAATATCAATTTGGACCTGCTTACTGGATAATCCGAATCGTAAAACATAATATGACACGTGCGGATTTTATTTTATTGGAAAATTTCGAAACTTGTTTGGTTGCGAAATAAATAAAAGAAACTACAATGTGTCTACCACGTTTGGAGGCCAGACATGATATTTGTACGTCAGTAAGGTAGTTTGGGAAACCCACTAACAATTTTAGTCATGAAAGTTAAATGGTTGGATATAATTTACATCTGAACAGTGGAAGTGGGGCCAATGCTGAAATGGATACCTGCAGTCGTTGAAATCATGAGAAAGAAAGACATAAACGTTTTGTGTGCAGTAGAGCAGATTTTAACTTCATTTGAGCTGATTTATTTTCAGCTCTCAGAGTTCTCTCCCTCTTAATGCTTGAACTCGTACATTGTCTTCTGGCAGACGTCATCGGAGCAATCCAGTTTGAATTTCCTTCATTGAAGATAGAGATGCATAAATTCTGTCACTAGTGCCTAATAGGGCCAGTATTGGTGAAACAATGTAGCTCTGCCCGATTTTCCTATTCCGAATCAATCGTAAGGTGCAAAGTTTTTCCAAATATTTTCTATTTTTTTTTTTTACATTTCCGAAAAATAATGGGGTATTTTCTGACAACACTGCTTCATTTCCAAAAACTCTAGGAAAGTACATTCTATTTATCGTGAAGTTTCCTTTGCAAGTTATCTTGACGATTATTTCTTTTTTCCACTTTTCAGAAAAGGTGTCCACCTGACAAAACAGATAATAAAGTGGTTCTTCAGTTCGATGTATCACAGGCAATTTTGATGAAAAGTTCAAGATGAAAAGTTCTCGGCCTGACAATGAAAGACTGCTATTTTCAGTTAAAAAATTATTTTATTTTCTACATAATCTCCCTTGACTTCAACACACTTGGTCCAGCGTTTCTCTAACATTATATAGTATGTAAGTCAGAGTCCGGAAGGCTGTGAAAATATTCATCTACGGCCCTCTCAACTTCTGCATTGGATGCGAAGCGCTTCCCAGAAACAAATTTCTTCAAGTTTGGGAACAGATGGAAGTCTGAGGGTGCCAAATCAGGGGATGGCCGAGCAAATCGTACCCCAAATCCCGCAGATTTTCCATCGCCACCGCACACTTGTATACAGGTGCATTGTCCTGGTGAAAGATGATTTTTTTCTTCTTCAACCCAGGCCTCTTCTCGCGAATTTTGGCATCCAGCTGGTCAAGAAGGTTGGAGTAATATTCGCCAGTAATTGTTCTGCCTTTCTCAAGATAATCAATTAACAGGATCCCTTTTCACATCCCAAAACACACTGGCTTTCCGGCAGATGCGATCGACTTCCGTTTCTTTGGCGCTGAACCACCGGCTTCCACCCACTGCTTCGACTGCCGTTTCATTTCTGGCGTGTAGTGGTGGACCCATGTCTCATCCATGGTGGCAAATTGCCGCACAAAATCGGTCGGATCTCTATTGAATCGGTCCAAAGATTGCCGCGAAAATCGTTTGCGCATTTGCTTTTGATCGGCATTCAGCAAATGCGTCACCCATCTTGCGCAGAGCTTTCGCATCCCTAAGTTTTTGTGCAAGATTGGAATGCTGATTGGAATGCCATCTCTGCGTCAGGCCGAGAACTTTTCACCTTGCCCTCGTAATACCCTTAATCCATTCCATTTTGATGGTTTTCAAAAAATACTACTATCATCTCAGTCTTAAATTATAAAGCAAATTTCATCAAAATCCGTTCAGTGATTCTTGAGTTTTAAGCCAGCTGACAAAGATGATTTTAAGATTTCTTAACCCCTACGCTCCACATCTTACCCACAATATTCCATTTTCAACACTTTGGGGAAAACTACCAGCATAATACACCAAAGAATGGTGGGTTCCCATAGTAAGTTCGGCCCAGAAGTGAACATCATTTTAATATATATCAATCGATAGTGGCATCTGCAACAAACTCAAGGTATATGTATATTTGAATATTTACAATTCATGGACGAAACGAGCTAGGGTTCTTTCATTCTTTTAAAAAAAGTTAAAATTCTGTCCTGAAGGTGCCTTCACTTATTACACTATAACAGTGAAATCGTTTTGGTAATTTTAATTCGCGACTAATTCTCAATCAAGAGGAAAGGAGTTAGTCTCATCGCTTTTTGAAGGGAAGGAAATTGACAGATCCCCAAATGAACTGCGTATACAGCGTGATTAGAACGTATTTTTTTTTTTAAGAAGATGATCTATTGAGGATGCGGTCTATTTTGAACCCATTCCGAACTATATCCAAAATTATATATTAGAAGTCTTATGTTATGACATAATAATATCATGACATAAATATGTATTAAAACCTGTATCTTATGAAATAATTATGTTATAATACATTTATATTATGATACAAAAATGTGTTGATATTTTGGCGTTCTGACATATTTTATGACACATTTATTGACAAATGTTCATTATCAGCTCGTTTTGCAGGCTAATAAGTTTCAAAGCCTTAACGCAACCTTTTAGCATGAAAACTTGATTTATAAACAAATTCGTATCATTTCCTTCCCTATGGAGTTCGGTGCCATATTTCAGTGTGAAGAAATGCCCGCAAGTTTCGCTCTCCATATGGCTAAATTGCTACTTAAAATACCGTTGTGTTGAAAAAAATTGTGCTGACTTTATGCCACAATTTGACACAGCTAAATTTGCCCAAAGTTTAATTTTCATTTCACCCTCACTTAAATGTCAAAAATTTAGCCATCCGACATGCGCCACCCTAATGTTCATTCAGCATTTTCTTAAAATGAGTACCATTCCGATGAGCAAGTCCTTTCAGTGAGCCCCAAGTGGATGTAACATTGACGTTGAATGGGTGTAATTCGCTCAAACTTCGCAGAACTTTATTCGACTGGTTGGATGATCCGAGTCCAACAATAAATTTGTAGACTGGACCAATATGTTAGATATTGATTTGATCTTACTCAAAACGGAACTCATGCTCTTCTCGATTTACCATCAAAACCAAAATATCTAACTGACAACCACTCTAATTATCTATCATCCAGAGCAAGGTATGTGGGCACTATTCTCTGCCAATATTTAACTGAAAACGAGGAATAGATCAACGGGTCAAGAAATTATGGTTTGCGATAAAGTATGTATCTTACCATAAAATATTTGGTAACACATTTGTCTGTCATATTTCCCAATCGGTCGGATTCGTCGAAGTAAAAGAACAGTCACTGATAACTCAAAGAGGCCGTGGTGTAGTGGTAATATCATCTCTTGTCACGCTGTTAGTTCACGGTTCAAATTCTGATGTCAAGAATCATCTGTTTATTTCGCATGAAATAATAAAAAAGCTTAGTCAACTCTACTGCGAAGGCATAACACTGGCAGATATCAGGAGGACGGAAAAAAATACTGTGAATCAAAAGCAACGACAATCAAAGCAAAACAAAAATGCTCCCCAGTTATCTGGACACAACCCTTGGAGTTTACAGAAACTTAATACCACTTGAGTTTCAAACCAGTACACCAAATCTTTCTTTCTCTCTCTCTCTTCTTCACAACGCCCGTGCCCTGTAATAGTATAAAGGTATTGATATCCCCTTTGGAGTGCGCAAATTATAAAAAAAGGAACTATGGCCCAATTACGCTGCCGGCCCAGAAACCGCACCAAACAGTGACTTTGTGGATGCATTGATTGTTTGTGAATGCCCAGTAGATTTTCATGAACAATTTTGTTTATTTACGTAGCTATTTAGTTGGAAGTGAGCTTCATCGCTGACGATGATTTTGTTCGAAAAATCACCATCGACTTGGTGGTTCTGGTTCTGTAACACCCAATCAACGAAGTTACGATGCTGTTCATGGTCTACTGGCTTCAATTCCTGAGTCAATAGGATCAATTATGGATTGGTCAATTAGATGCAGATTTGTTAAAATGCCCTGCGTGGAGCTGTAGGAAAGGTTCATTTGCTTAGAATGGTGACGAATGGATTTTGACGAATTGTCACGAATACTGTCACTCACTGTGGGGACACACTGGTCTTTGTATATCCAACACTGACCCGGTTTGATCGAATTTTTCTATTAATTTCTTAACCGCAGCAAGAGATGAACGCTCTGTAATTACAAATATCAATGCTTATTCGTAGTATTCACAGATGTCGAATATCAGCTGTATTTCTTCGACAGAACCAGATTAAAATTATAATCTCCAACTGAATCACCCTTTATATTCCGCATCGTCAAGAATTACCTATCTTAAGTGGTTTATGCAATTTGACTGAAGGGGGAAGATACTCTTCATTTTGCGGTTAAGTGCTTAACCTTGAAAGAAACCAGAAACGATTGGAAATTTAATTGTCTATACAACCACTATACAATTATAGTGGACTCTTATAGTTGGACAGTTTAAGTCCTTTTCTAATCCCTGAAGCTTGACCTAATTTGCAGTTGCCATTCTCTCAGACTTCAGTGGCTAGTTTCTTTTTGTAATTAAGCTGAAATTATGCATAAAAATATAAAATTCATCTCAAATCTAATCTAACTCTTGTAAGAATTGATTAGTCTCCATTTCTCTCGAGCGGTAACAAACTCCGAAGTAAGTCATAGTTTACAAAGTTAACTACTTTTGTATGCCTTTTTTGTATCCATTTTGCTGAACGCTGTAATCAATGCCTAAGAACCAGGCCACTCTTGCATCTCATACATTCTTTTAAAAACTAAATAGTATACTAAAAAGTTTTGTGTTGTGAAGAAGTTTAAGTTTTCATGGTGGCTAACTACGAGTACTTGATTTCACTTTCTACTTCAAGAAACCTAAGAATATAATAATTTAATTCGAATTGCCCGGTCGGCTTTAAATTACCAAATTCATGCTGTAACTTTGCAAGAATACTTGAAACAAAACTTCAGAAACAGTAACCACCACCTAAAAACTTTGGGTAGTATCTACCATAATAATAATGCATTCGCAGTGACCTTCATGACTCCCACAGTAATCTGAAATAGAAGTTCACTTGGCTATTTACTTCTAAGTTGCACTGAAACTTGTACTACTTTCACATAACAACTCTTTACTTTTGCCTTGCGAACAAGTTTTTGTTTCAACAGTCTGCCTTAATTGCAAGCATACGAGTATAATAGACTCTTCCCATCCTACTACTACAATTGAATTTCAGTTTCTAAAGCTAACCTTGACTTACATTCTTCCTGGATAATTCTCTCGGTTAATGACCATATTTGCGAAAAGAAAGTGTGGAAAATTCAGTCAAGAGAAATTGAAATTTAAATTTCTATAAATTCTGATATACTGGTACTGATGAATTTTAAGAGATTTGATCAGAAAAAATGACGCGTATTATGACGAAGCATTTAAAATAGTAGAGTAAGGCTTGATCGTCAACGTAAATGCTTTAAAAAATATATAATTCACATTTATTGACCTCCTAATTCAAGAAAATCTGAACAGATTTTGACAAATTACAGCTCGTAAGCTAAGACTGGCATCGTCGTTTATTAGAAGATCACTTGCCAGGATGGATACGCCATATTACCTGCTACTGATAGTGATGAACTACTTCAACAACAGGAAGCTGAGGTACAATACCGATGAAGGGGTAAAATACTACAACGTAACTGCGGGAGTTCCACAGGGATCGGTTTTAGGGCCACTATTGTGGAACATCATGTACGACGGAGTCCTACGATTACCGCTATCTAGGGGAGTAACGATAATTGGATTCGCCGATGACATTGCAGTGGTGACAGTAGCTAAACACTTCTGTGCAGTAGAATCAGCTACAAATGAAGCATTTGCCCGGATTAAAGATTAGCTAATAACCGCCGGACTAGAACTAGCTGACCATAAAACAGAAGCTGTTCTTATAACCAGACGGGAAAACTGTCGAATTTGCTAACTTTCAGTTAAATACCTTGGAGTAATGCTGGACAACAGGCTACGGTTTAAAACGCACGTTGATTTTGTTAGCAAAAAAGCATCGCAAATGCAGGGAAATCTCTCGCGTATCATGCCTAACATCGGTGGACCTGGGTACGCTCGAAGGATTCTACTCTCTAGAGTTAACACCTCAGTTCTATTATATGCCGCCCCAGTCTGGGCGGAGGCACCATCTCTGACGAAGCTGCATTTATCATAGCTGGAATGGTCCCCATCGATATTCTCGCAGATGAAATGCTGAGGATATATAACAGATGAGCATTGAGTCATCACGACGCCACTGGTATCAAGGTGATACAAATTGAAGAAAGGGCAGCATCAGCAGCTATGTGGCAAGCTCGTTGGACTAATACAACAAAAGGCAGATGGACATACAAACTTATACCGACAATCCAAGACTGTATAAGTCGAAAACATGGAGACTGCAACTACCATCTAACGCAGTTCCTGTCTGGCAAAGGTGGCTACCGCAAATATCTACACCGATTTGGACACGACAACTCACCATCCTGCCCGGAATGCCCAGGTGAAGATGAAGATACGGAGTACGCAGTGTTTTACTGCACACGTTTCACGGCATGGAGAATTACTCTGCCAAGTCCGTCATTACTCCTCGACCATATATTACGGTCGAAAGAGAATTGGATGGCAATATGTTCCTTCGTAACAACCCTACAGAAAAGAGCTGCGGAGAATAGAAAAGCTAAGAAGAGCAACTGAAGCAGCGGAAGAAGCTGACACAAGAAGCATAGCATAAACTGCTAACCAGCCCCGCAAAGTAATACCTAACGGCAGTCCCGCGGGGGGAGTGGTTGAAGTGTGTAGGGTGTGTGTTTAGTACGTAGGCGTATTCTTGACATCGATTGCTCAGGTTTGCGAATCGTACATGCTAGTAGCACGTATCTATGAAAAAAAAAAAAAGCTAGGATTGGCATGGTAGTTACCTCCCTGAAAGTGATCTAAATCGGATGAAGTGGGTGTAAGAAATGAGAAGGAGTTGTACAACTCTTCGAATCATTTAAATTAGATGAAGCAATGGTAAGATATGTTGAGGTGATTTTGAACACCACATTTTCCAATTCTGTTCAAAAACAGCTTGTGCCAGGAGACTATATATTTTCGCGTATTCTTCCTGTGACTATTCATAATCTCATTTTTTTTTTCTGAATTTTCATGTTAATACATTCGTAATACATCGAAAACAGATTCGGAGCAGGGGTAGGACCAACCTTTTTATACCATTCTGGTACATAAGGCGGACAACATTTTTAAAAAGCAGTTAACAGTCATATACTGGGTGGTTGACATGAATTGTTACCAACTTCACGTCGCTGTGTCTGCCAAACTACGAATGACATTTCATTGTTGACAAGCGTGTGTAAGGTTTTTTTTTATCGCGTGTTTAGTTTTTGTTGTACCGACAATGTAATTCAAACGTAATAGTGTTATTGCCATTTTTTTGGATGGAAAATCACAGCTATTGCTCGTGGACTGCAACATTTGAAAATGAAGAAAATGTTTGTGTATCGCACCATATCGCATTACAACGAAACCGGCAGCATTGCAAAACGCTACCGAAGTGGTGCAAAAAAGACAGCAATATCGTCAACAGTGATTCGGGGTGTGAAGGCCAGAATCGAACGAAATCCTCGGCGTAGCGGAAGAAAAATGGCTTCTGAGCTAAATATATCCAGAGAACGGATGAAACACATTTTGAAAAATGAGCTCTGACTCAAGGCCTTAAAGTTTCAAAAAGTGCACGATCTCACAAGAGTGCAAAGAGTAAAGGAGTTGATCCGCTTGCACGCAAGTGGCCAATTGCCAAACATCGTCTTCTCTAATGAAGCACCATTTCCAATTGAGCAACTTGTCAACAAGCAAAATGATCGAATATACCTGCCAGTGAGGTCATACGATAAAGTTCGACCAAAGAATGGCCATCCGGAAGCAAGCACCACCATTTTTTATGGTTTGGGCCGAAGTGACTGCCGATGGTCGGTCTCCTGCTCGTATTTGTGGACCGTGGCGTTAAGATAAGCGCGGTGGTTTATCGTGACTTGAAAGCTGTGTTGAAGCTATGAGCATGCAAACATTTCGGCCAAAGACCCCGGACATGGATGACACATAGCACCATCTTGCTGTAACCAGAGATCACCTAAGTTAATTTCCTCAATTTTTGGCCAAAGAAAAAATCGGTTATCATGCCTCACCGTTAACCGTAATGTTTTTGCCATCTTCATCTTTGAAGAAAAATGGGCCAATAATGCCGCCATTCCACAAGCCACACCAAACAGTCACACGCTGAGGATGCATTCACTTTTTTATGACTACGCGTGGGTTTTCTGAGCCCCAAATAAGGTAGTCTTGCTTGTTTACGTAGCCGCTTCATCTTCCCCTTTCATGTAAGATGTACGGAACGGACAGACAGATAAACAGACAGACTTCTAAAATGCTTCTACTTATCGTCATTTTATCCGCTTTCCCATTTTAGTGAATGTCTCAAGTCTGATTAGCTTGGTCGCAGAATAACTAGTCAAAATATAAAGGTGATTGCTGAATGCGGGGTACTAATGCAGCCAAACTAAAAATGAACAGAGATGTTTAGAAATTCCTCAAATGATGTAACTCCAGCAAACTTGGTTACGATCTATAAAGAGTAATTACATTTGTCCGAGACTTGAATACGACTTGCTGGAGCTCCCAGTCTGATCAGTCTATTTGAAGGAATGTTAGATTCTTCGCACTCCCATACCGGCACAATTTATAGTTGTGTCCCGCCTTATCATCTGCTTAATCTCGAAACCCATGGGGCATTTACCTTAAGTCCACCTTTCAGGAGCAACGTTACAAGCAGGAGATCATTTTTTTAACCACTCAATACGAATATAGTATAACTTGCCTTCCCTAATAGTTCCAGGTGCAAAGATTCAAAGTCCTCCCCCTCTAATCTTTATTTATTTTCTATGCCCTTTTTTCTCTCTCCATCAGTGTTGTAATTAACTTTAAAGGGAAAGTCCTAAGCAATTCTGTTGGTACCACCGTACCGACGATAGTCCTAAAGGGGGCGCAAATTAGCAAATTAATGTACGAAGATTCCATGACCGGACCGCACTCGCACCGCATTTGGTCTCTGTGCGGATTAATGAATGTGGTTTTAGTTTATGTCGACTATTGAGTGCAAATAGCTCTGCGAGTGTGTTAACCCTTAACTCTACCCAAGAGTTTTAGGTCTGATTTCGTAAGTGGAAATGAAGCCCTTACCGAGTTGTGGTGGAGCATCCAAACAAAATCTGTTTTTCAAGACAAAGACTCCATGTGTCTGAGGGATATTTGTCAAACTTGATGGGATAGTTAAGTGAGTAGTGGCCGGTGATGAAATCTGCTAAGAGCTTAATGTTAAGCTTGCTCAATGTTTGTTGCTTTTTCTTGTGTCTGAAGGTTTGATAAATTTGTAGGCTTGTATAGCCCTTGAGTTGAGTCCCATTTTGAGAGTTTATCTTTGAGTTGTCCAGTGTTTAGCTCCAGCTTTATGTAGCTTATGTGTATTATTCTAAAGAGTTCAGAGCCAAAGAAGGGACACAATCACAAGTTCAACAGCAATCCCACTTCGATGATCTCGTACCGAGGAACCAAAATGGTGTTTTTGTGAGCAACACTATGTGCAGCACAGGTTAGTTACAGCACTGACTAGAACCACTTTTTTTTTTACTGCTTACTCGCAGAACCAGTTCACGTTCCGCTGGGAGCAGTCAAGGCAAAAATCTCCTCCATCTTCCTTAGCAAAGCCAACCTCAGATGACCTAGGCTAACAAACTGTGTCATATCTAGAAAGACGTGGCTAAACTATGATACAACAAGGCAAAGACAGACGACCTCCTAAACAGAATGCTTAAAGACATCACCAGAATAACAGCGATCACCACGGGACATTTATAATATTTAATAATTATTATTTAAATTCATTCATTCACTTGATTCATTGACTGAAGCTAAAAACATCTAACATATGTATCCCCACATATGTATAATTTCGCCTCACTTTTGTTGTATGATTAGAAGGTTATTTTTACTGGTTTACATTTTTATATTCTCAAAGCCACAGGAAACTTGAAAATATTCTAAAGTTGAACAGCATTCGTATGACGTATCGAACAAAAAGCCCGCTGTTTTGTTGTTCCTTGTGACTAAAGTTTATATCCGTTTGGCTATAAAATTCGATTTTGTTTTTGTTCCATAGCACAACAATTTTTATTTATTTCCGCTGACATCAGCAACGAAACAATGCAATTACCAGATATAAATGATAAATTTTAAATCCCATTAAGTTCACCAAACTGCGCCGCGAAAGACTAATGGAGTATAAAATGTTTTCCTTAAAAGTCATTACGCCCTGGTCCTAGGTCAATATACTTTTCTCCATGCCAGACGATTTTTTTTTAAAATAGTAATCCAGCAACAAAGAGAAGATCGCAACAACAAAAGATGAAAAGCATCCTTCTTCCGCCCTCTGTTAGTAAAATACTGAAAGTAAAAAAGTAGGGAATACTCCGTATTCAAAAATAAGAAAAAAAAAAAAAAACAGAATTTATTTTGTTATTTGTTCGACCGCGAGCCGCCTTAAGAAAAAAGACAGAAAAAAAAAGGGAAAATCTTCTTCGTGTTTTCAAAATATGTATATTTTATATTTTTGTTGTTTTTCTATAATTCTTTTTTTAATTTTAGACCAGGCCACCGCCACTAGTAGGAAAACCACAATGTCGGCGACAGCGGCACGGACGCACACATGATTTTCAAAACATGCTAGTATGTACGAGTACAATGGAAGAGGAAAATTTTCATCGGAAAATTTCTACTTTCCTTGAGGGAGAAAAAGAGGGATAGACTATTTTAGTGATCGTGTCGCCCGATCATATGAGAGAAAGGCCTTTTTTCTCTTGTAGTAAAAGTTTCTGTAAAAAAGTGTGGTAGGCAAGTAAAGCTGCATAAATTTGTAGTTGCTCAAAAATTGTTTTATCTTTTTCTGCTATTATCCGATTGAATCGTAAATTTCTCAGCACGATCATTATGGGTACATGTTACTAAAGGGCTTTTCAATAAGGACATACGAATTTTGTATTTAAATAAATCACAAAATAATGTCGGGCTGAAATTAGTAGTACACATGTTAAATTTACGAATAAGTATGAAATTCGATCTTGTTCATATGACCACCGCGATGATCTTTGCAGCGATCGATTCTTTGGAGCCAATTTTACACCGCTCTTGTAAACATATCGGCTGAAACGTTGGCAATTTTGAGTTCGATATTATTCCTGAGCTCCTCCAACGTTGTTGGCTTGTTGGCATAAACCAACGGCTTAACGTAACCCCATAAAAAAAATCCATCGGCGTTAAATCGCATGAGCAAGCTGACCACTTGACTGCACAATTTCTTGAGATTAAACGATTACCGAACGCTTCCCCTTAAATAGATCAATTGTTTGACCAGCTGTGTGGCTTTTTGGAACCACATATCACTGATATCAAGTCCATCCAATTCTGGCCAAAAATAGTCTTTCAACATGGCACAATAGCGAACTCCATTGACCGTAACATGACGATCACTTTCATCGACGAAAAATACGGTCCAATCACACTTCCGCCATGAAATCTACACCACACGGTCACTTCTAGTAGATACAATGGAGTCTGTTGAAGCACACGTGGGTTTATTGCAGTCCAATAATGCATATTGTGGTTATTGACAAAGCCATTAAGCCAAAAATGAGCTAAATCGCTGAAGATGATTTTTCGATGAATTTCAGGATTTTCTTCGCTCTTAAAGTTGCGACCACCGACCGTTGCTCATTCGTGGACTTCACTATAATGAAAATGTAAACCTTGACTAATGTTTTAACATTAAAAGATTATAAAAAAAGTTTAAGGGTGCATTTGTATTAAAATACAAAATTGTTATGTCCCTATTGAAAAACCCTTTATAATCAATCTTAAAGAAGCTCGTAATACTACCTACATTGCAACATATTGGATGTGGAAACAAACCTTCATTTCGATACGTTTACGCTTACCAACACTGTACGAACATCACCAGACTTTCTATATGCGGACCCTTTTAATCTTTGATGAGTTCCTGAATGTATCGTTCACTCTGCCTGAAGTTCAACAAGTCATTAAAAGATCTAAGATAAAAAAAGTGCAGCAAATTACAGCATTCCCTTCGAGATTTACAAAAATTGTACTATGGAATTCGTGACAGCCCTCACATCTAAATTTAATCGAATATTCAAAAATGAAGATGTTCCAGAAAGTTTCAGAAAAACCATAATAATCGTATTCCCGGTACAAAAGAAAGGTGATTACATTGATCCAACTAATTATTGCTTTTCCATAGACTTCGGCCAAGTTGTTCGGGGTCGTAATTTATTTCCAACAGGCTTTCTCAGTGGGTTGAAAATAAGAGCATTTTGCACGAATATCAAGCTGGATTTAGAAAAAATTACTCTACGGTAACAAAATTCTTATCCTTGTTAATATTGCCGAGATGTATAAAAAAAACAGAGTAAAAAACTAGATGCCTTCTATGTGGACTTTCACGCAGCGTTTGATTCCATAGCCTGTGAAGATCTATTCTGCAAACTCTATAAGTACGGAATATCAATTAAAGTCGTCAATATTCTTAGACCGATGTGTGATAATAATATAGCTTATGAGTATGTTTGGGATTTCAACATCAATGGGCATAAAACAGAGATGCATTCTAAGTGCGCTACTCTTCATTTTGTTCATTGATAATATATCAGATGCGAATGGGGGTGGAATCGAGCTTAATTGTACCAACATTTCTGCGGATTGCAGACTTGAGGGGTACTATAAAACCTGGAATTTAATCATCAAACTTGGAAAATTTTAAAATAATGGTTTCCAGGAATGGTGGTGGTAGCATTTTCAAAACGAAAAATGAACATATTCAAATCGAAGAGGAACACATCGAGATTGTACGAGAGTATAAACACTTGGAAATTTGGACCGCAGCTAATCTGAATATGAAAAAACATTTAACAGCAAAATTAGCAGAAGACAAGGGTGCATTTTCTTCGGTTTGGGCATGCTGCATCCAAAACAAATACTATATATAATCCACGCTTCGAAGCAAAAAATATTTAATGCGACAGCAACATCTGTTCTTCTGCTTTTTTGAAGAAGTAGAGACATTTTTACATTATTTTGTCAAACATATCTTTCGGTTAACAAGTGGTACACCCAACTACATGTTACACCTTGAGACAGGAGTGATACCGCTTTTCTTTGATACTTTGAGGATACACGAAAGTAATGGCAATGGAACGAGCGAGAATACATAAATTAGTATTTTCTCCTATCATAACAACTAGAAAGAAGCTGGTGGGTGGGATGATTGTGGAATGAGTCTGCGTAATATTCCCGATGAGCAGCACACGTCCTTGAAAAACTGGAGAACATAGGTCATACTCGTACCATTTATGACAAGTACTTACACGAAGCTCAGTCATCTCAGTATAGAATGTACTATAGTAAAATGAAAAGGTGGCCACGGTATAGTGGGTAGTGTGTTCGCTTGTGACCCGAACTGTGCAGGTTCGAGCCCGGACGGGGAACAGCAACATATAAGAGAAACGAATAAAATCTAAGTTTCTGCAACCACTACAACAAAAAGGAGTTTCTGCCTGGTAGTACAATGGACACAGCAAAATGGAGTCTGAGTGCTCCGGGATTTGAAATAGTAAAATGAAACACAATTTTAATGAATGAACGCACTTAAATTGCAATGGAACGGACGTGATTAATACAATTTTCAAAATGAAGGGAATTAGTTAACCGAGAAGAGCTTCCCATTTTGTACGATCTATGTAACTTAAAGGAAGAGGATGTGTTTCATTTTGTCGCAATATCTCCGATTCTCAAAGAGTTTCTTTCTAATTTTTTTGGGGACTTACACATTAAGTATGGATAAAACGATCAACATTTTGAACGGAGAAAAACGCTGGAACGTGTTATACAATTACACCGTGAACACACTTCACTACAGAAAACTCATCATACGAGTATAGGGAGACCTTAAGTTATTTAGACTCTTTTTAATTACTCTAATATTGAATAGATTGATAGACCATTTTCCAGTTGCAAGTTTCAAGCCGTTGTGTTCAACAAAAAGACGACTGGGTCACAGTACTTGCACCTACGAGTATATGTTGTTTATTTGCAAATGTCCCAGATGAAAATTTAAACAATTTCGAGCAAATTGTTATTTTTCTAGTTGAAAAAAATGGACGATTTCGCCTCGAATTGTAAATCGATTAAATTGTAGTTTGAAGAAAATCTGTCCAGCCGTTTAGGCTGCAGTCGTACAATTCAGATGAGTCATAGATACGAGTATACAAAGCTTTGATGTTTACATAAAGCCATTAATATGCACCTGCCTTTAGGGTTGTATAGAAGAACCTTCGAAACTTTATATTAAGTTTGTCATACTAATAATAATAATAATACGACTACAGAAGTATAAAATTTATGTTAAACTTCTAGCTGACGGCCATACCATAGCTTAAAAGTTCCATTTAATATGCAAAAGAAAAGACAAACTGATTTATAAATTGAAATGTAACTTAATAGCTACCGCAGGTTGATAAATGAAATATGTAGCAGTAATACATGGACAACACGAAAAGCGTGTCCAGGCCAGTCAACTCTTGAGGTTGTTAAATTTTGAATTCAAAGTTTATCGAACGTAATATGCAATTGTCTTTAACTTTGTACACCTCATTAATTGGCGCACACATGTATAGTTACTGTTCTTTCCTGTTGAGAGGGAAGGAGACTTTGTAACGTACGAATGAATTTTTTATGAAAGTGCATTTTTTTGGGAATACATAAGTCAAATCAGTCCTAAGATCCTAGGATAGAATAGAAGGTACCTTTACCACTTTCAAACCAGTTCCTTGGCAAAAAAACGTCAGACCTTCAGTCGGAATTTATTAAATTAACAAAAAATATGCACTAACAAATGTAAATACGTAGGAAGAATTTTAAATGAGAACACGGTTGATGTTCTCTTACTGGAGTAAAATAAAGAAGAAAATGTTTCCCAATTATATTCCACGGTTAGAATTATCCGATTATCTGACTACAACTTGATGGTAAAAACACTACCAGCATCAAGAACTGGTCTTATAAAGTTATATACACTATTTAACAAGACCAAGTGATTCCAATAAATGTTATCTCCCGCTTAGCAATTTTATCAGGCACGCAAGTTATGAATATATAGTAACGATGGTCCCTTACACAATCAAAAACTAAACCCCTTAGAAATTGGATTTGGCCAGTTAAAGAGCATAGTACCAGAGGCTTCGGACAAAAGAAAGTGAAAAACTATTCAAGTCTTCTGTTCTGATATCTTGCAATAATCGCGGAATATTGTGGAATTCCTTAGACACACTGTCTTTAAAAATGAGCCGCAGAACTATTTTGCTTTAGAGAAACCGCTTTTTATCTTAAAACATATTTGTCCTATGACCGATGAATCTATGATGTATATACGAGGGTAGAACAAATTCCACTCAAAACAGCCTTTGAACTGATTTAACTGCTATGGACATATCTTTTTTTTTAACGCTAAGCACAAATCTGTCTTACGACAAACGTTTTTCTCCATGTTATCTACCTGTCTGCTGTAAGAAATCAATAGCTTATGCTACTGCAGAGTGAAACCTCAAGCGCAGACGGGACGATACGCGGGATTTAGTTCTTTCTAGTCCATGTAATTGAGAGCAAATTGTTTGACACAGCGTTAGCAACATGGTATGCGTCCTCAGCTCGGCTCAAGTGTTTGGAATAATTTCAAGAGCCAAGGCTATTTTTTTCTAGGATTGCCCTAGGAAGGTGCAATCCAGACCCTTGAAATTTGAATAGATTAAAGCTGTTCACTGCTCACTTTAGCCTCTACTCACTTAAGAATAGATTAAGCCGTCTTCATGACAGGAAGATACCACATCGTATGCCCATTTAAAATATAACCCAAAACTACTCCAGTTTTCATTGATCCATTGGCTGCATACGAGTATGAAAATGTTTAGTAAGGAACTTCAGATGTAAAATGCTAAAACGGTTAGCGCAGGGTTCTGCCCTTACAACTGTACTCTTCAATCTCTAGATAGGCGAGATTGACACATGCAATGTCGACGAAATATGGCTACCCTACTGACCTAATACTTAACTTTTAAAAGGCTAGGGTGTAGTTTGAGATCGCTAGATTAGGATTCCAATCTTCTTTTCTTTTTTCCACGATCTTTGGAAATGGAGGTGCATCACGATCGTGTAAAAAAATAGTGTTCGAGTTAGTTCTATCTGTCTTTCCGCATAGTGGCCCTGCGTATGTCTGTTGAATTATCTTTCGCTGCATTCTTTAACGGTTACTTCTACTAAATGAACGGATTTGAATGAATTTTTGGTTGCACAATGTTTATCAGAATTAGGTTCGAGACCTGTTGATCGTGGTGTCAGTCAGACTAGTCAAGGAACTTTTTCCTTGTATTATCTTGAAGTTTAAGTACTCTTTTAACTAAATTAGAAGACTACACCGGGGAAATGAAAAATTTTTCTTTCAAATATGAAAATCCACCAAGAATTCCCCTGCATGCAATACTGTATTCATGCCTCAATGGAAAGCAGAAAATTCAAAAAAAAAAAAAACAAATGAAAATCGGAAAAACGAAAGAAAAAAAAACTTTTAGTGGCGGAAAAGTTCAGACCTTTTTAGAGATCACAGCTCACAGCATCCGCAAGTTGTGTACACAAACACATCCATACACATCACAAGGAGAAATACACTTTCCATGCAAAGGCCCAATGAGCATTTGCTCAGAAAAGAGACACAATTTGTTCTGTATACCACTAGCGACCTCTCGAGGAGATCGAAAATAAAGTAGGCAGTACTGTAGGCACTACACAGCGCATTGCATGTGTGTAGCTATACGAATATACTCGTATCTCGATAGACATATACCATCAGAACTCAAAGTTCTCTGTGATCTTGCCATCTGATCGACGATCCTCTCCATCATCATATAATCATCCACGCCGTAGTCGTCGTCATTTTTGCAGCAAAATTACGTGCAATTAGATCGGCGAGCCGCGCGATAAATTGTGCTCTTAATAATTTTCAAAACGAATTTTCAAGTAAATGCTAATTTGGATTTCGACGTGATCAGAAATTTTGCATTTTCGTGTAAAAACCGAAAAGAAAAACCCCCCCTCGAGAGAGTGTGTGCGTATGTGAGAGACTGTTTTTAATACTTGTCTCCCATCATAATCGTTTTATAAAAAAAATTTTATTAAATATTTTTAATTTGATTTGTTGTTTTAGTTTGTGTTTTTTTTTTTGTTTTATTATCCAAGTGTCAGAAAAATAAAAATATTTCTTTGAAAAATTTTCTATTTCCAAAAGTGAGAGCCTTAGAGGAGAAATAACGAAAGCGGAAAAGTGCGCGGAAAGGAGTACACACGAAAATAACCTCTAAAAATTGTTTACATAACCTAAAAAAAGAAAAAAAAAAAAAAAAAAAAGTGTCTGTGTGCAACTTTTACTTTTGCTCAGCATATTTCTGTTGTTTGTCGGTTTAATTTCTTTTTTTTTTGTGTAACGAATTGATTGAGTGTTTTTGAAAGGGCTTATCAAAATGGCTGATACCGAAGTCATTGCGGATACTACTGAAAAAATGTCCACCGAGGATATAACAGCCGAGGGCAATACCACCGAGGACATTACCACCGCAGAGACCGCCAAAGAGGACATTACCGAGGAGGAAACTCAACCCTCGAAAACGGTCAAAGAGGAACTACTCAAAGTAGAAACCGAGGAGTTAAAACCGGATAGTGTCGTACAGGAAACTGTCGACGAAAATGGTGAAGTTTTCGAGGAGACCACTGAGGTGACACGCAAGGTGGTCAAACGGACAATGAAAATCACTGAGGTGAGTTTTTGCAAAGTAATTTCGGTGGGGCTTCTTTTTCTCCTTAAAGTTGAAAATTCGCTATTGAAATTTTTCGGATTCATTCATGGGATACTACACGATAGATACGGTTAAACGAATGTCTTAAGATTTATTTTTAAATGTGTTTTTATTTTTCATCGAGAGCACCGCGAGCCAGAGAGCAGATAGAATTTTTCAAGAAAAAAAGATACATTTTCGAAAATACAATTTCACATGAAATCATAAGTTGTTTATATATGTTTATTTATTTTTTTATGTAATCAAACTGAAAAACATTTGCTATATCGCAAAATGAATTTTCTGCGCGATCTGACTTGGGAACAATTTTTTGTGTTTTTTTTTTTTCGAATTTATTTTTAAGAATCATTTGATTAATTGATCTCAAGCGGTTTTTAAGTCAGAGAAGTAGAGTATATTTTTTTTCTTCGAAACAATTAATTCTTTGCTATGTGGGCTGCAGTTTGAAACATTCAGTTAGCAGTGTTGAAAAACTTCCGATCACACTTATATTTGTATAAATGATGAAAGCTGTCAAAAATCAGTTTGAGTTTAAAAAATCGATTATGAAATTATTAAAAGCATCCGGTAATAGTTCGATCGATTCCGATATGAAATTGTTAATGGTGCAGCTTGCCGGGCTCTCCAGATAGCGCGTTGTATTTTTAGATTAAATTGGATGCCTAGACATTACTTTCAAGTAAAAATGAAAGAAAAATAAATTTCTTCCTCATGTAGAGAGACATTCATACATACATTCGAAAATAAGTCTTGTTGATTGAAAAGCGTTCTCATATTTATATTATTAGGTAGAACGGTTTATAAGCCGCATTAGTATGAGGGATTTACTGACTTGCAGAAGAAAGTTTTGCATGTATAGAGGTGGTCACTTAAATGTTAGAATGTTGCGATATTTTGGACCTGATTATGTGTAATTTTGTTTACCTAATATAGAAAGAACTGGAGTCTGCGTTTGGACTTATTTTGTTCTGTAGTCTTTTTGCAGCCATTTTAGCAACGAGAAAGAAAACTGGTCTCTTTAATTTGCCTTTAGTCTATTTTTTCATGGCTAAGTTTGACGACACTCTTAAGTTGGATTTGAACCTATTTCTCGGCAAGCTGTAGTCTGCTCCTCCAAATACTCTGTGGTAAATGCTTAGGTAGGTATGTACATATGCACATTGAAGATATAAAAAAACAAAACGAAGAGGCTTCTGATTTTGGTTTTTAGTAAGAAACATAACCTTTCTAGGATCTACTCAAAATTAATTTATTTTTTGTTCAAATATCTCGAAAGCCGTTTGACTTATACTGCTGTCACTGGTGACTGGTTTAATTTGTATCTTAATTTAGTCTGACGCAAACTGTCAGCGATATATCTGCACACTTCAATGAAATTCTTATGAACAGGCAGGTTTTACACTTAATGCAGTAATAATTGCCTGGGGCTGAACATCAGTAAATGAAAAGCCATTACATATTCCGGTAAACTGATTCCTTTCCCACACAGAGCTGGTTCCTTCATTATGTGATCTTAGTGTCATCTGCGACAGGGAACTTTATTTCCTTTCTCACATCGACCACATTATAAACAAAGCCTCTACTCCACTTTTGGTTTTATCAAACGTTGGTCAAAGGAATTCTCTAAACCCTATGCTCCTCTACATAACCATTGTTAGTCCCATCTTAGAGTATATTTGTGCCGTCTTTGTTCGTACCACTAAAAAACTGTCTGCTTGAAGTCATTTATCATTCTTAGTCTTGCCTTGGATAATCTTTTAAAATATCTGCACATTGGACTCAGCTACCAACTGTCAGCGAAGAAAATATCAGGTTAAGTATCTATAGGCGCGAAGGGGCTGGCTTAGGAGCACCATTAATGCATAAGCAAGCTGATTATTCTCGATTTTTGCCAGTCGTGTACTTTATTTATTTATCTAATCGCAAATCCAAACTGCAAACTTCTCCACACCTATTCAGAACTCTTTAATTACTTTCATATTCACAATTTATCTTTATATCTAAAAGTCCTTCCACCATCCACAACCCCTTATTCTGCGACCCCCAATAGTCAAAATAAGACCTCCACCCCATAGTTCGAGAGCGCATTTGTGGCTCACGCTTTGACTTTATTCATTGTACCCTAATCATTTTAAGCTGCGTACCAGTGAGTATAGAACAGTTCCTATTAATTTGCTCGTGTATCCAGGAACGCTGTCAAATAACATTCAATTGACTGTTAGGTATACGTATATCTACTTAGGTGGCACTACAGTTCGGGGTGAATGTGGGCCTCAACCAACAAACCTCTCTAGTTAGTCCGGTCTGCAGGCAACTGCCTCCAGTTCCGACCACCAAGTTGGATGCCTGTCAAAGCAAATGGAACCGAATATCTTACGAAGAATTTTTCTCTCGAAACGACCAAGGATATCTTCATCCACTTTCAATATAGTCCATGCTTCAGCACCACAGAGCAGGACTGGGATTATTAAGGTTTTATATAGAGTCTCCTTATTTCTCTGGGATAGGGTTTACGTTTGATTTCTGCGTTGATGTTGTTGTCTAATGTGATAGCAGAGTAAAGATATACAAAGTCCCTACGAACCTCGAAGTTATAGCTTTTTTTTTTTTTTTTTTTTTTTTTTTTTCCCGAGGGTAGGTAAAAAATCTTCATGAAGACACTATGAGGATCGGTAGCGCGTGCTCATAGTAGTGTGAGATTTTTACTCACTAAAAAAACCTCCCTTCGTGATAAATTTCTTTGATTACATACTACAACTAAGTTTTGACTTATCCAGCAGTTTTTCTTTCACGTATTGAGATCGTTTGGCAGGTCCCTTTCCATTGAAAGTTCCTGCTTGTTCCGCAAATTAGGCGCGGTTTCTTGCTATCGCGTTAAGTCGAAAGGTTTAGTCCTTTGTAGACGACGCAGTAGATTCCTCTCATCTAGAATTCGAAGGACTTCATTGTTAACGTGTCCTTGTAATTTGTCTTTATGCTTACGCGCGAAGTTTTTGATTTCATATTCGACTGTCGCAATTCCTAAATCTCTATGGATATCGCTATTTCTAATAAACCACGGTGCATTAACTATTGATCTTAGCACTTTATTTTCAAAAGTTTGTAAAATATTGACATTACTTATTTTGGTACAACCCCAAAGTTGTATTCCATATGTCCATATCGGCTTTAGCACTTGCTTGTATAAAAGCAGTTTGTTCTCTACATTAAGCTTGGAATGTTTTCCAAGTAACCAGTACATTTCTCTGTATTTGGTTTCGAGTTCTTTACGTTTTTTCTTCACGTGCGATTTCCACTTCAGCTTAGCATCAAGTGTCATTCCAAGATACTTAGCCTCGTTTGCAAACGGAATTTGAACCGAGTTTGAAAAGATGGGCAAATTATTTATTTTCTTATAAGTAAAATTGACATGAACAGATTTGTTTTCGTTTAAAGCTAGTCGCCAAATCTTTGTCCATTCATTTACTTTATTCAATGCTTCTTGCAATTTTTCAGTCGATTCTTCGATCGTTTTACCCGTTGCCAGGATGGCAGTGTCGTCGGCAAATGTAGCTAAGACGGTGCCTTCTTCTTGCGGTATATCGCGAGTATATAATAGGTACAAAAGCGGTCCAAGGACACTTCCCTGCGGCACCCCAGCCCTTATTTCTTTAAATTCCGAATATTCGTTTCCGTGTTTGACTCGGGAAAGTCGATTCGTCAAGTATTTTTCTAGAATATTATATAAGTGTTCCGGCAGAACTTGTCGTAATTTATATTTCAAGCCTTCATGCCAGACCTTGTCAAAAGCTTGAGAAACATCAAGGAATATGCTCGAGCAAATCTTTTTTTCTTCGTAAGCTTTTTCAATTAAATCAGTTATTCTATGCACTTGGTCTATTGTTGAGTGCTTGGTTCTAAACCCAAACTGGTGATTGGGAATAAGAGATCCTTCTTCTATAACCGGCTGTAATCGCTTAAGTACTATTCTTTCGAAAACTTTAGACATAATCGGCAGCAGCGAAATAGGTCTATACGATTTTTTATCATTCGGTGGTTTTCCTGGCTTCAGAATCATTATTACTTCCGCGACTTTCCATTGACTCGGAACATATTCTAATCTTATCGCTGCGTTTATAATGTAAAGAAACTTAACTAACGCTTTTCTAGGTAACGATTTAAGAAGCTCTCCTGTGATTAGGTCGTATCCAGGAGCTTTATTCGGTTTCAGTTTCTTTATTTCTTGTTGAAGTTCGGTCAGCCTTGCATTTCTTACTGTGTAATTGTGAAATGCTATATCCGACGCATTATCATTTTCAGCAAGCGCTTGCCCATCAAATGGTTTAAATGTTTCTTCTAAATGGGCGGCAAAGACTTCTGCTTTGTCTTTATCATTCTTGGCCCATTCGTTGTCATTTTTCTTGATTGGGGCCGCTTGTATTTTCGGTTTTTTAATGCCTTTTATAGCTTTCCAGAGCGAATAATTGGAATCTTTGTCCGCTGTTAAGCTTTCAATGCTGGTTTGTATTGTCCGGTTTTTAAAATCAATAATAGCCTTTTTTAGCAAGTTACACAAGCGATTCAAATGCGATTTATGTTGCGGAGCACGAGTTTGTTGCCATTTTTTACGCGCTTTTCTCTTCTCCCTTACCATTTCTTTTATTTCCGGTGGATATTTTTGGGCATGATTGATTGGCGTTTTCCTTTGATAGGGAGTATTTTTCCACGCGGCGCGCTGCAGAACTTCAACAAAACGATCAATTTCGATTTCGAGTTCAGAAAACGTCCTAAGTGATACTCTCAGTTCGGTATGTTCTTCAACGTCTTTTTTAAAGCCTTCCCAATCAGTTTTTCTGCTAGTTAGTCTAGCAGGTACATCTTTTTTAATTAGGCGTTCGCTCATCGTTAGAATGATAGGGGAATGATCGGAAGAGAGATCAAAACTTTCATCAATTTTAATACATTTGTCTGGTATTCCTTTTACAACAAAGAAATCGATCAGATCGGGTATTTTGTTGTTATCAGTCGGCCAATATGTTGGTTTACCAGTCGAGTGAAAGTCGCATCTGTGTTGCATGCAGGCGTTGTAAAGTGCTCTGCCTTTTTGTGAGACACATCTTGAACCCCAGAAGGTGTGTTTTGCATTAAAATCACCTCCAATAATAAAATTCGGTCCAAGAGAGTTGAAAATAAAAGTTATAGCTGTCCACTGTGACGTTTGGGTGTCACTTTTTGTTGACAGCGTATACTTTGGTTTGCCCTCTTTCACCTCTAAACCCATTCTGGCTGCTTCTATCTCAATACGGGCGACAGACTGCTGATTTCTACCAATTATGTCGATACGTAGGTAGTTGCACAGACTTTTGAAAGATTCTGCCTCTGGGGTTGGCTTGTGACAGCACATCATCTTGCCTTAATCCTTTTTTGACATCAAAGGTCGTCACCGACCTTGATGGAGCAGCGAGCATTCTCTATCTTCATCCTGCACAGACGAATGAATTTGCCAGTTATGCCAAAACTAGACATGGCTCTGTATAGCTCGTCTCTATAAATGCCCCTTCTTGAGTATCCTCCAGGATCTGCTGAAGTGCGAAAATGTGATCGATTGTGCACTTTCCTTGCATTAAACTTAACTGATATGTCCAGTCAGGTTGTTGACAAAAGGTTTCAGGTATTTACACAATATGGTAGATACAATTTTGTACTCGATGATGAGGAGACTGATGCCTCTGTAGTTGGCGCAGTTGAGGGGGTCTCCTTTCTTGCGGATCGGACAAACGATTCTGGGATTCTATTCTACCAACTCTATTCAGCTCCTTTAAATAAATAATCAGGTCCAGCAGCCTTTTTTGATTTTGCTTGGATATTGCTATCCTCACTTCATTCTAATCAGGTGGACGGAAGTTTTGGCTATCATAGTCTAGGTAGAATGGTTCATTCTTCATTCTGCTTGACAGCGGGATATTGGTCTTAGTCGTCATTATACAGTCTTTAGAAATAGTTCATCCATATTCATAGTACTGACTGTGACTCTACTACAGGGATTCCTTCTTCATCTTTAGAAGTATCTGTACGGGCTTTGTTCCCTTGACACGTTCTTTTACCTTTTGTAAGACTTCTGCACATTGTTCCTCGAGTAGAGTCTCTCAATATCTTCGATCGAGTGCTTCTCGTGCTCATTCTTCTTTTCTTTTTTTTTTCTTGAGTAGTCGATGTTCTTTATGTCTCTTTTGTTCGTAGAGCTCGCGTCAGCTCTCGTTCTGCTTTGCAGCGTCGCTTTATATGCCTCTTCTTTCATGGCATGCACTTGCCCGCATTCTTCGTCAAACCAGGAGTTTTGTGGTGGAAGTCGAATAAAATCCAAAGATTCTCTGACTGTTAGATACGAGGGTGGGTCAATAAGTCCGTGACAAATGAAATAAGAAACACTCTTTTCGGCACAAAAACATTTTATTTTTCAACATAGTCTCCTTTTAGCTCTATACACTTCATCCAACGTTTCTCCAATTTTTTGATGCCCTCCAAATAATACGATTTCTCGAGCCCCTCAAAATAAGCGCTTGTTTCAGCGATGACCTCTTCATTCGACCCAAATCTTTTATCTCCGAGCCATTTCTTCATGCTTGGAAACAAGAAATAGTCGAAGGGGGCTAAATCTGGGGAATATGCTGGATGAGGGAGGAGTACGTAACCTAACTCATGCAATTTTGCCATTGTGACTGCGGACTTGTGGGCCGGTGCGTTGTCCTGGTGAAAAAGAACTCTTTTCTTCGCCAAATGCAGCCGTTTTTGCTTCAAATCGGCTTGGAATCGATCCAGCAGCTCTCCGCAATATGCGCCGGTGATCGTTTTACCGTTTTCAAAGTAATTGATGTGAATAACACCGTGCGCATCCCAAAACACTGTCGCCATGACCTTGATTGCTGACAAACTCGCCTTGGTCTTCTTCGGCTTCGATTCACCAGGAGAAGTCCATTGTTTTGACTGTTCCTTGGTATCTGGTGTATTGTGGTGAATCCAGGTTTCATCCACGGTTACGAAACGGTGCAAAAACACAGGCAAATTTTTCTGGAACATCGCCAAACACACCTTTGAAGTTGTCAAACGAATGCGTTTGTTGTCGATTATGAACAAACGCGGCACCCATCGCGGAAAGCTTTTTCATGTCCAAATATTTATGTAAAATCGAAATCACTGAGCCATGTGATAAACCATGATTTTGTCGACCATTTCTGGTATGGTAACGTCAATCGGGCGACCAGAACGTTCGGCGTCACTTGTGCTTGAATTACCGCACCGAAATTGAGAGTGGCCGTTGTGTAGTGGTAACATCATCGCTTGTCACGTTACAGGTTCACGGTTCGAATCCTGATGTCAATAATCATCTATTTATTTCGCTTCGCATGAAATAAATAAAAAGTCGATCAATTGCGAAAGCTTATGTCAACTCTACTGCGAAGCCATAACACTGGCAGTAGGGCGGATGATGACATCAGGAGGACGAAAAAAAAAATGCTGTGAATCATGAGCATCGACAAAAGCAAAAACAAACAAGCTCCCCAGTTATCCGGACAGCCACCCTTGGAGTTCACTGAAACTTAATACCAGCTGAGTTTCAAACCAACTACCACCAATCTGTCTTTCTTCCTGTCTCTTCCCATTTCCTCAAAACGCCCGTGTCCTAAAATTAGTATAAGGGTATTCATAACCCCTTTCACACGAGCAAATTATAAAAAAAAAAAAAAAAAAAAAAAAAAACAGTGGTGAATGGTTCCAATCGATGATGAAGAGTCCCCATAATATTTGACAAGCTTTTGTTTGATTTGCGTGATAGTTTTTTCTCGCCAAAAGTAGTGTGTAATGAGCTCTCGAAATTCACTTTTTTCCATTTTAACGAAAATGCTAGTAGGCGTCTATATAAAATGGCTGCCACAACAAAACTATTTGACAGATCTGTCTCAAAATTTGGGTGCGTTCTTTTGAAAGATGATTCTTGACAATAAAAAAAAAATTAATTTAAGGTGACGACACAATTTGTCTTAATATTCAGAGACTTATTGACGCACCCTCGTATAAAGACCGATATTTTCCAATTTCGTGGTTTAATTATGACAGTTGTTGCAATTGCACTACCTCATGCCTGTGATCGTAAACTTCTTTTTCTAAAGCTTTTACTATTTAGATGCACAAACTGAATGACCAAAATTAAGGTCACAACCCTAATATTCATAACCTTCACAATGTCATAAATAGCATCCTTGAAATTCCCTTCAACGCCAATTTGCCGTTTCATTGAAAAACAAATGATTCATATAATTTACTACTACACAGATGTATACAACTTTTCGAATTTTCATTTGAAAATTGCAACAAATTTGTTGAAACGAACGTAAATTAAAACTCGAGAAAAATGAATTGATCTCCTCCATTAATTTTTATCGTTTTCATCGCATATGTTGGATCTGCACATTTGCTCATCCTCCTGCTGTGCAAATGAAAGTTTACACACAATTCCTTTGCACCTCATCGGAACTTGCCGTAGTGTTGAAAAATGCATCCAAGAAGTGTAAACTGAGTGTGTAACTTTTAAAACCCATTAAATCAATAAGTTTTTATTTCGGATCCAAAGCATTATAGGTTCATAAATTCATTTTCTATTTTTATAATTTTTACGACCAAAAACTGTTGTGTGGAAGATGAATGGATTGCGAGTGCTTTTTAACGATTTACTATAAAATATATGACAATGTGTCCCGATTCGGAGATATTTAAAATCTTATGCATATATAGTCTATGTATTTTCTATTGTTTTTCTTTCAGTTGCATATAAACAGAGAACAGTTTAATGCCCCCGAATATAATTAATGACATTCACTATAAATAGAAAAAAAAGGCATCCAAAATAAGATACATTCCCGGTAATATGCTTTTAGGAACACATTCCACAATGAGGAATCCATACATCCAGATTCGATTTGAGGGGCTTAACATGTTTTACCTCGGGCATCTAATTTTATGCTTTCAAAATGGGAGAGGAATATATTTCCTTTGTAAAGAAGCACGTTCACATGGTACGGGATGCAAAGCCATGGCTAAATATCTTAAATTCTATTACAAATTCCTAGAGAGTTATTCAAAACAATGAGGCTATTAAAAGTGTTTTGTGGGCGCCTTCGATGACAGTACCAACGCCCATGGTTCTAAGAAGTCTTGGATTGACGTTTGCCATTTACGTACACATGTGGGAACAAAAGGTCGTAAATAGTTGAATTACACTTTGCTGAGATTTGCCATTCATTGTCATAAGCGTTGGTATAGACATTTTGAAATAGCATCCTAAAGGAATAATGAAGAAGGAATTATGTGCAAAATGGTAATTTGCATCAGTGGTAACATATAAGCCACATGTTGCCTACCGATATGAGATACTAATGGAAACACTATTTTGTATGAAGGCAGCATTCTAGCATCTTGTAAAGGGTTACAATTTATTAATATGAAATAAAATACATTGGTCTTTGATAAACTTTTGATATTTTTATGTCAGTATAATGTTGAGATATTGACATTGCCGCAGTAGGTCTTGCAGATTTCCGCCGTTCTGATTAAATTAAATAAATCCAGGGGTAGTTCATAAATAACGCATCGAATATCGCCTTTTAGCTTTGGAAATGGTTGGGGATCATTGGCATATACCTTCTGATTCATATAACCCCAAAGAAAAAAAATCAAATGGCATGATATCGCACGATCTTTGTAGCCAATTTTATTCGCCGAAACGAGAGATGGTGCGGCCGGGAAACTTTATGTGCAATAACTGTACTGTTTCTCGTGCTGTGTGGCAGGTCACATGCCTTCTACATCAACATCATCCAATTAGTGTCAAAATTATTTTATTATGTCCTGATAATGTTAACCTTTGACTGTTACAGCAGCAAAACGAGGGGAAGTACGATCTAATCACGCCGCCAGCCCAAAATCCACACCAAACAGTGACTTTTTGTGGATACATTGGTTACTCGTAAAAGGCCCATGGGTTTTCATGAACTCAAGTGCGATAATTTTGTTTGTTTCCCTTTCAGTTGCAAGTGAACCTCATTGCTGAAGATGATTCTTTCTCCAACACCCAATCAATGAAGTTACGACACTGTTCATGGTCTGCTGGCTTCCCTTTCTGAGTCTATTGGATCTTGTAGGCATGCAGATGCATATATTTTGCACTACCTTGAGCTGTAAGAAAGGTTCAACTATGACAAATGGATTTTGATGAATTGTTACGAGCACTGTCACTCACTGGGGCGATATTTTCGCGTGACAGGTCACTACGAAGATATACTGATCCTTGCACATCCAACACCGACTCGGTTCGATCGAATTTTTCAATTAATTTTTAAACCGCAGCACGAGATGGGCGGTTGTGTATGCTGACATTCCTTCGCAATAAAATATCAATGCTTAATATTGGCAGAACCACAGTAGTGCCAGATTTAAATTGTATTGTAACATCCAACTGAATCACCCTTTGAACTATAGCAGAAATGACAGTTGAAAAATAGGACACCATTTTTATGTGCGATCGAGTGGTCTTATCAAGAAACACACGGGCCTAAATTACCACTATACACATCTATTGGTACGTCCATATGCAATAATATGTGTGTTTTGACCAACAAAGTCACACCTAAGCAGACTTGATGTAGCTCATTACTTACCTTACCTGTGATTACCAGTAAGGAGAGGAGGAATTATTATTTAATATGCTTATGAGTACTTTGCTGTCGAATTTTGATTCTTAAAGACCCTGTAGCACTCAAAATCGGTTTCGTTCCATTGTACCACCAGGCAGAAACTCCTTTTTAGTGCAATGGTTTGAGAAATATATATCGCAAACCATCTGGCTCCAAATTGGTGATTTCTTATTTAATGTTAGCTTTCAAGACTTGCAAGGTTTGTGGTTTGTTATGGTAAACGCAAGATTTCAAAAAGCCCCAAAGGAAGAAGTCTGGCGCCGTCAGATCTGCCGATCTGGCCGGTCAGTTCAAATCGCCAAAACGGAAGATCACACGGCCCGGAAATTGGTGATTCAAAATCTCCGTCGCTGCCCGAGCTGTGTGAGCCGTTGCTCCGTCCTGTTGGAACCAGCAACGTGGCCGTGGTGTAGTGGTAACATCATCGCTTGTCACGCTGTTGATTCTCGGTTCGAATCCTGATGTCAAAGATAATCTATTTATTTCGCATGAAATAAATAAAAAAGTCGATCACTTGCGAAAGCTAAGACAAGTCAACTGTGAAGGCATAACACTGGCAGTAGGGTGGTCATATGGATAAAATGCAACTTGATCGTGATGGTGACATCAAGAGGATGGAAAAAAATACTGTGAATCATAAGCAACGACAATAATAGCGAAAAGAAAACAAAATACTCCCCAGTTATCTGGATAGCCACCCTTGGAGTTTACAGAAACTTAATACCACCTGAGTTTCAAACTACACCACTCTACGCCACTCAACTTGCGGCAAAAAAAAAACTCGCTTAACATCTGTCTGTAGCGCTCACCAGTTATGGTTACGGTGGTGCAGTCGACATCCTCAAAAAAATAAGGGCCAATCACTTTTTCACTGCAAATGCCGCACCAAACAGTCACTTTGAGGGTATGCAATGGATCTTCGTGCATTTCATGTGGATTCTTTGTGCCCCAGAAATGCAAATTAGGTTTATTTACATAACCACTCAAGTGGAAATGGGATTCGTCGCTCATTATGACTTTGGATCATCATCCTTTACTTGCACCAGGTTTAACAGAGCATGGGAGTAAGTTAACCTCACTTGACGGTCAGCAGGCACCAATTGCTGAACGGTTTGCACTTTGTAACCGAACATCTTCAGGTCTTTCACCAAATCTCGGCACAACGAACGTCTGCTAATGCCAAATTATGTGCATCGTTGTCTCGTCGATATTTGTGAACTCTCTCGGATGTCCTCGGCCAAAGCAGTGATATTCTCGGCCGAACGAGCAATATGGGGTCGGCCACTTCTTGCGACATGTCTAGTGGACCCAGCACGAGACGCCCAGCCAAAGGCTTAATTGTTCGCGCACATAGTGCAGGACGAAGAGGAAGACGATAACGATATTCACACTGTGTTAAAACAACAGACCGGAAATTGGTCAAATAAGCAGTAACAATAATTCCGCATTCTTCAGGTGCGTATCGCTCCATTGCTTATTGTCAACTAATTCTCTATCTGTCTATAACATAAATGTCAAAGCACAATGACATTTGACGCCATTTCCAAAAATTATGGCACATTCAGATTATTACATTACTTTTGCCCCACTTTGTAGATGAAGTGAGTCTAGTCTTTGCTAAAGTTGAATAAAATATCAGCGCCAGATATAACCGCTTTTACAATATTCTGGATGACAGGGAAGAGGGATATTTTAGAGAAATGATTACCTGGTGAGGGGGGAATATAAACATTGTCTTCGCTACACGTTACCTTTTTTGAAAACAAAATCTAACCACGACGAGTAAGTGAGAAATACTCTTATCAGCTGAACTTTCAATCAGCACAATTGTAAAAGACATTAAGGGATACAGTGTCGTTGGCAGGCTTGTCCTCTTCTCAAATGACTCTTACAGGAGTTTATAAATAATGAATGATTTTTCAATGAATAATTCGTCATCTCAGAATAAAGCTTCATTTGAGAGCCAACGTTTCATATATTGCTTCATCTACTAGTAGGACTTGTGTGGCCAATGTGTGTTTGTTACTGTATACGTTGCCATTCGAACCTTATCTAACCTAAACAGCTATTAAAGTATTCGAAAAAAGCACCATTCTGGATCTTTTTGCATTGATCATATAAACATCGTGCCGATTATCATAAAGCAAGTCATCAAGTACATATATAGTCAGTGCTTAATCTGATTTTCTTTGATCTTCAGAAGGCTTGCGATAGCATCCAACTTTCAAGTAGAAAATTACAAGGTTACATGATTTCACCTTAATTATTCCTGGTATTTATCAACAATATTGTTCCGGCAGTCCTAATAAACTTGCTTTCAAACTGTCTTGTGCAAACGAATTCAACGTGAACGGCAATCGATACATTTTTCTTTCGCATCTATTTGCATCTGAACGAACCGAGTTTGCGACTGTATAAATTTCTTTGGGTATCGCCCTCGGCTACTTATTGCCTAGATTATTTATTGTTTCTTATTGCTTCGCTTAAATTCTGGGCAAACTTTATAAAACCTTTTATTCTAAAGTTAATATCACTAAAATTAAGGAATAGTTTTTAATACTGTTTGACAATGTTGCCCTTAAATTGATCATCTATCGAGAAAGTCATTGTCTCGCTTTCTCCTTCGACTTTCGGTGGACTCTTGATATGAAGATTCCGGTAATTTCTTAGCTCTACCAAACCATAGAGATAATTCTTTGGAAACTTCATAGTTCCAGCGGAAGAAGAAAATGCAATTTGGTGCCATCGTCAACTGAACCAATGTTTCTAAGGTACCAGGAATGTTGTACTCTCTTGATCTGTTGCCCAGCAATATTTACTTGAGAGATTCATGGGTCTTCAGTAAAGTAGAGAATTTTGATTTTGACCAATTTTACCTCAGTCATTTGATGCAGTTCGATAATTCCATGCGATAGGAGGCGAATATTGTCGACGTAGTTTGAGATAGTAAGTAAGAAGTCATTGCATTCCAGCACTTCGCACCGATAAATCATTCTTCGGAGTACGTTACTAATCAAAAAATGAGTGGTGATGGTATACAACCTTGTCGGACAGCCAGCGCTTGGAATATCAAGTTCCTTGCATGGCCTACTCCTATGTTGTAATTGACATTTCACGCCAACAGTATATCCGGAATGCCTATTCTGCTCAAGGCATGTAATATGAACTCTCTGTGTAGTGTGGCTTCGACGATGGCCAATGTTGTGGTTAACGCAATAAGACCCAGAACCGAAATCTGTTTACTTCACCTACATTTAATGCGTTCGAGAATTGTTTTAGCTATTATTTTCGCGATTGCGGAAATCATGCCGCTACCTCTCCAAGTCTCACATTCTGTTAGGCTACCTTCCTTCTAGCTCGAAAAATTATTAATTTCTGCCATTCGTTAGGGAAGGTCTCTATGAGTGGGAGGCTTCTTTTTGACAATATTTTCATCATTTTGACATCGAGACATTCTTTTGCATATTCAAACCTAAATTTAAATCTAAACCGGCGGATTCCTAACGTTTAATTTGAATTGAAATAAGGCTAATTAAAATGTAAATACAATTCCCATGATAATTTTGAATAGTTTCCACAAAATTTGTATGCAAATTCATTCCCACTTCTATTATGTTGACATACGATTATTCCCCCTAATTAGAGCTCACACATAACTGCGTCGACATACGCAGCCCACCAAAGTGCCAATTTCGTCACCCACAACGATCAAATTCACCATCCCATCTTATTTACACAAATAAGCGCCTGGTTCTGTGGTCAAGGCAACACACGTAATAACTGCAATCCATGACAATTTCATTTATCATAAAAAGTGGGCGAAATATTAATTTGTATTTACGCCCCAGGGAATTTTGCCGGAAAATACACATAAATAACCTTTATTCCGGTGGATGAGTCTCATTAATCCTTAAAGTAACCTCAAATCCCTGGGTAACTTTGCGCGATATTTATCCAGCACCAGCTCGTGGGCGATAAGTTAAAAAGCAAACATAATGTAGGTAATTACATTGAATCAATTTACAAGAGCATTAAGGTGTTGATTCCTTTTGTCACTAGCGTCAAACAATAATTGTTGCCGGCAGCTTTTATAATCATTACCAAGAAGAGCAACAGGCCAAAAGTAACAATTAACGATTAATTATCATCAAAAGAGAGTTCTCATCGATCTAAAGTGACTTTGCGCGAATGTGGTAAATACTTATTGGCCGGTTTTTTTTTTTTTGGGATCATCCCCTTACAAAAGCAAACGAATATCCAAGCACAATAAATTAATCACCTTTCATGTTAAACGCACATAACCATAACCGTGAAATGCTCAATTAAAGCGTGAATGCAAAATGGGCGAATTTGGTTGCGCTAATATTTTTAGAAAATCTTCATATTCTCACAAAGTCAAAGTCAGGGCCGCCACTGAATGAATTTTGCTTGAAGCGGAATTTTTCTTTTTTTTTGGGGTTGTTTGATGCTAAATTTGAGATGAAACACTTATTTGGGGGTTGTGCTACTTGTCGGGGGATGGCAATCGCAATTTGCATACATGCAGCGAATATTTATAATAAAATACAGTCTTTATGGTCAAGGCGATGAAATATTTAGATTTTTATAAATGCAAAGCACACATGGATGCATGTTTGGGTTGGCAGCATACGGGTGCATTTTTATTTTCTTTGCAAGTTTGGCTAACGTCGTACATTTCTATTTGATGAGACTGGCATGTAGCACAATGAGTGACATGTGTTTTTTGAAACATTGAATGGCCCTCTAATGTTCGGATTAGCTCAAGTTGGTAGGCAAGGTAGGTAGGTAGGTAGGTAGGTGTGGTTGTGACAACATACTATGCTGAAACATAATTAGCGCAAAGGCGCCGTTTTAATACCACAACTCAAGTGACCTAATTTGTTGTATAAACTGACGTTGGACTTGTGGGAAAGGAGAGAAGGAATTATTTAAATCTACCCCGTGACATTGAGGAAACTGATAAAGTCTCCGATGCTTGTCTCCGCTAACTCACTAATATTATCAAAAAGGTGTCTGCCAAGTGTATGGTGTCTGACCCTACTAATGGCCGGATGCTTACAAAGGAAGTGAAGAATTGTTTCAGGCTCGTTGGCCATATTGCAGCTACGACAAAGTGCATTAAAAGTAATGCCCAGTCTGGCTGCGAGGACCCCTATGGGCCAATGGCCAGTGCTAATTGCCAGAACTCTAGCAATATCTGCCCGGTTTCTGTTTAGTAGCTCTTGTGTTCTGCACCAGTTATACTTGGGCCACATCTACCTGGATATGACACAGTTCTGCAACCCTCGCCATCTATTCCAGCATCTGCAAGGAAATGAGCAAAGATTCTACCCTTAAGTGCCCCTAACGGAATGTTGACATCCTCCTGCCTCGCCAATTCATCAGCCCTTTCGTTTCCGTCAATGTTACTATGACCAGGCACCCAGATGAGGCTGATTCTAGACCGATCACCGAGTGCGGCAAGCTCTTCCTTGCATTGTTCAACAAGTTTGGAGGAGGAAGCCGCAGATACGATGGCTTTGATAGCGGCCTGGCTATCAACGAAAATAGCTATGGTGTTAAGTTGTATCGATGTATGTTTGAGGAGACGGCACGCCTCTCGTACAGCAAGAACTTGACCGCTTGAAATACGCTGCATGAAATGGGTAGACGGAATGAACTAGAGATATTGAGGGATTCAGAGAGGATTCCCGCCCCTACCCCGCAGTCCATTTTCGACCCGTCAGTGAAAATGGTTGTTTTGAACGCGTTTGTCACCGCGCCACACTTCCATTCCGCCCTGGAAGGGAATCTCACCGTGACATCATTGCGAAAGTTCACCCTGGGAATTATGTAGTCAGTCAGATTTGTCGCCAACTTCCGAGGTAGCAGATTAAGGATGCTGTTGTGGCCGTAAAGACTATATCAGTAGGCAAATTAAGTCAAAGTTTTTACAGCTTTTAACTGGGCAAATACGCAGTGCTCAGGCGATCCTGCGATGTCCTCTGTAAAACAGTCTACAAGATATTTCCATAAAAACTGAAAAGCTCTTACCACTAATAACGTAAACGGAAGATGCTCTGGAACTTAGTGAACCAAGGGCTTAAATGCGCAAAACTGTTGAGGGCGAACCTTAATATTTATGATTAATGATTAATTTATTTCCAGTTTTCGCATTGATATGAGATAGTGAAAAGGCAAAGGACGTACGAGTACATAGAACGTAAACGTTACTAGATAGGTCAGTTCAGGGAATCAATGTGACTGTCTTTTCAAAACTATGAAAGTGAACTTAAAATTCGCCATGCATTTTGAAATTGAAGAAATATGAGCCTGAAGGCTCTGCACCGAGATACTAAATAGCACTGGCACGGTACTATTTATGAACGGAACTCTTGGAAAACTAAATAAACGAACTGAGTATGCCTATGGATGAGATGAAGAGGTGTATCCCCAGACTTTAGGATAACAAGAAAGGAGAAATAACTGAATGGGTATGTAATGCATCCAGCAACTCATTGAATGCGCGACTCAAGATATAGTGACCTTAGACTGGGTGAATGAATACCAACGTAATTTCAAAATAGGTAGTTTGGGGAAGTATGCCACTTGATTTCCCAATTTTCTCAAGAGAAATCTTTCTAGATAACCAGAAGTTGCCAAATTTCTCTACCTGCTGCCAGGCAGTGTTTACTGTTGAGTTTGAAAAATTGAGCATTGAGTTGTGTTGAGTTTAAAAGACTAAATGCACTCGTAGTGGGCTTATTAATCCTGAGCATCACTTTAGTTTAGATATAGCAAGTTAGATGTAGTTATACCTTGTATTTCGTCAGTTTCGCTAATGAGGGATGCACGCAGAATAAAAATGAATACAAATGGATTACAGTAGATACCACAATTTGGTGGTTGTCGTCAACAGAGAACATCACTAATAATGACAAAGAATAATAGTTGTTACAGTATGAAACGCTGTCGATCAATGTTTTGAACTGCAAGGTCCAACATATAGCCATTGCAGAGCTCGTAACACTTAGCTATATGTAGCTTTTAAGGTTGCTTTAAGTTTTTCAGGGATACCTTTCTTACTCAAGAAATTCCAGATAAAATATTGATTTACACTCTTTAAGGCCTTTTCGAAGTCGATAAATAGGAATCTGATCAAGCGGGGACCTAAATTCATTGCTCTCTGATTATCAACAAGGATAACCATTTTGTTCGACAACGAGAATTGAATCAAAGTGTTCTGTAATCCGCTATCCAGATTTTACTATTATTTTAGCAACCACACGAAGAACGCAAACAACTCCATTTTCCGCTTTTATTTTTACTTTCTCATGCATCCTTTATGAGAGGATTCATAAGCTCTACCAATATATTCAATGCTGCATAGAAAAGACCGGAAAGTGTACCACTAAGCCCCACCGTTTTATTCCTCTTGAGTGCTCTGATGGCTTCACATAGTTCATTTAAACCGTTTTGATTTGGGATTAGCTCTCTTTACTGTGTCCCTCGTGGAAAACTGATCACTTCCCCACGCATTTGTGATCCTAGACATAGTTTATTAAGTAAGAGCATTGATGCCATTTCGTACTTCCATTTCGTACTTCTACGTGTTCGTACCTCATAGGCATTGTGATTTAAACTAGCCTCCCTCTACTACTGGGGAAACTCCAATTCGTAGTTTGAGTTAAATATATTCTTCAATGTGTAATCTTTATAGATACCAGTAGCCCGGGGTACTGTAATGATCGTGGGCAGGAATATACCTATGTACTAAACCATACCCTGCACACTTCGAAACACTCTCCCCGCGGCACTGCTGTTAGGTATTACTTCGCGGGGCTGGTTAGCCTATTAGGCTATGTTCTATTAGGCGCTCCACTGTTCAGATTATTTGCGTTACATTGACGCTCTATGCGCCTAAGGTCGTTGAACATGCGTATTGCCACGTTACTTACAATGGTCCAGTTTTCATCATCTGAAGCATGTAATTTACGACATTCTCGGGAGTGAGCCACTCCTCAATTTGGTCCCGAAGGATGATCCTCTCGGTTTCATACCGTGAGCAAGGAAAAAACACGTATTCCGGGTTTTCCGGAACTTGTTTGGGTTAGTTTCATGTCCGCCTTTGAAGAGATATTCTCTGAAACAGCCATGTCCCGTCAAAAATTGGGCCAGATAAAAGGCGATGCGTCCATCTCCCCTTTACGGATACATTCCACTGTTGTTGTCAGGTTGCAATACTGCGGATTTTTCGTATTTTCTTCTTTCGTTGTCTAACAAGCCATTTCGAACTCGTTCATTTTTTAGTCTTATCTTTTCTTCAGCGAGTAAGTCGATGGGTAGCATTGAAGATATGACGAGTATAGATCATCGTTCAAGACAGTTCGAAACGCACTGGTGACCCGACGATGGACGGATTTAACTCTACGCAAGTACGACTTAACTTTCGCGGCACTTGAACATATTTCTGCTGCGTACATATACATCATGTTCACTTTCAAATGTTTCAGCTCACGAACAATAGCTGGTTGTGATTTTCCAGCCAAAAAAAGGGTAATAACACTATTACGTTTGAATTCCATTGTCGATAGAACAAAAACTAAACACGCAATAAAAAAAAAAAAAAAAACCTTACCCACTCTTGTCAACAATGAAATGAATTAACAACTGTCAAGTTTTCAGCGCGCTGTCATTCGTAATTTAACAGACACTGCGACGTGAAGATGGTAACAGTTTATGTCAGCCACCCTGTATATAGAACTGCAAGTAGAGTTCTGTCCTGGTGTGTGAAACTTGTTCGAATTGCAAAACGTTTCTCAGAACTCTTCAGTGCTAATCTGTGCTCTGTTGTACAGAGCTTTAATACATTTGTACTGTAAGAGTACCTAGGAATTAGACTGTTTCGATCGGCTGTCTGTATCATAAGTCGATAATGCCCGACGCTTGCCGTAAGTGACAACTCCTAAAGAGCCAGTCGATGTCACAGTGGCCGATGTCTGGTTCGAAGTTCTCTGCTTGAGACCAAATTTATGCAAACTTTGTAGTATAACGAAACTGATAGCACCCATTGTGTTATTTGACAAACCGAAATAGCAGCCTTTTAAATATTTAAAAGCACATACGAGTATGAAGGTATTAACCCTAATGTTTCTTTCAAAATTGACAAGCTATCTGAACTCGTCATATATGTACATATGTGACGTGAGTCATACGTACACACATAAAAAAAATATTTTTTTTTTTTTTTATAATTTGTAAGTTGATTTCTATTATAATTTCGTTCAATGCTAATTTTTGTACGCTTCGTTTAAAATTCTAAAATTGGGGTAGCTGTCAAACCTATGTTTGTATCTCATGTTAACTTGCCCTTTAAAAATAATAAAATGTTTATTTCTTTTTATCCGATTTTCCGTGAACTACATTTCAATATTTCAAAAATTGTATTATATTTAGCATTAAATCTATTTTTAAAATCGAAACAGTGCTTGCAAGAGCTAAATGATGCATTGACAGATATTTCGTGTTGAACGATATTTATTTATAATTTAAAAAGGTAACACATGCCTGCAAATATATTTTTGATTAGTAATGAAAATGGCTTTTCGTATTTTAAGTGATTCCATTTAAGAACGTCACCTTAGTTGTGAGAGGTTTATAAATAGAAACATTAAATGGGATGAAGGTGAGACTTTGCAACATTTTAAAAGTCATTGTTTTGGTGGTTTGATGAATGGAATTTTGATTTTTTTTTTCTAATATCTTGTATCACTCAAAGAATTTGATGATAATGAAAATTTATATTTTTGTGTATACTGGTACTTGCTGTTAAAATTACTTAACTAGAATCAGGATTATTTAGCATTTAATATTGATTTCAAGGAACAATATTTGAATGATATGCAGGATCTTATAATGAAGATGTGTTTACACCCTGTTATTATTATTATTATTATTATAAAATCCATTATTTGTTGAAAAATTACAAATTTTTTAAACTCACTTTGATCCATTAGCAAATGAAAAAAATGTGTCACAACTATTCTGATATCTGTGTTGCATGTGATTGCAACCTTCAGGGCATTCTTCAACCGATTTTATAATTATTTTCTGTTGTATCCTTTTGCACGAAAGTTGTTACTAATCTATGTTATTTTAGTGTCAAATACTCCGCTGGTCCATAGTTCTGAAGAGGTGTTCTTCTACGCTGGCAAAACCTCTGCATAAGCTCTTATGTCTACTCTGCTCTTAAGGGCTCTTTCCGAGCAGATGGAAAACAGCATTTGTCCAGCCTATCCCTAAAAAAGGCGAATCTTCCTCTGTGTCCAATTACCGACCCATTGCACTTACGTCCCTTCTTTCCAAGGTCATGGAAACGCTGATAAATCGTCAGTTTATGAAATATCGAGTTTCACGAAAACTCCTTAATGACCGGCAGTATGGTTTTCTTAGCAACAGGTCCACTGGTGATTTGATGGCATTTCTCACCGAGAAGTCGAACCAATCTCTCCATCACTTCGGCTAAACTAAGATGGTCGCGTTTGATATTTCAAAGGCATTTCACAGAGTTTGGCATCAGGCTCTTTTGTCGAAAATGCGTGCATCTGGCGTCGATGAGTCTTACCTTTTGGTACGTTCAATACAAGTTGTCTTGGATGGCTTCAAGTCTGCAATTCACCAAATAAATGCTGGTATTCCCCAAGGTTCTTTCTTATTTTTATAAATGATTTCTTGTCTGCAACTTCTAATCCAATCCATTTTAAGTCACGTCCTTGCTCTTCTGCCATAGAAGGGGAATGGCAACGTATGTTAAACTCGGACCTGCACAGCATAATCAAATGGGGTCCAACCAACAGAGTGCAATTTAATGCTTCCATAATACAACGCTGTCTTCTGTCTCCCAAGCGAAGCCAAAACCCTCAACCATTATCCATTAATGGTACTTGCATTGCTGAGACCGAAAGACTTGCTGCTCTCGGTATGTGTATTAATAACCGTCTTCGATGGAACGATCCCATATCCGAGGTCGCCAAAAATGCTGCAAAATGTCTAGGATTCCTTAAACGGTGCAAGAAATATTTTACTCCGTCTGATCAGGCCTCAATTTAGAAGGCATTCATCCGCCCTAAGCTGGAATATAACGCCCATATCTGGTCTGGTGCACTCAAGACCATTCTGCAAATTCTAGACTTTTGGAGAAATGTCTCGTATTTCTCACTATTTTATCGCTATTTGCATAAAAAATGCTCCAGCGAAATAGCCAGTTGCATTCCTCCCTTTCAAAATTCCACCCGCAATACACGACATGCTTCAAATGCAAATCAGTTCACCCTAAAGCCAAACTTCGGTCGTACTGCCAAATATAGGGATTCGTTTGTAAGCCGGACGACACGAATGTGGAATGATCTACCAAGCTCTGTATTTCCCCATCACTACAACCTTCAAACATTTAAAGCCAAAGTGCACAAGCTCCTCCTCTGTTCCTCTTCCCAGTTTTCCTAACGCCCGTGCTCTGAAACAATTTAAGGGTATTCATATCCTCTTCGGTGCGCAGATTATAAAAAAATAAAATTGGCGAATGTTATAGAGAGTCATGGTCATATCCTTATCTCAGAATAAACTCACACTATGTCATATCAGGATTTCAATAAGAACTACTCCACCCTTATTCCCAAAAAAATAAGAATGAGAAACCAGCTCATTGATGAATGAACAGGACATCCCCAAATCTACGCTGATAAGTCTAAAATGGAAATAGGAACCGGAGCAGGAGTAAATAAATCCATCTCGGATTACAATTTTTGAGGACAGTCACGCAGCAATCAAGGCACTGGACAGTGAGACAATAAGATCTAGGACAGTACGAGTATGTAAATGTCGTAAAACCCTGAACAAACTTACCAATATCCACGTGGTCTATCTCTGCTGGGTTCCCGGACATCCTTATATAGAAGGGAATGAGATAGCCGATGAACTAGCCAGAAAAGGATCAGTACTAGGTACAGAGCATATACACCACAAATAGACATCCTTATTGCTTGGTTATCAAGAGGAGATTGTGTTATATCTCGCAGCTTACTAGTTATGGGGAAAAATGAAATTCACATCTTGGTAGGTGTACTGACTTGACATTGTACGATCGGTACTATGGCCAAAAGTCGGTTCATAAACTCCCCGGACTACTGCAGGAGCTGTCAAGATGAGGAAGAAATAGAAACCACTAAACATCTACTCTGCGACTGCCCTGATCTCCACAACCATGTCGCCTCCTCCATATGGGAAATAGACTCTTCGGAGAACTGGGTGAGGTGGCACATGTTACGTTGATGGACTTAATGAGATTCATAAGGAGCACATGCTGGTTTGAGTAAGAACCAACTAATTAGAAACAGTGTTAGGGTATCACAATGGACCGATAGGCCCCCGTCTAAGCTCTCTTTGAAATGGACAGTGCTCCCAAACCTAACCTAACCTAGCCTATGTACGAGTATGTCTTTTTTTCTTTTTTGCCATTTGTTCATGATTTTGAAAATTCCAGTGAAATTTTAAAAATTTATTTGCCATTTTCCAATCACTAAGACTAGATTTTCGGTCAACTGTGTTGGAGAAACTTAAATCACAAGAAACCACACTACCTACTCACCATGGCCACCATTTATGCCCGTCTGCTTAGACTTCATAAATTTCAGTCATATTTAAGCTTAGGCTATTTATGGGTACCGTAAAATATTTATGAATATTATAGTTACATACATATGTACATATGTACTTCATGCACATCATAGCTATCGCATTTTATAAGCATAATTGCAATTTTAAAAATTCTGAAATAAATTTGCTGCACAGTATTCGACAAGTATCGAAGTGTCAAACCTAATTCTTTTAAAAAAAAAAAACATGCAGAAAAGTTACAATGCATTGGGAATGGATCGTATGATACCCTATTCTTAATCAAAAAGTCTGTTTGGCCGTGGTTCTCTATATTTGCTACCGTTGTTCATCGATTCTGATGATAACTTGAAAATAAGGCTTATCCATTATCGTAAATAGTTTTAAAAAGCAAAATCGTGTTTTTGAAGATAATGCCTTCAAAATGCGGGCGTGGCCCTACACAATGTATAGGTATAGGATTGTAGAGAATATGAATAGGAGTATCTATCTACATATTTTGCTTCTGCAATATTTTAAAAAGTGGGCGTGTCTATGAGCGGATTCCAAAAAATGTTTACGTTTGTACTGCTTCAGGTTGCAAGAAGCTTATATACCAAATTTCATGTTCCTAGCTTAACATTTAAGACCCAAAAAGTAGTGATTTACCGACGGACGGACATGGCCAGATCGACTTTGGATGCTAATCGATATTATTTTTCTATGTTACAAACTATGTACCAAAATTAATATACCCTATGGGCTAGGCTATCATGATAAATGAATGACTTCATACAAGAATCAGAGTACAATTGAAATAAATTAATAAGTAAATAAGTACTTTGACAGCCTATAAGGGCCTGACCTGGCTTCTCCTAGCCAATGTTGTGCGAGTTTTACAGTGCGAGAATCTACAGTTTATTGCCTTTTCTCAAAGGTCATAATTTAAAAATTGTTTTTTTGTGACAGTTTTACGCTCGGACGTTTGTCAAATTTATTGTTCTGGGACTCGAGCGTGAGTCTCCCGCTGACACTTAATCACTGATCCACGGCGCTAGCATTAAAGTAGAATCAGACAATTTGAAATGCTTTAAGTTTTGTATTTGATTTTTTATTTCTTCAGAAAATTTTGAAAAAATATCTATCAAGCGATGGAACAGAACTTTTTCGTAGATCCCACCTCTCTTTACTTTCCATGAAATCAGCACCATCTTACAAAAGTCTGTGCAGTTACTGACATATTACGAAAATAGGTTTAGGGGTTAACGAGGGCAAAACATAGTACAAATTTGTACATGTTATCAACCAAAAAGGATACCCAACATCAGCGACTTGGATAGAATGTCAAGGTAAAGTAAGATTTTATGGTAGGACTTCATCTACGTAGGATCTGGAGTAAACTCCGAGAACTATACCAGTGCAGAGTTTAAATGAAGAATTATCCTATGTTTCAGTGAACTAAGAAGGCTTATTTTCAAATGTTTTCCACTATTCTTTGAAGTTTGTGAAATGCAGTGATAGAGTGAAAGGAAAAGGTATTGGCATGAGTTAAAGAGTGGAAAGATATGGGAGGCAAGTTATTTTATATTCGTGTTGAAAGGCTAAAAAGTGATCTACGGCGATCAGTGAGGTTGAAAGCAGGCTCTGAAGTAGATGCATGTGCAGAATGATAACACTTGTGTTACGATTAAAAATACAGACACAAGTATATATTTCGTCCGAACATTCTTGGTGGAAACACCTGTACAGGAGCGCTAAGCATCCAACATTTCGGCTGCTTTCGTATAGATTGGTCACCGATCAGTCTACAAGCTTGTCGCTGAACACGATCAAGTAAACTCAAGCATATGTCAGGAGCTTCAGTCCAAACATGCAATTCATATTCAGGTCTCGGCCGAAAATAAGCTTTATAGATCGTGACCAAGTTTTCAGGAGTAAAAAAAATGTTTGCACCTTTTAAAGACCATCAGTAGTCTACTGATCCTATCGAAGTTCTGAACTAACATACATGACAAGCCATAAGATTCCTCAAGATCAACTCCACCCTTTATGAGTTTCCCCACATTTATATCCCGCTTTATAGACACGAAGCAGCGTTAGATTTTTGAAGCATTGAACACAATTCAGAGTTGAGTTTGGTAGACATTCGCTGCCACTGAAACGCAAAGATTTGGGGCACTTGCTGTGATAACAATAGACGAAATTTCATTGAATCGGATTATAAGTAACAGAAAGCAGGTCATTGATGTAAATCAGGAAAACGACTATGAGAGTACTGAGCCCTGCGAAATACCGGCATTAGTCGAAAATGATACAGAAATACATCTAATACCTCTCAAAAAATCTCGCACTCCACTTCATGAAAATATTACCAACGCCAGGAGCTTCATGAGGAGTAAATTTCTCTAAAGGACAAACAAGTAGAATTCATATAAGACACCCAGTCTTGTTGTATAGTGCAGACAAATTGACCTTAACAAAGTCAGATACTCGTAAAAGTATTCTCACCTGCTTCAAAACTATTTTTTATCGTAAGCTATATACCACCTCATTCTATGTTATCAGTTTATGAAACTCACATTCAAAATATTGAGCTCATTGTGTCCAATTTAAAAACTAATCAATACCCAGTTGTGTTGGGTGATTTTAATGTTGGTGACATACAATGGATCTACTCTGAGGAGGAGCAAATGTTAATGCCATTTAATTTAAAAAGTGAATGTGAATTTCTGGTAATTGATTCTTTGTTTGCATTAAATTTATTTCAAATCAATAATGTTTGTAATTCTATGAACCGAATTTTGGAATTTTGTTGATAAATTGTTCGAAGCATTTTCCTTACATGTTCCTAGATCTACATAGCAAGAAGGTTGCTAGGAAGCTACCGTGGCATAATAAAAGCCTTTCCAATCTTAAGAATGTTAAAAATAAAGCATTTAAGTTATATAAATTAACTAATAATGAATGCGACCGTGAATATTTCCGGAGATTGCGTAAGGAATACGAATTCTTAAATGCATTCCTGTACAAACAATATGTATTGAATTCTGAGTCTTATTTAAAAAATAACTCAAAACATTTCTGGCAGTTTGTGAATATAAAAAGGAAAACGAATGGTTTTCCTATAAATATGTAATTAAATGGCCTTACCGCCAATGATTCACAAGGAATATGTAATCTGTTTGCGGAATTTTTCGAAACTGTTTATAGAAGACCTGATAATTGTTCTAAATACATTGAACATTCCGTAAGTGAATCCTCCATAAACATTGGATTTTTACAGCTTTCTGAACTTGATGTCCAAAATGGCCTTAATAAACTAAAGGCAGATACTAGTTCTGGTCCTGACGGCATTCCCCCTATTGTCTTAAAGTTCTGTAAAAATTCCCTTTGTAAACCACTAACGATTTTATTTAACTTATCGTTGGCTACAGGAGATTTTATTGAAATGTGGAAATGGTCTTACATAATTCCTATCCATAAGTGTGGAAGGAAGCAATTAGTAAATAATTACAGAGGAATATCCAAAATTTCAGTCATACCCAAATTATTCGAAAGTTTGGTGAAAGATAAAATTATTTTTGATGTTCTAGAATACATTTGTCCTGCTCAACACGGCTTTGTTAGCGGGCGATCTACATCAACAAATTTAATAGTGTTTTTAAATTATATTTCTCAGTCATTTGAAGAAGGTTTGCAAGTGGATATTATATATACAGACATTGCAAAAGCCTTCGATACTGTTGATCATAAGCTATTGCTGTTTAAACTTAATAAGATCGGCTTTCATTCAAGTTTTTTAAAATGGGTTTGAAATTAACTATTAAATAGGAAACAAATTGTTAAAATTGACAGTTGCACTTCCAATCCTATCAATGCTTACTCAGGTGTACCACAAGGTAGCTATCTTGGGCCAATATTTTTTATTTTTTTTATAAATGATGTATCTAAAGTCATTAAGCATTCTAGGTGCTTGCTTTATGCAGATGACCTAAAATTGTTTTTGAAAATAAAAAGTGAAAATGACTGTTTTAGGCTACAAAGCGATTTGGATAAAATCATCAGCTGGTGTGAGCGTAACAAATTAACTTTGAACATTTCTAAATGTAAGGTTTTTTCGGCATATCGGCATTTTTTCCCTGTCTATATTATATGTCTTATTTTATCAAGGATAGCCGATTAGAAGCTGTATGTGAAATAAATGATCTCGGTGTAATTTTCGACACTAAGCTTACTTTTAATGCGCATATCGATTATGTCATAGCCAAATCGAACGCAATGGTGGGTTTTATCAAACGGAACACTAAAGAATTTAGTGATCCATACACATTAAAAACCCTTTTTGTTTCTATAGTTCGACCACTCATTGAGTATTGTTCTATAATATGGAATCCCTACTATGGAGTTTCTATAAACAGAGTTGAGAGAATACAGAAACGCTTCACTAGATTCATAATATCCAAACTTGGATGGGATTTTATGCCCTCATATAATAGCAAATGTGCTCTATTAGGGCTAACTTCATTAGAAAGAAGACGTAAGATTCATGCAGTAATGTTTGTACAGGATGTTTTTGTCTATAAAGTGAAATGTACGGAGATATTAGAATTACTCCATATGTATGCTCCGATAAGAACCCTAAGGGAGTCTCAGTTTTTATACACTTATACTCATAGATTTAATTATCGTTTAAATGAGCCTATTGCTAGATCTACACGCTTATATAATCTAGTTAGCACCATAGTTGACTTTAATCGCAGTAGAACTACAATTAGAAGTTTGCTTCAATTTGAATTGCTGTAATTTAATAAAGTTTTATCTGTAATACATACATTATGTACTTTATTTATAAATATATTATACCAGATATGTAAAATCTGTAAGAGATCAACTCCGTAGATAAATAAATAAATAAATAAAAAGTTCTCAGAGTGGAGGAGAGTGGATGCCCCAGCTCAAAAAGTCTTTAATACCACCCCGAAGGTACAACGCAATAGAGGACGATCCGTTGGAAGCTTTAACCAACTTGCTGTGCAAAAATAGAGACGTTTACTTATTGGGGCCTAGTTATACTCCTATCTGTAAACTACATACACTGAACCTAGAACCAAATTTAATTGAAATCTACTTTTCGATTATTATTAGGAGTGGATTACCGGATTTATCTTCTGAGTACATAATTTATTTTCCTTATTTGTTGACCTTTTTGAATACGTAACAATATTTTGAATTGAAATAGGAATATGCGAGTCGAATTGCTTGAAGCTTTTTTTTTTGCTTTGAGGTCATCCTTAGTAAATTTTCGAAACTGGGAAGATGCCAAAGAAATTGGTCCCAAGCAGACTTTCGGATAGGGACAAAGTCAGACTGGCGAAATCTTTCGAAAAGTTGTTTGTTTTACGACCTTTCCCCTATTATGAACATCATTTCTTCCGGCCATAGTCTCAGAAAGATTGACATACAAAAATATCACATCACATTAAGTCCCGTAAACACAGGGTGGTATACATTCAGTTGACAATATTACATTTATCATCTTTTACTCAAAGGTGATTTGAAACTCGCATCTCTGTACAAAGGCATTTACAGACTGCACAGTTTTTACACACTACATAGATACCAACAGCAGCGGCTGTTATTTTACGTGTAAACTTTGAAAGGGTCAATCTCTGTGAGGTCAGTCCTTTAGGGTCTAGAATAGAGTCTCACTCCTGCTCCCATCATCATAACAATATTAGGAAGCAACTACCCAAATATTTGGCAATAGAACACGAAGATACACATAACTTACTACTACCAAAAGCAACTGCAATTCCAAACGTCTCTCTGTGAATGTGTCATCTGTTGTAGGTTGAATAGTTTCATTAAATTACTCAAAACCTCATCATCGCAATTTAAGAAAAAACCAAATTCTGCCAAAAGGTCACTGACACTTGCCTTGGATACTACAGTGAATAATCCAAGATGAAAGGAAAGATTATTTCATCTAAAAGAGATGGTTCTTGGAAATTTCTATCTTTTACTGCGTCAGGATAATAAAGTCGAACTAATTGCCGAATCAGTTGTTGAAATCATTGATCCTCTTTGTTAGCTATTCCTCCTATTTTCAGACTCTTCACGTGAGCATACAATGTTTTATTTTATATGTACGAGTAGGATGCCAAAATGAGTTGGAATTTTAATTTAACATTTTATTTCTTGTGAGAAAAAAAAAAAAAAACATAATAACAAAACAAAACTGCGTTGCGCACATCAAAAGTCACAACAAAGAATTTTCTGCAAAATTTACAAGACCAGCTGAACGAAGTTAAAAATAGTATCTACCATCAGAGACAAAAATTTATAATTAAAGTGAACATATCTCTGGATTGCGATACATGCATTAATTTGTGCAATGCATTTCCCCAATCATTCCTTTAATTGGATTATGATATGCAGCAATGTGCATCCACCTCGAATCCACAGGAAACCACCCCTCCTCCTCGCCACTACCCACATCATTATTTCTAGAGGGCAAACATCTTTGAGTGACGATGGAAATGCATTTAAAAGCTTCGTTTTCTGTGCCATTTCCAATAAATGAATTTAAATCATTTTCTTTTTCAACATTTTGTAAAATGTGTCTGTCACGTTGTAAGTCATTTCGTATGGTGCAAGCAGTTTTGGGTTGGCTTGAGATGACGGCGCGATGGCAGCGCATTTAATGCGAAATAAATTTTATGCATTTCGGTTTCGGAAAACGAAGTCGTTTGTCTTTCTCTCTCAGCTATCTGCTCATTTGTTTTCGAAAATTTATTTTTACTTTTTCGAAAAGTATAGTTGCTTGAGTATACTGTGAGTTGGCACTGTTGTGATGCTGTTTAGCTGACCACCACTGGCAGAGAAGCCAAACGTTTATTAAAAATAGCTTCACAACGACACTTCAATAAGAACAAGAGAAACATCAGCTCTCTAGCGAAGATGGACGGCTTTTGCTTTCATGATGTCGACAACAAGTGATCCCACGAAATTCGCTTTTAAAGCTGATGTATAATGGCCGATCGTTTGGCCGAGGGGGCCTATTTTGTTGCATTTTGTTGCGTGTGCCATTTGATTTATGCAAGGGCGTGAGCTGTGGAGGATAATCGCTTCGAATTTATTTACGTTTAAGATTCTATTTGAATCCGGAACACGTAGCATTAGTACATTGCCTATTGCCTACAGCGCGTCAAGCTATACAAAGTAGTCGATAAGGAAAAGGTTACACATACGCCCCGTGTCCCAAAAATAGCGCCCGTTTTAATAGCGATATAATATAGAGTTTTATTTTGTTTATTTTTTCGGTTGATTTTCTAATAAAAACTCAGTATTGCAATGTCTGACGTTAGACGGATTGATGTAAGTTGATTGCTTTTGTATGCCGGGGGAGGATTGAAATGGCTGACTTGTATTTGTATCCAGATTGTTTTGGGACGGTTAATTCAATTGATGCAATCGGTTGTTGTTCATTTTCCTAGATTTAAGCACGCATAATCGAATTATTAAATAATAAGGAAAACTCCCACTGCTTATTGGTATTCGTAAAAGCAACAAAGCGCACGTGCTATATAGGGTTTTTCAATCAATTTGCTTTATTGCGAAATAATTGAATTTTCCTTGTATTATGTTCTATTGCTCACACTGTTTCTTTAGAAATTTGTAATTATTTCCCAGCTGCTTAAACTCATATTCAATGGTATACGAGGCATAAGTCCCCACGATTATTCAGGGTCCTTGGTTGAGAGCAATTTTGAATCAAGTCACGACATTTCAGTCATATCGGGATACAAACTTGACATAATTCATTGTATACATGGTGTTGCCATTTGTTGAAAAGTTTCTTACAATTTGTAAGTTTTAGACTTGTTAATCCATAGCAAAGATGTCACTTACTTATGAGCAAGTAGACTGGCTTTCTGCCCAATTTTGTGTAAGGAAAATATGGCACACTTTTTAATGTGCTAATGAGTAAAAAGAACATTCTAAGAACAGAACACCATGTCAAATGATTAGAAGGAAGGGATATGTCCAATTCTTTCATATTGATGTTGGAAAGGCCACACAAAAGGTGTAGAGGTACCCTTAGTGATCGAAAATTCCCACTCCAATTTGAAGTGAACGCTAGGCCAGTTTATTTTTGAGTGCCTGAGTATTCATAATAATTGTTTAATCTGGAATGAATTGAGGTGAAAGAGTGCTCATTGCGGTACGTTCTACTTCTTCTAGCCAGAAATATGTTATGCCAACGTTTTCTGCACATTTCGAGCAAAGCTTTGTTTACGTTAGCTTTAAATATTGCAATAGGTCTGTTTCAAATAAATATGAAATTTGTTTTATCGTTAATTATGTAAGGCCTCACAGAATTATTATTTATTTATATGCTCAACTTATGTATTGTAAGGGTGACCAGATAGCAATAATAGTTTTTAAAATTGTTATGTTACAGTAGCTGTCAAAGCTACCAATGACATCCAGCTGTCAACATATTCAGTAAGGTTTGCCATTTTATTATGCATCCTTTGACACTTCCCGAACGTGAAGAAATTATTAAAAAATATTATCGAAATTCCGACTCAGTTGTAAATACGCAACGTGAATTTGGTCGTGAGGTCGGTCGTCATCATGGCTTCAGTGCGCAGGCAATTCGTCGCACCGTGGAAAAGTTTGAGCATGAGTACACTCTTTTGAACCTTAAGCCACCAACCACACAGAGATCGGTGCGAAGTGAAGAAAACATAGCCGCCGTAGCTGCAAGTATCGAAGAAGACCCAGAAATGTCGATTCGGCGCCGATCAGCTGAATTGGGCATCGCCAGAGAGTCAACCAGGCTTATTTCGCGGTTGGATTTGGGCCTAAATCCGTATAAGATCGTGCGAACGTAAGAATTTAAGCCGGACAAACACAGACAGCGCCATGAGTTCGCTAATTGGGCGCTGGAAATATTGTCCGGAGATCCCGATTTTGGTCAAAAAATCATCTCGGACGAATTGCCATTACTGGAGCGACCACAATGCACAAGTGTTCGACCAAGTATCAATGCATCCACAAAGATTGACTGTTTGGTGCGGTTTATGGCACGGTGGCATCATCGGACCTTATTTCTTTCGAAATGAGGAAGGAGGCACCGTTACCGGCAATGGTCCTCGTTATAGAGCGATGTTAACCGACTTTCTGTGGTCAGAGCTTGACAACATCGATATATCCGAGCTGCGGTTCCAACAAGATGGCGCTACATGCCATACAAGCAGTACAACGCTCGAAGTGGTGAAGGAGAAATTTGGCGACTGGGTCATCTCACCGCGAGCGTTCATCAATTGGCCGTCGCGATCATGCGACCCGACACCCCTCGATTATTTTCTCTTGGGCTACATCAAGTCCTTAGTCTGTGCTAACAAGCCAACTACTTTGGACGAGCTCGAGGTCAACCTTCAAGATGCTATTGCCAGAATCAATTTGATATCTCGCGCCGTTATTGTTTTATTTAAATTTTTTATCCTATCATTCTTATCTGGTCACTCTATACATTATTTTTTTATGGTGTTCTTCAATTTTTGTATTTCGTTCCACAGAAGAATTGGTTTCGTTAAAAAATCCGACCTCGAGATTTTGATGGCTCCCGGAAATTAGGCCGGAGGAAATTATGCCAGAATTTTTTAAGGAAAAAACGCCAAAAAATTGATTTTACTCAAATTTTTTTTTTTTTTTTAAAAAACAGAAATTTTGGAAATTGAGACAGACACAAATTGGAAATTAGACCAGAAAATTTCTGTCCTAATTTCCAAATTTCATTTTGGAAAACACACCATAAATGTTTTCATTTTCAAATAAGACAGTTGAAAGGTGATAAAGTAATTAAGCAAATAACAGGCACTCGTGGACCGCATTGTGACGCAATTTCTCACTTGCCAAACGCCCCGCGCGCCCCCCGTGCAACGCCCTGCTACCACGTGGCGCGGTTGGCACGTATTGCGGGCGGCATGGAGGGTGCTCGGCTCGGAGGGCAGGTGGCGAGCGCGAAATCGCGTCGCAGCGTGCTGTATCTCAAAATATGGTTTCGAATTGAAAATCTTGGTGTTTGGTTACACGCCGTGTAGCTGCGCCCTGAGCACCTGCACGTCAGGACGAAGGCCGTCCGCTGTATGAGTCGAAGAGATGTCCCATAGAGTGAAATCCTTGTATCCTGCGAAATGAGTCACCCAAGTACTGTAAAGATACTGGTGCATACCAGACAACAAGCATTTACAATTACACCCAACCAAATTTTTCGGGATTTCGAAATAAGGGAACGAGTAAAGCTAAGTAAGTTAAAGCTTATCAAGAAAACGCTAATTGACCAACATTTTTTTACTTTCGTACACAGTCCATCACTATTCAACATCATTTTTGCACCCCAATTTTTTAAGTAGCATATGGTCACCACAGTGTGGGCGCCGTGGCATAGTGGTTAGTATGTCGGATCACTACGCAAGAGGTTCCAAGTTCGAATCCCAGAAAAACACCAAAAAGTTTTTTCACGATCCCACCTCTCGCGAAACATCGGAGAGTATTATTGTTACGAGAAAGCTTCTCAAAACAAATTGCCGTTCGGATACGGCACTAAACTGTAGGTCCCTTCCATTCGTATGAAAAATATAACGCACACAATACGAGTGGTTGCGAGAAGCTAGGCCCTGGCACTTAAAGAGCTGTTGCGCCAAATATTTATTTTTATTGCCACCACATTGTTCTAACATAACAATATAATAACAATATTTTTTTATATATAATTGTTGTTATACGACGTATAAAAGCTTACTATTTTTTTTACTTGCCAGAAACCATTTCATACACAAAATTGTCCATTGTATTATTTTTTTATTACAACTCTTACAAGTGTCAATGATGAACGCTCGAAATTTTCTATATGACAACGTTTCAATATTATCATCAAAAAAATAACTAACGTACCTGTTAAGTTCGTACAACAATTGATAAAAATACAGTTTTCTGGTTCTTTTTTCCAAAATTAGAATCAATTTTTTCAGGCCCTTTTTACATTTATGTGAATGGAAAATACTCCAGAAAACTTTTTAGAAAAAATGACTGAAATTCTGGAAAGACCAGAATTTTGTATGAAACTTTTTTTTGTGTTTTTTTTCTTAAAAAACTGGCGTAATTTCCTCTGGTTCCGGGAGCCATTTTGATCCATCTTGGTATTACTTTAGTGGAGAATCTCAAAAAAGTGGGTCTGGCAATTCTGCCTGTCTCTCTGTATGTATGTCTGACTGCACCATACCAGGTTTTTCCAAAAAATGCGTATGACGGTACTTTACTCATTAGCTGGTTTTTGAAAACCAAAACCCGTTTACGATTAGATCGATTTTGTTCGAAATTAATATTTGATGTACACGACTACGACATACCAAGTTTTGGAAAATTTTCGAAATATTTATTTTTTTTTTTTTTTCTAGTGGATTTTTTTTTTAAACTACTACTTCGGTGATTCGTAAGATTTCAATATACCTAACGACTTTATTGTTTTATTGGCGTATGCCACATTTATTCTTCCACTATTGAAGATTTGCACCTAGTATCCAAAGGGAGGATTAGGCTTCACTTCTCATTGGGGAAACATACTCGTACATCTGTCTTCCATTCAGAAATACGAGTATATGCTATCCTAATGGCTGCGGACTATATTGTTAAGAGGTGGAAGGGGCGAAGTATCCCTTAAGGCCTTGCTCAATCCTTTAACCACTTCCAAAATAGTTTGAGAATGCAAAACATCCTTGAATTCGGCCGGAAGGCTGAACTCACTGAATCTTTCTTGTTTGAGTCCCTGGACACAACGGATAACAGGAAATGAGAACTCTGACGAGCTTGCTAGGCAAGGCTCAGAAGATAATTTCTCAGGACCTGAACCCACATTTGGTTTGCCAGCGTCCTCGATTAGGGCTATGATTAGGTTTTCAATGAACACAATCGAGGGTGGCATGACTCTCCAGGATGCAAGCTGACCAAAAGATGGGTCTCCGTCGTCTGAAAGAAATCCGTAGCATTATTTCTATCTCTTAGAAGGAAAGACTACAGACAACTTACTGGCGTTTTTATGGGCCACTTCACCTTTGCCAAGCAGCTCCATGTGCTAGGTTTGAGCGCTAACCCTATCTTCGACTCCTGAGGAGTGAGCGACGACACTGCGGAACACTTTCTATGTGATTGCCCTGCCTTTGCTTCGTGCTGATGTGGTGAGTGCTAATGACCTAAGCACTTCATCACCGAAGTGCCTAAATAGGGTTATCTGCGTGGTAGTACAATGGACCTGTTTTGAGTCAGCATGCTCCAGTAGGATATGCCCATCCCGACAAAAAAACATAAAAAAACCAAATGAACTGATTCAAGAATATATCATGATCTCGTTGTGGTTTATTTCCTTAGCGGTTCAAATGTTTGTCCCAGATAACTCAGAGGTCGAGTTGTCAATAGACGAAAAGTTGAATATATGTACAGTCTAGAAATTTGTTTATGTTGTCCAAATTCTAATGGTATTCTAATGGCGCCAACATTAATCCAATATTATACCAATAAAAAAAAATCAGTGATCCAGATATAAGACATTAATTATGGTAGCCGGAAGCATCAGCACGCAAATACGTGGATATACGAGTATGTCCAGCCCACCTACCTAACTTAAAGTAAAATACTTTACATCTTCTTTCAAAAACCCACTGAATCAACATAAAATTCAAAGTATATTGAGAGCAAGCCCCCGCCTGCATTATCCAAAATGTCACATTCAACGATCTGTTCCCCTCCCCTTCCACCCCAAAATGTGGCAAAAAAATCTCTTACTAGGCCGACAAATGACCGCCTATCTCGTAACAAAGCATTCAAAATACTATATCACTAAAACGCCGGAAAGGCGCAGACGACAATGTCGCCCACGGTCCTAATGCACTGTGTGCGCGTCGCATCACTAATTGTCAAGTTCACCTGCCGCCTTAAATCTCGCCACGTAATTGAGGAACTTCCTTGTGCGCGCCGAACCGCACCGCTGTGCTGCACTCATCTCACATTGCATTTAATTTCGCTAATTAATTCTTCTCCCAATAATAAATGCGGATAAATGTAAAATGACATCAAAATTAGAGCATCAATTTTTCGTACCAAAAAAAAAAAAAACAGAAAAGAAAAACACACGACAGATGCGCGGGTCTACTACAGATGTATCTGTTACGTGTACTTGCATCAGAGCAAATGTTTGAATCTCAACTGTACACAGGTGACTCACAGCGTCACAGAGACAGGAGGATGCGGTTCCAATATGTTCAACCGGCCACACTAAAATGCGTAGTTGAATGAATTTTCCTGTAATTTTCCGATATGACGTCAATAATTATTGGCGTTTGCCTTTTATTCGGATTCCAAAAAAGCCAGCAAAAACCAAACATACCACTCGTACCGCCACCAAAATGTCAGTGTGCTCGATTGAACACTGTGTGTATTTTGTTGAATGTGAAATGATTATTTTAAAAATAAACTAAATGTCGACCACATAGCAAAGGAAAATTTAGGCCGTCAATATACTGGCTATGCCAAATAAATAGTCCCGCGTGTGTGTGTATTTTTGGCGTATTCGCGAATTAATGGAGCAGCGAGTATCTTTTACTGTTTCTATATTTTTTTTTGTGTTAGATAAATTGAATTAAAAAGTTGTTGCAGAGGCACACCGAATCAACGAACGGCCAAGAAAAAAAGAAGAACTCTCGATAGAAGAAAAATAAAATGAGGCTATTGGCTTAGCGATTTATGATGGCATTAGGACAAGGAAGCTATTGGCGTTTATTGCCTACGGGGGTGATGTTAAGAGTCATGGTACTGCCCGTTTTCGATTTTATTTCGATAGAGAAAAAAAAAAGAAGAAAATCACAGAAAATTGAAGAATGAACTTTTTAAGGATTCTTGTTTGTTTGTTAAAGATACACGCAAAAAGCTAAACAAAGATAGTTTTGGACAGGGGATAAACAATAAATGGTTTGTTAAGGGGGTAACGAAGCACGATGAATTACGAGTTGACGCAAGTACTCTTTTTTGCGAGAGAAAACAAACAATTTTTTGCACTTTTTGTGGTAGGTGTGGAAAGAAAATTATTGAGTAGATACAAAAATGAACTAAAAAGTAGAGTGGTGGGCGAAAGATACGAGTACATTGTTTATGAACTAAACTAGGTATAAACCTCATTTTGTCCAAGTTGTTTACAAAACTTCATTTGTTCACCTGTTATAGACAGAGCTGAATAAATACATATTTATTTGGTTGAAGATGCTGGCACTTGTTTAATTCGTGGAAATTTCGTGGAGTCATTATGATTGTTTAACTTACAGGTCTCTCACTCCATACTTGATAATATGAAGTGTGTTAAGTGCATACCGTGTATTTAAATGACAAGTATTGCTTTCAATATTACCTTGAGATTGTTTTTATTATTACACACTGATTGCTTGAATGAACCCCTCACTTAGATCCCTGAGGATACTTTAGATTGTCGAGTTGTGCCCATTTACTTTTAGATGGTGTTAAGAAATATCACTTATTCTCTATCACTTTTTTTATAATCTGCGCGCGCCGAAGGGATTATGAATATCCTTATATTTTTTCAGGATAGGGGCGTTTAGGAAAATGGGGAAGAGGAACAGAGGAGAATTCTGCGCACGTTAGCTTTAAATGTTTAAAGGTTGAAGTGATGGGGAAATACAGAGCCTGGTAGATCATTCCACATTCGTGTCGTTCGGCTTACAAACGAATCCCTTTATTTGACAGTACGACCGAAATTGTGCTTTAGGTTGAACTATTGTGCATTCGAAGCATGTCGCGTATTGCGGGCGAAATTTTGAAGGGGAGGAATGCAGCTGGCTATTTCGATTGAACATTTTTTTATGAAAATAGCGATAAAATAGTGAGAAAAACGAGACATTTCTCCGATGTTCAAGTGAATGTATGGTATTCACAATGTCTCTATCACCTATAAGTTTTAACGCGCGATTCTGTACCCTATCCAGAATGTGCAGAACGGTCTTGGGTACACCATACCAGATATGGGCGTTATATTCCAGCTTAGGGCGGATGAATGCTTTATAAATTGATGCCAGATCAGACGTGGTAAAATATTTCTTGCACCGTTTAAGGAATCCTAGACATTTTGCAGCATTTCTGGCGACCTAGACTATGTGATTGTTCCATCAAAGATGGTTATTAAAGTCTTTTGGTTTCAATGATGCAAGTATCATCCATGGATAATGGTTGAGGGTTTTGGTTTCGCTTAAAAGACAGAAGACAGCATTGTGTTTTGGAAGCATTAAATTCCACTCTGTTGGTTGAACCCCATTTGAGTATGCTGTCCAGGTCGGAGTTTAACATGAATCCAAACTCTGTCAAATGCCTTTGAAATATAAATCGCAACCATCTTAGTATCGCCGAAGTGATGGAGAGGGCAATGCATCAGATTTACATTCCAATCATCAGCCATCTACTGATATTTAGTTCATGTAACCCTACCTACTCTAATTCCGAATCCCCACCATGAATGAACGAGCAAATCTCAGTAGAAATTGTCTGATTGGCATTATCGAAAGTACATAGGTGTGGAACTGTCAAATGAACTTATTTATTGGAAAAATAGGGCTTTTTATACAATAGTCTAGCTTAAAGTACGTAAATTTATTTACTTGAATTATAGCCCTAATTATATACGAGTATTTAATTCTTTCTTTCAGGTAAGCTCAATGAATTTCAAAAAGTCGTAAGTAGCTAATTTTAGAACCAATCGAAATGAACAAAAATACATAGGTACTCAAGAAAAATGTGTAAATATTGCTGTCAAATAAAAAATATCAGCATTAAAATCAATTATCTGGACAAAATTTACCTCCACAGTGTTTTTCAGGTACACAATTCGGTGTTTTTTGTTTAATTCTGCTTTTCAAATTTGAAAAAAAAAAAATGTTTATCGAAATTGTTTGGCCAAGAAAATTTACCTCGTAGTGAAGTACCTTTACTTTTGGGGCTAGAAAATTCAGGTTTCACTTTTGTTAATCCAAATACCCTAAACACAAGGTTTGAAGGAAATCTAGTCAGGTTGCTGTCAGTTGTAGATATAAATGGACCGCAGATAGAAAGGCAAAATTGAGAGACATTCCTTCATTAGATTGAAAGTCTTATGAACACAATAGAAAATGGTAGAATATTCATAAGTTTAGAACAAAATGTTGGATTCCCAGAATTTTAAAATACATAATATTTTACAGGTAGAATTTTGTCGGCATTTGCAGAAAGAGGAATTTTTAAGCTTTATAATATCATATTGCATTGGAATCATATAATTATATCCTTCTATCTCCAATAACACACGTAAACAAATAGGATACACGAGTTTGTTGTGGTATCAAAACGGCACACTTAGCGCTAATTGGGTTCCTTTCGAACCACCACTTTACTTACCTATCTAGAATGCTCAAATAATCAGCATACCGAATCAAGGTACTCCAAAACCCACGCATTTTTTAACCAAAATTAAGCTTTAACTAGAAAATAATTTTCTGGCATGGCGCAGTCTATTCTACGAGACAAAATGTTAAGGCACCCCAGGAATTCTTAAGAAAAAAACAGACCACACCGGTATAAAATAAATTCTGGAAAATCTTAATTTGGGGGAAAAACTGAAACTGGGTTGGACAAAAAAGATAGAACATATTTATCATTTTGTGTCGATAATTTGTTCAATAAGGATGTATTGAAGTAAACGTTGGTGAAAATAGTTGTGCTCTTATTTTATCATCTTATAAACTTTCTCATATGGGACGCAGAAAAATGTTAAATTCAATTGAAGTACAAACAATTTCGAAATTTAGGAGTGGACTCTGGAGTATTGGAAAATTATCACAGTCAGCGAAGATAATTCACGATCTGCAAGGAGCAACACATTTTAAGTCACAGTCAAATGGGAAGAAGTCTATAATGGTATGGGCTGGAATTGGCTACAACGGGAGGACCGAAATAAAATTAAACTTATTAACGAACAATTTGAGCGGTTTGCGTCATTTAGTAATAGTAGTAGTAGTAGAAGTAGTAGTAGTAGTAGTAGTAGTAGTAGTACTAGTAGTAGTAGTAGTAGTAGTAGTAGTAGTAGTAGTAGTAGTAGTAGTAGTAGTAGTAGTAGTAGTACTAGTAGTAGTAGTAATAGTAGTAGTAGTAGTTGTAGTAGTAGTATAATTTTTATTTCAGTATAAAAAGTACAATTTTAAAATTTAATCGAAAGGCTTGGATTTAATCCGTCGGCCAGATTGACAACTACACATAATTATAACAATAGAAAATAGTATTAGATGCGCAACTAAGTTCTTTTTTGATGAAAATGCAACTTTATTGTGGAAAAATGGTTACAAGTGAATGATTCAAAGTATTGCCCATCGCTAGCTACAACAGTGCTGGAATACCGTTACGGTAAAAGTGTTCATCTTTTGAGGCTATCCACGAATCAAGCCATTTTTTGATGTCTTCATATGAGCGGAACTGCTGATCAGCCAGACCATGTGTCATCGAACGGAACAAGTAATAATCGGATGACGCAATATCTGGAGAATATGGCGGGTGTGATAGGACTTCCCATTTGAGCGATTCCCAGGTAGGTTTTAACGGGTTTGGCAACTTGAGGCCGAGCGTTGTCATGCTGTACAATCACTTTTTCGTGGCTCTGCTCGTATTGTGGCCGTTTTTCGCGCAGTGCTCGGCCCAATCGCATCAATTTAAGTCGATACTGTTTCCCAAAGATGGTTTCGTTGGGTTTCAACAGTTCATAATAAATGACACCGACCTGGTCCCACCAAATACACAGCATAATCTTCGCAGCGTGAAAATTCGGCCGAGCCGACGACGTAGAAGCATGACCGGGCAGTCCCCATGACTTTCTTTTCTTTGGGTTGCTGCAATGAGTCCATTTTTCATCACCCGTCACGATGCGATGAAGAAAACCCTTCCGTTTTTGCCGCTGGAGCGGTTTGTTTGCCATATGTCTAAGCTCGGTTCATGACATTTTGGATATGTCAAAATCGACTGGCACTTACTGCTGGAGCCATCTATTGACAGAACTTAGTTACACACCTAATAATTAATTGCACTATTCGTCTTGCTATTACAATAAAATCGTTTAAAATCTTTCATCTAACATTTGATTTCTATATCTTAATGTGGTTTTACAAAAATCATATAAAATATTCCAGTTCGGTCCGTTTAAAATTTCTATGATTTTGTTCCTAGTGAGTATGTTTTTATTGAAAAAAGCTCTTCTATGCTCCTTAACAATTGGGCATGTTCCCATGAAGTGCATTATATCCTCTCTCTGTGAAAGATTGCAGATAGAGAAGAGCATCCCTATGGGGATGTAATTTAATTGTAGCAGACCGCTACTTGCTTTAAATATGGTTGATATTTGTTTTATGGTACAATCGCTTCTGAAATAGTTTCTTTGCTGCAAATTATAATTGTGGCTTATAAAGGTGGCTGTATGTTTGATCTCGCGTATTCCATGTAGTCCTGCAGTACAGTTGTAGTTTACAACTTTGCACGTTATTCGCTGAAGATATCGACTACTATTCGTGCATATTCCGCAAGCTCGCCCCATTTCTCAAACCACAGGATCTTCCTCTGATGAGCATATAAAGCTATGCGCTTTGGGATTTGAGTATCTTCCATTGGCATTACCTTCAGTGTGTAGTATACATGCAGCTTCAGTGTGGTGAAAAATAACGGACCTGCGCCGCGTAACACATGATATTTTGCGCTGTTGTTTGAAATATTTTATATTTCACATTCACTGCTATATAAGGCGCATCAAAAATATTTTTCCACGCCATATTTATTGCCTTTTTTGAAGCAGCTGACTTTCCTTCCAGATGTTTTTCGATATTTAGATTGCTAGTAATAAGGTAGCCCAGATACTTATATTCTTTTACAATCTCGATAGCTTCTCCTCTGTATGTCCATCTCTCGTTGCGGGCGTATCTTCCACCATCTGCTCTGAATATCATTATTTTAGATTTTTCGGTGTTGACTGTCAAGCTCCAGATAGAACAGTTTGCGTCATTTGAGGGAAACTTAGTTTTTCAACAGGATAATGCAGCAATCCATATTTTCCGCCAAGTCAAGTAGTACTTTAACTCAAAAAACATATCCCTTCTTACCTAGTCAGCAAGATCACCTGACCTGAAGATTATTGAGGACATGTAGGGATATTTTCATGTTGTTATTTAATTTAAAAATTAAGGGTTTTTCCATAAATTATTTTAAGGTAGTACAAAAATGAACAGATGCGAAAAACAGGACGATGAATATTGAAACGCTATACTCCTCAAGGATGTGGGATAATTGTGTCAATATTTTTTGCGGAATAATTCCACAACGTGATTTTCGTTGAAGATTTCTCCCACCGTTCGACACCCTCGAAAAGACTGGCTTAACACGAGGTAGAGTAAGGGCTGACAAAAAAAGAGCAGGCTGAGAATATGGATACTGTTTGCGAGGATGTGGAAGAGTGTCCAGAAACATCAACGTGCCGACGGGCCACTCAATTGGTTATTTTCAAGCGGTCTCTGCAGCGTATTTTGGTAAAAAACTTCAAGATGTTTTCATATAAAACTCAGGTGGTTTATCAGCTGCTACCCGTAGACCACCAAGCCCATCTGGTCATAAGCCTCAACGATGAATAGGACGATTTTCGTTCAAAATTAATCATGACTGAAGAAGTACATTTCCATCTCTCCGGACATAGAGAATACTCACTTTTGGGGCACTGGAAATCCACTTATTATTCAAGAATCGCCTTTACATCCACCGAAAGTTACTCTATTGAAAGAGTGATTGGGCAATACTTTTTTCGAAGACTATGCTGGTAATGTGATAACTTTTTATTTATTTTTTATTTATTTATTTATTTAATGGCAACATAAGCATAGTAAAACAATGTGTTTTTTTAAGCTTATACTTAGTACAATCTTGGTAGATTTGGTTGGAACAAAAAAAAGAAATAAATAATAATAACAAACAATATATAAAAAAAAGGAGAGAAAAAAGATAAAAATAAAAATAAAAATAAAAATAAAAATAAAAAAGATAAAAATAATATACACGTTTTTAAGTAACTATTTAAATTTTCAAAATTCTCAATTTTATTTTATTTAACAAAAGTACATGTTTACAATGGGCCTGGTACCTGAGATGACGTTCAAGTGTGATTTTAAAACTACTTGGATTGTTCAGTCTCCTCAATTCGGCCGGTAGGAAATTCCACAGATCAGCAGCATGGGCGAAGAACAGCCTTTTTGAAATATTATATCTGAAAGTTGGAACAATTAGGACTCTACTTCTTTCAGACACTGAAAAAACAAGTCTGTTAGAAAGGTATTCTGGTGCTTTGCTTTGTTTCAATTTAAATAAAAACAGCAGAGTCTTGAAATCCAGATAATTTTGCAAGCTCATCCCAAATACACTTTCTCAGTACCTCGAAACATGGTCTTATCTGCGCAGGCCGTAAACAAATCGGACAACATTGTTGAATGCAACGTTAAGCTTGCATTGACTCACACTGTCGAGACAGCAAAATATTAAATGGCCATGAAAAAGAGCCGGTAGTATTAGCGTTTTAGCCAGGGTCAACTTGGTCTTTTTTGGGAGACAGCTAGCCGCTAGATACAGAGCTCGCAATGTCCACGTCAGTGTTTGGTTGAATATTACGCCCAGATTTTTTACCGATTTGACGTACCGTATGTCGGTACCACTTAATTTAACGTTTGGTAAGCACGAGTAGTACACCGCCTCCCTGCTGATAATAATAGCTTGGCTTTTCCTTGAGTTTAATGTTAGTTTATTACGTTGAGACCAGAGTGCAGTATTGTTCACATCCTCATTGATTCGAAGAGTTGCATCTTACACCATTCCAATTGGATAGCTGAGATATATTTGTACATCATCAGCATACATATAAGTCCTACAGTGCTTCAGTACTGTTGGGAGGTCATTATTAAACATAGTGAAAAATAAAGGACCTAGAATTGATCCTTGAGGAACACCAGAATTAGTTGGAAGAAAGGTTGATAGCTGACTATTAATGGACATAACCTGGGTCCTTCCTGTTAAATATTCTTTAACCAACTTCAGAGCTGAGGTTTCAAAAAAGAAGTTGTGTTTTAACTTTGCTAGGAGTAAGCTATGTGGAACACGGTCGAATGCTTTGGAGAAGTCTAGCAGTACCAACGTAGTTATATTTTATCTATATGTAGTCCTATTTCATCGACGATTTTTAGAAGGGCTGTCGAACAACTGTACTGTGATCTAAAACCTGATTGTAAAGGCGAGAGTAGTCGAGACGTGGACAGAAACTCAGAAATCTGCCGGCTCAATAGCTTTTCAAGAACTTTAGAGACAAATGGTAGAATAGAGATTGGTCGATACTCTTTGAATCTGGAGTTCGTGTTTTTTTAGAACTGGAATAATCTTAGAGGTTTTTCACATCTTTGGATAAGAAGAACTATTGAGTATCGTGTTAAAAATATGTGTTAGATAGGGGCATATTACTGGAAAAATAATTTTGACAAACTTCGGATGCATGTTGTCCAGCCTAATAGCTTGAGATTGTATTTCGAAGACTGCCCTACGTACCTGCAGCTGATCAACTCTTGTAAAGCTAAATTCGCTAGAATTATTTAGTGAAATGGTTTGTGTTGTAGATGTTGTGTATTCTTCAGATAAATCAGTTGAAGAGGCGCTTACAAATAATCTATTGAGCTCATTGGCATCATATTCCTCATTTGGGTCATTTGGTTTTTTAAGTAAGCCCAGTTCTCTTACACTCTACCACAGTTTTTGAGACGAAGTATTACTAAATTTAGAGGAAAAGAATCTGCACTTAGATTTTCTAATCTCAATGTTAACGGCGTTGCGCAGTTTCTTAACATTTCCTATAACATTTCCATTGTTTAGAAGAGGCGTTTCTCTGAGATATAAGCGTATCGATCCTATTGTTGTACCACCCACATCCATTATTTCCTACAATAATAGTTTTTACTGGCACACATGTATTAACTGCCACTGGAGACTGCTACAGATCCATGTTACGAGACTTTTTGATACCCAAATTGAATGAATTGACTATGCCGCTGTGGGCGACACAAAGGGCTTAGTGCAGGACACTTTTCCAGGCCGTGTTATCTCCCGTTTTGGGTATTTGCATTGGTCCGCAAGATCACCCAATCTAAACATTTCATACTTCTTTCCTTGGGATTATTTGAAGTTTTTGGTCTACTCGTATGTGAACAATCTACAGACCCTCGCAGCCCTGAAAGATAATATTAGACAAGAAATAGAGAACATACCGGCGGAATGCCATAAAAAAGGCTAAAATTTTCATTAACACTGGAGGCCAATATTTGAACGATATCATCTTCAGTACTAGATAGAATAAAATTCAAGGTCCACATAAAAATAATAAAACATAAAATAATCGTTTTTTTTAATATGTTATAGCTAAATGAAATTGGGTCATTACTTTTGCGCCACCTTGTAAGTGCAAGTAAAAATATACAGAAACAAACAAATTTTAAAATTTAGTTACAATGTGAAATCAATGCAATATCATGGTATGGATATTACAGAATACAACACTGTATACATTGCCAAGAAGTAATAGTCTGCCAGATAATCATAACGCGTGGTAATATCGTCATTCTTTTGTTTAGAATTTGTCAAGTCTTACGTCCACCTTATTGGCACAACAAGACAAACTAACAATAAAAAAATAATCGAAAGAGATAATGAAATCCAATTGAAAGCAAAATAGAGATCGATACAATTGCAGCAAATGAACTGATTGATCGTGATTCGATAAATTCAGTTGAGTCCGGTGTTTTCTCACGAGGAAGTCAACGGAATTTTTTTTTGCAAAAGGAAATAAAATTTAAAATTTTTATTAAAAAAAAACTCTATTAAACGGGAAGATAATTTTTACTCAAAAAATTTTGTAAAGAAATTTTGTTTCGTTTAACTGGGAACCTTGGACATTTTTGCTTCTAATTGGGACTAATTTTTTAATCAATAAACTTTTATCTGTGTGTATCTGCAAACATAAAATAGATATTTCAAACATTTGTGCACAAACTACAAGAAAACAAAAATTGGATTATACGTTGTGTCCCCTCTGGGATGGCAATTAAAGATCAGGTGAGGAGACGCGGCAACAAAGCTCATGAATTATTTAAATAACAAAAGAATTCAAATGGAGCGTTATTCGGTCGTTCTAATTTTTCGATTATTTCAGTAAAAATAAATAAAACCAAGCGACACATAAGTTGGCAATAAATTTATTTAAATTAATAAATGTCCGATGGGGGGCGAAATAAAATTGGAGCACATTCCGCAAGACAAAATGATTGCTAGATAAATTTGTTACGGTTTCATTATATTTTATCCTTTTGCTGAAATATATCTAAGTACACTGACTTTATATACGTGACAGAGAACAAATTCAATTATCGTTGATGTTTACACTTAAAAGTTTGATACTTGTTTGTGTAGACTTTTCTCAGCCAACACCATTCCATCATAGCTAAGGTGTGCATGAAGGTGTCAATGAAAAGTATCTATAGTGTGTGGTTCAAGGTGAGACAATCTTTCAACGCATCTTTCAATCAGCCACTGCCAAGGATTTGTGTGCTGTACGAGTAGACTCTGTCTCTCTATTTCTGTTACCGTGGGGACGCTATTAGATGATGAATTCTGACATATTCTGAAGAAAAAACAAATTTTATTTTAATATTGCATCCCCGCTCTTGTAGACGTTTGTTTTGAATACTTCAAATAAATCACTTTTTAAAATCACTGTTTTAGGGGAATGTATTTCCGCTTTTTTATGTATATTCAGGGGAAAAATGTAAACATCTCTTGACGTTCATTGTTGTTTAATATTAGAAATAGAAAAATAAAAAAAAACATTTTTTGATGACCTTGCAATTTTTATCTAAGCTCTTTTGTCTAATGCAATGTAGGCAGGCAGCCTACATATATATAAAATAGAATTAATAATAAAAAGTTGTCTTCTAAGAATTTTTTTTAAAATTAAATTTGTTTACATTTTCAAAATTGCTACAAGGAATATATGTATCCTTGTAACAAGTTAAGTTAATAAAATGTCACTTAATGAAGTCGAAATGAATATCAGCTGTTTCAGATTTGTCATTATTATGTTTTATTATTTTTAAATTCTTTTGATTTTCCTGTGTAAGTGAAAAGTGGGCGCCATTTAAGTGCGTGATTACTGAACGGAAGTTTCAAGGCACAAGTCCCAAAAAAATACCAATAAAGTTTTTCACGGTCCATACTCTCGCGAACGTCTGACATGTAGGCAATGGAAAAAAATTTCCCTTCAGAAATATCGTAAAACATCTAGGTGTCTACTGTTCGTTTGTCGCACAATACGATCAACTACGAGAAGTTAGACCAAGGGGCTGTTAAGCGCCAACATTTTTATTTAGGTCACAATGTGATGGACTCTTTTTTTGTATAGCTTTTTAATTCAGCAGACTTTCTTTCATATTTGTACAGATGTACGCCGACGACGTTCAATTACACCTCAGCTACCCTCTTGGTATCGATAGAAGATGCGACTTCGCGTATAAATGAGGATTTAAGATTAGTGGTTCATTGGGCCCAAGCAAACATGCTTAAACTCTACTGTGACAAAAACCAAGCTATCATTATAAGCCATACCAGCTTAGATGTGTACTATTTTCCCCTTATCGAAGTAAATAGTGTCCACCTTGAATATACTGAGCGGGTAAAGAACTTTAATCGAAATCTAACCTGGGACGATCACGTGGCTACTACTGTGGGCAAGGTATACGGTGGCCTACGCACATTGTACCAATCTGGCTACTGTCTTCCAACTAGGTTGAAAGTAACACTGGTGAAGACATTGGTTTTGCCACTGTTGCTGCACACCCAGTGTTTTGTGATCTGAGCAGCCTTGGTTCACGAAAATTAAGGGCTGCATTCAACAGCGCTGTGAGTTTTGTGTACAATGTTCGCCGTCATGATCATACTTCTGGATATGTTAAATATTTTCTTGGCATGGAATTCCAAGAATATTTGGATTTCAACGTTCTAGTCTTTCTTTTCGAACTCAAAAAAAAAAAAAATAAAAAATTCCGGAGCACATTTACCATAGAATTCAATTCGAGTCTTTATTTTGTATATGGAACTCACTTCCGGCCGATTTACGGAGATGCCAGGGAATCGGTGACTTCAGGAGAGGGCTCAGGCAGCATCTAAGTAAATGCAAATCAATGGTTTACGTCGTCGTTTTGTAAGGGAGTAAGCTAACATTAAGGCTAGGGCACTAGGGATTTTTTCTACATTAATTAAATTAAATTAAATTAAATTTGTATGTATATTTTAGTTTTTTAATTTGTTTTTAACTTTCTTCTTAAACTACCACTGTTTCCCCTTGGTATAATCGCAAACTTCGCGCCTTACGTAACAAGAGAAACAAGTTATGGGCAGCTTTCCTTCGTACCAATTCTGTTTTCGACTATTCCAACTATCTCGGTTCCTACCTTCAATTCAATCATCTTTATAACTCTCTCTACCAGCGGCACCTAATTAACGCGAAAGCAAATCTTATAAACGACCCTAAGTCATTTTTTCAATTCGTCAACTATAAAAAAAAAATCTGACGGTTACCCTCCGTCCTTCTCTTTTGAAAACATATTTTCAACTAATCCGCAAACCATTGCCAACTTTTTTGCCACCTATTTTAAACAATCCTTCGCCGACAACTCTTTTGAACCAGACCCCTCTTACTTCACTCACCTTCTTAACTTCTCCGTCGGCCCCTTTCTGTCCCTGCCTTTTGATCCTGCTGTAATTGAAAATAAACTACGAAATCTTAATGATGAATTCTCATCCGGCCCAGATGGTCTCCCTGCCATTTTTCTTAAAAAATGCTCTTCCATTCTCTCCCTCCCCCTCTCTCATCTCTTCCATTTGTCTCTATCACTAGAAGAATTCCGTCAGATTTGGAAGACCTCTTTCATAACCCCCATTCACAAAAGGGATCAAAGAACGAAGTAACAAACTATCGCCCCATTGCTAAACTTTCTCATCTACCCAAACTTTTCGAAAGTATTTTATACGAAGCCTTAAGCTTTCAGTGCAAGTCTGTTATCTCTCCCACCCAACACGGCTTTCTGAAAGGTAGATCAACTACCACAAACTTAGTCGAATTCGTGTCCTTCGCCCTGTCTGCCTTAGAGAATGGCAAAGAAGTCGACGTTATTGCAACTGATTTTAGTAAGGCTTTTGATAAGATATCTCATAACTTAATCCTCTTCAAATTGTCTGCCCTCGGTTTCGAACCCATATTGTTAAAATGGATATCTTCTTACCTGGAAAACCGTTCTTACAGAGTTCGCTTCAGATCCATCTTATCGATTCCCTTCTTGGCCACCTCTGGTGTTCCGTAGGCAGCCATCTAGGTCCCCTTCTCTTCATTCTAACCATAAACGATGTCGAGAGGGTTATTAAACACTCTTCCCTCTCTCTGTACGCTGATGATACCAAATTTTTCAAAGCCATCACTTCACCACATGACTACTGCCTCCTTCAACAAGACCTTGATAGTTTTTCGAACTGGTGCCTAAGAAATCGCTTAGTGCTCAATATCGCCAAATGTCAATCCATTACCTTATCACGTAAGCACCACGTGTCCTCCGCCCGCCTTTACCTTCTCCATGGTCAACCTATATCCATCGTTCAATCTCTCCGCGATCTTGGTATATTGTACGATAGGGAAATAAATTTCCGTGCACATATTGATGAGATAATTCGTAAAGCTAAGTCATCACTTGGCTTTGTCAAACGATGGTCCAAAGAATTCTCCGACCCTTACGTGACCAGATCCCTCTACATTACCTTTGTGCGCCCCCTCCTTGAATACGCCAGTCAAGAGTGGTCACCCTTTCAGCAAGTTCATGTGACCAGAATCGAGAATGTTCAACGTCGATTTCTTCGATTTGCCCTTCGAGGTCTTCCTTGGAACGATCCATTTATTTTGCCTCCATATCAAGACCGCCTCAACCTCATCAACCTGAGTACTCTAGAGAAACGCAGAGATGTTGCAGATATTCTTTTCATTCATCGATTTCTTTCAGGCTCTGTCGATTGCGCATCTCTTTATAATTTAATTTTTTTTAATACCAACCCACGAAATTTACGATGCCCTCGTCTTTTCTATCTACCGTTCCGCCGCACTTCATATGGATCTAATGAACCAATTTCCCGTATGCTGTGAAAAGTGAACTCAAACTTCACCCATTTTGATTTTAACCTCAGCACTCCCTGCCTCAAAACCGAACTCATTCACCATTCTTCTTAGCTTTAAGTCTTAGTTTTAAGTTTTAGTTTTAAGTTTTAGGTTTAAGTTTTAGGTTTAAGTTTTAGCCTTAAGTTAGTTGTAGCTTGTAATAAGCCAAATAAGTGGGGACTTTCGCCCCCACCAAAATTAAAAACTAAAATTAACTCTGCACAATAATGGATTTTGTATCTAAGTATATGATTATGTAAATAAATTGAAATTGAAATTAATATTCCACTAAATATCTTAACACTGAAGCTTAGGCAACGTTTGCGCTTCATCACTTTTAGATGTATGATATTTTGGGAGCCTGGAAGAACGTATTATCATTGCTTCTTTGTAATTCTGAGAATAGTAAGAAACAAACTAAGTGATCAATTTTGAAAGCCGTCTTCGATTTTGGTTTCTCCATTTGAGGTAAGAACCAACAAATCTTTTTTCCGCTGCTATTCGTCTGTAAATCGGTTCGCCGCTTCTAACTCAAGAACGAATTTTGATGAAATTTGGTTCGCAGGTTTGGCGCGTAGATAGCTGCATATTCATTAAAATTGGATGTCATGGTGTACAAGAAGTGATGTTTCAGAAAGCTTTTTTTACTTTCAGTGACTTAGATTCGTAACATTGTCCCTTTTTTGGCAGCCTTTTTTCCAGTTTTAATTTATTTAGATAATATTTTCTACTATACGCTAGTTTTTCAACTCCAAAATGGAAGCCCAGTTTTCAGCTGAGTAGAAATCCAGCAAAGAGATTGTATATATAATAGCTAATAGGAAATCAGTAGCATTTTGCAGGCTTGCTTATTCAGTTACCAGTTCGTTCAATTGTCGCTTGCTTGGATTCGGTAGTCAACTGACTCAGTCTAAAAGTACAAATTCTGTACTACTCAGTCAGTAGTGTTCACAGCTAAACTTAACATACAATATGCTAAAAACTGAACTAAAAATGGTAGGGAGAGGAAGTTTAATTCTTATACAGGGCGCTTCTATGTGTAAATCTGCTTCACTGAAAATCAAAAATGTTTTGCGTGCCATTAGCCATGCGTAACATTCTGGACATTTTTTGTTGCAACCATAATCGGTGCGGTGAAAATTAAGACAGGAGACATACCATCTGATCAAAAAGTACCCGGAATTCTTCAATAAAACGAGAACGGTTCAATTATTCATTAATATTCATTTTATTCCTTTCAAAGTAATCTCCATTGCAAGTAATACACATATTCCAACGCTTCCTGCTTCCTCCAATCTTCAAAAGACTTTTCATAGGCCGATTTTGGAATCGTCTTCAGCTCCTTCTGCGAATTCTCCTTTATCGCCTCAGTCGTCTCAAAACGCTTTCCGCGAAGTGGTACGAGTAACTTGAGTCGTGGAAATAGGATAAAGTCACAAGGAGCCATGTCAGGTGAATGCAGAGCTTGCGGAACGGTACGAACGTTATTTTTGATCAAATAGTCGCGTACAAGCTGAGATTTGTGAGCCTTTGCAAACAAAGCCTTGATTTTGGATCGACTCTGTCGTGGTTTTTTGGGTTTTGGCTCGTCTCAGAAGCGCCATTCCGATTAGTGTTGGTTAGTTTCGATGTCATATTTTTAGATCCATGTCTCGTCACCGGTTATGGTGCCATCGATAACATTTTGGCCCAAACAAAGCATTTCTTTAGCAATATCAATGCGATGCTGTTTCTGCAACGAATTCAGCAAATTCGCAGAACACAACAAACACTGACTTGTTTACAAAGCTATCACGCACAAACTCCCAATAAATGGCCCTCAGGCAGATATTTGAGCGCCAGATGACAGATGTTTCAACGACGTTTCGAGACTGTATGCTAATCAGTTTCTAACGATCCTCATACTCGTAGGGAGTAAGTTATATTTAACGAGCCAAGGAATGGCTCGTGTGTCTAATAGGATGACTGTCCTACTAGGATGACTAGACTTGGCTAGAATATTCAACGATTGGCCTAACAAAGGTAAGGTTAATGGATTTCATTACATAAGGGTTCGAGAATTCCCTGGACCAATGTTTTATGAAATCGAGTGCAGAGTTGGCGCTGCTAATAATGCTATTAATGGCACGAAAATTGAGTTCTCTGTTGCAGATAACACCCACATCACGCATTAAAGTAATGGAGGGGACATTTTCGTTATTTATGAAATAGGATCTAGGAGTTGGTGGAAAACGCTTTCGTGAATATGTGACAGCTTGACATTTGTTGACATTGAGCTCAAGAAAATTTATTTGGCAAAAGGTTGAAAACCTATTCAAGTCATCTTGGAATGGGCAAAAGTCAGCGGGAGTTGATATATGCCTGAAGATTTTCATGTCATCACCATATACAGATAGAAGAATCTTCAATGATACAATTAACGTCATGAATGGTTAGAATGAATATTAGAGGACCGAAGTAGCTTCCTTGAGGGACTCCGGGAGTGGTTTTAAAAGGTTCAGATACAGAAGATCTAATGAGGGCCTTGTATTGCCATTCTTCAAGGTAGGATTTGATCCACGCAATAAACCCCCATTGAAAACTAAGAGCTTTAAGTTTGATACAAATAATTCCGTGCGAAATTTTGTTGAAGGCTATACTAAAATCAGTAGCAATTATATCAACTTCTTTGCCATCCTCCAATGTGTACAAAGTACTGGATACTTTGCGATGTGCCGGTAGTTGGTAATTGCATTCTTAAGACCTTTTTGTAAATGGAAATTATGTAAGAACTCTTCCAAAGTATGGGGAAGACTCCCTAAGGGTTAGATAGTTGGAAGAGGACCATTAGGAGTTGAGCTAAGTAGTTCGCACTTTTTTTCTCAGAATATGGCGGGCAGACCAAGAGAATATTAGTAAAAGAGTTTTTTTTTTTATATTCTAAGTGGCGCAGTTATCTCAGCTGAAACTAATGAAGTTTAGGCCCAGATTCTCATTTAAAAGCAGTAATCATGATTAGGTTCTAGGACGTGGTTAACCAACGATTGGCTGAAGAATGAGCAAATAAATTTTAGATTATTTTGGGATCGCCCGAGGATGTACTAAACAATTTCAGAGTTGATGGGTAGCTATCTGATTTTTGTTGGGTATCAATGAAGTGGAAAAATCGTTTAGTGAGTATGTCGAGAAGTGAGTATATGCATGGGGGCAATTGGAAAAAACTACACTTTCATTGAGAGCGATCGTAACTTTTTTGTAAACCAGGGTGCGGACGACGAGAAATTCTTCTGGGATGGAACGGATTGAGTGAAATAGTTGAAAATGTCGGCATAGAACAACGTGAGAGCATTATCGATAGTAATACATATTTTTAGGTTGAATTAACGTTACTAAGCAAGTTATATAGTTTTCGAAGTCTGCTTCTGATGAGAAAGTTAGGTCGAGTTGTCTACCAATCTTAGGTCACTTAACTAAAAAAGGAGTTAAAGGAATAAGGAATATTGAAGAAATTTTTAGAGACTTACGAACATAAGCAAGCTTGTTTTCCAAGGCATTTAGTTCTGGATATCGCAGTAGATTTTCTTCATTTTTTATCTGGAAAATCTAAAAAATTGCCAAAGGACTATAGTAAGCCAATTCTTACTATTTTGCTCTGTTTTAGCTCTGAGATAGTAAATGTATCAATTACTCATACTTATGCTCAATCATGCATATGCAAAGGTTTTCGTTTTACTCTCCTATTTATACTAAAAGATACATTCTTACGTGCACAGTAAAAACCCCCAAAAATTTAAAATACTTTCGAAACTCTTTAACTTTTTACTAATATCTTTCCTTTGTAAATTCTTTACAAATTCATCATAATCAAAAATGACAATCGGCCAATCCCATAAATCCCGGAAGCATTCGAACATTTCAGGCATTCGATCTTAATTGCTCGAACATGAGATTTACGCGCTAAATTTACTTAACGAAACGACATCAGTTCACCAGGGCTCTGACAGTTGTGCAATTTTATTTCTTATTTTTTTCTCATTATTTCACACTTTATGGGGACTCAAGGGGAATAGAATGCAATCCGAGACAATCTAAGACAATTTGCTGAAAATTCGCCAATCGCATGAAATTCTATTCACTATGGGTCGTCGTCGTCGTCGTCGCCGGCAGTCGTATCCAATGTACATATACATAGTTCGTGCCAATTTGAGATACATACATGCCTCAGTCTTTCTCTCGAACTACAAGGAAATTTGCTGTAGACATAGGGAATGACCGCACGAATGCGTAATTATGATTTCTGGCAATTAAGCCAAACTAATTGGAGTACAGGGTGAGATTTGGCACAAATCAATTAATCAGTATTAGTAGTGAAATTGTCTGAGGCAAATGTCCACTGTCTTCATTAATATTACATGGGTATGGGTACCGATGCTGCTGGTGATGATTTGTAGGCGAATTTGTTCGATAACACTTTGATGTTCCTAGTTTAGTGTTTTCTGTTGACATGATTGGTGAATATGAAAATGAAATCATTCATGTATTTTGGCAAGCATTTGCCAACTATTTTCTTTCAAGCAATAAACCGTATATATTATTGGTTGCAATGAATGCGATTGGTTGGTTGGTTTGTTGTGGAGATTGAAGACAATATCCCCCTCACCTAAGACGCTATTCGGGCCCGTTGTGTTTCCCTCTATAAGAAAAAAAAGTCGGGTGGGGTTTAGAAATCCGAGATCAGAGAACTTCAAGAATCTTCCGAACCTAAATAACTCGAAGAGAACTCAGCACAAGCAGGATATATTTTCCCAGGTATCTATTCTTTAGCGCCACTGTAGAGAGGCAGTCACAGAGGAAGTGCTCCTCCTTCTCCTCGCAACGTCACCAGTCTCACGTATACAGGCATTCTTGTTTAAGTTGATGTGCCCAGTGTATAGGCCTACTATCAGTTTCAATTGCCTCCTGGATAAATTAAGCATCTTTGTAGCTTGAAAAGCCCTGGCCTTGGCAGTCTTGCAAGCTTGCAACTTCGTCCTGTGTAGAATGAATGCATAGGGTATATTCAATTTTGAAGAACTTGTGTACCCATAGCACATAGCATATATTTTTTGTTGCTAGTGAACTCAATCAAGTAATTCTATATTATACTAGCGGGTACCCGACGTGGCAAACTGCTCTACCGATTTTGACCAAACTTCACAAAAACACTCTCAGGCCAATACCGAAGACTGCCTGAAAATTTGAACTCAATCGGTTCTGTGGTTTCGGAGTCCATAGCATACATACAAACATAGGTACATAGGTACATTGAGTTTTCGTCAGAAATTAATTTTTTCTTGAACATTATACTTGAGTACATGCTTTAGCTATAGCCAGCTGCTAATAGCTGTCACCACTAGTGGTGCATAGGGTTTCAAAAACATCTAAGCGTCATCGTATTTAAAAATTTGCAACCCTTTCCAGCTCTCTCCAACTCATTCTGCTTGCTTAAAACGATTAACTCTTTTGCCAAATTCGAAAAGTGTAGGTATTTTCTACATGCCATATTTTATAAAGTGGCTCATCAAACAGGTGTGAACTTCCATCAGATTTAATTGCTTCTCCGGATCTTATTTAAAGCTGTTCCCTAGGGAAATACTTTAAGGTGATGTGAAGATATCACTGTTAACGTAAATAGATTGAAACGAAACAGTCGCATCTTAAATTCTGTGCCAAACGCATTGGTTGGTTCTTGGTAATAAAATAATTAAAAGTTTAGTTTTCCTTAGACCCGATTTTAAGTCTTAAAAATAGTAATAAACAGGGAAAAGAAAACATGAATGTCACTTTTGATATAGCAGACAGTTTAGTGATGCCTGCACGTATCTGCTCTTGTCATGTCATGAAAAGCTTGTTTCATTAACTAACTAAAAGCGACTTCAGCAGTTGCATTTAGTACCAATATCTATTTATTCAAGGGCCATTGCTTTTCAAAAATTTGTAACAAAATGTTGAAACAACTTTTGCTGTTGATACTTCCCCTTCTTTACGAGTAACTCCTCCGAACAAAAATTGTTCACTTTCAAATGCGTTCTTTATAAGTCAATGTAGATGCTCTGTGGATATAATTTGGGAGATCTGGTTTGTGCCTATACATATTTTTTGTACCTACTGTCGTTTAAAGAATTTAGTGCGACGTGCCCTCTATACCTTCTGAGTAGACCATCTAGATTTGGCATTGTAATTTATTTGGAGCTCTGATCTCTTTGGTTGCTATTCGGTATTTCCTTTTCTCATGAAGGAATATCTTCCATTAGACTTAGTTTTCCTTCTCACACGCTGAACTTCTTTGCTCCGCCAGGTATTTTTTTTTTATTTTATAATCTTCCCTCAAGAGAAGAGAAGCTATAAAGTTGGGCCAGGGTCCTACGATGCTTGAAATATTGAATTCCAAAGTTTACTTGTCCTATAGCAGCAGGAGTTTTAATAAAAATACATATTTCCGAGCGATTGCCATGTAAACATAGAGGTAATGAATCCTGTTGGCTTGCCTAGAAGAACGCTCAAATGTCGCATTTCAAGAGACCATTCCACATTCATTGAACTGCAACCAGTCTTCGATGAGCTAACGGTTAGAAAATGTTTTGAGGCCGAGTTTCGAAATTTAGAAAAACATTCAAGTCCTAGTCTAACTTGTTCTTTGTACAGGAAAAAGGAACTGTTGTGCACTAAAACATGTTTTTAGTCTAAATAGGTAGCTCAAATTTGTCGATGCTGATTCTGCTTTGTTGGGTATGTGGTCGTGTCATGTTACACCAGAGTTGACTGTGATACCTGATTCATGGTTTCCTTGAGTCGAATAATTTATTCGTATATTTGAAGCTGTGATACGGTAGAAGAGTTATTTCTGGAAAATGCAATGAATTGAGTTTCCATATCCCCACTGCAACATTTTCTGCAAGTTCCCATTTAATGAATTAATCTGGTCGCATGTCTGATGATGTAATGGATTTTGCATTCACAGGCATTCTGTAAGAGGATAAAAAGGGTATTTGTTGACTCTAGGAGATCGTTGATATGTCGTAGAAACAGAGTTGGTGAAATTATGGAGCCCTGAGGCACTCCATGACAGAAAATTTCCATTTGGAACTTGCAGTTTCTATCTTAAGCCAATAAAATCTGGTGCTACTGTTCAAAAACTTTTTGCAAGTCTTCAGTTTTCACAAAAGTTTGGCTGCACTGCGCTGTTGTATATTTTGGCTCTTCGCGTTGATTGCGTTAAAAGTATAAAAGTTGTAATATTTTTTTCTCCACACTTTTAGCGTAAAACGATTGAAATTTTCATACCATGCTTAGTCATTGATTGAAACAGATAGTGTTTATTGTCGGCAAATGGTTTACCCTCACGTTATGCCTTCATATTTCACTTAGTACCAGTCTCCGATCCTACTTCTGAGGGCAAAAACACGAGGGATTTTAGTCAAGCAGACATGGTCTAGGTCGAGGCTACGAATCTAACAAAATGTTCCACGAGATGCGAAGTTATAGTGGGATCGTCACAGCATAGTACCAAACAGAGTCAAAACTCTAACCGAATTGTAGGGATTGCTTCTCAACTAAGTGGTATAGAAGATTTCTTAAATTTTCTGCAGCAATACTATCAGAAATTATCTTCAAGCTTGGATATGTAATATTCAAATTTAAAATCAATACATCAGCCAGCATACTTACCTATCATTACGTGCACTTTTCAATTTCATCATTTTTGTCTTCTTAAAACAATATTCTAACTCATTAATCCAAATATCGCACATCCACATTCGACAACACTTAGCATTCAACTGCATCCATCTATTCTACTACAAAACGAAAGTGTTTCACTATATCCAAATCATCTCTCTTCAACTTATGAAAGCGTTTTTCAAATTGGAGATTTTCAAAATCTCTCCAAATGCCACTGCCAGTCAAGACACAAACCAATCACACCAATACCTTAACAAAAAGATCCAAACAAATACCGAAACATAAAAGTTTACACACTTTCTAAACTTATTAATTTTATATCTAAATGAAGCGACAACAATCTAAAAATAAATTCAAATACATATTTATGTATTCGTCCAAGACTTCGACCCCACTCGAGGCAAAATTCTTTGAATTGGATAGAAACAAGAAAAAAAGTTGTTGAAGGCATTGAAAGTTAAATACGCCCACAATATGCCTTTTGTTGATGGCCCTTCAGATGAATCGATTCTGTGTGTCAATATACAAATATATTATTTTTAAAATAAAAAGGAATTGATGGAAGCTAAGAAATATCACGTCCTTGCAAGGCACTGAATAAATGGAATAAATTACTTCTTAGGAAAAAATTAAATTAAAAAATAAATTTTGGATGCACGTTCTACAAGTTTTATCTGGTCTGTGCGTCACTTAGGAATTCATTAATTATTTGTGACGCTAGTGACGCTGCGAAATCACACAGCACGTCATATTTTGATAAAAATAACTTTAGTGTCTAAGCAAAATGTATCAATTGTGTGATATAGAATATGTTAGAGATTTTGGTCAATTGTCAAGAAAGTGACAGGTCTAATTTTTTTATGAGTGAAGTACACTAGACAAATCGTGCCACATGTAGTCTATGCTTGAAGACTTTAAATATAACTTGCAATATTGTAACGTTTTTGAATTGTGTAATATTAGCGATATTAAAAAGCAAAGGAAAGTGGATTAAGATCGTCAAAATAGAACGAATTAAGTAGCTCCTTTTTTATTTTATAGTGACGGTGGTTTCGTTAAGCCGCAAGTTGATGAGAAACAGACACAACTGGGCATCATCCTCTGTTTCTAAATCAAGGCCGTTGATATGATTTTATTTCTTACGCTTCTTTATTTGCTACTTACATGACATACCACTATTGAAGCTCGATTTTCTCTACTGTTGAAAATACCATTCTATTCCTTTCCAGAGGTATCAGCAGATACCATGCTGTTCTTTTTGCCTACAGAAAAACAAAAAATCTGAACTGAACTGGCTATATTCTCGGTGGTATCAGCAGATGATCCCTAAATTGTTGGAGAGCTGAAGGACTCCGAATTCTGCCGAATATTATAGGGACGTGCAATGGGGCTGAAATGTTACGATATCTCGTCTCCGCGCATATTTTAGACATCTCAGACTAAACTTTAAAAGTGATCAAGTGCTATCGTTTGAGACAATCAGTATATTTCCATTGAGAAGCCGTCTGGTATTCCAGAACTTCACAAACCCTTTGCTGTTCTCATCTTTATTTCCTAAGCTATGAATGCATATAGTGCAAGCGGTGTATTGTCATTGCTTTGACATTGGCTTCAACCAAAGACGTATAGATGTATAGGGCTTAGTACGTCTAATTTTTACTTACTTGATCAGAATCCGAATTTTTGCGGGTGGTTCCAAAACTGGTCAGGGGTATGTTGCTGGTATTTTTGTGAAGGACGACAACATTTTGCTTCACTTCTGGTTATGTAATCATGCATCTGTCTTTTAATGACTATGACCACGAAATATATTGAGGGCAACAGGCGGGAGAGACGGAGTATTCAAGCCTATAGCATTAGCTAGGCTGGACTTAAGGCCCATCCATCCCGGAGGGACGACGCGGTAAAGAAAGACCTCACCTAAGGTAGTGCATATAAGTGAAAGGGAACCACAACCAACTTCATGTGCAAACCCAGAGGCAGTTGGCACAAGATCTTGTTGCCTGTAGACGCTTGTTGGTTGAGGCACAAGTCCACCTCGGACTGTAAGTAAATTAAGTAAGAAAAACACTTAACGCCTCATTCAAAAATTGTTTTCAACTTCCCAAAGACATATTATAGTCCGAGAGACCTCTTCAAAATTGGTCTAAAGGTTTGACTGACTGATTCTTGTTTATGTCCCAGGTCACAATGGGTATACGAGAAATCAAGTCTCCGATGAACTTGCTAGACAATGCTAAGAGGAAGAATCTTCAAGACCTAAGGTTATTGGGGCTGATGAGAGCCAGTTGCATAAACCCCTCATCCCCGAAATACCTATTAGGGACAAAAATACTGTTATTACATTTGTTGCACTCTTTGCGCGGCCAAGAGTTAGGCGTACCCAAAGATTGACATAACATTTGTAACAGTTAACGTCACAATTGTTATTTTATTAAAATATTTCAAATTTGCTTACACTTTCGCTCTGGAATTAATTGAGAAAGTGAATCGCATTTCTGTCGTAGCGCTTCATAAGTGCGGTGTGAACAAAAGTTCGATTTTCAAGACACTGCAGCAGCTAGGTATTAGCTAAATGTTTGCTTATAGGTATATAAAATTCTTCGGAGATACAGGCGACATTAAAGGCCGCCTGCGATCTGGTCCTTCTTGCACGGTAAGAACGTCGCAAGTCATCAAAACCTTTAGGGCACGCAAAAGTCCCTAAAAGCAGAAAACACTGGTATGTGAGATGAATATAACACAAAAGTCAATGATTCACATACCAAGGCTGGGGGTCTTCAAACGCCATACTGGAAAAATGCTGACTGTGGCTTTTACAAAAATTGGGTCCAAAATCAAAGCGACACTTGGTGCAGTTCTGTACAGAAAAATTCTGTTTACTGATGAGAAAATTTTCACGGTGCAGAAGAAATGAAACAAATAAAGTGATAGGGTATATGCACGGTCATCTAGAGAAGTGTTCGAGCCAGTCTCATGAGTTCGTAAAGGACACCTCCCAGAGTTAGCCATGGTGTGCTAAGTAGTCTCTTATGACGGGATCACCAACCTGAATTTTTGTGAAAAAAGTATCTAAACATAGGCCAAAGTGTACCAGCAAACCATTTAACAACCCTTTGTGAAACCTCTAAACTATACCCTATTCCAAAAAAGGAAGAAAGATTCTAGCAAGACCGTGCGCCAGCTCATAAGGCGAAAACTACCCATACCGTTTTATTGGTACAAAGATTAGCCTTCCACCACCTTAGACCTTAATCCACTTGATCACAAATTGTAGACTGTCCTAAAGGACATTACGTGACACAAAAGATACTCTAACATGCAACTCTTAAAGCGAGCTCTGAGCGAAGCTCTGGACAATTTCTCAATTAATGAGGTGCGTATTGTGATTGATGAGTGACGAATACGATTAAAGACTTGCATTAAGGCCAAGAGAAGTCCTTTTAAATAAAGTTCCGATTTTTACATTCAGAAAACATACGAGTTTCTGATTAAATCCTGAAAGTTTTATTAAATTATCTTTTGAGGTCTTTATTTTACAGTACTAGGTCCATACTAGGTACAATTAACCAACGCTGTGAGGAGGAATCTTCCAATCGCATAAACCCCTCATCCACCAAATATAATTAGCCAATGTTGACGGCTCTAATGGAGTGCTTCTCCCAACAAGAAAAAAAAAAAACTACTGATCAAGACGATTCGTATAAATTTCGCTAGAAATCCAGCGGTTAATGCTGACAAATGGTCAGTTAAAGACAGCATAACTGAGCTAAGGATCCTGTACAGTATACATTGCAGTGGTTGAAAGAAATATATCACAGTCCCACCTCACGCGAATGTTTAACGAATCTTCGACAGTAAAATAGTCCTTATGAAGATTCGTAAGTGCGTCCTCCGGATAAGGGACAAAACTGTCACTTCGAAATTTTTTTTTTTTTTTTTGCGGAATTACCCGAACTTGCTACCTGGCACCAGATACCCGACTGTTCAATTAATATTTCACACTGCTCTGATTTTGTTCATGATACACGCGATTCCAGTGAGTGATGGGCATCTTTGCATAATACTGTGAACACATAATTGAGGTGTTGGCAAATACAAACGAAAATCTAAATGTTTGGCGAATGAGAATTCAACCGGATGGTTGATGGCCATCATAGTGCCGGGCTGTCGATTAGTCGTCAGTCCGCGAAGAAACATGTTGTGGTGACGTCCAGTTACGACCCGAGTATCCGGCACTTAGTCACGGAATAGTGTGCAGATATATAGACATATACTTGTAGAACTAACCGCATGATAAATTCAAGAAAAATAGATTCTTTACAGATGGGAATAAGACAGTGGTTTCTATCCTCTCGAACTATGTCGTTTAGCTACAAAACACAATTTCAGAGAACCTGACGTTAAGCGCACTTTTCATTCAAGCATAGACATAGGTCCGAGTCGTATCAGAGTCCTAACGCTTGAAGTTTTTAAGTTTTAATTTAGATCCGCAGCTAAATCAGAATTTATACACCCCAGATTGCGAATCCCCAGATGGCCTCACTTGCAATTTTAGGACTGTCGAATAGAGCTACTAGGTGGTACCTTATAATGGCTCTTGTTTTCAACTGTTTTCAAATTAACATCTCCTTTGGGAGATTCTATTTTTACATGTCCTTTGCTACAGTTTATCCTCAGTCGTCGGCGATATTTATTGCGGAATCCTTTACTCTCTCCTCCTCTATTATTCAATAATAAATTATTCAGAAATTCCCTGCACTACAACTGTGGATTTTTTCAAAAACTCTCCATAATCCCTTGAGTGCTAATGAATTATTAAAAAAACATTCACTATTAGTTTCTGTTGTAGATAAAAGCAAATACATACAAAATCAAATCATTATTAATTTAATAAAAATTTACATTACATTCACTACATCAATAACTTTCGGAATTTATCGAATTTATTTGAAATTCTCCAGAGGCGACGAGAGAATATTGAAAATTCAAGTGACCTAAATTTGCCAAAAGTAAAATATTTACACAATGCATCGATTGTTTAATTTTCCTTCTTTTTTTTTTCTCGATTTTAACCAAACCAAAATTAGCATTATTGTTTATTTAATTAGCATCTAAAAATATATTTTATAGTGCATACATTTTTGCGTCACAATTTTTCAGTAACAACTTTTGTTTTTATGACTGACAATGTGTTAGAACATGAAAAATTACACAACTTGCAGTATACGTACCTATATGTGTTTTAATGTTAATAAAAAATTAATCCACTGGAAATAGATTTGTCAGTGCAAAAGGATATATCGCGCATAAAAAGCAAAGATAAAATTTATTTTTAGTGAACATTACACATAAGATTTTGTGTGATCTTTCGTCGTTTAGCTGTAGTGTTCTTAAAAAAAAAAAAAAAAATTAATTTTGAATAGTTTTCAGTTATATCAGTTTTATGACATTTTATGATTTAAAACTGGGATGTTAATGTTTATAATTTGTCAGGGAATGTACTTTGGATTCTTAAAAACATATAAGTGGTGGCCACATAATTAAGGACAGTCAATTTTCACTTTTAAATTTCGTATAATTCTCATACTTAACATGTTTTCTTTGTTAAACAAATCCAGTCTTCTCTTTCTTATAGGATGTAATAACTTATAAGAAAAAATAAATGAAAAAAAATATTTAAAAAAAAAAACTATTCACAAAATAATATAAAATTAGATGTTTCTACTTGGACACATAATTAAGGACACTTTCAAAAATCAATATTTTTTAAACAAAAAAAATTCAAAATAGGAAAATTCACATCAGGTATTACTTCATAATTAGTACTTGGTGGGATAACCTTTTGCTTCAAGCACAGCTTTGCACCTTTTCGGAAGGCTGGCAACTAAATGCTGACATCGTTCGACTGGAAAATTCTGCCATATTTCCTTTACGTTTTGGAACAGTTCTTCAGCATTTTTACTTACTTTTTTCTCCAGAGCCCTTTCCACATCTGCCCAAAGCTTTTCGATGGGGTTTAAGTCGGGGCTCTGCGCTGGCCAATCCAAAACATTAATGTTTTCAGAGAAAAACCACTGCTTAACGCATGTGTTGAACTGCAAATGTCCCTATACAAGTGTTGATCCATACGTCCATTTACACGATAAATCGGGCCAACACCAAACCAGGAAAACGCAGCCCAGACCATTACATTTCCTCCGCCATGCTTTACGGTCTTTAAAGTGTAGCGAGGATTCAGTTCCTTGTTTGGCGGGCGTCTTACATACTTTTTCCCATCTGAGCCAAACATGTTGAACTTTGACTCATCGCTCCAAAGCACTTGTTTCCAAAAATCAAGAGGTTTTTCAGCGTATTCTCTTGCGAATTGTATTCTGCGTCTTAAATTCTTTTTGGAAACGTGCGGCTTTTTTCTGGCAATGCATCCACGCAATCCATTTTCAAGTAATCGGCGTCTTATGGTTCTTGCTGATACTTCTTCATCTAAATGTGCCGCTACTTCGATGTTAATCTGTGTAGATGTCAAGAAGGGGTTGGCTTTGCTCACTTTGCAGATAATGCGATCTTCTCTCTTAGTAGTTTTTCTTGGTCTTGGCTTTCTTTTCTTGTTCTCTATGGTTCCATTATCTGTGTATTGCTTAATCGCATTGTGTACCATAGTTTTCGAACACAAAATATCTTTAGCAATCGCCCGAATTGATTTTTTTTCAATGCAATATTTCGTGACGATAATTCTGCGCAATTCTGGGGTGCAACTCTTTTTGCGACCCATTTCTAAAATAAATTAACCTTCTATTCTTTTATCTTATGCTATTGAAACTACAATATACCACTTACCACAATTCTTTTTAATTTTGTAACAAATAAATTCGACAAAATAATAGCTGTCCTTAATTACATGACCAACTAAAATAATCACTCATCTGCAACTGCCACAACACAAAGTTTTTTTTTGGTACTTATGAAATAAATAATAAACCAAACACGTGTTTACTGCTTGAGTATGATTGTAGTTTACCGTTACAGCTTACAGTAGTTCGCAAACAAATTGATGTGAACAAAAACCCCGAAAAAAAAATATTTTTCTCTGATTTGAGAATTTTGTCCCTAATTATGTGGCCACCACTGTATACTCGTAGGTATACCTACTAGTAAATTTCGCAGGCACGCTTCAAGTAACTATCTATATTTATACTTTTGTGGAAGAAATAACAATTTCAGGAAGCATTGTCTGATCTCATTAATTAGTAGAATAGAGAGGTGAAGACGGATGTACGTAGTAACTACACGTGTAAAACAAAATGCTTACAACTTGTATAACTTCGTTCATCTTATAGCTATAGCTAATGAAACAATTTGTTACACACTTAAATTTGTGTTTTTAATTTAAGTAACAAGTAAAAAAAAATGGACTTTGGTAAAATTGGTCAGGCCTGTCCATGTGTATGTATAGCCGACTACAGTCTAGACGGCTTTACGGATTTTGCGCAAACTTAATATCTGAGGTCTGTGGGGGTCACAATTCAAAAATAACGGTACTTTACTAAATGACGATTTTGAAAAAAAAAATTTCTCGAAAATGGCTCTAACGAATTTGTTTGAATATTTGAAGTGGACCGAATATGTGTTACGAATTAACCAACTTTTGAAAATTGCTTATTTCTCGTATATGACTCAAACGACTCTGTTGGCAGTCGACACCTAAGTAATATTTTGCAAATGCAAGGATATACCATAACCATAAGTTTTGAGAAATTGTCAAAATAGATTTTTTTGATTTTGAGCGCATTTAAAAATAAAGGGCACAACTGAGTCGCACGTACTTGCACCTATATATGTATATATACTTATGTTATTTAATTCTAAATTACTTAAGTTTAAAATTTAGATAACATATTTAAATACTTTTTTTTTAAATAAAATCCGTTAAAATAAAAAATATTTCCCCAAACGGCATAAATTTCATCCAAAAACTTCGTAACTGCCGTCTGGTAATGGGATATTTTCCAAAAGCTTGGAAAACTGCTAAAGTAGTTCCTATTTTGAAGACAGTAAAGAATGATAGCTTGCCTATAAGCTATAGGCCAATTAGCTTATTCTTTAAGAAAATGCTTTAAAAAATAATTAAAAAAATCGTTCTCTTCACCTTAGGTTAGGTTAGGTTAGGTTTGATGGGTTGACATAGAGTGTGAAACAAACTACGCCACACTCAAATCAGTATAGATCCATTGTGATGCCCAAGGAGTGAAGATTCCCCACTCGTGAACTCTATGGGTTCTTAAACCTTTCTTCTAAGTCTTGGAAGATATATTTCCCTAGTATTTTGAATCTAAGGTGGTAGAGTCCTCAGGAAGTGAGGTGTATCTTCGTGTACGTCCTCATTGCCACAGCCTCTACATATATCTTCTTCGCTAATTCCCAATTTCTTTGTGTGATTACGTAAAAAGTTGTGTCCAGTTATCATCCCCACAGATAAGATATATCTGTTGAAGTGTAGGATTTGCTCTGTGTGATTTTTGTCGTAGAGCGGCCAGATTTGTTTGTAACTATACAGGATTCTAATGATCTCCATCTACTATTTGCTATGGCAATCATTTTATTTCTAACTTCTAGGTTTAAGTTGCAGGGTGGTGTCTTAACTGACGGGTCAGCTCGTTCAGGATTTAGAGCTGAACCCTCCCTTGCCAGGTCGTCAGCTTTCCCATTTCCTGAAACGCCATTATGTCTGGGTACCCAGCAGAGCTTTACATTGTGTTGCGTACCAAGAACCCGCAGCTCTTCGCGATAGCAGCGCACAAGCTTCGATTTTATTTGCGTGGCGGAAATCGCTTTTATCGCTGCCTGGCTGTCAATGAAAAATGTAATATCATCTGGTGGTATAGCTTTCATTGCAGCGTACCGGGCAGCAGTTGCCACCGCCAAGACCTCCGCTTGAAAAGCACTGCTATAGTCTGGAAGCCGAATTGACTTGTTCAAATTGAGTTTTTCAGATAAAATCCCTGCACCTACTCCCACGTCCATCTTGGATCCGTCAGTGTAGATGGAGATGGAGTTGTCATTTAGCGGGATATTAGTTTCCCATTCCTCCCGACTCGGAAATGAATTAGAAAACGGCTTATGAAAGTCTAAATAGGGCACCATGTAGTCTGTGCTAACATTTCCGCCCATGTATTTGCGTAAAATCTGCGCATGCCCCGTCAGGCTTGACCTCCAACTTTCAGATTGGCTTAATCTTAGAGCACTTCTAGCTGCAGATTCCTGCACAAACAGGTCTAACGGTAATAGATTGAGTATGGTCTCTAATCCTGCAGTTGGTGTGGTTCTCATAGCTCCTGTGACACCAATGCACGCCATTCTTTGTACTGTGGTTAGTATCTTGAGGTTTGTGCCCTTACTTGCGGCTGGCCACCATACTAGGCTGCCGTATGTCAGTATAGGTCTCACAACTGCTGTGTAGAACCAGAAAATGACTCCAAGTTTTTTCAAATATTCTGCTACAAGTATAGAGAGCTATCATAGCTTTTCTTGCTCTCTCCCTTGTGTTTAGTCCCCAGTTTAGTTTCTGGTCTAGTAATAACCCTAGATATTTAGCTCTATTAGAAATTTTAAGAGGAATGCCTTCAATGGATGGAATTTTGAATTCCGGTATTTTCCTCTTGTTAGTAAATATTGTCAGCTCCGTTTTTAGTGGATTTATTGCGAGTCCACTTCTTTTAGTCCAGTTGCTGACTATCTTAAGGGCGCCTTCCATTTGGTCGCTTAGGGTTGGAAGGAATTTACCCGTGGCCAGTAACGCCACATCGTCTGCGTACGCTACGGTCTTAACCCCACTGAATCTAAGTTTTATTAGTACTTCATTTAGCACAAAAACCCAGAGTAGAGGAGAGAGAACACCTCCTTGTGGAGTGCCTCTACCAGCTGATACTCTTAGTCTCGCATCACCTAGTTCTGAGTTTATGTACCTATTTCTTAGCATGGAAACTATCCGTCAGATTAGAGTGTCCTCAATATTCAGGTTTTTTAAGGCACCTTCGACTGAATCTGCCGTGACATTATTAAAGGCACCTTCAATGTCTAAGAATGCAGCCAAGGTGTACTCTTTATATCATTCAATGATTTTTCAATCATACTGACAACACTATGAAGTGCAGTTTCAACACTTTTACCTTTCGTATAAGCATGCTGTGCCGGAGATATGATACTGGGCTTCAGATTGCTGCGAATGTGTATGTCAATAAGTTTTTCAAAGGTTTTCAGAATAAAGGATGTCAAGCTTATTGGTCTTAAGTCACCAGCGCAGGTATGACTAGCTTTACCTGCTTTGGGGATGAAAACCACCTTAACTTCCCGCCACTCCTTTGGTACATGACCCCATTCAATGCTACCAAGGAACAGTCTCTTTAGAAACTGCGTTATGTCTTTTTTTGGCTATTTGTAGCATCATCGGGAAAATTCCGTCCGTGCCTGGGGATTTGTACGGTAAGAAGGAGCATATTGCCCACTCAATTTTTTCTTCAGTAACCAATTCAAACGGCGCTATTTCGTGTCTACTACTGCTGCTGCCAGGGATGTCATCTCTAACTACTATACATCCTGGAAAATGAGCAGAGTTACTAATGTCCTTTCATTGGAGTCAGTCCAATTGCCAGACGTGTCTTTTAGAGAGCCTAACGCTACCGGCTCTTTGGAAAGAACCCTTCTGAGCCTTGCTGATTCAGCGGTACTTTCTATTTCGGCTTGCCAAGAATTGCCCTTAGAGCGCTGTATCTCTGTTTTGAATTTTCTTTGACTGGATTTATAAATTTCCCAGTCTTCGTCTAACCTTGTTCTTTTAGCCATATTGAAAAGTTTCCTAGTTTCTTTCCTAATGTTAGACAGTTCTCTTCACCTTAACGAAAATGACATATTGCCCCCAAAGCAGTTTGGCTTCAGGCCACATCATTTTCACAACCACCAAATTGATCGCAGCACGAAACATATGAAAATTAATTTTGCCATAGGTAACAGCACGAGTATGGTCCTTCTTGATGTTGAAAAAGCTTTCAGATACAGTATGTTACGATGGCCAACTGCACCAAATTTTCAGGTTAAATTTTCCAATACACCTAATCAGAATCATTCAATCCTATTTTATTGGGGTGAACGTTCAAAATTATTGTAGGTAACTCTCTTTCCAATGACTTTATTGTAGAAGCGGGAGTACTCCAAGGTTCGTTGCTTGGTCCAATCATCTTTAATATATATCCATTCGACTTTCCTAGACTTCGTAACTGCGACTTTACAATTTTTGCAATTCCGATTTCGTCTCGAATTGTAGCCCTATTGATCCTAGAAATTAAGTTATTTATTAGTTATTAGAATATTTATTTACATTTCAATTTCACAAAATTCATTTTTATATCTAGAGTACAATTATTCATATATAATTTCGCCTTAATTAACATTTTTGCATCAAGATATGCCCATGAATTATGCAATTATTTTGTTGAAATGTTATCTAGTATACATTCTGTGGTATAAAATACCAGTCTTGAGTGCATTAAATATTTTAATATATACTTCTATAAAAAAAAGAGAAAAAAAGATTTTTATTTCATAAGTAAAGAGAAATTTTGAGATAGAGGAGACTAAAAGCGAACTTGGGCGAAAAAATAATGCAAAAAGATTGATGAGTAGTTGAGCTATTAGGCAAGAATTTAAAAGCAAACAGTTTTCAAAAAGAAAGATTGGCTAATGATTAGATTATTACTTGCATCAACATTTCTACATCATCTACATCTCAGACTCCTAAGGAATCTGGATTTACATTCAACTTGATTGCATATATCTAAGGGCAGTTTGTTGAAAATAAATGGAGCTATTATAGTAGCAAAACGTCTATAATGTTCGGTAATAACTCTTGGAACTATTAGAGGGGTTGCATATCTCAGCGAATAGGTTTCGTTCAGCCTGAAGTTAGTGCAACCACCCCGTAAGTAGAACAATCGCAATACCTTGAAGACATATAGATACCTATAGAACACCATTACCCTATTTATTTACTTTTGCGCTATTATAAGAGGTTCTAAGTTACTAAAAAATGCGCTGCCCCAACAAGCAATACCATATTCTAAGCGGGAATTAACCAGTGCATAGTAGATGGAAAGAAGTAGATTAGAGGGTACTAAATTTTGTAGATGAAATATCTTATTCATTGCTATATACACAACTTTTTTAGCATTGTTTATATGTGGTTTCCAATTCAAATTGGAATCTAAGGTGACACCTAAATATTTGAATTGAGAGACGGATTCCAAAAACATGCAATCATCATTGCAGTTTACAGAGTCAGAATTAGCACCATGATAACCAACTCCGTTTATGTCGTATTGAGACGATAGTGAAAAACACATAGCTTTCGATTTACTGCTTAGCGACATATAATGATAAGTAAACCAATCATTCAGTAGAGACAAATCTGAGTTCATCTTTTGCCTCATATTATCTACTGAAGGAGCAGATCATCAGCGAAGGCAACAACTTTTCCATTTAGCGGCAATCTGAAGATTGAATTTATGTATAAGAGGAAGAGCAAGGGTCCAAGTACTGATCCTTAAGGAACACCGACACATGGACTTGACAATTTCTCACTTAAAGTTGAGTTTACCCGTACAATTTGTTTTCTATTTTGAAGGAACGATGAGCACCACTTAAGAATATTACTTCTAAAACCATATCTGTATAGAATTTTCAATAGTAACTTGTGATTCACTAAGTCAAATACCTTTTGTAAGATCAAGAAAGAGTGCAGCCGATTTATTGCTCTTATCTAGTTCTAGGTATATATTTTCTAGAAATTTTAGAATCACATCTTCAGTTGACTTCCCTTTTATAAAACCGTATTAGCAATTACTGAGAATCTTGTATCTTCCGAGAAAACTCAGCATTTTTCTGACCATCACTTTTTCAAAAATTTTGGAGAAGACTGATAATACCGATATTGGTCTATAATTATTTGGATCAGACTTGATACGTCCAGCCTTTTAGGCAGTAGTCGAACATATATACAGACAGAGAGACCGACAAACGGACAAGATTAAGAAACCCATTTTATTTAGCTTCCCCATCACAGTTATGTCAAGTTTGATCAACATTTTAGATTTGATGGCAAAAAAAAAAGTAATTTTTTAGGCACATCGTTATACATATGTTGTATAATTTACCGAAACAAAAAGACACTCAAATACTCTTTGGGATAACATGTGTGACCTTCACGTCACAAAATCATTTTTCAAATTTGTGGTTAGATATTATTCCTACATACATACATACACAAGCTCAAAATATGTGAGTATATGACTGGGTATATTTCAAAAATAATTCGTCCGATTTGCATGTTATGTCAAATTTTTGCAAAAACAATTATTTTGAATATTTTTTGACTGAAGAAAAAAAGAGAATAACAATTTATCATTATTTCAGTTTCTTCTGAAAATCATGATCCAATTGGCGCCGAGATTTACAGACATCAAGTCCTTATGAATGTTTTTTTAAAAGAAATCTTTGAAATCGGTACAGTCTTGAGCAAGTTATCATGAATAGATGAAGGACATGGAGCAAATTGTCGAAATTAATCGTGTTTTCAAAATCATTGCTCATTCAAATTGATTACAAGTTATAGTGAACGAAAAGAATGAAAGCGAATCCATATGCTGACACGCTTTTTCTTTCCAATCGTCAAAGCTAATTCCATTTCTTTAAAATATTCAAGCAAAAAGTGCAGTTTCAACAAAATCATTTTTCAAAAATCATTTCTCAAAATTAAAGGAACTGCACTATTTTACTGATAAATTAAATTCCCAAATAGCTGGTGTTAGGTTCCCGAAACCCCTTCATATTTTGTACGCTTTTTGTTTCTACGTGTTAAACATATTCTGTAATACTTGGGCCTAATAGTGTCATAGTAATGTACTTACAATATTTAGATTTTTTTAGGCATGTCTCAAATGACAAAACAGATTGCGTTCTAATAATTCTATTCCATTATGTCTGAAGAATACAAAATAGCAGATTTTTAGTTCCAAGTTGATTTATTTGGTATCATAATTTTGACGTAAATCTTTAAGCATGCTGGCTGGTTGCTATAATATCTTTTGTCTAATTTAAAGTCATAGGGACTCAATTAGTGAGAGAACAAGGTCTGTTGGGGGACCATTTCATTAAAGCAAAATTCTTTGAAGATAAGCAGTCCTTAATTGATTTCGCCGTATGGCTACTATCCCGGGGATTGGTGGCTACTTATCCAAAACGTATTGGAAATATAATATACCTAGACTATGAACAGACATGCACTCTCACATAATTTGAGAAGCTGGAAACTTTACCTTGTATTTCGAACAGTTTTTGTGGAATGCTTTCCCAGAGTTTTGGATTACATGTTCGCGTTTACCGCCGGTACTAACCCCAAAGCTGGATTCATTGCTCCAAATTACTGACCAATATTGATGCAATATCCAATTTGGATGTCATTTGCCCCTTCAAGTTGCTCTTTGTCTGTTTAGCTATTAAAAGTTGTTCTTCTTCAGCCTACGAATAGACGCATAGAAACGCATATTTGTAAAATAGTATTTGAAACCAAAGTGTCTACAGAATTTTCCTCAATTTTCTCGTCAACAGTTATTACATCCAAAATTTGATGACAGTTGTCCTTAATTATTTTGTTAAATATAAGGCAACCGTGAGTCTTCACTATTGGCGGCCGCTCTATTTTTTTTTTTCCTGATTTAAATATATTTTCGACTGACGATGACGCCCGAATTCTGAACAATTTTGAAGCTCGATAACCTATCATGCCGAAGCAGAGGAAACAATTTAATTCTTCGTAATTATTTGTAGCAATCATGAAATAATGTTGAGTAGAGGCAACTATTTTGCATAAACGGTCATATACTCGTAGACCACCATTTTCTTGTCAAGGTCTCTTGACATGTACACGTACCTTGGACTAAGGATCCTCTGAGTTGTTCATTGAACCTGAACCCTTTTGCGGAATATTTGATTCTACCTTTAAACTGACGCTAAACAGTTGGGAACGCAACATGTGCATTTCGCACTGGAATAACTCCCAATGTCTCAGACAAGCTAAATGAGCTGTCCAACCCTTCAAAAAAAGCCAGTTGATATCCTAAAATATAGCAGAAAAGATATAAGAAGGCTTGTGAGCTTCCTTACTGGTCACTGTCAATTACTTTATCACCTTAATAAAATGAGAATTTCAGAGGATATCACCTGCCGCCCCTGCCTAGAAGAGGAGGAAACCTCAGAACACGTACTATGTGAGTGTGTAGCTCTGTGTAGAAGTAGCAGAAGCGTCTTCCTTAAGGAGATCATATCTCCATTAGACTTAAGGAACTCCTCCTCAGCCGTAACTATCGCTTTCATAAGGAAAGTAGAAAAGTGGCCTCTGGCTAGTCGCAGTTCTTATACCCCATTTGGACGTGACTGCTTTCCTTTGGTCTATTTTTACTAGAAATAAATGACTTTTTATAATAAATAGAGAACCCTCACTTATGCACAGTATGTGCATGCTTAACATTGAATAGACCAACTATTTTGCATTTGAATTAGGTGCCATTAATCTCTGCAAATTGTCTGGAACACAACGTACTCAGATAGGTCAGTTTTTTTTATAACTTAATTCAACATTGCGCCTGAGTTTCAAAAAGCTAATGTGTCATACAATATTTTATTTTCGTAAATCAAAATTGAATGCATCAGCACAAGCAGATTTGATATTATCAACATTTCCGTGTCCTTCGGTGGCTTTATCACTCTTGTTTTACATCCATTCCACGTCGCCAGTCCTAGAAGCGGCAATAAAATGATAATACCCACAAATACCACCTCGAACAATGCAGATAGGGTGAATCGGCTATTCACATAGTATTGTTGATAATAAAATATTATACAAAGTGAATTCAGTACTCAGTACTGTATCTCTAATTTAATCCTCACACCAGTTGGTGTGAGGCCAAAACAAATAATACCGCGAAGCTTTGTTATATAGTATTTCTATGAAAACAGGCAAAGTAATAATTCTCGTATTCTTTATTACACGTTCGTATGGGGTAATAAAGCAATAAAAGTGTAATAAATCTACCTAATATATAAGTTATATGTTTTATATCTACGTATCTTTTCAAAACAGATGTTTGAATTCCAATGCGCTACTCACTTCTTACAATCTATGGATTTGTGTTCCTTTTTCCTTTGACAGGTAAAGCCGACATGACACTTTTGTTATAGCGTTAATTGTTTCTTCTTCTCTACTAAAGTTCCAAACTAAATTTTGTATTTTGTATTAGAATGCAGACAATGGCGCAAAATTATAGTCATCTGATTTTAAAGAATGTTAGTAGCCACTAAGTAACAGTCCTTTAACTTAAAACCCAGTGTTTAACTTTGAATTTAATTATAAACAATTTTTAAGCTACCTACAATTAGTATCGACTTTAGAGCTGACTTACAGTAAATTTTAGTCAAACAAACCCAAAAATGTAAAGTTTGAGAACAAAAACACAGTTTAAGGGATAATGTTGTATCAAATTTAATAGAATTTGACAGATCGAACACATTTGTTGAGTGTTTACGTCCGTTAGTTGGCTGAAATTTGAATTTGAAAAAATGACAGATGACAGATAGTTAAAGCCCACTCTAAAAGTAAAAAGGTATTTTTGGTGGTTTTAAAGTTAGCTCGAGCTGATAACTATAAAGTGGATTTATGTCGACTATAAATAGGAATACACTAATCTTGACTTTGTTACGTGCTAAAATCTTTTTAAAGTGTACTTTTTGCGACTATAGTTTTGCGCCAATATATTTGAGTTTTAAAACTAATACAAGCTGGGTCGATACGGATATCAAATTTGGAAGTTATGTAGACACAAATATTGAAGACTTAAAGTTTAGATCAATTTTAACATTTACTTTATAATATTTTATTTTAATTTTAGAGAATTTGAAACTTTGATTGTGGATAATTGCGTAATTTATAAAATTTTTATTTGTTTACTACTACTGCAAATTGGTAGTGTTCTGTACTAGAATGGTATAAATGAGCGGACGGTCTTTGCTAGAGAGCTGTCAACGACCATGCCACTATGATAGTATCGCTTGTCGTCGGATCACCAAAATCAAGCAATCGTCGGGCGGAGTTAGTACTTAGACGGGGACCGCTTGGAACACCGCGTGTTGTTGGCAATGGGCATCACAATGGATCTACATTGATCTAAGTGTGGCGTAGTAGGTCTTTCAACCTCTACGTCAACTCATCAAACCTAACCTAACCTAACCTTGCTAGAGAACTGAAATTTGAGGATGTACAACAAAAATATCGATTTAAAGTTGAACTTCCGCTCTTCTATGCCAATCCTCTATCCCATTTGGCTTTATCTCCATTTCAAGAGCGCAATAAGGCCAAGTATAGTATTTCACGTCATCGTACATTCACTCTACATGTCCTAGTCATTTTAGGCGATTAATTTGGACCCTTCTGACTTGGTAGATGTCGATGTATAACTGGTAAATTTCGTTATTGTATCTTTTGAAGATAGGACGATCCCCTACCATTGTGAGTAATTTCCTGAATTTGGGTGGAAATTATGGCTCTGCTAGAAAATCCGATCGACCAAGCCTTCTTAGCGCTCGCAACAAAAATGTTATTGCACCGCGAAGCCAGGCGAAACAAGTTGAATGTTGGTCAGATAAGGTGCAAGTTGGATTTTCCAGTAACTGTAAGAAGAGTGCAACAAGTGTTGCAGGGAAATCCCAACCTTCGATACACAAAGATGATGAAAAAGCCGCAATTGCAGCAGCATCATAAGGATGCCAGGCTAAAGTTTGCTAGATTTTGGACGGTCCCGATGGTTTCAGTTTTTATTGGCGTAATTTGCGAGACGAAAAAGCAATAAAAATGAGCCGGCACTCAGGAGGTAGAAGTGTGATGATTTGGGGTGCATTTGAATTTAATGGAAAAATTCCTTTGAAGTGGGTGCCACCCCACTAACAATATAGAACAATATAGAGATAAAGAGATGCTGTAATATGCCCTAGACGAATTTGGAGAAATTCCGGCGGGTAAAAACCTAATTTTTCAGCAAGACAATGCTCCCATTCACACGGCAAAAAGAGTCCGCGAATGGTATGAAGTCAGCGGTACAAGGTGTTTACTATGTAGTCTTGACCTTAATCCAATCGAAAACATGTAGGGGATAATGGGTAGAAAGATTTATTCGAATGGGAGGCAGTACAGGAATGTGGAAGAGCTAAAAATATAAATCACCCAGGGATGGATCGAGCTCAATGGTCAAGTTCTGCAGAACTTGGTGAATTCTATGACGAATAGAATTTTTCAAGTTATTGAGAATCGAGGAGTTTGTACGAAGTACTGGAATTCAGTGTGATAGGTTAAGCCCAAAACTTCGTCGCTTTAATGCTTAAAATTCTTACTGTCTTCATACTTATTTCGCAGGAAAAATTAATATTTTTGGAGGTTATTAGCGATGAGAGAAACTGTCCGTGGTGGTCGAGAAATATGTAGGTTTTTTTTGGTTATTTATTGAATAAATTAAACATTTGATCCCCTTTGAAATATGCTCTGATGAAATTTACCGGATTTCGTGGAATAATCAAATCAAACATTGGTGTATGTGCGTCTTAATGATATCCTTTGTCGTCGTCTAGTAATTTTTTGTACAAATATTTTGAGATGTTGTTGAAAACTTTCATAGGTATAATTCCAATAAATGAGGACTATATTTACTATGTAACTATGCTTACTAAAATAAATATGGACTTACTTCTAAATAATTAATGAAAACGATTTGTTTTTAAACTTAGTTATAGATGAGTTTAAATCTATTTCAATCCAAACTGAGTTAAAATTAGAAATAGCCCGAGATACAGGTTCATTCAACCCGTAGTTTCTGCTATGCTGCGTGTGAAAAAAAAGTTATCTTTGCCTTAACGGCCTCTCTGGAGCATACATAGGAATTAAAGCAAGTAAACTTAAACTTTTTATATGATAGCATAATTGGTCTCTAATGAACATTATATCATGAATTTTTTTACTTTTAGATAGTTTTGATATACCGAAAAATATCCAGGTGAAAAATTCCAATGCATTTTGAAAAAAATGTATTTCGAGAATTTCCTTTGTATCCTTTCCACTCTATCAATATGAACTTGATAGAATTGACACCAAATTATGTCACAATATTCTAGTAGAGATCTAGCTAGCGACACAAATAAAGATATCAGAGAATGAGGATTGGAAAATTCAACAATATTTCTTTTAATAAACCCAACCATAACATTAGCTTTGGAAATTATGTTGTCCACATGATCCGAGAACATCAATGCCTGATCGAATACAATATCGAGATCTTTAACCTGGTAAGTTCAAGAGAATCGATTGTATAATATTGGATTAATGAGTTTGAGCGCCTGCTAAAAGAGGAAACGTTACATTTTTTTACATTTAAGAAAAGGCAATTTTCCTTGCACCATATTTCTAGAGCATCGATATCGAACTGCATTTTAGCGCAATCAGTTAAGCTAATAATTCTTAAAAACAGTTTTATATCATCGGTATAAAAAAGGCACTGGGAGTACCTTATAACGGAAGTTATGTCATTGATGAAAAGAATGAAAAGTAATGGTCCTAGATAGCTACCTTGAGGCACACCTAAGCTACAGATAATTGGTTTTGAATAAGCAGAATCGAGCTTTACCAACTGCACCCTATTAACTAAAAAAGAGAAGATCCTTTATAATAAGGATGAACGAAAACCAAAACATTTTTGCTTGTGTGTTAGCACATTTTAGCTTGTGTGGTTAACAGAATCGAATGCCTTGCTAAAATCCGTATAAACTGTATCTACCTGATAACCCCTTCCGAATAAATTTAGTACAAATTATGTGAAATAAGTGAGATTAGAGGTTGTAGATCTCCCCGAAACGAATCCATGTTGAAATTCGAATATATGTTCTTTTAAAAGAAATTCTAATTTATTTTTGACTATGCGCTTTCAAAAAGCTTTGGGATGGGTGATAGTTTTCAGATTCCTCTGTAGTTCTGTACATTGTTTTTAGAGCCAGCTTTGAAGATGGGAACTGGAAACGATATCTTCCATTTATCCAAAAAAATGCCATGTTTCAATGACATGTTGAAAATATGCAACAATGGGTGGCAAATATTATCACTACAGTTCCTTAAAACAGTTGCAGAAATACCATCAACTCCTGCATTTGATGATGGTGTCAAGCACCGAAGACCTAAATTGACGATTTCTAAATCCAAAGCTATAGAACCAATGTCAACTTTCGTGTCACTGATAATACCTTCAGTATCCCATTCAGGGATATCTCAATTTAGAGCGTTTGTGGTTAAATATAAAACTATGAAGCTAAAATCAAAATTTGATGGGTGGAATGTTAAACTTTATAATAAAAAAAAATTAACACTTTTAAGAACATTTTTTTAATATTTAAAATTTTTTTTTCTTTACAGGTAAGCCCATTAAATTCAAAAAAAATATCGTAAGTACTTAATTTTACTTTAAGTAGTCTATGCAAAAGGGTAAGAAATTTTGTAGACGTTGCAAAAAAAAATATATTTGATGTGTGAAGTGTTAATAGTTTGAACTCAATTAATTGCACAAAATTCCCCAACCCCAGTTGGTTGGGCAAAGAGGATGGCATGGATGCAATCTTGAAAATAAAATAAAAGTAAACAAACCGAACCTGTAGCCCTTAATCTGTGGTGTAAAATTATATCTAATGATAGCGTGTATAGTCCTAAGTAAGAGCTGAGTCATAATGATCTTTAAGTGGAATCAGTGGTGGAGTAATGGTTTGTTGTACGGGTGGCGTTTTCACTATTGTGTAAATCTAAACCCACAATCTTTCTTAATTAAAGTAAATGCACTGCAAAAAAAATATTCAAGGACGGATTAGTATTTTGTAAAGAATCTGAAATAAGAATGAATATTTAGAGTGTAAGACTTAACTGAAGCATATTCTGTAAATTTTGTTTGGAAATAACATTTTATAGACAGACGGTCATGTTATGGATTGATTTTTTTCTGCGCTCGTGCTGCCGGTAGTTACATGGACTTTGAACAATCCGTGTTTCTTTTAAAGCAAATTTCCAAATCCTAGAGAACTCAGACTTGTTTTTCGGTATTTACTATCAGACAGAAACCCTTTTTTTGGGCAGTGGTTGGAGATACTTAGGATTTATTCATTTTCCTTAGGTTGCTTTTCCTTGCTCGGACTCAAACCTGCACAGTTCGGGTCATAAGCAAACACACTACCTACTTCGATATAATCACCACACCCCGATTAGATTAGATTAGATTAAAGAACGAGGCGTCCTCACTGCGTCCACAGATGGGCCTATTGTGATATCCTCTAATTAAAGCTCATCCATGATGCCGGATTTAATGATGAATCCAGCTGTGTCTTTGGGTGCGCTGGCAGATATTTCTTCTGCTTTGAGGTAGAAGTTACCTAGGAAACGATGACGTGTTTTGATAAGACAGTCACAGTGGCAAAGTAAGTGTTCTGCTGACTCTTCGTCTTTGTTGCACATTCTGCATACGTCGTCTTCTGCTATTCTCATGGCCATGAGGTATTTTTTAACTCCCGCTAAGAAACCTGTGACCAAGCGAATCTGACTCTTACTTAGTTGTAAGGGTTTTTTCGTTCTTCGGTGGGAAGCATTTTGCAAGAATTTTTTGGCCTGTCTGTCCATCCAGTAATGATGCGCTTTTTTCTTTGAGTCAGTTTTTAATACTGCTGTTTACAGTGCTGTTTTAGGTATTCTGCAGAATGGTGTTGGCATCATGAAGTTTGACGTGGATCAGTTAGTTCATCAGGTTTTTCATTGCCTTCATAACCCAGGTACCCAAATGAGATGCACTCTGTTTTTGTTGGTCAATGTTATGAGCAGTTTGAGGTGATTTCGTATGCCTTAATTGCAACCAACGCGGCTTTGTTATCGGAGAGAATATAAATATTCTTGTTGGTACAGATCTGTTTATGTTCTCCCGGAGACACAGCTCTACTGCATGTATTTCGGCTTGAAATACTGAGCTACTTTTATCCATACTTACGTATAGGAGAGTATTCGTGCTCAGTCCATATACTCCGGCCCCGACTCCTCCATCTGCATACAATACATGAGAGTTTCTAGTAAATTTAGGTTTATTCTGTTCCCAGTTACTTGTATCTGGAAATGTAATCTTGAAATTGTGGCTGAAGTTGAATTTCGGAAGACATTTGGCTATTATACTTATTTCAAGTAGTTCATTCTTTTTTATTTCTTGTATGTACAAGATCAGAATGAATAGGTCTTGTATTCTTTTCATCCTCTGTGATGAGCATATAGGCATTAACCATAGCTTCTTTAACTCGTATGATATAAAGATGAATTGGTGGCAGATTTAGGATGACTTCTAGCGCTACCGTGGGAGTAGTTCTCATGGCTCCTGTAGCACAAGCTAGTCTTTGAAATTTATTGAGCCACTACGCCCCGAGTAACTCCTCTGAATATCGTTTACGTTGAAGAGCTTGTATCTAGGACTCAAAAAATGGAGTTGATTTGCCTCCAGTACTCAAACGCCAGATGTAAAAATCGGCAGTATCCGTCCTACGGTCTCAAAACTTGGTGGCATGGGTAAAGCAGAGTTTCCACCATCATCTGAGGCCTTGACATTTTTAATGTTTTCAAACAAGACATCAACTCTTTTTATGCAATGGAGGAATATAAGGTTTAAATACTTTTCACTCTGACATAAGCTTTTATTTCGAGTCAGAATTTATCTCAAAAATCCAGGCATTGTTCATTTAAGTCTGGTACAGATGCCACCAATATTTATTCTAGATCTGGTGAACTGCCTACATTTTGTATGTACAAGTAGTCTGTTTCTTGTATTCATTGAGACATAATTTGACTTTGGACTCAACATTTTCATTCATCTGACTCAGCTTATGAGTGTAGAATAATCTGGTGATGCGCTCGATGTGTTGGCATATATAACCGCATAAAATTCTGCCATCAATTTGTCCTTAATAGCTGCATTTAACTCTAACTAAAGTGTCATTTTTAGAAAGTAACAATTTATCATTCATGCCCCATCTGGTACATTTTTAGATTTACTAAAATAGGTAAATATTCATACAATAAAGTATTGCAATTAGTTTGTGAACAAATATCGCGTGCAAAGTTTATTAACCGAATCTGTAAATCGACCGAAATAATATCTAATTCTGCCTGGATGGCCTTCAAAATGTGTCACAAACTTAATATTTATCACCAAATCTCATTTTTAGCTGCACTGCACTTTGATATTCTTCAAAATTTTGTCTAAATGTCATTAACACTTTGCTGCAATCTATTCCACTATTTGTTTCCTTTATTTGACAAATTAAATCTTTCAAAAGCAACGCCCACAGGAGATAATCCTGTAAATTGCATTCATTAACATGTCTACTTTTCATTATTAATACCATAACTTTTACTACCTATTAGCGTGGTGACAAATAAATTTTATTAAATAGAGAAGAAGAAACGTTGTAGGAGTTCTTCAGCCACTGGGCCGTATGAGTAATTCTATTTATTTTTTTATTTAATACTAAACTGATCAAAGCCAACACTTAATCGACACAATAATTCTACCTATACGATAAAATAAGAAATAAATAAAAAAGATATAAACAAATTATAAACACATATGTGACACATATGAGCGGCCAGTTAAATCGACTGTGATTCCACATTCAAAATGATCCTCAAAAGTGAAACAAAGAGAACAAACTCATCGTACGTTAGTCACTTATTTTTATTTTCTTTTCTAAAAAATCGAGAAAATCTTTCTGTCTCTTCGATTCGAGAGGACTATTCACTCAGATCATTTCATTTCGCGATCATTGGACTGACTGCGAACTTTGTTTAGAATTTTCTCTTTCATTCCATTAAGTGTTCTCTTAGTTTACATTTTTTTCTATAATCGTCATTAAAATCATAAACTTTTCACCTTAAAGTAATTTCATAAAATAAATAAAAAAAAAAAAAAAAAAAAAAAAACAACAACTTTGTAGATTTCTATGAATACAGAGCGGGATGATTCTGTTAGTAGAGGCCAACACTGCTACTACAGAAAATTATTTTCTTCATTTCGGAATTTTAAGTGCGGGTAGGAGTCCGACTAATAATTTGCGATATTTTCACACACAGAATCATCTCGGACCACTTGGTGTTCGGTGTGTGGATAAAAAAGTATCTATTCGCGGCTCGAATACGATCCGAAAATGCTAAAAATCTTTCGTAAATACAAGTTTTTTTTGTTTTAAATATACCTTTTCGAATTATGCGTTCGATAACTTATATTTAAAATAAATGAAACACAAAAATCTAATACAAACACGGATACATATGGATACACTACAAAAACAAAACAAACAAAACAAATCGAATACAACATAAAAAATCAATCAATGTTTTAGTGAAACAAAAATACAAATCAGTGACACGTTATATTTATAAAAAAAAAAAAAAAAATATAAATACATACAACACACCCCACTATTTAGTGCACTAAATAATTTAATTAAACAAAAAAAAAAATACACAAATAAAACAAAAACTTTTTTTTTCTCCATCAAGTCTGTGTATAATTAGATATTCACACCGCTTCAATCCGTTCAAGATCAAGTGAAAATCTATTTATAAAAAATGTTATTGTCATTTTATATATAAAATGAAGAAAAAAAAAAAAATCTCCAATATTTAATATCATTTTTCTAGAAATTCTCTGTTAAAATTTTAAAAATTTCAATAGATTATGAAATTATTACAATTTTTGTCAGTGATGTCCTTTTTAATTTTGCATTAAGCAATGTTAAGGAGATAATTCCCATAGCAAATAGTGCAGGAATAAATGTAAAAAAAAAAAAAGAAAGGAAATCCAAAAAGAAAAGTAGAAAGAGATAGAAATTGATTTCTAAAAATATTTTTTTTTTTTTTTTAATTTTCTTCAAATCCAAAAAAAACAAAAAAATTTCAGAAATAATAATAAAATGAACGACACTTTAGTACACAGTTAAAATAAGGAAAACTGGAATATACCCGATTTTAAGGATTATCTAATTTGTATTCAAAAACCGGGCTCAATATGGAGGAAATTACCGAAACAGAGACAGAGACTGAAACGTCCAAATGGAGGAGAACCCGTAAAACGGTTAAGGTTAGTTGACATTTTTTTTTTTTTTCCTCATTTGATTTATTAAGTGCAGAAGAATGAACGACTTAAGTTGGATTATTTGGGGGGGATAATATATTTTAAATTTGATTAATCGGCGATGTTCTCCTACTCCATATTCCTTGATTCGTGGGATGAAACAATATTTTGGAATAAAAAATGTTGACACGTGTAAACGGTCTTTTTATACTTAATGTTCTCACATTAGTTTTGTCTCACACATGTCGCGTCTGGCAGATTTAAATTATGATGAAAGTGATTCTTATTTTGATAGCGATGCAGTTTATTTGTAATTTATGTTATAGTTTCTCATTATAAAGGAAAGGTGGAACGTATCAATTTGAAGGGCATTTTAAAATGTTATTTGTTTAGAAAGTTGGAGGACGATATTGTCTTGTAACTTAAATTTATGACAAGTGTGACATTAGCAAACCGCCTTTTGTTTACGTTGTTATATTTTTTTTTTTTTTTTTTGTGGAAATAAACTTGAAAAACAACGTAGTTTTGTTTCAGATTTATTATAATATAAATATTAATTCAATGATGGAGGCCTGCCAAAAGGGAGATATCATTTTTGTCTATTCGTTGTGAATGTGGCCTATTGCGATTTTTACAAAATTTGGAAAATTTTTAAAATGTCAGCGCAATATTTTCGGATATACAAAGAGCTCTACTGTTTCTATCGGAGAATTGTTCATTCATTCGAAACATGCACATTGTAGGCAGGGGTTTTGTTCGGTATTAGAAATATTTTCTAAAATATTGCTTAAGAATCGATACTAAAAGAATACTTTAGTGCATGCCTGAGTTGTTTGGAGAATTGGCATTGGGATGGTTCGAATGCTCATTGAGAAACATGTATTTCTCCTGATGAATGTCACACACGTTTCCTAAAAGGTCGAGTACTAGATGCTCCAAAATAATGTCTAGACAGGTCTATTCACTCTTGAGACAGAGCCCTGCAAAGTGTTAACGTTTTTTTTTCTTATTTATTTAAAGAGCCAATGTCAAGTATGTACTCGTAGTCATAAGTTGAAAATTTTAGGAAAAAGCCAAACTTCATTGTGCACAAACAGTTCCCTTTAAACATGACGTTGAATTGGTTGAAAAATAAAGTGCACGACTGCACCTATATTGCTATTCACTTAGAAATCACTCAGATATCAAATTTGAGCAATTTAGTTAAACAAAATTTTTTTGAAAAAAAAGTTTGAAAAGTAATCAAAAAAAACACAATTTTTAGATCATTTTTGAAAACTAAGTAAGTTACATTGTATATTGTGTAGGTACCATGCTTTGGCATAAATCTTCTACGACATTTATTAAAACCGTTCCAGCCGTTTTCGCGAAAATTGATTTTTTTCAAAATGGGCCATTTGTAAAGCACCGTTAATTTTGGGGTTAGATTGAAAATTCCGATTTACGAGTAGCCTCGAATTGTAACCCAGATATGAAATTTGAAGAAAATCCGTCCAGCCGTTTAGGCTGCAGTAGGCCATACATGCAGACATACCATAGACATACCGCCGTACAGACATACAGACATACCAACAGTTAGAATTGAGAGACCCGCTTTTTTGAGATTCTTGTAAAAATTCATAAATCATGACATTACTCCATTTCCTAAGGTTAAGGTGATAAAAATTGCGCATCATTTGAATTCACTAATAGAGGGAATGCCCAATCTAGGCAGGGACGAAGAAAAGCAAGCACAAAGCCATAACATACATATAACAAGCGACAAAATAAGGTATCATACATTTAAATGAGCTAAACTGTTCTAATTGGTTACAGAACTGCTCAAGTACTTAAAATTTGTCATATAACAATTTGACGGATAGCCGACATGTGAAATTTAATAGGACAGGCAAATAATTTTCTAGCGGCTTGTGAAATACATTACCTGACGTCAGCCAGTCTAGTCCTTTCTAGGAACCTGTTAATTAGGTGAAGGAAAACTGCATTGAAATCTGATCAGCTATTCTCAAGTTATATGAAAACCAACGTAACGTTAAAATACTGACAACATGTAAAGTGTTTATTGTTAGTTATTTAGTGGTCTTAGGTTTATACTCTCGTAGACTTTTTTGCAGTTCTTTTTTAACTTTAAAAATCTTTCATACTATTTACAGTTTAGCCGTTATATCGAATTTGTGTGAATTCTCTGTTATCTTATCGTACTCAGCTGACTGGCAAAAAACTCATTCCTGTTTGTGCTCTGAACGAGAGTGGACTTTCACAGTTAAATCAAATTAGAAAATTCACACACAAATGTTCATATCTCAGCCATGGCTAACCTACAAAATCGTCTCTGGTGTCAACGGATCCTTGGTTATCTTGGATGAGGTGAAATTCCCCAAGTTTGCCGAAATTGTTCAACTTCGTTTGAGTGATGGCACCATTCGATCGGGACAAGTTCTTGAGGTGAGTGGCTCCAAGGCTGTCGTTCAAGTGTTCGAAGGTACCTCAGTCATTGACAACGGGAACACTCTTTGCTAGTTCACATCTTGCGTACACTTGTATCGGAAAATGATATGTTGGGACGTGTGTTCAACGGTCCCGGAAAACCCATCGACAAGGAACCCCCCCGTTGGTGTCAACGGATCCTTGGTTATCTTGGATGAGGTGAAATTCCCCAAGTTTGCCGAAATTGTTCAACTTCGTTTGAGCGATGGCACCATTCGATCGGGACAAGTTCTTGAGCTGAGTGGCTCTAAGGCTGTCGTTCAAGTGTTCGAAGGTACCTCAGTCATTGACAACGGGAACACTCTTTGCTAGTTCACATCTTGCGTACACTTGTATCGGAAGATGATATGTTGGGACGTGTGTTCAACGGTTCCGGAAAACCCATCGACAAGGAACCCCCAATTTTGGCAGAGGATTTCCTCGATATCCAAGGTCAACCCATCAATCCATGGTTGCGTATTTATCCCGAGGAAATGATCCAGACTAGTATATCTGCTATCGATGTGATGAAATCCATTACCGGTGGTCAAAAGATTCCAATCTTCTCGGCTGCTGGTCTGCTGCACAACGAAATTGCCGTTCAGATTTGTCGTCAAGCCGGTCTCGTAAAGGTTCCCGGTAAATCGGTGGTCGATGATCACGGAGACTACTTTGCCATTGTGTTCGCTGCTATGGGTGTGAACATGGAAACTGCTCGTTTATCAGGACTTGGAGGAGAATGTGTGCCTGTTCTTAAACTTCGCCAACGATCCAACCATTGAACGTATTATTACCCCACGTTTGGCCTTGATTGCAGCCGAATTGTTGGCCTATCAGTGTGAGAAGCGTGTCTTGGTCATTCTTACCGATATGTCCTCATATGCTGAAGTTTTGCGTGAGGTGTACAGTGGTGGTTTCTCTGGTTACATGCACACTGATTTTGTCACTATTTACGAACGTGCCGGACGTGTTGAAGGCCGTAATGGTTCCATCACTCAGATTCCCATTTTTACTATGCCCAACGATGATATTACCCATCCTATTCTCGATTTGACTGGTTATATTACTGAAGGACAGATTTACGTCGATCGTCAGTTACACAACAGACAAATTAACTCACCAGTTAACGTGTTGCCATCTTTGTCCCGTTTGATGAAGTCTGCCATCGGTGAGGGCATGACTAGGAAGGATCACTCTGATGTTTCGAATCAGTTGTACGCTTGCTACGCCATCAGTAAGGATGTGCAAGCCATGAAGGCTGTCGTCGGTGAGGAAGCTCCAACAATTAAAACACTTACAACAAAATTAGCTTGTAGACCACATATACCTAATCTACGAATTATGTTTCTACAGCTTCTTTAAATTCTGCCCATCGGCTTCCTTATTTTAAAACAAAATCATGACCAATGGAGCTGATAATCTTCAAATTTCAAATCAAAATTAGATAGTCCAAACGAGTGGGTACCTTTTCGGAAAAACTAAGTGTAGCACTTTTGTAAGCAAGCGTAGTGACTATGTCACAGGATATCTTTATTTACTTAGTAGCTAAGCAGGCAATGACAAACAATAGCAGTGGCAACAATAAAATCGAACAAAAATAAATAGTTGGAGCTCTGACCATGAAAAACAATGTCCAACGGCTGACTGGAATCCTCTAAGCATGTAGCATTAACTTAAAATATGTATTCAGCGTTGAATTTAATATCTTTATTAGCAAAAATTGCCCGAGTAAAAATTAGGACGGGGAATATCGAAAATGCCTACGTATACGTAAATAGAATTTTGATATCTATAGTGGCAATTGCAATACAATATTTTACACAGGGCAAACGAGATCACAACAAAGTATAGCGGCCGGTGATGCTGATTTAATTTAAGATTCTGCAGAGAATTATAAGGGGAAATGCACCATAGATTAAAAGCCCTCAAATATAGCTACAAAACGCAGGAGATCAGCTCAAATTACAGAAATAGCACTACAAAATGGGAAATTGTCAATATCATGCTTTTGCTTTTGATCATTGCGTCTGCAAAATATGACAAACTTAAAGGAGGCCAAAGAAAATAAAATTCAAAATTATATCTACGTTAGTTAGATACAATCAGTGTATTATTAGGAAATGTCTTTATTTACTTCAGCTACTCCTTGAACTGAACGAAAATACACTAACCTGACCAACCTTAGTAAGGAACTGAATAATGAAAGCACATTGTCACTGGTGTGAAAGTTAATGAATCAATAAATTATGGAGGTAAAACAAACTGCGACCTGAAAAGACTTTATTTGTTTTCAGATTAGAGTACATCCTTCAATCTAAATGGTTTTTCTTAGAAACTGAAGTGAGCCTAGAGAAAGTGTCCCTCTTGTAACTAGTAGGCCTTCAGAAAACATATTCTTTCACGAATTTGACATTCACACTTGGAAGAGGTCCCAGATATCTATCCAACCGTTAACCAGTTTGTCAAGACACTCCCAACCTATTCTTTGAACTGATTACGTTAGAACTCAGTGTTGTTATGGCACCTTGGATGTCTGATATAATTGCTTGAGATTACTTCTGTCAAAATTAAGTGGAACATATATATGTATATTCGATAGCAAAAATCTGCACTTGGAAAATATTGGTTTAAATAGCTCGGTCCTCGATTAGTCTGTATACCGTTATATAGTAAAGTCCTTAAAATAGTTGTATTTCCGATCTTCAAGCCTGATATACTTCGCCAACAAGGTGTAAGTTTGCTTTCGAAATATAAATATACTGGTATAACACACATCATGCTGCTATAACACACATCAAGCATAAATTGAGGGTGGCCGTGGTGTAGTGTTAACATCATCGCTTGTCACGCTGTTGTTTCACGGTTTGAATCCTGATGTCAAGAATCATCTATTTATTTCGCATGAAATAAATAAAAAAGTCGATCACTTGCGAAAGCTAAGTCAACTCTACTGCATAGTTAGCCATAGGAAGTATCGCCACTTTGAATGCTGATCCTTATAGTTTCCTACACATTCGTTGACAAAGGTATTCGTTAGATCTGGCAATCACTTTCCAGGTGTTGCACCCAAGTACAACAATATTGGAGCAAAACAGTTATAGAGACATGAGACAGCAGATATGAGACAGCATTTTAAAAGCTTCCATCTTTGCTAATGACATCCTGTCCGGATATTTAGTTTCGTTTGTTTTTATCTTCAGTCCAATGCTCCATATCGTCCCCCTTCGTCTCCACATCGCGGACATGGTCTTCTTGATACTTTCATGTCTATAGAACAAAATTTTCGCCTCGAATGTGATGTGAAAGATAGAACTACATCCTTGACGAAGAAAATGTTACCATCCTGCAAACCGAAGGTTTTTTTTTTTTTTGTTAATATATGCATCTTTAATTTTTAGCACCTCCAACAGTTTCGAAAATCAGTATACGAGGATGGGTAAATAAGTCCCTGAAAATTATCACAAATTGTGTCGTCACCTTAAATTAAATTTTTTTTTTTTGTCAAGAATCATCTTAAAAAAGAACGCACCCAAATTTTCAGACAGATCTGTCAAATAGTTTTGTTGTGGCAGCCATTTTATATAGACATCTACTAGCATTTTCGTTAAAATGGAAAAAAAGTGAATTTCGAGTGCTCATTAAACACTATTTTTGCGAGAAAAAACTATCACGTAAACCAAACAAAAGATTGACAAATATTATGGAGACTCTTCACCATCGATTGAAACCATTCACCACTGGTTTACTCAATTTCGGTGCGGTCGTTCAAGCACAAGTGACGCCGAACGTTCTGGTCGCCCAATTGAGGTCACCACACCAGAAATAGTTAACAAAATCCATGAGTGCGCGAGCTTGAAGAGGCCACAGGCTTATCACATGGACATGAAAAAGCTTTCCGCAAGATGGGTGACGCGTTTGCTCACAATCGGCAACAAACGCATTCGTTTGACAACTTCAAAGGTGTGTTTGGTGATGTTCCAGAAAAATACGGCTGAGATTTTGCGCCGTTTCGTAACCGTGGATGAAACCTGGATTCAACACAACACACCAGAAACCAAGGTACAGTCAAAACAATGGACTTCTCCTGGTGAATCGAAGCCAAAGAAGGCCATGGAGGGTTTGTCAGCAAACAAGGTCATGGCGACAGTTTTTTGGGATGCGCGCGGTGTAATTCACATCGATTACCCTGAAAAGGGGTAAAATGATCACCGGCGCATATTCCAAACCGATTTGAAGCAAAAACGGCCGCATTTGGCGAAGCAAAATGTCCTTTTTCACCAGGACAACGCACCGCAGTCGCAATGGTAAAATTGCATGAGTTAGGCTACGAACTCCTCCCTCATCCAGCATATTCCCCAGATTTAGCCCCCTGCGACTATTTCTTGTTTCCAAACATGAAGCAATGGCTTGGAGGTAAGAGATTTGGGTCGAATGAAGAGGTCATCGCTGAAACAAACGCTTATTTTGAGGGGCTCGAGAAATTGTATTATTTAGAGGGCATTAACAAATTGGAGAAACTTTGGATGAAGTGTATAGAGCTAAAAGGAGACCATGTTGGAAAATAAAATGTTTTTATACCGAAAAGAGTGTTCCTTATTTCATTTTCCAGGGACTTATTGACCCACCCTCGTACCATCGACAATTTTTGTGAAAATAAATTAGCAATTTTCCCCCAAATTATCAGGTCCAACTGTATGACAAGTTAGATCCCACAACATCCTACGAGTAATGTGACAAAATATAAAAACAACTAAACAATATAATCATCACAGCTACGTAACATAATTTTACATATATACGAGTACGTAATTTGTTGCTCTGCATACGCAAGTGTACCACGCGAAATAAAATATCCTCCAAAGAAAATAAAATCTTTTATCTCTCATTTCATTTGTGAATTTAAATTAATCAAATCCAAATCCGCCACACACCCCCTTGTTCAGATAAACGAAACATCTCGCCGTGCGTCGGTCGGTATGATCGTGGGCATAAGTTTCCACTCGCACTCCATAATAAATCCGATTCTCTGTGGATCTATTTATCCAGCAATTACTTTTCGCACTCTGCATTTCTTCACGATGAATTTGCTCCTTTTTTTTCGGTTCACTTTTTTCTTGCGTCCGCAATTATTATTACTGCTGCTGTGTGAAAGTCTGCATAAATACAAACATTCAGTGCACACGATTGTATATTTATTTTCGCTCCAATCGATCTAAAAATAAAATTTGTACTGGATTCAGTACGAGTATTATGGGACGGACGGGTTATCCGCTCCTCTGCTCCGTGGTTTATCTGCGAGAAACTAAATTTAAAAGCAAAGTTTCTATTTGTGGTAGTTTATTAGCCATCGTCCGACTTATTATTTCCTTTCATAGTTATTTTAGGAATAATGTTAATTTTTAATTCATTTCGTACCGGCGCAGCGAAGGGGACCTGGCGGGACTGGGAGTAAACAAACAGGTTTATTATATTTTGAATGTTTTCCAACGAATTGAGTCACGCGAAGCAGGGCCTATCGATTTATGGGGAAGAAGCTCCTTTTTAATTTTTTATTAACTGGTGGCAACTGATTTATTTGGGGCATTTTAAGGATGTGAGAATATCGGGTTGTGAACAGCACGCTAGGGTAGACGTGTACCCTTTTTTGCTTTATGGAAATTCTTGCCAACCTATTTATGGCCAGTTGTATCTTTCTTTGTTGAGTTAGGGGTTGCAAAGTGGAAAGTGAAAGTAAGATGGATTTTCCAAGTCATTGACTCGGAAGGGTGTCTATAGCTGTCCTATTTTGTTATTATTTTTTTTTTTTTTTCGCGGAATATTGCCCATTAAAAGAGCACAAAAATAAATGTAAAGAGGGTGTCGAGTGATTTAAGAACAGCCTTTGAAGCAGTAAAGAGTGTCAAGAGGAAGATATTAGAGATTTTCTTGAGTTATTTTTTTTTTAATGCTTTGTAGGTACAATAAGTGAACCATGGTTTTGAACCTACAAACATTGTAAGTAGGTATGTTATCGCACTTAAGAGGAGTGTGGTAGAGGTTTATATAAATAGAATGAACTTCGTTATGTGGAATCTACGTTCTAAAAAAATCAAGCATATGTATATATGAAAGAAGTAAAATTGGGGGGTTGTATTTTATTAACATTACCAAAGTTTAATTGTGCTGAATCGAAGCTTTAAAGCTCTGCCGCGAAGAGATCAAGATTCTTGCCAGCGCTCCAAAATGCTTGTCCGATGTCTGTTGATTCTGCTCACGAATTTTTGAAGATTAAAGGGGTTTCTGAAAATATGTCTCGATTGATAAGATAATGTCAGCGCATACGTCACATTTCGCTGATATGGAATAGAAATAGAGTTGGTGAAAGTATAGAACCCTGAGGCACCACAGAGTTTTCAGATATATCGGAAGACCTATCATCGACGACAAACAGAATTGTTCTTCAATTAAGAAAATTGTTCATAGGGGACTAGCTTGTTTAATAGGGTACTATGCCAAATTTGATCGAACGGCTCTGGATACCCCGTGCTGTTTAACAGCTGAAGCCCGTAGGTGGGTTTCTTAGCTCAAGAGGTCTCCAGTTGAAGGACGGCTGCAAAAACTATTTAGACGATCACTTATTAGTCCATGTTCCTCCAAGTATTTGATTATTTAAGCATTGATGACTTTCTCCATCATTTCAGATAGCATGGACAACAACGATAAGGGACGGCAGTTTTTGTTCCACTCTTGGGGATCGGTTGAATGCGGATAGTTTTCCAGCAAAAAGAAAACGTTTTCCGCGCATAAGACAAACAAAATGCACGAGATGTTAGCTCTCCTGCACAATTTTTGAGGACTGTGGCTGGTATTCCGTCAGGTATTGTTGACTTTCTGCCATCTAAATGACTACAGATGCGCGGAGTTACATGAAGTCAAAACTTCACATCTCGCAACGATGAATTGGCCTTAATGATATTTGACGACTCCACTATACAAGCTAACCAATCAATACATGAAGAATTTTATTCAATCACTGTATCCTCTCTATGATTTCAGGTACTAGTTTTGAGCAAGGATTATCATCAATACCCCAACAACGAAATGCTGGTCGGCTTTAAAGCCAGCTGCCAGTGGTTAGTTTTTTTATTAAGAGGCGATTAAGTAAATTTCGAGGCTTCGTTCGTCCCTCTCATAATAACCCTAAGATAAGGGGCTAGGTACACCGATGCCTATACGAAGTAATAGAGTTGCGAGAACTTTGGCTCATTAAGGGTTCGTCTTCATCCGCCACCGCCTACTTCTTGGAAAAATCTTATTCAGTCTAGTTCTACCTACAGACCTGAACTACATAATATGTATATACATATACAGATCATGTAATAAGACATACAATAACTAGATCAACTTGACTGGAACTGTAGACGCCATCGTTGAATGCATCTGAAGACTTCTTTCTCTGCCGCCTGAGTCAAAGGAAGTGTACCTTATTAGGAATACTCTTTCGCTCTACAGCTTTACCACAATTACCTCTCATTTGTCTCTAACGACCTTTCAATTGCTGCTGCAGCTGAAGCATGAGGCGAACATAATGATGAAGCTGATGCGGAGGCTAAAGTTGAAGTAATGTCAACTTCAGCTTCACAGACTCCTTCACGCTCCGGCTACAGGATCACCATTGTGTTCTGGCAGTAAAAGTAGCCACACATACTTGAACCAAACAACCCCAAAAGAACATGCTCCTTATAAATATATACCCCAACAAATATAACAAGAAACTACAACCATCAACTTAGAGCTTCTCAATTTCGGCATTAACCGGATTCATCATCTCCTCATGGGAGCTAAAGACTCTTATTTCGGGGAATAAGGTGCTGGATGAACTTCATTGATATCCGAGATCACCAGAAAGTTGTTGGTATATTCTACATCAGTGTTGTAAGAAGTAGCAACGAATTCTCATTTTATATGGTTTTCCAGCAAATTTTTCAAAACTTATAGTAAAAAAGTTTCAGTGTACCAATTAGTAGTTACTATCTGACCAGTTTCTAGCGAAATAACAGCTACCGTTTTCGCCCCGGTGAAGTGTTGTCTTGCTTTAGCTGGGGGCCTACACCTTCTGGGCCCCATACCATGGAATATTGGGCAAAATAAAAATGTGCCTTTTTTGGTCATCAGTCTCAAGCAGATTTCTTCGAGTATTTCGGGTGATAATTTAATACCATGGCATTCAAGCTCAATTCATTGATCAATTTTTGACGCCCACATTTTCCCTTCACGAGGTTCGTCCTAAACAGAAAAATACCCAGTCTGGAATCTTTGAAATCATTTAGAAATAATTACATGGGTTGGTGCATTCATTTCATATGCATTCCCTCCATATTCGGGGGTGTTTTCCTTAAAAAGCAATATACTTCGTTTTCGAAGCTATTTACAGTGAAATTTTAAAGGTACTATCTAAATTTGTTCTAAAATGTTCTATCCATAGTTTTTCTGCTCAAATCAAGGCAATAGCCTCTAAGTAGAAGATATTGCATTTCAATTTAGCATATTACAACGTCACGCCTATTATTTTAGGATAGGTTCAAAATATGAGGGAAGGATATCATACGATCCATTGCAGATGCATTTGTAACTTTTCTGTATGTTTTCCTGTCGCCAGCGTCAATATATTCTGTTGCTCTTTCTTACATTAAAAAAAAAAAAAACATACCAGTTACAATCCGTCTGGAAATCCATCATCTTCTAACCTGTCCTTAATAAAGTGGGCATGGTGTTCTGAAATTTTCAATTTAAATTCAATGATATGCGTATCTTTTTATTCAGAGTATACTTCCGTGACTTTTATAAGAAAGTGAGCGTGCCTGTAACTATTTGTTACTAAAGTTCATGGATTCTGATGAAATCTTAAAAGTAAGGCTTATCCTTCACCGTACGTAGCTTTAAAAACGAAGTAACAGTTTTATTACTTTTTAAGAAACGCCCCCAAAAAATAGGCGTGGTATTATAGAATATGCGGACAAATTGTAAAAAATGTCAACGTCTACGAGTATATATTTTGTTAAGGCTATATTTGGGCGTGTCTGTGAGCGGAATTTAAAAATGTCTTCACTTGTACTGCTTCGGATTTCAAAAGGTTCATCTTCCTATTTCAAAATCTGATAACATACGAACAGACAGACGGACGAACAGACAATCTTATTATTTCTCTATGTTGCGAACCGTATTTCAAAATTAATACACTCTATGGGATAGGGTATACAAAATCCTTTAATCGTGCATTATGCAAGGTTATATTATGTAACTGGGTGCCCTTGTTGACAGGGTTATCAACATCTCACTTAGACCACTATGAGTCCATTGTGCCCAATATTTAGAGCCCTGGGAACCTAAAAATGCCGACCCAGATAAATATATGAATCTCAGGAGTTTTCTTAGCTCAATGCTACCTAGCTCATCCAGCTCTGAAAAGAAGTATCTGCCAAAAGCTCGTCTTCTTTTGCTGGCCAGAGCTGGACAGTCACACATGAGATGATGAACGGATTCTATTTCCTCTACGTTCCTGCAGCTTTTACAGTAGTCGTTATGAGGTAACCCTAGACGTGCTGCGTGATTGCCTAACATACGGTGTCCTGTCACTACACCAACGGATATCCCTTCGACTTAGTTCTACAAAATCGATAGATCTCTTTTGTCTCGCAGCGTTCATTAGCTTCCTCATTAGACTCGTTGTCTATCTCCCTGTCTAGGGTACTGAGCGGTACACTAGCCTCGGAAATGGACCGTGAAGTCCTTATAAGTGTACCTTCCCTTGCTAGTTCGCCCGCTTTTTCGTTACCTTAGATATCCATGTGGCCCGGTACCCAGCATAGGGTCACCGTGTTGGCCACTGAGATAACATCCAGTCGTTTTTTACAAATTTTTACGAGCTTGGATATTAGTGACGTTGACTTTAACGCCTTAATGGCCGCTTGGCTATCAACATAGATGCTGTTTATTTGCTCTGAAATATATTCCTCAATAATCATTTCCACGGCTTGTTTTTTTCGGCAATTTCGGCTTGGAAAACATTTCAACCATCCTTAAGTCTAAACGAGCGATGTATATTTCGAGACTCACAATAGACGCCGGCAATCATTTTGGATCCGTCGGTAATGATGGCCAGTTCGTTCTCGAAACAGACTCTTTCCTCATCCCATTCCTCCCTACTAGGAATTCTAATTGAGAACTTTCGATTGCACTTTGGCATGGGGATGATCAGGTGTCTCAATACACTACAAAAGTACATAAGTAAATAAATTAATATTGTGAATATATGTACAGTACATACAAACAAGTAGTTTAATTTAATTTTGTAAATATTCAGCAACAAATCCTTTGGACAACCACATGTGATTAGTGCACTTAGCCTCACTTTACATTCATTGGTACTACTGAATGCCATAGCTTTTAAAGGAAAATGAAAAAATATGTATGTACGGCTATATATAGGAGAATGTATAAAGCGTTTGTAATGGGAATAATATTTTACACTCGTATTGGGTACTATGAGTGTATTATTTCAATCAATGTCTCGCCATTGGATGTGTGTTATGCTGTATCCTTTTTGGCGCATGTCTTGCTTTAGATTACTGTCTAAATTCTATTTTTATCTAGCATCAATTGAGTCCTTGTCCTTGAAGTTAATCTGAGTATTTGCGATTCAATTCACTTTTATTCGCCTCCATATCAAGGACCTGGATATATTCATCTTCAATTTTCCACAAAAAAAAGAAGAGAAGAACAAATTAAGAACTGAATTAAAGTAAATTAGAATAAATTCAAGATATATGCATACATTGTGTATAGATACTCGTATGTATGTATGTAAAATTGCCTTTAAAGCCAACTGGTTATTTTGACAAAAAACACCCTGAATTCTTTATACAAAATGTAATTTCAAAGTTAATTTAAAAATGTCAGTAGCTATATGTCAAAAAAAAAAAAGAATAGAACCTTTCTTCGTGTTTATTTATTTATTCCAGTATTTATTTTTTTTAATGCTCCATTTGAATAAAAATCAATTTGCCGGAACAAAAATTTCGGAAATCATTTTATTTTGTAATCAATATTTATTTTCGGCAGCAACACAGTAACGTCCCTGGACCTATTATCACTATGAAATGAAAAATTCATTTTCATTTTGAATATTTTACCATTTAGATTAGATTTTGTTGAGCTTAATTGTTTTGGTTATGAATGATTGATATTTTCATTCACTTTAGTTTAATAAAAATTTATAAGGGTTTCCTAATAAAAACATTTTGTTTATTCATTCAATTAGGTTAGAATAATTAGATTTGAACTAACGATCCTAATAAAAAAAAATATTTAAAAACTGAACTACCTACGTTACGCTTATAATTACAAACAAACAACACGTTAATTGCACAAAGCATGAAGCGCTGCAAAATACATATTTGCGTTGCCATGAAAATGTTTTTTTTAGAAAAATGAAGGGTTGAATAAAGGGTTGGTATAATAAAGTATCCGAACAAAATATACATAGCTATACGCCATAAAAAATGGTAAATTGTTAGGAAAATTTTAACTGAAACCATAAGGATTCTTAGGAAAGAGAAATTCAGATTATTGTAGCAAGTGCAATGTATACTCGTAATATGTACAATGTCCAGGTACAGTATGTATTTATTTTAGTTGGTTGTTTGTGTTATTCATTTTGAGGTTGGAATTTCACATCTTTGCCAAATGACATCTATCAAATCCATTTGGCAACCATGGTTAGTTCTTGCCTTGCCATTTTGCAATATGGATCGTTTAACTACCACTCAACGCATTAATATTATTGCATCTTAATACTACAGTTCTTAATACCTGTGTATCGCTATTTAAGGACATAATCATAATACCAACTAATGTGGGAGACAGACTGTTGGTATTGATACCATGGTATAGCAATACTACGTTCTATACCACACGTCTGTCACTGCAATACTACGTAAAAAGCTAGTATACCATGAAATATACCTGGTATTGAGATTCGCAATTTTTTGCTGGTATACCACCATTTTACTGATTGCAGCGCCAATTTCTCTCTATTGGCTAGTCTTCGTAGCTTCTTTGACAATTCTTAGGTATGCACTTTCGCTTTCAAGTATTTCAATTTTCTTTTTATTCATCACTTGCACAAAAGTAAATCATTTTTATTCATCATGTCTTGAATTTTCTATTTTTATTTGTTATGACAGACAACACAAATGTCAAAGTATACTACTTAACGCCAAAGTCATCGAATACTACGAAATGCAGTCTATCAGGGGTTGTAGTATTCACTATACCATGGTATTCATACCATGGTATCAATACCAGAAGTCTATCTCCACTATAAGCAAACAATTCGAAACACAATCACCAAATTCGAACAAATCGGTAGTGTCTGTGATGTCGTAAGGCCTGGGCATCATCGTAATGCTTGATCAACTGGAAACATAGCTGAAAATCCTGAATAGTCAAGTCCACCCCGCGCTCAGCAATTGGGTTACAGCTCCGTTTGGAGTATTTTGCGTTAGAATTTTCATTTTCATCCCAATAAGATCCAGCTTACAAAACAACTAAAGTCTGCTGGCAATAAAATGCGCAGAATATATGCCGATGTTCTGACAGTTAAGAGCGATAGTGGGGCTTTTCACAAGAGGAGGAAGATATAGAACACTTCCTCTGCCACTGCCCTGCAACAGCGAGATTAAGACTGAAGATACTGGGATCCCCAAGGATACCGGATCTAACACACCTCAGTTAGAAAGGAATCGGTGATATATTGGAGTTCGCTAGACGAACAAAACGATTTCCCAATTACTATACTCGTATCACATAGTCTCCTTTTGATAGTCCCCATGATCCCAATACCTGCATCCCCTCTTAACACATAATTCCTATACCACAGCACTATGCCTTCAGTTCTACAGACGAGGGGAACACAACGGGCCCAATGGAGGCCTAAGTAAAGAGCTTAAGCTTACTCTTTTAAATCAACCATGCCGATTGGATGCTGGAAAATGAACAAGCTGACGTCGACTTTTCAAAATCTATTTCATGACATCAAATAGCCACCAAGATCTTGTTGGATTTCTTTTTGTGGGGCTATGCTAAAGATCGTGTCTATGCAAATAATTCCCCAAACTCTGGAGGACTTAAAAATTCAACATTCGTGAATTTATGGCCGCAATACAGCCAGGAATATGCCGAAAAGTCATCGAAGAATCGACCCTAGCTACCATTTAACCGATAACATTCCATACATACATTCAAAACAGTAAAAAAATTTCATTGAAATCTTTAATACTGTAATATGCGAGCTACGGCTCGAGTAGATAAAACAATTATTCTGTGAAATTATTTCTTTATTTTCTACTCTATAGAACAATTCAAGTTCACACTATACTATTCTTCGCAAATTCTTTTCTTACAAGGTCTCTTTCCTCTCAAATCACTTTATCTCCTTTCAATTACTTAATTCACAAATCCAAACTAATTACTTTTTCTTGTTCACTCTCAACTTTCAATTTATCACCAAATTACAACTTCGCCCATTATCACTTTTCCAATCTCTTCGCCACGGTTCTAAACCAACTGTTGGAGCGTTTCCCCCCTTTTTTGGACTCGACTACGCAGCTGAACCCTGTACACCTGCTGCATGTGTTCATCCCCAAACCGCATTTCGATAGCCTGAACCAGAGAGTCGTAGTTCTGCTGTTTATCTTCCGGGATGGTCTGCAAGAGCTCCGCAGCTGGACCCCTCAGTGCAAGTGTGAGTGCAATGGACTTCTCTTCATCGTCCCAGCTATTGGTCATTGCGGCCGCTTCGAATTGCCTTTTATAAATTGGCCATGATGTTTGACCATCGAAGATAGGAGGCTGCATCTCCTTTCTTCTCAGACCGTCGGTGGAATATTCCCGTGCTTTCTGTCTCTTCACGTTGCTGAGTTCCTTAGTAAGATTTTCGACTTGTTTTTCTACTTTTTCGAACTGAGTCTCTATTTTCCCGAACTGAGTTTCATGCTTCTCAAAGTTTTCATCGAATCTAGTTTCGACTTTTTCGAGTTGCGTCTCTACCTTCTCGATTTTCTCTTCGATCACTTCGAATTTGGATTCCAAGTTCTTGTTTTGCTCATCAAGTTTACTTTCCAGAGCATCTAGAGAATTCTTTTGTTCGTCCATCTTAAGTTCTAGAGAATTCTTTTGTTCGTCCATTGCCTTCTTTTGTTCATCCATTGCTTTCTTTTATCCGCGATATTATCCGAGCTGTGGTGACTAATTTCAGACACGAACCTCAAAAGAAAGCAATGAAAAGACACTTCGAAATTTGTTGCCTGTTCGAGGGCGTAGTTATTATGCTACATTATGTTACACTGCCCTCCTCTTAGACTTGTTCGTCCCGAACTAGTGTGTCCTCACTTCGGCCATTGTATCGACTCAGTCGGTCCACATGAACCACTTTCATTTTGGCCCTTGGTCCTCGCTGGATGCGGTAGACAACATCGTTGATGCGGGCTATTATTCTGTAGGGACCCTCCCAGTTCTGCTGCAACTTAGGTGATTTCCCCTTTTGGCGATGGGGATTATACAGCCACACTAGATCTCCTTCCTGGAATCCTGACGTTGTTGCCTTGGCATCATACCTGGTCTTCATGCGGTCGCTCGTCATCTTAATCTGGCTTCTGGTCCTTTGGTGTATGTCCCTAAGCCTTTCCCTCAGGTCCGCCACGTACTCTTCTTCATTTCTGGGCTCATTGGTAGGAGATCCAAATTTCACCTCACTGGGTAAACGAGCTATTCCACCAAATAAGATTTCGAACGGCGTATGTCGAGTAGTGCTATGCACGGCACTTCTATAGGCCATCAAAAACAAGGGAATCTGCCGGTCCCAATCCCGTTGGTAGTCACCTACGACCTTCGAGAGATGTTCGTCCAAAGTCCTATTGAAACGCTCCACCATACCGTCCGACTGTGGATGAAGCGGGGTTGTCCTTGTCTTTTTGATTCCGAGTAGTTGACACATCTCTTGGAAGATTCTTGACTCGAAGTTCCGCCCTTGGTCAGAATGCAATTCCAAGGGCACACCGAATCTGCTAACCCAATTGTAGACGATCTGCTCCGCCACGGTTCTGGCTTCCTGGTTAGGGATCGGAAACGCTTCCGGCCACTTACTGAAGTAGTCCATCACTACGAGGATATACCGATTACCATTGTCGGTTTCCGGAAAGGGCCCTGCGATGTCAATGGCGATTCGTTCGAAAGGTGCTCCCACGTTGTATTGGTGCATCTTACCTCGAGTTTTGATTCTCGGACCCTTGCTAGCTGCACACACGTCGCATTTTCTGCACCAGTCTTCGATATCTTCCTTCGCTTTTAACCAATAAAAACGTTCTCGTACCTTTTCTAACGTCTTATTCACTCCCAAGTGGCCTCCGGTCGCCCCGCCATGCATTTCCTGTAACACCTCCTTGACCCTCGTCCGTGGTACGACAAGCTGCATTACAAACGACTTTCCGTCGGAGGATTCCCATTTTCTTCTCAGAACACCTTCTTGGACATGGAGGGAGTCCCACTGCGCAAAATATGCCTTTAAGGTCGGGCTTCTGTGAGAGATGTCCTGATGATCCGGTTTCTCCATGTTCTCCTTCCAGGCCAGAATCGGCTCGATATCCGGGTCTTCCTTCTGAGCGTTCCGGATCTCATCTACGCTCCAGCCGGCGATAGGTTCGGCTCTCATTCTTTGGATGGAAACCAGCTCCCGTTCTTCCTGACGCGCACAATGTTTACAATCCGTTCTGCATGGTCTCCGGGACAGTGCATCCGCATTAGAGTGGAGTTTTCCTTTACGATGCTGTATTTCGTAGTCGTAGATTTGCAGCCTTTCGATCCATCTTGCGACCTGACCCTCAGGACTCTTGAACTGTAATAGCCATTTTAAGGCTGCATGGTCTGTGCGAAGAACGAACTTCCTCCCGTAGAGGTATTTGTGAAAATGCTTCGTAGCCAAGATCAAAGCTAGAAGTTCCCGCCTTGTCACGCAGTAGTTCCTTTCCGGCTTAGAGAGCACCTTGCTGAAGTACGCAACCACCTTCTCTTGGCCGTCATGCACCTGGGAGAGTACGGCTCCTACCCCGACATTACTAGCATCTGCATCCACAACGAACGTTTCCCCGGGAGTGGGGTAAGCCAGTATCGGGGCATCGCATAGCCGTTGTTTAAGTGCCTTGAAGCTCTTCTCGCACTCAATTGACCATTTGAATTGTTTTCCCTTTTCCGTCAACTGGTGCAGGTTCTTTGCGATCCCGGCAAAATCCTTCACGAACCGTCTGTAGTAGGTGGCTAGGCCCAGGAAGCTCCTTAGTTGGTGTTTGTCTTTGGGGACTGGCCAGTTTTTCACCGCTTCGACCTTCTCCGGATCGGTTCTCACTCCTTTCGCTGAAATTATGTGTCCCAGGTACTTGACTTCCGCTCTAAACAGGGCGCACTTCTTGGGGTTGAGCTTCAGGTGGGCACTTCGAAGCCTTTGAAACACATCCCTTAGATTGTCTCGGTGTTGCGCAAACGTTTTTCCTACGACGATGACATCATCCAAGTATACCAAACAGGTTTTCCATGTTAACCCTTGCAGGACACATTCCATCAATCGCTCGAAAGTCGCCGGAGCATTGCACAGCCCGAATGGCATTACCGTGAATTGCCATAGCCCATTTCCTGCGGTGAAGGCGGTTTTCTCCCGGTCTTCTGGATGGATCTGTACCTGCCAGTAGCCACTCTTCAAGTCGAGAGTGGAAAACCATCGGGCTCCTGATAGTGTGTCTAGCGTGTCGTCAATCCGTGGCAGAGGGTAGCTGTCTTTCTTGGTGACGTAATTGAGCTGCCGATAGTCCACGCAGAACCGCGTGCTGCCATCTTTCTTCTTAACCAGTACAACCGGTGATGCCCACGGACTTTTGGAACTTTCAATCAGACCTTCTTTCTCCATTGCCGACACCATCTCTGCAACTTCTGTCTGCTTTGCCAATGGAAGGCGCCTAGCAGGCTGACGAATTGGTCTAGTATCACCAGTGTCTATTCGATGTTGTACCAGGTGTGTTCGGCCGTATTCTCCGTCCCGTGAGGCAAATACATCAGCGTACTCATTGATAAGATTCTCTGCCATAGTTCGCTGCTCCTGATTCAGCTCACTGGACTGGAGAATCGTTTCTCTCGTTTCCGCTGTCCAAGGTGATGTGAGAGGTTTTGGAGCATCACGTTCAGATATTGTTGCGACGGCGGTAATCGGCGTGCATTTTCCAGTCACCTCCCCTCGCCTTAGTTTGACAGTGTGTGGTCTTGCGTTCAAAACTCTTACTGGAACCATGGTGTTCTTTGGTTCGACTAACGTCTTTCCCACGATGTAGTCTTGAGAATTCTTCTCTGGGTCTGGTTCTACTATGTAGAATCGGTGGCTCCCAAGATCACCTTCCAGTTTCGTCCAAATGATTGTCTCTGAAGACGGCGGCAAAACTTCGTCTTTGCTGATGACTGTCCTGAGAGTTACGGCATTCTCATTTCCGTACACCATCGGAATCTCCACATTTCGATACCTCAGTACTTGCATCCCGATGTCCAAGATTACTTCATTTGCTTTCATGAAGTCTACTCCGATGATGCACTCGTCGCATATATCTGCCACCAGAAACGCATGGGAGAACGTCAGTCCTGCCAGAGTAATCGTAAGACGAACTTCTCCAAATACCTTCGCCATTTCCCCTGTTGCAGTCTTCAGGCAGTAGCTGTTGGTGTTGTGCAGCCAGGAGCTTTTGACGATATCTCTTCTTACAATGGAGGCAGTGGCACCTGTGTCGATGGTGGCTACGCACTTCTTCTCGTTGATTAGTGCCTCCACTGTCAGGCTCTTGTTACCCCGTTTGGTTTGCGAAACTTGAATGGTGGTCCTGGGGGCCTCGATTCCAGTAACCAACTTCTGCCCCGCGAAGTTGGTCCTTACGCAAAACTGCTGGTTTTGGGAAGTCTGACTGACAGGATGGATGTTATCACCGCCAGATGCTTCCTCTCTGCTTCTCCTACTTCCGCAATGTGAACAATTTGCTCGTCTAGGTGCACTTCTGCACTGCCGTTGTAGGTGTCCGGTTTGGTTGCAATTCCAGCAACGGATTTGACTTCCGCGAGCTCTGTCTTCATCCATGATGGCTGTTCTCTGGCATGAGCATCCCACTTCTGACACCAATGTAATATGCGAGCTACGGCTCGAGTAGATAAAACAATTATTCTGTGAAATTATTTCTTTATTTTCTACTCTATAGAACAATTCAAGTTCACACTATACTATTCTTCGCAAATTCTTTTCTTACAAGGTCTCTTTCCTCTCAAATCACTTTATCTCCTTTCAATTACTTAATTCACAAATCCAAACTAATTACTTTTTCTTGTTCACTCTCAACTTTCAATTTATCACCAAATTACAACTTCGCCCATTATCACTTTTCCAATCTCTTCGCCACGGTTCTAAACCAACTGTTGGAGCGTTTCCCCCCTTTTTTGGACTCGACTACGCAGCTGAACCCTGTACACCTGCTGCATGTGTTCATCCCCAAACCGCATTTCGATAGCCTGAACCAGAGAGTCGTAGTTCTGCTGTTTATCTTCCGGGATGGTCTGCAAGAGCTCCGCAGCTGGACCCCTCAGTGCAAGTGTGAGTGCAATGGACTTCTCTTCATCGTCCCAGCTATTGGTCATTGCGGCCGCTTCGAATTGCCTTTTATAAATTGGCCATGATGTTTGACCATCGAAGATAGGAGGCTGCATCTCCTTTCTTCTCAGACCGTCGGTGGAATATTCCCGTGCTTTCTGTCTCTTCACGTTGCTGAGTTCCTTAGTAAGATTTTCGACTTGTTTTTCTACTTTTTCGAACTGAGTCTCTATTTTCCCGAACTGAGTTTCATGCTTCTCAAAGTTTTCATCGAATCTAGTTTCGACTTTTTCGAGTTGCGTCTCTACCTTCTCGATTTTCTCTTCGATCACTTCGAATTTGGATTCCAAGTTCTTGTTTTGCTCATCAAGTTTACTTTCCAGAGCATCTAGAGAATTCTTTTGTTCGTCCATCTTAAGTTCTAGAGAATTCTTTTGTTCGTCCATTGCCTTCTTTTGTTCATCCATTGCTTTCTTTTATCCGCGATATTATCCGAGCTGTGGTGACTAATTTCAGACACGAACCTCAAAAGAAAGCAATGAAAAGACACTTCGAAATTTGTTGCCTGTTCGAGGGCGTAGTTATTATGCTACATTATGTTACAATACTTTATATTCTTTAATTAAAAATCCTAAAGCACAAAATGAATAACCCTGTAGATGGAGTGAAGTATTGGTATGCTTTGACAACTCCGACCATTTGAAGAGCTAAGATGACTTGTCTGCTTCAGTAAAATAATAAAATAAGCCACTTGGACAGATACGACTTTGGTCTACTCAACCAAGAAATGCGTACCTAGTTTGCTTTTAAGATGGTGATTCATGTGTTCTTTAAATGTGTGAAGCCCTTCTGTAGGGAGGAAGGCAGAAATTGTGTAAGAATGTGGAGAGTGGCAGAGTGAGCATTTAGCGAACGACATAGATAGCTTTATGTATTGGCTACACATATGGTATTCGAGCCAACTACCTCATCAAGAATATACGGCAATCAGTATGGTACTACTCAAGTTCTCACTATCTATACCTGTCTGCTAAATAGCTTTTAAACAAACAGTGGCTTGACCAATATTGAAATATGTGACCTTAGAGTGACGACTGTTAATCGATATGATTTTGGTATGTCCAGATGCTACCATTCCCTAGAATCACAAAGCTGTTTTGGTAATTAATTGTCATTGAGGGCTAATGTGAAAATGTCTTTCGGTACTTACATAATAATAACATAGCAACATCGTCCTTAGCCAGGATTATCAATGATTCGTTATTGTAAGTTAGCAATACTTATTCGGAAAGTATTTTTGTATTGCAGAAATTATTTCCTGTGACGGTGCCATTCTGAGAAATGTGTGAAGAAAGACTATGAGATTCTATTGGCAGAGCCCCTTCGAAAAGTATTATTTCCATCAGTTATCTAGTTTTGGGTTGTCAAAGCTTCAGCTAGTAAATTACTGAGGTCAGCGGTCGAATTTCTTCTCCCGTAAACGTGTCGACATTCTTATTCTTAAAAGGATACAGCTACGCGGCTTTGACTTTTATTTTATTTACTAATTTTAATGGAAGTAAAATAATATAGAATAGGATGCTTTTTTTAATAATAAAATATACCCATTTTCATTGGAAATAACTTGTTGGTGGCTGGTCCATTTCTTTTTCGATTGGTTTAAATTTGTTTGACTTTATTTTTAGAGCGAAAAGGTGGATGAATATGTAAAAAAAAAAAAAATATGTAGTATAACGTATTTTCTTAAGCCTTGCACGCATCAAAGGGGATATGAATGCCCTTATACTAATTCAAGACACACGCGTTTTGGTGGAAAGGGGTAGACACAGAAAGAAAGACAGATTGGTGTAGTTGGTTTGAAACTCAGGTGGTATTAAGTTCCAGTAAACTCCAAGGATGGCGTCCAGATAACTGGGGAGTATTTTTGTTTTTCTGTTATTGTCGTTGCTTATGATTCACAGTACTTTTATTCCGTCCTCCTGATATCATCACGATCAAGTTGCATTTCAGTCATACGAGTATGACCACCCTACTGCCAGTGTTATACCTTCGCAGTAAAGTTGACATTAGCTTTCGCACTTGATCGACTTTTTTTTTATTTGTTCTATGACAGCAGGATTTGAACAGTAAGCCCGCAGCGTGACAAACGATGATGTTACCACTACACGATGGCCACCCTCAAGGTACGAGTATAATCAACTGCATATTGACTTAAGCCACGTCCTATGTACTCTTTCCTTTCATTTTTGGATTTTATTCCGCACTAGAACTTCACTAAAGCCTTAAATTTCATCACGTAACTGCGGGGTAGTTCTTCGAGTTTTTCGACAAATCTAAATCTTATGTTTTATCCTACTAGGATGGATAGAAGCTTGTGGATCTTTCTGTACTATGTTTTATCGGTACTGGTTTCTAGAACGAGGTTTATTGTCAGAGGTGTTTCTCTTACTATCTCTGTAATTTCTTATTATTCGCATTCTTTTATATCGAAGAAGGTTAACAGCCTCCTCTTAGAAAAATTCTATCCAGCTCAGGAGCTTTAGCAAACTCGTTGTATTGAGCTTGTACCTGTAACCCCTCATCTGTGGTCACGGAGATTATGGTGTCGACTGATTCTAAGCAATTGTAAAATTACCTGCTACTGGATATGAAATACGTTTAGTTGAAAGTTCAAATTCACAAACACAAGTCGCTTCAAGATTGTCGGCACTTCAGTTCTTGGTGAACCAGGGCCTCAATCCTAATTGGAGATTATCTTGGTCAAAGAAGCCATCATACATATCTTGCAAGGTTATGAGCGCCTTCACTAACAGCCAAACTGCCATAAAATCTATGCAAACGACCTAAAGGCCTCTAGATTGTCGTTCGTCTCTTTACGAGATAATTAATGCAATATTCACCTGGTACCTAGCCGGAGCATTGGTGTATTTCAGGAAAATGCAGTGCTGATGATCCCGCCAGGCAAGAGGAATCTCGGCATACCTCTCGCTATACATTTAAAGACATCAATTGCAAATGGAAAAATATCAAATCTGATCTAAGCTCGATCTGAAATGCTTTAGCAATCTGGTTTCTCTAATAAAAGCGCATTCATAACAACAGTGTATGTTATTAACGAACACTGTCTCATAGGCAGGCACGCAAAAAGGTTTGACCTCTTCTCGCATAATTTAAGTAGCAGCTGTAGAAACGAAGAGGAAAAATAGAGAACTCTAAACTTCTTTTCCTTAGGACAACCTCGATGAGCTGACAAATATGGACAACACCTTAAATCTTCCATTAGACTCTGCAATTGTCTCTAAGATAGGACCGGGGAATCCCTAGGTTCTCTGTGTAGTCACACCGCAGGCAGCCACGCGTACTTAACCTAACCTAATTTAGCCTTAAAGGCAGTGATAGGATTTTTTATTTTTATTTTTTGTTGGGGGGTATCTGAGGGATTTAAAAAACCTCCCGGGGAGACTTACTTTCGTCATCCCGATTGGGATTGCACCTAGTCATTCAACTAACCAGCAGGCAATTAATTTTTGAATTATTTGAAAAATAGAAAAGAAAAATCCGCCATTTGTCGGATTTCAAGACTTTTTTGTTTGGAAATATTACCTAATGTCTTGACCTTAGCTAACTCTTACAGATCAAGAGGTTTTACCCATCTTAGTCTTATGATTACATTGTCAGTATTTAATAGTTCTGTGACTTCTATGTTAACGTGGTTGAGAAGCCTACTTCTGTGCCTTTGAGCAGCTTTTTTAACTTTTGTCTTCAACCATTTCAATACTAAGATCTCGATGTAGATCAGAGTTGTGCATGTACCTTGGTGCATTAACTATGTTCAGTAGTACCTTATTTTGGAAGACTTTTTGTAAATTTGTTTGGCATGTGCATGCCCACAACTGGAGCCCATAGGTCCATACCGGTTTCAGAACCTGCTCGTATAGCACAATAGCTTATTGCAGTTGGACATGGATGAGTATCTCCCAATAAGCCAATACATTTTACTGTATCGTATGTTCAATTCATCTTTCTTTTTCTTTACATGCGCTTTCCAACGCATTCGGATATTTGGCTGTATTTGAGTATTCTACTACGTAATGTTTTATGTACACTGGAATGTGTGGTACGTTTTTATATGTAAAATTAATATGGACTGACTTTAGGTCATTTAATCTAATCTGTCATTTTTAGTGCATTCTGAAATACTTTGACAGTTGCTCCCACAGCAAGTACAGCAGTGTCATCTGCAAAAGTTGTTATAGTAGTTACTCTACTTTCAGGCAGATCGCTAGTGAATAAGAGATAAAGCACAGGACCCAATACACTGCCTTGTGGTACGCCCGTTTTAATTTCTCTTAATGTTGAGTACTCTGTTTCTTTTTCGAATACGGCTTCGGCAATTGCTTTTGTAATTTGTGGATCAATCCTTTGTGCCCGACTTTATCGAAAGCTTATGCTATATCAAGAAATATTGTAGAGCACACATTTGTCTCTTCAAATGATTTTTCGATTTTATTTGTGATTCTTTGCACCTGATCAATTGTAGAGTGCTTATTTCTAAATCCAAATTGGTGAATAGGGACTATCGATTTTTCTTCAATTATCTTTTGCAGACATTTTACCAGCATTTTTTCAAATAACTCGGACAACATTGGTAGTATATTACCTCCGCGACCTTCCACATGCTTACACATATTTTAACTGGAATGCAGCATTCTGCGCTAGTTTTTTTTTTTTTTATATATATATATAATCTGCGTGCGCTGAAGGGGATATAAATACCCTTAAACTGTTTCATGGCACGGGCGGCGAGGAAAAAGGGGAAGAGGAACAGAGGTTGAGCCTATTCACGTTGGCTTTGAATGTTTGAAGGGTGTAGTGAAGGGGAAATACAGAGCCAGGTAGATCATTCCACATTCGTGTTGTTCGACTTATAAATGAATCCCTATATTTGACAGTACGACCGAAGTTTGGCTTTAGGGTAAACTGATGTGCATTCGAAGCATGTCGCGTATTGCGGGTGAAATTTTGAAGGGGAGGAATGCAACTGACTATTTCACTGGAGCATTATTTATTAAAAAAACGATAAAACAGGGAGAGACAGGAGACATTTCTCCGATGTTCTAATGAATGAATGGAATTCACAATGTCTCTATCACCTATAAGTTTTAACGCGCGATTCTGTACCCTATCAAGAATGTGCAGAACGGTCTTGGGTGCACCGGACCAGATATGGGCGTTATATTCCAGCTTAGGGCGGATGAATGCCTTATAAATTGAGGCCAGATCAGACGGGATAAAATATTTCTTGCACCGTTTAAGGAATCCTAGACATTTTGCAGCATTTTTGGCGACCTCGAATATGTGATCGTTCCATCGAAGATGGTTGTTAATACACATACCGAGACAATACATGGGCAATGGTTGAGGGTTTGGGTTTCGCTTAAGAGACAGAAGACAGCATTGTGTTTTGGAAGCATTAAATTCCACTCTGTTGGTTGAACCCCGTTTAATTATGCTGTCCAGGTCGGAATTTAATGTGTTTAACATACGCTGCCGTTCCCCTTCTAGGGCCGAAGAGTAAGGACGTGAGTTAGAGGACGAATATGGAAAACAGAGGGTACTGTCATCAGCGAAGGAATGGATTGGATTAGAAGTTGCAGACAAGAGATCATTTATGAAAATAAGGAAGAGAGTCGGAGACAAAACAGGGCCTTGTGGAACACCATTTATTCGTTGAATTGCAGACTTGAAGCCGTCCAAAACAACTTGTATTCTCCCCTGTAATTAAATCAAACCCTGGGGCCTTTTTTATATTTATGCCTTATTTAAATTCTTTGGCAAGTTCTTTAGCTGTTATCGGCCGAATAGGTCTATCTACAGTACTAGGAATGATAATTTTATTCCCACAACATGGGGGAAATGAGATGCTGCATGCATTTCCACGACTAGAAGCAGGACAAGTCAATTATGGCTCTAGTCTTTGCACGTCAAGAAAATAAGTCACCGATGGCAACTGCACTGAAATTCAGCATTAATTCTGCCATATAATAGCTAAGATATCCGCACTGTGACGTCAGCAAACTGACAATTTGTAATCCAAGTCCAATCATTCTTTCAACATGCACTCAATGTAAACACGTTATAAAAACACCACAATAAAATACAAATGGTTTCTATCAAAATTCTAAAATAAGCATAAAGGTTCACGAACTTTTCAACAACCACCCAAAGTGGCATTGTTTACGTTAAATTTCTAATAAAAAAAAAAAAAATTCAATCAGCTGTGATGCTTTTCTCTTTTTTTTCAAAAATCTCAAACAATTGGTATTTTTGACGAAAGTGTTGAAAAATTCGATGATTTTATTTTTTTGCAAAAGAAAAAAAAAAAGATACGCGAACGCACGCCACTTGTCACGTGAAAAATTTTCGATTTTATTTCATGTCAGACGCACGTATGATTTCTGATATTCAAATCGGCATCTCACACAAAAAGTAAAAAAAAAAAAAAGTTTTTCTTTTTAAAAATTATTATTTTCTTAGAAAAACAACTTTTTTTTCTCAACTTTCCTTTCGTCTGGCTTTCTCTCTATTTTCACTATTCACACACCATTCCCACACTAACACAGATTAGTTATAAATAATTCTGGCGAAAATTCAGCATTTTCCCGATGATCTCCAAGTATAGAGCTTTGGATCTGGGCCAATATTTTGGGGCTGCGCAAATAAATATGCGCAATGGAAAATTCGCTCGGTTTTGCGCTTTCTTCCGTTTTACGATTTTCATTTTTTTGGATTTTCTTTTGATTGCGACTTTCTTCGCACAGTGTCCGTCTTTGTTTGTGTTCGCAATATGGCAGCGGGCGGATGGGCGGGAGTACAAATATTCCCAAGTAAATAAAAATGAAATTGAAAATCCTTTGTTGGGGGGGGGGGGGGGGGGGGGAGTGTTGTTTGCGGAAGGCAAAATTACTAAAGTTTGCTACTAAGTTTACTTTTGATTTTTAGGAATCTGTATGTTTTGGGGCCGCTTTGATTCGACTTACCGTGTGTACTCGTATATCCAATTAAACGATTTGTTTGGACAACAAACGGCGATGTGGTGCAGCAATATTGGCACCATATGGATGGACATGGTGGAGGGATTCATTAGAATTTATTTTATTATCTTGGGATAATAAATCTAAATATTTCATTGTACAATTAATCATGCAACAGGATTTAATTAATGGTGAAGGTGAACAAGATCGAAACAGCAGAGAAACCGTTTGTTGCAATGAGAATTTAATTTCTAATTTTTGTTTGGCCTAAGCCACACGAATCTTATGGCGCATGCAGCCCTCAATGGACTGCAAACGCAAAAGTTGGCACAAGACTGACCTATGTTGTAATTAATAGGTGTTAATTGGATTCGCTGTCTGAAATTGTTATTTTATAATTTTCGCTCGAGTGAAAACTGAATGAACAATTTTGGCAGAATTGCTGTCATTTTATTTAATAAGTTTGTCTTGCAATATTTTTAGTATTTGCATTTTTCAATAAGGTTTGAGTGATGATTCATGTTGGTTTGAAGGTAAAACATTTTAATATTAATCAAAGTTCCAAATGTTCCTAGTTAACTTCAACAAATTTTTAACTTGTTCTCCAGTAGATGTCACAAAACCTCCAGCTTCTGAGTCCGATAATAGCTATATGCGAATTCACTAAAGCGAACTACGTATGTTACCAAAATCCAAAATCGAATTATGATGATTTTTAAGACACTTGTTCTTATGTTTAACACAAATGTATCTATTCATTCAGTTGTTCCGTGTGCTAATTCCATTGTTTGTTGGCATGTGTTCAGCCCACGTATTGTTGCCATTGCAGTTCAGTGATCCTACACTTGTAGAACAGAATTACAGTCTATCGCATGTTGAAGACTTTCTCCCCTCAACCAACAAGTTGGTTGGAAATCTTTGCACAGTGTACACCATCGAAGATAAGATGTGTGACTTGAATGGAATGAGATCGAGAACTGTAGTTGCCGAACTTATAGACTAGATTCTTTGGGTCTTAAGCTTTAACAAAATTGAATTTCTTCTCCAGATTCAAGAGTCTTTCACTGCTTCATCGAGCCATCGTTAGGATAGATCCAACATCCTAATTATAGAACAACCTCACTCAGTTTGTGGATAAATCAACACGCATTCCTGATGTTGAGAATCACTACCGACACACTCTAGACCTGTTTCTAATCTCTCATCCGGATAAATACGTGATTGCAGTTTTTACTCCTCTTTAAAAGTCTGATTATTGCGCATATACATTCAGTTGATACAAAATTATCTCGAAATGTACGAAAATGCCGATAGGAGTGGTCTCCATTCGTTGTTTTATGCTTTTAACTGGTCTCTTTGCTTCCCCGTTAAAGACTGTCATGATTACAGATCTAGTATAACTTGCAATGCGCTCCTTCATTCCAGTTAATCTTAAGTCAAAACAAAAACTGTGGTTTAATTCAACTTGTGCAACTGCTATCCAAAAGAATGAATGGGCCGAAACCCTACTGAGAAAAGCCGAAGTCTCTAACAAGCTACTGTAAATTCCTGCGAGATTTTCACATTGCCAGATTGCTCTCGCGCTCTCTGCGCATATGATGACTTCGGTTCAATATTCTTTGGATTTTTTCGAACCCGTTCAGTACTCGTAGCTCTATTCCTGAAAGATCTCAATAATAACAAGTCTTCAGTGTCAGATGCCCCGTTTCTTTAATAGTTCTTCTACTCTGGTCAAATCTCTGCGTAAGCTCTTCCACCAATCTACCCGTTAACAGTGTTCTATTAGTACAGAAGACTTAGTAATATACCCATCCGAAAAATGGAACCAGTGTATTCATGTTCATGGTCAATGTAGAGTAGTTGCCCTTGATATCTCCAAGGCTTTCGATATGGCACAGTTTCTTCGATAACAAACTTGAAGCTCATGGCTTTGGTGACATTTTCTCTGAAGGTTATATTAGATGGATCTACATCATTGTCGACTAACGCCGGTGTTCCCCAGGGCTCAGTACTCTCTCCATCACTTTTTTCTCATTTTCTTCAATGACCTCCTTTGTGTTACTTGTAATCCCATTCATTCTTTTGCGGATAACATCACTCTTGTCTTCTACGGCGAAACCAAGGCAAAAACTCCAAATCTTAGCAGCAATATCTACCGAACTCAACTCTGGCATTGATGGTGTCATCAATTGGGGTGCAAACAACCGAGATGTGTTAAACGCGTCAAAAACCCAGAGCTGTCTTCTGTACACGAAATGGGATAGTACCGTGTCCAAACTCAGAGTGGGTGGAGTTCATCTTGAGAAATTTAAAAGCTTAACATGTACATATGTTAACCCAAACCTGCGATGAAAACAGCAGATAACTGCTGCTGCAAAGGTGGTGCTAGATGCCTATAGTTCCTGAAAAGGTTTTTCACTCCTGCAGACTTGGCCACAAGCTTATATTCGTCCAAAACTCGCTTTTTTTACTTTTTCGTGTCCAGCGATAAGCTTGCAGACTAGTCACCGTAGAATATCGTTTTTTAGCCATTTATTTCGAAGTTGGAACGACGTGTCTTCCTCAGTATTTCCAGAAACCTCAAATAGATTTAAAATCAATGCGTATCGTTACCTCACTATCTCTCCTTACCTATCCATTCTTTAAGTCTTCACTGTGCATTTTCTTTCACTTCATCACTGAGTTTTACAAACTTTAATGAACGTTATAAAACAAATCGGCTTAAGTCCCAAGAATTTGCTCAACGCTATATAGAAAGCCACACACGCCTATTGATAGGATTGTGTATGTTTATATTTTAGCCAGGTACAAAGCCGCCTCTAAATTGTCAGGTCGTCCTAACTGATTTTTACAGATTGAAGTTAGAATATAACAAGTTGCTTGACCTGAAGACTTCGGCTGCTAGCTGAAGTGCGTAATTAAGTCTTTGGCACGGTATTGGGAGGATTCTGCCGGATACCATAGGCAATACCATCAGTATAGAGCATGTTGTTAAAGCCATACCCTGATAATATTTTTAGAATCTCGTCAATGAGTGGATTTCCCTTTAATCAAGTTGTAATATTAAATGTCCTAGCTACCTATTTCGATGGTTTTGGGTGATCATTTTTACACCAAAAGTCTCTGGGTCATCCTTAAGAGTCTTGCATGGTATGCGCAAGTAACAAAGTGTGGAGCGAGAAAATTGTTCTGAGGTTCCAAGCATATCTTAGAGATATGTATACTAAGTGACCTCATAAAACTTTAAAAAGTTTAATTTTTAGATTATCTCTTGCTACCACTTTGTTTGCCTTAATCGTGGCATTATTAAGCTGCTTTGGTCCCTTTTCGATCTTAGAGCACCAACCACGCCTTCGCGGTAACATCCTCCAGAAAATATGCACTGGATCTGTTGTTCAGCACTATTTACTTGTAAGGCTGAGCGGTGAGGGCTTTAGTTAGTATGCAGCAGAATTTTGGTTTCACGTAGTTCATCTTCTGGTATGCCTCTGTCATCAGGCCAATCGATACACTTGGTGCAAGTTCATGCAAATATCATCGGCGTAGTCGAGGTGATTGAGATAGGTACCGACCACTACTAAAAACATTAGTGGTAATATATTCCTCCTCAAGGGACAACTTTTCAATTTTCGAATCCTTGGTAGCACTTTGCGGTGCAGCACGTTATATTTCGCACTTTTGTAACTTGCCTTGGCTATAGAGATGGATTTGTTGGCCTTTAAGCTATCGAGCCTCAGTATATCTTCATTTTCCAGTTCTCACAATCTGTTAAGCTTCCTTCTTTTGGAGATTGATAATTGTGCTCTTTATTAACTCTGTTCTAAGTCCCTGCATTGATCGACAAAGATCTCATCCTTACTGGAAGGTTTTGCGAATTTCTGAAGTTTTAGAATCAGATGTACTGTGGAGAAAATTCCATCAAAACGATAGAAAAATACTCCATCCATCTGAGTTGGTCCTCATCTTGCACATCCCTTTCATTGCTCTTCCATGTTCGATGAGCATGGAGCTGTATGTCACTATTTGTTTGCGTCGGGGCTAAATAAATTGTTGGCATGTAGGGGTTTTTAAAAAAAACCAAGCACTTTGGCATCGTTGCAATAGTGAATGAACTTTCACGTGGCGACAGTTATGGCCAGAGAAATAGAGCCACTCTGAACTAATGCAAATGTTGCTTTAGAAATATTATTTAAATTCAAGAAAAAAAGAAAATCAAAATAAATTTTATTTATTCTAATTATACAGAACAAAAATGAACTACAAAATCTCAATAAATATGGATCTGAAAAAAGAAAAAAAAAAATTGAACGGGTTCGACCTTTTCTGAGAAAAAAAAAAAAAAAAAAATTAAAGTACATTTCTTGAAGTCATTGAATTTCAGAATGCCAACCTAGTACTTCCTTGCATGGCCATTGTTTTTCAAAACAGCATCGCAACTTCTAGGCATAGAGTCGACAAGAATTTGACATTACCGCAGTGTTATAGATGACCATTCCCCTTGAACAACCTTCTAAGGTTCGGCCACATTTTTTACTTTATGCATAGCCACTCTCTTCTTAAGGTGTTGCCACAAATTCTCTATCGGATTTAAGTCCGGAGATTGAGCGGGCCATTGCAAAACACTTAAATTTCTATCTTGAAAGAATTTCCTTGCCTTTTTCGAGATATGTTAAGGGCATGTTTCTTCAGCATATGGTAGCATGACGTTCTCGAGAATATTAACATACTCATGTTGGTCTATATTTTGTTTTATCCAGTAAATTGGACCACATCCATGCCATGACAAACATGCTCACAACTTAATGTTGACTCCAACATGTTTAACAATTTTTTTTTATCATACTGTGGGGAGAGTTCAGTATTTAGGGGTCACCGTACTTTATTTTTGTCTCATCGCTCCAAAGTATATTTCTTCATTTTTTAATATTTACCGGGCCAGTCCAGTCTTTATGCCTTTAAGCGAAATTCAAACGGTTTTGTATATTTTGTTTGCTGAGAAGGGGAACTTTTCTAGCAACCCTGGCTTTAAGATTGATCTCTTATAGTCTTCGCCGAATATTGCGTGTGCTTATTCCTAGCTCTAGGTCCATTTTAATGTCTCGAGTCTCCTGTCTTTCTGCAGCGATGTTTTCCTCCTCATGCCCCGTTTTTCTTGGGCTTTTTGTGGCTTAAAAACATTTTCCACCATTTTCCTTGAACGTCCAAATTCTTTTGCAATCTCTCGTTGAGATTTCCCATCCTTATGCAGCTGCAAAATGACTGCGCGCTCCGTTGGTGTGCAGTGAATTCTGCTACCCATATCTAAGGTTAAAGTGCAATGATGCAATGACGAAACTAATCGAAATAAACGGTAATATTACCTGACAGACACCCTTTTATTCAGTGGCTCTATTTTAATGACCAATAATATATTTTCCGCACACAACAAATGTAACGGTTCTTTTCTGTCACTGCAATGACAAACCATGTCAGCAAAATCAAAGATAGGTGGCAGCATTATGAAATAGAAAGAAGTCTAAGAACAAGCAACTTTTAGCTTCAAGATGTCATTGGCTCTATTTCATTGACCGTAAGCCCTATCATTGCATGTTCTTAACGAGAAAGCTACCGAAGCTATTGTTTTTCACTGAGATGATGAAATTTTGTCTTAAAACGAAATGTAATCGTTCGTTTACTCATACCATAAATATTGATACAATTTTTATTGTAATCACTTTAAATAAAGTATTAGTAGCATTCTTTTCAACTTAACCGTTATTTAACCCGTTGCTTTTATGCTTTTTTGTCGCGGAAAAGATTTATGTTTTTAGTCGTTTACAATCATGGAATGGGGTGACATTGAAAATCGTGTCGTTGTGATCGGCTTATACAAGTGTAATATGGCAAAAGGTGATATCTTTCGGACCTTGCGACTGCTTGGAATCACTCGCTGTTTTGTTTATCGTACTATCAAATTATTCGAGGATACTGGTGGAGTACGTGACCGTCAAAGAACCGGCCGTCCACGCACAGTGAGGACTCCGGGAGCCATCAAAGCCATGCAGGCTCGAATCAGACGCAAACCACTGAGAAAGCAGATGATCTTGTCGCGGGAAATGAACATTTCGCAAAAATCCATGTCTCGCATCATCAAAAAGACTCGGGACTTAGTGCCTACAAAAGACACACTGGACACCAGCTAATAGTCGGATTGAAGCAAAAATCAAAAGTTCTTTTAAGCTAAAAATACTCACAGACAAATTCAAGTGTATTCTCGGACATCAAAAGTGTATGCTCGGACATCAAAAGAAACTTCAGAACTTATTCCAATGGTTGAAAGAGGCCCGCAAATGTAATGGTATGGTGGGGAGTGAGCTACGATGGCATAACTAACCTCCATTTTTGTGAAAATGTAGTCAAGTGAATATCCTTATACTAATTTTTAGAACACGTGCGTTTTGTGGAAAGAGGAAGAGAGAGAGAAAGACAGAGTGGTGTAGTTTGAAACTCAGGTGGTATTAAGTTTCTGTAAATTCCAATGGTGGCTGTCCAGATAACTGGGGAGTATTTTGTTTGTTTTCGCTATTATTGTCGTTGCTTATGATTCACAGTATTTTTTTCCGTCCGCCTGATGTCATCATCACGATCAAGTTGCATTTTAGCCATATGACCACCCTACTGCCAGTGTTATGCCTTCACGGAGTTGACTTAGCTTTCGCAAGTGATCGACTTTTTTATTTATTTCATGCGAAATAAATAGATAATTCTTGACATCAGGATTCGAATCGTGAATCAACAGCGTGACAAGCGATGATGTTACCACTACACTACGGCCACCCTAAAGAAGCGAGCCCTTGTCCGCGCTGTCGACAACTTTTCGATGAATGAAGTCCGTAATTTGATTCATGATTGGCCAGTGCGTCTCAAGTCGTGCTTTAAGGCAAATGGCGGCCATTTCGAATGAAGTCTTCCATAACATATAGCTAGGGATTTGACAAATAAAAAGTATAAATTTGTTTTTAAAAATATAAGCGCGTTTTCATTTGTCATAAGTTTTTCTTTATATCAGTATTTATGACTAGACTAGGTATATCGAATACTCAAAAGTTTTTCCAATTTGCCTAATTGCCGGGTAGGAAAGGAAGTCATACAAATTCTGTTTACAGATCTGTAAATCGTTCATTTATATTAGTACATACAAATTGAAGATTGTTTGTCGGTAAATGAAACTGTTGCACTACCAGCTACCTTTTGCAGCCAACTATATACGAGTACAAAACTGCTTCTGTTTATATTCATCAAATAAAATGTTCTTATTCTTTGACCATTTATGGTATTATTTCCTCAACAGATCGCCGACTTTATTTATATCCCACAGTAATCTGTTTTTAATTCGTGAAAAAAAAAAAATTCCGCTCGTAACCGAAAAATGATTCCCACCAACGCGCAAATATAAATTTTAAATAAATTAAAAAGATATTAAGAAAACAAAAATCATGTTAATGAAAGCACGAATGCGCACTTAATAAACACAATTTTTTACAAAGAAACATCCTTCTGACACGTTACGACCTCAACACCCGCCCTCACCAATAATTTACCTACAGAAAGATTTGCGTATTTCTCTTCTTGTATATTTTCTGGTGAAAAACGGTCCGTTTGTTGACTATTCAGTATCATTTGTGGTTTATTAATTTGTTGTTTGCATGCCTTCTGTTTTCACTTGATCAAAAATTACCCATACTCGTATGCTGCACTTGCCTGAATTTAAATCAGCAATCGCCCCCACTGTGCCTGCAAGAAGATTGAATGGTAAATGCTGGTCTCTTGGCAGAGGAAACAAATGTTTACATCTTTCGAGTACATTTACATTCATTATTAACAAGGACATTAGGAAATGCGTGCCATGTGCCATAGCTATAGATCATATTGGCTAATTGCCCAGAAATAAATTGTATATCTGTTATTTTTATTTTGTCTTCGATTTGTTTGCTTGGTAGGGAGTTTCAATATTTATTTTCGAAACTGTTAAACTGTTAATCACTGTTAAATATATTTTTTTGGGGTAAAGAAGGTAAAAATCTCGGGAGATACAATGGGGATCTCAGCCCATAGTAGCGTGGGATTCTATCCGCACTAAAAACACCTTCGATCATGACTAATCTAAGGAAGATCGACAAATGATTTTTATTTCTTTTAAGAGTATGTATCCAGTCGCTTTAGAGAAAATATTATGTTTTTGAATAATTTCTCACAATCTGCTAACGTTATTGTGTACATCTAGGGAAACTTCTATCTCAGGGCTAATATATGTCTATGATGTGTCGTATTGCACTATTTTTAATGACATCTGTCGATATGCAAGTCACAATGTAAGACTCTTTCTCGCTCAAAAAAATTCACAGAATCACATCTCCGCGGTACGAAATAAATCGATTTATGCACGAACAATGTTGGGAAATATTAAAACTTATTTCCAAAATTAATGCTCCAACCGTGCCTACTGCATGTAAGTTTGTTAAGAAAATTCATGAGATTGGCATGCTAATTGATACTTGTGTTATCAATTAGCATGCCAATCTCATGAACTTTATTAACAAACTTACATACACCTCGTCTTCGTTTTATGCGATCAGTCGAGAATATTGCCGAAAGTGTGACTATTTGGTGTAGTTTGTGCCCATTTTTCTTCGAAAATGAATAACATTACGGTGAACGGAGAGCGCTATAGAGGCACTATAACCGATTTTTTTTTTTTTTGTTTTAGCCAGAAACTGAGGAAATGAACTTAGACGATGGCCACACAAGCCGTCCAACAATCGACCATTTACGCACTAAGTTCAATTATCATGAAATCAGGGGTTTTGGTGATGTTGCTTAGCCTCTGCGGAGCTGCGAATTGGCGCTGTTGAACTCTTTTTTTTTGTCGGGGGCCGTTAAAGATCGATATTATGCTAGGTTAGGTTAGGTAGATGGGTGCCTTGTGACAAATAGAGTCACTGCTCACTCACTTAGACCAACAAAATCGTTTAACCCTGGAAACGTTAAAAAGTCCGCTGTTAGAACCACCCAGATAATGATATAAATCTCAGGAGGTCCGTAAGCTCTATATTACCTAAGTCCTCCAAATCCGAGAAGCAGTAACTTCCGAGAGTTCTCATTCTTGTGACGGATAGGGCAGGACAATCACACAGCAGGTGACGATCTGATTCAATTTCTTCTTCGTCCCTGCAGCTTCTACAATAGTCGTTATGTAGCACACCGAGTCGCTCGGCGTGAACTCCAATGGCACAATGACCAGTAATTATTTCAGAAACGACCCGTGTATTATAACGACTAAGTTTCACCAGAGAGGTTGATCTCTTCTTGCTAAAGGCCGGCCATAGCGTCCTGGCTGTTGCGCATGTTTCCAAATGAATCCATCGGCTGTTTGCCCTATCGATGGTTTCGTCTTCTATTTTCTTTCGTAGGGAACAGATTGGGGTTACTACAAAAGGGAGGGCCCGCGATAAGTGCAGCGCCGACCCTTTCCTAGCAAGCTCATCAGCCGTTTCATTTCCTTCGATATCCATATGCCCTGGAACCCAGCAGAGGGTCACCACATTGGCTCTGGATATTCCATTTAAGACCGATTTGCAGGTTCTTACAAGCCTTGATCTAATTACAGCAGAGTCCAGAGCCTTAATGGCTGCCTGGCTGTCTATCTAGATAGTTATCGTTTTACCAACGATATTTCTCTCGCGTATAATTTCCGCAGCCGGTATGATGGCTGTGATTTTGGCCTGAAAGACGCTGCAGTCGTCGCTAATTCTAAAGGAGTTGTTTATTTCTAGGGCCTCACAATAAACTCCGACTCCCGTGCCAACGTCCATCTTAGAACCGTCGGTATAGAACGCCAGTTCCTTTTTCTTCATGGTTCTCATGTTCCTCCAGTGCGCTCTGTCAGGAATTCTTATGTTGAATCTCCTTTCAAATGCTAGCGTAGGGCTCATGAAATCAGTTTCCGCCGATCTGCTGGTAGTTCCCCATCGGGATAAAATGGAGGCATGGCCATAAAGGCTCGATGACCATAATCGGCCTTCTTTCAGCCTTACAGCGGTTTTAGCCGCCAGGCTGCTACAGTATATATCAAGCGGAATGAAACTGAGCATGGATCAGCATTCGCCAACCCATCCTTCAGCCCTACTTAAGCCCCAGCACCACGACAAGGTGGATAGCCATCGCTGGGGGAATTAATTCGGCGCGGGCAAGATCCAGAATCGATTCAGGCACTTAAGCATAATATTGATGGATCTATTCGTGAAATAGGGCACCGAACCCTCGAAAATATACTGCAAAATTGGAGTGACAGGATGGGCTACTGCCAAGCAAGCCGTGGCAGACATTTAAATGAAATTATTTTCTATCAATAATCAGAAAGTGTCTTCAATAACAATGTGTCTCCACTTGCGATAAATACATCGCAGAAAGCGGAATAAAAAGCAAAAGTAGAGCAACTCTCAGATAGTCTTTGGTGGGCATTTCATCGCATACTTTTTCAGTATAGTGGAGAATGGCAACCAATCAATACATACAGAGCATCATTGCAGAATCCCAGAATTTTTGAAATCGTCCACTTTTTTCTTCTCTAAGACGTTCCTTAGATATCTATTTTTTTTTTTTTTTTTTTTTGAGAACTTCGACACTCTTACCAAACTCATTTGAAGGTTGATTCTATGCATTGGATCAGTGCATAGTTGTTGATAAGTTTTATCACGTCTTCTGATTTTAATTTCCATTCGGCCATTTTAGTTTACTCGAATTTAATTTCCACACAAATCATAAATAAACAGACAGAAGTGACAGCAAAATGACAGTTCTACTTGTGTTATAGTATGCGATAGATGGTATGTGAATAAAGCATGTTTTCTATCGCAAACTATAGAAATATAGCTGCTATAATGGTCTACACTTGCTATAATGATAGCATGCTTTATCGCAAGCTATAAATTTATCGCAAGTGGAGACCGCGTGTAAAGCAAACAACTTTAGAAAACATTAAATAGATTTAATATTTTACTTTTATAAGATGTCCTGCCCTACATTCAATTCTTCTGCTTTCTTTTTATCGGGGTCCTTCGACTTTAATTTGGCATCTAAGGTCATTCCTAGATGCTTTGCTATGATAGCCTAAGGAGCTATTTAGTTGTTGATAAGAACGGGCAGATAGCTTATTTTCTTGTTTATAAAGTTAATGTGGGTAAACTTGACATTAAGTTTAATGCACCATTGTTGCATCCAATCTATTACTTTATTGACTGCATTCTGTAACTTAATAATAGCTTTGTCTGCGTATTTGTCAACAGAAAGTATTGTCGTGTCACCTGTAAAAGTGGCTACCATGACGTTATTGTCTAGTGGCTTTCCCTTGGGTATAATAAATACAGAGTTGGTCCGAGAACACTGCCTTGTGGGACACCTGTCACTTTTTCCTTCAATTCTGAATACTCTTCACTATACCTTACTCGAAAAAATCGGTCTGCTATATAAGATTTCAGTATCTCATAGTATTTTCATGGTCCCTATGCCGTTTGAATTTCAAGCCTTTATACCATACCTTGTCAAAAGGCTTGCGTTACGCCCAGGAATAATGCAGAGCATACCTGTATCTCTTCGAGTGCTATCACGTTTTTAATACAGTACACTTGGTCTATATTAGAATAAATTCGATTCCTAAATCGAAATTGATTGTTCGGGAAGAGCCGTCCTTCAATAATAATTTTATCCAGCCTCTTAAGGAGTAACGATATTTGTCTGTAGGAAGTAACTTCTGTAAATGGCTTACCTTGTGTCGGTAGTACGACTATTTCAGCGATCTTCCAGTGAAGGGGTACATTTTTTAGTTCAAAACAGACATTCATTAGATGCTCAAGTTTTACTGTGGCTACGTTCGGTAGGTCGTAGATTCAGATTCAGATTAAGGAATTTTTATTATTTAGTCGTTCTATTTACAAATTGGCTTAAAACTAGACTTATTACTATAAATTTAATGTTGGCTCAACAATGGGGGCCCAACGTATATCTACTGGTTTGCTAAGTTTTTTTTTTAAAAAAAAAAAAAAACCTATATTAATGGCTACTTAATCTATTACATGAATATTTTATATAAGAGAATGTATTTGTAAAATTTTTTTTTTCTTAAATAAAGAAAATATATTATTAAGGGGACTATCCCCGGTAATAGGCATTGTCTGCAAGCTGGTAGAACGGTGTTTCTTCGTTGTTCATTATGTCTTCAAATCTTGAATCGAAGATTGCTCGTGCACTCAGGTATCGGTGGCTTGGATCGATCTGCTGTCGGATGTAGTCTTGTATTTCCTCGTTAGGGTGGTCATCAAAATTTTGCAGGAGTCTACTTTAAAGTTGAATCATATACTGGTCGATTGGGCTCACACCGGCGTTCTCGTAAAGAAAAGCCTTAGGGTGGTACTTCCTTGTGATTGGGTTTCGCCACAGTCCTGTACAGATTCGAAGGACCTTCCGTTCGAATATTTAAATCTTCTTTATGGTGGTTGGCGATATGGTGAACCATATGGAGCAGCCATATGTGATAACTGGTCTTATCAGCTGCTTGTATACGAGCAGTTTAGTCTTCTTGCTGAGCCCATTTCTCTTTCTGAGTAATGGGTGGACTAAATGCAACACACAATTGGCCCTCCTTAGGATGATTTCAGCGTGAGGATTAAACTTAAACCTCTAGCTGAAATGGAGACCAAGATATATGGTGATTTGCTTGGTTCGCAACTCGGTGTTATCTGGAAGAGAAATCCGTATGTTGTGGCAGCGAGTTGCGAACGCTCGGCGTCCCCTCGTAGCTGTCACTGGATTTCTGAAGCAGATTAGTTCCGTCTTGCTGCTGTTGATTTTGATTCCCCATTTGAGGTAATACTCCCAAAGATTTTTGACGTGGGTTTCAGCTCTCTGCTATTTCCGGGGAAAGCGAAACAGCGTAAGTGATGGAGTCATCCGCATACAGCATTGTTCTGGTCCTTGCTGCATTCAGTGGTTGGTCTGCAGTGAAGATGTTGAACAGTATTGGTCCAAGCCTTGATCCCTGGGGCACTCCAGCGTTGATTCGTTTTATTGAAGACTTTGCTTAATGTACCTGTACATAAAAAATTCTGTGGGTTAAAAAATTGAAAATTAATCTTACCAGATAATTGGGGAAACCAAAATGAATTAGCTTGAAAATCAGTCCTTTGGTCCAAAAGCTGTCGAAGGCTTTCTCTATGTCTAGCAGGAAGGCTACGGTAGTCGCTTTTTTGTTCAGACCATGGGTGACATCGCTGTGTAGCGATAGTAGTAGGTCGTAGATCGTAACCTGGCGCTTTTTTATTAAATATTTTAAACCTACACATGTTTCTTATTTCTCTTGGGTAACGTTGAGTATTTCTGATCAACTACTGGTATAAAAACGCCCGACAAGTATTCTGCAAAAAAATCAGCCTTCTGCTTTGAATTTCCGACCCATTTACCATTGGGTGCCTTCAATAGTAAGTCTGGTAGTTGAGGCCATTTTGAATATTTCCCTGCTTTCCAGAGGGAATAGTCAATGAGTTTATCAGTCGTAGGAATCTTTTCATGTAGGAATTTTTGAAGTCGTTGATAAATTTGTACAACTTGTTATTTAGACGATTGAAGATAGTTTCGTCTTTGCCACTTTCTACGCGCTCTTCTCTTTTCTAGTATCAATTCTTTGATGTCCACTGGATATTTAATTGAACAAAAAAAACGTAGCTATTTCTTTTTCTTTGAATTTCGATTTTATTGCCGTAAATTGTTCACAAAGTTTTACATTCACATTTATTTAAATACAATTTGATGAAAAATCCCTTTCGTAGACAGTATATGTATGTGTATATAACTAATATTTGATTATTGTAACTAACTACGAAATTGGAATTAATTTCATATAACTAGATAACGTACGATAATGCCGTTTTTTTTTTATAATTAATTTTTGTTTCTTCATTTGCACTATACTATTATTGTTGTTTTTTTTTTTTTTGTTTTTTTTATTTATATCTGCGTTTTAAATAACATTTATAAATACATGTATAAGTATATCTAAATAATTTTGATATTGACTTTTGTATGAATTTTTGAATTATTGTTTCCATTTACGAACTTATGTGATATATGTACGAGTACGTTTAGACTAGATGTGATACGTTTTGGTTTGTGTCTTGAATGTATACGTTTTGTTTCTTAATTTTTAGGGGTGGGATATGTTGTTCTAAATATGTTAAACATTTTTTTTAGAAAACCAAGAATACTATTAGAAAATAATTGAGAAACATATAGGTTTGTGCAACGTACACTACCTTTTTTAAAATTAAACTTTTCTAATTTTTTTTTTTTTTTTTTGTTATTTCTTAAATTATATTTATAGAAACCAATTGCGGATAACTCTTCAATAAAATGTTTTACATGACATTTGCCTATACATATATGTAGATATTAAGGTTTAGTGTTAAGAGTATAAATTTACTTTGAATTAGATATATAACAGCAACCTATATAATGCATGTATGCGTTTCAACCGTCTGTAAGTGCGACACAGTTTCGGGAGCCTCTTTTTAAACAACGTTTGTAGCTAAGAGTAACCTTATGTTTGCCAACAAATATACATACTGCCACTGCCTTATAGAGTATTAAATAGCTGCCGCTACTTAGGGATCTAGCAGAGTATATGTTAGAGGCATGGGTCTAACTTTCATTATTACGAGTATGTGCAACGGCACAACTCACTGGTTTTAATATTTTTTTTTACCAACTTTAACTTGTTTCTGTACCAATTTTAATAGCTAATTGTACTTGAAATTGACCGGAAATTATCAATTGTACAGAATTTCAGAACATTTTGAAAACATACGGCATACAACTTTCTTGTGAGATGGAGATAAAATTGATTTTTCGTAGTTTTTTTTGAATATTTTTCACTTCTACATGATTTTTTGGAAAAAACGTGTAATCAAGTATTTTCCTTGTTGTTTCATGGTTCAATGGTAACCAAAAGAGCTACTTATATTTTGCAACACATATAAGAAATAAAAGTGATGCATCACAAGTCGCAGAGCAATTTATCACGGACTTTATTTGTTTGGGGCACTCACTTTGATTGTTTTACGAGTAGGATTTGTAATGTTTCTACTCGTATTTCGTTTGTTTAAATTATAAGCTTTACATAAAAATTTTATTTATGAAATTTCGAGCTCTTTTAGTTACATTTCAAACTGTGAAACAAAAAAAGATATAATTAGTTATAAATTCCGTCTCAATAAATTATGTTGAAGTTAAAATATTTATGCAAAAAATATAAAATTGTATTGCGTTTCAAAATGTTTTCGAATTTTGTGCACTGGATATTTTATATTAGATTTTAAGTAGAATTGTTAAAATTGGTATTGGTTAGAGCCAAGTTTAGAGAATGGTAAAGAAATATAAAGACCGGTAGAACTCCGTAAATGTAAAAGTTAGACTCATGCTTCTCTTATTCTTTGCTCAGAATTCATTGTCCTGTCAGATCACCAAATTTTAAAAATATCCTATAAAACATAAATTGAAATATTGAACAGAATATTCAGATTAATTTATTTGAAATTACCCTGTTAGTTAGTAAAAACAGAAAGCTACGAATAATTACTGTGAAAGGTAAGGTTTTAATATTAAAATTATATTTTTTGTGTGCGGGTTAAAATAATTTTGGATATTGTATCAGGACAGAACGTTTAGCTAATCCCAAACTAAGAAGTAATGTACACTTTATTTTTTCAATAGTGGGTCATAGACATTTTTGTTCATACTCGTAGCTGAAGTGGTAATCTGATTATTAAGATATAAACAAAATTTAAGTTAAATTCGGCAAAACTTTCTCTTTATGCGTGGAGAAATGTAATCAAAAATAAACTTTCCTTTTCTTAGGCGTCCGTGAAAAAAAGGATTTTTTAAAAATTACAACTCAACTAATTCAAATTAGAAATCACCATTTTTGAGAGGGTTGAAAGTCATATGTCGTAATTTATTTTTCAATCCGTCAACTCAGAATTTATTTTTAACAAAATAAACGTCTATTAATTTTTCCTTAATTACAAACATTGACAGACAATGCAGAATCAATTTGTATAATCTGTTTCTTTTTTAGTGTTCCATACCTGAATGGTATAAACGGAACACTAAAGTATTGAAATACAGTGTCTGTCAGTTGATGTGTTTGTCACACGCTTGTGAACTTTTGAAACGTTTGAGCTAAAGAGCTAAAATTTTGTACACAAATAGCACGCGGTGGACCAAAACAATCCATGTGCGGGGGCTTTGGGTACCTAATGTGCCCCAAAAAGAAAATGTATACCCCATCATATCATACATCGAATTAAAGCAGAACTTTTAAGGAGTAAAAGAAATATATTTCGTTTGTACTTTCTTGAACAAAAAAGATAAAAAAAACAGCATTGATTGAAAGAATTGAGAGTATGCAAATGAGGAGTTAAGGGAAATTATAAGAAATCTTCTGGGATAAACAGTTCTTGAAAAATATTAGAATACCTGGAGTAAAAAGTCACCCAATCCCACCTAATGATTGGTGGGATGGGGTGACGTCGCTAATCGATTTTGATGATTTTACGACGAACGTGTTTACACTTCCGATGTAACTCAAACCCGAATCAAATTTCATCAAAATCTGTCAAGTGATTCTTCAGTTAGGCGTATGAGAAAAATTATTCTAATATGTTTAAAGCGTTTTCAATTATTTTCAACTGACACTACTAACGCGTCAGTCTAAGGCATCATCTAAACCCTTTCAGGAGTTCTCGAGTTTTGCGGTTTTAAAAAATTTTTGAATTTCCCATGACCCACACACGCTTGATCCGATTTTGACAATTTTTAAAGGAAGTAGCCTACTGATCAAGACATATGTATACATACATACAAACTAAATTTTATGATATTGCCGTGTGAGGACTAACATATGGGTAGACATGGAACAATGTGTTTGTTTGACATGACCCTTTCAAGTACGACCACAACTTTTTCTTTTTCCGCGAATTAACGAGGAAGCAGAAAGTATTTTTACAATGATTCTACTTGTTTGTAAATACCAGTGGATCGTCCCGTCCTCGACTTGTCAAAACAAAATTTGCTGATTGTGAATTACTTCTTGATCTGGGGTAACCCTTTTAAAGAAGTATTAAAGAGCTATAATGCCATAATTTGTCGATTTGACGAAATTTACTATACCTCCCGAAAAGTCTTGAAACTTAGATGTACATATGTACATCTCCCTATATATTATTTCAATGTTATTATAATTTCAGCAGCGCCATACATTTTTATTGTATTACCTGCAATCTTATTCAGACTTTCTGCACGTCTATGTCGTACTTTTTTTATTTACCTAAACAATTTTCAAGGATGGTGCTCGAAGACAAAGAAAGCAGCGTCAGCGACACTGCGATTTCATTGCAAACAATTAAAGTAAATACAAATTTGAATGTGGTAACTTAATACACTTCTTCCAACATTCGTGATTGAAAGGATATTCGCATTCCTTTACGAGATCGATAAGCTCGGGATTATCTTTCTTGATAAAAAAAAAAAAAATCAAATTTAAAAGAAATGTTTGTGAACTTCGAAGTTGAAACCGAGTATTTCAAAAATTGGCAAATCAGGATACCTTTAGGGCTGTATGGTAATTTGATTAAGCAGTGAAAATTGTTTGTTTTTTTTTTTTCCGGAATTATTATAGGATTTGTTTGATGAAAATAAAGGTTTTAAAACCAATCAATGCACAAACTTGTAACAAAATTTTACCCCATAATATGCAATTCAATGAATCTAATAGCTGAACGTTTGTTTTAATCATATAGGTTTTGTACTCGTATAATTGAGATGAATTTCTAAATTAATGCCAACAAGGCTTACCAGGAAAAATTTTATTCAAAAATGGACTGCATTGTCGAAATTTATAAAATACAACTTAAAAAGTTACTCAATATATTCAACATTCAACTCCAAAAAATCAAAATATTAAAAGTTGCTCCAGATTGTTCTACTTGTTCTGAACACTGTCTAAAATTCTTAGCCTTTTAAGTCCAACCGTTTGCAAAATATTATTCAAAAATCGGACTTTTAAAAGTTGTTCCAAGTTGTAAAAGTTGTTCTGAACATTGTTGCAAACTTTTATTACAGAATAAGTGCACTTTTTGCAGTTTTTGACTTATTGCAATTAAAATCCGGAAAAATTTTTGAAAAAAAAAATTTTTGAAAAATTTTCGAATTTCGAAACAGAAAGTTTAGTGTTCGAAGATAATTAAAAAAGATGTTTTTTTTTCGATTTATTCTTGCAGTTTTTCTTACTTTGTAAAAAATAATTTTGAACAATCGCGCACTACCTGGAAAAACATTCAGAATTTTGACTTTCGAAATAGAAAGTTTGGTTTTCGAAAAAAAGTAATTAAAGTAATTTTTGAAAACTTGTGGAATACGAAATTCTAAAAAAGTTGGAACAATTTAGAACAAATCTAGAGCTGGTACTTTCTTAATTTTGGCCATATTTTACAAACGGTAGGATCTGAAAGTTTAAAAACTTGCAACAATGGTAGGAACAACTAGAGTAGGTTTTAAAATTTTGATTTTCGATAACAGGATGCTAGCTCAGAAAGTCGTCTTTAGGATTTATTCTTGTAGTTTTTAATATCTTGCAATAATAATTTGGAACAATTTGGAATTGAAAAATTTGATTTTCGAAAAAAGGGGTCTAACTTCACACAGACTGATCTTGCAATAATAATTTGGAACAATTTGGAATTGAAAAATTTGATTTTCGAAAAAAAGGGGTCTAACTTCACACAGACTGATCTTGAAGAGAACTTTTGTTTATACTCGTAACATTCTAATGTTGAGATGTCTGAGGAACGGAACGTTAGTTTAGTCAAAGTTAAACCTCATACATTGCATCTAAGCAAATTTATAAAATTGAATATTGGATGAATCACATTTTTTCTGCTTCATTTCGTCTGGGGGGAGGTTGTAATATTATTTTTATGAAGCACACCTTATTTGCGAACATCCGCATTCGATTCAAGGACACCTGACTAACTTGTTACATTAAAATCATTCGGAGTTAAATTTTAAAGATAAATGGTACTTTTTATATACACATTTTGTACGAAAGTAATATTTGCATCCAGCATTACTAGAAAATACCATTTGCATACAGACATCTATTGTAGTTATCGCCCAAGATTCTGTACGAAAATGATTTATTGAATCCATTTTAAAAAATGTCAGTGTTTCAAAAGTTAATAACTTAATGCAAATGATGTGCGTGCGTTACATAAATACTAATGAAATTTTGACAAACATTAAAAAAAAGTATTTCATTTGTTTTTCTAAAAACTATTATTTTTCATTTAGATATTTCTTATACAAAGCCATAATTTAAAATAAAAATAATACATGTATTATTTTGTTTTGTTTTACATAATACATTAACTTAATGTTATTTGAGTATATTATAAATTGTAATACAATGATTATTAAAAAACAATACTCTTCGTTAAAACAGTCTCTAAGTTACAATATTATTTAACACAACAAACGTATAATTGCACGAAATAAATTTTTCGTTTCAATAACTGAACTCGTTGTTTGATCCAAGAAAAACATAAAATTTAAAATTTTATCTAAAAACTTTCACAAAAAACAAAAATTTCACTAATTATACACTAAACCGCAAATGGTTTTATGTACTGTATGTTATGGAAGACAAATTACTTGTGTCTATAGCTGACATGTTATTATTTCAAATATTACAGTATGTCACTAAATATTTATAATTTGTTATTATTGGTTAAATCTTGTTATAAATATGTGAATTAAATAATAATAAAAACTACGCAAAATAAATATATATCACATTATATAGAATCGGAAATTAAAACACTAAGAACTGAGTTAAATTTGAACCACAAATATAAGAACAATAAACATCATCTAGTCTCACATCCTTCGAATAATTGATTCCCATATTCTTGACCATCCTTCTCGATGAAAAGAACTTTTAAAAAGTAATTTTACCCCTTTCGTCCAGCTTCATATTTTATTCCAAGTACCGATCCGAATGGTGTCAAGTTAAATTTTCTTGCCATCAAACCAGCACACGAATACTCTTAAAAATGTATTTCTGTAGAAAAGAATTGTTGCAAGTTTAAGGTTCTCGTCTCACATTTCTTTTCTTTGCCTCTGGTAGTTGTATACGACCCACAAAATTGTATCCGGTATCCGGTATTATGGCATCCTTACAACACTTTTTGTCCCTCATTAGTGCAGCATGGAGAAGAGTATCTGAATCGTAATGGATTTCAAATGCATACATTTGTTGCACTCCTTTGAATTGGGGAGGGTTCGAAAACACCTACACCACTCCTTTGCTTTAAACAAAAATCACTGTGCGTGACTTTTGTGCCGGTTGCCTCTGAAAGGCATAAACGTTGACAATCAATTGTGCGAGAAAAATCAGACAAAACAGGACAATTAGCACCACATAGAGGAAGATATCTCGCATCATCTCGTACCGTGGGGGGTGTTTTTTTTTTTTTTTTATTTAGCGCGTTTCAGAGTTTTCCAAAGTTAAACCAATCTCATACTTTCCGGTCACTGGAAGAAGGATACAAACAAAAAATTAAATAAATGGATTCATATTCATTGTAGCATTTTAAATTTCCGGCGAAAATCACTTCATTAACATAATCACTTCATCACTTGCAAATGAGGTGAATTTTTATGCGCGGACTAAAAAAGGAAAAACCCCATACTCCTGAAAAAAAAGGGTCACTAGACTCACAAGGCATCAACAGCGACGGTAACAGCATTCAAATGCGCTTCGCATTCATCCATGGTGAAGAAAGGATTTCTAGGAAACTTCTCATGTGGAGGATATTTTTTTTTTTTTTTTTTCTTATTTCCTTTCAATTTTTGTTGCACAAAAATCACATCAGGTATGAAATGAGGATAAGAGCGCGACAGGTAAAACTCAAGAATAAATAATGACAACAACAATAGCAACAAATATTCGCTAAGGAAAAAGTACGGAGAGAAAAGGTTTTTGTATCTGCCGGATCGACGGTTTAACTGTTACTGCCAGGTAGTAGGAGTATTTGATAGATAAGAACCACCATGGCAATGGTAATTGTGATTGCAGAGTGCTATCGTTAGAGGGGTAGTACTTAGTTCACCATGAGTCATAACTAGTTTGCCGATTTACCCGTTTCGGACAGTTTGAGCCGGAGCGTTGATTGAATGGACTGCTATCGATTTTTCCATTGCGTATTCTTTTCGTAGTCTATCAGCTGCAGGGTGGTAGTGAGCAATTTTTTTCTAATCAGAGTGAACTAATGTTTTAGGAAACGCTTAGGGTGTTGCAATGTATTGTCGGTAGTTTAATAATTGGGTGAAAAAGAAGGTCTCATCGGTATAGGAATTTATTTCGAGTGAAGATAATGATTGGGGATAAAATCTCCATTTCTTCGGACCTTGGGTTGTGTGCTGCTTCTCTAGCTTTCAATTATACTCATTACCGTACACGAACTACAATAACTTAACCATTTAGAGCCAAAAATAATAAATAATAAATAATAAATAATAAATAATAAATAATAAATAATAAATAATAAATAATAAATAATAAATAATAAATAATAAATAATAAATAATAAATAATAAATAATAAATAATAAATAATAAATAATAAATAATAAATAATAAATAATAAATAATAAATAATAAATAATAAATAATAAATAATAAATAATAAATAATAAATAATAAATAATAAATAATAAATAATAAATAATAAATAATAAATAATAAATAATAAATAATAAATAATAAATAATAAATAATAAATAATAAATAATAAATAATAAATAATAAATAATAAATAATAAATAATAAATAATAAATAATAAATAATAAATAATAAATAATAAATAATAAATAATAAATAATAAATAATAAATAATAAATAATAAATAATAAATAATAAATAATAAATAATAAATAATAAATAATAAATAATAAATAATAAATAATAAATAATAAATAATAAATAATAAATAATAAATAATAAATAATAAATAATAAATAATAAATAATAAATAACAAATAATAAATAATAAATAATAAATAATAAATAATAAATAATAAATAATAAATAATAAATAATAAATAATAAATAATAAATAATAAATAATAAATAATAAATAATAAATAATAAATAATAAATAATAAATAATAAATAATAAATAATAAATAATAAATAATAAATAATAAATAATAAATAATAAATAATAAATAATAAATAATAAATAATAAATAATAAATAATAAATAATAAATAATAAATAATACATAAATAGTAAATAAATAATTAATTATTCTACAGGGTGTGCCCAGAATATAGAAGCATATTTGAAAGCATATGTAGCTGAGGTTATTTTACACAAAAAAAAGTCCTGAAAAACATATGTGGCTGTGGTTATTCAACATTTAGGGGTTATACCATTTTTTTAATTTTTTGCTATGATCTCTTTATATTGGCTGTACCTTCACCAAATCTGAATGAAACTTTAATTAGTTGAACAAAATCTATCCAATACTTAAAACATTTCAACATTGTGAATTCATTTGAGTCCAATTTATAATTTTATTATTCACATAATGCGCATAAGGTTAACATATGTTCTACCTAAAACTCATACTTCGTAATTTACAATAGTTAGACGAATGACAGTTAATGCGAAATGGTCTCCACTTTGAAATGGCGCTTTAAATTACCTTAGCTACGTGTGCTTTAAATGTTTGCCTGTGTGCCCCAAGCAGCCTCTAAATCTTGTTGGTTCAATTGTATATAAATGCTCTGTAGATTAAAATATTTTTACAACAGAAGAAACAACTCTTTGAAAATATTCGCAAATGTAAATATAAAAAGGATCAGGGAATACCATTTTACGGTGTTTCTACCTCCCAACTAGCACCTTCTTTTGAAGGTGCACTTTAATACCATCCCACATTGATATCATTTTGACTAAAATCTTTTACTTATAAATTCCCGTTTTCTTAAAAATACACAAAAAAAAAAAAAAACAGAACAACTGTTAATATCACCCTGCAGCAAATGTGCTCATTTTATGATAGCTGTCATTTTGACAGCTGAAACAGTTATACGCCTAAAACTGTGCTCAGTTTCCCCATCTTTTAAGTCGCTGTTAAATCTTTCCTCTCTCTGTTTAGGCTATGCTAACAATGCTGGTACGATATTTTTCCTCATTGGTGGTGAGTATGTAAGTGGCGTTTATGTATCTAGATTCATTCAGTTCGTGCATTGACAGTTTGAAGCTCGGTTTACAGTACGACAAGTAGTTAGTTCGTTTTTTTTATTGTGAATTTCCTCTCGTATATTATTAAAAAAAAATATATATAAATCTCTTGTTGAGGATTTATTGATTCCAGAGATAAGTTTCGTGTGATAGTGTAAACTCCATCACTGCCGGAAAATCGAAATATTTTCACTTGCACAGTAGTTAACGCCCAAAAAGCCAATTTTTTCTCGTTTCCCCTTGTGTTCTCGCTCAAGCGAAGTGTCAAAAAATTGTCAAGCAAAAAGGAAAATATTCAATTCTCTAAGAATATTCAGTGTTAAAAGTGACTAATCAGCAAAACCAAGGATAAACATCAGCCGAATAAACCGAATAAATAATGGAGGTTAGTTTCACTTGAAAGTATCTTTTTTGTGCAATTTCTTCATCTGACATCTAGTGCTAAAAATAACACCCCAACCCACAAGAAAAGGTGTATTTTTTTATTTCTCTTCCCCACATACACTTTCTTGATGCTAATTGCGGGTGTGACTCAAGTGGGGGAAGCATTTTTTTTGCACCTAATCAATATGACATTTGACCATAACCTTTATCTTGAAGATACTTTAAAAAAAGACACTAATGGTCCTCATAAAAAGTGTCACAATTTTAGTGGCTCTGAGAGTTCTCTGCCCCTTGAGTTTGGCTAGGAAAAATCATTAGAATGACGACGACGGCAACGATTACGTCAGGGCTTCGTCTGTTTATTCAACTGTCACACGCACAATGCCAGAGTGTATATTTTGTCTCGCTCTTTCTTTTTTAAAGACTCTTTGCGGACAGGCATTCCGTGCGCCCGTCAATGAACAACCCCAATTTATTTATTTTTATTATTTTTAATTAAAAAGTTTTAATGAAGTCATGGTTTTGGTTATGTCATCGATTGCAATTCGTATCTTTGAAAAAAAAAAATGTTTTTTTGTTTATTTTTCTCACTCGTTCACCGGTGAAATTAATTAAACCCGCACCTAGTCTGTAGTATTATTTGCTCAGGTGCAATGTACTATAATATGGGCAGGCAGAGCAAACAAATAAAAAAAAAATAATTTAAAAATAGTAACACACTCGTAGAGTTAATGAAATGAAATTAGTTGCGCTAGGAAATGAAAATGCCGTACAAGCACGCCCTACAAGTAGTAGGTACATCCGATGACGACGTGTCGATGTACTATGTAAGGCCATGGTTTTATGTGCGATACATGTTAATTTCCAAAGGAAATGAAGAGATATCGATTTATTCGCAATTGATTCGTAGATGGGGAGACACTTTACTAATCTGGATTTAATGGGGGGAAATTACAAACTAACAGGGGAAAGCAATTATCTATAAGTTTATAGGTACTCGTAAAGGAAAATGTTACAGAATCGCGATTGACAACAGAATCTGCGGCAAAGAGTGTATCGACTAAGAGGTGATTATGTAGTTTGTTCACCTTTATTCAGTCGGATTACAATGGCAGAGTTAATTGAGTGTGATAATCGGTGCGCGTGGGGAAAATTACCGTTGTCATTAAAGAGTGCTATTATTAAGATTTAACCCGGAACGGCTTTATGTAAATTGTATTCAGTTATTCTTTTGTGAGTTGGAGTAATCAAGAGTATTCTTGAGGGTACTTCAAAATGTCCCCCATACACCAACAGAGGGTAACCCAAAGACTGACGTCTTTGTTAAGATCTTATTTAGTTTTAGGATTATTTAATGATTCTTTATATTTTTTTTTTATTATTACTGTTTGTGGTTGATAGTGCAATAGTCCAATATATAGACCAGATCTTGGTTCCGATATTTGCACTTATACTGGGTGGAAATGTATGATATGAAACCAATGTCATTTAATATTACTCTCACTTTATATAGCCATACATACAGTTTTGAACTAACAAGGGTCTCCAGTTAGAACCGTCCTTTTGTACGTCAAGTTGGCTGAAATCCCCCAGCACTTTCGTACGCCATCGAAGATGAGGTCTGTTTGCCGCTGCTTGAACATCACAAAGTGGGGTCTTACCCGAGATTAAAGAAACAGCGTTTCCCACTGTCATCCTGTATAGGGGATTGAATTCGTCACAGGAATACCAGCTTTGTCATCATGGCCATCTTAAAGTGAAGATTTTGCGGGAGTTAATCACTTCGTTGAAAAAAAGTTTTAGTACTTACATATTACGAGAGGCAACATTTTGTAGATCAGGCAGCTTACTTTGGATCTTCTGTTCACGTAATTTGAATTTTCAAATCTTACAGCTTTTAGCACACTAGTTGCGACACTTCTAATGGTTATTTGGCAGTATTGTCACTGGTCGTCTGTGTTTACTATTGCTCCCGTTGGACTTTTCCTAGAACCACCCGACCGGCAAATGATATGCCAGTGTCTTGCTATTCTAGCCTTTACACGTTGAACGTCATTAGGGTGATGGATTTCGACGTTGCCTAATATTCGCATGCATACCTACAATGCAATAGAATATTGACACTGCACCTAAGAACGTTGAAACATCCAGAATACTTGATAAGTGCCTTCAGTCAGTTTCATAATAGTCCTAAATTACTGGTCTTTGTTTGAAATTACATTGGAATCATTTTTTTCAATCGAGCCTTATGGTTTGCCATCAGACCGATGTATAGGTACATAACATTGGATCCGTAGTAGGTTCGTCGAGGAACGTAATTGTAAAACTGCCTATTTCCAGGAAAAATAACTTTGGCGTCTGGCCAACTAGGTTACGCTCAATGTTAACTCGTTATAAAAGGCACAAAGTATGCATAGCGACGATGCAAGAAAATTATTCATAGCAGTGTTGCTTTTTTACAGATCTCCCGATATACATATGCATCGGAATTTTTCCGATTTTGACTATCTGTAATATTTAAAAAGGGGGTTCATGAATTAGGTCCTTCTTCAAAGTTAATATATGCAGTTCGCAAAGAGATATCATACATATATGTACATATGTATATCGACACTCAGCCATCGAATTCCTCACATCCAGTAGCATAAGATCTAAATAGTGAAATATTGCTGCATGCCTCTTATCGTTCCTCACCCACGTTGACGCTTTTCACAAGGCAAATAACAGATGGAAACGTCTAAACCAATGCAATACCGAATACTAAATCAGAAAGATCTAATTCTCCCTAAATTACAAGTGATGAAACATCTCTAGGCAAATGTCATAACCGGCACTGTGCTATAGGTAGGTACGCTCAAAAATTGTGTATTTCTTTTAATTCTGTAGTAGTTGAAGGAATGAAGAGAGGTGAAGACCATAGTCTACTTCTTATGGACATGCCCTGTCCTCGCCAACATTAGAAGAGCTACACTAGGTGAATATGTCTTCGAAAATCTTAAGAATTTGTACGGCTTTGATACGTATGTAGTAATATATTGGTATACACATATATACCAAGTCGATTGAGCCATATCTGTCCATCCATCCATCTATCTGTCTGTTCAACTGCCCGCCTGTCACCGGTTTTTTAATCTTATATTTTGAGCTTCTTACGTACTTATGTTCTTTCATCCTCGAGGTGCATAGGGCGTCATATTTTGTATGGCACTTTGAGCCAGGGGAAATTTAATTTCATATATTAACTTTCCTGGAATCTGAAGCAGTACCTGCAAGTGTAAACATTTAACTTCTAATCCCCCACAACCAAACCTATTATACCATTGGATTAATATTTAAAATGCTGCCTTTCGGTATCTTTGTTCGGTAAAAACCAAACCACTTTATTCCTGGAAATTTCGAAATCCCGGAGCACTCAGATTCACACAAAGTCCATTGTACTACCAAGCAGAAATTTCTTTTTGGTGTAGTGGTTGGAGAAACTTGGATTTTATTTGTTTCTCTTTTATGCTCGGGTGACTTTGGTTGCTGTTCCCCATCCGGGTTTGAACCTGCACAGTTCGGGTTACAAGCGAACACACTACCCACTACACCAGATCGTTTTATAATCATACAATAAATTACTTTTAGAAACGGTGACAGCCATGCCAAATTTTTCTATAAAAAAAAAGTCATAGCAATAGTTTTTCTGATAACATCTCTTAAAAACCGACGAAAAGTCCTAGGTAGGTAGGTAGCTAAAGTGGTGGTTCGGAAAAGAACCCAATAAGCGTTATGTGAGCCGTTTTGATACCACAAAAAACTCGTGTACCCTTTTTGTTTGCATGTATTATTGGAGATAGAAGGATATAATTAAAGCCGTGGAGTTCAGAAACAGGATTAGTTCTTCAATCCGTTTAGAGGCTATCTCTCTGAAAATCGTTAAAGAAGGGTTGACTTAACGTGCGTTGTCAGGTCCTTGCTAGGGCAGAACAACTGCAAAGAAAGTAGAAAAGAGTTTCCCTCTCGTTGCTGTCTTTGCAGCTGCGACAGAAAGTGTTGTGAGGAATGCCAAGCTTGGCCACTTGGTCCCCTATAAGCCAGTCGCCTGCAATAATGGCTACAATTCTGGCAATATCAGGTCTTGATCTGCCTAGTAGTTCATTTAATTTAGGTCTGTTAAAACTGGGCCATGTCTTTCTTGATATGGCATAACTGGTAAGGTTGTTCCACTCGAGATTGGCTAGCTGGAGGAAATGAAGATGTAAATTGCCCTTAACGACTCCTATCGGAATATTTCTTTTATTCTTTCCGATAGCGAGCCGTTAAGAGGTGACCCTCGCCTGGCCAGCTCGTCTGCTCGCTCGTTACCCTCATAATTACTTTGCCCTGGGGCTGTGACCCAAATGAGAGTAATTCCAGAATGGACATGGTTGGATGTTGGGAGATTTCTTAGCATGCGGCAGACCTCCCGAATCGTGAGAAGCTCCTCTTGAAAGACACTAGCAGAGTCTGGGAGACGGAAGGATTTCGATATATTCAGTTGGTCCGAGAAAATGCCTGCGCCAACTCCGCAATCGAACCATCCGTATATATACAGATATCAAAGTCATCGATTACAATTCCGTTCTTCCATTCTGCTCTGGTAGGGAACTTTACTAAAAAAGGTTTGCTGAAGTCGGGCGTGGGAGTTCTGTAATCGGTCGAAGACCGATCCCAGTTCATTTGGTAACGTCTCCAGGACCTTTCAGTGGCCATATGACTTTGCTGTCCAGTACCCAGTTTCCCCGATCCGGTCTTCTCTGCATATAGTTGAAAATTGAATATGGAGTTCAAGGGGGATCAGATGATCATCACACTTAGAGCATCTGTTGGGCAAGATCTCAATGGTCCTGTGATGCCTACACACGCCGATCTTTATACTTTTTTGATTCTGTTGATGTTATATTTTTTATGTAACGCGGGTCACCATTCTATGGTGTCATAGGTAAGAATTGGATGCACAACGGCTGTGTACATCCATAGGGTCATCTTTAGCTGGACACCCCATTTTTTCCCGAATGTTCGGCTGCAGGCATATAAAGCCACACTTGCTTTCTTAACCCGCTGCTCTATGTTAAGTTTCCAACTAAGTTTCGAATTTAGAATCGTGCCTAGGTATTTTGCACTGGAACAGGAGTGAATTCCTGTAGCTTGGTTTTTGTGGTGAATAGCATCATTATGGTCTTGTCTGAATTTACTCCAAGGCCACATCTCGTAGCCCAAGAGTGTACATTATCTAGAGCACTTTCCATGAAAAGTCTTAGGTAGCAGGATTTTGTATTTCAATCAAAAATTTCCCAAAGTCACGCCTATTTTATTAGGGCTGAATTAAAAGGGGTAAGCTCCATGCGGATTGTAACTTTGTCACCCCCTTGAAGTAGTATCGCAAAAGACTTAATTTTTTTATGAATTTGGTTGTTGCGCCTCTTGGCCAATCAATGTTTTTGACAGATAGTACTCGCATTTCACCGACAAATAGTCGCGCAGAATTTCATGAAGAAGGGTTGATTATTTCACCCGTGAACGGATAACTCGTCGTCACCTGTAGTTTAACCACGTAATTTAGAAAACTTCGATATCAGAGCGGTAGGACTATAAAGCATTTGCCAGAAGCGCTTTGCTTTAGATTAAACACGCAGCGGTTTATTAAAAATCAAATACATAACAGAACAAAGTGTATAAATTTGTGGTATAAAATCTTAGTCTATAAATAACTTTCAAATTTTCCAACCCAAAGCGTTTTAATAAACTGAAGACAGTTTTTTTTTTTCCACATTTTGTTAAAGAATTCTAAGAAATTCTTTTATTTCATACTTTCCATCAAAAGGTTAAGCCCCGAAAGATATTTCAGGATAAAATAAAAATAAAATTCCAAGATTCCATAAATTCATCATCATATACAGCCCACGGAAAAAGGACACTCAAAGTATGTGTAATATATGGTTGAGAGTTATAGAGCTATGTACGTATATATGCACGTGAGACTATTTGGGTTGGGAATTTTATTCACCAGAGAGTAATTTAGCAAACGTCCCACATAAGGCAAATAAAAGAATGTTTGCTCATAACCCTTAAATGTTACAGATGATAGTTAAGCCTTTAAATATGAGTTTGGTTATGAAAATATATTAACATTTTTTTTTTCTTTTTATTACACGTACTGAAATCCCTCACGTTGGGAAGATATCATTTAATGTCACACATTTGGTCATACTGTTTCCGTTTTTTTTTTAAGGATTAGATATCCTGTTTTTATGTATAAGAAAAACCCATTTTGTTATTATGCAAGGATGTAAATAAACCTTTTTTTTATTCTTCTATCGGTTTGGGAACGCCCTCGTGGTTTTTTGAACTCAAATTAATACGAGTATGGTTCATTAATGATTTTACTTAGTTACTGTCAGAAATATCTTTTAAGGATCAAAGAAGACATTGTGAAGGGGAACTTTAAAAAAAAAAATTGATTGAGAGTGGTCAAAGAAAAAAAAATTTAAATAGAAACCAAAGGCACGTCTGTTGAGGGACAGAATTACATTATAGCGTTATTGGAAGATCAAAGTTATAAATTCCAAAAATAAGGCATTCACTTAAAAAAATCTTTAATGGACATTTTAAAAGCTAACCAAGTTATATACTGAAAGTATTTCCTTGAAAGTAATTGAATATTACATCATTTTATTTTGAGAATTACTTGCTATAGACTTTAAGCTATCTTATACTAAAGAAATAAAAAATTAAGCCCACGCGTTTGATGTGAGTTTCACATGTAGTTACCCGTTTATTTTGTGTTCTATCATGAATCATAGCTCATTAAATATTTTAGTACGGATAAAACAAACATCTGCCAACAAAATTTGTGAAAGGATGTGTGAATAGGAAAAGTTACAGCTCATTTTATTCCAATAGAAAACTATTATTTACAATTCAGGTACGTCAACATTTACATTTTCAGAATGAAAAAGGAAATCTGAAAAGTTCTTTCGTCGATTACCTTAAAGCAATACCCATCTTATTCAGCTGGAATCAGAATAAGTAATCAGATACAGAGATGACTTAGGCATCACATGTCCTTCATATAAGTTATTTTTAAACGTTCTAAGGTTAAGATAAATCAAACGAAACATAAATAGATTCAAAGTAAGGCTAGATTAGAATTGTATTGCCACTACAAATAGATGTGTTTCCTAGGATTTTCAGTTAGAAATTGGTGATCGTTATACTCGAATAAGTAAGCAAAAACACATCACCACCTCATCACTAACTAACTACTTACGTATGCAGTGAATATACGATGAACGTTATGTGCAAATCATCCACTGGCTGGACCTCTAAGCTATCTTTTTAAGACCTAAAGAATCGGATGGATACTAAAAATATTACCACACTTTTCGACCGCGAAGGGAAAAATTTCGAATAACGAAACAACATCAAGCATTAAAGTACTGATTCCGAATGAGGCAGGATAATCCGCGTCAAGGTGAAATTGTAATATATCGGGCATTATCTCCATTTGCCGCCAGGTACCCGCAGAGGAGAAAGGCAATGTGATCAATGAATTATTTCAACGACTGCATCAGAAAGAAAGACATCTTTGAAAAGATCATCTTGGGCAACACACATTCCCTCTGGAAATAAACAAAAGCTGATGGCTTTGTTGCGAGAAGGAACCGCGTTAGCGAGCAGCAAAAAAATCGCATATTTCAACATCCATAAGGCAACGTTGTAGTCGCCTGATTAACCGACCAAGTCAGCCAAAGTAACTATATTACGATCAATGGAAGACATTTCTCCATTGCACTAGATCTTCAAACTATTGAAGATGCCAAGAATATTCTCTGTTGGAGGTCTACAATATCGCAAGCTAGAGCCAAAGCATTTGTTTGTTAAGTGTCCCTAGAGCTCTCGAAAATTCCAATGGCAGAGAAATCAAAAAAGTAGAAATATTTTGCAACAGGAAAGAAGTTCGGAATTACTACAGAAGAGTAAACAGGACGACCTAAGGTTTCGCTTATCAAACCATGACCTGTAATGTAAGACAGTGAGATTGAAAATCTGGCTGAAAGGCGACAAAATTCAAAACCCTGATGTCAGTCATCAACTTAATCTGAAACGCAATTAGTTTCATCTAGCAACCGCTATATAATTACGAGTATGTAGGATGCAATTCAACCACTATCAGTACGGGCTGTATACAGTAGGATGGTCCGATTTATCTCACTTTGTTTTCTAAAAGCAGCTATTTTTTTCGACTCCCCATACTGTAAAGCGCCATCGAACTAGTTTAGAAGTAGATAGCTAACGCAGATATAAGATAGATTGCGCAGACCAAATGACAGAAAAGGTATACTTAATTTTCTTAGCCTACATAGCTGTTAAGGGTTCGTGCTCTCTTGTAAGAATTTTTGTTTGAGGACCAGATCATCTCGAACTACATTACCATCAAACGAACAAATATCAGGTCTGTTTGCCTGCTTAAAAAGCAAAAAGAACAGAACACTTCGAGGTTTGAAAAGTTAAGCTTCTAAAAAGTGACTCAGGTATCTGAAGTGAGTACAGGATAAACCGTTCCTAAAAATAGAGAGCAACCGTTCACCACCATGGAATCAACAAAATTTTACTTTGAATGAAGCTAGAAGAATGGCAAACAGTAGGTAGAAGCTAGGTAGAAGCTACCGTTCTGTAAAAAATGTCCTACCTTCTTTATCTAAGTTATGAAAGAAAATCGAAACCGAATATTTCTTTGAAGGTTTTAACTTCTTTTCTACATTTGTTATCAGAAAAAACCCCTTAGAAGCGAGGAAACATTGTGTAGCATGGGTTAAGATTATAGCAGTTACCCAACAGTATCTGAATACAAAGTGTGCATCTAACGTAACCTAAAAATTGCATCAAATAAAGCTTTACTTGTATTTCATAGCGCATTAAAATGACACTATCGGACGTCATTCAGAGCAGCTGTGGCATTTCGACAACTACAGGTCGAAAATAATTCGGCTTTTCTATAAAATGCTGGCAGATATGTATGTTCGCAAAAGTACGCGAACAAAAAAATTCATTGAAAGCATTTCTCATTCCACGTTTTCGGGATTGTGTTCTTATTTTCCATTTTTGATTGAGAAATCCCGAAAAACGGGGAAAATCCCTTAATCTAGAATCGCTGTATAAAACGTGGATTTTGTTCGATACCTGCCAACAGATCGAAGAGCGAAATCAATTTAAAGTTCCTATTGAGGTCGATCCAACCGAAGGGTTGGGATTTTGTACCATATGACTGTGAGGGACGTTCGGCGTATCGTATTTTAGTCGGACTGTATCATTAGAGAAGCGTCCTGTGAAAGAACGCAGAAAAGTAAAGATGCTATTATTGTTTGAAAAGTGGTAGTGTATAAGAGCTATAACTGCATAGACAACCACGCCTTTACACCTAAAGTTGTCACGAAATTAGTGTGACGGAAGGCAGCATTATAAACTAATTTCATTCGCACGAGCGCTACTAATGCTCAAAATCCCACCACGAAGCAATTCAACTAAACACTTCAATCTTCACTGATTAACCTACTATAGCGGTTTGATAGACATTACATCTTTTTCTTCTTCTCCTTGCTTTTTGGTTACAACACGAATACGGTAATTGTGTAATGTCGATAATTTCCGTAAAGTGAATCGTTAAGCGAAGTTAGCTTCGGTTAACTAAGTTTACTGTGGCTGTGTATAGGTACGTGTGGATGGTTTTCTTTTGCACCTGTTCACTTTGAAAATCATCCCCTCTTAATTTAATCAATCTAATTATCAGTCGGTGTATTTTTTTTTTTTTTTTTTTTAACGCAGATTAAAATCTGGAAAGACTTTGTTGCCAAGTAGTGTGGTACTCTAACGTTTAAAGTTAGACAAATGATTTTTATTTCTTATATTTAAAATCGCGTTGCGAAAAGTTTAAAGTTTTAATTACTTTCTCATAGCTTTTAGAAGATGAGACTTAGTTCTTTTCAATCCCCAGATATTGTCTCGTACATTTAAGATGGTTTCTATCTCGCAGTTGATGTTATTTAGCAGTCGCTGATTGTGTGTTACCATATCTATTTGAAGGTCGTGATGCAAATTGCTATTTCATATATGTAGGTACCTATATACCAAAGCACATTTATTATTCCATTAAGGACTTTGTTTTGGAATATCTCTATAGTTTTCTGTACGTACGTTCATTTAAAATTTAAGGTCTTTATTACATCTCTCAGATACGAGTAAATATATTTACCAGCCAAAATGTCAATTTTCTAAAATTGTCTCGTTTGTACAAAATATAATTTTTTTTTTTTGTAAAGAAAAACTCAAGTAATTCTAAGAAATTATGAACGCAATGAGGTAATTAGAATCAATTAAGAAAATTTTTGGCACTGTCAAATGATTTTTCTCATCAGATTAAGAGCAACGATGTCGATGTTGATGTCGTCTTTGTGGTCTCGAAAATGAGTTGGACGGAAATCCCGTAAATATTAAGTGAAACATTTTAATACATAATTAGTGATAAATATAAACACAAAATTATGAAATAAATTTGTATATTATTTGATTTTTACAACTTCCGCTTGCCGTGTAATAATTTTTTGTATTTCTTTTCTTTTCAGGTAAGAAAAATTGGCGCCTTACTAATTGCCAAAAAATATTGGTCCCGCAATGAATGTCAATAAAGGTAGACTGTTTTTTAAGCTCCATTTTGGGACTTTTTGATTTTTTTTTTTTTTTTTTAAATTAGTTTCATGCTTATTTTCATTTAAGAAGTTGTCATGCCACTCGTCAAATATTTTGCCAATAATTTAGAGAAAACAAAGCAAAAAAGTAAAGACAAAGTATTGTATCAAAGTCCATTTATTTTTGTGTAGTTAATAGATTCCCTTGGGCAATACGTCTGGCGATGTATGTATATATGTACGTGGGTACAACTGTAGAATTATTTTTACCCTCATTCCGTATAGGAAGTGTCTAGGTTTTGGCGTCATACGTTTCTTTCAATTTGTTCTTTTTATGACCAATTACATAAGTACACAAATATTTTGAATTGTTGCGTACTAGTATGGTATAAATGGAACACAAACGAATTCAAGGCAGCCGTCTATCCATGAGTCTGTCACATGCTTATTAATTTTGAACCATTTGACCTAGAGAGTTGAAATTTTGGTCAGGACAAAATATTTGTAAAAATATTTTTGTATTCCAAGGAAAAAAATATTCCACCCCATCGTGCAACATATCAAATTAAAGCTGTACTTTCAAGGAGTTCAAAAATATGAAAAAAACTATGACATAGGTAAAAAAAAAAAATATATTGAGAGCATGAATTTCATGACGAGAGAAGGAGAAAATTATAACAAATCTTCTGGCACAAACAATTGTAGAAAAATATTGGATTACGTGGGGTGAGAAGTCACCGCACCATATCTAACATTTTCTTACATATCCGATCATTTTCAAACAGACGTAAATATCTACATTCATAACTGAAAACCCAAATTTCACCAAAATCCGTTGGGTGGTTCTTGACCTAGACGTGTGAGAAAGATGATTCGAAAACTTCTTAAAACCCTCCTCGTACGGAGGAGGGCTTCAAAATATTTCCTCGTATCTTACTCTCACCCCAAGTGGAACTACTAACATATCAGTCTAAGCCTTCATTCCAAATTTAATTGAAATTCGTTCAGTGGTTCTTGAGGTATGTGGCTAACAAAGATGGTTTAAAGTTTTTGAAACCCCGCCCCCACGATTTAAACAAATTTTTTTTTCGACATACAAATTAAACTTCATCAAAATGTTATTCTTCTCGAGAAAGTCGTGTAAGGACAAACATATGGACAGTATTTGTTTGACCTAACCTTTTCAAGTACGACCATAGACATCTCTTCGCGCTACTCGTACTCGACAAATTTTTTTTTAATACATTTTTCTACCTACTCCCACCATGTGGGTCTAAGTATGACAGACATTACAAGCGCATTACCTGATTTTTATGTCGACTATGGCATTTCATCATTATTAATCTACAAAACTTTCGTAAAGAACGTAAAAGTTGGAAATCTTTGCAATACTCGTACATAAGATGGATTAAATCATTCGCTTGAAAGTGGAGGAAACATATGAAAGCCATTAACATATTACGTTACAAATTACGAATGAGAATTAAGTGGAATACGTTGTGTCTATAAGGATACAAACATCTCCAGAACTGATAGAATCCATTATATAAAATCCTTTTTACAAACTCCTCGGAATTAGACAAGTTGTCAAACCTCATTAGGCGTAATAGCTGTGAACGTTTCCAACTCTTTCATCTTATAGTGGTTCGGTTCGTTAGAAAGCGAAGAGATTGCATTTCTTTATGTACTCCTACATATGACTACAGAGGGTCACTTATTTGAAGACGTTATCTTTAATATATTTAAACACGTGTGCATACAAAAATTAATTAGTTATATATGGTCTAACTAGGGTCTAACTTTCCGCAACTATTCGTGGTTTGAGACACGCAAATGGAAGGAGCCTACAATTTTACTCCGTTTCCGAAGGGCGTAATTGAAAAGCTTTTCATGACAAATTGTTTTTCTGACGTTTTGTGGAATTCGAACCTTGAACTTCCGGTTTAGTAACCCAAAGGATTAACCTCTTAACTATGGCGCCCATAATAGTATAGTCTTTAGACTTGGATTTACCCTCCAACAGAATCAAAATCCGTCGTATTGTTAGACTTCAAAGGGCAATAAATAATTTTAGTCATTCATTCATAAGAGAAACGATAAGATACTTTCCAACTGAATTTTTATTGAAAGTTTTGAAAGTAGGTGGACCCATAACAAGACGTTACTCTAACTTATAGATGAATTTCTGAAATCCTTCGTCATTAGAGACTTCCAAATTATAGAATGTGTTGATGGCCGATTTCATGTAGTCTGGACTAGTATTCATAAAACTACCTTCTGATCAAAAAGTACCCGGAATTCTTCAATAAAACGAAAATGGTTCAGTTATTCATCGATATTCATTTTATTCCCTTCAAAGTAATCTCCATTGCAAGCAATACAAATATTCCAACATTTCCTGCTTCCTCCAATCTTCAAGACTTTTCATATGCCAATTTTGGAATCGCCTTCTCCTTTATCGCCTTAATCGTCTCAAAAAGCTTTCCGCGAAGTGGTAACTTGAGTCGTGGAAATAGGAAAAAGTCACAAGGAACCACGTCAGGTGAATACGGAGTTTGCGGATCGTTGTGAACATTGTTTTTCATCAAATAGTCGCGTACAAGATGAGATGTGTGAGCCGATGCTTTGTCGTGGTGAAGAAACCACGAGTTGTTTGTCCAAAATTCTGGCCTCTTGCGACGACCATTTTCCCTCAAATGCTTTAATACGCTCACGTAATAATCCTTATTTACTGTCTGGTCTGGCGGAAGAAATTCAGAGTGGACCACACCACGGCAATCAAAGAAAACGGTCAACAAAGCCTTGATTTTGGATCGACTCTGCCGTGGATTTTTAGGTTTTGGCTCGCTTAGAAGCGCCATTCCGATGATTGTTGGTTAGTTTCGATGTGATATTTATAGACCCATGTTTCGTCACCGGTAATGATGCCATTGATAGCATTTTGGTCCAAAGAAAGACATCAATGCGATTCTGTTTCTGCAACAAATTCAGCAAATTCGCAGAACACAACAAACACTGATTTGTTTACAAAGCTATCACGCACAAACTCCCGGCAAATGGTGCTCAAACAGATATTTGACAGATGGCAGATGTACCAACCTAAAAAAAAAAGAAGCTTTTTGATAATATCTCAAGCGAGGTTTGTTTGAATGTGAAATTCCGGGTACTTTTTGATCAGAAGGTAAGACCAAACAAGACTGATATAATACTAGAATATACAAGTTGCACTATTTTTCATGTTTGTGTATTAATTCCGACATGCTGTTCAGAACAAATAAATTAAGCTATGTCAAGTGTCTTCCGATTGTAAATCATAGTAGACAACAAGCTTATTTGAAGAACAATTGTACTCAAAACAACGAAAGTGCTAAGCCATTTTATAGCAAACGTAGTGACGCGCATATAATCGTAACATTTTAAATGGTTAGGTGCGAAATCACTTAGTCCATAAAAATGCCAATCAACTTTTCCACGGCCCCACCTCTCGCGAATGTCTAACAAACATTCAAGCGTAAAATTGTTATGAGAAACTTTTCTCAGTCGAACAAATTGCCCTTCGGAAACGGCATGAAACTTTAGGTTCCTCTCATATGTGCGTGGCCGTTTATGAAGTGTTCGTGCTAAAATATTTATTTATTTATCATAGTTTAACTCTTTAAATGAACGTTTTATTCCGAAAGTATTTAAATGATTATTTCACTACGTATTAATTTATTTCATGATGATTTGTACATAGTGACACGAAGCAATTTCTTAATAAATAAGTCGATTGGTAATGGTGTCAATAAAGCAGTTAGTAAATTTGTTCAGTAGCTTCAAAAAGACCACGGTATGTCAAGACTTGTACTATAGTTAATATTTCTTGTACTCTTTGCAATAAAGTAAGAAAAAACAGCTTTTCTGGTGCTCTTTTACAATTAGCCCCATTTCGAACACCGAGCCCCTTCAGATCTTGTTGATCTCTTCTTCTTCTCTTTGCGTGACTGTTGTACATGAGAATATTCTGCTTGCCCATACTCTAAAGCTTCTAGCCATCGAAGTCTATTAATTTGTATTATTTTTATGATATTAGCGTCGAGGTACTAGATTACCATCTTTTGGAACAATCATGACTGCAGTATCCCAGTCTATAGCATCATTTGCTTTCTTAAATAAAACTATATAATCGGCGATGGCGATAATATTCCCAATTGGTATCGTTATGATGGTCTGTTGCTGGGGATAATGTTCTTTATATTGTCCTTATTTCGAAGTTCAGCTGGATTTGTAGATAAAGTGACTGAACTAAGTCTCAGGAACTGCATCCTGGAGCTTCAATTTGGGACCATTTTTTGATCATTTGAGGCCGTATGTTACGAATGGTGTGCTCGATGTTGACTTCCAAGGCTGGAATCCCTGTTGGCTTGTCCACTAGAACAACAACTTCAAATGCCCCTACACGATATTGGAGGCCAATCCACAGGTCAATTTTGGAGATAATGTTGTCATCGAACACTTACTGCAATAGCTCTATGGTTTCGACGGTAGTATGGCATATGGCACCATCCTGTTGAAACCAAATATCCTGCAGACTATGTTCAAAAAATCGTTGATTTTCTTTATTTTTGAATAAGTACGGCCCGATGATGCCGCCACCCCATAAACCTCACCAAATAGTGCATTTTTTGGGGTGCATCGGCAGCTGATGTAATTTTGCTTATTTTGCCACTGAAACAGAAGTGAGCCTCAGCACTGAACAAAATTTGACGGCAAATAAGTGGATCGACTTCCATCTATTCAAGCGCCCAATCACTGAGCTCACGACGCAAACGATGATCGTTCGGCTTCAGTTCTGGCACCAATTGAATCTTGTAAGCGTGTAAACCAAGATCCTTGCGCAAAATCTTCCACAAAGTCAATGGAAACAGGCCAAGTTTTTGAGCACGATGACGAATCGATGTATTAGATCATCCTCAACACTGCCTCAAAAGGCGTCGATATTTTCATTTGTGCGCACTCTGTGCATTCCTGTTCTGTGGTTTGGAGTCCAAAAGAGTAAATGCAGTGCGAAATTTTTCAACTGTTTTGCGAATAGCCGACTCAGTTGGTCGTTTATTTTGACCGTACGAGTAAAATTGGCGTAGAGCTCTAAAAACATTTTTTACTGAACACTGATTTTTGAAATAAATTTCCACATTTTATAAACTCTGCTCGAACATAAGTCTTTGCATGATGATTTGCCTAAGAATACTGAATAAAAGGGTGGTGCCATATTAAAAAAAAAAATTCCTAAAAAACACCCTTTGCAATGGATAAGCAAACAAAAATATAAAGGATATGCGCCTACCATTGGCCGTAAAATCACCAGCTAGGATTCTTAGTGGATAGGGAAGTGGAGGAATCAGGTGGTACTAATGCTAACCGGCCGCATTTCTTTAAAGAGCGCTTTATTTGCCAATCTGAGCACATTAATCGCCAAGGATTATTTTGGCGTCTTGCTTTGAGCTGTTTGCAGAATATGTTTTTGACTTCATAATCTCTATCTTCCGTTGGGCAAAGTGTGCTCAGCCTAGCTCTAATGCCAGTCGTTCGTTAAGAATTGGTAAGCTATGGCTAGTTCTCGTGGTTTTCTATCCACTTATGCATCCATTATCCACCCAAATACGTATCCTTCTGCACGACAGCATTCATTTTATTCGCGAATTTTCTCTCCAAGTCGGCACATTTCTTGGTGGTATGTACTAGTAATTATACCATATTTGCACTTATTCGCGAGGACGTCGGACATCGGTTTCATACTTAAAAACTGGGATAAACCGAAAACGATCGGGACGCCGGGACAATAGCTAAAATCTGGACCTTTCCCAACCAATCTGGGATGGATGGTCAGGCTAATATCAATTTCCAATTTTCACAAAACCAATACTTGCTAACTCACACGGACAGAAAAAAATTTCTGACTGGCAATCGGTAACTGCCTGAACTTAATTTGATTTTGTATAGATTTTTTTAGATTGTCATTCCCTTAACTCTTTCTTATAAATGAGTGCATTACTTAACTTTATTTTTCTATTTATTACTTTTAATCTCTCAATACTCGTATTTGGCGGCGAAATCCATTATTCTATGTTAAACATGGTAATGGTAACGCGTCTAGAATTCATTGAATAAAGAAATCTAATATATACTATACATCCTGCAATCACGAACAATAAACAGTGCACAAGCCAATTAAAATGCAGACCAAAACAGATGAACAAAACGTGACTTTGAAGTGATTCAACAATTCGCCGAACGTTCCAATATAAAAAGCAACACACGAACTACGAGTATACAATAAGCTAATGTAAAATTCGTGCATATCTCATTCGGGTCGCGGCGAATTTGAATGCATATCTAACACTAATGAGACTAGAAAAATCTTGAAAGGGAAAATTTTATACCGAATGCAAAGGCAATTTGTTTTGGAAAATCAGCTCTCTAGGTTGACATGAGAAAGTGCGTACGCGCTTTAAAAGTCAATTTTCAAGAAAGTCATTTAGCATAATATATTCGTTCAGGCAAATTTCTCAAAGATTCATTTCATCTCATGGCCCCCCCTGTGGAGACATATTTTCCATAAACTGTCACAAAACACAATTATGTAAAAATTTGTTAACAAAAATTATGCAAAGTGGAAAATTTAATTCAAGCGCGAAAACAAAAATAAAAAAAAGTATTCTCACAGCGAAACGAACGATAAATATCCGTAGCAGGGGTCGGGTTTAATTTGTTTGTAACTTAAGCAGGCGTTAATTTCAACTCACCCTCACGTTCCTAAACTTATAGTAGATATGCGAAAAAAAAGCACGATACTAGCTAAATTACGCGTCATGGTAATCCAAGTGACAGGTGGAACTTAATTGTTATGTGAAGTTTTAGTGAAAAAAAAAAAATGGGTGGGTGAAATACTCCGCACCTTCCACAGAGAGTTGGATTGACGTAATAAATTTTGGCGAGCACTTTTCACTGAACATGACTTGAGAGCATGCTTTTTGGTGGCAACAATTGGTAGAATCTAATAAGAATATAACTATACAAACTTTTGAGAATGGGGATTTGGCAATATGTTACAGGGAGTGTTTAACTTGTCAGAGACAGAATTCCGGAATAAGTAACATTTGTTATTTAGCGCGACATTTCGTCTTTGAGTTGAATAAACAAAAGATATATTTAAATATATGTCATGTATGTATGCACTTATCATGCTTGAAAGCTCTGTGAATCTGACGTCAAACGTATCTCAAGAAATTTGTTTAGTAAGTGTTATTAAGTGTGCTAAAGTAAATTTCAACGAAACTAATGTCTTAAATGAGAAATCTGCTTACACATCACAGTGTCGAAATCAAGGTAACGACACGGAAGGGTATATAACTCTTTATATGCAGAGATTCAGTTAAGAAGAACAATGGATAAATATTAAGTTTTTCATGAAATCATTCTTTAGCAGAAGATTTGAAACCTAAGAATCACTGGCTATGCAATTACAGCCATCCGTCATTGATTGAGTACGTACTACTGACTGGGCTAGGGTACAAAGACTCTTATTTCGCATATACAAAAATGCAGTTCACGAAGTTCGGCATTTTTAGGAGAATTTGATAGCAGAAGCCACGGTAGGATGATTTAATGAAGTTCAATCTCTGGCGAATCATATCGAGAGTGTCATTCAGTGCATTTTTAATATATTTGGTGACTTACGAGTAAATGAGGTAAAAATTTCGATTACAGCTATAAATTCTTCCTCTGTCGAAGCATTTTCTTGATTTCAAGATCAACTCCTTGGACTTGGTTTTTAAGTTCGCAGTAGCTTCAACAAAAGCACTTTCGGATCTATTCAAGGTCATATGAGTCTTAAGACCGGCAAGTAAAATTGCAAAACGCTATCACAGGATGATGTTCGGGATTATGGGGGTTTATGACTGCTATACGAATAGTAGCTTATATAATGTGTTGAGTTTTCTAACCTTAGATGCAGTCACGTTTGGCACTTACATCGTTTCTTTGGCACTTTTTTCTATACTGAATTTATATGAGAATATTAGGTACTCCTGGGCGTTGTTCATTTCAGAATTTCCTGAACAAATTTGAGTTTCCCTGCAGCTATTAAACGAATGAAGCCAACATAGTCGGTTAGTTATAGCTATCGGATTACTGTCCAAGTCGAAATGGTCAGCAGATTCAAGGCCTGCAAAATCATCCTTATTAAATACCGATGTGCATATTTAACATATAACAGGATACCAGTTCATAATGTTACCAAGACCACATCCATCCATTGCAAGAAGTGAACCGCAGTGCATTCCACTTCAATTTGTCCCTGAAATACTTTCACTTTCTACTTTATTTTCTTGCCCAGATTATATGCTGTATTTACAGATTTGTATATAATCATGCATGCATTACAAAAACAAAAAAACGCAGGACGCGAAATACATTCTTTGTGGCCAGCGTTTAAATCTTCGTTACAGTTGCCGGTCTAGCTTGCCAATCGATACCTTAGAATGCACTATGTGTCAAGTTACTAGTCAGATTTGGCCTGAGCTAGACCCAAAATGTTTGATCTTTCTAAAAATGTTGCACCTCATTGTCATTAAATGAAAATTGTTTTGGTCTGCAGATCAAAGGGCTTAACCTCTGGTCAAATGATTTCTGCATTAGCATGAGAAAGATGAAGTCCTCTACATTAGAAATTAGCAGTTTCCTTTGGTGACCTTGATGACCCATCTGATGTGGATGCCATATTTTTCCAGCGCTTAATATGTATCTGCAGCTAGTTCTGTGGGTAGGTCTAGGAAATATCCAAAATTGTTGGGGTTTTACAATGAACGTAACCATGGCTCTTCAAATAGTTCCCAAGCCATCATATACAACTTTAAAGTCACGGGAAAGAGTGGAAATGATCTTTTAAAAAGCAAAAACAGAATAGATTATCATAACAAATAAAACAAAGTCACGTACCTTCTAAAAGCAATTTATAAAAAATCAACATAAGACTCCCAACAGACTATACAACTTTTTAGAACCTACCATCACGCTAATTAAATTAGGTGTTGCTTACAGATACAGATGATCTGAATAAGCACCATATTTCATTAGTTTCTGGCAAATAGTACCGCCCCAACAAATCTTGTACAATCTGTCAGATGAAATATCTACACGTGACCTGATAATATGTCTGATCTTATTAAATGTGTCCGATCGACCAGATAGTTTGAAGGGCAGGCGATATGTGTTAAGGCCTATAACATAGATCACTGAGTATGAAATGTTTTGAAAAATTCTCATAACCATCATTATCATTCATCTGTCATCTGTGCTCTTGCTAACTTTGACAGCTGAATGTAGTAGAGAAATACAATTTTAGCTGTCGCTGGCTGAAAAGTTATTCTGGTACTTGTCCATAATATGAAAGTACTGCCAATTCACCGTTATAACAGACGATTTTTTCTACAGGAATTATGCAACATCTAGCAAGAATTCATCCCCGTACTGCATACACAATAAGACAATACACACAATAGCTACTCGTATATACAAATTTTTTATTCTTTTTTAATTAGATGCATAAATTTATTCATCTGGTCATAATGTTAAAGAGACTAACATAATATTCACAAAATTATCAACCCACATAAACATTTAAATGTGGCAGCCCATTGTTGCCTATTTGTTTCAATTCCTTACACATGGATACTACGAAAGATAAATTTTTATAGCAAATTCCATCCCTTGAGATTAATGTTGGGATTCTTTACATTTCACGGTTATTTTTTACCTCTTTTTTTTTTCTACCAACCCCACGTGTGGATTCATTTAATTCCCAGAATAGCTTTCTGTGTTTTGTAAATATTTTGCATGTTTTGACATCCCTTATTATGAGCAACAGTCTTCAACTCAAACTGTCAAAGTAAAAATGTATCTAAGGAATTTCTTTTCTTTCCGGTTAGCGAAATAATTTGAAAAACTTTTATTTGACACATTTCATTTGTCATTGTGTCGTTTCGTGATAGGAAAGCGGTCGTTAGCAGGGAATATTAAAATTCATCTTCTTTTATAAGAATTTTCAGCTGGTGTTTTGTAGGTATACTTGTTATTATCATATCTTTGTTTTTATCGAACATTAAAGTAAAACTTTTACATATTTCTTTATACATTTCCAATGAATTTCAAACAGCAAGTATCGTAGAGATTATTTTTATTAATTTTATTTTTATATTGTCTTCGATAAGAAATAACCTCTTATCATTGCGAAGAGTTCCAGGTGTACCTAACCTAATCGTTCACAGTTCATGGAAAAATTGCACGATATGGAACTGCATTGATTAGATAAACATATTTTTCGAGTAGAGGCAATGTACACTTTGAAGTACAAAAAAATATGACCATGGGCTCTCATACTGAAACCTAACCTAATTCCCAAAAGTTTATATCTTTATGGCCTACTGAATACTCAATTGGTGGAAATCTCAAAGCCTTTTTTGTAACCAAAATCTTACTTTTAGTGACCCTAAAACTTCTCGATTAATTTCACATGAAATACAATTAAATTAGCATAAATTCTGTATATTAGCACTTTGTAAACATTTTGCCGAGAATGGCTCACATTTGAGTATGTTAATGCTTAGACAGATAGCAAAAGTGATAATTTGAATTTAAAATTTTTAAGAAGTTCACAACAATGCATAAAATATTCTACAGTATAAAAAAAAACAAAAAGATTTCGCTTGCATCAGCGACGGAAGTATCTAATTTTTCATGCAAATATTAGTTCACGGCCACTTAGCTAGAATGGGGATAAACTTTTTTTTAGATTTATTTGCATAATCGTTTTGGTCTGACCTGACCTAGAACTACTACCAGCAGAATATAGCAAAATAAACAAAGTGGATTGATGTACGAGTACGAGTGAGAATGAAGATATAATATTTTTATATTTTTGCATAATGTAATTTTACTCTTACCATAAAAATTTCAATGTGGTCGTGGGCCTCAATCAACTAGCCTCTATAGCTGGTACGAAATTCAGTAAATTACATCCTATTTTGCATTCTGAAGTGGCTGAGGTTAGTTCAACCGAATAGTCCGTATTTTTACCATCATATTCCATCTAAGTATACAAACTAAAAATTGTTCTTTTAAAACAACTGAGAGTTTTTCAGCCATTTTTGATAACATGAATGCTTCTGCAGCGCAGACCTGGACTGGGCAATTAGGGTCTTCTTCGTTGTCCAGTACAAAAATTTGCAAACTCGCATTTTAGGCTCGCAGGTATTGCTAAAAACTCTGCACTGAATAGCAGGTGTTAAGTGTAGGGTGCCATTTCCTGGTGACAACATGAACATATACATTATGTCTCGTATGTACTATCTCACCCACCCAGCGTTGCCCGAATTAGTGTTTTTAGCTTTATTACATATGGAATGTGAAAAAGTGAAAGGTTTGCAACTTTTCTATAGATTTTTTGTTGCTATACAATTTGATGGAACACCATTTGGTTCTATTTCGCATGGTTATAGTAGTATTTCGATATAAATGTTGCTCAATGTCGGAACAGTGAGATCATTTTTCGAAAAGAACCTCATTCAGGTGGTTGTTGATTACTCAGCTGTTGTAAGTCGCAGCTTAATGAAACTTTAGCTTAGCACGCCTAAAAAGTGGATTAATAGAATAATGAAACTATTTTTTAAACAACATTAGCAGTTTGAAAGCCTTTCACGAACGGACATCCTGTCACTTAGGTATTACACTTTCTAAATTTTCATTTTTAATGGAATTTTTTCAAATAATACTTACTCCAACGAGGTTTGGAAGAAAATATAAAATTAAGTATATTTAGCTTTATACAATGTGGGGCAAAAATAATGTCATAATGTGAATGTGTCATAATTTTTGCAAATGGCGTCAAATGTTATTATGATTTGACATTTATGTTTTAAACAGAGAGAGAATTAATTGACAACAAGCAATGAAGCGATACACACCTGAAGAACGCGGAATAATTGTTACTGCTTATTGTTGACGCCATTTGCAAAAATGATGGCACATTCACATTATGACATTAGTTTTGCCCCACATTGTATAATATCAAATAAGATTGCCATTTCGCCGCTTCAGTGTCAATATTCACAAATGCTCCAATGCCTTGATGTTGGTTTATTAGTTTTGCATAATCCTGCGAAAAATATTAACAAAAAAACGTCGCCTTTTATATTTCCAGTTTCCATGTGAATGGAACGGACAGATATTTTTCTTGTCGGATTTGAAAGGCAAGATTGATAAGCTCCTCACGATAATTTTACTCTTGGAATTTTCTCAGATCCGCGAAAGATGGGAACATAAAAAAAAACGTTCTGTAGTTCAACGCACTAACCACTGAGCCAAGACACCAAAGGTGGACTAAGACTATTCAGTAAATTAGCTCTTATGGACTATTGAAACATAAAAACATAATTATACTTAATTTAACCACATAAGTTTAATAATGGTAAAAGTTAATGCTTCTTAAAAGCATATCTCCTTAAGTTAGGATTAAAATCTATTAATCTACTTGCAGAGTTTGCCTGCCTTAAGCAATGGAAGATGGATTTTTTGAGCCTTTAGTTAACCCTGTGAAAAGAAAAGCTTACGAGATCTAAGTTCTCGATCGGGCGGGTAGAAAAGGGCAAGTTGATCTGTGAATTGACAACATCCCATACAGGCATTATAACAGAATACTTGCGACGCACTTCTAAAGTTTGTATTCCAAGAAGAATTATAAGAATTATAAGAAGCCATATCCATATTCCAATCCAATAGTTAAATTGCATGCTTGGCAAAATGCCTTTAAACCCTTTCAATTTTCAACGAGTAAACGGGAATAGGTACAACAAGATTCTAAATTATATGGATTTGATATGAAAGAAATCTGTAAACTGCCTAGAATTATTTGTTACGTAGCCAAACATAGAACTAGATTTAGCCACAACTAGAGAAATGTATTGTATTATAGTTTGGTATCGAAGACTAAGCGGAACACACATTTTTGTTGGCATTTTGAAGTACTTAGGTGTAAATTATTAACATTACACCAGACTTATAAGTTCAATGGATCCTTCTGTAAATTAATGCAATCAGATCAAGGTTTGACGTAACAGCCAATTTTTAAGTCATCAGTGTACATTACATTGAGAATAATTAAGAATGTCATATACAGATAGGAGAAAGGGAAGAGGTCCTAAATGCCTTCCTTGTGGAACTCCTGATGTAACCTTAACTGAGCCAAAATGGTTGTCACTTATATGGACTGTAACTATATTAAAATATTGGAATGGAAACCAACTAAGTAGTTTTGAAATTAAGATGTTGTCATCAACTCTGCCGAACGATTGGAAAAATCAATGTAAATGATATCACACAGAAGAGCTTTTTCAATAATACCTAACGCATAATTTGTAATTATAGCAAGATTTGTAGTCGTGACTTGTTTTAAGATAAAACCAACTTTTTGTATTAGTTTTGACCCCATATCCAGGGTATTTTAATTATTTGTTTCATCGTAAAAAGTTATGTCGATCTATGTCCGTCCATTTTCGCCTTTTGAGCTAAGAACATAAAGTTTCATATATAGACTTTCTAGAATCCGAAGCAATACAAGTGAAATCCGCCTGCAGACACGCCCACTTTTCAAGAAATGTCGTTTTTCTCAATATTTTTGCCAGAAACTGAAAAATATTGTCTAGGTAAAATATATAAACATTAACTTTCTCTACATTTTGTCCAAACATTATGCATGTCTACGCCCACTTTTTGGGGCGTTTTCTTAAAAAAAGGAAGCATTTATTAATTTTTGAAAGCTATGCACGGTGATAGGGTTAAGTCTTAATGTGAATATCTCATCAGAATCCTCTAACTTTGGTTACAAGATTCGGGAACCATGTCCACTTTCTGTTAAGAAAATAATAACAGTTTTATGATAAAAATTTCTTAGAAACCATTTGCATTTGTTTTAAAAATTTCGGAATGTGTCGCTCACTTTATTAGGAGTGAGTTACAAGGGTATTATGCGATCCGTTGAAGATGGATTGTAACTTTCCTTTAAGTTTCAAATTGTTAAGGAATTGCCGACATTCTATAGATATGTAGAGTGTTTGGCATCTAGGGCGTTAATTTCATCTGTCTTGTTGGGCTCGACCTCGTATTGATTGCGTAACATTCTGACTGACAGTGAATTTTTGGTCGTCGTTGTCGCTTAACATTTTGCAAAACATCTTTGTATATAGGCCCTTCAGGAAGACCTGCAACTTTAGAGAGGGAGTTTTTTTTTTCGTCGGGGCGAGTACACCCTACTGAAGCACTCAGACTCAAAAACAGATCCATTGTACAACCAGGCAGAGAACCCCATTTTAATGAGTTTTTTTCCTCTTTTATAAAAAGACAAGTATAGGCTTCAGTGATGAAGAGCTTAGGTCATCAGCACTCACCACATCAGCACCGAAAATCCGCCACCTGAACCGAGCAAAGGCAGGACAATCACATAGGAAGTGTTCCGCAGTGTCATCGCCCTCTCCACAGGAGTCACACACAGGGGTAGCGCTCAAACCTAGCACATGAAGGTGCTTGGCAAAGGCGAAGTGGCCCGTAAGAGCGCCAGTAAGTTGTCTGCTGTCTTTTCTGCTAAGAAATAGCAAGAAAGTCGCGGATTTCTTACAGACGACGGGGACCATTCGTTTAGTCTGCCTGCATCCTGGAGAGTCATGCCACCTTCGATTGTGTTCACTGAAAACCCAGTCGTCAATGGAAGCCCTAACCGAGGACGCTGGGAAACCCAACATGGGTTCAGGTCCAGAGAAATTCTCTTCTGAGCCTTGTCTAGCAAGCTTGTCAGAGAGGCAGTTACTCTCTACTAACTAGATTAGTTTATTCCTCCGTTTACCGTCTTTCTCTATCACAATGATTTATTCTAAGCTTCCACTATTACTAGTTGTAAGGGTGTTCGATTCCGGATAAATTTCGTTGCCATTTTAATGCATATATATTCATGCAAGTCAATCTTTGCACATTTCCAAAGCTTCTGGTTTTTGCGTTTTTTTTAGAATATGCCACCACCACACAGGCTATTACAGGTCTCACCACCTACACACGTATATCTAGTGCAAGATGATAGCTTTTGCACGTCAATCCCCTGTATCCCCTCATGGGCTTTCCTAACTTTTTCTTTAAAGTGGTTGTTATTGAAAAATGTTCTACTTTGGTTTACGTCATTTTCAACTCTTGCCAATCTTAGTATTGGTTATCAAGTTTAGTAGAAGTCTTTGCCTAAAAAATGCATTACAGTGATCTCCGTTCCATTGATGGTTAAGGACACTAGCAGACCAGCCCCTCGTGATTTTGACTTTCCTTTATAATTAAACAATCGCTATTAGCACAATGTCGTGTTGACAGCGTAGCGGACTACAAGGCTTCACATTAAGGGTGGCATACCTATAGTATCACTTTGTGGTGGCAACCTAGTGTTATACTAATCCTTATCGACAATATCTCACACATTCACTATAAAATCATTCGTAAATTCTTTCGGACGAAAGAGTAAAGAGTGGAAGACACTTTTCAGAGAATCGTAAAATTTGGCTCAACTTGTCAAGCAGGTTCAAAAAGTAAAAATATGGATCCATCATTATTCGCCGTTTAAAGTTTGCTACCACCATTTTGATGATAGAAGGGTATCAAGAAAAAAATAAATAAAAATTATAAATAAATTGGAAAATATAAGGACATGCCTACGGATACACGAGTATCTACAAAGAATGTTTTTTTTTTTTAACATGATTCAGTAGGAAAATTTTATTTACTTTGTTTCTTTTTTCTTCTGACAGATGAATTGACTAAGTGGTTCTAAGCGTCTCAAAGAAGATACTACATTTGATTTCCAAAAATAGATCTATAGAAATATTTAAAAATACATCGTAGCCTTGAAACTATTCTTAGAAAACTTAATTTTTATCTAAAGTCGTAGGTAGACATAACTGTCATTTGCACTACATAAGTTACACTTTCCCTTTTTAAAACTCATTTCAACACTCCATTAAAGTACCGCCTTTGTAAGTGATTTAAAGTATACTAACCCCCCTTCCAGAACGACCACCAAAAAGCCCACCAGTGAGCACTTCTCTGATATAATAAAAAATAATCACTGTCTTATCTAATTACGCCTGTTGAACCTTTTTCCAAACTTCAATTAACCAAAATTGTTTCAGCGGGTTGAGGGTGATGAAAAATCACCCGAAAAGTGTCATCCCACACATCGTACGCTGGGTGCTTCAAAGTCATGATCAGCATAGGAAATCGACCAAAAATACAACCCACTCTTTTAATGGGATTTTCCCTCATCACTAGGGTTCAACAAACCTCCCCTTTCAGTCTCCGCACTTCGTGTAAACTTTCATTTGTCAAATTGTTCGCCATTGTATCGCATGTCGTCGTCGTTCAACATTTACATAAAAGACTCACTTGGGCTTTAATAGCTGTCGAATGCGTCGGAAAAAAATACTCGTAGTTCCACCAAACACAATTCTGTCATTCGTACGAGTATTAATCAAACCTAATTATAAAGTCGGTCCACGTTTACGGACTAAATTTACATGCGTAATCCACTCTAGCGTGTCACCCGTGGGCGCTTTTGAATGCAAATCAGACGTCAAAAGAAGATGTGCATCTTGGATGCACATTTTTTGTTTTTTTCTAGTTTGACGGAGAAAGATAAAAAGCTTTTCAAAGTAAAAGTAAATTTACATAATTTTTATTTATTTATTTTTTTTTTTTTTTTACGGCAAGAGGTGAGAAAAGAAACTTTCTACATCGGCGTCAGGTTGAAGTTAAAAATCGATTTTTCATGAAGCACCACATGAGTCAACAGTAGTAAGTGTCTCACAGGCCCTTGGGGTGAGACCTAAGGGCTAGTTTTATGACAAATACTAGGAGTCCGACTGGCGGGCTCCAAGGCTTTTAAGTGTTCTCGTACTCGTACCTACAATGTGAAATTGTTTTATTGATTTTTTCCTTCAGTTCAGTTTGGTGAATTCAAAAACAAACGTCCGAACAATACCCACAGCAAAAATTGTCATTTAAATTTGTAATGTAACTTTTCATTGTTATGGGATTTAGAATTGTTTAAATTGTATAAATTTTTTGAAAGCTAAGTGGGTTGTGTCGTGCTTTCTATTTGCACATTCAGTCAGAGACTGGAGACTGAAGAACGTTGCGGATGTTATTTCGAAACAGATGGTTATCGATGCCATAAATTAATTCTATTTCCGAATGTGTAGATTGTTGTGTGTTGCGACATTTTCGTATGCAATAAATACAAATCACTTGGAATTGAATTTTTATTGAACTACATATGCAGTATTTATGTTCGAGTATTTTCGGCGTAAAATTTAAATGTGTTGGAAAGATGTTGTTATACAATTTTTATGAAGTCATTGTTGATGAACTTATGGTTTATTTGGAGATTGTAATTCTACATTCCATTCTTTATGTACTTTTTATAGATGCAAATAAATTGTACTTATTTGGAATTGTGAGAAGTGGTTTGGTTTTTTTTTTTTTAAAATTTAACGCTTGAAAGATATCAAATCAATTCATATTTTTGTGTCACTTTTGCGGGGCACTTGAAGACGAAAATAGAATTCAACCAGCATACACTACATGTGAAACGCACTTAGCAATCCATACTAAATCGTTTAGTAATACTGTTGAGAAAGCAAATTAAGGACTTTCGGATCGACTCGGATCCAACTGTTATACAAGAAGTGCAATGAGATAGGCCTGGCAAAATGATAAAGTACTATGTAATCTAGAACGGTGACTTCTACAAAACAATTTGAGTAGATGTTACTCTTAGACTTAGATTAATTTACTACTTAGTGGTCGGATTATCAACTCAAAGCTGCTTCTAACATGTGTTAGAAGATATGTCAGTAGGGGTACCCCTCAAGAGGGCGTCCTATCCCCACTTCTTTGGAATTTGATGGTCAATGAACTACTGATAATCCTGGAGGCTGAGGGTTGCGATGTTATTGCCTATGCGGGCGACGTTGCTATAGCAGTCTCTGGTAAACACCTTATTACCTTAATAGAGCTCCTACAAAACACTTTTAATAAGCTATCTAAGCTGACAGCTCTCTGTGGTCTAGGAGTGAATACCCACAAAACCGAATTAGTCCTCTTCTCAAGGAAATATAAAATCCCACCTATGACCCCCCTCCCCTAATGGAACAAGCTTAACTTTCTCCAACGAAGCAAAATATCTGGGTCTTATTTTGGATAGGAAACTAACCTGGAAACCTAATATACATGAAAGAGTTAAGAAAGCCACTGTCACACTCTTCTCTTGCAAAAAAGCCATTGGGAACAAATGGGGCTTTCGGTCATTAGACCGATCCTCATGGACGGGGTAGTTATCTGGTGGACTGCCTTGGATAAGGCAATAAATCAGAAGTTATTAAGCAAAGTCCAACGTTCAGCTTGTCTGTGCATTAGCAGAGCACTGCGGACGACACCTTTCGCCGCTATGGACTTTATTTTCCATTTAACACCCCTTGACATTTATGGCAGGCTAATGACAGCTAACTCAGCTATTCGCCTTAAAGTTACTTCACAGTGGTCCAAAACAAATTCAATATCTTACCTGAAGACATTGACTACACCATACCCAAGTCAAATTTTGATGAAAACTGCCAAGTTACCATCATTTTTATACCGCCACGACAATTCAAAAATTAACGACGGGGTGGGTGATGGTGTTTTCTCTGATAGGCTTAACTTAAACCCCTCTTTTTGTCCCCCAAAGCACTGTAGCGTATTCCAGGTAGAGATAATGGCAATAAAGGAAGTCTTGTCTTGGCTAAAGAAAAACGTGATATCGACCCTTGATATCCGCATCTTTTCAGACAGCCAAGCAGCAATAAAAGCCTTGGAATCATCCTCAACAAATTCTATAACAGCTCTTGACTGCCGATCGTCCCTTATACAGATGGCGGAACCTAAATTGGGTGCCGAGGCATGGAGATATTCCAGAAAATTGTAAGGCTGACGAACTTGCCAGACATGGAACAACAATACCCATCCTTCAAAACAAAAGTTCACTAGGTATGCGTATCACTACATGCAAATTTGAATTAAAGCTGGATGCTATTGAAAGAACAAGTTCTAGGTGGACAAGTGGTTCAACTTGTCTATTGACAAAACAGATTTGACCTAAGCTGGATCTGAAAAGCTCTAAAAATTTGATTTCTCCCAATAGAATGCAACAAGGCTTGGCGTCTTCGCATATGATTTCTGCAGAAGCTGTATGGACGAAGAGGACGAGGAGACTATTCTTCACCTTCTTTGCACCTGTCTAGCTCTCTGCCAAGAAAGAAACTCTATTTAGGAGTCCTCTGTTTCAACGACCTAAATGGTCTGAATAAAATAGACGTCAGGAACCTTCTACGCTTCATGAGAAGCTCCAAACGCTTCAATGAGTAGGCTAGAGGGCACTTCCCAAACCCATGTGGTATAACTGGTATAAGTGTTTTGGCTTTCTTAGCTGACAGCTGCCTTAGGAAATTTGCAACATTATCACCAAGTTGGTTTACGTGATAAAAGAAATGCTGAAAGGTATAAGGGCACAGCACAGTGTAGGTCTTATAATTTGTATCTATTATATACATATATGTTGGTACTGTACATTTCTTTATAAATATCTTCTGTGGGCATCCAGTGTCGGCATAGATACGAGTATATATATGTAAAGATCATCCTAACATGTTGATTCTGTTCCGAGAATGTGAAATGACTTTGCGTGGAAGAATACTCGGGTAGCTCCTTCCACGATGCACGACATATCAGAATACCATCATCGAAGTTTCCTATGGCCTTCACCGCAGGCCAATTTAGCTTCAAATCTATCCGACGGGATGACCTTACAAATTCATACATCCATGGAGTAGCCAAAGACACGCACAGTAACAGAAGAAATACCTGTATCCTGGGATTCATATTTTCTCTGATTCCCTGATGACATTGTTTTGTAATTTGAATTTAAATCGGGAAAATACTCACCCGACTAATTATAAAGTAATCAAATGCTGAATGCGCAGTGCCTGTTGTTGTTCTTATCAGCTTTAAACTTGAGTCTCTGTGTTGGGTAGTTTCCGTCGTCGTCTTATTTTTAGATATCGAAGAGTATAGCTACCACAGTTCCAGTGTATACCCGAGCGCCAGCACTCCCCCTGGGAATCGTAAATAAACTTCTGCTGCACAATCAGTCTGGAGTTGAGGTTTGTTTAAGTAGGAATATACATATATCGTAGTTATGTTACTTATATGTTGAACAGTATTCTAGACTTCGTTGTAAGTTCGCTGACCACAGTGCAGCCCTTAATTTTAAGGTTAGAGTGGTAATTCTGATTTTGCATCTGCGACCGCACAGGCCCAGATATGAAGTTTTAAATAAATCTATGCAGCTGTAGTCAGTAGTACACACGGACAATATTACGAGACCACTTTTTTGAGTTTCCCTCATTCTCAAGATTGATTAAAATCTACTCGTAAAGATGTCATTTTTTTACGAAATCAGTACTTGTTCTTTATAGAAGCAAGTAAAACAGCAAACTAATCTGGTTCTGGAAAAGTGAATTGCTTTCCGAACTGCTTCATAAAATTTTCGTCATTAGAAATCTCAGCAGTAACATAGAATGCAGTCTGAAACTTTGAGTACAGAAAAGATAACATCTACATCCCGTAAATCTTTTGATTCAATTCGAAAACTTTGAAGCGGTAAGCTCGTCTCCTTAGCAAACTTAGCTGGAATCCATCGAGAAAAAATCATGAACTTCCTGGAAACATACTCTAGAGTGAAATACTGGTCTGAGTCCTCTATAGAACCGTCCTCTTATGGTCAAATTAATGACTTGAGTTACATGCGGGATCGTGGTGTGCGTATTTGCTACTGTGTTTCAATACTGCTTCGATTCGTTCTAATAACACATTTTGTGGCCATTTGACTTTAGGGACACATCCCTATAACAATATTGCACTCCCAACTAGTCATGAGTAGTGGGTGCCGTGGCTCAGTGGTTATGTGCGCAATCACTAAGTAGGAGGTTCCAGGTTCGAATCCAAGAAAAGAAAAGTAAAAAGTTTTCGCACGGTCCCACCTTTCGCGAACGTCTGACAAATAACCGAAAGTAAAAATTGTCATCTTAGTCGAAAAAACTGTCCTTAGGAAATGTCGTAAAATTGTAGGTGCCAACCATTCGTTCGGCGCACAGCACGAGTGGCTGCGAGAAGCTAAGCCAGGCCCTGTATTAAGCTATTAGTCTAGCGTCAACTGCAAAATGATGAATTTGATCGAAAAACTTTGACGTGACTGCCATAACAATGGGAGTGTATGTACAGATGACAAAAAAATGCATTCCTGAAGTTCTTCTTGTTTTTATGATAAGTCTACTCCTAACGTGCCTCTCATAATATGTTCGTGCTGAACTGGTAGATTTTACCTAATTGATACCTCAAACGTGAATTGTTTTCGAAATTAGTCAATATTTTGTTTGGTTTTCCCCAAAATAAATACAATTTATTGCTACAATAATGTTTTACTCATATCAATGAAAGATAAACAAAAGTTTATTAACTTTGCCAATCTCAGTGAACACACCTTGCGAATCTCAGTGAACACACCTTCAAAATGGTATCGTATCTATCGATTTAGCTGATAAACAGACAATATAGTTAGATGATGGCAGACTGAATTTTCAAATCCAATAAAGTCAATCTCTTTATTAATTTATTTATTTTCTAACTTCTATTTTGGTCTTTGTATCTGGCTAACAATACGAGTATCTAACAAAGAACAACAGCTGCTACGAGTAAGTGGTTACACAGTTGACTTTTACTAATAACTGAAATATGCAATTCTCACTGTCAACTAAGTAAATGCAGTTTAGGCCATAAGTGGAAAATGCATTCAGTATTTGTAATTTAATTACCCATAGATACTCGTACTCGCACCTCTCATACATATTTATGTGGTACTTGTAGAAAGCAAACTATTTGCTTTGTACAAAAAACTTTATATGCTCAGCCATAAATATTGCAATATTCTTGTTCGAATACGCAGCTATTTAAATATAGTCAGAGTTATTAATAGTAAATGGCGGCGGCGGTGGTGGAGGTCATGTGGCATCACTTCATTCGCATATCTGCTGATACTCATAACATTTAGTTTAGTGCAAATGACATTGAGTTCAATTGAGGAAACACAACCGCATCAACATTTACATGCCAATTTTAATTTTAAACATTTTGTGAAATTTATGCGAAACAGATCAAAGGAAATGTGGTCGCTTTGGTCAATTTAGCCTCCAGCTGTCGTGCATGATTTTAGAACAATGTTCGGGGTTTCGAGAGAGAGAGAGATTATTCGTTTCGATAATTTTTCAATAATTACCTTGTTTACTTGGCTATTTCGTAGTAATAGGCAGTGGTGTTTTGGTGGTCTATTAACAAGGGAATTCATTTAAATTCTGTTTCCTATGGAAATGGTGTAAACTGGTATCATCGTTCCATTACTTGCATAAATATACGAGCCCTTATATCGTTTTGAATAACGATCCTTTCAATTTACATCTATCGTGCCAAATGGTAGACAATAGAAATGCTAGAAAATAAGTTTAGTGGCAACTGTTCACTCACTTCAATTCTGTGGCTAATTCAAGAAAATAAAATTTTGTAATTCAAAATTGTGTCTAAATGTAAACTGTTTACATAAAGTTTAAGTTCTACTCACGGTTCGCTGAAAGTGCTCTTCAAAGTTTTAAAAATAATTCCACGCAAATTGATGCGGAATTTTACCTCTGGACCTGTGTGGCCCACTTAATCATGGAGGAGTGCCCTTATGTTAGAATTTTTTCAAGTGGAAACTTTAACGAAATCATGATGCGTTGCTAATATATTAAAAGTGCTTAGCTGGAGGTTTTTTTCTGGATCTTTCATGTTTCTTTACAGGGTATGGTAGAGTAGGACATCAAATGTTCAGAATTTCAAATTAGGTGGTATTGTATTTAGTGCATTTTTAGGGCAATGTAGAAGGGATAAATTTCTTAAAAGAGAAAGAAATTTAAGAAAAACAACAACATTGTAAGATATCAAATTGATTCTGGCATTATTTTAGTTAGTTAGTCCAATATGTGCGGCATTATTCCGGCAATAGCGTCTCGAATCTTGAACTCGAGCTCATCCAAAGTAGTTGGCTTATTAGCGAAGACTAAGAACTTGACGTAGCCTCAGAGAAAATAATCGAGGGATGTCAAGTCGCATGATCGTGGCAGTCAATTGATGAACGCTCTCCATGAGATGACCCAGTCGCCAAATTTCTTCTTCACCACTTCGAGCGTTGCGTCGCTTGTATGGCATATAGCGCCGTCTTGTTGGAACCACAGCTCGAATATATCGATGTTGTCTAGCTCTGACTACAGAAAGTCGGTTAATATCGCTCTATACAGAGGATCATTGACGGTAACGGTGTCTCCTTCCTTATTCCGAAAGAAATAAGGTCCAATGATGCCTTCGTGCCATAAACGGCACCAAACTGTCAATCTTTGTAGATGCATTGATGCTTGGTTGAACACTTGTGGATTGTGGTTGCTCCAGTAACGGTAATTTTGCTTGTGGACAAAACAGTTGAGCCAAAAATGAGCCTCGACCGAGAAGATGATTTTTTGACCAAAATTCGGATCTCCGGCCAATTACCGAACTCACGGCATTGTCTATTGTCGTCCAGCTTAAATTCTTGCGTCAGCACAATCTTATATGGATTTAGGCCCAAATCCAACCGCAAAATAAGCCTGGTTGACTCTCTGGCGGTGCCCAATCCAGCTGATCGGCGCCGAATCGACATTTCTGGGTCTCCTTCGATACTGGCCGCTTCGGCGGCTATGTTTTCTTCACTTCGCACTGATCTCTATCTGGTTGGTGGCTTAAGGTCAAAAAGAGTGTACTCACGCTTAAAATTTTTCACGGTGCGACGAATTGCCTGCGAACTGAAGCCATGATGATGACTGACCTCACGACGAAATTCACGGAATTTCGATAATATTTTTTAATAATTTCCACAAGTTTGGGAAGCGTCAAGCAATGCATGATGAAATGGCAAGCCTTACTGAATATTTTGACAGCTGCACGTCATTGGTAACTTTGACGGCTGCTGAAAAGTAACAATTGGAAAAACTATCATTGCTATCTGGTCACCCTTTATATTCCCATCACTCTTTAAGTTTGATACAACCACGCTCATGTAGAGCAATCTATCTTCTCATTCACACTATTTTCTTTTACCCCTTCGTGCAAAGGAATTTTTTTCGCGGCTACTCATAATTTCTAAACTGTTTTGATACATAACTGGACTGAAAACCATTAAGATGATACGATTTCTGCAAACTTTCTGGACATACGTTCAAGCTATGGTTGCTTGAACGAGAATACATATGAAGTGCTGATAGATCCCTTTGCAAAAATACCACAAAGAGCACAGGAAAGATGCATTTCCCTTCCTTTCCTTCAAAATTCCTTAAATTTGTTTGTAACCTGGGGAATCCATACATACCGGTACCTGGAATAAGGCCACCTCAATGGCTGGTGCCACTTGCAGAATTTTGATCTGGCTGTCACTAATTCCATAGTTTTAACGTCCCTCAAGTTTTCGACTGTCTTCTTTAATCATTTTGCAGCCTGATTTATGGCTGCGAACTCAGTTGAATTGAAATTATTTTCAACTTTATAGAAACGGTTTTCAAAGAGTTTAAAAAATGTGAACTCCTATGTCGATGTCGATATTGAATTTGTCAGTGTAAGCAGAAGTTCATCTGATCTTTACCAGTTACCTGCAGTTGTTTCTGTTGTAGCTGTCCTGTGACCAGTGCCGTGGTCAGATAGTGTGCTTATCTTCTGATGACCACAATCTTATGAGTCTAAGTGAAGATTTAGAAATCCAGCTTTTGCAATAGAGACACCAGTGGAATGGGGCGTAAATTAACCTTCAGTCCCACTTTGTTTATCGATCTTTTGCTATCTCGACACTGGCAGCCCTGTGGATTCTGATCAGATAAAATTTATTCTCACTAGCCTATCAACAATATCCAGTGTACCACACTTGTGTGGTTGCTGTTTTGAAGAATCCTACCGCCCTCGAAATTTTCAAGTTGGTCTCCCCGATTCATGGAGGTTTGAGTACTGGGATTGATATTTTCTACATCAGCAATTGAGCCATTCACTTGATTGAGTTGACAGAACGCAACCTAAGTTTAAGCCCGATTCAATTCTGACCGGTATTGAGTTAACCCCTGGTAAATAATTGAAGTCACTGACTGGCCAGTGATTTGTATTTGCTTTTCTTTCGCACACGGAGCTACACAAGATGCAAATGTATCTACAATTTATTTTTATTTATCTGAAGAAGAAATAAAACCAGATAAAGAATTTGAACTGATTCAACGTACACAACTATCGCCATAACATGTGTTAATACCTTTTAATGAGAGCTTTGGCAACGATAAAAAATGTGCTGGGCCGCGCCTCACAAAAACGTCTGCAAAATGTAGGCGGACAAACTAAAAGCTGGTGACTTAATGTCACATTTCTCTCCCTTTTGTGTAACTCCGTGTGCGAACGGCCTAAGCATATCCTCTGAAGCGTTTTACTCAATTTCTAAAGACCTCGGTGCCTTGAAAAGAAAAAATCTCTTATTTTTATTGATAAACGCTCTTGCCACACGCATAGTTGTTGAGAAGTTATTGTACAAATTTAATCCTCTTGCTACATGCTTAATGTGAGGCGGCTCTTAAACCTGGCTTACAAGGTTGAATTAGCTTAAAAGGAAACCTGTGATGGAATCGTGCCTCGTTGATGAGCAACCTGTGCTGCTGCAACTGGTCAACAGGATTGAGATTCATGGTGGATTCATTATGTTGTAGCAACCTTTCTACTGTGGTCATTACTCTGTACAAAGCAGCATCCAATAAATCTACATACCTTCGACCTTTATCAGTTTTCTAATATATGATAGATACATAATTATAAAATGCTGCAGAGTTTTCCGCAAAAAGTGTGTGGGGTAGAAGAGTGGATGCAGGCTCCGATAGAACTATACTGTTCTGCTTCGACAAACTTAGCAAGTCCGGTTTATTTTTATTGTGTGCTTTGATCACAGTCAAGATCTCATTGTTGCTGGTACACCCGGTTTATACGGATAGATCATTCAAATTCTCATACAGCTTTGAAGGTATGACCTGTTAAACAGTATGTACCTACCATATTTACCGCCAGACTCCTTTCTACTACATTTTCTTCAATTCGACCGAATGCCATGCCATCTTGCTAGTTCTTTTAGGTATGTCGATATCATCAGCGTAGACTTGTAACAAAATGTTACTGAAAAATGTTACTAAGACGGGTATCTGACACCTCTTCTCCAATTTTAGTGGAACAGTGTGAATAATGTCGGCACAACACTGGAAAGTACGTCTTCACCATACGCAGCTTAGATATCTTTGCAAAGTTGGTGATTGTCAGTTCGATGTGCCTGGTCGTTAACGAAATTGAAAATCATTCCAGACTTACCACGTTTGATGTAACGGATATCGGCATATATTTTATTGAGTATGACCAGGAAACTAATGTAATACGATACGAAGACAGTCATGTAAGTGTACGTTGTATTATCTAAACATGAATTTATGTTATCTGTTAGGATACCCCGGGTGTTGTCTCTACTTCCCTGTTAATTCGTTTCGTGTATCCACATTTAAAAGCATTTTTTTTATAAATGGCTATGCACAACTAGCACACGCAGCTTAAGATACATACCCGTAGTCATAACAAAAGTCAATCTCGACTTCCTTAAGTAAACGCAAAACAAGATTTCATATTTTCATTTCATTGAAATTTCATTATTAACACCGTTGCTGCTTTCTACAATAGTTTTGAAAAGGCGACAATCATGGAGCAAAAAAAAAAAAAAAAAAGAAAATAAAAAGCGAAAAGAAAAACGCCTCTAAAAATGATTGTCAACATCCAGTATACTTATCTAAATATCTTAAATGAGAAAAACTGTTAAACTGTTTACATTGGCACGGCATTCATCGCCGTCTTGTCTATCTTTGAAATGTCGGAATCACACGCAGACGACTTAATGGCGATTACTCAATCGATTTTTCCTAAACGTGGTCATTGGCAAATGGAGAGAAAATCGACATCAGGTGCGCTCACTGATGACGGCTATGGTGTTTGATGATGATTAGGTATACTTGTTCAGGAAACATTAGTTGTAGATACAGATACAGTACAACTATTTCTATTGGTGGTCTCAGCCATTTGTGGTATGGCTTAAGATAAATGTTTTGGTTTCGACTGCCGACCACAGGTGACATTTGTGGGTAACCAGTTGTTGGTCATGCGGTGTATATGGGTGAGCCACTCCAAACCAAACCCGTTGCAATACAGAGTACGAGTAAAGCTATATTTGTTTATGGTCGCTTCTTTATGGAAGAAAAGTCACTTTAGAGGTCATTAAGGGAATTTTCTCCACATTTTTTTGTTGAATCTCATTTCTTTAATATTTTTACGACTTCCTATGTTACCTGCAGCTGGTGATTCTTTTAAATTATTCCAAGTTCTAATTTTTCTGGTGAGGGAAAGTGGGACATATCACGGCCAGGGAGGAAGGAGCTTGGAACATTTTTCATTTTGCTGTTTTGATGAGTATGTCGTTAACGATGCCTTCTTACAAAAATATTTGGAGCTTGTTGGCTTTTATTTTTCTCGATTTTTTTTTGGGCGAGAATATATAGAAGTGATTTCTTTTAGGAGTTTAATGGTTTTTAATAGGCAGGCTATTAAAATGCTGGATGAGTTCTCTGAAATTTTTACGAACTTTTAAATTGAAAGCTATCTGGAATGTTGTTTTTGTTTTTATTTTTTTTTGCCTTAATTGAGCTCATCCCTATTTGGTTTGTTTTTTTTATGATATGGAAATAAGGATGTATTTACACTGATATAAGGAAATTGACGCTAAAGTATACATGATAATTGAATCACGCAATCATGAAGCGCATAAAAGGAGGTTTAAGGTTGTAGGATACATTGGCTTTCAGCGATAACTTAATCTGTGAAGGGAGTTTACAATGTGGGCTCATATATTTTTGGTTTACATTGAGTTTCATCGAAATTAAATGTGATGTGTTATTCCATAACAAATGATAGCGGGAGGGTTTTTTTTATGATAGTGCTCATGCCTGTATCACGTGGCAGCTGAAGTATACCTACGTACTGAGTGTTTGCTTTCAAAATGTTGGAATTGTGGCAATTTAACATAAGAAACCCTTCCAAAATACCACAAAATATGAAGGAAGCTCTTATTTATAAAAACAAAGGAGTTTTGATTTTACATTTTCCAGATTCCCATGTTCGAAACTTCTAAATTGTTTTCCTCACTTCAGTAATTTAGTGTAACGTATCCAAAACAATTTACTCCAGGTTTTTAAAATTTTGATTCCGGAACGAAGGTTCGGTCTTGCCATTTTGTGTTGAGAGTTATAAATATCAATTAGCGAATGATTTCGTTCATTCATTCATTTAGAAAGAGGGAAATTAATAAAAAAAACAGTTGAGTTTTCTGTGTACTCACAATCAAGAACGATTTATATTAACTTAGGTTTATAGCCGTAGAGGGCCGTTTGGAGGACTGCGCACATACAATTTGCGTAAATATTAAAAAAATTGGCATATATTTTAAAGGAAATTTCAAGGCCTAAAAGTTCGAATAAAATAATTTTTTTCGTACGCCACACCGTTTTTGAGATATTTCCACGCAAAGTAACTTCATAGTAAAGTCGAACATTTTGGATAGATTAAATGAATAAACAATTGAATGAACCTAATGAAATATAAATTGAATGAATGAGAAAGAAAGTATGAAGCAATGAGAAAGATAATGAACAAAATTGAATACTCGTAGCTGTCGAATGAATGAATATTTCGTTACTATTGAATAAGTCGATAGTTTTATTTCAATACAGTGCTTTGCAAAAGTATAACCGCACTCTGTAAAGAGCCTTTTCCAGGAAACTCTTCTACACGGATACAGACCCTTTATTATTTTTTTTATTTTATGGCATCAATTACAATCCGAAGAACGTGCCGGCCACTTCATCAATCTTATGTTTTGAGCTTGAAACCATTCCAAACTTCGACGATTGGCTTGAATCGCTGTATTATTTTGTTGAAAAACATGAGGAAATCGCCGATATCGCCTTGAATATGGTACAAAGTTTTCTTCGAGTAGCTGGTTGTAGACTACACTATCCATTTTTGTGGAGGTAAAAGCAAGTGAAACCTTACCGCGAGCGCAGAAAGCCCCCCATACCATACAACTTCAACCGCCGAAGTTACTCTTCGAAAAAAAAAACCTTGGTTCCTTCCGTAAGTCGTGCCAATATCCATTAAAGCCGTCCGGTCCATCAAGATTAAACTTCTTCTCGTCACTAAAAATTATCATTAAAAAAAAAATATTGTATTAGATTAAGACATTTCAAATAAGGCAACGGAAATACTCGCAGAAGACACCAGCGAAGGGAGGCAAATCGACTCTGCTCGGACAGAAAAGCAGCAATTAGCGCGATCACAAACCCCATGTCGAAATCATGACGAGTAAGGGAGTGCGAAACTAAATTGATCTTACTTGCCAGACGCAATAGAGTCCGTCTTACATAGGTACCGGGGCATGAAGGTATACCGGGAAAAGAAAAGGCAAACGAACTGGCAAATAAAGGAGCGGGCAACATAGAACTGAATCCTTATAAGATAATAGGGATCCCTCTGACAACTATTAAAACAATAATCAATGCGAAGATACGACAGGAGTTCAATAACTACTGGACGAATCTAGATACATGTGTAAAGTGGCTAGATCTGTAATAACTAAACCGAGTAACAATATAGCAAAAAGAGCTCTAAACTCAAGCAGAACACAATTGAGATTGATGGTGGGACTTTTAACAGGGCACATCAATCTCAACAAACATTCGTTTAGACTCGGGATAGCTGATACTACAATCTGTGCCTACTGTGAGGAGGAGAAGGAAGATATAGAACACTTCCTCTGCCACTGCCCTGCTTCAGCGTGGTTAAGACTGAAAATTCTGTGATCCCCAAGGATACCGGTTATAACACACCTCAGCAAGAAAGGAATCGGGGATATATTGGAGTTCGCCAGTCGAACAGTACGATTCCGCGATCACTATACGACATAGTTTCCCTAGCAGTATCCCTAGTAGGATATCCAAATATCGCATTTCTAGAAATCATTTAATTGAGCTCTTCAGTACAACTGCCACAGTAGTATCTATTCCTAATAGAGGCATAAGCCTTCTACCAACCTTCGATGAGCTAACAGTTGAAGATTGAATTTTAGTGCTTGATATTTCATTAAGCGAACCGCTGGTCTCTGTATTCTGTTGAAAAGAATGTTTTGGGGACGAACTTTAAACGTGAAAACAATATTCAAGCCCCTGCCTAACTCGTGCTTTATATAGGAGCAGGAGCTCCGCATCGGCTCTTTGTTCTATACAATATTTTCTTTTACTCAAATCTTCTGACTCTGCCATCTTTGTCTGCAATCTTCAATATACCGCGGCTACTTCCTTAACCTACTGGTCATTGACCTTTTGTTGATGCTGGTGACATCCAGGGGCTCTAGCTGTTCCATTCGTTCTTTAGTGTTCAATGTTAAATTTTAACATCTGGATGGGCCGCAGTTATAGTTTTCGTATTGTTGAGCTCTGAATTGAGATGCGACCAGCAAATGGTCAGGCTGGAAGACTGCCTTTGAGGGTAATAAGGTTGCTTCGTGATAGAATTATCCGAAGTGTCGGTTGGAGTATGTGCCTACGAGTATCTTAAGCTAATGTTGTAGAATAAACGCTGTATACTACTGGAGGACATACGAGGGTTTATCGAACGTCAGTGACTTTGTGACTTTGATGCAAGATGGCGCTCGAATCACATAGAAGATTTTTTTCCCGACATCTTTGTTCCTTTCTCGGCATAGACAAAAAAAATCAAATAGATCTGTCAAACACTTAGCTTTTTACAGTGATCGAAACAACTTTGATTTGTGAGATTTGCAGTAGGGTGGTCATATGGCTAAAATGCAACTTGATCGTGATGACGACATCAGGAGGACGGAAAAAAATACTGTGATTCATAAGCAACGACAACAATAGCGTAAACAAACAAAATACTCCCCAGTTATCTGGACAGCCACCCTTGGAGTTTACCGAAACTTAATAATTATAATCCTGAGTTTCAAACTACACCACTCTGTCTTTCTCTCTGTCTCTTCCCCTTTCCACAAAACGCAGGTGTTCTAAAAATTAGTATAAGGGTATTTATATCCCCTTTAACACGTGCAAATTATAAAAAAAAAAAAGTGAATTTTGTGTTTTAATAAAGCACTACTTTTTGCGCGGTAAAACCATTAAAGAGACTGAAGACAGACTTACAAAATATTATGGAGACTTTGCTCCCTCGCATGGAATGGTACACAAGTGGTTCATTGAATTTCGTTGCTGTCGTACGAGCATGACGTCACAACGGAAGAAATGGACGATCGCCGGGTCAACGTTGGTGAGATAGCTGAGATTGTAGTAATTTCAAATGATACCGTCATTCGAATCCTGCATGACCATTTGGGCATTAAAAACTTATCGACAAGATGCGTGCCGCGTTTGCTGTCGGTGGACCAAAAACGGATTCGGGTGAAGATTTCAAAACAGAATTTGGAACTCTTCAAGCGCAATTCAAGTGACTTTTTACGGCCGACTTTTCCTAACAGTTGATGAATCCTGGATACACAACCACACGCCAGAAATGAAGGTACAATCAAAACAGTGGACTTCTGTAGGCGAACGTGCTCCAAAAAAGACAAAAACGGTTCCATCGGCCGGAAAAGTCAGGGCAACGGTTTTCTAAGATTCCCACGGTGTAATCTTCATTCACTATTTGGAAAAGAGAAAAACAATCGGCCCCATTTGAAGAAGAAAAAAGTGCTGTTTCATCACGATAATGCACCGGCTCATTCGTCGGCAGTAGCAACAGCAAAATTAGCTGAATTGCGATATGAACTGCGTCCTCATCCACCATATTCTCCAGATTTGGCTCCGTGCGATCATTTCTTGTTCCCTAATATGAAGAAATGGCTCGGCAGAGTTTGAGAAATCATATTTTTTGGAAGGGTTAAAAAAGTTGGAATATCGTTCGGAAAGTGTATCGCGCTGAAAGGAGACTACATTGAAAAATAAATTCAATTTTGAAAAAAAAAAACAAGTATTTCCAAGTCACTGACTTATCGAACAGCTCTTACTATAGAATATAAAGTGATAAGGCAGTAACTCTGATCCAAAACTCCCAGTTAATAGCCGTACAAAAAGCTGCCTGGTGTTCTATTGTCAGTAACTCCATTTGGGAGTCCGATAAGTGTCGTTGCTCCTTTTAAGGATTCTCCTTCAAAAACGCTGTTTCAGTTGTTATTTTATGTAAGTTGAAACATATCTCCGGTTCTACCTTTACTCCACTGTCATCCCAGAAAATAAATTTTTCTTAAACAAAATACTCTTAATGACATCATACAGTAGACGCTAATAAAAACGTTTCGACTATAATAAATCGCTGATTGCTTTTACCAAATTCTCAGTAAAACGACGAGAGCATCAATCATTATAGTTTTTTTTTTTCCTGTGTTAAAATACGTTTTTAGACTCATGGACATGTGACGACAATTACTAAAAATATTTATGCCAAGACATGATAGAATTAAAGCAAATTATCAGAAACTTTAAGCTGCAGGAAATTGAGAGCGATTTCACGGAAATTATTCATTTTTTCATTGGCACTACCGTTAAGCACGATCAATAACTCTTTTCTGCTTAATTTGTCAGTGGCAGCAAATAAAATCAATTCCCATCGTAAGAAGAAAAATATTTTCGCACGTAAATAAGCAATCAATTAAAGGAAAAATACCAAACCCATAAATAGTTACGCCTCTTGCATTTGTATCTAAACAACTGCGCATGTTTCCTGTGACTTAACAAAAATCTATACTCACTCACTCACTTTTAATTGCTAATAACCAATGTCCAGTATGAGAGATATGAGTAGATACGTTACGGTTCGTCAACAACGATCGAGTGTGACCATAAAAAATAAAAAAATAAATTATCAAACCATCGATATTCTCGATCGAAATTGAGTTCATGGTTCTTGGTGGCATTGCGAAACGTACAAGTACTCGTATCTACCACTACTACCAGGCAGAGTTTAACTGGTTTGACATCAGTTAAATGTTTACTTTCAAGTGTCCCCTGCCGTTTCGATTATTTTCCCAAAACCCAGTCTCAGACGGGCCTGATGGGCTTGAGGAACTGGTAAGTGAATGTGCTACGAATTGAGCACAATTACAGATATTATAAACTTGTTCTAATTATGCTTTCATCATGAGCAATTAAAAACGTGAATTTTTACTCCCCCATGGGTACCTCATAACATTTTTATGGATTCGTCGCCGTCACCGTGGCGAACCTAAGTGGATTTTCCACTCGGTGACCTAATTCTTTGTTGATTCTAGTTTTTAGCAAAATAATGAAAGAAACGTTAAACAAATTGGTAAAGTAATAAATGTTACGGATTTAATCTGGTGTTGTGGCCAAGTGTAGGTGTAATTGCTGTCAAACTGAACATATGTCTTGATATTAACCAGAAAAGAAGAAAAAATAAATAAATAGATTTGGAACGTTGAATTTATCTGGCTTTATGTACGAGTACACATATGTATCTCTTTGATTTGTATCTTATTTTTGCTTCATCTGTGACTATCCTTAAGCTTTGGGCATTTATCTAAGCTGTACCAATTCCTCTTAATGAGGAAATAGCATTTCAGTTGCTTGTTTGAAAATTCCTTTCCAAATCAGCTAAATTGCAACTAAGTGTGAAGTCGAACCATTTTTTTTAATTATAGATATTTAAATATAAATTAATTTGTTGTCTTATTTTGATTTATTACACCTGGCAAATATTCAGACAATCAATCTCACGTGACAAGATAATTTCGGTGAAATATGTGATAATTTGTGTTGCGGTGTTTTTTTTTTTTTTTTTAGATGATTTATAATCAGATTGTGCATCCATTAGGAGAATATTAAGTTAATGTGTTTGTGCTAATTGGAAAGCGTTCTACTTTTGAATTTGAGTTAAGAAGCTAATACAGTTCGCACATAATTTGTGAGTTTAAACTCATTATTCGTCTTTCTATACCTAAAACAAATTATAATTAGATATACCTAATTGAACATCTTCAAGACAAGGATGACTTTTGGATGGCTTAGCTGATTTCAAAGGTTTTTTTTTTACGAGGAGAGAATGCATCATGCACCGTCAGGGCTGTTTGGCGATCTCGGTGTGTCGGACTCTAACCGACTAAACTCTCCTCCTCCACAAGCATTTATCCCACCCCGGAACCGCTCGTCGCATTACTTCAGGGTGGTGCTTTAAATTAAGCCCTATCAGGGTGCTGGTCCTGCTCTCTTCTTTTCCTTGAGTACTTCTTCAATGTATAGGCGGACCCTCTCCCATGTGTCCTCGCTGGTGCACATTTTTCTAACGATATTGTCTGGGGTGATTTCGCCTATTTCAGTTTGCAGACTACTCCTCTCTACCTGCCATCTGCTGCACTCGAAGAAAGTGTGGTTTGCAACATCTCGGGAATAGTCGCCATACTGCCAGTCTGGGCTGTCTACTTTCCCCATTTTGTTAAAATATTCGTTGAAGTATCCATGCCCGGTAAGGAACTGGGTAATGTAGTAGTTTACTTCCCCGCCCCTTCGCTCCTTCCAGTCTGTAATGATCCTGATCAATCTTGCAGTCCACCTTCCCCTTGTCTCCAAGCTCCAGCGTTCTTGCCAGCTTTGTGTGGTGAGGTCCCTAGTTTCCGCTATTGCCGCTTGCTTTCCTATTTCTTCTTTCCGCAGGTGGACGTATTTCTTCTCTGCAGCTAAGAGGTCAATGGGCGCAACTCCTGCAATTACGAGGACGGCTGGCTCTGACACTGTTCGATAGGAACTCGTTATTCGAAGGGCTCCTCTTGAAAATAAAATATAAATTGAAAAAATAATTTCATTCAAGTCGATTAAGTTGCCCTCGATCTAACACAACGAAGAGAATACCTAACAGGGTTACCGCTAGAGAATTTGAATAAGTCGCCAAAAAAAAGATCGCCTTGAGACAAAAAAGTATGCCACTAATTTTTGCTCTTACTGCTAAAGGAAACTCGCGATTTCTGGCCCAGAGTGACATACAGCAATTGATATTATTATTTACGACAAACTTAGACATATTTGAATTTCTTTAGATTTTACTTTATATTATGTGGCTATAACATGGCTCTCCAGCCAGCTCGATCCTTTGCTACCTTCCTTCAGTTTTGTATGCCAAGTTGGTTGAGATCCCCTTCTAACTGGGCACACCACGTTAGATTTAAATATTCTCTGTGCTGGTTGCGTTGCTGTCCATACGCTGTATGTATTCTAGCAATCTTAGCCGATGAATTCTGACTTTTTTGACTAGTCGATACAAACAGGACCGAAGATCACACGAAGAATTTTTCGCTCAAAGCAACGTAGAACATTTTGATCCACAGTATCCACGTTTCTGCGCCATACACACAGGACTGTGACGATAAGGGTCTTGTATAAAGTTTCCTAAGTTGCTGGTGAGAGGGCTTTGCTGCTTTATTGCCTTCTTAGCCGGTAGAAACAGCGACTGGCAAGAGTAATTCTTCGTTTGATCTCCGCACTAATATCATTGTCAAAGTTCACCGTAGAGCTTAGATAGACAAAGTTTTTTATCACCATCGTTGAGTTATGTCTGAGGCGCTGATGTTGAGTGTCTTTTCCCGGTCTAAAACTGCACTGATAAGGACCTATCAGGTTATCAACGATCGCTTTTGAGCACTGACATAACACGGCAGACAAAATCTTGTATGCAACACAGTCACAGTTCAGAAGGACTCCCTTCTTCAGGATCGGGCAAACGATGCTGAGATTCTATTCATCATCCTTTCACCCGACCAGATTTTATAGATGAGTAGGTGCATGTTCCTTATCAAGTCATTTTCTCCAGCTATGCAAAGTTCGGCTGCTAGGCCGTCGGCTCGCGCAGCTTTGTTGGACTTAAGCTTAGATATTGCTATCTTCACTTTATCCTGAGCGGTTTGACGAGATTCCTGTCTGTCATCGTGAGTGAGTGCAGTAGTGGTTCTTTCAAATTTTCAGCTCTGACTGCAATTCTATTACTAAGTTCCCTTGTTCATCTTTGCCGGCTTCTATACTCTCGACCAGATTTTATAGATGAGTAGGTGCATGTTCCTTATCAAGTCATTTTCTCCAGCTATGCAAAGTTCGGCTGCTAGGCCGTCGGCTCGTGCAGCTTTGTTGGACTTAAGCTTAGATATTGCTATCTTCACTTCATCCTGAGCCGTTTGACGAGATTCCTGTCTGTCATCGTGAGTAAGTGCAGTAGTGGTTCTTTCAAATTTTCAGCTCTGACTGTAATTCTATTACTAAGTTCCCTTGTTCATCTTTGCCGGCTTCTATACTCTCGACCAGATTTTATAGATGAGTAGGTGCATGTTCCTTATCAAGTCATTTTCTCCAGCTATGCAAAGTTCGGCTGCTAGGCCGTCGGCTCGCGCAGCTTTGTTGGACTTAAGCTTAGATATTGCTATCTTCACTTCATCCTGAGCCGTTTGACGAGATTCCTGTCTGTCATCGTGAGTGAGTGCAGTAGTGGTTCTTTCAAATTTTCAGCTCTGACTGCAATTCTATTACTAAGTTCCCTTGTTCATCTTTGCCGGCTTCTATACTCTCGACCAGATTTTATAGATGAGTAGGTGCATGTTCCTTATCAAGTCATTTTCTCCAGCTATGCAAAGTTCGGCTGCTAGGCCGTCGGCTCGCGCAGCTTTGTTGGACTTAAGCTTAGATATTGCTATCTTCACTTCATCCTGAGCCGTTTGACGAGATTCCTGTCTGTCATCGTGAGTGAGTGCAGTAGTGGTTCTTTCAAATTTTCAGCTCTGACTGCAATTCTATTACTAAGTTCCCTTGTTCATCTTTGCCGGCTTCTATACTCTCGACTTGGAGTTATTACACTATAAGTGAAGGTTTCGTTTTTGCCATTTTTAATAGGACTATATTATATCAAATGCAATATTTTATTATTTTTTTGATCGTTAAGTGCAATTAATTGCTAAATTAAGGACCGGTTTCCTATCATAAATTGACCGAATGTTATTCCCGATGTAACTTTATCGTGTTAAGTCGAAAGGTTTAAGCCTTTATAGATGACCTAGTCGTTTTCTTATAAGTGAAATTTACATGAAGAGATTTTTTTTCGTTGAGGGAAATCCATCAGGTCTTCGTCCATTCATTTACATTATTCAGATTGAATTGTAGTTTTACAATTGTTGCTTCGATCGATTTACCTATTGCTAGGATGGCAGTGTCATCGCATCGGCAAATGCAGCTAAGACGGTACATTTCTCTTGCGGTGTATCGCGGGTATACATATTATATACCAGAAGTGGACCAAGAACGCTTCCTTGCGGTTCGCCAGCTGAAATTTCTTTTAGTATGTTATATAGGCACACTTTATTAAAGGCTTGCGAGACTTCAAGGAATACTCTTGAGCAAATCTTTTTTTCTTCAAGAGCTTTCTCAGTGATTCTATGTGCCTGGTCGATGGTTAAGTGCTTACTTCTGAACCCATACTGGTGATCAGGGATAAGATTTTGTTCCTCAATAAGCGGTTGTAAGCTCTTGAGTAAAATCCTCTCAAAAGTTGTGTATATATTTGGGAGAAACGAAATGGGTCTATTCGACTTCTCGTCATTCAGCGGTTTTCCTAGTTTTAGTACTAATATGACTTCCGCACCTTTGTATTAGCTCGGGACTTATTCCAATTTAAGCGCAGCATTAATAATACTGCGAAGCTTAATTAATTCCTTTTCTATGCAACATTTTTAGAACTTCTCTGGTTATTAAGTGGTAACCTGGAGGATTCTTAAGTTTTAATTTCTTTATTTTTTTTTTAATTCCGTTGGCGTTGCTCTTGTTTTTGTGTAATTTCAGGTACTAATTCTGACGCATTAATATTATGAATAAGGGCTTGACCATCGAACGGCTTAAAAGTCTCTCTTCAAGCCGGATGCCTCTCAAGAAAATTATCACTCAACACAGCGTTTATTTTATTCATCTGCTATCTTTCTCAAAAAATTAAAACATAATATGGATTCAAACCTAATAGCCTCTTATCAAACAAAAACAAAAATCATTCTACCTGATAAAATATTTTCTGTCATTATCGTCACACATTTTTCACCTAGACTTGTTTATCATGTAAAATTCATTAGAAACAGACAGTGGAAAATAAAACCCCCATTCCACAACAAACGCTCGCAAATCCATCCACTGCTTTACGGCCGTTGATAGTGCATTTAGCTGATAAAGAATTATATATCTAGGGAGCTTAATTTAGTGACAATTGCTCAATTCTAACTGGATTATCCTGTAAACCTTGCCTCATAAAATTTCTAAAAATCGGTTCAGCAGTTCTTGAGTGAAAGTGTTACAATTATTAAAATAAAGAGAGAGATGAGTTTTTTCTTGTTTTTTTAAATAAGTAAATTTCTAAATCCCGGAGCACTCAGACTCGATTTTCGGTCCATTGCAGTAAGAAGTAGAAACCCCTTTTTGGTGTAATGGTTGAAGAAACTTAGATTTTATTGGTTTCTCTAATATGCTCGGGTGGTTCTTGCTTGTTGTTCCCCGTTCGGACTCGAACCTACACAGGAGAGATGACTTAATTTTATGTCAAAATTTAATTAATCAATTTACTATTTTTATGAATTCACATTCGGGGCTGATAAGTCTCATAAAAAGTGAACAATATTAGTTATCGCATTTGTAGGTATACTTATTTACTTACTTACTTACTTACTTAGGTGGCGCTACAGTCCGGGGTGGACCTGGGCCTCAACCAACAAACCCCTCCAGCCGCCAAGTTGGTTGAGGTCCCCCTTCACTTGTTTGCGCCACCTACCACGAGGTCATCCTCTACTGCTCCGTCCGTCCGGGGTGGATTCGAAGACTTTTTTGGCTAGAACGTTGGACTCCATCCGCTCTACAAGACCCAGCCATCTTAGTCGTTGTATGTGTACTCTTTTGGTTAAGTCGATGTCGTTATAAAGGCCGTATAATTCAGCATTGTATCTCCTCCTCCACACGCCGTCTATGCAGACGGGACCAAAGATCACTCGTAGAACTTTTCTCACGAAGTAACCAAGGGCATTTTCATCCGATTTTGATAAAGCTCATGCCTTTGCGCCATACAGCAGGACTGGGATGATTAGTGTCTTATAAAGAGTTACCTTGGTAGTTCGGGATAGGGCTTTGCTACTCAATTGCCTTCTTAGCCCGTAAAAACACCGATTGGCAAGAGTAATTCTTCGTTTGATCTCCCCACTGGTGTCATTTGCGGAGTTCACCATAGAGCCTAGGTAGACAAAGTCTTTTATTACCTCAAACTTATATCTGTCTATCGTGGCCAGAACGCCACGACATCGATGTTGGGTGTCCTTTTTTGTAGACAGCATATATTTTGTTTTGCTTTCATTGACCGCTTTGTAGGTATAACCATCTCTAAATAATACTTTGCAAACCGTGAGCTTCATCGCAGCACTAACTTTCTTCTTATATCAAGTTTTAGACCTACACAGGGTGGAATAGCCTAGTATAGCCTAGTTGGTACGAAAAGGGTAATGGTAAATTATTTTGGAATTACATTAATTTAAGGCGAAATACCTCAGACTTGCCTAAGGTAATGGAATTTGAAAATGTAAGTTCAGCCGATTTAAAAGGAACTTGTGACTTATTTCTTTTTTATAATTTGCACGTGTGAAAGGGGTTTCCTTATACTAATTTTAGGGCACGGGCGTCTTGATGAAATGGGAAGAGACAGAGAGAAAGACAGATTGGTGTAGTTGGTTTGAAACTCAGGTGGTATTAAGTTTCAGTGAACTCCAAGGGTTTGTTTCGCTGTCATTGTCGTTGCTTATGATTCACAGTAATTTTTTTCATCCTCCTGATGTCATTATCACGATCAAGTTGCATTTTGGCCATATTGCCACCCTACTGCCAGTGTTATGCCTTCGCAGTAGAGTTTACAGGATTCGAACCGTGAACCTGCAGCGTGACAAGCGGTGAAGTTACCACTACACCACGGCTAACTTTTTCGAGTCGGTATATAATGAATCTCGAGTCCAATCAACGATGGACCATTACTCTAATATATTGGTGTGTTGCAACTCTCGCAAAAAGTTGAAAACTATCGACCTATACCAAAGCTTTCTGCAATTCTAAAATTGTTTGAAAGCATTATTAAGAATAAACTTTTTTTCGCGGTCAAAGAAATTATTTCCAATATTCAACGTGGCTTTGTTCGAGGTCAGATGTGGCAGATTTATTCACATTAAATTAGGCGTGAGTCTTTTGCAGACCACATCATATAAAAAAAAGTAAATATTTTATGGACTATAAACCTATAACACTAAACGATGAAGAGGTGATATTTTCATTTCGGTTTCTGGAATAAAATCCGCATCCATTTCATGATCATCATCCACGTGAAAGGGATCTTCTTCTTCGTTTGATGAGCTCTCATAAAGCAAACCGGTAACAAATGCCTCACGTTCCTCGACAATCATTTGACCGCGACTGAGTCTACGTAGATTAGACATCTAAAAATAAAATTATACAATATTTGCATAATTCTTCTTATTTTATTCTAAACAAATCAATTTTCATACCTGAAATACACTTTTTCACAACGAAACGAACTGTTTTCAAGAAGCAGTTGTCAATAAATAACATAAAAACTCACAGATAGATGGCAATACGTTTTGTAAGACACAATTACCTAAAACGCAGACAAAATAGAGCGGGGTAAAATTTTACCCCAGTCATCAAACTCGTAGACTTTTGCAAAAAAATATGGCAAAAATGGGACGCCTCCAGATCACTAAAAACGTTTAAAATGGACTCAGGACAAAATTTTTAGTAGTAGCAGAAGACCCCAGGTTTCAAAACTTGTCAGAAAAAAAATTATTCAATTCCAAAGTTGCGTTGGGGTAATATTTTACCCCAGTCCCTGTACTAGGGCTAATTATATATTTGATAGTTTTGAAAGACATGTAAAGGGTGGTTAAGTTTTAAGGGCCGATGTTGATTTTGAATAAAACACAAATTATTTAGGAAATTACTGTCGTTTCTTTTTATTATGATAATATTGGTATGGTTCAATTATGTGTGGAACAAAATATCGGCCAAATGGCCGCCGCGACCTCGGCGGCACACCTCCATCCGATGGTCCAAATTTTCGATGACGCTGAGGCATAATTGAGGTTCTATGCCGTTAATGTGCCGAATTATCTCATCCTTTAGCTCTTGAATTGTTGCTGGCTTATCGACGTACACCTTTTCTTTCAAATAACCCCAAAGAAAGAAGTCCAACGGTGTCAAATCACATGATCTTGGCGGCCAATTGACATCGCCACCACGTGAGATAACACGGCCATTGAATTTGTCGCGCAAAAGAGTTCGTTATCATCTCACAATAGCGAACACCATTCACAGTAACTGCCTGACCGGCCTCATTTTGGAAAAAATACGGCCCGATGATGCCGCCAGCCCATAAACCGCACCAAACAGTCTCTCTTTGAGGGTGCATTGGTTTTTCGACAATCACTCTTGGATTATCATTCGCCCAAATGCGGCAATTCTGCTTATTGACGAATCCACTGAGGTGAAAATGTGCCTCATCACTGAAGATGATTTTCTTCGAAAATTGATCATCCACTGTTGCCATTTCTTGCCACCATTGTGACCATTGACGACGCTTGAAATGGTCAAGAGGCTTTAGTTCTTGAGTCAATTGCACCTTGTAAGCGCGTAAATGCAAGTCTTTATGCATAATGAAAAAAACTTGAAGTTTAGGTGTGGTTCACATTCAACATCGGCCCTTAAAATTTAACCACCCTTTACAAGTTGATGTACTACACAGATTTTACAAAAGCTTTTGGTAGAGTACATCACACTTTACTTTTTCACTCTTCAATGCTAAGGTGATTTTCCAGTTATTTAAGTGATAGAAGGCCAATTGTTAAAGTTGATAGTTTTACATCTCGGGTAATAAAAGTAACTTCAGGCGTCCCACAAGGTAGTCATCTGGGTCCGTTGCTATTAATTTTGTTTTTCACGAAATATTCAATTTTTGTGAGGTTTTAACTTTCGCGGACTATTTAAAATTATTTGCACGGTTAAATATCAACAGGTTGTCGGTACGGTGTAAACACAATGCATTAGAGCTTAATACTTCTAAATGTAGCGCACCGAATTATAACGCCGCTTTTTCATGATTATTTTAATATTGATCTTAAACTTCTTCGCCTTGATGAAGACAAAGATCTCGGGGTCGTATTTGACACAAAATTGAATTTCTCATTGCATTATAATTACACCATTGCTAAGTCTAAATCTATGTTAGGATTTCTTAAACGAAATAGTGAAGACTTCCGAGATGTCTATAATCTTAAATCTATCTACTGCTCATTGGTCAGACCTTATTTAGAATATTCCTCCATCATTTGGGATTCCCCGTATGGTGTTCAAGAACTTTGGTTCGAAAGAGTTCAAAAGAATTTCACGAGATACGCTATCCATAAATGTTTGATGGACTTCTTAGTTATGACGAAAGATGCAAATTTATTGGCCTACGGATCTTAAGTTTAGGGCGTAATCAATTATAATAATTCACCGGAATTGTTTTTTCTTATAAATATATATGCTTCCCATAGATCTCTGCGGGTGTGAAATTTGCTTTTTGATAGAATGCATGGAACCAATTATGGTAGCAATGAACCAATAACTAGCCAATAGGTGCATACGCACGTTTAATGATTCTTTACAGCGAAATTGATTTTAGCTTATCTCGCGTCGAATTTAAGAATTGCGTTTATTCATTGATTGATTGAAGTAGTCTATGAGATTTAAAATCGGTAGATGATCCTTAGTCGCACAACAAAAAAAAGCGATACTGAGAGTATGCATTGAGAGAACGTAGTGTTCTGTATGCTCTGTGATGGAAAAAAAAAATTCCCTATTTAAAATGTATTATATATTACTCTAGCAAACTCGCCCATCTTCGCCCGGCTCCGCCCGTGCTAAAAGTTTTTGTTTAGAGATTGTAGTCTGTTGGAATGGATAAAAATAAAATAAAAAAATATAAATATTTTGGTGTTAACAGCCCATACAACAGGGTTTGGCCTAGCTTACAGTTGAAACCTACAGTTTTCGAAGGATAATTTTTTCGATTGATTTTAGTTTCTCATGACAATTTGACTCTCGGATGTTTTCGAAAAGTGGGACCGTCAGAATTTTTTTTTTTTTTTGTTTTCTGGGATTCGAACCTTGAATCTCCCGCTAAGTGATTGTGTGCTTAACCCCTGAGCCACCGCGCCTACGTTTTAGGTACATATGTATAGAGCAAGGTATAGGTGAGAAATGTTGCGTATCATTTCCGTGTACTGCGAGTATTTATTATCGCTTACTATTTTCTTGATGACACATCTTCCTATGTACATAACCTAAGAATGAAAGAAACAAACTGAGCTCACAAAGACATAACAAACAGACAAAACCGTTGACTTACTTATTAAGCACTTGCAGTGGCATTCATTGGATGTACATAAATGAAGGTAACTTTATTAAAGATTAAAAAAAAAGTTTTTACCTAGAATGACTTTAAATATCTAACTTCAAGTGGACCAATTTATTGCGAAGTTATATGTGTGAATCTTTTCAAAACATTAAAATGCTTATTGTGAGTTTTCTATTAATCTGAGATATATGCTCTCGCGCACTTTTTTATAGAATCTTTCGAATCCTAAAAGTGTTTCATACAACAATTTAACGTGTCAATAATAGTTTAGACGATATATCACATTGAATGGGGCGGGCGAATAATTATATAATAATTTCCTCGGACTTCTGAAATATATTTCTTGAGAGTTCAGCTTCCTGATGTCGACCAATAAGAAAAATCGGTAATCGGTGAAGTGACAGTTGTTATAAGTTATATGGTACAAAAGCAGACTGAACGTTAGAACATTGAAATCATATCAAGTGAATATTGTTAGCTATCTAGTGATTCTAGACATATACTCTGGCGGACTATTTTGTAGATCTCTGTAAACTCTAAAAGTCTCTCATACACTATTTTGACATGCCATTTATAGTTTAGCTATCATATCGAATTAAATGCACCGCACTGTTGACAAACACATATAGTTTCATGGCCCAGCCCAATACACTGACGAGAAAACCGCATCGAAACCGGTCAAGTAGTTTTTGAGTTATAAACAGTTACGTAGAAGAGTCATGTAGAGAAAAGATAAAGATAGAGATACATGTGTTTATACAAATTGATACGGAACCAACTGCACATGAAGCACATTCATGCTTGACGGTCTTTTTTTTATCGATTGAACGTAGTGTTCTGCACCTCGATCACAGTACAAAATAAACCGAAACAATGAGCCATCCTCTTGCAAAATTTAATTTAAATGAATCATCGTACAAAACTATATAGTAGAAGTCGTTTCACTTAGCGATAACGATGTAGTGGAGAGAAAAAAATCACGTTTCAGTTACGTAATTAAATTCTTTCTAAACCATAATTAAACAACTTTATGTATATAGATACATTTTGCTGTTCCACAAGGTTTTTTTTTTTGTTTTGTTTTTGTTTCGTTTTTGCAAATTAGCTTTTCAACAACTACCAGTGTGTTTATTTTTAGTAAAATTCCAATTTGAAATAAATTAATTAATGCAATTATTTTGGCGTGTATGTAATACACAGCAAATAAAAATAATAGAAATGTAAACATCCCATCAGTCAGAATGATTGTATCTTTCTTTTAAATATGTGATAATTTGTGTATTTTTTTTTTTTTCATGAGAAATAAGTTAAATCGTGATTTTAACTCAATGAGTTGATAATCATTTGAGGACGAACAGGAAAGATGTCAGTCAAATATTGTCAATCTGAAAATATTTGCACAATCTTTCGAAAATGTTTACTCAAAAATTTGGATGCAAAAAAAGAGTACTTCTGATGTGGAATGTGATGTAAATGACCTAAATAGACGGTTTTTAACTGCATCTTTAACTGATAACCCCCAGATTGGTATGATGCCTCCAGTCAGTGATGCCCCCTTGGGAAGTATTTCTGACATCAGTTTCAGTTTCTCAAGAGTGGATCAGTTTCAAGTATCCAAAACGGTATTTGAAATTAAATCTGAAGCTACTGGTCTAGACAACTTGCATCCCAAATTCTTTAAAATCTTCTTTCCGTTCATCTCATCACACATTACTCTCATTTTTAATACAATTTTAACCACCTATTGCTATCCTCACCTCTGGAAAGCTTCCAAAGTTATTCCTATATTAAAGAATTCCAGTCCTGTAAAGGAATATCGCCCGATATCAATCTTACCTTTCTTGTCGAAAGTATTCGAAAAGCTAATTGGAAAACAGGTTTCTGAGTACTTAAATTCCTCAGGCCTTATATCGCCTATGCAATCTGGGTTTAGACCCCAACATAGTTGCTCGACAGCACTGATAAAGATTGTGGATGATATTAGAAAAAACATTGATGAAGAATGCTATACGACGTTGGTGCTCTTGGATTTTTCCAAGGCGTTCGATTCTGTTTCGCATAGTATCCTCCTAAATAAGCTCAAAAACAATTTCTTTTTTGATCGCAGTGCTTTGTATTTGATTCAAAAGTATCTTACAGGAAGAGCTCAGGCAATGTGGGCTAATAATCAGTTATCTGGTTTTCTCCCAACTTATGTTGGTATTCCCCAAGGATCAATCTTAGGCCCCCTGTTATTTTCCATGTTTATCAACGACCTCCCTAATGTCTTAAAGCACTGTAGATCTCATATGTACGCTGATGATGTGCAGCTTTATTTATGCTACCCAGCTGGTTTAGTGGAAGATGCCACTGTCCTAATAAATGAGGACCTAGCGAGCGTTCTTCTCTGGTCAAAACAAAATCAGCTGAGGCTGAACACTGGGAAAAGTCAAGCTATTGTTGTGGGTAGGAATGCTATGGATACCTCATGTTTTCCAACAGTCGAGTTAGGTGGCACCAATCTAAAATATGTTGATAAGGTGAAGAACTTAGGAATTATATTGAACCAAACCCTTACGTGGGATGATCACGTGTAATTCACATCGGGTAAAACGTACGGAGCTTTACGTGTTCTCCACTTAGCTGGAAGCTGCCTGCCAACTAAGGTGAAACTAATATTAGCAAAAAGACTCGTCCTGCCGATCTTGCTCTACGGTAGCTTTGTTTTCTGCTGCCTCGACAGCGTCAGCCAGCGAAAATTTAACGTTGAGTTTAACAATATCGTCCGATTTATCTATGGCTTGCGCAGATATGACCACGTCTCCGACTACACAAACATGGTTTTTTCCATGCCCCTGCAAAAGTACTTAGACCTTAAAATATTACTGTTTTTATTTAAATTACGACAAACAAAAACACCTCAATATCTCTTCGATAAGCTGGTGCCCGCGACATAGCAAAGAAACAGAGTTCTAATTGTTCCTACATTTAGATATGAAGTTTCTAAGCGACAATTTTCTGTATATTCTGCTGGTCTATGAAATTCACTCCCAGCCAATTTGAGGAGGATGAGCAACAGCGGTGAATTTGGAAATAATCTGAAACGTTACTTCGTAGGCTAAATCATGTTATAAATAGATTTTTATTATTTACATTTTATTTTATTTTATCTTTTTCTTTTTCTTTTTATTATTAAGTTATATATTGTAATATGCGAGCTACGGCTCGAGTAGATAAAACAATATTCTGTGAAATTATTTCTTTATTTTCTAGTCTATAGAACAATTCTTACAAGGTCTCTGTCCTCTCAAATCACTTTATCTCCTTTCCATTACTTAATTCACAAATCCAAACTAATTACTTCTTCTTGTTGAATCTCAACTTTCAATTTATCACAAAATTACAACTTCGCCCATTACCACTTTTCTAATCTCTTCGCCACAGTTTAAAAACTACTGCTGCTTTCTCAATCGCCATCTGTCCTTATATAGCAGAAGTTTCTGATAGCCAGAAACTTCTAGCAAATTCTTCGACCACTGGAACAAGAGAAATAATTTTTGCAGTTATAATTCCCCTTTATCCCTGATATTATTCGTCTCTTTCGTTGACATGAGCTGTGGAGACTTCGTCCCAGACACGAACCTCGAATGAAAGGACAGTTCGAACTAAAATTCTGCCAGAATGAAAAGTCACTTCGGAATTTGCTGCATAGTCGTAGGAGCGTAGTTATTATTATGCTACAATATATATTGAATTGTAAATTTAAGGAATTAACCTATTGCACTAAGTATTACCTGAAAAGACACTATTTTATAATACTTATGTTTTAATAAACAATACAATACAATACAATTGGCAAATTTTGTGCCAGATTTTTCTGAAACTATTACCCATTTCATAGCAATTAGGATCCACGTGCCTTACCCATGACAACAAGCAATAAACACTAAACCCTCGGTCAATTCCCCATGAAAAGCAAAATAATGTTCTAATGCTAATGCTAATCCTAAATTCATAAATAAAAGTTTGTTTTATGGCATAAATTCTATCAAAGTCCATAACTCAAATACAAAAGAAGCAGCAAACGTTTACCATCGATTTACCTTATGCAATCGCATTTTCCGCACTCAATTCACATCATAACCGCTGTATACCGACCCTTTGTTCATGGCTACAAAAGAAAAGAATATCCAAAAAAAAAAAAAGATACAAGCTTACAGTTAATAAAACGGTCTACACTACATATTCATTGCGTGCTTGCCCTCATCATCTTTACACAAAAAAAAAAAAAAAAAACTAACACTATCCGGATAAAAGATTAAAGTGCGAGATGGAATCCACAAACACCTATTCTCTCAGCTCAGATGCAACCAGTCAACCATTCTAATCATTTCTTAACCCCATGACCATCACATCTTCTGTCCGTGTTCCACTTCACCAGCTCACCAGTTCACCAGCGACAGTGGAAGCAGCATGTAATCAATGCTGGAACTAAACTGAATGACTGCTGCTGCTGCTGCCAAGCCAATCGAAGTGTGTCTGTTTTGCTTGAGATAAAGAATAAGTTTCCACCCAAATAGATCTTTGTGCCTTCGTCATAGTCATAATCTGGAACCTGGTCATGGCTTTTTCGCTTTGTTATCATCGAACGGAAATATGGTAATTTCGAAATAACTTTTGCAGTAGTTCTGTTACAAACAGGGTGTTCTCAGTTCATACTCAATCTGAGGGACTGTGTCTGCGTTAAATGGGATTTATTGGTCGTGTAAGCTCCAACCATTTGGAATGGATTACGATACTGTAACATGCTGGTGGTATCTACGACTACTCGTATGTATCTGTGTGTAGGTTTTAGGAATTCACTTTTTTGATTAAGAGTAATAGCAGCTGAGATAACACTTTACTGATCTGTGCTGAATAAATTTCAATTTCACTAAAAGCTAAAGTTTTCTTTTCACAGATAAATAACACGTCAATGGAATGTCGGTAGATTTATTCCTAGAAATCTTCAATAAGATACTTTTGAAAACAAATTGAAACCATAGAGCCATTTTAATAAGTTCTAGGTACAGTCTATTAATATTTATGAATACCGCAGTAGATATCAATTTCAGTGAATAAATTGCTTTCTACGAATATTGCTGATTTATATTTCGCATAATGTGGGCTCTTCGATAATGAATCTAGCACTTTTAGGCAGTTATATATTTTCGTATTACTCGAAAGTTTAAGACCACCTCATTCCCTATTGTGACCGTAAGTTAAATCACTTAAGTCTTCGTATGCTCATGTAGAGAATAACTTGTCCCGCACCGATCCTCTAGTGACTTCTCCTCAAGTTTAGCAGAAATGTATTACAGGCTGCGGCTTGTCCACTGACATTTTCGTCCACCAACATGTGATAAGCCCATGGCAGAAGTTCTTAGCAATTCATTGTTATGACTTGACTGAGAACTCATATATTGGGCATTTGTATCTTAATGAGCACATTTGGTTCTATCTTTTGACAATCTCAACAATCTCATCTAACACTGTAGATGATCAAAATTGCTGAACAGGCTTTAATGGCTTCTCATTATATTTACCTTAGCATAACCAGCGCTGTGCTTACGAAAGCGTAAATATTTTTCCCGGAAAGGCAAGTACACCTCAGTCAACTTTGAATTGATACTCATCTGTATTAAGAACGGTGATTCCTGTTGAGAAATTAGTCGTTCTGCGGCTATTCGGAGTGAGACATTCTTACACTTCCCTTCCTTTAGAGTCTTGTTGTAGAGCCTTCCTTCCCAGTAGTGAACATACAATATGATACGGCTATTTTCTGATTTTGTTCTCAATGAAACAATGTAGGTTTAAGTTTAAAGTTTATGTATCCAATGGACCTTGTTCGGGATTAGATCTCCTAGAGAATATTTATGGCCTTAGATTTTTAGATTTCAAGTTAAATATTTTGAAAAAAATAGCTAGAGTCAAGTACTCAAATATTTGATTTTGCTAAATGATACTTATTGGGAGCCCAAATAGTTTAGCTTTCTCCTTATTGCGAGTAGCATCATCTGAGGCTTTGAACTATTTACAGCCAGCTTACAACACCAAGTTTCATATTGCATCCTGTCATAGAGTGACAAAGAAAACCAAAATCAGAGAATACTCTTTCCCAATCAGCTCACTCGACAGTGAATCGAGAAGTGACTTCATACAAAACCTTTAAAGACTACACAGTTAAACAAGTAATTGTTAATCGACTTTTAAACATTTCAAAATTATATCTCACTTGTAAAGGGTCGATCTTCATCCCTTGGAACTTAGAACAGATTCAATCTCGTCTAAGATAGGGTTATGAGTACGATATGTTTCTTCAATATGCAAGAAGACAGCAAAGGTATTTTGCTTCTGGTTAAGTGCTTGACGCATCCTACAAGTTGCTGTTTTCATCTACTTGCGTCTGTGATATCGGCACTACACGCTTTTGGGCCCTAATAGAGGAATGACGAAAGATTAGTAGTTGTGAACCTCTGAAGAAGTCCATTAACCACATTTTTCTATTGATATGTTTAGATTAGAGCAATTCCAGCTTTATCTTAGTGCTAGTACTACAGCTACGGAGATTTCTAGAGAGAGAATGTCGTCTGTTACAACACTCACTCTGGACTGTCATTAATAGATTTTATGTAGGCCTACCTCTGTACAGATTTCTTTCTTCTAAAAGTTCAGCATGGTTTCATATATGAAAATAGTTTTGTATTTCAAATGAATGTGTTTCCTCCTTTAAGTCTGTAAATATTTCGTCAGATTTCCGAAGAATATCAATTTTAGTGCCGACTGTTTTTTAGTTCCTCGCAAAAGGAGGAAAGCAGTTAAATACAATTTCGCACTACAGAAATGCAGCATGTTAAGAGCAACACTGACATCATGAAAACTTACGCAAGTTTATTCCACTTCTGTTGTCACTTCGTAGGCACAGCAGTCTGTTCGACATACACTTTTACTTTTTACTTGGATCAAATGGGCTGCGAAAGTTGTATGATAATTTTATTACTTAGAACTCTACAGTTTAACAATGACATCGAAGATTTGCCTTCTCTGCCGATGATAACAATTGGTGTATGACCAAAATTTAGCATTTCAACTTAAGAGGAAGCAAGCATTCTAAAACAGTCTTACGTCTCACATTTGCATCAAGTCTTTCCCAAACTTTCTATCAATTGTCAACCGACGAGCATACTCTACAAAACCTACCATATTGACGGAAAGAGGAAGAGTACTACAGGTGGGCTATAAGTGCATCTACTCTTTTGACCAATTTCAATATGTAATTCTTACACTACTACCTTTCAGGAATTTGGTATTGACCCCTTCAGAGTACTCTCAATTGACTGAAACACACTTATGCCAGCGCTTGATCCAATCCTCGAAACATTTTTTATAATCGGATTTTGGTATAGCCATCTTCGATGTTTCTATTATAACCTCTAGACTGCAAAAACTCGTTCGGGAGCCAAATCAGGGGAATTCGGTGGCCGTCGGATGGTGTTCGTACTCTTCCTGGTCAAAAACTCACGAATAAGGGTGGCATTGTGCAATAATGCGTTATCATGGTGCAAAACCCACGAGTTGTTTGCCCACAAATCCGGTCTTATTTGGCAAACGTCTCATAACGCCCAAATAATAAACCTTGTTGTCTGTCTGATCTTGCGGCAAGAATTCATGATGCACAACAACGTGAGCATCGCCTTCTTTTTCGACTGGTTTTTTCGATCTTGGCTAATTTGCTGTACGCTATTCACTGCTTGATGCCTGGATTGCTTTTCGTACTTATAACGCGTTTGATGAATGTTGGGTCGGATTCAGCCGTTAAAACCATGTCTTTCGCGATGTCAATGCGGTCCCTTTTTTGCATGAAATTCAGGTCTTTCGGCACTAGCTTTGCAGCGACACGTCTGAAGCCCAAATCTTTAACCAAAATGTCTTGAACAGATCCATAAGCAATGTTCAAGTCCTCTACCAGTTCTCTGATGGTAAATTGGCGGTTTTCAGCCAACATTCTTTGATTCTATTGATGTTTTCGTTGGTTGTCGATGTCGACGGCATACCACTTTTGAAGCATAGGTGCCACTCATAAACCTTTGTTTTCGATAGAGTATCATTGCCGAAACACTTCTCCATCATTTCCAAAGTTTTCGCACCGTTAAATCCGTTTTTAACACAAAATTTGATGCAAACTGTTTTTTTTTTTATATATAATTTGCACGTGTGAAAGGGGATATGAATATCCTTATACTAATTTTTTAGGACACGAGCGTTTTTTTTTTTTTTTTTGTGGAAAGGGTGAGAAACAGAGAGAAAGACAGATTGGTGTTGTTGGTTTGAAACTTAGGTAGCGTTGGAGTGAACTCTAAGAGTGGCGTCCAAGATAACTGGGGAGTATTTTTATTTTGCTGTTATTGTCGTTGCTTATGATTCACAGTATTTTTTTTCCGTCCTCCTGATGTCATCATCACGATCAAGTTGCACTTTAGTCATATGGCCACCCCTACTGCCAGTGTTATGCCTTTGCAGTATAGTTGACATAAGCTTTCGCTATTGATCGACTTTTTTATTTATTTCATACGAAATAAATAGATGATTCTTGACATCAGGTTTCGAACCGTGAACCTGCAGCGTGACAAGCGATGATGTTACCAACCATGGCCACCCATGTTTTAAAATCGTAAAAAATCGAAAATACACACGGAAGCAGATGTACTCTCGACAGCGTAGCTTTTACAAATGTCAAGCTACGACGCTAACATTTGGAGGTTAATGAAAGTTGTGTCAACCTAAAAAAATTCGAAGCAGATGACACTACCTTGTGGCACCTTTTTGATCAAGGTAGTACGAGTATTGCGAGCTAAGTTTATCTTGACAATAGAATTGCATCTTAGACTTTAGCAACCAAGATGCACGATCAAGGTGGTACTTGAAACATCTGTGATACTTCTCACTCTTCTCCAGAGATTTCTAAAAAAAACTTTCCTGGAACACCCTGTGTTTACCCAGCACCCACGATACGCCTGACTGGAACCGAAAATAATAACAAACCAAAAAGCAAACAAAAGAAAAAGAAAAACAAGAAACACTGGGGTCAAGAGTGCCCTTTTGAATCAAACTTTCAGTTTTTTTTTTCTCTCTTTGTTTCCCTTGTGGTTCTTCTTTGTCTTCTCACAAACTCCACTTGAAAATAGATTTCAACTTCGGTTTTAAGACAAAATCCAAAGTCGAACCTTTGCTTTGCCAATTGGCTGACATTTTGTGTTTACCATGTTTTGTTGTTCTACCTAGCTCTCGGTGACTTTGTTTTGAACACAATCGGTTGTAGATTCATTTTCTTTGCTCGTTTATTCGGTCCCTCTTAGTAGGGCCCCAAGAAAAACGGTGAGAAGGTATAATGGGCTCACGCAGAGCACTGTCTTCTTTCAGTCTTTTTGGGGACGGGTTACAATTTTCAGCGCTATTAATTTTCTGAGTCACGACCGGCACTCACGTCCGGACGAAGGTTTTTTTTTTTTTGTCTTCAGTGTGTTAAGTCCCTTTTGCGGTCGATCTTAGTCTTTTTTTTTTGTCGTTTAATCGTCTTCTTCACCTCCTTTCTTTCGATGCACTTCGAAGAAACTACTGGCATTTTGTTGTTATTTTTGTTTTTATTATTTTTATTTTGGTTATGAAACATCATCGACTACGTACGAGTACGTCTTCTTTTACTCGGGTCTTGTTTGTTATCCGTTGTCGGCTTTTGCATAATTCAAATGCTGCTCAAATTATGTAGTTTTCATTCCATCAGTCAGTCGTTTCGCTTCACGCTGATTTGGTAACAAAGAAGCCCAAGTCTTCTTGGGTGAAATAATAAAAAAAAAAAACAATAGGAAAAATTATTGTACAATTCCACATAATTCGGCCCCTCTAATGGGATAATTGGATTGAACTTTAGGGTTGTGGGGAAACCGAAAACGTTTGTAACTAAGTGCTAGACCTTTGTGACATTCAGTCGTGATTTGGGACCTTTTGGGAAAGGTAGCTTGGGATATTCTCCTAAGATTGATGGACTTAACAAACAAATTCTTTCTTGTATCTTTACAGACATCATCCACAACGAAGACAACCACAATGACAACTCCAGCCAAATTATATGGCAAGGATTTGAGTGAATACGATGAAGTTGATGTTGATGCATTGCTGGCACAGCTATCACCAGAGGAGATCAACATTTTGGCTAAAGAAGTCGATCCTGATGTAAGTGCACTTTTAAGTATAAATTTTATATTTTGGAAAGTAGGGTACTAAGGCTGCCTGTGGTGAACTAGTTTTAACCTCTCATTATGGAATTAGTTGCATATATCAAGACAGTTCGGAGCAAACAGAAGGGGCCTTAGAAAATTCAGGTTCATCTTATGGTTCATTGAAACGATTAGAGAGAATTACTGATTACTTAGATGGAGCTTGACCAGGTACAGGAAAACATTAACCACAATTGGTGTACGAGGGCTGTTCGATATGTCAATGACTACTCTGACATCTTTGTTTCTTTCTCGGCATAGAAATCGATCTGTCAAACACTTAGCTTTTTACAGTGATTGAAAGAACTTTGGTTTGTGAGATTTGGCCAAAATGGAAAAAAGTGAGTTTCGTGTTTTAATAAAGCACTACTTTTTGCGCGATGAAACCATTAAAGAGACTGAAGACAGACTTACAAAATATTATGGAGACTCTGCTCCCTCGCATGGAATGGTAAACAAGTGGTTCATTGAATTTCGTTACGGTCGTACGAGCACAAAAGATTGAGCGCCCAGGACGTCCAAATGACGTCACAACGGAAAAAATGGACGATTGTCGGGTCAAGGTTGGTGAGATAGCTGAGATTGTAGTAATTTCAAATGATACCGTCCTTCGAATCCTGCATGACCTACATTTGGGCATGAAAAAATGATCAGCAAGATGGGTGCTGACGGTGGACCAAAAACGGATTCGGGTGAAGATTTCAAAACAGAATTTGGAACTCTTCAAGCGCAATTCAAGTGAATTTTTACGGCCGTCTTTTCGTAACAGTTGATGAATCCTGGATCCACAACTACACGCGAGAAATGAAGGTACAATCAAAACAGTGGACTTCTGTTGGCGACCGTGCTCCAAAAAAGACAAAAACGGTTCCATCGGCCGGAAAAGTCAGGGCAACGGTTTTCTGAGATTTCCACGGTGTAATCTTCATTGACTATTTAGAAAAGGGGAAAACAATCACCGGACTATGCCAATTTATTAGATACTTTTAAAGCAACGGCCCCATTTGAAGAAGAATAAAGTGCTGTTTCATCACGATAATGCACTGGCTCATTGATCGGCAGTAGCAACAGCAAAATTAGCTGAATTGCGATATGAACTGCTTCCTCATCCACCCTATTCTCCAGATTTGGCCCCGTGCGATTATTCCTTGTTTCCTAATATGAAGAAATGGGTCGGCGGAAAAAGATTTTCATCGAATGAAGAAATTATCGATGCAACAAATGCCTATTTTGCAGAGTTTGAGAAATCATATTTTTTGGAAGGGTTAAAAAAGTTCGAATATCGCGCTGAAAGGAGACTACATTGATAAATAAATTCAGTTTTGTGAAAAAAAAAAACAAATATTTCAAATTCACTGAATTACCGAACAGCCCTCGTACCTATTCAGCTGCCTAGAACTTTTGCTGCTTCTTTGTAGTCACTTCATTTGAGACCTCTTCCGAGATAGATCATTGCTGTTTATCTGATCATAGACTAACAGTTGTACGAAGGTTCTTCACCTCTCCTCCTATTTTATACCCAATTTATATTAGTTAAACAACTGAAATGGCACCACCCTGTTGCCTGTCTCTAAGACCCAAAATCCTTTCTTAATATAGTGGATATAATTTTTAACGTGGCATTCGAATTTTCATCCTAGGAGAAGAAGAAGTCCACCATTACGTCTCTGCTTAGTGGATCCGGCAATGCAACGACTCATAACCTTGGTAACTCCTAATTTATTTGGCTTACAGTCAAAATGAAGAGTGATTTGGGCTTCAAACTAGGAGTACCTTGTGGCTGCTAAACGTCCATCTTCCAATCAATTCAATGTATTACTGAGTTTTATCTTGTCTAAAGCAGCTATTTTCTCACAACAAAATCACCTGCACTTACCTGGCGAAGTTTGCGATTTCCTTTTTCACACTTGAACCCTTCAATGTCCTGCTAAATACCCATCTTAAGTTAAAACTAAGCTTCTTGGGTAATTCAAGATAGGAACACAATACAAGGATGACGTCATGCTAAACAAATGTTTGACAATTAAAGCCACAAGCTCTTAACAGACTTCCTCTTCGATCCGTGTTCATTCTACTACGATCTCAAAGAGTTGGGCAAAAGTACCTGAACCCTCAGACACATCTCGTTTCACTTACTTACCTGATGACTTGGATCAATTCCTTGAATAAGCTTAATCTTTATTAATAGGAAGATACTTGGCCTTCTATATATCTTCCAACTTTAAGAAATATTGTGAAAACCAATCCTGGTTTTTAGTTTAAATACTTTTCAGGTACAACTTCTCGTATGGGGCACATTCTTGAAGTTTTATTTTTTTTCACAAATGACATATGTACCTATTAGATATTCTTTATACTTACTAGGTACTCTGCCAGAAAAATCAATAACTTTATTTTTTCATAGTTTTAATTGTTTTCCTTTAAATTCCTGAAGAAATATACAACCTAATTCTCCATTCTGTCTACGGCTTAAAAAGGCCATAACATTGGTTAGTGTATCCTACCTAATTTCCGGCTTGACCGACTTTCGTGAAAGAAACTTCAAAGTATTTTCTGTAATCCTGGAAGTGTCATTGACTAAATTAGAGAAAAGTTACACATAAAGAAAGTTACAATCTGTAGAATACCCTATCCTTATCTCTTAACCCATTCATAATAAAGTGGGCGTGGCATTGCAAACTTTTTGTTTCAAATACGATGAGACCTTCCTGGTCCTTTAATGTTTCCAAGGTTTTTAAGAAATATTATCAGAAAAATTGGTGTTACGACTTTTCTTTAGACGAAAGCGGGCGTGGCTTTTAATATTTATAACCGACTAGCAGACGCACCTAGCTTCACGCCAAGCACACTCCCGTGGGTCATGATATTGATCTTTTTTCTAAAGTTAAGATGAGAAATATTGCGTATCATTTGCGTTCACTATTAGATACATAACTATGTATACCTTACCTAATATTTGTTCAATGACTCTAATTAGGAGAATACCTACTCTAATCAAGGGTGAAGTTAAGCTATCACCCGTTGGTTATGAATGCAGTTAGCTTTCTTAGAGACAAATAAAGAAATCTACATAAAAATCGGCTCAGTTTCTCTACTTATACGTTGAACGTCTCCTCAAACATACATCAATACAACTTAACACCATAGCCATTTTCATTGATAGAACTGTGTCATATCCAGGCAGATGCGGCCCAAGTATAACTGGCGCAGAACACAAGAGCTATTAAACAGAAGCCGGGCAGATATTGCTAGAGTTCTGGCAATTAGCACTGGCCATTACTTTTAATGCACTTTGTCGTAGCTGCAGTATGGCCAACGAGCCTGAAACAATCCTTCACTTCCTTTGTAAGTGTCCGGCCATTAGTAGGGTCAGACACCGTATACTTGGCAGACACCTTTTTGATAATATTAGTGAGTTAGCGGAGACAAGCATCGGGGACATCATCAGTTTCCTCAATGCCACGGGGTGGCTTTAAATAATCTTTTCTCTCCTTTCCCACAAGTCCAACGTCAGTTTCTACAACAATTTAGGTCACTTGAGTTGTGGTACTAAAACGGCGCCTCTGCGCTAATTATGTTTCAGCATAGCATGCTGTCACAACCACACCTACCTATCGATCTTAAGTAATATGCTTTTGCGAACTTTTTTTGTAGAACTTTTTGAACTCTAAAAGTCTTTCGTATACTGTTTTCAAATAACATTTATAGTTTAGCCGTCATATCCAAATAAAAACCACATACAAATTGGTGAAGTGCTTCTTGAGTTAAAAATAGTCACCTAGACTGACAGACAGAGAAACATTTTCACGGATTTTGATGTGATATTCACAACACTTTGATCTATCATCAAATATATGTAGCTTTCAGAAAACAAATAATTCTTTTATATAATAATATATTAATGATTTGTTAAGGCAGTATTTTTCAGTTTCTAATAAAAATAGTGAAAAAACGACACTTTTAAGTGTGAGAGCTTATCATCAGATTTCGAACATGTATACACTTGTACTGCTTCCAATTCTAAGAGCTTCTATATAAAAATTCATCTTATTGGCTCAAAATGTAAGGCTCAAAAACTGGTGACATACAGATGGACGGACAAATGGACGGAGGCACAACTAAAGACTTTGTTGTTTGTTGACTCTAGAATGTCGTTTATGTAGAGTAAAAATATAGTTGGTGAACGTATAGAACTCTTTATTCCAACCTCAGAGCCGTTGTGGTAGTCCGTAGGAGGCTAGCTTGTTTTATGGGGCACCATGCCAAATCTGACCAAATGCTTTTGAGATGTCCAGGGCTCTTATTACGTATGACGACAATCGTCTGACTATGTCGTTTCGACGACAGCAGTGCTTCATGTAATCATCAAAATCTATTATCGCCTGAACGCTATCGTTTTGACGATTGGTTGTTTCCTTCGTGTAACGCGAGAAATGTCATTTTCCATCATTTGAACGACATTGTTTGCATGAAGCAAACTGCAGACGATAGCGTTGAATGGTGTCGTCCAGACGATGATCGTCGGAAAAGTTACGTGATGAGTACCCAGGGTAATTGCTCTTGATTCCCCCATTCTGGGTCCATGGGTAGGTTACATAGGTCAGCAGGTCTCCAGTTGAACGGCGGCTGCTAAAACCACACTGCCGGTCACTTATAAGTCCATGTTCCTCCAGGTATTTGATTATTTCAGCATTGATGGCTTTTTCCATCACTGACCATAACATGGTAAATAACGCTTTAGGGCGGTAGTTTTGCGGCAAGCATTTCTTCCCTTTTTAGGGTATCAATTGAATGCGCACAATTTTTCAACAATAAGGAACAATGTTTAACACATAGAAAAAAGTCTATAAAGAATAGACGGTGCTTATCTATGTGAAATACCTGATAAAATACATGCAACATACCTTTTATCAGTGGTCCCATACCATTCGCATTAGCTTAATAAATAACAGTTAAGTTTAATTATGTGTAGCACACCTAAACACGTTAGAAAAAAGTTGTTTAATCATTGATATCGAACCACGCCAAATTTTAGAATCAAAATGCACATTGCGATATCATTTCGAAAACTATTAACAATTGAGTGGCAGGTGTCGACACTACGCAAGACTAATCTAAGCAATAAAAAATGTATCTACGTAAAATTAAAACAGTTTTTCCCCCGACATTTCTTAAGAAAATTTGATTATATTAACTGGAGTTGGGTTTTAGTTCATATAATAATGTACACTCATGTAAATTTTGTGTGCATTCATATAACCGAGACTCTACTGTAATATATAGGAGAGGGAGAACTTTAAATTGAATCTTAGCCGTTTTATCCAAAACGATTTGATTATAAACAATTTACACCCAAATTTGTGTGCTTTTTTAAAAGGACAACTTCCTGCCACCAAATCAACGCTGCAGCTATGAATGCACCAAAGACCCTACTGGTCCATTGAACAGAAAGAAGCTAATCGAACACATCAACAAAGAAGCACTTGAAACACCTGACGTTCCCGAATTGGAGCCATATGTAAAAGGTACTGTTCGCGGCAAGAAATGGGTTCCTCCGCCACGAGACGAACGCGAAATTGCAGTCGATGAACAGATTGCCATCGATTTGGGTGATGAGTATGAGCATGCATTGAGTGATGCCACACAAGAGGAGATAATTGACTTGGCTGGTTAGTATAAAATTTAATTTTTAATTAAACTAATCGTTATTATTATTATTTTTTTTTTTTTCCTTTTTACTTTAGCTATTCTCGGTTTTCATTCGATGATGAATCAGGATCAATACCATGCCTCATTACTTAATAAAGGACAACCCGTCGGTATGGGTTGGGATGGTATTACAAAGTCTACAACACAAAAACTATACCCAATGGATCCGCCAAATAATACAGATGTTGAAGAATCGATTAAGCGGGTCAAGGACGATGATCCTAAATTGATTGAACTGAATTTGAATAATATTAAGGTAAGGGAAATTAATAAATCTTAATCATCAAAATTTCTCAAATTGCAAAAGATATACACGTGGCACCGAGTACATTGCTTAGATTTTACTCCCAGTCAGTATTTCTAGCAGAAATAATTACGGACAGGCTGGAATCAATCTTCATTTCTCTGTCATCACTTCCTAGTTGTTCAACCTTCAGAAATAATAATACAACGTACGGAGCCCTTTTCGTGCGAATGGTGTCACGTTTGATCGATTTCTGCAGCTAGCAACTTTCTCCTAGTTGTCTTGACATGAGAGCAGGTACGCACAATTATCAAGGCGGATTGCATTCTTTCACAAGGTGACCAATCCAATGTAAGAATACTGTTTTTTTTTACTGAGCCTACTGAAAAGTAAGATGTTTAAAGCAACTCTTACACCGAAGCAATTGGTATGGCAACAGATAGTATTATTAATATACAAATATATTGTCAATTGCCATTCGTGATGTGCGATACATGAATGGTAGGGACCTACAGTTTATGCCGTTTCCGAGGGACATTTTTTTCGATCGAGATAAACTTTTCATGACTATTTTACTCTCGGATGTTTGACAGACGTTCACGAGAGGTGGTACCATGAAAAAAAAAGTTTTGGTTTTATCTGAGACATAAACCTTGAGACTTCCCGCTCAGTGATTGCGTATTTAACTACTGAGCCACGGGACACACGATATTATTCCTCGATTTAATTTAGGTGCTATTCAAGCACACCAGAACAACGCAATATCGCTATTCGCTAATGGAATAACCGTCCTGTTATTACAAATCAAAAATATTCGCTGAGCATGTCCAGCACATAATACCATTCGAGGCGAACCCCAAGTGGAACAACGAATTAAAAATCTGGAGTTCAAAGTAGGGAAGCGCAATGGCCACACTGGTAGACCTGTTTTTAAACCCTCACCGATTGCAATCAAGAAATAAAACCAAAGGATTTTGTTGCGGCAATTACGCAACTTCTTTACTTTGTTAATACTCTTTGATTTATTTTATTTATGTGCTAAAAAGGTTTAGCGATATTAAGAGAGAATTACAAAATTTAGTTTATTACTTAGTCTAATTGGTCGTCTCACGCTGTCTTCTCAAACCAAGGCAAAAAGAAAAAGAAGGTAAAGCGCACTTGCGTTCAGCTACCGCAAGATGGTGACTTCGTCCAGTTCGTTCAATATTTTAGGGTGCGTTCGGTTCGTCAAGCTGTAGTTCGATATTTTGAGATGCGTTCGCAACAGATTGTTTATGACGCGTTCGTGAAAACAAACCACGGGTTTCCGCCTGCACACACACGTTACCATTGAGAAAAAAATTCTCGGTCTTTCCATTTTGAAAATTTTAACATGCCTATGAGCCGGATAACCAAGGTTGGTTTCCCCTACTTGCTCCTTTTTTTTGTCGGGGCGAGTACACCCTACTGCAGCACTCAGACCCAAAACAGGTTAATTGCACAACCAGGCAGAGAACCCCATTTTAATGTGTTTTTTCGTCTTTTGTAAAAAGACGAGTAGACGTTGGTCTTCAGCACTCACCACATCAGCACCGAAGATCTGCCACCTGATCCGAGCAAAGGCAGAACAATCACATAGGAACTATTTCTCAGTGGCATCGCCTTCTCCACAGGAGTCGCAGACAGGGGTAGCGCTCAATCCTAGCACATGGAGGTGCTTGGCAAAGGCAAAGTGGCCCGTAAGAACGCTAGTAAGTTGTCTGCAGTCCTTTCTGCTAAGAGACAGCAAGAAATTTATTGCAGTCAACGGAAACCATTAATTTAGTCTGCCTGCATCCTGGAGAGTCATGCCACCTTCAATTGTGTTCATTGAAAACCCAATCGTCAATTAAAGCCCTAACCGAGGAAGCTGGCAAACTGAACGTGGGTTCGGGTACAGAGAAATTCTCTTCTGAGCCTTGTCTAGCAAGCTCGCCAGAGATCTCATTTCCTGTTATCCATTTGTGTGCTGGGATCCAAAAAAGATTCACTGAGTTCAGCCTTCTGACCGAATTCAAGGATGTTTTGCATTCTCGAACTATTGTGGAAGTGGTTAAAGGATTGAGCAAGGCCTTAAGAGCAGCCTGACTGTCACCACAGACGCAGATATTTAGCCCCTTCCACCTGTTCTTCACAGTATACCTAGTCCGCAGCCATTATTCATCAAAGCGTCCAGAGCAGAACCAGGCGTACTGGGGAAAGCTCCCAAGCAGCCGAGACATTCCGTTCTTTGGAGTTTGGCGAAAGTAGCGGTAACGTATTTCATGAGCTTATTCCAGCAAACAACTGACGCATACGAGAGGTCTTATCATTGCCGTGTAGATCGAAAGGACTTTCCTTGGCGACAAGCCTCATGTCTTGCCGAAAACACCTTTGCATTGCCAGAAGACTGACAAAGCTTTGGAAGTCTTCAGCTCGACATATTTCGTCCAAAGAAATTTGCTATCTAAAATTACACCTAAATATTTGACTTCCTTCGAGAGTTCGATAGTGACGCCTTTTAGCACTGGCTAAGACAGACCACTCAATTTCCTCCTTCTCGTAAAAAGAACCATCTCACTTTTGAGAGAATTAACTGAAAGCCCATTCCTAGCGCACCAATCGTCGATTACGTCTAGTGCCATCTGCACCTTAGAGCAGACAGTCGCTAGGCACAATCCAACAGACAGAATGGCGACATCATGTGCATAAGCTTGAGCGTAGATGAACTATTGAGTGTGTTCAACAGGAAGTCAACCAGCATGCACCAAACCCACTACTAATAAGCAAGTGGAACAAATCGACACAGGTTTTTCCGTTTCTGTATTTCTGTTTTTTATTCCGTATTAAAAATATTGGGGCGGAAGAAAAGTCTGCGTACTTCAGAATGTTGTTTCACTTTCGGCCATCTTGGATTGGCTGCTGCCATTTTTCTTTTACTTGACAGCCGAGCGTTGACTACTGTTGGTGTCTTTTTAGTACCACCGCATACCTTTCGGTTGGTGATGCCGCCACATATGTAACACATTTTGCAATGCTCTACAGGAGCCCCATCTAGTTATTCAGGCTTTCAAAGATATGCACATTTTTTGTTTCATACTTTAAGGAGCACCTACTAACTACTTATTAAAATAAATTAAATTGTTGAATTGTTTTTTTTTTTTTTTTAGAATATATCCGATGAGAAATTCGAGCAATTGTTCGACGCACTGCCCCAAAATGAACATTTGGAAGTTCTATCATTGACAAATGTCGGTCTAACCGATAAGACAGCTCTCTTACTCGCAGAAGCTATCGAAAAAAGCAAAACCCTGAGAGTATTAAATGTTGAAACAAATTTCATTAATCCACCAGTGATTGTGACTTTGGTGAAAGCCTTACTCAAAGCCCGTACCATTGAAGAGTTTAGAGCCTCAAATCAGGTAAGTACTTAAGTTCTTTCAACGCATGCCTCACTTTAACCATTCAAAATCCCCTTCTAATAGCGATCGACAGTTCTTGGTAATAAAATCGAGATGGAGATTACGGATTTAGTAGAAAAGAACACATCCTTACTCAGATTAGGTCTACATTTGGAATTTAATGATGCCCGTCATAGAGTGGCCGCCCATCTGCAACGTAACATCGACAGGAGTAAGTTTTTGTTAAAATTACTTAACTTTAAGTCTCTCTCAAACTTTCAGATACATATGTGGAATTTTCCAAGGAGGAGTTTTTTTTTTTTTTTCTTCTTTAATACTTTTTCAGCACCTTCCTCTCCATAAAGGATTTTCGCGTCGTTGGTTAATCTTTCCTCATCTTGATATTTATCTTTGTCTTTAGTTTTTAAGAATCACTATCATTTGTAATCGCATTAAACTAAAACGCAAAAAAATTCGACACCTTCCTTCACACTATCTTATCTAGATGAGCATGAACTCAGAAAAGGTACTTCATCGTCACCAATACCGAATGCGACATCTATCAAAACATCCGCCGCCGGCACAGTGGATGATTTATCATCCTTGCTGTCATTGCAGAAATCAATTAAAGCTAAATCACCTAAACCAATGCATATCGTATTAACCCCGCAAGAAAGAATTGATTCAAAGTCGGAATTGATAGCATCGTTAGTAAGTCAGAAACTAAGTGATCGTGGCAGAGGTGAGATATCACTAGCGGTTCCACAGATTGGTCAGGGTTCGAGGTCACCTTCGAAGGAAAGAAAGTCTCCTGTGAAAGTCAAAGAGCGCTCTCCCCCACCAAAAGATGGAAAGTCTCCAAATAAAGCCAAAGAACTGTCGCCAAAACCTGTTCAAGAAGGTGAGACTGTGGTTAAGAAAGAGGATGACAAACAGGCCTCTCCCACACGTCACCCTAAGATCGGCGAACTTCGAGGTAGTACCCTTTCTAAGGCTATCGATGAGGAAATACTACCACTTCAAGAAAATGGTGTCACACCAGATTTAATAAAAATTGTACAGAAGTCTAAAGAGACAGCAACCCTAGAGATCGGCATTAAAAAAACCTCTGAGAAAATTACTCAGCCATATAATGAGGACAAAAGTTTGCCTCCTGATACTGTTCAAACAGAACACGACGCACCAAACCCGAAGGTATCTGTTGATTTAATTCAGTCTCGTACTGAAGCCCAATTAGCTGTGTCAAAACCAAAGATCTATGAAGACCTTAGTCAACCCTCAATAGACTCCTCTTCTACTCTGCCGAAGTCAAATGAATCTGAGGTCTCGACTGATCTTGTCCAAACTCGCATTGAAGTCTCAGCTGACAAAATTGTTCCAGAGATCCTTTCAAAGGTTGAGGAAACTGAAAATATTAAGAATCTAAAATTAATTGAACAAGCCCGTCAACCAGAAATAGTCAAAAAAACGATTTCGGTAAGTGATCGCAACTCCGGCGATCTTTTAGACAATAGAAAACGATTGTCTGAAAGTGTTTCTCCAAGTCGTCATTTGGAAGATAAGTTAACACTTCTTCAGGCAAAAATCGACAGTTTCGCTGAGGTTGCTGATGAGAAATTATCCAGCATTCGATTGAAGTTCGATGATCTTGCTAGGGATACTACTGCTAATCAGTCAATAGATTCTTCGACGCTGCCTTCAGCTATTGCCAAACCTGATGAGTCACCTCTTCCAAAAGAATCTAAAGTTAAAATCGGTGAAGCAGCTCATAATGTCAAACCGATTGATAAAGTTACACAACCCATAGATTCTAGCATACTTCTACCAAAAGCCCAGCCGAAAGGTGTCAGCTTTCCTGCTAGACCACCGGCTAAGACACCAAATTCTGTAGGAATCACGTTCCTTTATCAAAAACAAATATTTTCTAAAGCTGAGATTCAAACCTCGTCAATTGCAACCCAACCAGTCGTTCCGAACCCTTCAGTTGATGAAAGAAAATCTATTGATCTGCCAAAGGAATCTGTTCTAGGTGTCAAAAGGTCTGAAACTATCATTGAAAAGATAATTCAACCTTTACAAATTTCGGCTTCAGAAGATGCACAGATGACCGATCGTAACAATATAAAGATTACTGAAGTCGGACTGAAACCTGAAGAGTTTAATCCTAAGCCAAATAGTCCTACCCCAGACACCATCAAGCCAAAATTAGAAGAAATTACACCAATGGCTAATAATCCAACCACCGATTCAATAAAGCCAAATTCTAAAGAGGGGACGCCTACGGTAAACAATCCCACCATTGATTCGCCCATCGATCAACCAAAATCTGATAAAGCTGTTGCCATCAGTCCAATCTTCAACCCACCTTTACCGACTACGAATCCCCTAATTGCCTTGTCTAAGCTCTCCGTCAAAAAAGGTGATCCTCTTCAAATTGATCCCATCAAAAAAGTCGAAGCTGAAACTCAATCTCCAGCTCAACTGTCTCCTTTAAGTCGCCTTTCTTTCAAAAAGGGTGAACCTCAAAAGATAGATCCCATCAAGAAGACCGAAGTTGGTACACAATCCCCCGCTAAACCCAATCCGTTGTCCCTTCTATCCATCAAAAAATGTAACCTTGTAGACATCAATCCAGTTCGAAGGTCAGAAGTTTCGACTCAATCCTCTTTGGAGGAGCCTAAATCCGAAGCCTCTTCCCAAACAATTGACGATGAGCCTACAAAAACAAATGAAGAATCAACTCAGACCCCACTGGTCTTTTCATCTCTAGAACATGACTATGTCTTCCCGGGTCTTCGTCGTGTGCCATATTTACCTCGTCCCAAGACTATAAATATTGGCGGTGGTGATCGTGTCATCATCAAGCCATCTTCGAAATCAATCAATGAGGTTCTCATGTTGCTTTATCCTGCCGTTCGGGATTATAGTACTATGAAGCCTCAGAATTTTGGTCTTGAGCAAGATATTGTCAAGGATATTGCACCGGAGAGTACTATTAAAGACCTTGAGGAAGCTATTCAAAAGGCAACTGAGGTGTCTGATGAGATCTTGAAGGTTACACTCAAACCTACCGAAGATCCCATTAAGTCGGATGAAAATATTGAAGAGACCACTTCCATTAAGACCGAGATTCAGATTCCTTTAGTTGAAGAACCTAATTCGCTTGACGATCGCGAGCGAGTTTCTACGGCAACTCTCTATGAAACAAAGTTCACAGCAGTAGAGAAGGTCTCGGGATTGTCCCGTACCACAATTGCAAGCGAAGAACATGTTGAAGTCATTGATAAAGCCTACAAATCGGTAGCTGAAGTTTCGTCTGCAGGAGAGGAACATATTTCTAAAACCTCAATACGATCAGCAAATATGTGGGAATCGTTATCAAGTAACCTTATCAAAGCGTCTGAGCAGACTCTGATTGATATTTCTAAATCCGCAAATTTGGGTGAGAATGTCTCATCCACACGGACTAAAATAGGCAAGGTATCTGTCTATTCTTCGATAGAAGATCTATCCCACTCATCTCGGTCAAAATATTCTGATCGTCGTATCGGTGGTCTCATCAAGACAGTGGAAAAGACATCTGTCTATTCCTCTTCAGAGGACCTCCCTATTTCTTCATACACAAAGTACTCTGATCGATATGGCGACGATCATGCCAAAACAGTGAGCACAACTTCTGTCTATTCGTCCACGGAGGATCTAACGCAATCGTCACGTACAAAGTATTCTGATCGATATGCCAGTGATCTTGTCAAGTCAGCTGGAAAGGCATCTGTTTATTCATCGACGGAAGATTTACTTGAAATTCCATACACAAAGTACTCTGATCGTTACTCGGATGTCAAGGAAGTAGGAAAAGCCTCACATTATACAGTTGATACGTCTAACTACAAGTCTAAAGAAGATATTTTGCTCTTGCCTCGTAGTAAATTTTCTGATCTTTACAAGGATGATCAGGTTAAACCAATGGTCACCCATCGATCGCACCCTAAGTTCCCAGTTTCTACAAAATTCGAAAGATCCCACTATAAATCCGCTGATCATCTGACATCACGATCTCAGTACAAGTCCACCGATGATTATTCCCATAGAACCAAAATCGGTGATCGTAGCGCACATGAAGTTATCAAATCTCAGGAAACATCTCTCCAGTCAGCTATTCTATCGTCGATTTCCCGAAATCAGTCTGCCATCAGTCGACCATACACTTACGTACCCACGTCCATATACACCGATCTAACCATCGATCATGTCCGGTCTAGACCATCATCACCAGCAGCTATTCATACTTCCACGCTGCAACTGAATATATCCCCATCTGGGATCAGTGAATTTCCCCCAACACGAAGATATATCAGTGAGAACACGATCGATAATCCAAAAATTGTTATCTCCCGACCAAAAGATGGAAACAGATCTATTAGAGCCATATCTCCACTTGAAAGATATCGTCCATCCGCAAATCTTCTCTCGCCATATCACAAAGTTTCTGACCAAACCAACGATGACTTAATCGACGAATCATCTCAATCAACGCTTGATATTTCATCCGCTTACGCTGCTAGTACTGCTGAATGCAATGCATCAACGACAACCACTACTGCGACTTCGATTCCGACTACTACTCCGAAAAAACGAGTCAACATCATGGATACAATAAAAATGTTAAAGAACAGAGTCCGTGATGTTATAACGACTGAGGATCGTTTGAGTGAAACTCATCGCTTGCCGTCATCCTCATCGATTGTGTCATCGTCACAATCATCGAGCACCAGAACGACATCATCATCGTTGACAATTCCACATGACAACGATGAGAAAGAAGTTTAAGATCAATTAAGAAAAACATTGTTTCGCCTGCCAAAGTATCTGTATATCTAAATTTTGAACTGAGATCTTAGATTTCTTTCTCTGAGTTTGCTCATTTCATTCTCAAAAAAAAACCAAGTATATATCTCTCTACAAACAGGTAATAGTGATTATCCTGTGATCCTTGAGCTTTTCCAGCCCTTGTGATATTGTCACTATCTCATCTGTTAGTTTTGTCATAGTCCATTGAGAGTGTAGAGTATACTGTCAGTTTTTGTAGTGTTCGTAGTCATGTAAAGAAGATGTACACGAAACAAGGTGTATGTACAAAATATAATGGTATGATATTGCACTTGTAAATTGACGGACTGTGATGTGACTCGCATAGTAGTATAAAGGCATTTCAAATGCATCATGCAGTCAAACCTACATAATATGCACCGGAATAACATATCATGTTATTTTACGTACCTTCTACATGCAATGTAGTAAATTTTACTACAAAATACATATATTTTTATGATCAACTAATTTGAGGCAACTCTAAAATAAAACTCAATATCTCTTTTCTGATTTTGAATACACTTCATATCCACCTACATTTTAAATAATATTGGCCTTAGTAATACAAAAACTCCTAAAGTCGTTGCTAGTTAGATGATTATGAGTGGCTAGCTTTTAGAATTTCGTAATTATAAAGCAGATTTAGCAGAAGTCAAATTCGGAATAGTTATTGTGATTCATTTTCACATTTGCGCTACTGTGAACTTGCACATCTGCCTTTTGACAGATCGAGAAATTCAATTTATATTTCAGACTAAAAATTCTACATAAGTGTAGCATTTTATTGCATTTAAAGAATTCGAGTAATATCCATCCCGCATTTTCCCTTGAAATGCTATTGACTGTCACTTTAAAACTGACTTAGAGGCGGCTAATTTTAAATTAGTGGTGACTCGTTTATTACTAAAAGCCAATATTATATATATAATAATGAAAACCAATATAACGATTGTACAATACTCGTATTTCAAAAACACAATACGCACATTTAGAATGCCTACTATGAGGTTTAAATTTCATTCTTCTGAATGGCCTTTCAAATTTTATACAATACCTGTTACTTCTGGGATATATACCTAATCCAACCTAGGAAGCGTTTATTCTAGGGGGGGCATAGTCAACTAAAGTCGTCGTATTTGTAGGCTTTTCCAAATCCAGTGAGAAGCTATTTAACTCCTTAGACATTCGAACTACTTTAAGCTTTGCACCACAAGTCTTTTTGACAAGCTTTCAGTCCATCTTAAGGTAAAGTGCGAGGTTTGAATAGGTTAGATGAGAGTTAAGAGACTCTGAGCTCTCAACTTTTATAGGTGCTTAACCCCGGACTGCCTATATACTCTAGGTTTTCGCGGAATGTGTTTTAGTGAGAGGGCAAATTTTGATTAGGCTTTTGCTAATGCAAAACATTTCAAATAATATGTCGTGCTCTGCACCCGGAAAAATGCATCTAGCTAAAACGCATTACATTCTCAGACTTAAAGATGCCCTCGAATGGACTGAGAGATGTAGGGTTATTGGAGTTTGTTTCAAAACGTATCTGCCACGTAGGTTTTCTCTAAGAAATGTGAATTTTAAAATTCCTCAAAAAAATGCCTCGAAACGCCGTCGTTCAGATGGCGACGGCAACATCTAAGACAAAGTTGCCGTGCCAGGTAGCTTGATTTTCATTTAACAAACAATACTTGTATCCAAACACAGAAGATATACATAATTATCGGAAATTTTAGATGTGAATCTGTTTCAAGATTACGAACAGTTTGCTTCAATCAGTACAAATGTTAAATACTAGCTAATACATTTTTTTTTAGCTTTCTGAATATTGGCACTATTTGAAGTAATAATTTCATGAGTCGACTTTGAAGTAGACTTTAGTTAGTTAATTCGAATTGCTTTCTGAAATTTCGTAAAAGTGAAACAAAATTAATAAAAGACTTTTGGCTATTATTAAAATATTTTTTGTGCCTTGTGTTATTTATATCCAGAAACAAATTATTTGACTGCGACTTTAGATTCAACTTAAATACTTTAGAGTCAACATTTAGAGAATTTTATAATTTATTTTTGCAGCTTGATATAAGATTCAACTTTACCTAAAAGTTACCTCTAAATTGCTACATTTCTAAGGGCCATTAGTTTCTAAAAATTAAGTGGAGTTGTGTTTCTTATTTGCAAATTTGAATTATTAAAAAAAAATATTTCATTTTAATAATATTTCGACTACTATCGGTCGATACTATACAAAGACTTAAAAATATTCAAAAAGCAAACATTTTCTGAATTAAATTTTAAAGAATTTTTAATCAAAAATCAATCTTAATTTTTATTTTCTCCAATCAAAAGTAAAAATCAGGTTATTTTAAAAATCTAAGATAAAAAAAAGAATCATCATAATTTGTATATTTTTGAATGGAGTATTAAAATCAGTTTATGATTTTTTTTTAACAGAAGTACAAATGATTAGATTCAGAGCTGTTATTCATTGGTTATCCAATTAGCTTATTATCATGTCTTTTTGATAGAAAAAATAAGAGTTATTATTTGATTTTTGTAATTGATTCTTAACAATAAAAATCCTGGGGTCGAATTACGACATCAGTTAACGAGTGAATGAAATCCATACGCTATCGAGTGATCAAGTAACTGCACTGGGATGATCACATAAGAATGGTCACGCATCGAGGGCTCTTTGAATATTGTACTAGTATAATTCTACTACATTAAATTGTGATGGCTGACAAATGTCAAAAGTATTTATTTTTATGTGAGGAAAAGTTTTGTATCATATTTATCGTCTTCAATTAAAAATGGAAAATTTACTTTATTTTTTCATCTTCTGATTCAGAGGATGATCGCTCGGGTAAAATTAATGAACGAAGACGTTTAAGAGATAAAAGCGATCCCTTCTTTTTACAAGACTCTGAGTACATATTATAAAACTATAATTGTCTTAAAATATCTTTCATAACGTATACTTTTGATTACAGTTTCAATTTCGAGTTTCAATTTAAGCAATCAATTTAAAAAAAAAAAACCAAAAATAACAATAAACAAAGATATTCTTACATATTTTCCCCTAAATATACCTCAGCTCGTCAGCAGAAACCATATCGAACAAATAAATACACCTTCACTGATGACAGAATGCCAAATTTCGATACTCGATACTCGATCTCTTAAGCGGTCATGCCAAATCAACATTTCTCAGTCACGTGTTGCTCGATAACTGATGCGGTTATTCGACCCCTGATTTGTTTTTTTCTTAAAAAAAAAAATCATGATATGATTCTTATTTTTTAATTTATAAAAATTAAAATCGGAAAATCTTATTTTCCTTACGGCGAGGTTACTTTACTGCATCCCTGCAGACTTTCCGGTTTCGGATCACTTCATCAATTAGGCCAATCAAATACTGGTATTTTTGCATTTGTGTGATCCAGTTGTTTTTTGGTCTGCCTTTTTTTCGCGATTGTGTAGGAAATTAACTTTTGCTTTCGGATCTTTTCCGTATAAATCGTAAAATTTGGGTATGTCGACAAATCAAAACAAGTTCTTTGTTAGTGTCTAACATTTCGAGCGTGCTCAATGGATGTTGACGTACAAAAGTTGTGTCCTGCAATTGCTTATTATTTGTGTGGCTTTTTAAAGCTGTCTGTCTATAACTCGGTCTCTAACCTAAACAGCTGAACGAATTTTCATATCTTAGGTCTGTGGGTTAATGCCTTGAGGTGAAATATGAAATTCCATTCGAGCCTCCGAAAGCGGAATTGTGAAAATTTACTATTTTGACTATTTTCTTCAAAACTGATATCTGAGAAAAAAGATATCTAAAAACCGAATTTGGTCGCTTCTTATCGCATACGGAACAAGTAGCCTTGTTCCATATTCGTAACATACCTTCAAATGGTACTCGCATTTCTGGACTTACATCCAATATTTCACGCTTATGTACCTACTTATCATCAACTGGAGTACTGCACCTTGCTTTATTATTACCTGTTTTAATAATTTAGAAAGTTCTACATGTGCAATGAAACCTGTTCATATTTATGGATTCATATGTAGACACGTACTAATCAAGATACACTCCAGTTTACATATTTCATTGAATGTAGGGTAATAACGATGGTTGTTAAATTTAACTATCTACCACTCTTGAATTCATATTCTTTTCATAAAGCTAAAAGTTCACTTCCTTCAAATTACTTCTTACCACTTTTTTTTTATATTTTCAAGAAATAAATTTATTTCCACAAGTCCTTAGATACAACGAAAAAAGTTGTACCAAAAGGATTTTTTATAGACATTCTAAGGGATTTCATTTTTTCATTCCATTTCTTGTGTAGGTAGGCATCCAATTTTTACAAAACAACATGAACGTATTAATCAACTCAGAGTTTCACTTATGTTTAACGTGCTTCCCAGCCTTTTTTTTTTTTGCAGCCCATTAAAAAGTCATTGCTTTCTATTAACAACTCACCTTCTGTTGCATTTTACCATAAAAAACAATCAAGCATATTTTATAACAGAACAGACATCAAAACATTTAATTAAATCATTAAATCCTGTAAATATGTAAAATAATAATAATAATAATAATAATGAAAGTATGCTTGATTTTTTTACTTAGTTTTATGTATGAGTATAAAAAATCCTTCTCAATAAGTGTGTCCCATCTTGTTCCTATTTTTCTTAGTTGTATTATTTGAGTAAATATTTATTTTATAAAAAATAAAAATGGTTGTAAAATTTGTGTGCGTAGTTGTACGTGTCCAAAAGTTGAAGCCAAAACTACCGAAATTAATTTTACCCGAGAGCAATAATGAATTGCAACCAAATGAGATTGAACGTACTTTCGTCATGTCGTCGCCATCGCCGTCACCATCCCCATCGCCACAACCACGACCGGATTATGATGTCGAAATTGATCCCGATAACATTGTAGTTCGGGGTGGTGACGTAGTTATCGACGATGATGAGGATGAAAATGTTTTAGCTTCATCACCACAAGAACCACCACCATCGCTTGATGATTCCATCAAAGCCCATATGTGAGTCCATAATAGAGAAAAGAAAGATGATGTAGAAATTTGTTAAAAACACACACAAAAACACACATAATATACAGCTGTACATAAATATACAGAATACACATCTTTTACACTGAACAGATTTATCTTATTCTTCTCGCAGATTCACCAAGAAACACTCTATCAGAACTCATCTTCCCCCCGCCCAGATACAGCTTCGTGTGCCTTGTAAAATACATATACGTGACGTGGTTTTTGTGGTTTTTGGTTGCTTCTTTTGTTGAAAAAGGATGTGTGTGTCATAGAGTTAGTATTTTATTATTTTGTGCTTTTCAAAGTTTTGGAGTGTTTATGTTTTTTTTTGTAATTATGTTTTCTTATGACAGTGATGATGTCCAATAGAAAATAAATTGCTCTTACTCGTGGATGAATTAACTGAAGGGTTGCGGGGTGGATATTTTCAATTGTTAATATTGTGTTCTTTCCTATCGCCAAAAAGCGTTGAAAAAAAACACGAGTGTTTTTGACGAGCTCTCTATTCATTTCTTAATTCTTCCTTACGGCAACCAACCTTAAAGTCGAAGTAAACGTGTAGGTATGCACAGGCATTTGTCACAAACCCAGGTGTAAAAAACAGCATCCAATTGTCAAAGCAAGAAGCAATCCATAACTTTCTTCACTTGCCAAATAATATTAGTCTTGTCATTCCTTTGATAGCAAATGGCAGTATTGTAAGTTCCAGTGGTGATTGACGATTTTATTACCATTATGATAATTTGTAGCCCTTCTAGCAAACAGATTTTGTCAACTAGTTTCGTATTCCTATTTACAAAAGCATTCAGAAAGGTACAACAAAGGCACAGTCAGAAAAACTTAAACTGCTAATGGACAGTAATGTTCGCTGCTACACGCCTGTCCCTTATGAACGCAGTGCTGTGCAAAATGCTGCAACCCATCAACCTAATCTGTGAAAGAGACGGAGATGTGGATGATGGTCTGAAGTTTAGAACTTCTTATATTCCTACGATTGGATGGTATCTTCACTGTGAAACTACAAACGGCGTGCAAATAATTTCTGAACAGCTGTTGGCACTTAGAACTATACAAGATATCTATGCTGAGGTGAAGTGCTTTTCATATCCAATTCAAACAAAAATCACGCATACCCTTTCGAGAGATCACATACGAGTATGCATCTGTTATCGCTACCTTCAAGATAAGCGGAGTAATATGATAAATGCGACTTCATGCATTAGCCCAACTAAAATAAGAAGAGAAATGCTAGAAGACGTCGCTATCTCTACTTCTAGCTAGCATCGTGAATTACTAGTTGTGATCTGGGCAGAACTAGTCCTCTTCGCAAGAATAATAATCTGGCGCTAACAGCTCAATGCAGGGTCTGGCCTAGCTTCTCGCAGCCACTCGTGCTGTGCGCCTCACAATTGATTGGGACCTACAGTTTTATGCCGTTTCCGCAGGGCAATTTTTTCGATTGAGAGAAGCTTCTCATGACAGTTTTACCCTCGAATGTTTGTCAGACATTCGCGAGAGGTGGGACTGTGAGAAAACTTTTTTTTTTTGTGTTTTCTTGGATTCGAACCTGGAATCTCTCGCTCAATGATCGCGCACTTAACTGCTGAGTCACAATAGTGCCCAGCTTTCAATAAATACAGCATCACAGTCTACTCTTCTTGCATACAGAACACCGATTGACAACCGTGGCTCTACTTTGCTGTCTTTTTTCATTTAATCATTCTGTATTTTGCTTCTGTCGACATTTATGGAGATGACACAATGAAAAACTTTGACATATTAGCTACATACTCGTATATCTTTGGATTTGTACGTTAATGTGATAACCTATATTTATTACATTTTGTACAGCTTCAAACTATGACCAAGTGTTCACGCAAAATAGGCGTATACACTCTTTATTTGAGCGCGGCACTTGACCAACACCGTAGGTAATAAATTGACTATAAATATTTTTAAAGGGGATAGGCGTACGATTAAAAATTTCAATACTGTTCCAAGATATCGTCGTGTCAACGACAAACCCACACAACTGATATTTTAGAAATTGTTCGTGGTACACATAAAAACTGTTCCCTGGGGAATTATTTCAATTGAAACATTTAAAAGTAGATGTCGCCACATATGTGTTACGATGAAATCAAAAAGTGAGTTTTCGAAAAAAAAAAAAAAAAAAAGGGATGAAAAGTCTCTAAACCCAACCTTTAATATTTTTCCCTGAGATTTCCTCGAGTGGATGGAAAAAAGGTTTGCCTAATGCTCGTTATTTGGCCCTAGCTAGAGCCGGACAGGCGCATATATAGTGGCTGAGGGTTTCTTTTTCGATTGCTACCTTGCAAGTGGTCTCCTATCGCCCAGTGTCTCGTGGTGATCGCTGCTATTCTGGTGATGCCTTTACGCATTCTGTTTAGGAAGTCATCTGTCTTTGCCTTGTTATAGTTTGGCCACATCTTTCGAGATATGATACAGTTTTGTTAGTCTAGCCCATCTTAGGTTGGCTTTTCTAAGTAAGATTAAGGAGATTTTTGTTTTGACTGCTCCCAGCGGATCGTGAACTGGTTCTGTGAGTAAGTAGTGAAGAGCATCGGCTACAGATATTCAAGATATTATTTCAGCTTCCAAACTAGCTGCGATTGAAAAAAAATGCGACCATACTGTTTGTCCACGTGTTATGTTTAATTTGCAAATACCTATATATATCACAAATGATTTAATCTGCGATTACAAATCAAGAAAGGGGCAAAATAACGGATGAACATGAAAAATTGCTCAATATTTTCAGCAATCAGTGTTTTCTTTCATTGAATATATCTACTCTACGAGTATAGCTGCCATCATTTCATCATAAATCACTCAGTACTACGATTAGATACGCTTGATTCACAGGGATTTCAGTCAGCGATACGTTTAATTTCCATCAAAAAAATTCTATGTAACTTATCAGAAAGATGGTTTGTGTATTTAATATTATCCCGTTTGTTGTATTGAGTAAATGTTGTAGAGGGTGGCGTAAAATGAACACGGAGGCCGATTGAAGTCGCTACTGAGCGAAATAAAGCGCTCGTCGAAGATGGCCGGTGTTGGAACCATAGTTATGGATGCTTTTGCACAGCTAGCCGCAAAAATATTTTCTAACATCGTCCGATATTGAGCAGCAGCAAGTGCGGCACCGGCTTAATTTTCAAAGAAATATGAGCTAATGATCCTTTCGGACACTGCACCAAAGAATACACTTATGTGGGTGCAATTGTCGCTGGTGAACTGCTCTTGGATTCTCCGTGGCACATATCCTACAGTTTTGCTTGTTAACGAAGCCATTTGATTGGAAATGGGCTTCATCGCTCATTATTAAATTGTGGATGAAATTTTACTCCGCGTTTTGCCGCAACGAAATGTTATAATCAGTCCGTTGTTGGTAGTCAGTCGGTTTCAATTCTTGCACAAGCTGGATGTACAATTTGGCCAAAATCCTCTGAACACAGCAATAGCCCGAGTTGAGTCGAACGTCTCCTTGTTGATGTTTCTGGACTATGGTCTTTCGGTACCAAGGAAGTTCCTTACTGACCTCCGAATACGTGCAACAAAACGGTTTATTGTTGGCCCTGTGGGAGCGATTCGAACATGACGATATGCATGCTGCGTCAAATCAATTGATCGTCGGTCTGTTGTGTATCGTTCCATATTAAATTTCACAAGTCTTGTTTGCAAAATTCTGAAAAAAAAAAATTATTAATCAAACATAAAGGTCGTTTTGTGTCACCCTGTATATCAACAAAAAATTGCTTTTCCACAAGTTAAAGTACAATTTGAAATGAAGTCATCAGAAATTATGTGCTAAGCAGTTTTACTCAGCGTTTTGTTGGAATAGATACGAGTACACCCATTGAAATTATGGGATTTGTGCTTGCTTTGAGTTTTAAATCTTGTTCTTTTTATAATTTGCACGTGTTAAAGGGGATATGAATACCCTTATACTAATTTTTTTAGGTCACGGGCGTTTTTTTGTGGAAAGGCGAAGAGACAGAGAGAAATACAGATTGGTGTAGTTGGTTTGAAACTCGGGTGGTAGTTAAGTTTCAGTGTACTCCAAGGGTGGCTGTCCAGATAACTGAGGAGTATTTTTTTTTCCGCTGTTATTGTCGTTGCATATGATTCACAGTATTTTGTTCCATCCTCCTGATGTCATCATCATGATCAAGTTGCATTTTAGCCATATGACCACCCTACTGCCAGTGTTATGCCTTCACAGTAGAGTTGACTTAGCTTTCGCAAGTGATCGACTTTTTTATTTATTTCATGCGAAATAAATAGATGATTCTTGACATCAGGATTCGAACCGTGAAATAACAGCGTGACAAGCAATGATGTTACCACTACATCACGGCCACCTTTTTACAAGCAATTTTGTTTTCTTAGTTTTAATAAGCAGCTGATTGTTAAATTGTCTTTCAGATGCATGAGTTGCGAAATTTTTATGATGTTTTTTAGCAGGAATGTGCGATTTTCAGAATTTTATTTTATTTTATATAGTATACCAAGAAAACACCTATTTTCGCTTGTATTTAGAAGTCTTTAGTGATATTTTGAAGTCCACAGTGAGACGTTTACTGGATGGTTGCTTTGGTTGCTTATAATAGAGAGTAGTTAACTTCATAAAAGCTAATGATCCATTACAAATAGATTCATAGTAATCTGAAGAAAAGAATTCTGAATAGAATGTAACTTGGTTATGAAAAGACACTTCTTTTTTTTCTTGTTTTGCGAAGTCATTTTTGCTTAAAACATTTTTAGCAGATGTATATTATTGATAAGTTGTATATAAAATACGCATTTAACTTTACATACATATGTATCTTTTTTTTGTATTAATATATTTTGTTCTGATTTTACGTCAAATTTTATGTTTCAGGTGTCTGTTGTTGTACATATTTCTTGTGTATTCATATTTTGTTCTATCCTCAACAAGTGTGGTGGCCACTCACACTTCATCACCAAAGCACTCCTCATGGATTTGTGTCTTTTTTTTTTTAATCTATTACCTTATACATTTTCCTTTCCACAGATACTATTGTTTCTTACATAATTATATAACATTATACCCATCATATACCACAGAACATAATTTACCACTATATGTTTTTTTTTTTTATTTTTTATTTTCTGTTTCTTTGTATGCTTGCAGTAAGAAAAGATCTTGAGTTACGTCTGCAGTTCAGATTTTTCAATAATATACATAGGAAATCTACAAGAATTCAATGAGTTAACGAACAATTAAAAAAATAAAATAAAAATAAATAAACAATTAAAATAAGTGAAATAAAAAAAAGAAAAAAAAAATACACCACTTAATAAAAAAAATATCATTTTCATACTTTTTAACAATTAATATCACGAACAAAGCAAAAAAAAAAAAAAAGAACTCATGTAAAATATAAAGAGAAATATATAAAGAACTTTAGGCATTAAACGAAGCAAAAGTCAAATATAAAATGAAAAAATTATCGCTTAGGAATTAAAGGTATATAAATTTTAATTTGAAAAAAAATATTTAATTTTTTTTTTTTTTCATATTCTAATATATTAAACAAAAAGTTGAAACTTTTTCTCAAAACAAATTGTAGTTTTGCGTTTTTTTTTTTCACTAAAGCATTGCTCTTAGTATTATTTTATTTCTTATAATTTTCATCTTGATTTCTTATGATTTTATAGTGAAACTAGCTTTGAAATAATAAAATAATATTTTCCATTTGTATAAGAATTTTATGAACAAATACAACAAAGAAACACAGTGGATAAGTGAGTCGCTTGAAAACTTTTGTGACGTTTGTGGATGCAAAATGATTTTAAATTCTTTTTTAAGCTAGTGGAACTATACCTACATTTTGCGTCATTTTACGTTTTCCAAACCAAAATTTGCTATAGTTGTGCAGTCGTCTTTTGGTAGGTTTTCTGTCTTTAACTCTTACTGTTTGTCGACCATGTTAGACTTGGATAAGTCGGGATACTAGCGCGGTCCAAGACAGCCTGAAATGCGATGCGACCAAAACGTAGTATAATATCTATTTTCTGCTTACATAAGTGAAATTCAATAAATGAGCTATAAAACATCGAACTTACCGCTTTTTAACGATAAAAACTTAACTAATGTCTTCAAAATACCAATTTGTTTACATAATATTTCTGAGTTTTTAAGAACCTGCCTAAGAACCTAAATCTAGCACAAACATAACTAGATTCTACACAAAAGTATAAAACCAAAAAAATAATATGAAACCAAATTATCAAGCGATTAACTATCCACAAGTTTACCGACTCAAGTAATCCCTTAATAATTGTTTGTTATCCACTTTTCTTTAACTCGTAACTTAATGCCATGCATGTCTGCATCGTGAGGCGCTGCCAACTAACCCCAGTGTGATTCATACTTAAAACAATACACTTCACATAAATAACACGAAACATACAAAATTTATAAAGCTGTTTATGCTTTAAGCATTAAATTAAATTAAAAAAAAAAATATATCTATATATACAAATTCTAATAACGAACTTATTTTCTAGGAATTAAACTGCGATGTAAAATATTAAGTGAAATATCATATCCGATCCAAAACCAAAAAAAAAAAAAAAAAAAACAAAAACACATCGCCTGTAATATAAATTTCTTAAAAAATCTTATTCAAAAAAAAAAATCTCACTCAAAATATCTCAAATATAAGGAAGTAGAAAAAGTTCGTAAATTTACATTTTTTTTTCTGTATATATGATAACCAGTTCTTAAATTTGTGAAAAATTTCTTAAATTTATTACTTCAGAGAAAAGCTTCAATATGAAAATGTGAAACAGTGACAATCACATCATCTAATATCGTAATTCCTTTAACATTGAAATTAACCCCCTGTGAGTGAAATTACTAATTTGCCATGTACGAGTATTTCTGCTCCTTTGAAGTCTTACCCCAATTTTTTTCAGTGTGTGCCAACAAATGGGAAAAAATCCAGCATCAGATTTTTTTTCCGCTACCGCCAAGTTGATGTTTAACTAAAAATTATCCTAATATTGTTGTTTTTTTTTTTTTTTTACTTAATCTATGTTTATCCTTCCAGTATATGTAAGTGAATTCGACTAATGATTTGTCTTTTTTTTCCATATATTTTCTTACAGTACGTGTTACCCGCCTGAACCAGCGTAAATAAGTGAGCATCTTGTTGTCTTCAAAAAAAAAAACACAACAACAAACTAAATAAAAGAACACACCTTGATACCTACCTACATCTAATTTTAAACACTTTACAAGCGTTTTTTTGAAAAGCAACTCAAAAACAAAACAAAAAAAATATCCCAAAATCCGATCGAATAAACAACAGTATGTATACCTTTAAAGTTCCGCTTTATATCTTTTGCTTTTTTTTGGTTCGTTGGAATTTTTCTAGTAATGCTTTTAATTTTCGCTACTCACCTTTGCGCTATACAATAATTTTCCAGTAGCAATACCCATGGAAAATGCAAACATATAATTTTTAAACACGGTTTTACATAGCTTCTTCTCTAAATGAATATTTAGCTTTTAAGTCTTTTTTTTTATAATTGAATCTCATCCTTTTTTCTACATATAGTCATAACATGAAATCATTTAAATTAATTTTAAATTAATAGATGTTTAAGAAAATGGGTGTCCACTACAGGTCCGGAAAATCAGAATAAGCTTCCCGGATTGAGAGAAACTCCGCCTGGAAGACACTGGTGGGCGGTAGTACTTTGATATAATGAAGGTTTCCGAGAAACTCGTAGCCAATTTTAATTACTATGCCGTTCCTCCATTTCCTCCCATTGGGAAACTTACAACAAAGTCTTTCATGAAGTTCAGTTTGAGGATAATATAGTACTCGTGTGTTCGGAATGGAAGCAATTCAGTAATTAAGAAGTTTAAGATGTTGCTCTGATTGTAAATCTTAGCAGCTCATCACCCAGTCTCTTTGAACTGACTGCACGATAGTTTTAGTTTGTATCCCCGTTTGTATCCTTGTAAGTTTATTCAGAATGTAACCTTTAAACAACGCGTGTCAACAGGCAAGCGATCCGTAAATTGGAGGTGCTCTGATCGTAAATCTTAGCAGCTCAGCACCCAGTTTCTTAGAACTGACTGCTCTGTACGATGGTTTAAGTTTGTATCCTTGTAAGTTTATTCAGATTGTAACCTTTACACAACGCGTGTCAACAGACAAGCGATCCGTAAATTGAAAGTACTCGTACAACAGCTATTCACATCTAAAGAGTCATCGTTATTTGGATTCCCCATTCCATACCAAGAGTTTTGTTGCAGTTGTTGAAATATATACTATATATACTATATGTCTAATGTTTAGTTTCCAGCAAATCATTGGATCAGAAATGGTATCTACTGGATGAAGGGGAAGGGTAAAGATCATCAGTTAAGTCTTATCCGGATTAGCGTGAACATCACAACTTGGGCAGTTTCCAACTTTTCTTAAACCAAGATCACCACCTCACTCGTATACGCTACCACCTTGAGCACCTCTACCTAATCTCATTTCTGTCATGACCATTAGCCAAAGAAGAGTCATCCATGACGTATGCATCGTCTGATTTAGATAGCTTCTATCCTTCTAAGTTGCTTCAAATATGGGTGCTTAAAATGCCCATGTTAAAATTGAAAATAATAATAATAAAAATTTTCGTTATTCATGACTTCAAATGCATCGGATGAAGCTTTCAAAAATCGACACTAGCTATAGCATTATCATGTCCTATGTGACTTTTACTGCATAAGGGACAGTTTGCCGTCAAAGCGGCGGTGATTTGTAGAGGTGGAAGAAACTATTATAATAATAGCCTAGGAAGACTTTTCATCGGTGATAATGGACTTTTGCTTTATGAACTGCAAACCTTGTAGGCTTTATCATGAGAAATTGTCTAATGGAATCTCGTGCCTCCTTGGGCATAGAGGTAGTAGAGGATGGAGAGTGGACATTCTCCGGCCATACTTGGAGGAGAAATTACCTAGCTACAAACGTAGAAATAATTCTTATCCTCATATATAAACAATTAGGTGTCATGATAATACAGGGTTATTCATTTTGTGCTTTAGTTTTAAATATTGGACTATACCATTATGTATGGAATACAACATCGGTTAAATGACACCCACGGCAGTTTTTGGAAACTTACGTTTCTTGTGAGGTAATTTCCGATGACTTTTCAGCATATTGCTGGCTATATTGCGGCCATAACTTCACGATTGTTGGTTTTTAACTTTGAGGATTGTCTGCTAAGACACGATATTTAGCATAGCCCCGCAAAAAGAAATTTAACGGTTTTAATACGTTAAATGGTGGCAAGAACTAACTGCCTGTCACTGTGGATGACAGATGGATTTGACAGATGCCATGTGAAATTCCAACCCCGAAATGAATAACCCTTTTCTACTTCAGTATCAATATTTAAAAATGATTACTAACTATGCAGTATCCTTCATGTAAACAACAAGCAATTCGGGCGTAGGATATACAGTGCGTTTCATAATGATAAGGTCAGCTAGAAAAATGCAATATTTTGTATCTGTGTAATTTTTTGGGGAAATACTGTATTCGGTTTTGATAACAGTACCAGCATGAGCTAAAACAATGCAATTTTATTATTTTGTATTAGCCGACTGAAAAGAAACTGCAAGAAAACAGTTTGAAGTGAACTTTTCTGCGTTTCAAAATTATAAGGTCAATGAAAAAAATTAATTAAATATTTATTTGTTTAATAATTATTAAAACTTGTTTATTAAAAATTAATAATTTATTTGTTTTCCGTTTTTTCTGATAAGTTGAAAAATTTCGAGTTTTCCATTGAAGTTACTAAATTGGTAAGCGTTGTAAGGCTCACATTTCTCCACACCTGTAGAATAGCTTCTTGTAGCTGTTCAACTGCTTGGAATTGGCGGTTTTACCTATACACGTTTCGAACCAAGATGCCTCAAAAATTTTCTATAGGATTTAAGTCAGGAGAACAAGCTGGCCAGTCTAGAACTCTAATTTTGCGGTCGGAAAACCACGATCTTGTACTGCGTCTGGTGTGTATTCCTCCATTATTCTGCCGAAAAACGAATTGAATATCAAGATGGCCCTCTATATATGGAAGCAAATGTTCTGAAAGAACATCCTGATATTCAAGACTGTTCATTCGCATGGAAGGAAATGCTAGGGACATACTTCCTAGCACTGTAAAGCCTCCCCACACCAAAATTTGTTTTGAAGAAAAACCGCGGTTCCTTCCTCAAATCCCTCTAATATCCATGGAACCCATCCGGTCCGTCCAATTTAATTTTTTTTTCATCAGAAAAAATTATCTGAAATGAAGGTAACTCATTTTTTGTTTCTAAAGCAAAGAATAGGTTTCGTCCTACCTCGGACCAATTTGTACCCATGTTGTCCTTTGCAAACTCCAATCGTTTAGTTATATGGACCTTGTTTAATCACGGGACCGACTTCATTTTTTGTCGGGCAATATGGGGAACTGAAGATATCGCTCGCCAAGTTGTCGGCTTTGACGCATTCAGGCAGAGCTCGCATTTAACTTTAGTGCAACTCTTCACAGAATTTGAAATTGACACGGAGATTCTGCGAATGCCTCATTGTAAAAGTGTTTTTGAACGTCCAGAACTTCTTTTAACATCGTAATTTTCTTTATCGTTGACGTAATTCTGTATCACACAAAGCGATCTCTTTAGTCTCCCTGCAATTTCCCTCAAACGAATGTTTTTTGTTACAAATGCATCAACTTGTCCTCTCTCAAAGATTGAAAGAGCTTTTCCTCTCTTCCCTAAGCTTCTCCTAAAAAAAATTAAAATAAAAATAAAGCAAACTAACCTTATTCCGTTTTTTCTACACTGACCTTATCATTTTGAAATGCTAAAAATTCACTTAAAGCGGTTTTCCAATCTTTTCTCTTGAATTGATCAACACAGAATGGAAAAACTACATTGTTTTTGCTGTTTTTGTTCATATATGCACCGTTGTCAATGCACAATACAGTATCGCAAAAAAAAAAATACTTCATTTTTCTAGTTGACCTTATCATTTTGGAACGCACTGTAGCATGAAATTCCTACTACTTAGCAAAAAAAAAAAAAAAATACAAATACCTACACCTTCTGTATGATGTAGACTTTATAGAGTCTCTTACCCGTGGACGTGATAGGCGTAAAATTGGTCTACCTATTCTGTCCCGTTCTGATAAGCATTATTAATCAGAAGGCTGAATCGACTTATTGGAAAAATTCGCTAGTAAAAATGTTGCCTTAAATTTCTCAAGTAGAAAAATCTCAGTATAAGTTTTAAGCTATCACTATGGATGACAGATGGATTTGACAGATGCCATGTGGCAAGGATGTGAAATCCTGCTTCAGTATTAACATGGTAAAAAGTGTTCTAATTACTCACTCTATTCCACGTAAACAAAAAGCAATTCGGGCGTAAAATATGACATGAAAAAAATACAAATACACCTTCTGTGTGATGTAGACTACATAGAGTCTCTTACCTGTGGATGCTGATAGGCCTAAAATTTGTCCAGCTATTCTGTCCCGTTCTAATAAATATTACTAATCAATTTTGAAGGCTAAATCTTAAATTTCTCAAGTACAACGATCTCAGTATAATTTTTAAGCGCTTTTTTTCAATTTTAGTAATAAAATCTGTGAAAGTGTACGGTAAGTCATGTTTGCTTACAAAAAGTATTTGCAAAATTGTTCTGTCTCATGTATAGTACTGTTCATTGTCAAATGTTGAATTCTTTCTTCCAATCTGTTAAATAATCTTTCCATGAACATTAGTCACTATCATCGCTCCATAAAAATAAGTAAAATAAATTCTCAATTTCACTTTAGCTTTTTTTACTGCAATCTTTTTAACAATGCAATTAAGGTGGTGGCTTCTGTATTTAATAATTTCCTTTATTTTCTTATTCTTTTGTTGGTGCTTTGTTTATTTTCTTTTTTTCTATTTGTATTTAAAAAAAAAAAAATATGCTTTAAAGTCACTCTTTTAATAAAAATATTAATAATTGGTGCAATCATTTCAGCTGGCCGCCAAAGACGAATGGGACATTTTGGGAGAAACTACACCGTCGGTCTTTGGCAATAGACAAATTCAGAACAAATACCCAAAAAAAAAAAAAAACACAACAAAACTTATTCATATTTATTTATATATATTAATATATAAAAATATTTAAATAAATTTTATTCGTCAATATTAACAATTTTTTGTGAAGCCTTGCACATATTGTATAAGATGAAAACAGAAACAAAAAAAATACATACATGCTATATGTAATTAAATAATGTTGTTGAATCACATTTTTTTCGTGTCGCCTTATTGCATTAAATAAATTATTAGAAACAAATTAAAACAAAACAAAAAAAAATAATAATTCTAAATATTAAATTCAATATATGCTTTTCTTAAAATTAAACTTGAATAAAAAAGATGTTTTTGTGTATGCGAATATATGAAAAATATTTTAGAAAATAAATTGAACAAAAGTTTAAAGAAAATGTTTAAAATTAATTAATTTATGGAATCAATCGCTGCCAGAAAGAGATCTAAATCTAAGAGACCATCAAACCTGGGGGTATTTTTTTTTTTTTTTTTCTTCATAATTATAAGAAATATATATGATTAATATTAGTAGTGTGCAAAATATAATTTATTTCTTTTCGATCAAATTAATATGGAATGAAATTTTTTTTTAAAAGAAGTGTAATATGATAATTATTTCTTTAGCATTTAATTTTGTTGTCCTTTATTGATAGTAGTACCAGTGATGTTTCTCTAGAGAATATAAAAATGCAATGAAATATGAACCAAAATTACACTTCATTTACTAAAATCAAAAACACAAAACCAACTTAAATAGTTATCAAGTTATTTAACCAATTCACGTTTTGACTACTTACATTGAAAAAAAAAAAAATATAAGAATTTAGCTTATTCGACCTCTTTACCATGTCTAATCAATCTAAGCTAACAATTACAAACATATATACGCTATATTGTAAAATCTCTTGAATGACGAAAAAGACAAAAGATAATGATGCTAACAAGTAGGCTTAAGTTTCGCTGGGAATGGCAAACAATAAAAAGAAGTAAATTATTTTAAATAATTTTTATTTTTTTTTTTTTTTGTTATTTCATAATATTTTCATCATAATAATAATAATGTAAAAAAGTAGAAAAACATATATTTTAACTATTGTATTTAATGCTTTGATTTTCTTTTTAAATATTTTTTTTTTTTTTTTTTTTAAACTGATAAAAAATATATATCTAAAGAGAAGAAGAAATCATTATGTATAAAAAAAAAAAAAAAAGTTTAACTTTTAATTTAACTTATATTTTTAATTTGTTTGTTTGAGAAAGATTTTTTTTTTTTTTAATAAAGATTGAGAGACTTTGGAAAAGCTTTTTACAATTACAAAATAAAATTAATTTACAATTGCTATAGTGGAAAACAAAAAATTGTGTATAAAATTCATGTTTTTATTGTAAAAGAGCGAAATGATTTATTTGCATATATAGTTTTTAATAAATTTTTAATGATTTTTAGCAAAAATCTAACAAGAGAGTATAGTGTAACAGTAAAGTAAAAAGATGAATATTTTAATGTAACGTAATATGATGACATTATGTACGAGAGAAAAATACATATATACACATACAACAGGACACACACAGAAATGATTTATTATAATAAAGAGAGAGAAAATAAGAGAATGATGTTATTATTTGCAAGTCGTACATTTCGGTGTATATTTTTGGTGTGGTACGAGTATGTACCACAGGTAATTTTGTCTGAAAATTATCGAAGTCAGATCTTTTGTTCATACCTTAGTACGAGGTCCTATCATGTAAAAATTAGAGGTATACTTCCCAACTCCTTTACAGCCCAATCTGATGTTCCTCAGGGTAGTCACTTAGGTCCTATTCTCTTTATACTCACTATCAGTGATGTTTCATCATGTATTAGTCATAGCAGATAAGTGTGTTCATTTCTTAGTACGAGGTCCTATCAGGTCAAATTTAGAGGTTTACTTTCCAACTCCTTTACAGCCCAATCTGATGTTCCTCAGGGTAGTCACTTAGGTCCAATTCTCTTTATACTAGCTATCAGTGATGTTACATCATGTATTAGTCATAGCAGATCGTGTGTTCAGACCTTAGTACGAGGTCCTATCAGGTCAAATTTAGAGGTTTACTTTCCAACTCCTTTACAGCCCAATCTGATGTTCCTTAGGGTAGTCACTTATACTCGCTATCAGTGATGTTACATCATATTAGTATTAGTCATAGCGATATTCTTATTTATGCTGATGACTTGAAAATCTTTAAGGACATTAATAACCGATACCTTCTTCAATGACATTTTCTAGAACGCGTATGTTACCCGCGTTTAATTTCCACATACTCTTTTTCGTGTCAATTGTTTTAAGGACCTAGGGGTTTATTTTAACCCAACTATCGACTTCACGAAGCATATTAACTTCATTGTTAACATTGGCGGGGTTTTAAAAACTTTCGAATCATCTTTCGCAAATTTTTTTTTTTTTTTTTTGTGGAACATTCTTTTGTGAAAAATCCTAATATTGCCTGAGATATTCGCGGGTTACCATTTTTAACAACAAATGTTGGTATACATATCGCTCTGCGAATTTTTCGAAGGGCCTGTAATACTTTCCACATAGTGACTGCACTATTCTCAAAAGATTAGAAATTCAAAAAGGTTCACACTAACAAAAATTTCACATGAAAATGCGTCCAAGATGAGGGGGCCATTCAAATTTACTGATAAGAAAAATTCATTAAACTTCGATTGGTTATACAAAATATAAAAGATGGCCGTATAATACGTAGACTTGGCAACCACACTCGCTCTTCTAGAACGTATCACTTCAGGCTCAGAGCCATAGAATCCGTAAAACCGTTGCTGAGTTGTTTTTAATCGATAGCTAGATAGAATACACGCATTCTTATGGAAGGTGGCCCATAACGTAGGTTTACTTTCTACTTTTTTTAGTCCGTTGATCCGTTGGCAGTTCACACATTCACGCATTGAAGTTCTCCCATTCTCATATTGAAGTTCACTAATCCGCAAATTGAGAGTAAGTATATTCATTGAGGTGGCCACGGTGTAGTGGGTAGTGTGTTCGCTTGTGACCCGAAATATGCAGGTTCGAGCCCGGACGGGGAACAGCAATCACAGCTACCAGAACATAAAAGAGAAACGAATAAAATCTAAGTTTCTCCAACCACTACACCAAAAAGGAGTTTCTGCCTGGTAGTACAATGGACACAGCAAAATGGAGTCTGTGTGCTCCGGGATTTGGAAATTCCTTTGAAAAAAAAAAGTATATTCATTGGAGGAAGCATTGAGAGAATGTAGAGAAACTGTCACCGCCGTTGACAGCAATAACAAAATGGTATCGGCTGTCATCTGTCAACGAAGAACGGGTTATACTTGTATTATAATTAAACAAACAAACATGCGGGACACAACTTTATACTATATAGTTTCGGTACTGGTGTTCGAGCGAATGCATTTTTCGGACCCCAAATAATCTATAAGCCTGTTGCTTGAACACGATCAAGTAAACTCAACCATGAGACGGGAGATCCCCCCCAACCATGCGAGATGTATTCAAGTTTCGTACAAATATAAACTTTATTGATTGTGACTAAAACCGCAGGAGTCAGAACCTGTTTACATTTTTTCCGGAATTATACAAATCTAGCACCACCTTTTCTAGCATCAGTAAGTAGATACTGCATTGATACGACATTAGATTCCTCAAAATCAATTGCACCCATTCTGAGTTTGCTCACGTTCGTATCCCGCTTCATAGACGGGAGACAGCTCTGGCTTTTTGACGCATTGAACTCAACTCGGTTGTTTGCACCTCAATTGATGATTAAATCAATATCGGAGCTGAGTTCGGTAGACATTCACTGCGACTGAAACTCAACAATTTGGGGCCCTTGCCGTGGTGTTTTTAGCGAATAGGCAAAGTCAACAGTGCTGACATCTAGAAAGGAATGAATCGGATTACGAGTAATATTTTGAAAGGAAGTTATTGATGTAAATCAGAAATGGGACAAAGAGAGTACTGAGCCCTGGGGAATACCGGCATTGGTCAAGAACTATGTAGAAGTACATCTGATCGATCTAATACAACCTTTAATGATTGATCGTTAAAAAAAACTAGTGGTCCACTTCACGAAAATGTCACAAACGCCATGAGTTTTTAGCTTTTAACGAGTGCACTATGCAACACTCTATCAAAAGCTTTGGAGTTATCAAAGACTACAACTCTTCATTCACCATTATCATGAGTGCATGTCGGACAAGGTTGCTGGAAACCATACTGGCGGTTATTGAGTAGATGGTTTCTTTCAACATAACTCATAAGGTTTTAACAATGATCTTCAAGGTCTTGGATAATACTGACGTTTTATTATCCTTTTTTCGGAATTGGGTATAAGTATTCAAGTTACCATCTATTCGGGAAAATGCCTTTGGAATATAATAAGTGGAAGAGCTTTAAGACAAAATTTGGAAAATATTGAGTATAGGTAGAGAAAGAGAGCAACCTACGAGTAGTGAGGTGGAATTTGTTGCGAATATTGCTTTCTCTTTGGAGTCCTTGATTTGATTGTGCCACTGAAAGTACTGCAATATAAATACGTATACTTATATTATAATAGGGAACGTTCCGTAACTGCCATATGAGCGAAGAGACAACGTGGGACAAAAATACATTTCAACTAAATATTAGAAACATTAACAGATTCTACTCCAGGAACAATGTACGAAAGTTTTACCAAAAGGTAAAAAGAACGTATCAAGGGAACAAAACCCGTACAGGTAAATGAAGAAATCTTTCATCAACAACCTGATTGAGCCCTATCAGTGGGATTTTAGATCAGGAAAGTCAACAATCGATCAAATTTTCACACTTCGGCAGATCATGCATAAAACTCAAGAAGTTCAAATCGATGCTCACCATCTCTTTATCGATTTTAAAGCCACCTACGACAGCATTTTAGAGATGAGTCATATCTAGTTTTAACATGCCTGCCAACAATACCATCTGTGCAGGATGACGATGAAGAGTGTACGCTGCTTCATCAAGATCGATAAGGACTTACCTTTGATGTCAATAAAGGATTTAGGCAAGGTGACGCGCTGTCATGTGACTTATTTAACATCATACTTGAAAGGATTGTGCGAACCTCACAAGCCAACACCAGAGGCAGAATCTTTTAAATGTCTGTACAACTACTTGCGTACGCCGACGCTATCGACAGAATTCAGTGGGCTGTCACCGGTGCATTCGTTACTATTGAGATAGAAGCAATTAAAATGGATTTGGCGGTGAACGAGGACAAAACAAAGTATATGCTGTCAACAAGAAGGGACACCCAACATCGACGAATCGGACAGATTGTCACAGTTGGAAACTTCGGGGTTGTTAAGGACTTTGTATACCTTGGCTCTGCTATCACATCAGACAACAACATCAACGCAAAGGCAGTCGAGTAGTAAGGACCTATCCCAAACAACTAATGAAATTCTGTACAAGACTCTTAGCGCTGGACACTGTCGAAAGTGGATGAAGATATCCTTGGTCTTCGTAAGATTTTCGGTCTCATTTGCGTTGACGGGCTTTGGAAGAGAAGATTCAATGACGAAAACTGTCGAGCAGTACAGCGACATCGAACTAGTTAAAAACTGCGCATTGGCCATTTGAAATGGCATATAGAGCTCTCCGGCTCGCAGAATCTTTGAATCTAACCCGGAGGGATGACGCAGTAGTGGAAGACCTCTCCTGAGGTGGCGCGCACAAGTAGAAGTGGATCTCAACCAACTTGGAGTGCGCAACTGAAGGCAGTTGTCTAAGGATCGGACTAACTGAACAGGATTGTTGTTCGAGGCCCAGGTTAACCCTATTTAGGTTGCGCTACTCTTAGCTAAGTATGTATCTTTTTTTCTTCATGACAAAACGATTTACTTTTTACAACCACCGCAAAAATATGCGTTCACAAATATAAATACAGAGATAGAATAAAGTAGAAAAAGAAGAAGATTATGGCTACTCGTATGTGTGTTAGTAAATATATCAAGATACGTAAATTGTTAATAAACAAGGACATGTGATATTCTGCTTTTTCACTTAAATATTCATTCATAATTTTATTCACGAGATTTTGTTTCTTTGTACTTAAATATGATTTGTGTGAGATGAGATAGCACCACGGTTTTATCTAACTTTCACATGACTGCTATGTTCATTCTGAATTGTGGTTTTGGCGTAAATAGCTTTGGTATGATTTGTGTGAGATGAGATAGCACCACGGTTTTATCTAACTTTCACATGACTGCTGTGTTCATTCTGAATTTTAGTTTTGGCGTAAAAAGTTTCACTAGGAGCCTATGCTTTGCGTGTTCATTTTAGGAGATATGTCGGTTCAGTCGAAAAGGATTTTTTTTTTTTGCTGTGTAGCTTAAATTATAAATTCATTTTTTACTCGCCAAAAACAGGGATAAAACGGCGTTTTTAGTTTGCTGAAAATCTATCATGTCCTCTACAATCTTTAATTCTCCTCTATAACCGGACAATAATCTTTTTTTATTCTAAACTAATCACTGATGTTGGTCAAGAGGACATTAGACAGACGGTTGAAACTCGTACAAACTGCAACGAGTTTTTTCACTCACTCTCGATGAATACGTAAGGTGCCTACCTACATAGGTATTATCACTATTTTTTGTTTTTTTTTATTATAAATTTAAACGTAAAAGTAATGTAGAAAATGTTGTAAATATTGATAGTAAATCAAAAGAATCATGTGTTTTAAGAAAATTTCCTATGGTGATAATTAAGCTAATGCCATTTATCATTATATGCAAGATAAAAGGCATAAAATATACTTTATCTGAGAAGTTTTATGTTTCCACACATATTTGTCTTTATTTACACATGAGAAACATAAGGGCTCTGAGTTCATTTTGCTGTTTTGGTGGTAGCAAATTTTTATTGCAACTGCTGGTAACAATTAAGCGATTTAAGGCTCAACTAAATAAACAAAGTCGAAAGTCACTTAAATCTCAGATAAAAGAGATAAATATTTACATAGGCTATCAGGTGCAATTAGTATTTCACAATGTTTTTATAGTGTAAATAAAGGCCAACATGATAAAAAGAAATTAATAACACTCACAATTCTATTCCAAACACATACGAATTGCGCGTGTTTTTCGAAAGCTTGCATCTCTTTTCGCAAATTGATCCTATAATTCGAAGGTGAAGAAAACAGTCAATGAAAAAAGCCTTCTCACAGCATCCAAAAGCAGCTGTAAGAAGCATCTTATCGTAATTTATAATAACCTATACTTATTCATATACGTACACTTGGCGATAAAATAATAATAAAAGAACATAGTCCAAAACTAGTTAATAGACTGACTGATTGGAATTACTTCAGACAGAAGTTAGTAGAAAGTATCCAACTATCATACTAGAAGAAGCAGTGCAATGCATACAAAAAGCTGCATATGGGCTGCAACTCCCAAAACAACAAACAAGATTAAACAAAACTTTTATCCTCGCGAAATATGTGAAATTATTACAGAAAAGGGGATATCTAGAAAACGTTGGCAAGATACAGGGGCGCCAAGCGACTAATCCACACTGAAAAATTAAAATAATAAGCTCAGAAAATCTATAGGAGAGTTCAATAATGAGACTTTAAAAACATACCTTACAAGTCTTACAAATGATGTTAGTACCGACTACTTGCTCTGGAAGGCAGCAAATAAAATGAACAGGCCAATAGCTCACATTCCACGAGTAAAAACCAAAGAAGGTAGCTGGGCAAGAAGTAGCCAAGAGAAAGCAAACACTTTTGCAAAGTATCTTGAAGATGTCTTCAATCGAAGTAAGGTGCGAAGAAGATAGACCTATTCGACCGGTAACAGCTAAAGAACTTGCCAAAGAAATTAAACAAGGCGTAAATATAAAAAAGGCCCCAGGATTTGATTTAATTACAGGGGAAATTTTAAAGCAATTTCCACGAAAAGGTTTTAAAAAAACTAGGTAAGATATGTGCCAAGCATGTGGAAGGTCGTGGAAGCAAACCACCTAGCGAAGTAACCTCATTTCGCCCAATATCGATACTACCAATGTTGTCCAAGTTATTCGAAAAAATGTTGGTAAAACGTCTGCAAAAGATAATTGATAAAAAATCGATAGTCCCAATTCACCAATTTGGATTTTGAAATAAGCACTCTACAATTGTTCAAGTGCATAGAATCACAAATAGAATCGAAAAATCATTTGAAGAGACAAATGTGTGCTCTACAATATTTCTTGATATAGCATAAGCTTTCGATAAAGTCGGGCACAAAGGATTGATCCACAAATTACAAAAGCAATTGCCGAAGCCGTATTCGAAAAAGAAACAGAGTACTCAACATTAAGAGAAATTAAAACGGGCGTACCACAAGGCAGTGTATTGGGTCTTGTGCTTTATCTTTTATTCACTAGCGATTTGCCTGAAAGTGGAGAAACCACTACAGCAACTTATGCAGATGACAATGCTGTACTTGCTGTGGAAGCAACTGTCGAAAGGTGGGTCAATAAGTCCCTGGAAAATGAAATAAGGAACACTCCTTTCGGTATAAAAACATTTTATTTTTCAACAAAGTCTTCTTTTAGCTCTATACACTTCATCCAACGGTTCTCCAATTTTTTGATGCCCTTCAAATAATACGATTTCTCGAACCCCTCAAAATAAGCGATTGTTTCAGCGATGACCTCTTCATTCAACCCAAATCACTTACCTCCGAGCCATTTCTTCATGTTTGGGAACAAGAAACAGTCGCAGGGGGCTAAATCTGGGGAATATGCTGGATGAGGGAGGAGTTCGTAGCCTAACTCATGCCACTTTTTCCATTGCGACTGCGGACTTGTGCGCCGGTGCGTTGTCCTTATGAAAAAGAACTTTTTTCTTCGCCAAATGCGGCCATTTTTGCTTCAAATCGGCTTGGAATCGATCCAGCAGCTCTGCGTAATATGCGCCGGTGACCTCAATTGGGCGAGCAGAATGTTCGGCGTCACTTGTGCTTGAACGACCGCATCGAAATTGAGTAAAACAGTGGTGAATGGTTCCTATCGATGGTGAAGAGTCCCCATAATATTTGTCAAGCTTTTGTTTATTTTGCGTGATAATTTTTTCTCGCAAAAAATAGTGTTTAATGAGCACTTGAAATTCACTTTTTTCCATTTTAACGAAAATGCTAGTAGGCGTCTACATAAAATGGCTGCCACAACAAAACTATTTGACAGATCTGTCTGAAAATTTGGGTGCGTTCTTTTCAAAGATGATTCTTGACAAAAAATAAATAAATTTAAGGTGACGACACAATTTGTGTTAATTTTCAGGGACTTATTGACCCACCCTCAGCTGGCGTACCACAAGGCAGTGTATTGGGTCCTGTTTTTTTCCTCTTATTCACTAGCGATCTGCCTGAAAGTGGAAAAACCACTATAGCAACTTTTGCAGATGACACTGTCGTACTTGCCGTGGGAGCAACTGTCGAAATAGCAACAAAAAAGCTTCAAATGGCAATAAACATTATTTCAAAATGGACTAAAAAATGGCAGATTAGATTAAATGACCTAAAATCAGTTCATATTAATTTTACATATAAAAAAGTACCACACATTCCAGTATACATGAGTATTGAAATCTTACAAACTGCGGATTTTTCTTTTCTATTTTTCAAATAATTTAAAAATGAATTGCCAATTAGTCGATCGACTAGCTGCAATCCCATGATGAAAGTTAGCCCCCCCGGGAGGTTTTTTAGATTGTGTTAAAGTTCCTCACTATTGCAGAAGCATCCCTCGCGTACTAGCTCTGCAATGACTTTCTATTATTCCCCCCCCCCCCACACACACACACACACGCACAAAAAAAAACTATAAACTATAAATTTACGAAAATAGTTGTAGGTTAGGAAGATACTTCACAAGTTGCAGATTCTTAAAATATTGTATGACTATTTTGTAGGTTTACAAGTGAAAGTTCGTTTCTAGTTGCCCTTACAACTTTTTTTTACCAAAACTGAGCACCTTGGCTCAGTGGTTAAGTGAGCTACTTCTGAAATGGAAACTTTAGGTTCTAGTCCCAGAAAAGGAAAAGAAAAAAACAATTTTCACGGTCCCACCTTTTGAGAATACCTGACAAACATGCGAAAGAAAAATTGTTGTCTCACTCGATAAAAATTGTCCTTCGGAAAAGAGCATTAAACTGTAGGTCCCTACCATTCTGGTGTCGTACAACAAGAATCTTTACGAGAAGCTAGGTCAGGCCCGGTGTGATATGTTATTCAAAATTAAAACTGTGAAATGTTTTTCGAACGAAATGTGTATTAGCGGGATTAGTAAGTGTGGCTCAAAATTTTCCAAAAAAATGCATCATAAATTATGATATTTTCATGTTTGTCATTGTATTTTGGAATTGATAATTGATACATTTATTGGCATAGTATAAAGCTTACAAGAATTGCATATACATATAAGTAAGAAATAAATTTAGCTGTTTATTGAAAAATGCCACTAGAATGGTGTAGGTATTTGTATCATACGTTTTATAAACTCGTATCTTTCTCAATTTTTACCAAAAATATTTTTAATTAAATACTCATAATTATGCCGTAAAATTACCCCGACAAACTGATAATCTGCGGATAAACATATTCTCAAACTTCATGCGTCTTCAGCTCGCTAAAGCGTTCATTCATAATTTTGTACCGATAATTGTATCATTTGTGTGCGATGAGATAGCACCACGGTTTTATCTGACGTCTGTGTGACTATGATGTTCATTTCTATATACTACAGCTACTGATAATGTTATTTGAATATTCGCTTAGTAGCAGTATAGTAAATTCATGTAATGTAGGTCATTTCACGCCTTCGAAAAAGAAATAAACAAAATTCACTGAAAAAAAATTCAATTGTGTACCATCTGTGCGATATGAGATAGCACCACAGTTTTATCTGACTCCAATGTGACTACAATGTTCATTTTAAGATTATTTTGCTGCTGATAGTAAAGTTTGGGATTTTGTCTAGTGCAAGTGCTTTAAATGTGAAATTGGTATTTTTAGCGACAACGAAATCAAAAAAAAACTGTTACCATCACTTATTTATATAATCCGAGGTGGTGAGTCTTTTCGAACTTTGAAATGTTACGTATCTTATTTCGGAACACAGGGTTCAGCCACTATCCCAGTCTATTTAAAAATGTAGCAACGCGTTTTTTAGTACTGATATAAATTAAAATCGTTTCCCTTTGAACGATGCAAGGCACAAATTCGGTATTAAGAACTGCAGTGCATCATAACCAACGAAATCTACAGTTTACGAAAATACCTACTGACTTCTTTACTCTCATTACTGATATTTGTGGTACGATGAAAAATACTTTATCTGAATACTTTATGTCACAGAGCCGTTTGAATAGAATATGAAGGATAACCTCTCAATAAGTAGGACGTAGCTGTATGGAGACATCCATCGCTAAAGTAAAACAGTTGATTTTAATTTCCAAAATAAAATGTTTAGGATTGTTATGATACCAACTCCTTTGAGTAGTATCGAATCAAAGTATCCATACGATTCATAAGACTCAAAGTATCTATGCAATACATTAGTTTGGTACTTGATTTTTTAAAGTAAGAAAACAAATTATTTAATAAAATACTCGTAATGGGAAAGAGTTGGAAGTTCATCCTTATTCCCGTTTTTTTTTTTTTTTATTTCCAATTCATAGTACTCCCAGACGTCGTTGGCATGTAGTATCCTCATCCAAATCACTGTTTAGACTAGTACCCAAGTAAATGAAAACGAGATGACATTGCTCTCAATAGATTAGTTGTGGTAGCCAGAGCAAATCGATCACTCATGATGTTCACAAACACTTTTAGTAAAACGTGGGGAACTGCACTAAAATGATATGTAACACTAGAGTGTACCTTGTTTAGGGTATGAACAAACTCCCCCTACCCCCTCCTCCAGTCGACTCCAAATATTAAGAAAAATATAAATAAACAGCTTTAATTTTTCAGCTTTCCATCACCACCTCGCCCACAGGGAGTGAACTTTTCCACACAAAGTACAAATAATTTTATTAAAGTTTGAGCACATGTTTTGTAATGGGCCAGTTATTACCCAAAATATATGTAGCTTTAAGAAATTAGTGCATTTACATTTTCTGGCTGCTATTTCAAAACTAAACCTACCCCCAATTTCGAAATCAAAGAGCACTCAGACTCAACCGAAGTCTATTGTACTACCAGGCAGAACTCCTTTTGTTGTAGTACGATTGGAGAAACTTTGATTTTATTCGTTTTTCTTTTATGCTCGAGTGAGTGTGGTTACTGTTCCCCGATCGGGATCGAACCTGCAGTTCGGATCACAAGCGAACACACTACCCACTGCACCTTCACCATCCTTCTACCATCCCCCCATAGAGAGGAATTTAGCAATTCATCCATACTCTAAATAAAGACCACCCTGACTCAAACTAAATCAAGACCACCCTAGTCAAGCTCTCGTTATTACGTATATGGCAGTGCACTAGGTCAGAAGGACCGTGCTGAGCAAGAAAAGGAAATTGCTTGAAAAAATATAAAGGCTGGCTTGCATCCGCATAACAGGGGCTATGAGAAAATGTACTAGAATTCATCACAGTTAGTGTTAAAAAAGAGTCGCCAAAGATACCATACTAATGAATACCCTTACACTAATTTTTTAGAACACGTGCGTTTTGTGGAAAGGGGGAGAGACAGAGAGAAAGACAAAGTGCTGTAGTTTGAAACTCAGGTGGTATTAAGTTTCTGTAAACTCTGGCTGTCCAGATAACTGGGGAGTATTTTGTTTATTTTCGCTATTATTGTCGTTGCTAATGATTCACAGTATTTTTTTCCGTCCTCCTGATGTCATCATCAAGACGAGACCCGAGATGCCGTAGTAGCGGCCCATCTGCCAATCTCTGAAACGTAATGACGGCTACTTCACGGAGCCTATAGCTGTCTAACTCCTAATTTAGTGTAGTGGCGAAAGAAACTTTTTTATTCTTTCTCCTTTATGCTGGCTGTGGATGTGGAATGCCTTTTTAAAATGTGAATTGATCTGGAGCTTCAAATTCAAATTGATCTGAGTTTTCATGGGATTCAACTATGACACTATTCACATTTAACTCACGATGTAAACGGTTGTGTGCCCTTTTGATATCTTTGATTCGATACCGAGTACATTTCTATCGATACCTAGAAAGTATCTGGAAAAAGTATTGATAACATACGTACTTGATGTCGAAACAAAAGTATGGATACTTTACTTGTATTTACTTGTACCGTTACTCGTACATCCGTAATAATTACACAGTTGTACCTAAAATTGAATTTTAATTACGTGCCCATCTAATATGCCCATTCATTTGAGTGTACTCTGACCGCACGCTAAGAATGTTGTTGTTGCACTGTCAGTTCGAAACCCTATTCAGGACTTTCTATTTTTTAGCATTTTAGTTTTTTGCTATTCATAAATTAATGTCATCTATCTCTGAGAGATGAAATACCAGCACGATTTTCCTTAACTTTTATTTAACACGGTTGTTTTTGGTTAAATAATGATTTTGTTGTGGATCCGTGGTTAAGTAGAGGATCAATAGGTTCGAGTCCCGAAATATACCAAACATTTGTTCAATGTCCTACCTCTCGCGAACGTCTGACAAACATCAGAGAGCAGTGTTACCGAAGGGAAATATGAAAAAGTCAGTTTTCTAGGGAAGACGTATTGCTGGCCCTTTGTCCTGTAGGTTCCTTGCTGTTGCTGTTAGAGCCAAATATTTATTTATTTATTTAATGATTTTCTTCGTCAATGATAAAATAGAATAATATTTCTTTTATTTTAATCGGCGTAGTAGTACTCGTATAACTATTTACAATTTGGGGCAAAAGTAATGTCATAATGAGAATTGGCTGTCATTTTGTTAGAAATGAAAAAAATTGTACTTTGTTTTCACGAAAAGTTTATCTGAAGCTATAAAATTGATGACATTAAGTTGAAAAAATAATATCAATCAAATGACCACCTCTTGAGGAGATGCACACTCGTGCTCGGTTAACGGCATTTTGAATTGTTACATCTTCAATGTTGACTTTCAAGACTTGCAAGGTTTGTGGTTTGTTGTGGTAAACGCAAGATTTCAAAAAGCCCCAAAGGAAGAAGCCTGGCGCCGTCAGATCTGGCGATTTGGCCGCCCAGTTCAAATCGCCAAAACGGGAAATCACACGGCCCCGAAATTGGTGATTCAAAATCTCCATCATTGCCCGATGTGTATGAGCACTTACTCCGTCCTGCGGCAAAAAAAAAGCTCGATTAACATCTGTCTGTAGCGCTCATCAGCTACGGTTACGGTGGTGCCACTTTTTCACTTTTTCACTGTAAATGCCGCTCCAAACAATTCCTGTGACATCTCTAGTCGACTTAGTTTGCTCGAGACGCTCATGGTCAAATAAGAAGTAACAATAATTCCGCGTTCTTCAGGTGTGTATCGCTCTATTGCTTGTTGTCAACTAATTCTCTATTTGTCTACAACATAAATGTCAAAGTACAATGACATTTGACGCTATTTGCAAAAATTATGGCATATTCACATTATAACATTAGTTTTGCCCCACGTTGTGTAACCATCTGCTGCTTTCTTCTTAAATTACATGTTATGACAGAAACGCAGTATCATATGTAACTCCGCGGTACGAAATGAATCGATTTGTGCTTGAACAATGTTGCGAAATATTGAAAACTTTTTCAAAAGTGAGTGTTCCCGAAACAATCCGTATTTTGAAATGAAATTTCAGTCGAAATAATGCACCAACCATGAGTGAAGTACACAAGTTTGTGAAGAAAGTTGGTGCGATTGGAACTAGCATGCCTAATTGATAACACAAATTATCCTCGTGTGTGTCCTGTGTGCTTAGATTAGAATATTATTCCATATATCACGGCTAGGGATCTTAATCTCAAACCTTCTAACAGAGTAGAGTGATTTGGGAGTGCTGAGCATATCAAGCTCGGCGAAGTCGGTTAATAGATCCATGAGATCCACATGATCCCATGTATGTACTGTTAACATTCGACTTTCGAAGATTAACTGCACTGCGAATTGTTACTTTTTTGATGAAAATGTGTAACGGAGTAAGTCCGATTATTGCTTCTATGGCTGTTGTGGGACAGGTGTGCATAGTACCTGTAATTCCGAGGCAAGCTAATCTTTGAAGTTTCCTGAGTTTTCTGATGGTTGTAACCTCCTTGGTTTTCGTCCACCAGACAACGTCAGATGGGTCTTACCACCGTGGCATATAACCAGAATATGACCTTTGGGGACAGACCCCAGGTTTTGCCATATATACGGCGACAGATCCACATGACAGTGGTTGCCTTGACAATTTTATGCTTAACATGGGAGTTCCAGTTAAGTTTCTTATCCAGGACAATTCCTAGATATTTTACCTCGTCGAAAAAATGAGTGGTTGTGCCATTTAGAGTCACTGGACCAATGTTTAGTGTTCTTCTTCTTGTAAAAGGTACAACAACTGCCTGGCTGGGGTTTATCAATAAGCCCTCACCAGCACACCAACCCGATAAAGTTAAAGTAGTAAAGCCGACTTAGGAAATGAAGCAAAATGACCACCCGCTCTTCATTATCGCTTCTCTGTTTGGGCTTTAGAGCAGCTCGAAATTGTCGTCGATTTTGCTAAAAAAAAAAATTTTTTTAAGGATGAGGCACATTTTCCACTTGATGGCAAGCCAACAACGTTACCGTCAACGGAAAGCGCTACAAAGGCATGATAACCGATTGTTTCTTTTTGCCAGAAAGTGATGAAATGAACTTGGACGATCTAGTTCTGGCAAGATGGCGCTACGTGCTGCACAAGCCGTCCAACAATCGATCTTTTGCGCACTATGTTCAATAATCTTGTAATCAGCCTTTTTTGACGCGGCAGTCATTTGAAATTATTTTCCATAAATAATGGAAAAGTGAACTCTCTTTAAGAAACCATCAAGTGGCCCACCCTTTATATGTTCAGGGTCTTCCAATAGGGACTTCCGAACTTTGACAGTTGATAGCGGCCATATTGTTGAAGCTACATCTGTCAAATTGACTGTCATTTATTCAGTCTGTTTTGCCAAATCACCGTGGACAGATATAAAATTGTTTTATCAAAATGGGTGTTCTGTTCGGGCAACGTTCCGCCATAATGGTCCTTCCGAGAGGACTATTCGCAGTGTGGTGGATAAATTTGAGTCCACTGATTTAGTAAACGATCAAGCAACACCCGTACGTCGAAGAAACGCAAGATCTGCCGAAAACATCGCCGCTGTCCGTGAGAGTGTGCAGGAGAATCCGAACCAGTCGATTTCGCGTCGCTCACAAGAATTCGGCCTTTCGCAGACTACAACTTGGAGAATTTTGCATCGTGACTTGGGCCTGCACCCGTACAAAATTCAACTGACCCAAGAGCTGAAGGTAAACGACCATAGACAACGACGTGTGTTCGCTGAATGGGCTCTAGAGTAGTTGGAAACTGACCCTAATTTTCATCGAAAAATCATCTTTAGCGATGGGACCCATTTCTGGATGAATGGGTACGTCAACAAACAAAATTGTCGAATTTGGGACGATATCAATCCACATGGAGACCCAAGAGCGTCCAATGCATCCCGAAAAAGTCACTGTTTGGTGACCACATTTCTTTGAGAACGACGTTGGCCAGGCCATCACCGCCAACGGTGAGCACTCTAGGTCTATAATTACCAACTTCTTTTGACCTGAATTGGATCATATGGACACCAACGACATGTGGTTTCAACAGGACGGCGCTACGTGCCACACAGCTCACGCCACATTGGAAATTCTGCACGGGTGATTCGAGGGCATGGTCATCTCACGTGGAGATGATGTGAACTGGCCACCGAGATCGTGCGATTTGACCCCGTTAGACTTTTTCTTGTGGGGTTTTGTGAAGTCGCAGATCTATGCTAATAAGCCACAAATCACAGCAGCCCTCAAAGCCAACATAACCCATGTCATAGGTCAAATTCAGCCCGATTTATGCGCTAGAGTCATGGGAAATTGGACATTTCGGATGCGCGCCACCCAGAGAAGCTGCGAAGGATATTTGAACGATGTTATACTCCATACACAATGACATTGATAGGCCTTTCAAACAAATAAAAAATGTCAATGATATCTCACACACACTTTGTTTTATTTAAATTTAAAGATAGGAAGCGCTTAATGAAAATCCTTTATAAACAGAAATTAAAATTTTGATCGGGCCAAATCTATTTGGTTTTCGTACCTATATAATGCATCACTTATTAACACTTTGAATGTTTACTATTATTATTTATTCAAGAAAATAACACAAAACTAATACAAATTAAGAAAATACAGGAAAACACCTTAAGCATTCAATTTACGATTTTCAAAATTACTTGCGTCAAATATCATATCCTAATGCGACGAGATAACAGATATTATTTACATCGCGAATTAAATATTTAAATGAGATATAAATAATGGAAATGCTTCTATTGATTTAATATTTAGAAGACAACATCATTTTTTCTTTCATGGTCTCAAAATGTGATCATGGTAAATGCACACACAAGATAAGTTGTATCTAAATGTGAGTGTCAAGTCAAGTGTGAACTTTGCAATTCATGAGGTTTTTCTAAATTTCCTTTCTCTAAGAATGGCATTATGGTTGTGTATTAAAAGATCAGGCGCTGAGATTTAGTGGCGCAGACTTTGTGACTGATAAGGCTATATACAGAAGCTTATGAATATAAAATGACACAGATTTAGACAACAACGTGTAGCACAGCTCAAATGTGTAGATAGAATGTAGGTAAGGATAGAGAACCATGCAAATATCACCATGAAAAACAACTGCTCACAAACTCTATATGCAGGTCCCACTCTGAGTTTTGTACAGTAAGTGGTTGAAGACAGGGTTGCCGCGGGGCAATTCAGAATATAGCAACCGAAAAAAGAAGTCACAATGAGACAGAAACGGTCCTTTTAATTTTATTCCTTAAGTTTAGAGAAGAATGAGGAGTTCTGCGAGAAAAGTCGACTTTAAATTTACGCAGCAATCGTATGGCGTCAAATGCCATGTCCATAGAACTGAGACATAGAGACAATCGGCCGACAAGGGACTATCAGATTAGTATTATTCATTGGGAATGAATGAGTAGGCAGGCAGGTTACCACCAGTCAATGATCTCGCCGTCCATTGCGGTCTGGAAAACTATGTATGTCTTGACGGTTAAAGACAAAGGAGTCCCGAAAATCTCATTAAAGCTCCAGTTCGGAATATATCGAAAACCACCTATCTTAGATAGAAAATAACTTTGATAGTAGAGCAGAGCCAGGCATACTCGTACTAGTGAAGGCTCCCATGCTGATAGCGATATGGTTATCTTTCCATCCAAGATGATTTCTAAATAGTCCATTATAGTGTCTGATTTAAGTTCCTCGTTCTCAAAAAGAGAACATCCATTTGATGCACCATTTCTCCATTAGTTCTAGCGCCTTTAAACAGACAGTCGCTAGGCATGATTCGACAGAAAGATCGTCAAAATTAACGCACAGTGTTACCTCTCTATTTCTATTCCTGTCAATATCTTGACTTCATATTTTTCAGCAAGAATGAAGTCAACTTATTGGTCTGAAGCTCTTGGAGGGTGAGTAATCATCTCTATCAATCTGTGGTAAAAAAAACCGCTCCAACTTTTCAGCAGGGGCAGAGTATTGGTATGTACGTATATGCCAGTGATATGCAAGTAATACAAATTTTCTTCAGAGTTTGCTACGACTGGCTTACGAGTACACCTTGTTGAAGCATGACTGTGTACATTCCACTAGTACCAAGCGGCTTGAAACCATTAAAGGAGGCAACTATGTGTTTTAGTCCCCAACAAGAAACTGAAGTTTCTGCTTTCCATCGTAGTGAAGGTACCATCCATTTCAGTTTGACTTTTTTTTTGCTTTAGCGTTCATTGGTAAAAATTCCAGTCTTTCTCTAAATTCATTTCTAGTGAGCTATTTAAAAGTTTTCTGGTTTCCCTTCGTTGTCTGGTAAGGGCAACATTCAGGTCTTTAACAGCATTCTGTATCATATGTTTCATTCCCAGTTAGCTAGGCAGCCTTATTGCCCAACTTTTCCCTAAAGACCATTGATTTGTTTTTTTCTCAGATCCCTCCTCTTCTGAGACAACTAGCCGAAGAAACCTTTTTGGAAAATTCTATTTTTATAAATTTGTTTGTCCTTTTGGGGCAAATATTGGTTTCGATCTCGAGTTTTTGATAAATTCTGGTATGTATTACCAGTACTCGATAAGTGGGACTGTACGTCTATCTCTGGGTGTGTAAGACCGACTACAGCCTAAAAAGCTGGGCAGATTTTGTTCAAATATTCACGTCTGAGTTCTGTGAGGTCACAAATGGGAATTTGCATTACAACCCCAAAGTAAATGATCCATTTCTAACGGATTTTCTCGAAAACGTCTGCACCATTTTCAACATATCCGTACTTAAGTTGATTTAAGTTTATTTCTAACATGGTAGCACAGATAATAAATATACCCAGATGTCTCATTCATATGGGAAGATGTTATATATGAAAACGAAATTCACTAAAAAAAAAGCTTTATAAAAAGCTTAAACTTCTTACAAAAGGGAAAAAATCACAACACAGAATATTTGCTTTTTCTGCTCACTTTTTAGTCCATCGTGTCACTCACACATACCCTTGTTTACCTTTACTGCAAAAAAGAAACAAAAAAAATATTTTGTGCGACTGCAATCACGGAGTTCTGATGCCGACAGGTTGGTAGGATGGATATGGAGTATCTGTATAGATCGTATACATATATGTGCAAATGGTTGGGCTTATGTTGTGTGCTTGTTATTTTGTCTGTATGTATGTACCTTATTTTCAGCACTTGATTAAATAAATAAAAACTCTGTAAACTTTGTGGACACAAATTTGCTCTGAAAATGGGTATGAATATGAGTTTTGCATACTGCATTTTATATTTATGCCCCTATAATAACTGATCACTGCTCTTGGCCTATTTACATAAGTGAAGGTGACTAATCTTCGAAATTATTATAAAAAAAACTAACTAACTTAACAAAATAATCATTAACTTAAATTAGCTAAGTTAAGTAAAGTAGTTTCCAGGGGACACGAACGAGGACGTGGCAGGATATAGACCCCCACCCACTCAACCTCCCAATAAAAATTGATCAATTTATCTGTCGACTTTACTTTTTAAGCGTTCATTACATTTTCCAGTTTTTTTTATTTTATTTCTGGAAATTCTACTTTTATTTAAATTCTTATCTTATTAAATTAATTTTGTGGTCATAACATACTGTAACATAATGTAGAACAATAACTACGCTCCAAAAGTATGCAACACATTCCGAAGTGTCTTTTCATTCGAGGTTCGTGTACGGATTATGTCTAAGACGACGTCGCGGAATTAAGAGAGAATTATAACCGCAAGAGATAATTGGCTGCAGCTATCATCTTGGAATTATTACATCAGAATCTTCTTGTTCCAGTAGTCGAAGAATTTGCTAGAAGTTTCTGGCTATCAGAAATGCGACTATATAAGGACAGATGGCGATCGAGGCAAGGCAGTTGGTTTTCGAACCGCACAAAGAGATTGGAAAAGTGATAATGGGCGAAGTTTGAAGATTGAAAGTTAAGAGTTAACAAGAAGAAGTAATTAGTTTGGATTTGTGAATTAAGTAATTGAAATGAGATAAAGTGATTTGAGAAGAAAGAGACCTTGTAAGGAAAGAATTTGCGAAGAATAGTATAGTGTGAACTTGAATTGTTCTATAGACTAGAAAATAAAGAAATAATCTCACAGAATAACGTTTTATCTACTCGAGCCGTAGCTCGCATATTACAATACATTGAACCAATTCGGAAAATGTATATTTGTTGCCTTTATACATTCTTTGATTACATTTCCTTTTAAGTTAGATGAAAAAGGTAGTTTTCGAAAGTATTCGGAAAATATTTGTACATGAAGACGGCATACTTGAAAATATTTTTCCGGCGGCCATAAGAGAACCGTATTTTCTTTTGAGTTTTCATATTCTTTTAATTTTATCAATACTTCCGTTAGATCGAAAATCTGTTTGTTCTATGAAACTTAAAACTTGTGCGGCCAACTTCACGTTCATTTTCTGAAACTCAGTAGGATCAATGTGTGCCGATGTAAGTTTTGGACATATTTTGGTAGTATTACTTTTTTCTGTGTTATAAAGGTATTCAATTACCTTCCAATTAACAATTTCAACAAAAGTGGTCAAATTGTATTTAAGGGCCAACACCTGGACACTTGCTTTATTGGAGAAGATCGAGTTGAAAATCTAGATGCACAAATCACGCACTTTTATATTTTGTAACTTTCGTCTACTTTTCATCACAAAGTGCAACGAAATGACTGACTTTTCCCGCCCTTCAGTTACACCTTTTCATATACAACGCATACGCGTTTGCAAAACTTCCATTCAGAAAAATTTATTCTTTTGCTGCGGTGGTATGGAAATCACACCGTCATGCATCTTCATGCCCCTTCCTGCATACCCCTTTATACTTTCTCACCTCGTTCGGTTGCATGTCACAACACACGATGAGAAAAAGAACACACGAGCGAACGGAGTGAGGAAAAAGAAAAAGCTTTATTTGTTGTAGTTATTCTGAAAGCTCTTTGTCTGCTACCACATTGTCTGCCACGATAAAAATATGCTTCATTTTTTTATATGGGCGTGCGACACCTGGGTATAACATCATATAACATCATTTTCGAAGTACAAGATCAAAGCACCGAATAATAACGACCCTGCAAAAAGCTGCCCTAAAGCTTTCACTGGACTTTCGCACGTTTCTAGACTTTGAAAGTCCAGTGCATCTTTCTGCCTTTTGTCACTTGATCAATCAATCATTTCTCTCTTCAATTCAGCGATGACTCTTCAACTTCGCTTAATATGATCAAAATCGTCAACGCTTGTTCAATAATCAGCTGTGCCATGTGATAAATGCCGCAATCTCTGCTTTGGGATGTTAGTAATTTCCCGTTCAGTCGATTTTTAGATCACAGTGCACATTACCTAAATTACTCACTAGAATTCATATGAAATACTGCAGACACTGTCTACCTGAGTTTGTATTCTAAATTATAAACGAATATAAAATTATTTCGCGAGTGTCCTCTAATTAGAGGACGTTTCCCAGATCTGAATCTAAGCTCTCATGATACAGTACATCCGACACGACGCACGTGCGGTTTGTTTGGAATTCCTGGAATTCTAATGAGTGTAGCGAATATTTTCAACGAATTTAGCTATTTACTCGTATCTATTAATTCCACTAAACGAAACTCAATCCAAGAAGAGAAGCAGATCATTTTTAAACATGCCTCCCAGTTCCCCAAATCTTTTCACACAAAGTAAACAACTGTAGATTACGTCTGTATGGATGAACTTTCTTCCATCTTATCAAATGATCCATCTCTAGTATAAATATACGAGGCTAGCAATTATATTTCTGTATTTACTTCAGAACAGTTCATCATTTGTCACCGAACGCATGACAGACCAGTTAACGCACCAAAATGGTGGAACATGCACAGAAAAAATCAGTTGTCTCAATCGATGTTCCGGTGGACACTCAATTCAATGGATCAACCGATTTTATTCTATCCGGCAGCGAGCATGGCGATTCGAATTGCTGTCACATGTGTCGTCTGAAGATGATCTACAGGCGGCTGCCGATCTTGACATGGATTCCAAAGTACTCGCCATCGGACGCGATCGGTGACATTATTGCTGGAATCACTGTGGGTATGACAGTGATTCCACAGGGTCTGGCCTATTCCAGTATCGCTGGCCTTCCCGCTGAGGTGAGTTGTATCTATATATTTTATTTACTGATCTTCGGATTAATTTCGATTTTTCATTGCAGTATGGTTTGTATGGAGCATTTATGGGCTGCTTTGTATACGTCATTCTCGGATCCTGTAAGGACAGTACAATAGGATCAACTGCTGTTGCATCTTTGCTGGTCGGCCAATCATCTGGAGGAGTATGGCAACGAGCTGTCCTTCTCACATTTATAACTGGTCTCATTGAGGTGGGAATGGCAATCTTTCGACTAGGGTTCCTGGTGGATTTTGTTTCGGGACCAGTAAACTCAGGGTTCACCAGTGCCGTAGCGCTTATCATACTGACGTCACAAATGAAGAATATGTTGAATGTAAAGACAACTGGCAAGTCCTTCATACAAATGTGGATGTCGATCTTCGAGAATATCACTAAAGTCCACATAGCAGATACGAGTCTTGGGCTGGGATGCATTACATTCCTTTTGATAGTACGCTGGCTTGGCAATCTACGTATTGGTCCAAAAGATGAACACGCCAGGAGTAGTCGCCAAAGATTGATAAACAAATGTCTCTGGATTATGGGAATTTCAAGAAATGGAGTTGTTGTGATAACGTGTGCGCTGATCGGCTGGTATTTGGAACATATTGGAAATCAATATTTCACTTTGGTTGGGTTCATACCCCAAGGCGTACCGCAATTTTCTCCGCCGCCATTTTCAATCGCAGAGATTCGTGGAAATGGCACCAATGGGGAGGAGATTATCATTCAACAGGGAGAATCTTTTACTCAGATGGTTAGCCACTTGGGTTCAGGACTGATTGTGGTTCCACTGATTGCTTTGTTGGAAAATATTTCAGTTTGCAAGGCTTTCGGTAAGTTTAATCACCTACTCTTTGCTGTCAAACGTCTAATCAATTTATCTACATTTTCCAGCTAAGGGCAAACCAATCGATGCAACTCAAGAGCTGTTTGCCATGGGCTTGGCGAATATCGGTAACTCCTTCTTCCGGGGCTACCGAGCTAATGGAGGCTTGGCACGATCGGCTGTCAATAATGCTAGCGGAGTTCGAACACCAATGTCAAATTTTTACATCGGATCCATTGTGGTTCTGGCTTTAATCTACTTGACGCCATATTTCTATTACATTCCAAAAGCGACCCTGGCTGCTATTATCATTGCTGCTGTGATTTTCACGATTCAGTACAATGTCATCGTGCCAATGTGGAGGAGCAAAAGTAAGTTACACATTAAAGCTTTTGGGCCTGTTCTTATCAGTTCTGTTCTTTTCCAGAGATCGATTTGATACCAGGATTTGCAGCATTCATTGCCTGCCTGGTGCTACCACTTCAAATTGGAATTCTTGTGGGAATCGCAATCAATATGGTGTTCATTCTATACTACTCAGCTAGGCCAAAAGTCACTCTCAATGCTTTAGAGGTAAGTTAAAGTATGTTCAACGAGTCCTTGCAACATTTGATGACTTTTCTTTTATTTAGACCTCAAATGGCCAAAGTTTCTTAATGTTAACACCAGATCGATGTTTGATATTTCCTTCAGTTGAATTTGTTAGAAATGTTATTAACAAATCCGGAATGAAGACCACCGTTCCAGTGGTTGTTGACTGCACTTATGTTTATGGCGCTGACTTTACTGCCGCAAAGGCTGTTGCGATGATGGTTAAGGATTTTGCCTCGAGGAATCAAAAGATTTTGTTTTATAATCTCAAGCCAAGTGTATCACAAGTATTTGGAGGTGTCAATACGAATTTAATAATTTGTTATAGTAAGTCAGAGCTAGAGGACGAATTGTCGAAGGATCAAAGTTGAGGGTTTTATGTAGGAAATATTTTATGTATACTTGTAGCTACTTAAAATAAAAGTTTATTTATTATGATTCGGCGGTGTAAGTTCCTTTAAAACTTGTTTTGTGTTAATTATTTATAATTTTTCAACTATGTAAAGCCCATTTCACATTCAAAATTTTATCCTAAGGTCTGTAATGACAACCGATGTTCTTGGAAAGTTTAAGCAAAAGCTACACCCGGCAATTTGGTTTCAGAAAAGCGCGATTTACAGTTGATGCGGTAGTTGATATAGCAGAAGGTGCCATCGAAGGATAAAGATGGCTCAACGGCACAAAGGAGTACTGTGTAGTGGTAACGCTGGACGTTAAAAACACGTTGATTAGAAGATCACTCGCCAGGATGGATATGCCATATTACTTGCTGCGTTTAGTGACGAACTATTTCATAAACAGAAAGTTACCGATGAAGGGGTAAAATACTACAACGTCACTGCGGGAGTCCCACAGGGATCGGTCTTAGGACCGCTACTGTGGAACATCATGTATGACAGAATCTTAGGATTAACGCTGCCCGACGGAGTAACGATAATAGGATTCGCTGATGAAATTGTCATCCAGTACAGTCGAATCAGCTACAAATGCCGAACTAGAACTAGCCGACCATAAAACAGAAGCTGTCCTTATAACCAGTCAAAAAACCGTAGAATTCGGGAGTTTTCAGGTTGGTAACCAAACAATCAGGACCAAAGAAGTAGTTAAATACCTTGGAGTAATGCTGACATCTTGATTATTCAGCAAGAAAAGCACTGCAAATACAGGGAGCACTCTCGCTTATACTCTTTAACATCGGTGGACCTGGATACGCTAGAAGGATACTGCTTTCCAGAGTTGTCACCTCGGTTCTTTTATATGCCGCCCCAGTCTAGGTATAGGTAATAAGAATGAAGGAGACCAAAAGGAGATTATCCTCAACATATAGACTCTCCGCGCTATGGACAATCAGCGGCTTCCGAACCATCTCAGACGTGGCCGCCTTTGTTATAGCTGGAATGGTCCCCATCGACATGCTCGCAGACGAGATGTTCTATACAATAGAACAACATGATGCCAATAACATCAAGGTAATCAAAATGGAGGAAAAAAGCAGCATCAGCGGCTATGTGGCAAACTCGTTGGACCAATATAATAAATATCAGGTGGACATATAAACTAATACCGACAATCCAAGACTGGATAAGCCGAAAGCATGGGGAATATAACTACCACCATACACAGTTTCTATCGGGTCACGGCGGTTACCGCAAATACCTCCACCGATTTGGACACGACACGACGGCCGGATGAAGATGAAGATACGGAGCACGCAGTTTTTAATTGCACACGCTTCACGGCATGGAAAACTACTCTGCCCAGTGCGTCGTTACTCCTCGACCATATATTGCAATCGAAAGAAAATTGGATGGCAATAAGTAATTTCGTAACAACTCTTCAAAATGAGCTGCGGAGAATAGAAAAGCTAAGAAGAGCAGCAGAAGCAACAGAAGCAACAGAAGCAACAGGAGCATCAGAAGCAGCAATACAAGAAGCATAGCATGAATTGCTATCCAGCCATGTGAAGTAATACCGAACGGAAGTCCCGCGGAAAGAGTGGTAGAAGAGGGCTGTGTGTGGATTAGTACGTAGGCGCATTCCTGGAACCGAGTAGTAGGCTACTAGTATCTTTAGAAGATTACCACATCCATTGGCGCATCCATAAAAAAAAAATGTGCATCTGGCTAGATATTATATTCTATAACTATGATTCTGATCGTCCTCCAAAATTGCCTATAGACGACACGACATTGTGAGACAATGCACCCGTCTAAGTACCTAAAATATCGCAGGCGTAAGTGCTTCAATTCAAAATGAGCCAAATCAGTCGATTCCATGCTGTTCACAGGAATTGGGAATCTCTCAGTCCACTTTGTGACGAATTTTGCGTAAAGATCTTGGCCTACAACCTTACAAGATCAAATGAACTCAAGAAGTCTTGATCATTTGAAGCACCGAAACTTCTCCGATTGGACTCTGCATCATCGAAAAATCATCATCAGCGATGAAGCTCATTTTTGTCTCAATGGCTTTGTCAATAAGTAAAATTGGACAGCAACAAACCCACATGTGCTTCAAGAAACTCCATTGCATCCACGAAAAGTGACCGCGTGGTGTGGATTTCATGCCCGAGGTGTGATTGGACCGTATTTTTTCGTCGATGAAAATGATCGCCATGTTACTTTCAATTGAGTTCGCTATCGTGAGTATTTTTGGCCAGAATTGGATGGACTTGACATTAGTGATATGTGGTTCCAACAAGATGGTGGAACTGATCAAACAATTGATCTATTGAAGGTGAAGTTCGGTAATCGTGTAATCTCGAGAAATAGTCCTGTCGAATATCCAGCTCGCTCATGCGATTTAACGCCGATGAATTTATTTTTATGGGGTTACGTTAAGTCGTTGGTTTATCCCAACAAGCCAACAACGTTTCGGCCAATATGTGTGGAAGAGTGGTGAAAAATTGGCTCCAAAGAATTGATCGCTGTAAACGTGCTCGCGGTCTTCATATGAACGAGTTCGAATTCCATACCAAAATTTAACATGTATACTATATATGGAATACATTTTAGCCCTATATCTCATTTATTCTGTGTTTTATTTAAATACAAAATTGTTATGTCCTTATTGGAAAACCCTTTAGTTGTGATATCTATAGGTTCCTGACCCGTTTTCACGTAAAGCAGTTAGTCCCAGATACAAGATAGCCAGATATCACTTCAGATGATAGAAAGATATCTGTTTCTTAAGGACTGCAACTTACCAGTGGTAGACAAGGACGCCCACCACATATTGCTAGCCACCGTAAAGTAGTCGTGATTAAGTTTCGGCAGGTGGGCCGGTACAACCCAAACCAAAAACTCATTATGGCACTTCTTGAGATTAAATATTCCGGAGGTAAACTCTTCTCCCATTCGGATCTCCTGGGGAGACTGCCTCAGGGGATATAACATGCAAATAACAACTTCAACCAATCACATATCAAACACACATACACATATGTACATGCTCAACTTTTGTGGATCCAACAATAACAAGCTAAATTGCGTTCATCAACTTCTGGAAAGAAACCCCACACGCTAGTCCTAACCGAAATCCAAGCGAAATCAGCTTCGACTCTGCCTATCTTCGTTGCCTCGGCTACGAACTGTATACTCTGTTTCGTTTTAAGGGATACTTTTTTTCGCTTGTCAGAGGGAGAATTCGATGTTATAGAGCTGAAACTCATCGTTCACGATTCTACCACGTCGTTGTGCCCCATTTACTGCTCACCAAATGACGATCAACCGGCCAAGTTATTTCAACATTTTCGGACAAGGCCGACTAGATATCCTCGGCGAGTTCAACGTACACAACTCAAACTGGCTACGATACTGGAATAGGAAGACAAACTGAAGCCTTTGCTATTAATTGCAACCTCGCCCAACTTGTCGGAGAGTCCACTCTCTTGATCTATTTCTCTCAACAGAGCTTAATAACTACAACATCAAAGTTTCTGCCCCTCAACAGTACATCAGTTACTCGTACTAACACCAATGATAGGGCAACAGAAAAATTTTGATTTTGAAAAAAACTTAGTATCAGAACTGCTTATTTTTATTATCTTATATATAAAACTGTACATTCCCCATTCTACAAACAAATTAATCTCCAACAAACCTCGGTTCAGTAGAAATTGAGACCAAGCCATTGCTGCCAAAAACAGAGCCTATAGACAATGGCTTCGTCAGTCTCCGAAGCACGTGTAATATAACAGTCGATTCTGTGAAGAAGAACTACAAAAAGAGAGCCAATAGCAAACTCTTAGATTGCCCCAGTGGTTTACGTCCTTTCTGGTCTGGGCATAAGTGATAAGGAACAACTTCAGTCACTCCTCATTACCACCTCTGGTGAAATACATCGATGCCAGATGTGAAGTTTCAACGTAATGTAACTATGTATAGGTAGATTGAAAAAAGGCAACAGGAACCTAACGGAATTTTATCCATAGACCTCAAAAACTATGTACCAGAACTATTGAACCCATCAAATAGCATGGGGAATCAAGAGCCAGGACATCTCAAAAGCATTAGATCGGGTTTAGCATAGTACCCTAACAAACAAGCTAGCCTCCTATCGACTACCACAACAGTCTCCCGCATATTTGCTGTAAACGCTGGAGTGCCTCAGGGTTCTATACGTTCACCCACTCTGCTCTTACTCCATATCAATTGTGCCGACGACACCACCCTAAACTCATCTTGCTCTAACAGCATGATCGTGAATTCAATTTCATCGCATATTCAGATATTCTTTCTTCTTCTTTCTTAGAAGCTGGTGCTCTTCCCTTCTCTTCTGCTTGTAGGTGTCGTAAGCGCAACCCGTCTCCCTATACAGCGTCGCTTTATAAGCCTCTTATTGAGCTGCATTTCTAAACACACCCACCCATACTTGATTTGAATTTGTCCCTCTATGTAATCTCCCAATGAAATCACTTCATTTTCCTCCTTGAAATGCAGTCAAATGAGTTCACAATTGTGGTGCACAAATTAATGTTCGTTCCAACATGCGTTTAGCATGTACTTCAACCAGAAATGTACATGAACTATTTGACCGTGCCTCTCAAACTGTTGTATAAGCTTTTGCAATTGGGTTCGTGTAGAAATATGAATACACTGAAAAAAAAAAAATTCAAAGCAAATGGAAGAAAAAATACAGGGCTATAATTTTGTGCTTTAGAATTTTAATTTAAAATAAAATAAAAACTATTACAAATTTCAATGAAATTTCCTTATTGTTTTAAATTTTAGACTATGCCATTATGTATGGAATACAAAACTTCGATTCTTGTGAGGTAATTTCGATTACTTTCCGCACATTTTTAGCTGTATTGCGGCCATAACTTCACGAATGTTGGTTTTTAAGTGCTCCAAAGTTTGGGGATTGCCTGTATCGACACAATCTTTAGCATAACCCTATAGAAATAAATCCAAAGGGGTCAGAGCAAATGACCTTGGTAGCCAATTTGAGTAGCCATATATCGAAATTAAACGGACGGGAAACTTTTCGTGCAATAGGCGTCAGCTTGTTAATTTCCTAGCACACAATCGGCGTATGTTCTGCGCTTTCTATGGTCAGCAGGCTTTAGATATTATTTAAGCTGGACCTTATAATGACGAAGATGTAATTCCAGGCGCAAAATACATTGGAAATGCTCGATTGCTGAGAGCGGCGTGGAATTGGCAATTTCAGGTTTCCGGTGAGGCCCTCATTTCGGCTATGTTTTCAGTTGATCGAGCATTACGATAGTGTTCGGCCTTACAACATCACAAACACTACCGATTTGTTCGAATTTGGTTATTGTGTTTTGAATTGTTTGCTCAGTTGGGCGATTATAGTTATCACAGAACTATTATTTACGTAGTAAGATGCAACAATTTTAATGCGTTGAGCTGTGGTTAAGCGATCCATATTGTAAATTGGCAAGGCAATCCCATACGGCAGGGATGTGAAATCCCAACCTCGAAATGACTAACCCTTTAAAACAGAACAAAGTAAAACACGTGCGGAAGTAGTAGGGTACCTACTGTTTATCATTATTATCTCCAATAGTCAATACAAAAAGTTGGAACAATTGAATGGATTTAAATGCAAATAGAGATGCATTACTTTTGAATGCTAGTAGGGAAATACCTATATGTCGTCAAGGCAACCCTGACAATGAACTTCCATCGTCGGACGACACCCCTTTGCAAATAATTTAACAGATTTTCTGATAAGCCAGTCAGGGCACATTGTTAAATAAATTTATTTGTTTCTTTTGTTCTGAGTTCATTTTTAATTACACATCGCATTGTCCGTAGTTTTATTATTTTTTTTTTGTTGACGTCGTAACAGATATGATGAGGTAGATCAGTGTCATAACAAAACGCAGTGATAGAAAATAACAACAAAAACTTATGCCAGGTTAGCTGCAATCGAATTGAGTTCTGGTATGTTACCATGCTTTCATATCTTTTTTTTTTTGTTGATTGTGTGTTATTTTCTTGAATCGCGAATTTTTGCTAAAAGTCGACCATATAAAGGGTGTCCCAAAATTCACGCAAGAAGTAATTTCGATAGAAAACACAAATTTTTAATTAAAAATTGTAATTTATTGATTCATAAGGTATACAGTATGTATGGTACAGCATATTGGGTAAATAGCCTTCATGGTTTTGCTGGCACATACGCACTCTTTTGTCGAAATTTTCCATGACCGTTTTGCATAAATGTGGCTGAATTTCGTTGATGCAGCGGTCAATTTCCTCCTTCAAGGAGTGAGTATTCGTGAGCTTGTTGGCATAAACCTTGGACTTAAAAAAAAACGCAAAGAAAAAAGTTCAACGGCGTTAAATAGCATAATCTGGGCAGCCAATTCTGATCACCAAAATACTAAATTACATGACCAGGAAATGACTCATGTAATTGAATTGTTTCTCAGGCTGTATCACATGCGGCACCGTCTTGTTAAAACCACACATTAATATCTTACAATTTAGGCACAAAGAATGGATTATCATTTTGCGATAGCGAGCACCATTAACTGGCCTGGCCTGCCGCATTTTCAAAGAAGAATGGTCCGTTGATGCCTCCAAGTTCAACAATCACTCGTTGATTTTCTGAATCCCAAATTCAACAATTTGGACGATTAATAAAGCCATCAAGATGAAAATGAGCGTCATCGTTAAAGATGATTTTGTTTGAATAATCAGCATCCACTTGTTGTTCCATCCATTCAACGAACTCTATTCGCTGTGCATGGTCAATAAGCTTCAGTTCTTGAGTCAATTGCACTTTGTAACCATGGAGATGCAAATCTTTCGTTAGAATACGCTGTAGAGAGCTTCTCGAAATGTCCAATTCTTGACCAGTCTCCCTGCATTTCTGCATTAATCTCTTCAGAGTTGATGTAGTTAAATCACTATTCCGACCATATTTTGTACGAAATTTGCAAACTGTAGCTGCCAAACCTTCATTATTTTTTAAAATATTGCTCAACAATGAAAACCCGTTGTTCTTTCGTGTAACACTCCATTTTTAATAAGCGATACATTTGCAGACTATACTAGAGAACCATGAATAATAAAATAAATTTTATGCAAGTAACTGCAATTAGCATCGAAATCAAAAACAAGGAATCTAAAATAGCAGCAATCTACTGCCCATCCAGGTACTCTCCTGCACAAAATGACTATATTGGCATCTTTAAAATGTTAGGAAACAGCACTTACTGGGGAACTATGATAGATTAACAACGATAAAAGGAAAGCAATTCTACCTAGCAGGACGTATACTAGCTTCAACTGCGATTTCTTCTCAACGGGATCTCCATATGGCCAAATGAAAACGCCGGATCTTATAGATTTCTTTGTAGTGAAAGGTGTAAATAGAACGCAGGTTCAATCAGATCAGACTCCGGTGATTCTAACTAAGTATATGTGAAGAAATTATACAAAAGGAAAGTCCCCTCACGAATAAACGAACTAATTGTTTTAAATTCAGAGAAAATTAGATAGAAAAGACCAAATTGACATGAAAGTAGAACAATTTATTGCTGATGTTTAACAAGCAGTAGAAGAAAGCACGCCGTCAACGCAAACCAAAAGACAATTTCGATATTCTGTCTTGTAACCTTGAAACCTTTACATGTATGCCCGACTTTATTTTCGAGTCTGAAATATGGATTTTTTCTTATGAAGTTGGAAATTATATCTAGCCAAACTACACATTTTATGCTTGTCCTAATGATTCGTATTCTTCAGGTGGAGTTGGTGTCTTTGTAATGTTTATGAGTGCTATTTCAATAGTTTTAGTCTGACCTCTGCAAATACTATTAAAATTTCAGTTTACGTTTATAGATTTCACTCAAAATCAATTCAAGAGTTTATTGAAGAATTTTCTGTTTTTTTTTGATTTTGGGTGACATGAATATAGATCTCTTAGCCTCAAATAATGCCTTGGATTTATATAATGTAATGTTGTCTCAAAATGGGTTTACATCCCTTGTTAACGAACCTACCTTGACCACGTTTTTTTTCGTTTCTCAAGTATATCTCAGGACGATTGTGAAGGTATTGTCTTTGATCTGGGTATTACAGATCATTGCATGACGGGTATACTTTTAAAAACTTAAAAAAACACATTTGCAAAATAAATCTGTATCTGATCACCGGGCGACTAAAATTGATTTTTTCTTATTAAATCATGAACTACTTTATGCTGATTGGGAAGAAATATACGCTGAGTAAATCCCCTCCAGGGCGTATCTTTTATTTTCTGAAAAGTTTAAAAGTTATATTAGTAGCTCAACCTATACTATCCACAAGAACATAAAATCAAAATTAAAACCATGGATAAATAATCGACTTCTCAAAAAAATTAATGTCAAGAACAAATTGCGTAATAAATGTCACAAGCATCCGCAAAATAGTAATTTAATATTACGTTTCAAAAAAATGTGTAAAGAAGTTAACAATGAGATCAAATTTTGTAGAGACAATTACTACCATAATAAAATAAGAAGTTCGATAGGCAATTCCAGAAAGGAGTGGGAAGTTATTAACAACATGTTAAATAGAAAAGTTAAAAACAATTCTAAAAATATATCACTTGTAGTAGATAGTAAAGATGTTACAGATCCGGTAGAAATCTTTTCAATGAACACTTCGCAACAGTTGGTAAAAACACACCTACTAGTAGTTGTACTTTACCTTGCAGCTGCTGCACAGATCTTGGTGTTTTAAGCAGAGCCTTTAGTAGGAATAGCTTTTATTTTGAATCCATTTCTGGTCTAGAAATTTTGAAAACAATAAACTCTTTCAAAAATACTAACTCATGTGGTAACATGAACGAACATTGTGTTAAAAAATCCGCTTTGAATCTAGTTGACGTTCTAGCATACATTTTTAATTTGAGTGTTCTTTCAGGCATCTTTCCAGATGATCTGAAAAGTACTGTTATTATACCTCTCTTTAAAAAAGGTAACAAAAAAGATCGAAATAACTAAAGACCAATCTCATTATTACCCACAATAGCAAAAGTCTTTGAAAAAATCATTAAAACTAGGATTTTGCAATTTTTGTTAAATCAAGATTTTTTTAGTCCCCTACAATATAGTTTTCGATCAGGATTATCAACAGAATATACTCAGTTGGATTTTTGTTCCTATATACAAAAAGGTCTTGATAAGAACAAATTTTGTGTTGCACTTTTCGTTGACATAACCAAAGCGTTCGATATGGTTAATCACAGCATTCTTTAAAAAAAACTGTACAACTCTGGTTTTCGAGGTTGTATTTATAATTGGTTTGTTTCTTATCTGAGTAATCGAACCCTAAAAGTTAAAGTGAGTAATGTTCTAAGCTACTCGAAGGTTATTAATTTGGGTATACCTCAGGGATCAGTGCTTGGTCCTATTTTCTTTTTAATATACATTAATTCTCTTTTTGAACATCCATTTGTTGAGAATGTTAAGGCCTTCGCAGATGATCTTGCAATTGGATATGATTCTGAAAATCGGTTAAATTTAGTTTCAGACATGAATTATGATGTCCATATACTAAGGTTGTGGTTTGCGGTACATGAACATTGTATAAGTAATAAGACTAAAGTCATGTTTTTGTTGCCTTGACGCAAAGGAGTTGAGTAACACTGATATTAGCTTTCATTCAACGGATTGTTTAAGATTCAAGCTGTTTAGCGAAAATTGCTTAAGACTAAGTTCTCAGACCCTTTTTAATCCAAATGCGGCATGTACGGAAAATTGCTTTGAAAACAGTATTTTCTTTCAACAATTCGGTGTCTATACAGTCTGAGAATATTTTGTTCTAGCGCTTTATTAAAATCTGTATACTACGGGATATTGAATTCGAGGTTAGAATATTGTATATGTTGTTCGGGGGGTTCTTACCATAATAGATTGCAACAATTGCTTGTCCTGCAGAAATGTGCCGTAAGAAATATTTGCAATTCTTCTCATTTTGCTCATTCAATGAAATTTTTTCGTAAATCACAAATTTTGCCTGTACGACGCCTTTTTTACTATAAGGTTTTAAAAATGTGTTTTATACGAAGTGGTTATAGGCAAAGTCCCATTATTGGAACCAATTCTAGTAATTTTCCATATTTACATTTTCGGACAACATTCTATAGAAACTCCTACTCAGTAATATCACGCAAGTTATTCAATAAACTTCCTGAAACAATACAAAACATTACGAATCTGTCTCTGTTTTTAAAAAGAATTAAGTCGTGGCTTTTTGTGCATGATATGAATGAAATCGAGATATTATGTAATTGCTAAATTTAATGTGTGCCACTAACTATTCTCATAAATTTAAAAAAAACGTATCCTGTAAATGAGAATAATAAATAAACATACAAAAATACTAACATACAATTTACAATTAAATACCCAGCGGATATAAAAGATAGTGGCACACGACCGGAAGACAAAACTATCCTCAATCGTCTAAAAAATAATTTAAACAAATCAAAATTTAAAAATCAAAATTCCTCCATGAAAAGGTTTCTACGTAACGTGACGTGACGACTGTTAAAATCACTGCCTATTCTCTCCGAAAAGCAGTGAAATACTTCAAAAGACCGCAACAAGACCCGCCATTTAACAGAAAATTAATCGGAAATCCGAAGTAGAAGGCTGATCTTTTTACAGAACACTTAAGCTTCTGAATAATGTCTGTTTTAAACTAAGATAAGTATGTACCTCATCACTGAATGATCGCAAAAGTAGTCGTAATACAGAAGTTACTTCCTATAGGGCAATATCGTTAGTTCCGATATTATCAACAATTTTTGAAAAACTACTCCTTAAGAGATTAGACAAAATTATTACTGAAAAACGACTCTTTCTGAACTATGAATTTGGATTTAGGAATAAGCATTCAACAATAGATCACAAACCGTATTACCGACGTGATAGAGAAAGCACTGGTATGCTCTGCATTATTCCTAGATGTAGCGCAATCCTTTGACAAGGTGTGGCATAAAGCCTTAGAGTTCAAACTGCAAGAGAACTTCCTAGACAATACTATGAGAAACTGAATTGAATTCTTATGTAGATGATAGAATTTTTCGAGTACGGTACGGTGATTTGAAGGTGTGCCACAAGGCAGTGCTCTCGGACCAACTCTGTATTTATTACAAACAAGGGAAATGACACTAGACAATAACGTTATGGTAGCCACTTTAGCAGATGACACCGCAATACTTGCAGTCGACAAATGCGTAGACAAAGCTACTGTTAAGCTGCAGAATGGAGTATAGTAATAGATTGGACACATCAATGGTGATTTAATCTTAATCAATGCCTACCCATGTTAACCTTACAAACAAGAGAATAAGCCCTCTGCCCATTCTTCACAACAAATAAATAGTTCTTGTACTAACATAGCAAAAATATAGAAAGCTGAACTGGCTAATAGGATGTAAATCGGATATATCTATTCAGAATAAAATTACGCTATATTAGAAAATACTTAAGACAGTCTCGACGTGCAGCATTCAACTATGGGGCTGTTCAAAGAAATCAAATATTAAAAAATTCCTTTGTGGAATAGTAAACGCTATGGACCAGGTGACAGATGACATTAAAAGGAATGCAATACCACACAATAAAAAAAATTTAAGATTGACATGACCCATGAGATAGAAGTCGCCCTAGATGTACCCAATAACGTTCACAGATTGCGAGGTATTAAGTCATACGAGCTTATGATTTATGCCGCCAATATGTCATAGTATCTTGAAATAGAGCGAATACTCATGATGAAACTATAAAAAAAAAAAAATATGTTTCAATTTTTTCAACTAATTCACCCCATTACTAGATCAATTCAAATCAATTTCCGACTCCTCCGTTCATGAACAACAGCACAGCTGGTGGGAAAAATGTATTGCCTTTATTTTGCATATAACATGTATGTAAATCAGTAATATTTATACAATTACTGCTTCATTAATTACAGGTTATTCTCGTGCCTGATGTTTCAATACGATAAATTTTAATTAATGACATGGTGTTTGCATTTTTCAATTTACAATTGAATTTTTCTTACAAGAATGTGAAAATAATTGAATAGTTGTGAGATTCCTACTGTATTTAGGCTGTACTTATTTTCAATTTATTGCTTGATTTATACATTTTCGGATGGTCGCTGCCAAGTATTAAATAGGATCCGTTAGCATCTATAACTCTCTTCCAGCGTGATTCAAGGTTAAATATTCCTATGAAATCTCGTAAGGCTTTTATGACCTCTGCTTGATTTTTGAAATACTTTCTGTCGACAAAATGACTCCAGAGATATGGGATCTAGCACGAGTATTAACATGCAATAGGATCGGACAGTGCCTATTGACCAACTCAGCCTACTTTTCAGTCAGATTTTTTGTATATTTCCTCACAAAATTCTATGGTGTTTATCGTTTCCTCTGGTCGAAGAAATGAAAAGTGGATTGGTCTTTCCAATGTCCACCAAATTGTCGCCATAATCTTATCTGAATGAAGACCAAGATTGGGAGTGTGTTTCAGATTTTCATCTGCATCCAACCATTGCTCAGGTCTTTTACGGTTTTCGTACGGAATTCACTTTTCACCACAGGTGATTATCCGGTGCAAAAACTGTTCACTTTGTTTTTTTAAGCTATGCACAAGCGCCTTAGTTTTTGGGACTCGTTCAGATCATGGAGTACCCACTTGTCGGGTCCTATGAGAGAAACGCATCGACTTATTCACCCCTATCATTCAGTCCGACGGGTCTGAGATTCACTTCTCCCATTCGATCCGCGTTCACCTTTTGTCGGTATCATTCAATGCGCCGGATGCACTGCATTACTAATCACAATTTTCGCTAGCCAAAGTCAGCTGTTGAGTATTGTAGATGTTGTTGCTGACGTGAAAATAAAATAAAAAACAAAAATTGCTACAAAAACAATAAAAATGGATAGTATTGCTTTGTATTTTGAGGAAAACGAGGAAATATCCTCAAATAAGAGAAAATTCCGCGCAAATTTAAGAGGATCTACCGAAAATATTATGGAGCTAGATGCAAAGTACAAAGTGGTTTCATTGCCGTTGATAACTTTAATGAAAATGTATTTTATTTCGCAGTTTTATCAAAAATTTTCGACTAAATAAGGCAACTTTTAATTATGTATGTCTTGGAAGTACTTATTAAAGTTCACCCGTTTTGAATGATCACGTGAATCGTTCCCCCTGGCGGATTGAATTATAGGGGTGATTGTCATGGCAGATACTCCCATGTTCTGTGCAGTGTCCCGCACCGATTTCGTTGGGTCTACATCTAGCGTTGCTCTTAACTTTATCAATTACCGTTTCCATGTGGTTCATTTGCGACGCTTAAATATCCCGAAAGGAACTTTCCAAACCAAGGTCGTTTACCGTTACATTCTCAAATGCGTCATTAATATTTTTCGCTGCCAGAGATGCATTATGTTTCAATTTAAATTCATTAAGAGAATCCGAATTTAAACTGTCGACAATATGTTAAACAATTCCTAGAAAAAAAAAAATAACTGTACTTGTAATGAACCATAAAAGTTTCACACGTCAAGCACACGTTCCACTTTATTTTATAAAAAAATAAAATTGCACCTTCTGGCATAGATGTTCAATCGAGACCTTCTTATTTCGAACTGAGTGAAAGTCGGACATTTCATGTAGTTTCGCACCACTAACCGAGGCTTTTGACTTAACTTGTCAACCGGATTTCTTAAACTGTAATGCTCAAAAAACATGTGCAGAACTCTATATGCAGTGACATGTTTTAATTCGGAAAGCTACATATAAATGCTGCATGCAGTGCTGTTCTGCAAGACATCTCTATTTCTAAATTCGCTGCAATCGACAGCGTTGGCACAACACAAAAAAAAAAAAAAAAAAATCAGGTATTTGGTATCACCAACTTTTGTTTGTTTAAGTAAACTTCCAGTATGACTGATAAACATTTAAAATCAATATCACTTGCCGAACTTTAATGTTATTAATTTTTTATCAATTCACAGGAAAATTATTTTGTGACAGTAGCTGTAAAATGACAGTATTCGATGCGATGCACGTCAAAAAATATCTGCACATCTGTCTCACGTGCAGAGCTGTCAGCAGATTTTCTGCACATGTGTTTTGAGCATAAATAATCAGACAAATGTTTAAGTGTTTTGAAGACGGATAACACCGATTGTGCGGTTTAGAACAAAGGGTTAACGAAGACCTCAGTATCAGACGTTAAAGTATATTATGCATTTTAATACAAAACAATAAAACTACTCATTTTCAAGATTAATAATTTATTTTTATTTACTTAAATAATATTTAACAACATTCTGTATATAAAACTATACAATAAATATTTATCTAGCCTCAACTAGATGCTTCTACATGATATAAATATTTAAATAAGTTTGCGCATCAACTAACATCTAACCTACCTACATGGCTCAACTTCCTACAATCTAATAAAAATATATCGTATATTTTAAGTTCTTTTGGCACATTTTCAAAACAACTAGATAATAAATCGTTCTTACATGACTATTTTCGTTATTCTCGTAGTATAACTTAATAAGCACTACTATAGTAAAGTTGACCTCCTGTCGTAATTACAAATCGCAAACTCAAACTCATTTATCATCCGAGATAATCTTGTTGCATAGGAAATGTTTTTGAATATACTCGTACGTATGTATCTAATCATAGTCATTGAAGCTCATTTAATAAATCAACACAATCTACGTATGAAAATTATACTAGAGCTCACTCTTTCTTTGACATTAACAAATAAATAAATAATAAAACAAAAAGAAAAAATACTATAAAGTATAAAGAATTCATCCGTCATCAGTAGAAACCAGAAAGGCTTGTTTTACAAGCTTCACGCTATTGCCTCTTGTTTCTTTCCAGACAATTCCATTTCTAATGCTGCAATCTCATAAAATACGACCAGATTGGTATTCAAACCCTCAAAGACTGCTGCAACCCTTGGCCGCAAATTGAAGAAACAAAGTTTCTGATCTCTTGCTTGGAATTCAGCAATCATGGTGGATACAACTTTAGCAGCTGTATAATCAGCGCCATAGATATGTGTGCAATCGATAACAACCGGTAATGTTGATTTCAAACCTTGTTTGTTGACCACGTTTCGTACAAATTCCACTGAGGGGAAGATCAGGCAACGATCCGGTGTTAGCATGATGTAGTTAATGCCGCAAGATGTCTATAAATAGGAAATAACATGGAATCAGTTATACGTTCAGATGAGAGAGGATAGTTTAAACTTACGACTAGATTTTCTACTCTCAACTTGGGACGAGCGGCATGGTATAGAATGAAGACTACATTGATGCCAATGCCAACTAGGATACCAATTTGAAGTTGAAGGACCAAACAGGCAATGAAGGTAGCAATACCGGGAATAAGATCGGTTTCTGTAAGGAAATCAGTTAGAAATGACGTCCAGAAGGGATTTTAGAAGTTTCAGCTTACTTTTGCTCCTCCACATAGGCTTAATAACTCGATATTGCACCATGAATAGAACTGCAGCTATGATAATGCCTGCCAATGCTGCCTTTGGAATGTAGAAGAAGTATGGTGTGAGGTACAACAATGCAATGATAACAAGGGTGCCAGTGTACAAACTGGATAGAGGAGTTCTAGCTCCACTAGCATTGCAAACTGCTCCACGTGCCAGTCCTCCGTTTGAACGGAAGCCTTGAACAAATGAATTGGCCACGTTACATACACCGACCGCGATTAACTCTTGAGTGGCATCAACTGGCTTTCCATTAGCTAAAGAAAAAAAAAAACAAAGAAATCTATTAAACTAAATGCTCTTCCAAAGTTTTGCGCTTATAACTCACCAAAAGCCTGAACCACAGCCATGTTCTCCAGCAATGAAATCAGCGGAACCACAATCAGTCCAGATCCCATGTTGGACACCATCTCGCCAAATGACTCATATACCTCAATAACCTCTCCAGTTGTTGTGTTCTCTTGTGTGTAAAATGAAAACGGTGGAGGTCGGAAATTTGGCAGACCTGGCGGGACATATCCCACAGTCTTGAACCACTCAATACCAGCTTGATAGAGACAAGCACCAATACCTCCGCATGCGATAACCAACACAGCATTTCTTGCTGTTCCAACCAGCCAGCATGTGCCGTTGAAGAACTTTTGCCATGGTTTCTTCTTATCATCATCCTCGGGTCCAATTTTAAAGCTTGCCATAGCTCTCATAGCGAGTAAAATCACAATGCATCCAACTCCAAGGAGGCTATCAGCCAAACTGACGTTCTTGATGTCTTTAAAGATGCTGATCCACATATCAAGGAAAGTCGCCCCACTAGTGTTAACAACAAGAATATCCTTGAGCTGAGATGTGAAAATGATCAACGCCACTGCGCTTGTGAATCCCGCACTGACCGGTCCCGACACGAAGTCTATGAGGAACCCAAGTTGGAATATACCCATGACAATTTCAATTAGTCCCGTGAGGAATGTCAGCAAGATAGCTCGTTGCCAGACACCCTGTGCCACCTGGAATGTGAGCAATGCTGAAATGGCTGTTGGTCCAACTGGGATATCTTTGCTGGAACCGAGGAAAATGTACACAAAGCAACCAAGGAAGCAACCATAGAGACCATACTGTAATGATAAGAGAAATATCGTTAAAACTAACATGATTTAGGGGTAAAAAAAAAGTTTGTGTACTTACAACTAATGGTAATCCAGCAATTCCGGCATAAGCTAGACCTTGTGGAATAACTGTCAGTCCAACTGTAATACCAGCTACCAAGTCTCCAATGAAATCATCTTTGTTATACTTTGGCAGCCATGTTATGATGGGTAGGCGTTTATACAGAGTTTTCTTGCAGAACACCTTAGACGACGTCTGTTGACACCAATTAGCGATACCCTGACAGCATCCTGTCTCCTTCTCATCTGGCATAATACAATCGCTTGATCCTGAATACAATCCATTTGGCGGTATATCCAATGACACATCTGATCCGCTTTGACCAGCGTGAATGTGACGCATTTTTCTTACTTTTTTTTTTCCAATCCAACTGCTTTACAAAATGTATCTATCTCGTATATCTGGATTTGAGAAGAGAGAGAATAAATGATTAACTAACTGCTGCACTCAAAGTCCGACCGACAACTCAGTCAGTGTGAAGTGGAGTATCTTGATCAACTTTACTGTATGTCTGTTGTATGTCTGAGATGAATAAATAGCCAAAGCTTGTTAGATCAGTATGAATTTATATTTATATGTGTTCACTGAACTTGGCAGAAAGCACGTGGTACTTGGATGGTTTGTTGACAAAACAAAATTAAAAAAAAAACACGTAGAAGGGGAAACAGAAAATTGTGTATCACATGAGATTTGGATAAGTGGAGTTTATCTGAATGGATAGTGAATCATTTAGAGATTAGAAAATCTGTGAATTTTTCTTATGATATATAAGCATACGCATATATATCAGATTATTACCACTTTATACAGATCAACAGATTAACCAGTTTGCGGCGGTAATAGTTGGTGTCGCTTGTTTGTATTTTGTAGATTTGCGCACCAACTATCTACAATATATTATTTATTTGATTAATTGTCGTTCTTGAGTGCATTTTCGCTGGGCAATAAGGCGTATAATTTTGTGTTTGTCTTTGTTTGATCTAGGAAATATGCACATAGATCAACTTTCATATAAAAGCAATGAAAATAAATAGGAGTGGCTGTGCATCTATCACTAACAAGATTCTAATCGTTGCGCAATAGATCTATCACTTTAATTACAATTTTTTATTGCAGATCTAGTAACAGTTATGTATACTTGAATTAAATGAAAAAACATTTATTACACAGTTATATAGTTCGTAAGCACTTTATAGCTCTTCAGAGGGATCAAATCGAAAGAAACGTGAAATTCTATCATAATTCCTTCTTTTTGATTCTCATATATTTGAGTGACATAACATCAATAGAAGAATATTAATGCATATCTGAAGCTCTTTAAAAAAATGTTTTTTGGCAAATGTGCATGAAATGTAAATGTTCCCTTCTTTGTGATTCTCATATATTTGTGTGACTATAAATATTAATGATTTCGATTCATATTTCTTATAGATATGATAGTCATGTAAAGATAATAACAGAAAACGGAAGAGAAAATTAGATTCTACTAAATTTACTTCAACTTTGTGAAAAAAAAAACTGAAAAACTGTTTAAAATTCAACGGAAACAAGAAGATGCACCTGCTCGTGCTTATGAATTTGTTTTTATGGTTTATCTATTGGTTCAGGTAGACCTCTCAGATAATATTTAAGGCTTAAACACGTATTTCTAATGGAATTTTTTCTTTTTGATTCTAATGCATTTAAGGTGCCATGCATCAATGGAATCAATGAACGCTTGCCATAAATATTTATGGTAACGGTTATAGTTACTCGCACGCAAAGTTAATAACAGAAAATATCTTTTTGATGGGGAAAAAAAAAAACTATTGAATTTTATAAAAATTCAATGAAAACAAGTGAGTTCTATATTATGTAATCCAAGTAAAGACTCGTGAATTGCATCATCTACTGTCTACCTTCTGCTACACACGTGCACAAATAAGTAAACAAAACAAAAGAATTTCAAAATGTATTTTCGAAATGCTGTTCTAAAAAAAAAAAATCAATTAAAAATTCAATAGAAATGAATTGTTACACAATCGTTCAATTAAATTTATTGGCTTTGTAATTGTACATTCCATTTTACCGGAAAAATAACAACCCATACATCACGAACAATTATTATATTTATCTCTTTATCACCTCGCGTCGCGTGAAGATACTTAGTTAAAGTGATTTAGAATTCATTGTAATACATTGTGTTTAAATAGAGATGCACTGAAATGGAACAATAGTGATAATGATGGTGATTAATCGAATAGAAATAACAAACAGTACACTACTTTATGGCAACGTTATAGTTCACCACTTTAAAAACCCTCCAACATCTCTTAATAGCCCCCACCTGGCTAAATACACAAACATGCCGCTAATCAATTTTAATCATGATATAATCACAATACTCATTATTTAATTAGCCACTTGACACTCTTCACTTGATAAATAAAGAAAAAAAAATATGATACCAAATGCAAAATACCTATAATATCTCTGATGGAACTGACAGATCACAAAAAGCATGCATTTGATGAATTTGTCGTGCTAACCATTTAATTGTCACAGTCAATGGACATCTGTCATTATCTCATCATATTGACTGTCACTTTGTTTATAAATGTTAATCATTTAGATACTAGCTAATGATTATCGTACACAATTGAATCTGACAGAAATGTGTGAATTAATAGTGTCGTTCCGCTTTTTAATATTCATTTTAGCGTGTGATTTAAGAAAATTTTATTTTGAACTCAAAATGCTTTCGGCTAGATGGTTCCTTTGTAATTTGTACATTTATTGGGTAAGGTTTATTTTTATTGCAATGAATGTTGATATTTTATTGATTTTTAATTGCTAGTGACGGAAGCGATAGCAATGTTTTTTTTTTGAAGCAATACATAGTAAATGGATTGCCCAAGGGGGTAATTATAGAAGCTTCAAGAAGGACTGTTCTTGGTTGAATGTATACAGAATAAATGTAGAGATATTGAAAACCAACATACATTAGCAGCACATTTGTTGGAATCCTGTACAAGTATAATATGGCATTAGCCATCATGATTTCTGATGGTGGACAAGATATACGAGTAGTGAAGCAATAGAAAAAGCCAAAACACGTTATCATCATCAAGTAGTCGGAAGGCGACGTAGATACCACGCGCTATTGGAATCTTGATTCAGAACTATCAGTCATAACAGTTTAGAAATATTCAAAGTATAACAGGAAAGTAATCGCAATGGTCGATCGAAACAGATGTGTTTTGAGGTGGATGTGATCCCAACCAATTCAGTGATAGAATTTTTCTTTATGGAGCGTCCAATGATCACAGAGAAAGAGTCGAACAAAGAGTCGATACTATTCGAGAAGTACTTCAAATCAAGCTATTCTTGAAAGAGGCGGTTCAATTACCACACAAAAAAATGATATTTATATGAAACTAAATGCCCTTCAAAGGGAATATTTCTGCTCTCGGTCACTTACACGCATGAGAATCAACAAGAGGGCCATGCTATTCTCCTAAAGTTTGTATTCTTTTGTTGAAGTTTAAGATGTCAATCTGATACAATGAAGAAGCAAACTTTAAATCCACGTTTTGAACTTCGAGAAGTCAGGTCACATAAAACCTCTGATTTTTTCTACGCTAACCGATATTTAAAATTAAGTGGCCAATTTGAATGAAATCTAGTATCAAAGATATTGTGATTCAGATCTGAAAAAATTGCTATGATAGATCGTAGATATTGTACAAAGCACTGAATACGGCATTGTGATTATTACTCAACCAGATGTTGATAATATTTTTTTAAACAAAACGCAATCCAACAACTTGAATAATTTAACTAACAGATTAATTTAGAAGGCCAATTCTTTCACGTATTCAAATGCTGATAAAAAATTTTAGAGAGAAGAAAAAATCTTTATTTGTTCTCTGGTTTTCGGAAGCAATCAAATTAATTCAAAAAAAAAAAATATATAATTTTCAGTATCAAGTTCGTACATATTTACACTACTTTATCAGTTCACCTGGTTACAAAAATTCACACTGAATGAAAGCAAAAGTTAACAAGAACACGGTGACGAATAATACGCTCGTAAATATTTTTCTTTTTTTTTTTTACAATCTCTGATATCTCAACCAGAATTTATTTGTTAGCAAATAATAAAAATGTAAGATATAGCCACCTAGATAAAGTATATGATTTTAGAGTTTCTATTTTCGAAGAAAATTTAATCAATCATCGACTGCAGGTTATCGTAAATTTTATGAATAAATTTTCCAATATAATTTTGTTTGTGTTGACAAATTTGCGCGCTCAAGGTATGGCGTACTGGAATCTAGTTTGATTTATTACAATAAGCGCAAAGTCATAATTGTATCAAAATGTATATTGAAGATAAAGGAACAAAGTACAGATAGATGGTAATCAATCAAAATTAATTGCGGTAGACAATTGAAAGTTTTAGTAAAATCCCATGCAATACTTTGTCATAGATCGTATCAATTTTGTCCGTTCTTTGATTTAGGTGGACGATGATGATAGTTGTATAAATCATTTTTTAATCTACTGGCATTAGTAAGACGCGTGTTAACATAGCTTTTAACTGTCGTCAAGTTCATATTTATTGGTGGATAATTTGATATGGACATGGTGATGAGAAATTTAAAATAAAAGAGAACCTAGTTGTTCTTTTGGTCTGAAGATCTAAAATTCATACAAAGTTGGTCGAAATTCTAAGACATATGCTTCTATTCTTCTCTCCGTTTCACTGCTAAGGCATCAGCAAATAAGAAAAACATATCTTCCAGGAGACATTATATTAGTGCCTCCTTTTTCTTAAATTTTAACTGATCCATAGATTCGCAATGAGTGGGCAAAATGAAAATCTTATTGGAATCATATATGTAGCTCTGAAATCTCGAAACTCCTGGGCGACGAACTTTCGAAAACCTCTTTTGATGCACATGTATTTCTAGTATCAAGAACATACCTTCCAAGTCATAGGAGAAGAATTTGACTGTTAAATTGACAAAAAACCTGACGGTTACGTACTTGTTCATACAAGTATTAAAATTAATAAAAAAAAAAAAAAAACTCTTGCCGAGCTTATAATATCCTCTGCTGTAGTTAAAAGAGACCGCGAGACTCTCCAATCGATTCGGATCAATCTATTGAAGTAAATATCAACAAAGTTCCCCTTAAATGTAATTTAACTGAAAAAAAGTTAGATAGTACGTAATTAGATTCCTCAGAAATATAACTAACTGTAATCAAGCAGTTTTAACTAGTTTCAGGTGAATTCCAGAATATTCTTGGAAATGATTAGTTTTTGCTTTCTTCCGGTTCTATTCAAAACAAAGTTGGTTTCGATTCGGCTAAACAAAAAAAAAACCACTAAGACCGGAATTTGTTTGCAATAAAATTCATTTAAAGTGTCTTCTTGTTGATTCTCATGCATTTAAGTAACTTGTAACACAAATTTTAATTAACCTGAAATTTATTCAGGTTCTACATACATATGTTACGTATGTCGTAGTGTAACTGTGATTTGTTTAATCGAAATCCAACTTAACGGAGATGAAAACTTATTTTTAACCACCATTTGTAGAAAAAATAATTCACAAACAGAATTACCACAAACCCAAAAACAAAATAAAAATTTCACAAGGATATACCAATCAGACACTACCTCACTAACGACAACCAGATTACTAACAACCAACAACCTTGCTGAGTACAATCAGACTAAATAACATAAACTGATAGTTTCCATTCAAAGAAAACCGCAGAACTAAACTACTCGTACCTACCTAACATTCACCGAGTTTCATCAGCTGTCGCCTGACCAAAGAACCTTATCACAAAAAAAAAGAAGCTAAATGATCATTGATCGGAATTAAATCACAAAGCAATGCACATCGAATGCTTAATCCATATACTACTACTACTACTACTCCATCTAGAGAGGGAAAAAAAAAACTTATTTGTTTTTAGAGTTCGAGTTCGGCGTACTCTAAACCGATACTGACATTCGGTGATTTTTTCATTTTGTAAAATTTTCTACGTTAATTGGGGCTATATACTCGTAGTCACGAGACACGTTGATACATATCTATGTTCCCAGGTAAGTAATTAATTATTCCGTAGGAATACCTGTAAAATACGCATGATAAATCACAAGCTACTGATGATGGTGAAATAATTACAGTATGATGAAGTTGCAATTGGAAATTGATTCGTAGTAGCACTCAAGAACGTAGACATAAGTTCATGGAAATGGTAACTAAAACTGATGGGGGTTTTTATGTAAAAATGGTTAAAGTAAACCGCTTACAACTTTGGAATAACCAGGTATAGACTAAACTAGTTGTAGTTAATTTTTACAGTTTACAAGAAAATTGTGGTGTTATAAAAAATTTTATTTCATCATCAGCCAGATATTTATGCGGAAAATCGTATGTTCTTTGTTTTAAGAAACTAGTAAGAGCACTTAAGAGAAGGTGGAAAAATGCAGCTTAAAAAAACAAAGCTACATACTCATAATGATTAAAAAATGAAAAAGAAAAGTACTATTTATGACGTAAAAGACAAGAGTGATTTCTGTTTAAAGAAAATGTTAAACTAGCTTATGCATGCAATTATATGGATAAGGAAAATCATGTTATCGTTGACACAATGATTCACAAAGACGAAAAACTTGTTCGCCCCCGGGAGTAATTTCCTCATGTGACTAATGGTATCTTTGTTTTTATTATCGATGATTCAAGACCTGTTGGCAAGCTACTTGTAATTTTTTTTTATTGTTAAAGATGGGAACATAAGATTGCAGTGGCAGAAATTTATACCCAATTTAATCATAAACGAACACTGCTTCTTCATTTTTACAATTTTTCAGGAAAGGCATTCAAAGTTTTCATTACCGTGTAAATAGTCTGCTCAAAAGTCAGTAGTGAACCAATTTTTACATGTTATTCCTCAAACCTACCACCTATACTAATTTGAGCAAACAACCCCCCGTGTTGAGTTAGATCATAGAGTAAAAGAACACTGATCTACAGAGACCCCTTCAATTGATGAGAATTAAAAAGGAAGCATTATAGTAGAAGTTCATATTCCTATGCAATTGTTTTATCATGACCAACATAAATGTCCAAAGACATTTATTGATTGTGTATAACTACATTACGTTAGTTTTTTATTTCTATAGACCTTAAGAAAAAAGTCAAGTGTATAGTATATTATAAAGTAACACATTTTGTTGCACAGAAGAGGCTTCACAAGATTATTTCGAAGAACAAGTGCAGGTATTTTATTGTAATATGACAAACGTTACCACATTACCATTTCCAAATCAGATAACCTCCATATTCAGACTAACAAAAGCAATATTTTAATGCCGAAACATCGATAGTGGTTCCCCGGAAACTACCATCTTTCAGCAAGATGAAGAACATGTGACAAATGGGTGATTATTTATCAAGAATTCTCTGGTCAGAGCCAGTTTGAACACAATCAGGAATCACTTCAAAGACCAACAAACGACATAAGAGTACCTACTTCACCAAGTAATAAAGGGAATAAAGAGGAAATGGTAGAAGATGAGGAGTAACACCACAAAATTGTGCAGGAAACCACTGACCGAAGTCAGATAAAATCCACAAGCATTTTTTTACCAAACAAGAGATGGTCAAAATGATCCTCATGTACCACTTTAGATATTAAATTCATTCCTTTTGCTTTTTAATGGAGACAAAAAAAGCAAATAACTATAGGAAACTGGATTGAACCGGTAAAACCTTGACAGGCATGAAAGGTATGGAGCAACGCACTATGAAAAAAATTTACGGTACATCCATCCTGAGAAGAAAAGGCAAAAATGTATATAAAATGGACCAATGAGGTAAAACCTCAACAGATATCAAAGGAGTGGTACTTTTAACGGGGAAGTACCAGCAAAATGTAAAGATTTGCAATTCACGTACTAAATAAGAAGAAATCCCGAAAGTAGTTAATTTTAAATCAAAAAGAAAGCAAGCAACTTGTTTGGATTACGTAGAAACGGGATTTTGAGTCTCTGTTTTGCTCTGTGACCCTGTCTTACCTTTTTTTTTTTAAGGTGAAAGATACACACAGCTATGTACTTCGTTCAAGCCTCTCAAAATAATTTATCAGGTTTTGAGCCAGAACAACAATTTAATTGACTTGAATTAATGAGAATCAACAAGAAGGAATTATTAATAGATTTATGTTCCGCAGGTTTAGCCTCACAAAATTTCATCTAAGCCACTCAAAATAATTTACTTTTTATTTTTAACGTTAATTGCAAGGCTAAATTCTATTTTTTTCTAACTAAATAGCAAAAGAAAGGAACTATGAATAGAATTTCATATAATTTCCTTTTGTTGTTTTCTGTGGAAATTAGATGAGAAAGAAGTTCACATTATTCCTGATTTTTTGTAGCTCTAAATTCACACAAAAACATTAATAGAATCTTTAGATTATACAAAACTCCACTGATTTGTTTACTAAATAGCATCAATCTAAGTGACTTGAAGTAATGAGAATCAACAAGAAGGAGACATTTTTTTTTTTTTGTTCCGAACAGAAAAATAGATAAGAAAAGTAAAGAACTTCTTCTTGTTCAGTTTATTCTTGAAGGTTGGTAGATATAATTTCACGAAATTTCACCTAGCCATTCAAAACAATTTACCTCGTACAAACCAAAAAAAAAAATTAGGCATTCGTTAATTGGAAAAATTAAACTTTTCTAAATTTCCCTTTTTTAAACTGGAATCTAAAACTAAATCTAAATGACTTAAAGGAATGAGAATCGAAAAGAACGAAACGTTAATGAAATTCTGTATTATTTTCTCTATGCAATTTCCTAAAACTTTTTTTTCTGCCGGAATGTTAATGAATAAAAATAAAGCGATACATTCCTTTCGGAATGTTTATTGTTCTTAATGAGTACCTATCTGCGATTCTCTTAATTAAAATAAAACTAGAAAACAACATTAAAAACAAGTCTAACTAATGACGCACGCAATAAGACCTCGTTTATAAAAAAAAAAAAAAAAAAAATTAAAATAAAATAAAATAAATAAAAAAAATAAAAAATTAAAATAAATGTTTACAGAAAACAGAAAGCCATTGAATGTAAAATTAAAACCAATGATGCCGCCGAGTATATTCGCAGTAACATTATTCAAATCATGTTTTGAGAACCTTCTGATAGACTAGTATTTTAGAAATCAATAAAAGCCGGTAAGGCTTTCAGCTGTTGTTAGAATTTTCTCATTGGATATGGTCTCGTTTTGAAAAGAGGTTAAGGATTACGGTGAGTAATCTTCAAAAAGATTGTATCAAACAGTTTTCTGGCAAACATTTTCGAGACAGTTAGCAAGACTTTGTATTTATTGTCTACTTAGTCATCGTAAATTCGTACTCCGAAAAATTAAATCATTCATATTTTAAAACACCTACATATTTATAACCATAAAAAAAAACGACTTAAACCAGTTGAAACAACTTTATGCAGCTGATGTAACACTGTTTTTCAGTTCAAGGTTGGGAAGCCACTCAACCCTATACAAGACAAATCCTTTTTTAGCATTCTTCACTTATAGACACAACTCGTCAAAAACGTCTGCTTCCCCTTGTCGAAGACACTGCACTTTTCTTCTTACATAACTTAAACATCGAGATGACAAATCAAAAAATTTGTTATGCAAAACGGTAATATTTTTTATGAATTTGCTGCCTGTGATAAATTTTCCACAAACAGGCACGTGGAAAGGGAAACAAAGCAAAAATCTTAATTCAAACTATTTGTTTAGACTGACATTTTTTGTATGTCAACAATCTTTAAGAGGTGTCACGAGAGTCACACATGATATGATACCAAAAAAAACCCATCCACGTTCCTATTACACAGGGTTAACCATCATGTGATTTTTAACTAAGTCCATACGGTCAGACAACCAAAACAACAGACACAAACAAGAATAATAATAATACAAATTATTCATAACAAAAAAAAAACTGTTTCTTTGCACGAAAGTGGAACTCACATGGTCTGAAATGGAACTCCCAAACGTAGGCACAAAAAAAAGTGACAACAACAAATAACAATTTCACTTTGTATAACACTTGAAACTTTTTTTTTTTTTTTTTTTAATTCAATTCAAATCTACCGATAAATCCGATGTATATACGTATACTGGTCTCTACTTATTCTTATTTCGATATTCAACGTGAGGTAGAGATCCTTACGCGACGACGGTTAAGTGCATAAAACAACCAACGAACCGGGCGCGAGTCTCATTTATAATCAGCATCAATGAACGAAGGAGAATTTGATTGCCAACCGATCGTGGTCGCGCGCAAAACACCAATACAATCTTATCCACTGACGAACAAACAATCACCAACAACAAAGATCGAGATATAAACTTTACTCCCACCACCCTGTTTATTTATTTAATTTTTTTGTGAGTAAAAGATTTTTGTCGCATCATAATGCTTGTTCTAGTAGAATGCGATATGATAAAAAGATTGATAGACAAGCAGGTAGTAGACGGCCCACTATTTAGACTGTTAATACAGTTAACAGTGTAGAGAAAGAGTGAGTTCTGAGACCTCATAAAAGCGTAAAAAAAAAAAGTTCTAATTTTAGATCGTTTGGAGGCATAAATCATCAGCTTATACCCCTTTTGATCCTTTTAACTTATTCTTTGCAAATACCTTCTTTTAATCCTGTTTTGGAACTTTATCATTTGGTTACTACGAGTATATTATACAATTAAGATCTCTGACGTGTGTGTGTTTTAATTTTAGTTTCAACTTTAAAATTAGAATTAAAACCAATTTTTTTCTTTTAATTTATTTACTGACTAACGTATTTTGGAGTGTGAAACAAGGAAATTATAAAAGCGGAAGGAATCTTTGATTGATGTTTTGTTGATAGTATTTCCGAAAATAACTACATCGATGGACGTAAACGGAATCAATGCGTAGTTTGTTTCCAAAAAATGGTTAGTGGTGATTGGTTTGTACGTAATTTAGGTCATTATAGGCCAAGAGATTAGTAAGTCATGATTTAGACTTTAATATTATTGGCACATCGTAATATTGTTAAATATACTAATAGATTGTGGGTGGTCCAGTCCGCTCGTGTTTGCCATGTTTATATGAATAAATTATACGAGAGTAACACATTTTATTAGCTGATGTTTGGGAGAAAGCTCATGGATTTTGGTTGTTTTAAACTTTGGTATGATGATTTCGAGGTTTAGAGCTATAACTTGATTCTAACCAGCCTTGATGGGAATGTTTGATTAAGTGACAAAAGACAGGAAGACTACGAGCAATGGCATCTATTGAATAAAAAAAAACTTATAGAGTTCCTTACACCCGTGGGTTGTGAGGTCTTTCGAATAGCACAATACACAAATATGATAGTAAAAACTCAAACTCTAGCTGAGCTGATGGAATGATTTGTTCTCAAAACAAAACCCAAATATGGCCAATCCTATTTTAAATCTTCGATAGTTTTTTATTAAATTTTAGAAAAACCATAAGTTAGAAGGTTGAGAACATAAAATCCTTCTTTTTTTTTTATTGAATTGTAAAACGTACGCTCTGGGCCTTGTTTGGAATACTAGCTCCACATGTATTTGTAGAAAAACTAAACTGTCTAAAACAATGATTTTGACATAAATCAATGAAAGTTTAATAGAAAAAAAACTGAATTTAATACTTCCTGGTAAACTTATGTAAATCTAGAGGGAACAACGAATCTTACAATCCAATAGTCTTCAGCTCATTAAATTAACAACTTTTATAGACATCATTAAAAGACTGAGCAGAGAGAAAAAAAAATAATATAGAAGTAGGAAAGGGCTTTGCTTCAGTTGGCTAGGAAATCGTACTTGACAGTCCATAAACAAGAGAAAAATGCTAAGGCGACTCTGCTATTACAGCTAAATTTTCAATAACAAGAATAAAAAAATATCATGTTTTTACAGTTTAAGCGAACATTGTAAGTATTACTTTTGACCTCTCCAACGACAACACTTCCGTGGTCGAGATGGCTAGCGTGCCGCGCCAATGACAAGAATACATTTTTGATCGCCTTATTGGTGATCGAATCCCGTCGGGGAATAATGAACATTGCCACTTTCTGCAATTTTTTTTTTTTTTTTTTTAATTTTCTTCATTCAATTAACAATTATTTCAATTGAGTTTGAGTCCGAATGATAGAATGAAATATTTGTTGAATAACTTCTTTGTGCATCATGCTATCTTTTGTGTGCAATAATTCAACAAATATTATTCATTCTATTATAAAACTCTAGATGGCTTTCATTCGTGTGGAAAATATAAGACGCATGTAAAGGGTGTCCCAAAATTCACGAAAGATTTGAATTTGTGCGGTAAAGTGTTGCCAAAAAAAAAAAAGACAACGTGGCAGCTGACAGTTCAGAGTTATTAAAAATGGAGTGCTACACGAATAATAAGTTTTGGCAGCTACAGTTCGCAATTCTCGTACCAAATACGGTCGGAATAGTTCTTTAACTTCATTAGCTGTGAAGAGATTAATTCATAAATTCAGGGAGACTGGACCAATTCGTAATCTTAGACACTCTGGCCATCCTTCAACAAGTCGTTCAACACAAAACATCGAAGCAGTTCGTGAGAGTATTGTTGAGAGTCTAGGAATATCAATTCGGCGCCCTAGTCAAGAATTGGACATTTCGAGAAGCTCACTACAGCTTATTGTCACGAATGATATGCATCTTCATACACACAAAGTGCAATTAACTCAAGAACTGAAGCCTACTGATCACGCACAACGAAGGGAGTTCGTTGAATGGATTATGGAACAATTTTCTCATTTTCATCTTGATGGCTTTGTTAATCTCAAATTTGGGTTTCAGAAAATCTACGAGTGATTGTTGAGGCTGGATGCATTATCGGACCATTCTTCTTTGAAAACGCGGCTGGTCAGGCAATAACAGTTAATGATGTTCGCTATCGCGATAATCCAGTGTTGTGTGCCTAATTTGAAAGATATGGATGTGAACGGCATGTGGTTTCAACAAAACGGTGTCACAGCCTGAGAAACAATTCAATTACTGCAGGAGTCATTTTCTGGTCATGTAATTTCTCGTTTTGGTGATCAGAATTGGCCGCCCAGATTATGCGATTTAACGTCGTTAGACTTTTTCTTTTGGGTTTTTTGAAGTCTAAGGTTTATGCCAGCAAGCCCACGACCACCTAAACCTTGAAGGAACAAATTGAGCGCTGTATCAACAAAATTCAGCAACATTTATGCAAAACGGCCATTGAAAATTTCAACAAAAGAGTGCGTATGTGCCAGCAAAATAGCTATTCCACTGTTTGACAAAATATCAAGCCTTAAATAATGTGGCCTAAAATCAAGTCAAATCATTATTGGACACATTGCTACCAAATGGTACATTACACTGTTTGATACAATTTCGAAACAATGTCAAATTTGGATTTGCTGTCAAACGGTGTCAAACACATTTATACCAAATGCCTTCCCAAACTGTTTGAACCCATAGTATTTGACAGGTGTTTAGAAATTTATAAACAATTCAATTTGTTTTACAATTCTTACAACCTGTAAGTGCAGTAAGTACTAAAGTATAATTTAATATATTAATTAAATATATCCAATTTGAATTTCCATTTAATATCGAATGTAATTTCCAATTTAATTTCAAAATTAATTTGAATTGCTTTATAACTCAGAATATACTAAAACAACTTAATCATAAATAATAAATGTTGTTTTATTGATGATAGAGGGTTTCGTCCGAATAAAACTTCATAAAGGTGTATGTATCTACATCTGGAAGATAAGAAAAAATTGTTGTCAACGTGGAGTCTATTTGGGCTCTATTAAAGTTAATCGCGTCAGTTGCCACCTGGATGTTTCCCATTAAGTATTTTGGCGGTTCGTTTTTTCCGTGTTTCTTTTTTTGTAGATCAGTACTTGCAACTTTGTTTTCCATAACCAAATTTCACGCAGCTTATTACACTGTTTGACACAAAAGACAATAATTTGATACTTTCATATTTCGCGAAATGTCAAACACTGCCAATTGCTATCAAACGGTTTGACACAATCGCTTTACACCCGATTACACTGTTCTACAGAATATCAGATTTTGTTAAACGGTGTCAAATGCTGTCAATCGGCGAATGTGAAACGCTTCGTACTCAAGATTTGATTTGATTACACTGTTTGACATCGAGAAGTATCAAACGATTGGCACTCAAACAGTCTAGTGGTGGCTTAAGGAAAAACTAATATAACTTTTCTTTGGTATCGAATTCTACAAATATAATGGAAAAAGAAAAGTGAAAAATTTAGTTAATTCATTTCTTTGAACATAAAAATACTCTGCGTAAACAAAATATAGTGTACGACTGGGTAGCACCTATTTTAAAAGCAAAAAAGACCGATTTTGATATAGATTGACTAATTTTTCAAATTGTATAATTAGGATAATAAAAGTACCTACCGTTCATTTTGGTGTCAGAATGAAAGATGAAAATTCTAAAATCGGAATCATTCTAACCTCAAAATTAACGGTACAATTTCTTAGCATCTGAAAAATTTATAAACGAACAGCACATATGCATCAAGTATATGCGACTCAGTCGTGTCCTTTATTTTTGTTGTATTGTATTATTTTGTATTTTTCTAAACCTATTTTCTTTTTTTACTTCCATTCAATTTTTTTAAATTGTGAAATGAAAATCTTAAAATTAAATCTACTCCACACAAATAGTTTCAAATTTAGCTCTGTTATCTACTTTGTATTTTTAATAGATTCTATCTATACAACACTTGTATTTGATGCTTTGCTACACTCAGTTTAGCCATTTAATTACAGCTCACTATTGTTTAAGACTCATGGACACCAGTGCCGTGCCCGCCCCCCATATCTAATTTACCTCCTACTTGCTGTGTAAAATATTGTAAGTACGAGTATGTATATTCAAAATTCCTTAAAAGCCAGCAAATTATTTAAAAAAAAAAACGTTTACCTAATCGTAAACGGGGAATCATTTGTTAAAAAAAAATAAAATATTACTCATAAAGTGAAATTACAATTGATGCAATGTTATTTATGATACAATGTCTGTGTCAGTTACCACCTAACTGATTTATGTAACAATTTAGAGTGATCGAAGTAGGCACGAAAAGCAAGTGGGATGCAATTGAAATATTTCTCCCTACATAGCAGTTAACTAAGCAAATACATGTATATCTATTACTAATAACTATGATGTGGTTGGCACAACAAAATTGAATATCATTGTTATATTCAAACTTAGTCACTTAGATTTATAAATAGAAGAAAGAATCGACTAAGTCTAAACTTAGTGAGCCCCTAGCTACTAACTAAGAACGTTACAACTACCACTGAAACGAGTAAAATATAATCTCACCAAAAATATTACTGTAAAAAAAAGGGGCCAAGTTCTGCAGTACAAAAATCTTGTAACAATTCAGCCATGATTGAGATATAAAAGTGTGCCAATTTTATTTGGGAAGGCATTGGAACAAGTTAAACTTCATGTTGGGGTATTTAGTACAAATATCCCATATAAGAATAAATACCCTGATATATCATCCTAAAGGGTTCTATATTGATCAGAAGTACCCTATATGTTTTGATACCTTCTACTACCGCACCTTTGGCCAGTCCAATTATTGGAAGCTCACCTTTCTCTTTTTGTCCTCTATCTACACAACAAATACTCTGTCTGTACCAAATTGCAAGATTCTATGTTCATGGGAAATACCCTATTGCTTTTGATGATCAATGAGTCTGATTTTTTTAAGTTTGTATCTCGGCAACGGCTTACTCGTAAACTAGAAATTTAAAATTCGGTAGAGTTATTAACGTCAACTCAGCAAGTTGTACAAGGTGGGGCAAAGTGAATGTCATAATGTGAATGTGCCATAATTTTTGCAAATGGCGTCAAATGTCATTGTGCTTTGACATTTATGTTGTAGACAGATAGAGAATTAGTTTACAACAAGTAATGGAGCGATGCACACCTGAAGAACGCGGAATTATTGTTACTGCTTATTTGACCAATTTCCGGTCTGTTGTTTTAAGGCAGAGTGAATTTCAGCGTTTGGCTGAACGTCTCGTGTAAACTGGGTTCACTGGAGATGTCGCAAAAAGTGACCGGGCCCATATTGCTCATTCAGCTGAGAATATCACTGCTGTAGCCGAGGACGTCCGAGAGAGTCCGAGAGAGAGGATGATTTCGTATCCAAAATCATAATGAGCAACGAAGCCCATTTCCATTTAAGTGGTTATGTGAATAAACAAAATTTGCTTTTCTGGGGCACGGAGAATCCATATGAAATGCACGAAGAGCCATTGCAACCCCTCAAAGTGACTGACTGGTACGGCATTTGCAGTGAAAAAGTGATTGGCCCTTATTTTTTTGAGGACGCCGACGGCACTACCGTAACTGTAACTAGTGAGTGCTACAGACAGATGTTAAACGATTTTTTTTTGTCGCAAGTTGCTGGTTCCAGCAAGACGGAGCAACCGCTCACACAGCTCGAGCAACGATTGAGATTTTGAATCACCAATTTCCAGGTCGTATCTCCCTTTTTGGCGATTTGAACTGGCCGGCCAGATCGCCAGGCTTCTTCCTTTGGGGCTTTTTGAAATTTAAAAATTTTAATGGTTGTACCTTTCCAGTAATCTGGAAAAAAAACTTGTGGGTATAGTATCTATTGTGTACAAGAAGATATATTAGACAGATTTACAAAGTAAAATGAATGAAGCGGTCAAGTGGAGCGGAGCTCAGCTCTGTATTAAGTTGAATGGATTGGTAAAATTTATATGGCATCAAAGTTAGTTGATTCCATAGCAGAGGACAATTAATTTGTCTGCACAATTTTGCAAAATTGCCTGTAGCAATCCTGTAACCCTTTACCCTGCATAGTGATACGTCGCATGTAGTACCTTCATCGCTTTATTAATTTGAAATGCCCTGTTAGCGCTCCTGCTTCACTCTAACTACCCGAACACAATGGCGAAGCTGAAGCTGGAGTACGCAGTGCTGTCAAAGTTGAAATACACGTACTCCCTATAGCACGAACACATTACGAAGCTGCAGCACAAGTTGAGTCAACTTCAACTTCCGAACGAGCTGCACTACTTTTTGACAGTTAAAAACAAAAACAAAAAAATGAAAATGACAGAGCCGTCTACGGAGCTTGCGATTGCTTCTTCCTCAGTCATTAATAATCCACCACAAGAAACATTTTCACGAAACACAGAGCGATTATCATTCCGTTTTGACAGCTTGAGCAATCGATCTGCGCTTCTCAATTGTGTACGAGCATTGCTACTTCAGTGAGCGACTTATTTGACAGTTTGTACTACAGCGACTTAATCTGCTGTAGCGCTTCTCTATTGTGTTCGGGCAGTAACACACATGTGCGTAAAAAAAGGCAAAGGTTTACATTGAGTTTATTGAAAAGCAGCTGGAGCTTATCCGACTATCATGATTCACCCTTAAATACTTAAACTGCAGTGATCCAGGAGTCGTCTGGTAATGTTTATGTCGTTAACTCGTACTACCGTTCCATACGCTGATTCCGCCTTTCGAGTACACACTATCTCCACCCCAGATTCATTTAGCATTTCCGCTCCATTGGTTGTCAACAACCTGTAGTGAAGACTTATGTTTCTTTCCATTTTTCAATCAGGCCATGACTCACCTTTACGACAGAATATACACTGATATAACTGTTTCGCTCTGGAGAGACCGCACCGCACATTTTAAATTTATTTGCCTTAGGCCTCTTGCTGACAGGCAATTTTTAGTTGCGCAATTGTTTGATCCCGCTGACAGTCAACTGAAAAGTTTTCAGTCAAACCATGGCAGTGATAATCGAAACGGAACAGTTGCGAAAGTAAAAATTGTCTGTCTGTGGAATTCCTAAAAATTTACGGAACCAATCTGTATGTATTAATGTGAGGGAATTCGTGAGCTACAGGTTCCAATTTGCTCAGACACAATGTGTCACCTTCTTTCTTGACAGCCCGATCAACTGAAACAAATCACTCCATATTATCACAAATAAGGGGAGGAGTTAGGAAATTGTCCTGCCATCTGGACATTTGTCCTGATATCTGAGGAGCAATAAAAAAAAGCACCCGATGTGCCATACAGAAGCAAAAAGGGAAATGATCTCTCGCTTTTAAGTTGTTTAAAAAATTCATATTGTGTGCAAGTGGCGTGAAGATCGCGTGACTTAAATCGCTGACTAAAACTGTGTTTAAAATTTTATCAAATTAGAGAAAATTTTGTGACAGAACCATTGACTTCAAATTACAGTTCGGCACGTAAACGTAATTTGTTTAAAGTTTATGAATTCAAGCCACGTAAATGAAATTGACCTTTTTCTTTCAGTCCTATTTGAATATTTATTTTAAGCGTTATATCTACTACTATTCAGGAAGTAACCCATTTTATTCCTTGTGGTGTACGGCACCACTTTAAAATCTTAAATCTGCTCTTGAAGATTCTAATTTACGTATCGTCAGTTTTCGTTGGTCTGATCTTTGTCATTACAGTCATTGATAATACTTTCAACATGTTTATGACTTTTATGTGGTGTACTTAACTACTCAACTAAACATTACTTATGTGAATCCCCTTATAAGAGAAAATAATATGGTCGATCCCATAATAAAAGAGCAATTTATAATTATTTTACTATAACTTCTTGCTGTAGAATTGCATCAGGCAAACCCAGTTGGGTATATTGAGATATTTCCCGTCCTATATGTTTCACTTTATGTAAAATGAACATTAAGTGTACTTGGTTGTTTTTATGAGCGATTAAATCTGGTATTTGCGGTTATTACCAACAAGTATCACAAGATACAAGTGGGTATGGAGTCTACTCGTACTTTTTATTCTTATTATCAGACATGCACCTACATGTATTGTGAGACAAATTGTTTATTCTGTAAGATGTGCTTATAATAAAACAATACTTGGAGAAAAAATTTTGATGATTTATTTTACAACCAATTTTGACGCCATACAGGTATTTATTCTAAAATATTTGTTCTAAAATATACTATCTTGGAAATAACTCGTTAAAACCGGACTATTCCTGAATTAGAGCTCCCTTCTGCCAAGTCATATTGCTTTATTTTTTTCACTTTAAGTCGTAGTATATTCATAGCACGATCACGGACAGTGTCTCATGATTATTGTATGAATAATGGTGGTCCATTGTTTTAGTCTATAAACAACTGAATAAATACCTGCTAAAATTATAGAATCCGTCGCATTCTTTGTATAATAGACAATAGATAGGCTTAATTGAGTAACACGAGATGGTCCACAGTCACAATGATCTCAATCACATGACGGCGGTTAGCACTTTAAACTATTCAGTCTGGTTGGTCAATACAAGAATTTAACTGCCAAATGTTCATGCTTATCAATAAGTTTCGACTGGTAACTATGATCGTAATGGTAAGCGCTCGCATATCATAAACATAGACGAAAGAAAGAAAGGGTTTGATGGGAACGTATATGCAAAATAAAGCCACTAGGGCCCCAGTGATAAATAATAATTGTAAAGAACATATATAGACCAGTGCAACGCTAGCAATAGTACTTTTAGAGCAAATCGTAAAATTGACTAGTGCTGGTTGATGGCATGTTGTGGGCCCCGACCAATTTTGTCATGCATGGGGTTGTTTGATCTGTCAGGCGGGTACGTTTTTCTTCTGCCATTTTACTACGAACTTCTATGAACTCGGAAATTTTCATCTGGTCGGATGATATATAAAAAAAACTCGACCGATGTGATGGTCGGGCATATCGATCTGATCGGGTATGATTCATACAAGGAAGAAGTTTCAGTATTGCAACAATATGTTCAAAAGACCTAAATTCTTTAGGTAACTCCAACAACTCAAAAAGACAGGCGCACTCGCAGGAACCTACAATCTTAGAAGATCTAAAACCTGAAAGTGATACCTTCAGTAGGAACAAACTTTGTAAATGTTTTTTTTTTTTTAATAAAAGAAAATTTCCAAATCCTAGAGCACTCAGACTCGATTTTCGGTCCATTGCAGAAACCCTTTTCTGTTTTTTTAGTTGGAGAAACTTAGATTTTGTTTCTATTCTATTTTATTCTCGGTGGCTGTTGGTTGCTGTTCCCCGTTCAGGGCTCGAACCTGCACAGCTCGGGTCACAAGCAAATACTCTATTCGCTACACTGTGGCCACCTCACGGACTTCCTCTGTGAGTACTTCTGGAAATTAGTTACAGAAAACACTTCATCTATTGAAACTGTGGGACATTGAATCGCAGCAGTAAAGGCTGAACTATAATAGTCGGAAGCAATCGGAAACTAATGTCATAATTCTACGTTAAGTTTCCTTCAGTACTGCCAATTGCTCAGGTAGCCCATAATAGACGAATGTGTTCGGAAGCAACTGTCAAATCGCTTTGCCTATCATTTGAGCTGTTGTGTCAAATTTCCGTACGAATAAGCGAATCGATTCGCTAATAAGTGAGCAAAAGTGAACGAAACTTAACGAATCGAAGCAAAAAGTTATTACGGTCTGTAGTATTATAAAATTAGAAAACAAAAAATTTCGTTGCGGAATGTACTAGTATTATACCTGCCCAACTTCAGGTTGATCGTTGGCAGGAACCGAGCTGCCACCAACTTCAAGTTGGAGTCGGCCATTCCGTTCCGACAGATGGTCACGTAGACACCCGAAATTTAAGGAAAGATTGTGAAATTTTTAAAATTGCTAAAAAAACCGAAAATAAAATCAACATTTACTGCTAAAGGTCACACAATACAAAACCTTTGTATTCGCACTGTTTCGGAAGTGGTCTTACGAAACCATTCTTCTTTTATAGTTCGGCCTTAAGTTATCTGGGAGCATACCAGGAGAAACACATCTCATCCTTAAACACCCAATACAGTTTCTTAATTTCCTAAGTGAAACCAAGTTGTCCGTTTGTCCGAGAACAACTTCGGATAGTACCAGAAGGGTCACAATATATTGTTTGGGTCTCAGGGTACATAACTACGTCGCTATGCATTAATTCACTCAACAATGAGATTTTGTGTGGATGTATTAGAAAGAAATATGGACCAGCGAAAATTATTTTTATATATTCACAAATTTTATAATATACTATTTATATTACTATTATTATTTTTAATAGTACTTTTTTCCAATTTTCCTCTTTTGGCGTAAGAGTAGAACATTTTAAAATCAAAGTAGAACGTACATACCTAGCCATGTCATAAATACGGGTACACATTAAACGCACTCTTCGTGAAAATAGTATTGAACACATCCATTCTATACTGACACGTATTCAATGAGTGACATTTATTCGCATAAGTGACGTAAGTTAACGCGCAAAATGACTTTCACAAAAGTCGTTTGTAAATATGGAGTGGTTTGAATTGAAAACCATGCTGTGGTGATTGGCCTTCACAAAGAAGTGATATTTCCTGGACCTTGGGACCGCTTGGAATTACTCGGAATTATGTGTATCGAACTGTTGAATTGTTAGAGAACACTGCTGGAGTAACTGACCGTCAAAGATCCGGACGTCCTGAAATCACTTAAAGTCAGGATTAATCGGAAACCTCTGCGAAAGTAGAAAATCCTGTCACAATTATCAAACACTATTTAGAACTCAACGCATATAAAAGATACACTGCCACTTAAACACAGCCCAATTAAAGCAAAAATGGAATGAAAGATCGAAAACTCTACGCCAACGGAACACGAAAACTTTGAGCAAAAATAAACCAAACCAGTGCACTTTCCAACAAGACCCGCGCCAGCACAATAAGATAAAAACTACACAAGGGCGGCTCCAACATAATGTGCCGGACTTCATAGAAGCAGACGATTGGACGTCAGGCAGTCCAGACCTCAATTCTTTGAATTATAAGCCGTGGTCTGTTTTCGAGGCGCACTTATCTGTGTAGTGGACAATTTTCCAATGGACGAAATGCGTGCTGCGGTCAATGATTGGCCAGAGCGGCTCAAGGCCTGCATAAATGTTTCCTAAATAATAAATTAAAATTTTACAGAAAAAAAAATACTTGTTTATTACCAAAAGTGCATGTACCAGTATTTATGAGTTGACTGTACAACCTAAGTTACTGCATTCAATTTCAGCATACCCAGCAGGTAGCGAAAAGATGCGATAAGGAATTTAGAAGAACTCATAATATGTCCCCAGTGCCTGAGTTTAAAAGTATTTGTCTCAGATTTTCAATAAAATAACTTAGGGCTCAGACACATGAAGCGTTTTCTAACGCACATCAGCTCCTGTCCTAGACATTAATGAAATCATTAAGTGCACCTAAAATTCAGTTTGGCAGAGATCTTACTCGTATCATAATATGCCTCCGTTTGCCTTAATTCTAGAATAAATGATATCTCGCATGATACTTTGAGCTTTGAGAACATGTGAGAAATAAAGGCATCGCCAAAATTAATAACATTCAGTCCTGACTTACCAATTGATCATTCGCACTGAATTGCGTACTCAGGATTGGAGCAGCTAGAAGAAACGAATTTGGCAGGACTTGTTAGCACTTTTAGCGCTAACGAAGTATACAACTAAGCAAAGATGTTCAAGTGTTTAATTTAAAACTTGGCTACTTATTATCATGTTCTCAAACTTACCGAGGTAAGGTAGTCGGATATGGCACATGCCATTCAAGGACTAGTTTTATGAATATTATCGCAAATTATAGTTTAATAAAGAAAATCGACTGACTGATCTATGTACGTAGGTAACTTATTTATTATTATCACATTTCATAACTCAATTGACATCAATTTATGAGACCAACACCAAGTCAAACGATTAGTTTAATTATCGACTATTTGATAAATTGACAACAGGATTGGCACGTGTTACACTTTTGCGTATTGTCATTGATATTCCAATGTAGGATAGTCGATGAGCCTAAGTGGAAACTGATAAAATGTCAACATTTTTACGAGATATTGCTAAGCCTAGTAATAATCTACACGATTAAGCCATCAATGAAACTAAGCCTTCAAGTAGACATGATGTATAATCATTATACATTTCAAAATACATTATTTTAAATATGAAAATATCTCTAACTGTCTAAAACGACCTTTAAATGACATGGCTTCATGTAGTTGAAACTTCTATAAATTGAATGCCGTAGCACTGCTCAAAACGAATCATTTTATTTCGAAAGAAAAAGACGAGTGCGTCCACTTTGATAAACATAAATGCATTTCCTTGCAGCGGTATCCATTGAGTTTTTATTTTTACCTCCATGCAGTAGATAGTTATATTTAGCTGTGGAATCAATTGAATTTTAAAATAGAAAAACGAGCAAGAAACGTGGACGCCAAACAGAGAAAAGCTCAACTGAAGTTTTGCTGTCAATCTTCAATTGGAATACTATAGTCAGTATACCCGTCTACTTACATATGTTTTAATGGTATTGAAAGGCCTTGCCCTTCAAGTTCGTGCTTGTGCATCTTATTATTTTATACGCTCTAATTTCTTTATTTATTTTTTTTAATCAACTGTTTGACTGCCGATGGAATGTGTTCAGAAACTCAACGAATGTGTAAATTGAAATTAACATTAGCTCTCGTAAAGGGATACGTATGAATCGAAGGAAGGAACCCTGGTAAACAGAGGTCAGCCAAGAAAGAAGTTCTAAGCATGCAATGATAAACTTTCAAATGAATAGTAGCGATATCCATAGGATATGGTAACTTCAGCTATGACCTAAAGAAGATGAGATTTGTAGATGACTCCTAAAGGATGTTGAAACAGCAGCGATATATTGTGTCAATGTTCCGCACAAACAACACTGGACAAATCTAGAGGGAAACTATTGCTAAGATATGTAGCGCATGGAAGGGAAACATAGTGTATGCTTAAAGAAATATATTCATATTTATTTCACATACAGGATCAGCCGAGAAATCAGGCAGCAATGATGTCGTAAACGAATTGGACATACGAAATCAACTGATAAATTTACTGTTCCGTTAAAAATGAAATCAATCTAGAAATACAGAATCAATAAATAATTAAAATGAAAAAAAAAAAAAACTGATCAAAAATTACCCGGAATTTCCCATTCAAACAAACCGCGCTTGAAATATTGCCAAATTCTTTTTTTTTTAGGTTGGTACATCTGTCATCTGGCGCACAAATATCTGTTTGAGTGCCATTTGTCGGGAGTTTGTGCGTGATAACTTTGTAAACAAGTCAGTTTTTGTTGTGTTCTGCGAATTTGCTGAATTTGTCGCAGAAACAACATCCCATTGATGTCGGTAAAGAAATGCTTTCTTTGGGTCAAAATGTTATCGATGGTATCATTACCGGTAACGAGACATGGGTCTATGAATATAACATCGAAACTAATCAACAATCATCGGAATGGCGCTTCTCAGACGAGCCAAAAACCGAAAAAACCAGGACAAAATCGATCCAAAATCAAGGCTTCGTTGACCGCTTTCTTTGATTGCCGTGATGTGGTCCGCTCCGAATTTCTTCCGGCAGGCCAGACAGTAAATAAGGAGTATTACGTGGGCGTATTAAAGCGTTTGAGGGAAAATGGTCGTCGCAAGAGGCCAGAATTGTGGAGAAACAACTCGTGGTTTCTTCACCACGACAACGCATCGGCTCACACATCTCATCTTGTACGCGACTATTTGATCAAAAACAACGTTCATACCATCCCTTAAGCTCCGTATTCACCTGACATGGCTCCTTGTTACTTATTCCTATTTAAGTTACCACTTCGCGGAAAGCGTTTGAGACGATTGAGGCCATAAAGGAGAATTCGCAGAAGCAGCTGAAGGCGATTCCAAAATCGGCCTATGAAAAGTCTTTTGAAGATTGAAGGAAGCGTTGGAATATATGTATTGCTTGCAATGGAGATTACTTTGAAGGGATAAAAATGAATGTCGATGAATAATTGAACCGATTTCGTTTTATTGAAGAATTTCGGATACTTTTTTATCAGAAAAGCTCAAAATATTGTTAATATTGGAAATATATTTAAAAGCATTTCGAATGTGACTCAAAGACAGACTGCGGTAGCATTATGATTAAAACGCTTTGCAATGCCCCTTCATTTTCGTGGTGGATAGGCTCGCTTCGCTTGCGTCAGGGGTATTAAAGTTATGTCATTTTTAGATAAATAAAGAAAATAAAATTATCATGGCTACTGTAATCGACTCATGCCGCTTGAACATTTGTTTAGATATTTGCTTTTCGCTGCCCGAAAATGACACGCCTCGAAATTTCAAACTCCTGCAAACCCGTCCATCCACCCACTCTGAAAAGGCCTGGTTATACGTCAATTTAATTTGTTTGTTCAAGTTAAATTTGAATGGCTATAACTAAACGTTACAGCGCTCGTGCTCTAATATTTGAAGCAGAAACAACGTTCATATGGAGCAGGTTCATAGTGACTTTTCTGCATTTCTTCCATTGAGATTATTCTAAAAAAAAAAAAAACATGCAGAATAAATCGTTATTATATAAAATTTTCTGAAATGTCAAAGTTGAAGAGCGACATTTGGCCATACACAAAATCGGGTATTGCATCCTGGTGAAAAAAAAAACCAAGTTACAATAAAGCTGCTGAGGTCAGAGCGCCAGTTAGCCTTAAATAATTATTTTAGCCTCGTGATCAACATCGACAAATACGTCAATGAAAAAAAAAAGAAGAAATCCAAGTGGACTAGTTCTATTGCTTTACCGCGTAAAAGAATAATATCGCATACATATGTAATTTCAGTATACTAATGGATTCCCCCTTTCGGACACAAAATGCTACGGCGTGTCAGTAAGTAAAGTTCTTAAGTAAGTTACCTCTTTCAAATTTATATCAGGAACTACGTAAGGAGGAAGACAGATCTGACACATTTCACTGAAGAATTTATCACAAATTGTAAATCAGGTTAAAAAAATAAAAAATAAAACTTACTAATCAGATATCAAATTGAACGGAACTCGATTTATGAGGCGAACACAAAACCAAAAGATTATTCGTATTTACAGGTATTAGATGTGAAAACCCAGACATAAATAATTGTCTTAAATGAAATTTAATAAATTGACGGTATTGACACTTTTACACTTTGTCGCCTCCCCGTAAATTGAGTATGAATTGACGTAGAAAGCCAGCAATGAATTGATAATCTTGAAAATTACTAAGCATTTTTAGAATGAACCTGCTTAACTTGTACTTTATACACCAGGAATCCAAAAATAAAATAAAATATATTTTCACTTCAAATTTCACTACTTAACAAATCTCGAACATGTACATATCACTATTAACGAATGCTTTACTGAAGCGAATCCTTTTACCGAAACTAAACGAATAATCCGCTTCGTGTTCATGCATCGAAAAATTCAAATACTTTTTCTCTTGGGAATATCCATTCAGTCTTTATTTGTACCTCCTGTAGTTAGATATATTTAGCCGTATTCATTTGGGATTAATCAACCAAATTTATAGTAATACAGACGAACTTTAGCACTTGGTTCTGTCGAATTCGAAATAGAATTCATGTTTGGTTTACATAATCTATAGGGAGTTGGCTAAAAAAGGAACGAAAACTGAGTTAATTACACAACACAATTAAAGGACCCCATGTCAAGATGTTCAGGTTGCTTTCACTGTGTTTTTTTATGTCACAAACTGTACAAAGGCTGTGAACAGGGGCGTATTGTGGTGTTCGTGGTCCTAGGATAATTGTGTGGAGTTTTTTAACTGAAGAAAAGATTATATTTATGGACGTTGAGGGTCAGTAGTTAGTGCTCCGGACTTTCATGTTTGACCGTCATCTTCATCTGCTTAAAGTACTGCTTACCAAAGCTAAAAGGGCACATTGGATATGCAGGAGGGCCATCGGGATGTCATAGAGTCTAAAACAGGTCCACTGGATATACGAATGCGTAATAGAACCTATCATCTTCTGCGGAGTAGTTGTATGGTTTCCAGTGACAAATAAAAAGTACACAAGCGACTTCTTAACAAAGGTGCAGCGTATGGCCTGCTTGGGCATTACAGGAGCACAATCCTCAACACCAACACCGGCCATAGAAGCGATCTTAAACATCCTACCAGTGCACCTCGAAGCGAAGAAGATTGCCGGTCTTTCAGCCGCAAGGCTTAAAATCACCGGTCTTTTCAACGAAGGAAAAGGATGTTGTTGAAAAATCTTATACCTTCACCAACAACTTCCAAACAGTTTTCCCCCCAAGAGAATCTTGGACGAACGAAAGGACGACAAGAAACTCCAACGGATCATCGGTATATACAGACGGCTCTAAAATATCAGGGGAATCAGAGACTGGCATCTTCTGTGCTAATCCACCGATTGAACTTGCTATTCACCTAGAACCATTTGTAACTGTATTCCAAGCAGAAGTCCTTGCAATTATGAAAGCAACAGAAATACTCACAGAGCACACCAGCGAAGAGAGGTAAATAGGCATTTGCTCGGACAGCAAAGCAGCAATTAGAGCGATCACAAACCCTGTGTCAAAATCACGACTAATAAATGAGTGCAAAATTAAATTGAACCTACTTGCCAGGCGCAATAGAGTGCGCCTTATATGGGTACTGGGGCATGAAGGTGTACCGGGTAACGAAAAGGCAGCAAGGAAAGGAGCGATTGATACAGAACTGAATCCCGTTAAGACTATAGGGGTCCCTCTGAGAACTATTAAAACGATAATCAATGAGAAGATTAGACAGGGGTTCAATAACTACTGGACAAATCTAGACACGTGTAAAGTGGTAACAGAACCGAGCAACAACACAGCAAAAAGAGCTTTCAACTCAAGCAGAAGGTGGGACTTCTAACAGCGCACATCAATCGCAATAAACACGGGCTAGCTGATACAACAATCTGTGCCAACTGTGAGGAGGAGGAGGAAGATATAGAACACTTCCTCTGCCACTGCCCTGCAACAGCGAGGTAAGGACTAAAGATACTGGGATCCCCAAGGATACCGGATCTAACACACCTCAGTAAGAAAGGAATTGGTGACATATTGGAGTTCGCTAGACAAATACGAGTAAGACGATTTCCCGATCACTATAAGACATAATCTCCATTTTGATACTCCCCATGATCCCAATACGTAGGTATCCTCTCTCATCACTTAATTCCCATAAATGCGCGGGAAGGATGCATTTCTAACCCCTTTCTTGCGAGCTTGTCCTCTGTTTTGGGTGCCCTTCACCGCATTGGTGATTATTATCTCGTTCAAGTGCCGATTGAAAAATTTCACCTGCTTTGATCTAACTGCTGCTGCATTTAGAGCCATAACGGTCGTCTGAAGAGTCAAGTAAGCATAGTCTCCATTGTAGCCTTTTAGTTCAATTCAAGTTCAAGGTCTATACATGCCTAAGGAACGCATTTGCCTTGATGACATTTATATGAAGACCCTCAACTCACAGTCGGTGTTACTGCAGAAGTTTGAGCAGTATAGTAGCATGTTAAGGAACTTCACGGATTAGTTGCTGAACAGAGACCTACGTGAAATAGTTTAAGATGTGCTACAGCCAGGGCGATGATGCAAACATTTCTCATTTTCCCTAAATTTTGTTTGTAAGCAGTTCGCATCATACTCGTATAGCGTAAGCGCAATAAATCCGTTGCGATGCTACCTATGATTTCAAAGTCATCTGACCAAATTGCTCTTTTATCCTTTTTTTATAAGCTTATAGCCTAAATGAAGAATTGTAATAGAAAAAATCGTTCGCAAAGATTTTGGATCCCCTAGTAGTAGCCTAATTTGTTGTCTATCTCATTATTTGCTTGACCGTTGCCATGAATCTGTACTTGATTTCAGAATAAATGAAGTCCACACGTTAAAATATTCCATACTAATTTTTAAACCAAATTTAATGTTGGTATTTGAACCAAAAATATTCGCATCAACAAACGAACGCACCCTACTATACTATGGCCAACCGAAATGAGATGCAGATGAGATGAGTTACTAATTTTTGAAAATGACTTAACCTCAACAATTTGTCTGCTGTTCGTGGTTTTCCAATCACGGGATTGAACAACAAAATTAAGGCTTTATCATTCACAAATATTGAAAACTAATTATATTTTATTTGAGTTTTTCAATCAAGTCACAATAGATCCAAACAAATGTAAATAAATTGCCGCAATTTTTTATTTATGCTTGACAAATACGAAATGGCTTTGCTGCTTTGTAGGTGTCTGGTATTATAACCTGGGTCTTTTGATGTCAAATCCAACATATGCAAACATACGGGTTATCTTAAAGGAACACTTTAAATGAGTAAATAGAACACTTGTGGCATTGGTTCTATATAAATTCAGCTTTTCTTTTGTATAACAATGGCACTGTAAATTTATTAATTGGTTTTTTTTAACTCAAATATTTGTCACGGGATTTTATTGTAATTTTGGAAACAATGAAAGCTATCCGTTCCACTTTTTCGGATTTTAATTAAGAAAATTGTAATACTGTCGACGGAAGTAGGTGTATTAGTCTAATTTATATGTACAAAAGCATAATTGTTCAGGTTTTCAATAGGGATCTTCCTGTTCTATAATTTCGTTTAGGTGCATTACCAATGAAAAACATGTTGTTTTCGCGTTATTTACAGATACTTAGAGCAAGGAAAAAATAGTTCATGGATCGCTAGATATCATTGTCTTTTGCGTCGCCATTGCGCAAGAAAGATGGCTCTGTGGAATTAAACTATAGAAATATATAGAAAAAATAAATAATGCCGACAAAATTTTATACTTTCTCATATTGAAATAATGCAAAAAAAAAACTCCCGAAATATGCTCCAAAAATATAGTTTTTGTGAGTACTTTTGCTTTGTAAAATAAAAAAAATGCCCCAAAATCTTTATTCCCGTTTACACCCGGTTTTATATTTTCTCGTAACTTTTACTTATTGGGGAAAATAAAGCAGACATTTTGAAGAAAATCTTGAATCCTAAAAATCCAATATGAGGGTTACAATTGGACGGACGATGATACGTGATGCTACTATAAACAACTGAAGCTCTTCAGATGGCTGTTTTAAAGACAACAGTGACATCTATGGAGGAATGTATGGTAATCAAGGTATGGACTCCATACGAAGTTAAGAAACAAAAAACTTGGAGCAATGAATCCATAATATACGGATTGAGTAACCACACAAGAACGTGGTATACTGACGGCGAAGAACAAAGTACTCTGAACCTATATGTAAAAGTACCAGCATCTTTCAAGCTGAAATATACGCTATAGGCAGACGTGTTCAATTCAATCTCGACAAAAGATACAAAAAAAACGACATAGCAATATTGTCAGACAGTCAAGCAGCTATCAAGGCACTTGATTCCCATGTCATTAGATCAAAACTTATGTGGGAATTCCTATACAAACTTAATGAAACAGTTGGATCCCTGGTCACGCTGGAATAGAGGGTAACGAAGAAACAGACTCCTTAGCAAGACAAGAAGCAGCATAATCCTTTATTGTACCTGAACCATTCTGTGGAATAGGAAACTACACTATACGCGAAGAATTTAGGAAGATAAAAAAAGAAAACAGGGCGAGAACCTGGGTCAATACTCTAGGTCTGAGGTAAGCTAAGAAACTTCTAGGACACCACAACTGGAAGAGATTCGAAGCATGCATCTGCCTTAACAAAAATAACCTACGTATATTAACAGGCTTTCTAACGGGGCACTGTAAACTCGAGGAGCATTTAAGGAAACTAGGTATAACAAACGAAGGTACAATCTCGGATCGAGGTACTACGCGCCCAGGGTTTAGTTCGGAGAGGTGAGAGTGGTAATTTTTCACACTTTGAATAATTTGTAAATGCCTCTACCTTCATAGGTTCAAGTTCATGTGCCATTCAAACTTTCGGGAGAAGAGATAGGAACTAATTTTTGGTACAGCAGTTTGAGAAAATTGAAGTTTATTAGATTCTCGGGCTCGTTTCCCGATTCGCAGTTGACGAATTTTCACATAACGCTCTGTCCATCTAATGTGTGTCTATGTCTACTGCGGTCCTCAAACTTCATATCTATGGTATTGTAACATAATGTAGCATAATAACTACGCCCCAAAAAGATGCAACACATTCCGGAGTGTCTTTCCATTCGAGGTTCGTGTCCACGGTAAGAGACGGATTATGTCTAAGACAACGTCGCGGAGTTAAGAGACAATTATAACCACAAGAGATTATTGGCTGCAGCTGTCATCTTGGAATTATTACATCAGAATTTTCGCGTTCCAGTGGTCGAAGAATTTGCTAGAAGTTTCTGGCTATCAGAAATGCGACTATATAAGGACAGATGGCGATCGAGGCAGGGTAGTTGGGTTTCAAACCGCACGAGAGATTGAAAGTTGAGAGTTAACAAGAAGAAGTAATTAGTTTGGATTTGTGAATTAAGTAATTGAAATGAGATAAAGTGATTTGAAAAGAAAGAGACCTTGTAAGGAACGAATTTGCGAAGAACAGTATAGTGTGAACTTGAGTTGTTCTATAGACTAGAAAATAAGGAAATAATCTCACAGAATAGCGTTTTATCTACTCGAGCCGTAGCTCGCATATTACAGTATAAACAAACTCAATTTATTTGTAAAGTAACAGCCTTTTATATTGTGAAAGAAAAGTTGTTGTCAACCTTCGAAGCGACAAGCCAATACACCAACGTATTATGTCCCTAAGGACGATAATGGCACATTATCCTGGCCAGTTAAGTTGATCGCAATACTCAACATAATCATAATAACGCCGAAATCAACGGTCCCAGATTAAAAATAGGGAATTTAAATATTGAACTTATGTATGTGTGCTACTACGACTTATAAAAGAAAATCGCAGCAATTACAATGTTCCCCTAACTACGCAGCTGGAAACGTGCTTAGAACATCTTCAACTTTATAATGATGTGTTCTCTAATTTCTAATTATCGACCTCAGGCAAATTATCAATTTATTTAAATATCACATGCACAAGTCTTGTTTAAGACGGACAGTTTCACCTGTTAGTAAACTGCATTTATAATTTGTCAGAATTAAAAAGAAATTGCAGAATAGTTATAAAATACGAGTAACCAATGAATCAAGCTTAATCGTTAAAACCCCAGCGTCGTTTTGTAAATTGAGACTCATGATTATAATACTACTGAATTTTAATAAAAGTGTAATTTTTTTTCTATTTCGCAATGCTTGTTAAAGTGGTTTAAGGAAACCCCTAACCTTCACGTGCAGCAATTTCCCACGTTTTTATAGCATTCGATTCTCTATTGACCAGCCCTTCTCTATGAAGCAATTAAAATAGAAAATGATTATTTTTGAATGACGTTATGCGTCATTTGATTCGCTTTAGAAATAGTTGCAATTCTAAATGCTTTTATGAAAGTGAAAGTAGGAAAAATTAAATAACCAAATGCAAATCAAAATCCAACAAACTAGATATAAGTCAGCTGGGCAAGTATTTACTTTGTGCGTACTCACCGTCAACGTTTGCAAATATTTATAAAACCACAAACGAGTTCGTTGCGGATTAGTCAAATTGAAATCAATTCGAAATTTCACGTCCTATCAAAGCCAAACTCAAATATTGACTATGGCTACTGTAACATTTTGACAAAATTAACAGCTCTTTAACAAGTTGAATCACTGTTTGGATCTAATTTGGAAAGATCTGCTTTGGGTTTTTCCCCCACAAAATAGAGATACACAGATTGACTAAAGCGTAAACTATCCACCTGACACCAAACAAATTACATCTATTATCTCACTACCAAATTTCTCTCACAAAACTAAAATAATAATGATTTAGGTTAATTTTCAAGTTCATGTGATGTTATATACCCTTTAAATCGTGTTCTATAGTCATTTCCTGTAATTATAGCCAGCGTGTGCCAAAATGTTCTGACCAATGGTGAAATTATCAAGTGGAGATTAAATTTCAATTATCGTATAATCAAAATGTAAGCCACACTATTGTTAACAATAATTAACACTTAATGTTGACTTATTTGTTAAGGAGTGACGTTACTTATCGCATGAAGTGGCGCATAACACTATCGCATTTACAACACTTTTACAAAAGCGATAACTGGAAAACATGGGTCTTCGTCGATATCTGAAGAGAAGGCGTGGATAAATTGTTTAGCGGTTACCACAGACAGGTCTGGTGAACTTGAGATATCATAGATACTGACAATAATGTGTTAAAATTAGGATGATTCAGAGCACTTGATGGAGGGCAATCAGCTGTCAGAGCAATTAGTGAAACGTCTTACATGTGTTCTTAGTGACATTGAATGTAATCAGTTGTCGATGATTAATTGCTCAAGACGGTTGCATGATCACGATTCGTTATCTTACATATGCAATATGTATCTACGCCCTTTTAATGAAAAGTGATGATACCGCAAACGTTGGTTCAAGGTTTGTTAGAGATGAATGCACACAGTTTTGTCAGGAATATTTGACTATTATCAGTTATCGTGAAGTACTTCAGCTAGGTCAACATTCAACAAGGTTTTTCTCTAGCTACTTACTCATAATTTCATATACCTACTACCTACTTGATAAGTGCAATCAACTGACTCTTTCAACTAGAATCAGGTGTTTTGCAATCAGATTTCATTTAGGCAGCCGACAAATACTTTTTATCGGCACAATCTTAAATTAAGCTTTAACGGAAGTCGACAAACAATTCATAAAACAAATTCCAAACATTCCTTAACCAGAAAATATTTACGAACTATTTTGTCTTTCTTGATTCATCAAGACTGTTATTCTCCGAATATTATTTTTATGGTAGATTTAACAAAATATCTGCCAAGTGATAAAAGGCACCGAGGTTTCTCGTGTTAAATTCTGTAAACAGGGATTATGACGCTTATGACGAGGTGGGAAATTATACAGAATGTCCTCTCTAAACTTAACAAGTGGGGTAGATGAGTGGGGATCCGTGCCGTATTACAAAGAAATATAAAATTCGTAATGTTTTTCCCTCCAAATTGAGTCTTATTTTCGACATCAAATTAAGCTAAAAACCCAACATCCAAGAATGCAGTAAGTTTCAACTTTTGCCATTGAAAATGAATTTGCAATGCAAATCTGAATACTGGCAGGCATGTTCTAGTATCAAGCCCATCCAATATTTAGGGTAATTGTTTGAGCAAAGCTGTATAGTAGGTATATATAGTCATCTAGGGAGACTGCTCTCAATAACATCCCTCGGACTCGATTTTCGGTTTTCTTTTTGGTATAGTCTTTGGGGAATCTTATATTTTATTTGTTTCTCTTTTATGTTTGGATGGCAATTGATTGCTATTCCCCACTCGGGCTCGAACCTGAACAGTTTGGGCCACAAACAAACGCACTACCCACTACACCGTGGCCACCCACGACTTCACAATAGTTATTCCATTCCTAAAAATGTCTATACGATCTCATACGGAGTGAGAGTTCTTATGACGGTATAAAGGTTTTTCAGGGAAATTACCTTTCTGACTCAGTCGCCTTGTATTTTTGTTAAGAATGTTCATATTAAGAACATTAAATGTGCGCTTTTTAAATTAATCCATTTTTAGTATTGTTAAAATAATTGTTGTCTTACTTCTTTATTGCTTTCTTTGCTTACCGATGACAAGACAGGGGTCTATGAATATAACATCGAAACTAACCAACAATCATCGGAATGGTGCTTCTCAGACGAGTCAAAACCCAAAAAACCACGACAGAATCGATCCAAAATCAAGGCTTTGTTGGCCGTTTTCTTTGATTGCCGTGATGTGGTCCACCGAATTTCTTCCGCCAGGCTAAACAATAAATAAGGAGTATTACGTGAGTGTATTAAAGCGTTTGAGGGAAAATGTTCGTCGCAAGAGCCCTGAATTTCGGAGAAACAACTTGTGGTTTCTTCACCACTACACGGCTTACAAATCTCATCTTGTACTGTTATCTATTTGATCGAAAACAATGTTCACCTGACATGGATCCTTGTTACTTTTTCCTTTTTAAGTTACCACTTCGCGGAAAGTGTTTTGAGACGATTGAGGCGATAAAGGAGAATTCTCAGAAGCAGCTGAAAGCGACTCCAAAATCGGCCTATAAAAAGTCTTTTGAAGATTGGAGGAAGCGTTGGAATACGTGTATTGCTTGCAATGGAGATTACTTTGAAAGGAATAAAATGAATATCGATGAATAACTGAACCGTTTTCACTTTATTGAAGAATTCCGGGCACTTTTTGATCAGAAGGTATATACATAGTTCACATAACTCTATTGAATACGCTAGTTGAGCCGAGTCTAACAATAAAATAATAGATGGGGAAAATTGCTATAAAGAACCTATAAAGAGCAGGTACGAGTAGGTAGGTAATGTATATAATAGAGAAACTTCTAAAAGTGGGTCTATCAGTTTCGAATAATATGCATTTTTTTCTGAAAAAATTATGTTAAAGTGATATTTTAAAATTAAAGGAAAAATTGTCGAAATTGATGAAGCTAGGTCCAAGTTAAGTATCATAGATTGTGAAAAACATAAAAACCGGATCCATGCTTATAACATATATTATATTATTTCCCTAGGCTTTGGAAAAGCTCTTTTATTATTCCCCTTCATAAAAAAGGACCGAAAAATTAAATTTCTAATTATCGCCCTATAGCTAAACTCTCTTCCATACCTAAGCTATTCGGAAGTATTGTTTACGATGCAATGTTTTTTCATTCTAAGTCTATATTGTCCCCTCACCAACACGATGAGGCAAGGCAAGGTCAACAACCACAAACCTAACCGAATTCGTATCCAGCACCCTGTGTGCATTGGAGGATGGCAAGGAAGTCGATGTTGTTGCTACCGATTTCAGCAAAGCCTTCGATAAAATTTCGCACGCAATTGTATTTTTGAAACTCAAAGCTCTCGGTTTTCAGTCTGGATTTATTGCGTGAATCAAATCCTACCTTCATGAACGTCAATATGAAGTCCTTTTTAGATCCTTTGTATCTGATCTCTTTATGGCCCCCTCTGGTGTCATATGTTCATATTAAGAACATTAAATGTGCGCTTTTTAAATTAATCCATTTTTAGTATTGTTAAAATAATTGTTGTCTTACTTCTTTATTTCATTGCAAGTCATATAAAATCTAAATAAAAAAATCATATGGAACGGTTTCAGTCCGTCCGTAGCGTTGGCATACTTTTTAGTGCCTCTGCTCGTATTGTAGCCGTTTTTCTTGCAGTGCTCGGGTCAATCGCATCAATTGAAGTCGATACCGTTCCCCAGTGGTAGTTTCGTTGGTTTTCAACAGTTCATAATAAATGACACCGACCTGGTCTCACCAAATATACAGCATAATCTTCGCAGTGTGAATATTCGGCCGAGCCGACGACGTAGAAGAATGACCGGGCAATCCCAATGACTTTCTTTTCTTGGATCGCTGTAACGAATCCATTTATCATCACCCGTCATGATGCGATGAAGAAAACCTTTCCTTTTTTGCCGCTGGAGCAGTTGTTCACAGGCGAAAGAACGACGCTCAACGTCCCTTGGCTTCAAATCATAAGGAACCCAAGTTCCTTGTTTTTAAATCATTCCAAACGCATGCAATCGCTTGGAGATGGCTTGACGGGTAACTCCTAGTCCTGAAGCAAGCTGTTTTTGCGTTTGGCATGGATCCTCATCGATCAATGCCTCCAATTCAGCGTCTTCGAAGGGTTTTGGCCTTCCTTAACGCGGACGGTCGTCAACATCGAAATCACCGTCTTTGAAGCGACGCAACCAATCACGGCACATTGTTTCACTTAGAGCAGCATCTCCGTAAACTTTTTGGAGCTCTCCATGCGCTTCAGCCGCCGTTTTCTTCGAATGAAAGAAGAAAATCAACGCTTCCCGCAAATGACGATTATTTGGCACAAAATGAGACATTTTCACACAACCAAAAGTATATGATGTCAAAACAGTTTGTTTATCATATGTCTAAGCTCGGTTCATGACGTTTTGGATATGTCAAAATCGACCAGCACTTACTGCTGGAGCCATCTATTGACAAGCAGCGAGAACTTTGTTGCGCACCTAATAAGTTTACAATGTTACAAAGTAAATATTTCTTACTTGCACTCGACCTCAAGATTTTGACCAATCTTGGTATTACTATAACAAAGAAACTCAAAAAATTGAGCATCTATCTGTCTGTTCGTCTCTTTGTATGGTTGTCTGTATATCTGTATGTATAGGTACAGTCGACTGCTACAATATCGAATAATGGTACTTTACTTCCTAGCGGACTTTCGCAAATTGGTCATATCTTTGTTGCGGGTTGAACGATTTTATTCAAAATTGATATTTAAGTCACTACAAACATACTCGTATGTGAGGATATGGCATTTAAATTTTGGACATATGTATGCTGGGTATTTTAATGCATTTTTCGAAAATTCAAATTTGATCGCTTCTTTTCGACTTAAATAATATACGTACGAACAGCACATATGGAGCAAATGAGTGCAAACGAGTAGTGTTTTTTTTTTTTAAATTTACTTAAAAATTTCTAACAAATTGTTTTCATGTCACATCATATTTTATGTTTCCGTATCGTAGTAACACAAGTGAGGCGGTTGACCTAAGTTATCGATATTTGTACATTAATGCCATTAAAACTGGCATAAAAGAGAGAAACTATCCGATATTTAGCATTATTGTAGGCGCAGTTTTTCAAAAAATTAAGTTCTATTGAATTTAAAATCCAAGAAATGTATGTAATAAGTTTGATTCGTCTAGTTCAAAACTGAACGACCCAAAAACTGTTATATACAGATATGGATCAAATAAGTTCGCTTTTGATCTTTATTATTTCTCTATGTTACAAACTATAAATCAGTAAACCAAATTTTGAAAGTTGAGCTAAGGCTAATCGATTATAAAGATATAATTTGTATCTTTTCCTTTTTTTTAAACACCCCTTTCTACATAGACCTTTTGGCTTAGGTCCATACATACCTGATCAAAAAGTACCCGGAATTTCCCATTCAAACAAACCGCGCTTGAGATAATCTCAAAAGCTTTTTTTTAGTTTGGTACATCTGTCATCTGGCGCTCAAATACCTGTTTGAGTGCCATTTGTCGGAAGTTTGTGCGTAATAGCTTTGTAAACAAATCAGTGTTTGTTGTGTTCTGTGAATTTGCTGAATTTGTTGCAGAAAGAGCGTCGCATTAATGTTGCTAAAGAAATGCTTTCTTTGCTTACCGATGACAAGACAGGGGTCTATGAATATAACATCGAAACTAACCAACAATCATCGGAATGGTGCTTCTCAGACGAGTCAAAACCCAAAAAACCACGACAGAATCGATCCAAAATCAAGGCTTTGTTGGCCGTTTTCTTTGATTGCCGTGATGTGGTCCACCGAATTTCTTCCGCCAGGCTAAACAATAAATAAGGAGTATTACGTGAGTGTATTAAAGCGTTTGAGGGAAAATGTTCGTCGCAAGAGCCCTGAATTTCGGAGAAACAACTTGTGGTTTCTTCACCACTACACGGCTTACAAATCTCATCTTGTACTGTTATCTATTTGATCGAAAACAATGTTCACCTGACATGGATCCTTGTTACTTTTTCCTTTTTAAGTTACCACTTCGCGGAAAGTGTTTTGAGACGATTGAGGCGATAAAGGAGAATTCTCAGAAGCAGCTGAAAGCGACTCCAAAATCGGCCTATAAAAAGTCTTTTGAAGATTGGAGGAAGCGTTGGAATACGTGTATTGCTTGCAATGGAGATTACTTTGAAAGGAATAAAATGAATATCGATGAATAACTGAACCGTTTTCACTTTATTGAAGAATTCCGGGCACTTTTTGATCAGAAGGTATATACATAGTTCACATAACTCTATTGAATACGCTAGTTGAGCCGAGTCTAACAATAAAATAATAGATGGGGAAAATTGCTATAAAGAACCTATAAAGAGCAGGTACGAGTAGGTAGGTAATGTATATAATAGAGAAACTTCTAAAAGTGGGTCTATCAGTTTCGAATAATATGCATTTTTTTCTGAAAAAATTATGTTAAAGTGATATTTTAAAATTAAAGGAAAAATTGTCGAAATTGATGAAGCTAGGTCCAAGTTAAGTATCATAGATTGTGAAAAACATAAAAACCGGATCCATGCTTATAACATATATTATATTATTTCCCTAGGCTTTGGAAAAGCTCTTTTATTATTCCCCTTCATAAAAAAGGACCGAAAAATTAAATTTCTAATTATCGCCCTATAGCTAAACTCTCTTCCATACCTAAGCTATTCGGAAGTATTGTTTACGATGCAATGTTTTTTCATTCTAAGTCTATATTGTCCCCTCACCAACACGATGAGGCAAGGCAAGGTCAACAACCACAAACCTAACCGAATTCGTATCCAGCACCCTGTGTGCATTGGAGGATGGCAAGGAAGTCGATGTTGTTGCTACCGATTTCAGCAAAGCCTTCGATAAAATTTCGCACGCAATTGTATTTTTGAAACTCAAAGCTCTCGGTTTTCAGTCTGGATTTATTGCGTGAATCAAATCCTACCTTCATGAACGTCAATATGAAGTCCTTTTTAGATCCTTTGTATCTGATCTCTTTATGGCCCCCTCTGGTGTCCCTCAAGGTAGCCATCTTAGTCCTCTGATTTTCATTTTGTCAATGATGTTGACAACATTATTAAATACTGCAAATCTATCAGTTTATGCGGACGACATGAAAATTGTTGCACATATCTCCACTCCCACTGACTCCACACTGAACAGCTTTTCTACTTGGTGTAATAAAAACTTTCTTGAGTTGAATGCCAATAAATGCCAAGCTATTACTTATTCCCGGAGGCGTCTTCCGACAGCTCCTAGAACGTACGTGATTTGCGACAAGCCTGTTCCCACTGTCACCTTTCTGCGTGATTTGGGTGTCATTTGCGACAGTGAGCTTAATTTTCGTAGTCATACTGACAATATTATTAGCAGAGGAAATTCTGCGCTATGTTATGTGAAACGTTGGTCCAAGGAATTCTCAAATCCTTACGTCACGATATCCCTGTACTTCACATTTGTAAGACAAATTCTAGAATATGCCAGCCAAGTTTGGTCTCCCTATCACGATACACATTCGTATTGAATTGAGTGTGTCCAACGGAGGTTCATCCGTTTTGTTCTATGTGGCATGACAGATTCAACCTACCTCCTTACGAGCATCGTTTGAACTCACTTAGAAATTCCCTTTATTCCCCTTCCTTACTCAGGTCTTGATGTAGATTTATACTAGCTATTAAGTAAACATTGTAAATATTAACTATAAGTCCCTTACCGCTTGTATTAAGCTAAATAAATAGATCTATGTTCTAAGTTCAATGTTCCACCACATTCCGAAGTAGGGGCCGCTACTTTAGGAAATAGCCTATATACCGTTTATTTATTTATTTTTAGTTTTTTCCGCTATCTCCACTATATCTGTGCCTAATGATTTTAACGATAGTTTACGAAGATAAATTATTTGTTGTCCTTCGATGCATAAGTTCATAACAAATTGCTTTTTGGCAATCCATTCCAGAATAGTATAAACGGAACACTAATGGATTCAACACTGTGTCTGTTTGTTCATCTATTCGTACGTCTGTCACACGCTTGTAACTTTTGAGAACTGAAATGTTATATAAAAATAGTAGGTGGTGGACCAAAACGAATCAGGGAACACATTTAAAAAAAATATTTTTGTCAAAAAATAACAATTTTTTTTTTTTTTTGCTTTGATCAAAGTTCTTCAAGAAAAAAAGCTCAAAAACCATGGAATAGAGGTTACTCCCCCATCATCGAAACTATTAATGCGAAAAATTAAATAAATAGGGTATGTAAATTTATGAGGAGGTAAGAGGAAAATTATAGCAAATCTCCTGGCACACCTAGTTCTTGAAAAATGTCGGGGTTTTCCTCCGACGTACCTCAAAACCTAAATTTCATCAAAATCCTATAACTGGTTTTTGAGTAATCAGTACGAGAAAGATGATTCGAATATGTTTTAAGCCCGTCCCCATATCTTAACACTAGGATCAGTCTAAGTCTACAAGCCGAATTTCATTCAACTCCATTCAGGAGTTCTTGAGTTAGGCGGCTAATAAATATAATTTAAAGACACTAACCGCGCGAGGACCGATTCGCACTTGACCAATTTTTTCTAACTGTCACTTAACACTTGGCTGAATTTTATATCTCGTCTTAAACAAACTTGTCGTTAAAGGGATGTTAATTCTAAATATTTTCGTGGCTTGGAAATTAATTCAAAGTTTTCAAAACTTTAGGACGCTATAAAATTACTAAACGAATTGTGTCACAATTACCGAAGTCTGAAGACTATTTTCAGAATACTTTTACCGTTAGTCCATTAAGGTACTTCAACCATCACGATATTTGTCAAAATAAATACTCTTGAGTCCTTCATAATAAACTTGATCTGAACGATAAAAAGTATTAAAGACGGAAGCGCATTCCAGATCTCCCCTTCCTCATTTATTGCACCTTGAAGCTAAGTAGATTTTATCACGGGTTTAAATTCGCAAAACATCAGCAGGCAAATAAAGCTGCAATAAGCTTATTATTTAATAAGTTATAACTTAAACGATACGTGATTTCTCGACGTCGTTAATAATTGTCATTGCTCGCGTTACATTTTAGATGGATACGTATTATATTAATAATAATAAAAAAATATTTATAGTCACACCCAGAAAGATATTAAATATATACATATGTATGCGTAATATTCCACACCTGAGCACGGTAGGATCGTGTGCAAAAGTACTCAATACTACGAACCTTTATCTGATAAAATTATCCTTCCCGAAGTAGTTTTTTTTTTATTTTTTTTTTTTTAATTCACACTGTATTCAAGCTTTCACCTGTCATAAGATAAACTTAAAACTGAATCTATGCCAGTCACTTTAGTCCCCTTTATTTCCATCCATAACTAAGATATAAACTTTTATGTATATACTTCGTCATCTTAGCTATCTCTTTAAGGATGGAAACAAGTGACTACGACTATCTTAGTAAGATAAGCCACAAAGCAATATTTCTACAATTTTCTATCTTTATTCTAATGTTTGTTACAATTACAGGTAAAGATACATTTACATTATGCACCTCTGTATATTTTTAATCATTGTCTGTGTGATTCGTTGAACTGTACAACTTCTTATCATAACTTAATAAAGTTTAAGGTGAATGGTACTTAAATCACACGTGATTTCTGATGGTAAATACACAAGTTCCAAAAGAGTGTATCTTCTGTTTTGATTATGTGATAGCGCGGATTGAGTTCTGAGTCAGGCAAATAGATAATTTAGTATAAGAAACAATGGCATTAAGATACCAACTTGTTTTTTCTTTTCTTTTTTTCTGCGGCAAAATATTTGAACAATTACTTATTAAATTTGATTACAGAAGAGTATTAAGGTATACATTACGATATGACGTGATAACGTTAATAGTGCTTCTTTTACTCGTGCGTTTATTTTTTTTTTGTACTTTATGACAATGTTATTGTACTTTTGTTTTTTTGTTAATAAAGCATGCATCATCTTTGGGGTTGGTTTTTATTACCATGAATTAACTTAAGACTTACAGAAACGTCATTAAAGTCAAGGTTCTCTCTATATCGGTCAGGTACAAAACAAACACAAACAACAGGTGGGAACTGTGATTAAGTTCAGATAAAAATGTATCTTCCACAGAGGTTTTATATGCTTGCTCCAAATGAAAATACATATCTACGAACTAAAATATTTTCCATTTACAGTTTTGACTAGAACTCTATTGAAATTCCTTAATTCGATGAATGGCCTAAAAATGCACCTTGTAGGGGCCGATCAGCTCATCCGTAAAAGGTTTTAGACGTTCATCCATTACACCAGATAGAATTTTGTAAGCGACGTTTATCTATGCTCAAGGGTGCGTCCGTAATTGGCCCAGGTAAGTCCAGGGCCACACGAGCGACTCATTGACGCGCGACCTTTTTGTCGGGTAAAGCCATTGTGTACAAGCGACTAATTGGACACACAAGCGATTAATTGCGGTCTGACATTTTCATAGTCCTTTGCAGAATATTGAATAGAAAAGTAAAGTACCTATCCTTATTCAGCCAATAGATCTCGTCGGACCTGAAGCGAGTTATAATTTCTTATGGTTTGGGTAAATGATGAGATTTAAATATATACTTCACTTGTCATTTCTGACAGCCGTAAATTATTGAGTTTTTAGACAGCAACTTTGCTCGACTTAAGCTTTCTTATAGCTGCGATCATTTCGTTGCGATCGGAGTGGGGCATATTGATTTTCATTCAGATTAACTAAGGTCATAATTTTGGCTTCTGTAGCTGGTTAAATCCAAGACTGTGTTTTACCGGGATGAACAAATTTGAATGGAATTTGTCTTACCATATCTTAAATGTCATCTGTCTCCGTATTTCTTTAGTCGTATTTTCATCTGATCAAGCTACGGGGTTGGTAGCAAAACCTTGAGTTGCTCTTTAATATCTATAGCATTTTGGACTACTTTACGTACTGAAACCCAGCAAAAAAGTTGGCAGCACTTCTAATAGTTTGCTGCAGTAGTGCCACTGAACAAATTTGTATAGTTCTCAAAATTTGTCTTACCATACCTTAAATATCATTCGTCTCAATGTCTCTACAGTCGTATTTCCATCTGTGCCTTCACAAGCCCTGAGGTTGGTAGCAAAACCTTGAGTTGCTCTTTATTCTCTATAGCATTTCGAACTACTTTACGTACTGTTACCCAGCATAAAAGTTGGCAGCACTTCTAATAGCTTGCTGCAGTAGTGCCACTGAACAAATTTGCTCCTTGTTCTCTATAGCATTTTGAACTACTTTACGTACTGAAATCCAGCAATAAAATTGGCAGCACAGGTTGATTTTTCGAACTTGTTTTTAGTGGCGGTGTACCTTCCGAGAAATTCGGACGTTACATGCTTGGGTATTCGCACACTTATCCTCGCTTCGCTTCTTTCGATCGGAAAATGATCAATTCAGTTTGCATTATACACTGCTTTATGAACGTTAAAATGTGCAACTCTCATACTACATAATATTTCGTATCTCAGGTGGTATCGTGTAGGCAAATGTTTTTCGACTTTTGCGTAGAAATATTCAAGAGCAATTTTAGCGAGCTCGTACATAGCTAGTAGCTTTTGCATGACGTGTGTTTGATTTCTAAGTGGTTCTTTAGGATAGTTTTAGGAATACGAGTAGTTTGCTTCTTCTTAGGGAAGGAGCTCAGGTGCAAACGTTTTACTTATACGAGTATATGTACATATACATATACATATATGTACGTATGTAATCTTCTCTCAAGAAAGGCAAATCTACAACGATTGACGAGGAACCCAAGATGCTTGTAGATGCCTGTTGATTCTGCTCTTGAATTGTTGGAGATTAAAGACTTTTAGAAATAAGTCTCCTGGGATTGGTTCACATTAAAATAATTCCTACGTTTTGCCCACCAGTAACAGTCACCTATTGCTTGTATTAAAAGTGTCAGCAAAAAATATATATGCGCCCTTACAATAGGTCCATTCGGGTACTAAAATGCAAATATATCCAAACTTAAACACCAGCAAACGGTGTGTTGAGAGACTTAACGAAATTGAGAGAGTTATGATAATTTTTCTGTAATTTTCTTTCAGAGGAATTTCGGCTCATGAAAAAAATTAAAACTTTCAAACGAGTTATAAATAGGATTGAGAGCAAGAAGAATTAAAGATAAAAAAAAACCCTTTATTTGAAAACCATCTGAAATTGACGTTTCTCAAGAATTCATATCAAAAGCGTACTGATAGTTTTCTTGAATTTGAGAGAATACTCTCTCGATTTCTGATATTTGAAGTTTTCATTTTTTTTATTTTAGGAAAGTACCCGCACAGATATAATAATAAATAACTTATTCCAATGCATAGCACGGAATGCCAGTGGTCACCAGGAATCATAAATCTAAGGCAGTTGTTTCCCAAGAATTCGCTATAAATAAAAAAAAAAATCCCCAGATTGGAAAAACTTACTTTTACTTGGTATCATGGCGTCATGGTGGTGAATTACATGCAGTGCAGATTATTCGCCATCAAGAAAGTAAGTACACGCGTATGGTGTTACTGACTATATAATTCGACAGTATTCTATCTATGTTCTCTATAATATGTAGTAGCCTTGGTTGGCATTAATTCAAAAAATCACAAAATAATGTAGATTTTTCCTAAGATAATGGATAGAACATATTTTATGACTATTGTACATGGTCCGTATAATTCGTGGCTCATCAGGTGGTCCACCCACATGATGACATCACCATCCAATGACAATGACATGCAAAATGCATGGCATTCGGGGATGACTGTGGAAAGAACACTTCAGACAGAGATGATCCTAAAATATTTCTGATTGACATTATGCACAACTAGGTTTTCAAGTCGCCCTCCATTTAGGAAGTTAGTCTTCCATTAAGGAATATTGTCCTCCTGTTGTCTATTGAACAACAAAAGTCAATTTCACTGAATTTCTTGTCTTACTGCCAATTTAGCATTTTTATCTGCCGATCTCAAGATTTTTGATATTACTATAATAAAGAATCTTAAAAAATTGGTTCCTTCAATTTTATCTGTTTGTCTGTATGTAAGGGTGGTTAAGTTTTAAGGGCCGATGTTGATTTTGAATAAAACACAAATTATTTAGGAAATTACTGTCATTTATTTTTATTATGATAATATTGGTATGGTTCAATTATGTATGGAACAAAATATCGGCCAAATGGCCGCCGCGACCTCGGCGGCACACCTCCATCCGATGGTCCAAATTTTCGATGACGCTGAGGCATAATTGAGGTTCTATGTCGTTAATGTGCCGAATTATCTCATCCTTTAGCTCTTGAATTGTTGCTGGCTTATCGACGTACACCTTTTCTTTCAAATAACCCCAAAGAAAGAAGTCCAACGGTGTCAAATCACATGATCTTGGCGGCCAATTGACATCGCCACCACGTGAGATAACACGGCCATTTAATTTGTCGCGCAAAAGAGCCATTGTTTCGTTAGCTGTGTGGCAAGTGGCACTATCCTGTTGAAACCACATATCGTCCACATCCATATCTTCCAATTCGGGCCATAAAAAGTTCGTTATCATCTCACGATAGCGAACACCATTCACTTGAAATGGTCAAGAGGCTTTAGTTCTTGAGTCAATTGCACCTTGTAAGTGCGTAAATGCAAGTCTTTATGCATAATGTTCATCAACGACGAGCGTGAGAGGTGCAATTGTTAGGCACGACGACGAGTTGAGGTGGACGGCTCTTCAGCCACACTATCGCGAACAGCAGCAATATTTTCTGCAGTACGAGCTGTACGAGCATGCACTGGTGTTTTCACATCTCCTACAGACCTGGTTTGCACAAATTTTTGCACGATTTTTCCGATTGTACGCACATTTGGACGATTAAATTGACCGAAAGAATCACGAAATGCACGATATGCATTTTGATTTGAACGCCCATTTTCATAATAAGCCTGAATAACTTTAACGCGTTGCTCGATTGTGTATCTTTCCATGGTTCAAATTGAGTTAGTCTGAAATTGAGAAATGTCAAATGAAATGCAGAAAATAACTTGACGTTTAGGTGTGGTTCACATTCAACATCGGCCCTTAAAATCTAACCACCCTTTACATATGTACGAGTATGCTCGACTGGAGCCTAAGCGGCTGGATAGATTTTCTTCAAACTTATTTTGATATCTGCGATCAGTAGGTTCACAAATCGAGGCAAAATCGTATTTTTCATTCTAACCTTAAAATTAATGTTATAATACTTTACTAAAAAAAAAAAATATTTTCTCGAAAACGGCTCCAATGATTTTGATTAAATTTGATATTTGCGTTATGGTGCTATCAGATGGCGTACCAGGTTGTTTGCAAAAGATACGTACAGTGGTACTTTACTTATTGATTAAATTTTGAAAATATTACAAAATCTTGGATTTTACTGCGTCCATATTGTTCAAAATCAATATCTAAACATATATTTCATATGTATATGCAAGGTCAAGGTATACCAAGTTTTGTAAAAAATTTTTTTTTCTTATTTAAACAACTTTTAACGGAATTATTGTACTAGAATTGGTGATTACGAAAGCCAAGTGGGTCTCTATGCGCTCCTAAATACAGCAAAAAGCAGTAAAGTTAAACCACAGCGCCAAATTAGCATTTTTTTTATGAAGTAATTTGAAAAATAAAAATTAACGAAATATATAAATGTAAGTGTACTCTACAATACTCCCGTGCAATGTTTATATATAATACATGCCTACTTTTTGGGGTATTTTATTAAAAAAAAAAAAACATTTTTTTCATGTAAAAATGACGTTTATTGAATAAACTATCACAGAAAAAAAAACGTTCTACGATGTTCCCGTATAATATTTATATTCATGCCCTCATTTTGTGGGTAACTTCTATTAATCTAAATCGTTTCTCAAGATATGATTACCTAAAAATATTGCTTGATAATATTAAAAACAACAGTTTTTTAAGCTGCATTTGACGTTTGTCATTACCAAAGTGGTAAGTCATTCTTATAAAGGGTGTCCCAAAATTCACATAAGATTTGAATTTTACGCCATTTGTGCGGTAAAGTGTTGCCAACAACAAAAAAAAAAAAGACAGCGTGACAGCTGACAGTTCAGAGTTATTAAAAATGGAGTGCTACACGAAAGAACAACGCGTTTTCATTGTTGAGCAATATTTTAACAATAATGAAGGTTTGGCAGCTACAGTTCGCAATTTTCGAACAAAATATGGTCAACTGTGAACAGATAAATTCAAAAATTCAGAGAGACTGAATCAATTAGTGATCTTAGATACCCTGGCCGTCCTTCAACAAATCGTTCAACAGAAAACATCGAAACAGTTCGTGAAAGTGTTATTGAGAGTCCAGGAACACCAATTTGGCACCGTGGTCAAGAATTGAACATTTCGAGAATCTTTATGCAACCAAGCACAGCGAAGAGAGTTCGTTAAATGGTTTATGGGAACAACAACAAGTGGATGCTGATTTTTAAAGCAAAATCATCTTCAGCGATGAGGCTCATTTTCATCTTGATGGCTTTATTAATCGTCAAAATTGTCTAATTTGGGGTTCAGAAAATCCACGAGTGATTGTTGCGAAACAAATGCATTCATAACGTGCGGATTTTGTGCTGGAGGCATCATCGGACCATTCGTCTTTGAAAATTCGACTGGTCAGACAATAACAGTTAATGGTGCTCGCTATTGCGACACGATAATCCAGTTTTTTGTGCCTAAATTGCAAGACGTGAATGTAGACGACATGTGGTTTCAACAAGACGGTGCCACATGCCATACAGCCTGGTTTCCTGGTCTTGTAATTTCACATTTTGTGATCAGAATTGACTGCCCAGATCATGCGATTAAACGCCGTTGAAGGAGCACCACCCCCGGCATGAAGGAGCAAATTGAGCGCTGCATCAACAAAATTCAGCCACATTTATGCAAAACGGTCATGAAAAATGTCGACAAAAGAGTGTGTATACATAACCCTATACTGTATACTTTATGAATGTTTAGAATACGTCATTTTAAGTTTTCGTCCCGCAGTAAAGTAAGTGTGGCAGATAAAAATATAGCTATTTAAACTTGCCTTTGAAAACTAGTATTGTGCTGCATTTAAGGGCGGATTATGGCCCAACGCACCACCATAAACCTGCCAGACGTCGTTATTACCTAGTCTAGTGCAACAAAAAAAGGACTTGAATTGGCCTTACGTAAATGCTTTGGAAAACATTTTCACTAGCTCCTCGACTATCTCTTGACGAATTTAGAAAAAGCATCACTTGTACAATTTTTTTCCAAGAGATTTCATTCATCTACTACACGGTGCTTTGCAATAACTAGTACTGGGCATCTGCAAATGAAAATTAATGTACCTGCTCGCACTGAAGAAAAAAAAAAAACTGTCTAAAGCTCTCGGGCATCAATGAAATTCACCCAGTACCTTATTCCCCGAACATGACGCCGTGAGATTTTTGGTTATTCCCAAAAATAAAAGCCTTCTAAGTTGCAATGAGGGATCTAATCTTTAATGCAGTCAAAGTCGAATCGTAATCCGTACGAATGTGGGAATGTAAAAGTGGTAACAATCTGTACAACCAGTACTAATCCGTACAATCTGCACGAACTTTGGTGAGAAATTAATTTTTTTGAACCTGTTGTAGGTGAGCTATACCTTCTAGATATGACGCAGCTAGTTAATTTAATTTTGGGGTTGGCAGGTAGATGCTGCGAAAAATTCTTCTTCTAACAACTCCTAGCGGGATGTGAAGTATTGATCTCCGCACTGCTAATTTGTCAACGATGAATTTTCGATTACCCCAATGTTCTCCTATTCTGATTTGATATGGAAACTAATAGACATTTTTTCCTAAAGTTTAATTTAAATATTCGGTTGGTCAGTTGGAAACGTAACTAGTTCTCGTGATAAACAAGAACAAATTAAACGTACAAGTACTACAGCTGTTACTAGGAGACACGACGCGTATTTGACAATTTCTTACCAATTACATTCTGTTTCTATCCGTATCTACTGAGTTTATCTGAAATCAACAAGAAATCATGTGTACCTACCCTTCACCGTCTCCATGATGACTTTAAATTTGCCACTCTTCAAACTGCGTGAAAATAATTTTCTCTTTCATGTGATCAAACTAGACTCTAGCTGCTGCTGAAAAAAAATATTTCTAAAGCTTTAGATGAAATTTTGAAATCGTTAAGTGATCAATGTGCTTATGCTCGGGCAAAGGGCCTTCAATGACAAGGTTATCGACATTACAAAAATCTATAAACCTTTTTCATTGTCACTTTAGTTTCCGGCACGTGCGGTGATTCACATGTTTAAATGCAGTGCAACCCCCCGATGGTGCTGGCGCATTCAAAATATGTTAATATATGGAAATCGGAACTGAGGAAGAAACATCAAAATCATTTTTTCTGGGAAGCACTTCTGCATATTAAATGATTGTCTCAATCTTATAGCCAGGAATGTATCAGAATTGTTTACTCATTTCAATGCATAACACAACAAGTTGAAGGTTACCTGGAATTAATAATATGTAACAGGCTATTTTGTAAGAGGTTATTCAAAAATTAATTCTCCTTCATTAGTAACCCTTAAGTTGCTGCACTGATTCATGATGAATAAGTTAATGCATACAACGAAAGTATGCTCGTATTGTATTGAATATTATTCTTATTAGTTGGGACCTCTACCGGTAGTTTCTGCCTTTGGGTTGAGAGCAGAAAAATTAAATGACTTTCCCAAGAGATATTGATGGACCACGTTACCATCGAGACTGGAGTCACTGCGTGAAAACCATCAAAGCCTGGGATACGGACTGTCAAAAAAGAAGGAATCTACGGCATGTCGGATGATTGCCAGCAAAAACTAGATGGGCCTTCAAGATGATGCTCTAAAAGAGGAATCCAGTTACTCAAAATGTCTACCAAGAAAAGCCCAGAGAAGGTAAATGCACACGAGCGCATGATCAAAGAGATTTCAGAACAAAATTATGTTTCGTTTATAATTTAGTGAAGCGATATAAACCAGCAAGCACATACTGAGTAGGTAGAAAATGCAACTTGATCGTGAAGATGACATCAGGAGGACGGAAAAAATACTGTGAATCATAAGCAACGACAATAACAGCAAAACAAAAAATACTCCCTATTTAGCTGGACGCCACCCTTGGAGTTCCCTGAAACTTAATAATACCTAAGTTTCAAACCAAGTACACCAATCTGTCTTTCTCTCTGTCTCTTCCCCTTTCCACAAAAACGCCCGTGTCCTAAAATTAGTATAAGGGTATTCATATCCCCTTTTGACACGTGCAAATTAGAAAAAAGAAAAATAAATATCATGATCTGCTAGCAAATCTAAGACTGAAAATATTAACTCATTGTAAAAGTATGATCAGGAAACATGTCTGAGTCTAATGCTTAGTGCAACAGCATTTTAAGTTCACACCCCCCATCCCTTCGTCAAGACCAAAGAAGAAGGCTCTCCTGCTGGCTGACAAACGACCACCTATTGTACGAGTATAGTGCCGATTTGATGACGAAGATGAACACTGTTTTAGTAAATAATTATAATTCCCTACTAACACTTTGTTTATGCCTTAAAATCTAATCTGCGTGTCAGACAATACTTTACTTTTTCCACGTCAGAAAAGTAAAGAGAAGAATTCATTGTTAAGGCATTCGGTCTTCCTGCTTGAGTTACTATTTACTTTAAGCTTTCGCTTGTCGTCTGAATAAATGTACTCAGGGATTAACATCCATCTTTTCTTTTGCACCTATTTTTAAAAAAATATTCATTGTTTTTCTGAAACAATTATCACAGGTCCTCCTTTTCTATGTACATATATATATCTGCGAACAATTGCGTTATGGAGTAAGCGAAGTTAAATAAAAGAACCTTTTAACACTGTTTTGATTGTTTTACTGCAAATATCAAAGAGTTTACTAATTTAACATCGGATTCATGGAATCATTCGTGGAATTCATGATTCATACAACAAGTTGACACACAACAACAAAAACTAAGTAAGTATACATACTGTTGATCCTTTTAAGAAGTGCAAGTCAGAAGTGTCAAAATGTTTTCATTACGTCCGGATGAATTTCTTGCGATTAAAGGTCTGAGAAGATAAAATCATCTCAGGTAATCAAGTCAGTGTCAGATGTTAAACCAGTGAAACGTACTATGACTTCATACATTGAAATGTGATTTGATTAAATTATTATGCTTGGAAATCCATATGGCGGATGCTATATGATTGTTTATTCTTGGCGAAGTGCGCACTTTTAACACAGGACACATTTTTAACATTTTTATATGACATACTGCGAAAATATGACATACACAGGTAAACGAAACGCTATACTAAACTCATATACAGGGTGTCTAAACCGACATTCATGTCTTTTTTCTTTTTTTTTTTGTTAATAAACATTAACTTACAAAAACCGGGAAGAAACCATTCAACGGGGAAACATTTCTAATATGTACATATGCGTGTTATTTTTTTGCACCATTAGAAATTTGCGGATAAACAAAACAGAAACTTTGCACAACTTAATAGTGAATTGAAGGCTGTTTTAAGATATTCCATACCCATATTAGAAAGGAAAATGTTCTTTGCAACACCCTATATTAGAGAAACCAATAATCCGACTCCGAAAGGTTATTATCCAATTTAAATGGGGAAAAAATAAAAACTCTTAAATGAATAGCCTTTAGTAATGGAAATACCAAAAACTACTCCTAAAATTGCTGTCAGTTAAGTGATCGTAAATTGTATTTAAAATTTCGTAGTAATAAAACAGATTTAGCAGAAGTCACATTCAGATTATTTATTGTGATTCATTTTCATATTTTCGCTACTGTGAACATGCACAGCTGACTTTTGACAGTTCGGAAAAATTCAATTCAGATTTCAGACTAAAAATTGTGCACTAGTGTAGCAATTTAACGCATTGAATCGTTCTTTTATAATTTTTCCGGGCTCTATTATCTATTATAATAGTATCAAAATCATGTATAAATTGTTCATTCTCCATTTTCACCTGGAGTGATTTAAAACCGAATAAAAGCCATAAATTAACTGTCAAACTGTCAACTGTCAAATTTTAGGATTGGCACTCGTGCTTATTACTACCGATTTGGAGTTGAACTTATAGAAAAAACGAAAGTTTAAATTCGTTTATTGCTAACGGCCAATGATTTTAGCTTTAAGTAGAATAATTTCAAAATGTATAGCCTGCAATTTAAAATACCTAGTGTTACGGAAATTTCCCCGAAAAAGACATACCATGGACTTTAAATCATCTGTCGCGAGCGAAGCAAGCCACCAATCCCAAAATGGACGTCCAATCCCAAAAATCAAATGTGTAACGTTTCAGTTTGTACTTCCATTTACTAAGGAATCCGAGCTCTAACCTGAAGTAGGATTCAAAATGTGTTGATGGTGGTGGTAATTGGATTAACGGTTTTGAAAATACAGTTAATTTTGTGCAATTTCGGCACGTTATTTCGTTCACTATAACTTTTGCAAAACTGAAACGATTTGAATGATTTCTATAGAAATTGTTAACGTGAAGTAGGACCATAGAATTGTCGATTTTGGTGTCAATCTGATAAGTGGTTTTGAAAATATAGTTTTATTAAATTTACCTATTTTTTTCATTTATGATAACTCATGCAAAAATGATTCGATTTATATGATTTTTTTATTGCAAAATAATTACCTGAAGTGGGGCTTAAAGCGTGTTGATTTTGTTGTCAATCGAAGAGAGGAGTTTGAAAATACAGTTGAATTTTTTTAAATTTCACCATAAATTGTCCAAAAATGCATCGATTTGAATGGTTCTCTTTGGAGAATGCTTACCTGAACTAGGGCTCCAAGCAGACATTTTCTTGGCGCCTGATGAGAGGGGTAAAAATATACCGATTTGGATGACTCTTTTTGTGAAATATTAAGATGGACTGGAACTCAAGACATGTTGTTTCGGAAATGATTTTGTAATTTGGAGGTCGTATATAAAGGGTGTCCCAAAATTCACGCAAGATTTGAATTTTGCGCCATTTGTGCGGTAATGTGTTGCCAAAGAAAAAAAGAGAGCGTAACGACTGACAGTTCAGGGTTACTAAAAATGGAGTGCTACACGACAGAACAACGCGTTTCCGTTGTTGAATAATATTTAAAAAATATTGAAGGTTTTTCAGCTACAGTTCGCAATTTTCGTACAAAATATAATAACTGTGAAGAGATTAATTCAAAAATTCATGGAGAATGGATCAATTAGTGATCTTAAACACTCTGGCCGTCCTTCAACAAGTAGTTCAACACAAAACATCGAAGCAGTTCGCGAAAGTTTTGTTGAGAGTAAGGAACATCCATTCGGCACCGTGGTCAAGGATTGGATATTTCGAGAAGCTCTCTACAGCGTATTCTCACGAAAGATTTGCAATTTCATGCATACAAAGTGATGCCTACTGACTACGAACAGTGAAGAGATTTCATTGAATGGATTATGGAACAAAAATAAATGGATGCATTCAAACAAAAACGATGAGGCTCATTTTCATCTTGATGGCTTTGTTAATCGTCAAAATTGTCGAATTTGGGGTTCAGAAAATCCACGAGTGATTGTTGAGAAACAAATGCATCCACAACGTGTCAGTTTGGTGCGGACCATTCCTCTTTGAAAATGCGGCTAACCATGCAATAACAGTTAATGGTGCTCGCTATCGCGACATGATAATCCAGTTTTTTGAGCCTAAATTGCAAGATGTGGATGTGGTTTCACCAAGACGGTACCATATGCCATACAGCCCGAGAAATAATTCAATTACTGCATGAGTCATTTCCTGTTCGTGAAATTTCCCATTTTGGTGATCAGAATTGACCGCCTAGATCATACGATTTAAAGCCGTTGGACTTTTTTCTTTGGGGTTTTTTGAAGTCTAAGGTTTATGCCAACAAGCCCGCGACTACCCACGCCTTGAAGGAGCAAATGGAGCTCTGTATCAATGAAATTCAGACACATTTATGCAAAATGGTCATGAACAATTCCGACAAAAGAGTGCGTATGTACCAGCAAAGCCGTGGAGGCCACTTATCCGATATGCTATTCCATACATAACACTATACTGTATACTTTATGAATCAATAAAACATTAACAATTTTTAATTAAAAACCTGTGTTTTCTATCACCCTTTAGTTCTGAATACCGATACTTTATTTCAACAAGCGCGTGTCCAGCGTTGCCATATCATACGACTTTCATGTTTTTTGTACTATTTTTAAGCCTATAAAATGCAATACGATTTTTTACTATTAATTCTTCGAATTTTACAATTTTCCAAATATACGGATATGTACGAGCACATATGTACATTTATTTTAATTTTCCAAGGGAAATAGGTTTTTTGACGAAAATATAAAAAATATCCCGTATTCATATTGTGTATCGTACTTTAGAGTCGACTTAGTTCATCAGAATTCTTATCAAATGCGAGCGAACTATCCCATTTTGATGCGATCAATCGCAAGTTTTCGTGCAAATTATGGAAGTAGTTGATGTGGAACCTGTTATAGGTACAGAAAAATCATGTGACTGTGTGAAAATGTGAAAATATGGGTTAATTGCAACTGTTTGACTGTGTGACCGTGTAGAAAAAGTAAAGGGCCGTGTGGGAATGCAGTGTAATCCACAAACTTAATTTTCTACAGAAAAACTGTTTTATACCTACAAATTGACAGACTTCTAAGAAGCACACATAAGGACTCCCAAACAAAATGCAATACATAATGTTGGGTAGATTTCTATTTTCAAAAAATTTTTTTTTTTTTTAGTTAAAAAATATTGGGCCAAATTGAGAAAATTGTGCTGGGCGTAATTGCTTCGCTAATTTTGAAAATTGTTCGATACGGTTGCTGATTGTGATATGTTCACAAGTATTCCAATTCATGCGATAATAGGAGACAAATTTGGCAGAATCATTAATCAAACCAGGGTGCCAGTGATAAAGTCAGATAGCTTAAAGTGGATATTACAGCGTAACTTTCGTGCTTGGATGCCATTTTGAAAATCGCAACTCAAGTGACCCGGTTGTTATTGTGTGTGCTCACTGAGCTGACAAAAAAAAAAACGGGGAAGTGATTCAAGGGGTTGTTAGATCCATTCTGTGAGTTAAAAAAACTCATAATTTTCCCGGTATTTCACTCAAGTGATGAAACTCGCCATGGCTCAATGGGTCAACTGCGCGATTAATGAGCGGGAAACTCGAAGTTCGAATCCCACAAAACACAAAAAAAAAAAAAAATTATCGCGCAGTCGTACCTCTCGAGAACATCTGACAACCATCCGAGAGTAAAATTGTCATGAGAAGCCTCTTTCAATCGAAAACACTGTTCTTCGGAAACGGCATAAAACTATAGGTCCCAGTCATTCGTGCGACGCACAGCACGAGTGGCTGCGAGAAGCTAGGACAGGCCTAGATATTGTAATATGCGAGCTACGGCTCGAGTAGATAAAACGTTATTCTGTGAAATTATTTCTGTATTTTCTAGTCTATAGAACAATTAAAGTTCACACTATACTGTTCTACGCAAATTCTTTCCTTACAAGGTCTCTTTCTTCTTAAATCACTTTATTTCATTTCAATTACTTAATTCACAAATCCAAACTAATTACTTCTTCTTGTTAACTCTTAACTTTCAATCTATCACAAAACTACAACTTCGCCCATTATCACTTTTCCAATCTCTTCGTGCGGTTCGAAAACCACTTGCAACTGCCATCTGTCCTTATATAGTCGTATTTCTGATAGCCAGAAACTTCTAGCAAATTCTTCGACCACTGGAACAAAAAATTCTGATGTAATAATGATGAATAAGATGACAGCTGCAGCCAATAATCTCTTGCGGTTATAATTCTCTCTTAATTCCGCGACGTCGTCTTAGACATAATTCGTCTCTTACTGTGGACACGAAATTCGTATGAAAAGATACTTCGGAATGTGTTGCATACTTTTGGAGCGTAGTTATTATGCTATATTATGTTACAATATTTATTTATATTTATGAAACTCGTCAAACTCTTTTCGTTCCCCAATCGTCTTGCAAATTCTTTCCTTTTTTTCTTAAAAATATATCGTCCATCTTCGCAACATTAATATTTGCAACTGACATTAATGTTGTCGCATGAGTTCTGATACAAAGTACGCACAGATTTCATGTGGTTTCTGTTAAAGTGGGTACACGAGCAATCTTATTTATTTAAGGATTACGGAAATTTCCGCACCTATGTTTGCGACTTTCTCTAGCCGGCATTATAATAGAAAATTTCATATTAAATATTTCTGTTGGGAAGATAGGGTGTATATGCCTAGCATAGTAATAAGCATTTTATTGTAGCTATACATGATGTTTACTTTACACAAATCAACCGTCAATATAAGAATACTTTACTTTTACTGCTCTTTTTTTTTTATTTTCTGGTACACATTATTAACCTTATTTTTAGTTGATATTTTGCCGTCTCTCGTATAGTAAACTTTGAATAACAGTTTTAATGATTTTACGACTCTTTGAAACGACTGAAATTCTCATATTTATATTTACTTTTCTTTTGATACCATTCTAAGACATTTAACAGCCATAATACTCGTAATGCCAAATTAATCATAGTTATCATCGCAAACTCTCGAGTTAAAATACCTACATATGTACCCTACAAGTAGCTGCGACAACACTTAAAATATACCTTTGGGAACACACGTTACTTTCTACGATTTTTAAAAATAGACTATAAGTATTTATTTACATAATATTTGCTACCATAAAAAAGATTGCGATCTTCGTCACAGAATTTCGCCCCAAAAAATATTTTATTTACTTATTCCAGTTTTATTTCGTGAGATGTGCGGATTTTAAACCAAATCGACAACTGGGGGCTTTACGTGTTTAACAAGATGTTTTATCTTTATATTTATTTACATATACCAGTATGTTAATTTTTATTGTATTTTTAACATCCTTTATCTAAAGTCAATCAGAGAACAGCTTTTGGTATTAGATAAGGTCAGTTCTCATCAGTTGTGACGATGCAGAACGACATTGAGTATCTTCGTTGCTTGAAATAAACAAATTTTGCTCTGGTACATTCTGTAGAGAATGTACAGTGAACCAAAAAAAAAAAAGTTGGACAGGAAGAAGATTCAATTATAAAACTGAATAAAATCGGAACCCGCAATGCTATTAAAATCAATAAAAATGTAAATAAAACATAATTTTCCAAACAGTTTTATTTCTTGTTTCTAAAATTTATTTTTCTTTAAATTGAAGCCACAAAAAGAAACAACAGTACACTTAAGAAATTCATTATAAAAAACTGAAAACATAAAAAAATAAACATTTTAATATTTAGTATGGTGACCCTTGGCTTCCAAAACGGCTTGTAGCCTTCTATTCATAGAATTTACCAAATTTCTGGTAACATTGGGTTGTATATTGGCTCACATATCCTGAAGAGCGCTTTTCAAGTCATTTTTGCTGCGTATTGGCCTTTCCCTCAATTTTTTCTCCATGTGCGCCCACAGGTGCTCTATGGGGTTCAAATCTGGGCTTTATGGAGGATGGGGAAGAACTTTTTTCACGTTATAGAGCAACCATTCCCGTACAATAAAGGACGCGTGCTTAGGGTCGTTATCATGGACAAAGCAGTAACTATTGCTTATGCCTAACTTAGTAGGCGTTGCTGGCAAATTGTTTTTGAGGATGTTAAGGTAGTCTATTATGTTCATGTTATCCTCAACAAACATCATGCTTCCTCCACACCATCACGCCGCCTCCACCATGCTTAACAGTGGCATTAACATTTGCCGGATTTAAGGCTGTACCTTGCCTTCTCTACACAAAGCGACGTCCATCAGACCCAAATATGTTAAGTTTAGATTCATCGGAAAAAATTACCGAATTCCAGAAGTATAAAGGTTGACGAACATAAATTTAGGCATATTCTAGGCGTTTCTTAATGTTTTTCGCACATAAAAGAGACTTGTTTCGAGGTGTGTAGGCTCTTAAATCCCTTGAATGTAAAACATTTCTAACAGTCTGTGGGTGCACATCTACAATTGCGTTTTCCTGGAGGTCCTTAGCAATCTCTATCGCAGAAATTTTGGGATCGTTTATGACCAATCGAACAATTTTTTTTTCTGCTTGAGAAGTCGCAATTTTTTTGGGTCGTCAACTACCACTGGGTTTTTCACAATTTCTGAAATTTCTCTCACACTTTTGTTTTCTTTCCACAACTTTATAATTAGTTCCTTCATGTCAATAGATATTTGCTTTTTCTCCATTTTTTTAAACAATCGGTGCTGAAAATAGTTCTATCACTACAAACGGAAAGATTAAACTGCGACTCTTAAAAGGACATACAAAAAAAAAGTTAAAACAGGAAAAAGCGTCAATTTGCTAGAATAAGGGAAATCTGTCCAAGTTTTTTTTTTTTTGGGTCTACAAAATTGCATTTTCGATTAAATGTTTGTTTTAAAATAAAAATTAATAATCTAAAAAACGGGAATTAAATTATATGAAATATTTGAAGAATTAAGTTTCAACTGCAGTCTAGCTGCTGTCCAACTTTTTTTTGGTTCACTGTAGTTGTGTATCATAGTTTATTGTGCAAAATTAAGAAGTTTCAGCTTCTAGAAAACTATTGCATTAACATAGCTCAACTATCTGTTAGCTAAAATCAACATTAAAATGTCTCTCTCTAAAATAAGACCTAGAATAGAAATTATGTAACTGTATTGTAAATATTTATCACGAAATAGGTAAAATATTTGAAAACTATCTGGTGTAACACTTTTGATAAAACACCAAAGCGAGATTGCATCATTAACAATGTTCCCTCGTATTTGCAAATATTTACTATTTGCTCAAAGTGATTTATTTCCAAAAAACGTGTCCTACAAGTGGATTAAATCACGTGTTTATTTGTCAACTAAGTAAGTTAAATATTTTTTTCTGCTTTTATTTATGCACGTTTTTTGACAATCATTTCTCTGACTGATAATGAGGAATACTTGTTAGTAATGTACTTAGTGGGGATTTGTGATGAATTTGTAATGAACTCTAGACATAACGGTAATCAGAGCTGTTATCGACCTGAACAAAATTATCACTGTGTTGGCAGAATTATGTCGCAGAACTCGAAGACTAAAAAAAGGCAAACTCTACGAGTACATTTATCTTATACATACATATGTAACTTTCTTCACATATAGGGTGACCAGATAAGAACGATAGGAAAAGAAAATTAAATAAAACAACAACGGTGTGAGATATTAAATTGATTCTGGCTTTATTTTGAAGCTACATTCATGCCATTATGTACGGAATAGCACGTCATTTAAATGGCCGCCTCGGCTTTGCTGGCAGTCCTTCAAGCGGTCGGTCCAATTTTTGATGAATCGGTCCAATATGTGCGGCGTTATTCCGGCAATAGAGTCTCAAATGTTGGCCTCGAGCTCGTCCAAAGTGGTTGGCTTGTTAGCGTAGACTTGAAAGACTTGAGGTAGCCCCAGAGAAAATAATCGAGGGGTGTCAAGTCGCATGATCACGGCAGCCAATTGATGAACGCTCGCCGTGAGATGACCCAGTCGCCTTGTATGACATGTAGCGCCATCTTGTTGAAACCACAGCTCGGATATATCGATGTTGTCCAGCTCTGGCCACAAAAAGTCGGTTAACATCGCTCTATGCCGAGGACCATTGACGGTAACGGTGTCTCCTTCCTTATTTCGAAAGAAATTAGGTCCGATGATGCCGCCATAAACCACACCAAACAGTCAATCTTTGTGGATGCATTGATGCTTGGTTTAACACTTACTTGTCTATGGTCCTCCGGCTTCAATTCTTGCGTCAGCACAATCGTATACGGTTGACTCTCTGACTCCAATTCAGCTATATTGTAGAAAGTGGAAGAGAAAGAAAGATTGGTGTAGTAGGTTTGAAACTAAGGTGGTATTAAGTTTCAGTAAACTCCAAGGGTGGCGTCCAGATAACTGGGGAACATTTTTGTTATGTTGTTATTGTAGTTACTTATGATTCACAGTTTTTTTTTTCAGTCCTCTTGGTGTCATCATCACGGTCAAGATGCATTTGCAGCCATATGACCACCTCACTGCCAGTAGAGTTAACATGAGCTTCACAATTGATGGACTTTTTTATTTATTTCATGTGAAATAAATAGGTGATTCTTGACATCGGGATTTGAACCATGAACCTGCAACGTGGCGGGCGATGATGTTACCACTACACCACGGCCACACATAAATTATGCCACGATGACAACACTTATGGTAATATTAGGGGCTTACTGCGAATTTACATTAGAATTAAAGTTAAATTGAATTAGAATCGATTGTCAGTATTGCGCGCCTCTATTGCTATCGATATTTTTCTATTTGATAGAAATGTCAATTCTATCTGAAATTTCTGGTCGACTTTTGTTATCAACAACAATAAACGAATGAAACGACGGAAATAAGTAAGTTAATTTTATTTATCTTCAAATAGAATCGAATTTGAATGTAATTTTTTTTAAGTAAATAAAGAAAAAATTCACGAACAAGCGACAAATGGAAAAATGAATGCCTTGTAAGAGATTAACAAATGCATTTTACGTTAATCTAAAGTTCTTTTTAAACCTAAACAAAACAATTATAGAAATGTACTTTTGATGGGAAATGTAGATATTTTGATCCATGTCTAGGGGATTGGAGTGCAGTTTTAAATTTTTTTTTTCTGTATCGAAGTGTTGATAATATTTCAGTACGGCGAACCTCGTCTAATTCCTCCTCTAAGATATCGAACCAGACAAAACTCGTGATTTTAGCTAAAAGCAACTATTAAAAATATATATATATATATATTAAAAATTAACTTTGATTTGACATTTGGGTCGAAAGTTCAGTTCGGTAGTTTTTTTATTTTCTATTTCAAAAAGTCGATTCTCTTTCATCAATTCTACTGTGTTACGCGATATCACGACTCAGTTTAAAAGAATCGAATAAAGTCGAAGCCCTCAATTGCTGAAATGAATATGTGGATTCAAAATACATTTTTAGTTCGTGAAACAGTAAGTGAACAAGTATAAGCGAACAAAATTCGTCGTTTCCGTTCGCACATACTTAATATATAATCATATGAAGTGAGCACCATAGCCTTGCCTGTTATTCATTTTGTGCTTTAGGATTTTAATTTTAAATAAAATAAAAAGTATTAAAGATTTCAATGAAATTTGTATACAGTTTTAAATGCTGGACTATGCCATTATGTATGGAATACAACATCGGTTAAATAGCCGCCACGGAAGTTTCTACAAATTTCGATTCTTGTGAATTAATTTCGATGACTATTCGGTACATTTCTGACTGTATTGGGGCCATAACTTTACGGAGTGAAGTTCGTTCGATGTTATTCCAAAGTTCGGGGATTATCTGCATAGACACGATCTTTAGCATAGGCCCACAAAAATAAATCCAACGAAGTCAGAACACACGATCTTGGTGTCTAATTAATATCGCCAAATCTCGAAATTAAACCGCCGGGGAACTTTTCGCGCAGTAGAGTCAAATTTACCAGTGTTGTGTGGCACGTAGCCCGGTCCTGTTGGAACCACATGTCTTCAATGTCAAGCCAAAAAAAAGGTTGGTTATCGTTAGACCATAGTAGAGAATTCATCGTAATTGCGGCTCCTTCGTCGTTTTCAAAAAGAAATACGGTCCGATCAGGCCGCCGGTCAACAGCGCGCTCCAAACTGTAATCCGTGGTGGTTGCAATGGCCTCACAATGATCACATTTGGATTCTTAGAACCCAAAATTCTGCAATTTTGTTTGTTTATGTAGCCGCCGAGAGAAAAATGGGCCTTATAGCTGAAGAAAATTTTGTTCGAAAAATATGTCCTTAAATCGCGATACACAGTAAGGGGCTGAAGTCGCACTTTGAAAATAAAAACACTCAACTTTGCAAATAACCCATCCGCTAAAGTCGCTTTCCACAGGTCTCTACAGAGTTACTTGTCGTGGTTGACTGTGCAAAAGAACAGAATGAGCAACGCCAATTGTACATCATTCGGAATGACTTCCAAAAGGCAATGCAATTAGTTTAAACCATTCTACATGCATATTGCAGGTGTTTTTGAATCGATGTCTACGAAATATTTTAATTTTATTTTATTTGCGGAATTGGCTTAAGCGGAATTCTAACGCGTACCTTTGCCAGGGGATGCATTGGTACCACTATTCAATCACAGAAATGGTGATTGATTGGTCACACTTTTTGAAAAAGGTACAGTTCCAACGTTACCCATTATAAACTTACCCCTATCGTAGAAACCGTCGGATCTGAGATTCCCTTCACTCATTCGATTCACTTTCACTTTGGATTGCTATTGTATAGGTAGAATCCGACGAAGACTTCTTATCGACGAGTGTTCTTGACTATGTATTGTCCTTGCTGCATAGCTATATTGTCATAAAGTGACAGTTGTGGAAAGAGTTCTGAAAAAAGATGGGAGGCATCGGGTCCGGATGGCTCATGATTTTTATCTCCAAACTTATGAGCGGTTATCAGTGGAGGACTTGATAGACAAACAAGAGATCGCTTATGGGTGGCGCTAAGACAAAAAGGAGTTCCAGAAACCTACGTGCGCATGATCATGGACATGTATGAGGGAGCGAGGACAAGAGTAAGATGTCCAGCAGGAGTCACCGAAGAATTCCCAATCAAAGTCGGTGTACACCAGGGAGGCGTTCTCAGTCCTTTCCTATTTATTGCAGTCCTTTATTATCTGCTTGAAGGAAAAGTGACGGACCCCAAAGTGCATCAGTTATTCATTGCTGACGATGGTGCTATCATAAGCGAAGATCAAATGGCCCTGCAACGAGCACTTGATGTATGGGTGGATGTTTTGAAGGGAAATGGGTACCGTATTAGTTCAAAAAAGACAGAGTATCTGTGCTGCCCGTTCTCTGATCCACATCGGCCTATTCCAGACATTTACTTGAATGGAAAAGTGCTTCCCAAGTGCGAAAAGTTCAAATATCTGGGATCTATGATCAATAGCGAAGTAACTTGTGATGATAACATCAATCATCGCGTAAACGAAGGTGGATGAAGTGGCGGGAAAACTCCGCTATCTTCTGTGATCGAAAAATGCGCCCTAAGCTTAAAGGAAGGATCTACACCGCAGTTGTACGTCCGGCACTCACATACGGTTCGCAATGCTGGACAATGTACAAAAAGTATAAGGGCAAATGAACGGCAGCTGAGATGAAGATGCTTCGCATGACAGCAGGAGTAACGAAGATTGATAGAATAAGAAGTTCAAACATTCGAGGAATCCTTCATGTAAAAGAACCCATCACAAGCAAGATAGAGCACGACCGGCTCAGTTGGTATTGTCATGTTCAAAGGAGAGATCCTCCGAACCCCGTCAAAAAGGCAATATCAATCAACGTTCCTACACAATTGCGCAAAAAAGGCAAACCAAAAAACAACTGGATCACACAAATGCAAAAACACCAGCATTCGATTGGCCTCAGTGACGAAGTGATCCGAAACCGGGAAGCCTGCCGGCACTTCCTGAGGTGAAACCGGCACACCCCACAGGCAGACCAGTAGGGATGCAGTAAAGTGGGAGGGTTGTGATCCTTCTACACCGGATCATAACTTCGCCGTAAAAAGAAGACCATCTAGACCGAACCTAGAAATCCAATTTCATTTGAATCTATTCAGTTGTTTTTGAATTCAATATGAGAAGTACGGAAGGGATAAGCAGACCGATACGGAACAAAATGTAATTGTTTTATCCTGAAATGAAAAGATCAATTGGAAATTTTGGAATCGGAGACCCAAAATTGTTTCAATTTCAGATATGATTCCTAGCTTCTTGCTATTCTTCGAAGCAAAATATACGTATGCAGCTAGTCATGTCATAAATAGTGGTGCACGTTAAAACGCACTCCCCATCAAACTAGTATTGAACACATCCATTCTATATTGACAGGTATTCAATGAGTGACATTTATACTAAGTTAGAGCGCAAAAAGACTTACACAAAGCCGTTTGTAAATATGAAGTGTGACGATATTGAAAACCGTATTGTGGTAATTGGCCGAATTGAAATATATAGATATAGGAATTTTGTGTATCGAACTGTTAAATTGTTTGAGGACACTGATGGGGTATCTGATCGTCGATGACCCGGACGCCCTCACACTGTCCACAGGCTATCGAAACTGTAAGCCAGTATTAATTGGAAACCACTGCGAAAGCAAAAAATCCTGTCACGAAATATGAAAATATCGCAGAAATCCATGTCTCACATTATCAAACGCATAAAAAAGACACTGGCTAATACGCGAATTTTTTTTGCGAGAAAATGAAAAATGCTTATGAAATCAGCTTATTTTTAATGTTAACATGGTAGAAGTTGAATAAACTAAAATCATGCGAATCGATGTGAATCAAACAGTACTTGGGTGGGGCTAAAAGGAAAATCTATAGACATCTCCTCGACTGTCCGACGGACTGTCTTCGGCTTCACATGCAAGTGCTCATGGAGACGCTACGCGGCGTGCAGTCCAGTTAACCTTAACTGTTACGTCCCCATAGCTGAAATTATGTAGCACTAAAGTAACACAAAGTAAACGAGACCATTTGTGCAGTTTGCAACTAAAAACACAAGCACTTGTCTAGTGAAAATTAAAAACTTTAAAAAATAGAAAAATTTTGTTATACAGAATATCTTAAAATAAGTCATTTTAATTAAAAAAAAAAAAAATAAACATTTTTTAGCGCATTTCACATAATGGAAACCTCAGCCGGAAAATGTTGTCACTGGATGAAAAAATGTGAAAAATGATGAAAGAAGCATGAGAACTCATTCCGCAAGTCGAACGCCTCAGCTCATAAGGCAAAAACAATACAAGGGTTGCTCCGATTGTCCGCCAGGCAGTTCAGACCCAAATCGTTGGAATTATAAGCTGTGGTCTATTTTAGAGACGATGGCTTGTTCTACTCGACACCTATATATCAGGTCCTTGAAGCGCGCCCTTATCCGTGCAGTAGACAATTTTCCAATGGACGACGTGCGTGCTGTGATCGATGAGTGGCCAGAACGATTCAAGGCCTGCATAAATGCAAATGAAGGCCTTTTCGAATAAACTGTTTAAATATTGTTTCTAAATAATCAATAAAAATCGAAAAATACTTGTTAGTTTTTATCTCATCACCAAAAATGCGTGCACCAGTATTTATGACTTGACTAGGACGGTGTTTATGACTTGAAAAGCCGTGAAGTAAATTAGAATCGCCAACAAGCGATTGTGAAATCCATAGACGATGATCGTTGTCGAACGATTATCGGCAATCACAATAGGGACATTAATCTATTCAATATATGTATGCACCAATTTATTTGTTTCAACAGAAATATGTTTATTTTAATTATTGTATTTTTTATAATGCTGTTCGAAGGACCATCAACTTTTCGAAATCCAACATTCTCTACATAAAGTGAACACAATTTTTAACATTTTCTTAATTGCAATTATATTTCACTTATTTTTTTTATACATTTCTACAGTAATCTGTTTATTTTTTTTCCTTTTTCAAGTTCTATGCATTGTTTTAATAATATACTATTAAATGATTTCTATAATTTGAATGAATGGTACATTGGAGTCAACTATTAGAAATATATTTTTATTAAAATACATGGAGCTTCTATCTTTTAAACTTTAATAGCTAATTTTTATAAACCCCACCAATGGTTTAAACCTTTAGTTTGTTTTTAATTTTGTTATTACTATTGCCATAATTATTGCAGCATTTTCGAAAAGTACAAAATTTGTTGTTGTAGAAAACTTGATTGAAAAATGTGGGTATGTATTGTATTTCTGTATTACTTTACTGATATCTTTTTCTTTGCAATTATTTAATGCAGGTTTAAGGAAAATTATTTCAGCTTTAAGAAAACACACATTAAAAGATGGGCAGTGCAATGAAAATACTTAATACCAAAAACGATATACAGTGCACATTGTTTTCTGAATTAAAGAAGAAAAAAAAAAAAAAAAACAATACTTGCCCTATATGTAGGTGCAAGTAAAAACTTTAAAAGAAAAATAGCTTTGAAAAATAGCAAAACTATCTGAACTAAGAAAACAAAAAAAAAAAAGTAATAATAGTATTTAAGTGGGGTCGTCTGTTTAATCTTCTAGCGTTACGTTCCGGAAGAGATATGACATCGACTCTTTATTGTGAATCCTTCGAATCGCTTCGGCTATGAGAATAGAAATGTCGATCGTTTTGATCTTGTGACATTGTAATTTCTGGATCTCGTGTGGAATAGTGTTAGTCACTACAACCTGATAAGTATTTATAAATTAGTTAATATGGATAAACATAAGAAAATTTAAGAACATACCTCATCAATGGGCGATTCATCAATCAACCGGGGGGCATCGGAACTAAGCAAACCGTGTGTTGCGAGAACGTAAATCTTGCAGGCTCCATTTTCTTTTAGAACTTCGGCAGCAGCTACGAACGATTGGACGTCATCGATGAGATCATCCTAGCGATAAATAAAATGTGATTAAATTGATTTTTGTAATGAAAAAAGGCACTTTTATAGAATTTAAGTTATAGCATTGTAATTCCATATCGTCAATGAATTTCAAAAGCTGGCCTTCGAGCACTATTTGATTGGGTTATTTGGTAAAGGAAACAACTCGAAAAATACGAATTTTACACGAAGAAGATAACTAATTTTGCAAAAATTACTTGAGTTTTGGATAATATGATTTGTGAGTAAATTCAGGTTCATAACATGATGTACTTCTGTCAAAATCTGATCTAAATGTCCACTCTCTCAAATAACCCAGTCAATGAAAAGAAAAAAAAAATGTTTTTTGTTTTGCACGTCGAATTTTATGAGGAATATGACGTACGATAGATAGGCTGGCAGTTATTAAGATTTATTAAAATTTACTATGGGTGATGTGCGATATAAGAGAATCATGACCAGCTGCAAATTATGTTGGTGTGCCTACTCTCCAGTGACCGATGAATGCTTTAAAAGCTATGAATATTTATGTAACATTGTCTTCAGTGTTACTCTTGGAGTTTCTTCATAATCGAACTTATCGAACACTCAACTACATCTAACAAGTGCCAGGTGTCGAAAGAAATGCTGCATTCAACGGAGAACCACTTTTTATAGCATCCTTGCTAAACTCCTCCGTCTTTATGAGTTGACGATGGAGAATGGACGTTGTTCCACCAATGCAGGTATCAACATTTTCGACACCTTTTATATACGAAAACGTTTAAGATAAGCCGACGGGCTATTATATGATGTTTTTAATATCAGAAAGGGTTGTGCAAAACTCTGAAGCAAACATTAGAGGAATGATCTTTAAAGAAAAAAAAAAAAAAAAAAAAAAAAAATGGGATTGCAACATAATATCGGATACTATCCAAAACATAGGAGTACACAATACTACATGTAAATGGATAAAAGGTATGCTAGAAGACAAGAAAATAAAATCCACACTAGGCAGCCATACACTCAGCATTACTGCTGCGAAAGGATGCCCTCAAGGAGGAGTCCTCTCCCATCAATGAACTGCTGACAATACTCGACAACGATGGCTTTTATGTCCAAAGGTACCCAGATGACATTGCTATCCTAATCAGAGGTGAATTCGAAGAAACAATCTCGGACCGAATCCAGAGGGCATTAAACCTAGTTGCCGGCTGGTGCAGGAAAGTTGGCTTAAATGTCAACCCCAAGAAAAGTACTATAATTGCTTTCACTAAGAGAAGAAAGTTCGATAGGCTCAGAAAACTCACACTCTTTGGTGAAACAATAGAATTCTCAAAAGAAGTCAGATTCCTTGGGGTAACCTTGGATGAAAACCTCACATGGAATTCTCATCTTAATAAAGTCATAGACAAAGCCAGGATCTCCCTGTAGACCAACAGAAGTCTTTTTGGCAACAACTGAGGACTAAATCCAAAAATGACTCTATGGATGTATACAGCCATAGTGAGACCTATTGTCACATACGCAGCATCCGTACGGTGGCAAAAAACCAAAGAAAGGTCCACACAAGACAGGCTCAATAAATTGTGTGTGTGCTACAGGAGCCATCAGAACTACTCCCACGGCAGAGCTAGAAGTCATCCTAAATCTACCACCACTTCATCTTTATATCATGAAAGAAGCAATGGTAAATGCCTATATGCTCATCACAGAGGATGAAAAGAATACAAGATTTATTTATTCTGACCTTGTTCAAGAATCAAAAAACAATGAACTACTTGAAATAAGTATAACAGACAAATGTCTTCCGAAATTCAACTTCAGCCATAACTTCAAGGTTACATTTCCAGATAGAAGTAACTAGGAACAGAATAAACCTACATTTACTAGAGACTCCATGTATGGTACATAGATGGGCAGGAGTATATGGACTCAGCACGAATACACTCCTATACGCAAGTATGAATAAAAGCAGCTCAGTATTTCAAGCCAAAATACATGCAATAGAGCTGTGTATCCGGGAGAACATAAACAGATCTATAACCAACAAGAACATTTATATTCTCTCAGATAGCAAACCGCGTTGCTTGCAATTAAGGCATATGCAATTACCTCAACACTAGTATGGGATTGCCTTCAACTGCTCATAACATTGACCAGCACAGAGTTCATCTCATTTGGGTACCTGGCCACAGCGGTTATGAAGGTAATGAAAAAGTTGATGAACTAGCTAGAAAAGGATCCGCATTAAACTTCATGATGCCAAGACCATTCTGCAGAATACCTAACAGCACTGCAAAAAGCAGTATTAAAAACTGACTCAAAAAAAGCGCATCATTACTGGATGGAAACTGAAGGTAACAGACAGGCCAAAAAATTCTTACCAAATGCTTCCCACCTAAGAACGAAACAACTCTTGCAACTAAGTAATAGTCAGATTCGCTTGGTCAAAGGTTTCTTAACGGGACACTGCGGAGTTAAAAAAAAAAACACCTCATGGCCATGCGAATAGCACAAGACGACGTATGCAGAATGTGCAATGAAGACGAAAAATCAGCAGAACACTTACTTTGCCACTGTGACTGTCTTATCAAAACACGTCATAGTTTCCTAGGTAACTTCTACCTTAAAGCAGAAGAAAGATCTGCCGGCGCACCCAAAGACATAGTCGGATTCATCATAAAATCCGATATCATGGATGAGCTCTAATTAAAGGAAATCACAATAGGCCCACCTGTGGCCGCAGTGATAAGGGACTAGCTCCCGTCTTAAATAAAATTCTCAGTTCGGGACCTCTTCCTACCCCGGCTCGCAATGCATCTTGAAAAAATTACGCCCAATACCATTTTCGTTCAATATCTCCTCTCCAGTACATTATGAAGACAATTCCTCGTAATTCTTGTTTTAACAATATTTTACGGTTTGAATAATTTTACAAAATTTTAATGCAGGGACCAACTGAACAGACTATCTAAATGAAACAGGGTTGGTCTCATTTCGGTACCGGGACATAGAAGTCATTGATGCAGTAGGGGAAGAGGGCTCGGAGACTACTTCTCTATGTCCACAATCAATAAGTTGTGAGTTTAAGAAAAAAAAAAATCGACACAGGATCGACTCTTATATGAACTATGTACATAAACAGAGATAATTTGGCTTAATGTCTTGCAGAACCACCGAGTGTTTTGGGACCACTGCGAAATTCTTTCACGATATGGGTTGGCTGGACTGTGAATGCATAGTTGGGCTAATAACAGGACACAACACATGTGGACATCACATTCATCATACATCATTGAAGACCCAACGTATATGTATGTCCTGTCTCGAAAGCAAAGATACGACGGACTCAATTTTGCGGTTCATTATTTCCGTACAGATTAGATTTCTCCGTACAATGAAACGCTTATGTGTCTGAGTACTTGGGAAGGAATAATCATCAGCCCTCCTACCTCTGATCAAGAATTACCTCGAATTTCCCATTCAAACAAACCGCGCTTGAGATATTGTCAAAAAGCTTTTTTTTTATGTTGGTACATCTGTCATCTGACGCTCAAATATCTGTTTGGGCGCCATTTGTCGGAAGTTTGTGCGCGATAGCTTTGTAAACAAGTCAGTGTTTGTTGTCAGAAATGCTTTCTTTGGGTCAAAATGTTATCGATGGTATCATTACCGGTGACAATGTTCGTCGCAAGATAGCAGAATTGTGGAGAAAAATAACGTTCATACCGTTCCGCAAGCTCCGTATTCACCTGACGTGGCTCCTTGTGACTTTTTCCTTAACCCACGACTCAAGTTACCACTTCGCGGAAAGCGTTTTGATACGATTGAGGCGATAAAGGAGAAATCGCAGAAGGAGCTGAAGGCGATTCGAAAATTGGCCTATGAAAAGTCTTTTGAAGATTGGAGGAAGCGTTGGATTTGTGTATTGCTTGTAATGGGCATTACTTTGAAGGGAATAAAATGAATATCGATAAATTATTAAACAGTTTTCGTTTCATTGAAGAATTTAGGGTACTTTAATTTAATTCAATTAAAGTGATCGTGACTGTCAGGCACTTTAAGCGACATGCCTGTATTATATGCTAAAAAAAAATCAAATGACGAATTTAAAATTTGTTAATAAAATTTGCAAATAAAACTTTCAACTTACCACCATGATAGCCACTCTTCCAGCGACCTCTCCAACAACATTGATCGGTGGTTTCTCTTTGGGTGGATGTCCAGGTACTCCGACCGACACGCTGATCGTACGCGTTCGGCTGCACTCGTTTAATTTTTTTTTTTAAACATAATATCAAGAACGAAATATACAACATAGAAGAAAAGAAACTTTTAATATATATTCAGATATTCTAGAGCAAATTTTAGATTATCGTTGGATTCATACAAACCTAGGGGTCGACGGAAAGCACATTTCAACTGAATTTCCTATTGTAGTGCTATATGTACTGTGTGACAGAAAATATATTTTTTGTTGTTTTTCTTTCGATTCTTTTTCGGTTTTTTTATATTTTAATCAACCAAATATATTCCAACCAAAATACAAAATAAATTAAAATTACAATAAAGAGAGCCAGGAGATATACGAGATGAGAGACAATTTAAGTTTTTTATAGTTCATGAAAAAAAAAAAGGATTTACAAGGATGAGGATTGGAGAAAGGATGTTAATAAATACGAACTGTTAACACAATTGGATAGGAGAAACAATGGAGGGATGTTAACTTTGTGCAAGATGGTCACATACATCTGCTCGGCAAGAATGCAATTACAAACAAGTGAAATTGTGTAAGCTGAGTAGTGTTTAAAGTGAGTGTGTAGTTATTATTACTATTAAGCGACAATAGCTTATCATTATTACGTTGACTAAATATGCATTGTAATTTGATACGTAGAATGTGATGAGCTTCAAAACCATTAAGCGATTCTAGGTGTTTTTTTTAAGTAAGTCTTTACTTCATTGAACATTTTTATTTCATTTTAATTGTACACATTTGTGTGGATTTTTTTTTGATTAAATTAATAATGACTACAACCGAGTTAAATAGTCACGTTAATTTAGTTGAATATACTCGTTCAAAATTTAAAATGATGGGGAATCACAATGCAAATGTAATTAACATTAACGAAGCGCTCAAACATTAAATTTTTGACATCGACGAACCTTATGGCGACGGTGAAAAAGGATGTGGATTTCTACTACATCAACTGTCTTGCAAAGTTAGTTGGGGTGGGCGCCTTGGATCAGTGTTTTTTTTTTTTGTTTGTCCATGGTACTATCTCTTGCGAATGTCTGTCAAATCCCAGAGCTCAATTTCTCCTTCGGATCCTCGGATCCTCGGATCCGACAATAAAACTGTAGGTTCTTCCCTTTGTGAAATAATACAAAATGATTTGTTCTATCATCGGTTTTTTTTTTTTTTTTTTTGTTAAGAAAACGCTGTCGAGATGTCTGTAGGTACAATGATGGGTGAATTGCAGACGAAGACAACATCTACATATTTTGTTAGTGATTTTATTTTTTTTTGTTTTCGAACAAATATTGTGTACGTATCTGCAATGTACGAGTATATCGAAAAAATCAGCCTTTTTACGTTTTTACCCTCTTAATAATGTGGAGATCATTTCATTTTCCTAGCTAATATTCATATTATTGCAGAAGTTAGGTAGGTTAAACAGCTATGCTATTATTAGGCGTCATAATGGGTCCATCGCGATGCCTGAAAAACTGCCACAAAGGTATAATTTAAAGATTTAGTTGTGGTTGATGATCCCCACTTCCTCTTACTAAAAAGTAACTTCCTAAGAGTTTTCTACGTTTTTTTTTTTTGTTTGAAACGGTGCTAGAGGCAGTTGTAGTGTTGATCACGTTGATAGTAGACGTTTAAGTTTATCCCGGATACAATCTCAGATAAATACCTAACACAAGAAATGAAAAGACACACCGTGATGGTTACCACAGTGATCTCGTAATAACGCGTTTTTTTAAAGTCGCTTCGTTCTCAAGGTTCGCGTGGAATTAGACTCTTCTGGCGGCTATGTTACGCCTGTTTCGAAACGTAAAAAGCATTTAACACTTATTCAACAAATGCAACATTGTATTCACCAGGATACTGGAAAGTCGATGAGGTCAGTTGCAAGGGAGCTTTAAGAGTCTGAGCGACTAATTCGCGGTGTGGTTTATGAAAACGCCCGATATAAGGCTTATGCCATGAGATGTGGTCAGTTTATGTGGGATGAAAGGAAAAGCGTATGTTCTGAAGAAGGCGGTCCCTCAACAAGTTGAAGCATTCTTCTTTGGTTTTTTTTTGCCGATGAACAAAATTTAGAAGGAGCGACGGATAGCTGTGTGCAGAGCCTTCAGACGTCCCCCGTGTGATGCACACCAATTTTGATGGTCTTTGGGAGTATTGAGCAGTGAAGGTCATGTTATGCCTCCCTACTTTTTCCCCACAAGGTCTTCCAGTGAATGCTGACGGATACATTGAGGTGCTAGAAGCAGTTGTTAAGCCCTGGATAGAAACAGTGTGAGTGAAGTAAGACCATAAGTGTTCCAGCACGATTCTGTGGCAGAGCACAAAGCAGCGACATCTCAGAAATGGATGGCGGTCAATTTCCGTGATCACATAACACCAAACTTATGGCCACCTAAACTTATCAGACCTTAATCCGTTGAATTACTTTTTAATAAACATCCACATTGTCCAAGTGATGGCTACCATCAACAAGGACCATTCAGTTCCGGCATTTTGCACAAGTTAAAAGCATTACCTTCAACAAATTTGCCCTCAAACAGCCCCCGCACCCTGTACCTACCTAGTAGGGGCAATAATACTGTTACACACATTTATTGCTATAAAACTTAAACTTCAAAAGATAATTTAATAAAATTTTCAGTATTTATTTGGATATGTATTTCGAATACAAAAATGTAAACTTTATTTAAAATGTCCGCCTTTGCCCTTAATGCAGTCGCTTCGGCCACTCACCAATTGCAGCACGCACCTCATTAGTTGGAAAGTTAGCTACAGCTTCGTTTAGATTTAGGAATTTTATGTTAGGGTAGTGTGAAGATTGGGCTTTCAGAAGGTCAATCTTCAGGAATTATAAAATGGAGTACATTTATCTGAATCCCGATCTGAGTAGTTTTGGCCTTATGGACTGGCGCAAACATCGCTTCAATGTTTAAGGGTTTCACAACGGCTTTTAAAATGGTCTCTTGGTACACTTTGGCCAAGGTTTGGCGGCCCGTCATAAGAGACACCCCACCAGACCATGAGAGACGGTGGGTGGTGTCCTTTCTGGATTCTTGGGACAAACTTGGACGCTTCCTTAGATGACCATGCATAGATGCTATCACTTTGTTTGTTGATTTTTTTTCTACACGCTGACAGAATATCAGCGTACTCCGCCAACAGTTTTGTCGCCAACTTTGATTTGTTGACAACAATTTTCCAGTGTGGCGTTTCCACTATTCCAAGGCGAAAGCGTTAACAAATTTGAAATTTTTTAAACGACTGCGAGGTACACTCAACTATTGGGTGCAGTAAATGTAGCACCAGAATTTTTGTCTCTACTGGCTGGATACATACATACATATAGTTGTTTATGTCATATCTTCTGTAACGCATACATATATCTTTGCAGTATACGTCCGTGGATGAAAGTCCAAGACAGTGGTTGGACAGGATTCCTATTACTATTCTTAATTGTAATCTACAGAACTTAAGGCTGGACTATTACTCCTTTTTTATCATCTGTGCGCGCCAAAGGGATTATGAATACCCTTAAATTGTTACAGAGCACGGGTGTTTAGGAAAATGGGGAAGGGGAACAGAGGAAAAGCCTGTGCACGTTGGCTTTAAATGTTTGAAGGTTGTAGTGATGGGGAAATACAGAGGCTGGTAGATCATTTCACATTCGTGTCGTTCGGCTTATAAACGAATCCCTATATTTGACCTAAGCCGACTGTGACATATCGAGATGGGTGAATAAATTTGAATAGACAAAAAACTGTGGATAATTTGTCATACACATGGAAAAAATAAAGTGACACGAGTTAAGTATTATAGTTAAAGAATATGGTTGTACGCATACATCCGATGAAGTCGCATTTAGGTGCTTCATTTAATCCATGATGGTTAAGCGATTTGAGAACAAGATACAATGACAAACTAGATAAGTGACGTAGGCACAATCAGAAGAGTTACGTATTTAAAATCAATAGAGTGGTTTATGTAAATCGAAAAGGATTATAGGGTCTAAAATGCTTTTGATATGTACATATGATGTTTGCGAAACGTTAGGTGCCATAGACAGGGGCCAGTCCAATATGAATGGCATATACTTGGCGCGTCGAGCTAATCAGATGATGAAAATGGTGTACAAAGTTGTAAGATGTACCCTTTTACAGCAAGAATTATTCTTTGATTGAAACTGACTATCAAAAATATTTACATACTTCGCTGACGTGTATTTCAAAATGTATTAGATCTAAATCTATATTAAAACATGCAAAAGCACTGCAAAGCATATCGTATTCTCCTTTTACTGTGTTCAAAACTATTAAACATTTCATAAAGTGTTTGAAAATTTAAGAAAGCTCTCAAATATACCGCCATGCAGCAGAAGCAATCTTCATATTGCAGACTGACGGACAAACGAACTGAACTATAAAAAAAAAAAAAAAACAAAGTAAACTAATTAAGAATTTTGGGGAAAAAATAAACAAATTTTCTAGTTTTCGCACACACCAACACAAAAGAAGTACATTTTCGAATTTTATAGTTGAAATGTACTTAAAAGAAATCGCTTGCTAGTTTTATTATTTTTTTTTCTGTTACCAAACACCCAAATCGAATGGTGATGGACAATTATATGCAATTTCTTTTCCTTTTTTTAAGGATAACTGTGATGAAAGAATCCTGCAGTCCCACAGAAAGCCTATAAGCCATTCTGTAAACTTCTTTAAGTCTTTCTGTAGGGATGAAGAATTTCACCATCACCTCTTATGAACCGCATGACTAGCATACTGAACTAACATAAATGATATACTGGAGAGAATGGGGGGAGATCTACTAACCTCGCCGGTGGTGGAGAATATCGTCCATCAACTTCATCACTTTCGGCTTCCTTTTGTTCTCCGTGGATGACGGCGATTCCAAGGCGCAAACGTTCGGCGTATGAGGTAGCTTTCTTTGCTGAACCAGGATCGCGAGCAACAATCACTGAATTTCTGTAATCAGGAATCTGAAAAACAAATCAAGCGATAAAGGAATAGAGATATGATTCGTAAACAACATACACTTTCTTGGATATACTGTAACAAGAACGGTGATGCTCGCAGATTATCCACAGGGATATCGAAGAATCCTTGAATTTCCTTTTGATGCAAATCCATCGTGATAATGTGTGTTAGACCAGATTTACACATCATCTGGAAAAAGAGAAAGGTTATCACTATAGGTACGTACAAATTTTACATGCTGTTCAACAAACCTTCGCCAACAACTTGGTAACAATACAACCACGTTTCCTCATTTTACACTGCTTTGAGTATGGCAAATAAGGAATAACTCCCACAATAGAGCGAGCCGATGAAGTCTTACAAGCGTATGCCATGATGAGTAGCTCCATGATGTTATTATTCGCATCCCTACGAAATAATTTTGGGTTAAATCAAATTTACCATTGATTTGGGCTTTCCAACTGACTTAGTTCCAGTTTGAATGATGTATATATCTTTACCACGAACAGAGTCGCCAATCTCCACCATGGTCTCACGATTTGTTTTGTGAAAGACAGAACAACCGCCACTCTTTAAACCCATTCGATCGGCGACCAGGTTCGCCAAATCAGGATGTGAATTGCCATGGATAATGACAATATCGGATGCCGAAGCTGCCTCCATTTCGCCTCTGTAGCGTTTTGGTGGGCGAACACTTCCCAATCTAAAAATGGAAACAATAACAGTTAGAGTATTGTAAGGAGATTAGTTAGCTTAAATTTAACAAAACGCTAAGAGAGACAATGGAACTAGCATTTAAAGCGGAACAAGTAAAATTTTACCGGGGCAATAACTGGGAGCAAGTAGGCAGCTAAGTGCTCTAAATTAGGCTTCTGTTAGTTGCTAGGGAAAGGTACTTGAGCACAAAAGCATTGATAATGGTTTTTATTTGGCAATAACTGGGAGCAAGTAGGCAGCTAAGTGCTCAAAATTAGGCTTCTGTTAGTTGCTAGGGAAAGGTTCTTGGGCACAAAAGCATTGATAATCGTTTATATTTGGTTTATTCTTGGATTCAGAAAAAATTAAGGAAATCTGTATAAGCTGTATGCTATACGTTGCACTTTCTACTGTGCAATTTACAGACTTTAAAATTTTGCTGGTAACTAATTGCGCAAGCAAAACCACACGAGAAAGCAATTGTACTACAATTTACAAACTTATTTAAGAAACATTAACAAATTTGATAAACTATATACTTTAAACTAACAAAGAAGTATCTAGGCAACGTATAACACTGGCTACTCAAATAAAATACCAATACTTGCGCTATAATAACTATCAGTAGGCAGCGTAGTAGTTGAACTTTTGAACTGTAAACTACTTAAATGAAACTGAAAATTGGCATACAAAAAATGATTTACACTATTTTTAACTGCTGAACCCCTTTGGTTGGAAAATAGTCTTTCTAGTGAGTAACAACTTATAAGAACTTTTCAGTGCATTTCATGCGATAGTTTTATACTGGTGTACAGAGTTATGTGGTGAATGGCAAATATCTAACAAAGGCCTCGTAGAAGTAGTAAATCCTACAATAGGAATCACTTCAGTCAAGCATATCTGAATTGTTTTTGCGAGTTGTTAGCTTTCAAACTTCGTTGCTGAGCAGTCGACTTGGTATTTTCTTTATTTAGAGAGCACTGTAACGGCCGACACTTTATGTGGTGGCTTGCAGAATCGAGAAAAGAAATTAACGTAAAACTATAGTTTCAGCGCAAAAACCAAGGTGCAAGGTAAACTCAGCACTGGTGAATAAGTGCTATACTTGGAAGGCAAGTTATATTGCCACCTGTTTGCTGTAGTCGTCTTTGCAGCATCTAAGAAATTTCCTAGCCTAACGAATTATTAGAGTAAAATTAGATGTATTTCTTAACTGAACCAAATTGCCTTTCGGAAACGGTATAAAACTCAAAGCACAAATGGCTACGAGAACCTACGTCAGGTCCTGTATGGGCTGTTAGCACCAACCCTTATGTTGAATCTTATTTTAGGTCTTTTCTTGGAGCACAAGAGTTTAGCCCTGATACTCGTACTGTTAGTTTTGAAGTTGGGACTACAAATTCCCGCCCCAAATCCGCTCTTTTGCTTTATCCATAATAATACTATTTTGAAGATAGTCCGTTCAGGGATGGCTATTTGGAGCGAGCGATTAAGATCTATTACGCGGGGATGTATTCTGTAATACGCATCGCTGGATTTAATATAAGAAGTAGCATGTTTAGGATCATTAGATCTCGACAAAACCCCTGATTTTGAGTTGGATAGAGGTGAAGTTTCAAAGAGAAGGCTTCATGACTGTCATGTGCTGTGGATGCAGGGCTACAGTTGGGAATGAACACTTAGCAGTGCAGTGCGTTCTGAATACAAGTTTCTCCCACCTTTACCCACTAAAGTGGTGAGCAAAATTTGTATGCCGTCAAGCGATAAGATTGAGAATTATCTTTCTTGTGAAGGAAATGATGATAAACTAATCAGAACAGGTTCATGGTTGTACTTAATTATTACAACCAGGCCTCCAACATAGCATGTGGTATTCACAGGAATATTTAGAAGCTGATCGATAACAATTCAATTTCAAAACAATTTGTCTTAAGAACCGCTCTAGAGAGCAAAGAACACACATGCAATGCAATATGATTGAGTCTTCTTATCTCAGGTCATTCTTTGAAGTATGTTAAATCAGTTTTAAATATTTGATTTGATTTGAAAATATTTTGAGTAACGACTGTGCATGGTCCTACACAATAATTTAAAAAAAAAAACGGTTTTGCGGTTATGAGCTCATTTAAACTATCTACACAAACGGATATAAAGCGCTTTGTCCACTAGCACGTAAATTCTGAAAGTTTTGTGCAAGAATGCACAGGAAGCTATTATATCTGATAAAAAAATGCGAAAATAAGACACGATAGCTTACTTGCCAGAAAGCCTGCGAAGACTAACTTCTGTAAGTATTATTACTAGTGGACACTACGAGCACTGCAGTTTATAAAATATAATACCTTCTGATCAAAAAGGACCCGAAATTCTTCAATAAAACGAAAACGGTTCAATTATTCATCGATATTCATTTTATTCCCTTCAAAGTAATCTCCAAGCAAGCAATACACACATTTCAATGCTTCCTCCAATCTTCAAAAGGCTTTTCATACTCGTAGGCCGATTTTGGAATCGCCTTCAGCTTTGTCTCAAAACGCTTTCCGCGAAGTGGTAATAGGAAAAAGTCACAAGGAGCCATGTCATGAACGTTGTTTTTGATCAAATAGTCGCATACAAGATGAGATGTGTGAGCCGGTGCGTTGTCGTGGTGAAGAAACCAGGAATTGTTTCTCCACAATTCTGGCCTCTTGCGTCGAACATTTTCCCTCAAACGCTTTAATACCGCTTACGTAATACTCCTTATTTACTGTCGGGCCTGGCGGAAGAAATTCGGAGTGGACCACACCAAGAAATCAAAGAAAACGGTCAACAAAGCCTTGATTTTGGATCGACTCTATCGTGGTTTTTTGGGTTTTGGTTCGTCTGAGAAGCGCCATTCCGATAATTGTTGGTTAGTTTCGATGTCATGTTCATAGGCCAATGTCTCGTCACCGGTAATGATGCCATCGATAACATTTTGGCCCAAAGAAAGCATTTCTTTAGCGACATCAATGCGATGCTGTTTCTGCAACAAATTCTATCACGCACAAACTTTTTTTTTATAATTTGCGCGCGCCAAAGGGGATATGAATACCCTTATACTATTACAGGGCACGGGCGTTGTGAAGGAGAGAGAGAGAGATTTGGTGTAGTAGTTTGAAACTCAGGTGGTATTAAGTTTCTGTAAACTCCAAGGGTAGCGTCCAGATAACTGGGGAGCATTTTTGTTTTGCTTTTATTGTCGTTGCTTATGATTCACAGTATTTGTTCCGTCCTCTTAATGTCATCATCACGACCAAGTTTAATTTTCAGCCATATGACCACGCCACTACCAGTGCTATACCTTCGCAGTAGAGCTGACTCAGCTTTCGCTATTGATCGACTTTTTTTATTTATTTTATTCGAAATAAATGACAAGCGATAATGTTACCACTACATCACGGCCACCCTCAAACTAACGAAAAATGGCGCTCAAACAGATGTGTAAGCGCCAAATGACAAATGTACCAATCTAAAAAAAAAACCTTTTTGACAATATCTCAAGCGCGGTCTGTTTGAATGGGAAATTTCGGGTACTTTTTGATCAGAAGGTAAAAGGAAAATTAATCGGAAAGAAAAAGGACGTTTTCATAAATTTACCTAAATAACTAAACTTGAGTAACTTGAGTTATGATCTTACCACTTTAAAATAAAAGATCAACTTCTGATTATATATGAAATTTTTTAAAACCATTTGAAATCAATTACTTTTGAAATCTATGATACATCATCGTCCTAAAAGCGGTTTAAATGTAAAAGAAAATGTCCTTTTCAGAAATTTCATATTCCCCACTATGCGAAGCTTATATCATAATTAAATATTTATATACATAAATAAATATAAAATCGAAAAATATATTACGTATACGCACTGTGTGTCAAAAGCGAAATGTGTCTGTAGAAAATAAATTGCTTCCCAACCCACTGCCAACCCCTTCACAAAGGTAATTCGATTACTTCCTTTTTGTTCTCTTTCTATGTATATGCACGACAAAGCAATTCCCACTGCACAAAGTTCGCAATTAATTGATTCCCACTGCAGGAATTTGCATTTTCACCTCCTTTTGCTCTAGTGAACTATATAGAAGTTTTTCTATATATGGCAACCATACAGGACGTGGAATTATCGATCAAACACCTGACACCAGGGATTTAATTTTAAATGTTATTTGAGAAAGTTTGTTGTCCTATTCAGCGTGTGTATAAATCAATCGTTTTGAATGCAAATTAGAAGAACAAAAACAAAGAACAGAACAAAAAAAAAAAGGACAAACTTAAGGAGCAACAAAAGATTTCAATTTACGATATCCTTAAGAATGTGCCCAGAGTGAGTGTGTGCGGCTGTGTATATTTGTTCCACTTTAAAGTACCTTTAAGTCGTAAATTTCGAGACTAACTCGAGTTTACACGGCATACAAAAACGCTGTAACGCGAGAAAGCAAACACCAGAGTAGAGTGGTGGAATGGTTGTGAACGAAGTTCTTTTCTCGAACTGAAACTGCGTCAGGTAGATGGGGTGAGGCAATTTGAAAACACCTCTACTGAGATTGTTTAATGCAGATTGTGTCAGGCGCTTTAAAAGAAGGTGGTGCAATAAAAGACGACACAGAAGATTGGTGCTAGAAGGTGTGAGGATAAAGAAACATGGGTGATTCAGGTGAGTATAGGATAAAAATAAATTGTCGATAGAATCTCAGCTTCACAATAAATCCAGCTAACATTCAGATTATATTTGTCAACATGCACTAAAATCGATGGCAACATGTGCACGTCATGTGTTTTTTTTTTTATTGTGAAATCAAATATGCCTTCGCAGTATCCCTCTAATCGAAGTAAACAGTACTTGAAATACACTGTTTATAATATAATTAAGATAAGCCTATAACCCACGATTTTCATATTTTTAGATTTAGAAGTACGATAAAATGATATTTTTAGACTGTCTCACTTTCATTAGAAATCTTGAAGCCAGAAAACTAGTTACACAAAGGCTACCATATGTTTAACTGATTACGTTAATCAGCATAAGATTTAGAATTTAACAGAACACATTTTCGCATTTTTTTTAATCTTTATTACTATGTCTACATATACGAGTATGTACATCCACTTGTGTTCATGATAAATGTTGCGAAAAATGGGAGTGTTAAGTAGACGGTGATAAGTAGCACATCAAAAAGCAAACAGGAAGCGGGGTAATTTGGAAGACTGAGTGTTTCTTGACTTTATTGACCTTCAGACCCACTTTGTTTTGGTATCTAAAACCATCTAAACAAAACAAGTATGTAGGTCCGAACGTTGCAAGTTCGAGCGTCAGCAGCGGACAACAACTTCAATCACTACATCAAAAAGGGGTCTATTTCGGCTCCCAGGTGGAACATAGCACAGCAATGAGGACATAATCATAGTAGTAAGGAATTTTAATACTAAGGACATTGGAATTCTACATGGTTATCATCATCGATGTCGCACTGCATCCGTTCAAAGCAATCGAACCAGCTTTTTTCGCTTTTCCCACGAAAACTTACTTGAGACTGAAAATAAACTTCGTTAAAATTAAAGATTAGTCTTACTAATAACCCCCTCAACCTTACAAGTAAACATTACTGGGCTGCAGATTGAGAGAGTACAAAGTTCCCGGTAGGAACCTTGGAAGTACGAGGGTGGGTCAATAAGTCCCTGAAAATTAACACAAATTGTGTCGTCACCTTAAATTTATTTTTTTTTGTCAAGAATCATTTTTCAAAAGAATGCACCTAAATTTTCAGACAATTCTGTCAAATAGTTTTGTTGTGGCAGCCATTTTATATAGACGTCTACTAGCATTTTCGTTAAAATGGAAAAAAGTCAATTTCGAGTGCTCATTAAATACTATTTTTTGCGAGAAAAAACTATCACGCAAACCAAACAAAAGCTTCACAAATATTGTGGGGACTCTTCACCATCGATTGGAACCATTCACAATATTACCACATTATCACCACATTACTCAATTTCGGTGCGGTCGTTCAAGCAGAAGTGACGCCGAACGTTCTGGTCGCCCAATTGAGGTCACCACACCAGAAATGGTACACAAAATCCATGGTTTGATAATGGACGATCGGCGAGTGAAAGTGCGCGAGCTTGAAAACGCCACAGGCTTATTAAAGCTTTCCGCAAGATGAGTTGCCGCGTTTGCTCACAATCGACAGCAAACGCATTCGTTTGACAACTTCAAAGGTGTGTTTGGCGATGTTCCAGAAAAATTCGGCTGAGTTTTTGCGCGCAGTGTTATTCACATCGATTACCTTGAAAAGGGTAAAACGATCACCGGCGCATATTACGCAGAGCTGCTGAATCGATTCCAAGCCGATTTGAAGCAAAAACGGCCGCATTTGGCGAAGAAAAAAGTTCTTTTTCACCAGGACAACGCACCGGCGCACAAGTCCGCAGTCCCAATGGCAAAATTGCATGAGTTGGGCTACGAACTCCTCCCTCATCCAGCATATTCCCCAGATTTAGCCCCCTGCGACTATTTTTTGTTTCCAAACATGAAGAAATGGCTCGGAGGTAAGAGATTTGCGTCGAATGAAGAGGTCATCGCTGAAACAAACGCTTATTTTGAGGGGCTCGAGAAATTGTATTTAGAGGGCATCAACAAATTGGAGAAACGTTGGATGAAGTGTATAGAGCTAAAAGGAGACTATGTTGAAAAATAAAATGTTTTTATACCGAAAAGAGTGTTCCTTATTTCATTTTTCAGGGACTTATTGATCCACCCTCGTATCAAGGGACAAACAAATTCAGGTAAAAACTGTCCAGCTTTTCCCTTCATTTTGTTATTGGCGTAAAATGTATCAATTTGGTATATGGGCTCCCTGTGACATAGTTGGGTCCATTGAAAAGAAGCCGCTGCGTTTGAAACACCCAGACTCTAGCTCCTCGCATAAGCGACTGCCAAGAGTGCCAAATCCTGACTAGAGAAGGTCTTTCGCAAAGCAGATGTCAAACAGATTTAATTTCTTCTTCGTCCCTGCAGCTCCTGCAATAGCCATTGTTGACTACACCGAAACGCTTCGCATGAATCCCAACGACAAAGTAACCAGTAAAGGGCGTGTCCATTTGAGAGTAAAAATGTTGCGAGCAGCTCTCAAGAGCAAACTCGCAAGTGGACACAGTCTTAAGAGTACGTAGTTCGCGGAGAGTTAACTTTTTACTCCCGATTCGAACTTCTTGAGAGTCACTCGCAAGTGGACACATGTTTTGATCACTATCGGAGATTAGCTCGCAGAATTCCAACACAGTGCGTATTTTGCGAATAGCTATCGATAGTCAACATGGCAAAACAGTGGATATCGGAGGAAACAAATGAACTATGTAATAAAAAAATATGAGTCTTTTGAAACCTTATGGTATGGCTAGACACGTACCTTAAAAGAAGAACAGAGCTTGGCCAACTTGGAAACATGCGCAATAGCGAGAGCACTCTGTACAGCCGCGGAGCTGCACGAGTAGTCTTTGTTATCTTTACGCCAATTTTATTATAAGTAACTGCTGAATCGAAAGTTTTTACAGGATATCCCTGTGCAATGTCTCTTTTCGGCGACGCTTACGAAGAGCTTAACGCTTACAAAGATGATTCAATTAAACAGCTTCAGTAAGTAGTAAACGCTGTTGTCTATCCAGACTCTACAGAAAACTGGGAATTACACTTCTCAAACTCTTTTTGTAACTGAGTGGCAAAGTGTTATCAAATACAGGGTGTCCGTGTTAAGATTCAATATTATCATGATGTTTCTAATTAGGGCTTAGTTTTCAAGACTCGTTGCGTTAAGTGGTTCAAATTTCCTTAACGCGGGCAGCATGTATAACAAAATGGTGACTTTCTGTGGCGTACAATCAAGGAATTCATTGGCTTTTGAGGGGAAAAAAATGTTAACATCGTTTATGTTTTCTATTTGAATTGGTGGAACAAATTCAACAAGCTAGAAGTATTCCCCACTTCCAAGTGCAATTGATGTCGTCCTCTATGAAGTCGTCCTCTTTTGATAAAGAATGCGACTCGCGCTATGGTTAATACATATTAAGCGAATGCAGAAAGTCCTATTCACTTGATTTATATCACCCATTTTATAGCCACTAGGATAACAACATAATGAAGGTTTAATCGCAAAACTGAACACATTTTGAAAATGTATCCTATATCAAACATGTAATAAAACGAACATGATTTTGAGTTCCGCCAAACACTTCAAACCACCTTTTTGACGAGCTATAAATACAGTATCAACTGAGAAGTGGTAATTTTCTTCCACTCGAATTGAAGACACGTGTTGATTGAATACTTACGAGTGTGAACCGTGTGCCTTAGAGGAGTGTGAAAGGTTCTGTCACATAATATAATGTATCACCTATCATATCCAAAAGTAACACCCAAACCGGGAAAAGAGAATCAATTTACATAAGCATTCTATGTAGCTACCAATGAAATTACCTTGTTAGAGCTTCGCGGAAATCAAACATTTGAAGTGTTTGGCCCAGAGGAGGGTTGGGAGGACGATGGATGATAACACCTCCTTTGTGGCCATAAAGAAAATCTAAAAGTGTAATCACGCATGCAACTCTAACACGATTTTTTGCCACCTCTCAAGTTGTTAAACGTACAGACGTGTACTTCCTTTGTTCAAACTCAAGTGTGTTCAAGTGGAGCGCAGCAGCAGCAAGTAGTGTGGATGAAGGTAACAATCGAAAGTAACCTTAGGCATTTCATTTCGAGAAGTCAATTAGATAGGTTCATTTTATTTAAGTCTAAGAAAAAAGCAAAATGATGGGAATGGCTTGTGATCCCTTACAGCATACAAGCATGTACCAAAGGCTGGAAGAGGGTAGATCTTTGTTATCACAATTCAATCCATTCTAATAAGTTTATGTTTACTTTCAGATAGTGAAGACAGTGATGGAGAAGGAGGTCTCGGCAATGTAAGTCGGGTAATAATACGTCCTCCTGGACAGAGTGGAAAAGCCAAACGTGGACACCTTTGCTTTGATGCTGCCTTCGAGACAGGAAATCTGGGGAGAGCAGATTTGGTGGGAGATTTCGAGTATGACCTGTTCCTCCGACCAGATACGTGTAATCCTCGATATCGGTTTTGGTTCAACTTTACGGTAGACAATGTGAAACAGGATCAAAGAGTGATATTCAATATAGTTAACATGAGCAAACCAAGGAACCTCTTTAACTCTGGTTTGACTCCTTTGGTGAAGTCATCAAGTCGACCGAAGTGGCAAAGAATTGCAAAGAAATATGTTTTCTACTACAGATCTGTGTTGCACCAAAATCATTACGTGCTGAGCTTTGCATTTTCATTCGACAAGGAAGATGATGTGTACCAGTTCGCTCTGGCTCCTCCATACAGCTACTCGAGACTTCAGTCCTATTTGAATGTTATAGAATCGAAGTCGGTTGAAAAACGATTCACCAAGACCACTATGATCAAGACTTTGGTAAGTGTTTCTTTAATGCAGGCATTACTCTTTCTTTAGTCATTATGTTCTTCTTTTCCAGCAAAACAGAAATCTAGATCTTATAACAGTGGATCATGTACCTCGACAACGTGGCGCTAGAATAGACAAGAATTTAATACGTGTAATTGTTATTTTAGCTAGGTCACATCCCGGAGAAGCTCCAGCTTCATACGTGTGCCAAGGATTTATTGAGTTTCTAATTGGAAGTCATCCAATCGCTGTGATTCTAAGAGAAAGCTTTGTTTTCAAAATAATTCCAATGGTTAATCCCGATGGAGTATTTTTGGGGAACAATAGATGCAATTTAATTGGACAAGATTTAAATAGGACGTGGCATATGGCAACGGAATTTTCACAACCGACTTTGTTTGCCATTAAGAACATGTTAAAGGAATTGGATGGCTCAAATGTAAGTAGACATACAATTTATTTTGAGATTGTCGTACAATGGATCTTTAATAGTTGTACCAAATTGACTTTGTGATCGACCTGCATGCACACTCAAGTCTGAATGGGTCGTTTATTTATGGAAATACTTACGAGGATGTCTATCGTTATGAGAGGCATCTTGTATTTCCACGATTATTCGCGGCGAATGCCCACGACTACGTGACAGCTAACATGATGTTCAATGCGGATGAAAGGAAAGCTGGATGTGCAAGGAGATTTTGCTGTGAGAGGTTGAGTGATACAGTGAATTCGTACACCTTGGAGGTGTCAATGGCAGGATACATTTTAAAGGATGGGAAAACCATGGCTTTATATACAGAGGATGGATGTGAGTATTATTTTGATTGAAAAAAAAAAAAAAATATTTTAGATGTTGTGGTTAAGTTTACACACTTTGTGTTGTGAGATTACATGTGTATCATTTATTTTTTATTGGATCTTTAGAACATCTATTCTGTATATTTACATAGTTGATTCTTTTATTTTCTTGCAAAAATTGTCGGCGAGCAGTGTGGGTTTTCAATTTTCTTCAGAGATATACATATGCATGTACACAGGCCGAGGAAATTCCTCGTACGATATATTCTATACTTAGTCCTGCCATAAGTTCTGTTACAAATATAAAACGCTATAAAAAAAACACAATATTGATTATTAAACAAAATTGGATTCACTCGAAATGACTGCCTTTTGCTTTAACACAAGCTTCTAAACAGTGTGGTCATTGGCCTATAGCGGCACGTACGGTTACCATGGAGATCGTGGACGCTGTTCTGGTTAATGCTGTTCTAAGGCTTTCCAAATTTCTGTGGGGAGTCTTGCAGGCCATTTTCTCCAATTATGACCACAAACCACAATCCAGTGGATTCAGATCTGGACTCCCCGACGGTCAATCTTCTGCTGCTGTAAAGCCAGGAATATTGACTCTGAGCCACTCCTGCGTGGTTTTGGCTTTGTGCGCTGGAGCAGAGTACTGTTGGAAGATCCATCTGTATCCATTGAAAAGGGTATTGGTCAAATCCTTCACAACACCCTCTAGCACATCTTCTTGGTAAACCTTTGCACCAGTTTTTACGCCTTTTTCACAGAAATGGAGGGATGTGATACCATGGTGAGAGACCCCCCACCAAACCATTACGGCAGCGGGATGATGGCCACGTTGAACCCTTGAAACAACTTTGTTCGCTTCCTTAGATGAAGTGGCATAAATTTTATCATTTTGTTTGTTGAAAACTTCTTCCACGGTAAAAATTTTCTCATCCGTAAACAGAATGTTTTCATGGCCATTGTCCGCGTGCCACTGCAAAAGTCGCTTGCATCTTTCCAGCCTAATTTTTTTTAGTTGAGGAGTTAGAAGATGACCCGTGGACCGACGATAAGCTTTCATATACATGAAATGATCTTCTGCTTCCTAAGGGGATTTCTCCGAATTCGTTTACGCACTGCCTTTACTACGCTCGGGCGACCACTTCGGCTTGGGCCGAAGCAAGCAATAGCCCTATAAACGAATATTTTCGATATTCCGATTGGTTTTAGCAACTCGAAAATTTGGCCAGCACTCTTTCCGCACTTATGCAACGCTATTACCGCGACTCGATTCTCTTTAACGCCCCACTCCATGTTAATAGTTTGCAAACTGAAACCAAACTGACTAGTATTCTTCACTGATCAGTGCATGCGTTCTGAAAAAAAAGTTAACGGTTCTATTCCCGCAAGAAGTTTTGAACGATAAGCGCTGGAAATTGTGTAACAGAACTTATGGCAGGACTAGGTACACAGGCCGACAAAATTCATCGTACGATAGATAAAATTCTAATATATTCTATATATGTGGATAGATCTTTTTTTATTAGCTTATGTTGTGTTCTCTCATTCCATCCCTTTTACTCAAGTTATTCATAAAAGCAATAAAATGCATTGCAGTCCAGACGACATAATTTTTCGCACGGCGACTGATCCCGTTAGTTTTTTCCCTTTTTCATAACAATTTGTGCTAAAATTATGTAATTCTGTATTCAGTGCTCAGTGAATTTACATCTTTTGCGAAAAAAGTGATAATGTCAGCTCAACAACGCAGAAAAGAAACGACAGAAGATTTCCGCCAAGGAGTTGTAAATTTATGGTACAATGACCACAAATCATTTAGCGGATATTGCACGTATAATAGTGGGGAAATCCAAATCTACTATTCAACAGTGTTGAGTACATGCGAAAAACATGCCGTCCACGCAAATTAAATGAAAGGTATGAAAGAGCCATTCTAAACCCTATCCGAAAAAACTCAAAAATTAATTGCCCTGTCATAAAAAAAATAGTCTCGGGTACATGCAACAAAGACGTCAGCACGCCTACAATTGACAGAACTCTTAATAGACACGGGTATTTTTCAAGAACACCAAGGAAGAAACCGTCAATAAGTGCTGTCACTAAAAAAAAAAAAAAACCCAAGAACTTTACCTTCTTACACAAAGACGCAGATTTGTCATTTTGGAAGAAAGTGTTGTTCACCGATAAAAGTAAATATAATATTTTTGGTCACGACGGTCCTTCAAGAGTTTGACGAAAGAGCGGTACAGAAATAGAAGTTCAAAATCTTCGAAGAACAGTCAAGCACTGTGGAGGTAGTGTTATGGTGTGGGAGAGTATGGCTTCGTCCGGTGTGGGAAAGATGGTTTTGATTGAAGGAAACATGGACCAGCAGATGTATTTAAATATACTAAAAGAAAATCTACGTCCATCAGTGCAGAAATTGGGCTTGGATCCTGGATGGATATTTCAGCAAGATAAAGACCCTAAACACACCGCTCAAAAAGTGAAGGAATGGTTGTTGTATTATACTCTAAGACAGTTGAATTCACCCGCACAGAACCCAGACTTAAACCCAATAGAGCATTTATGGAACTATTTGGAAAAAGAGCTCCATAAACATCAAATAACTTCAAAAGCGACTCTTAAGCTTTCCAAATAGAATATGATCCTGTAACCTAAGACTTTACGAAAAACCTGGTCTTTTCTATTACACGTCGACTGCAGGTCATTCTTACATCTAGTGGAGGCCCAACAAGATACTGATTGCCCGACTTCATTAAAATATTAAGATACAAACTTACCGTACTATGAATTATGTCGTTTGAATGAAATGAATAATTTCTTTTTTTTAAATAATAAGTTGATAAAGATTAAATTCAATCCAACCCAATATAAAAATAATCTTTATTTGTTCTGATTCTTAAATTTTTGTCGTTTTCCGAGTGAACTGTATAGGTACTGGACAAGAGAAATTATGTGTGCCGTACGATGAATTATGTCGGCCTGTATACCTCCTTAAGAAAGCATTCAGCTTCTTGTATGTTGGTGTAGTAAAACACGTTTGCAGGACCTTTTTTGTTTGTTGAATTAGTCTTCTATTCATGTGTCAACTTTGTTACCTAGGCTTTAGAAGTTCTTTAAGAGCTTTTAAAAATGCAGTTTTATTTGTGAAAACTTTCGATCTAGAGATTTTGATACATTTATATATACACAGGTACATATTATGGTCTCGCAATTCTGTCCGTCCGTTTTTCTGTATCTCGGACTGCACCCTAAACGGCTGAATGAATTTTCTTTTTAACTTTACATCTGAAGTCTGTGGGATAATAGCCAGAGGTAAAATCGGAATCTTCTACCTAACCGCAAAAATTACAGTCTCAAACAATTTTGATCAAACTTTATATCTGAGACTGCTTACTCAGTTTTTAGCGAACAATTCTAATAATGGTACTTTATTTATTATCGGACTTAAGAAAATGGGCAATTTCTCGGATATGGCTAAAATGATTTACTTGAAAATTAATATTCACAAATGTGGCCAGTTTTCCAAGACAAGAGCAGATAGTTATGTATTATATATTTTATTACAAAATATTATCGGTTGCTACTTTTTTTTCCCCCTTACCAACTCTAGAAACTTCGGTTTGCTTTCAAATTTATCAGGTTGGCAACTAAGTAATTGCCAATTTTTTCAGATAAATAAAACACATTTTTTTTAAATACAACGAATAAACTTTAATCAATGATATATTTTCCATTTTGTTCAATGACCTTTTGCTATCTTTCTGGCAACTTCATAATTCCACGTTCGTAGAACTTCTGATCTTTATCGACAAAAAACTGAATCAAGCGCAATTTCACAGCGTCATCATCACTGAAAGTTTTACCATTTAAAGAGTTTTGCAAAGATCGAAATAAATGGCAATCTGATGGAGCGAGGTCAGGGCTATATGGTGGATATAACATCAATTCCCAACCAAACTCCAATAATTTGTGGCGAGTGACCAAAGATGTATATGGCCTATTGTTGTCGGGATGAAAAATGACACCTTTTCGATGGACAAACTCTGGCCGTTTTTCGTTGATCGCTGTATTTAATCTGTCCAGTTGTTGTCAGTACACATCCGAATTGATCCTTTGATTCATTGGAAGCAGCTCCAAATGCACCAAACCTTTCCAATCCCACCGAATTGAGAGCAAAATGGTGGATAACAGCTTTCGAGCTGGATTGTGCTGGCTCATCAAGCCTGGACCAAGATCGTTTTCGATTGACGTTACTGTAAACAACCCACTTTTCATCGCCAGTGATGATTCGTTTCAAAAAAGGGTTGGATTCATTGTGTCGAAGATGCAAATCGCGCTTCGCTAAATGAATTTCTTTCAAATCATGTGGAACCCAAATCTTAAGTTTTTTTTTTTTTTCTTTTATGGCTAACTTTTTTGCTATCTCTTGTACAGTTACATGGCTATCCGACTCGATTATGGCTTTAATTTGATCATCATTAAGCTCATCTTGTCGACCTGATCGTTGTTCATCTTTCAGTGAAAAATCTCCGGAACGAAATTTGTCAAACCAATTCGGGTACTGTCTTTCTTTTAAGGCTTCTTCACTATACACATCACGTAACTTTTTAGCAGCTTGCGCTGCGTTCTTTCCTTTACGGAAATAAAAAAAGTAAAATATGACGAAAATGCTCGTTTTTGCACTCCATACTAAAACTGTCGCCAAACTAATACCTTTTCACAAAAATAAGCGCCATTTGCTTCTAAAGCAAAGTAAGACTGACAGCTAACAAATGTCAAAAGGAAAAAAATATTTCATTGACAGAAGCCATTAAAATATATGGCCAAAAACATCTATGTGTGAAATCGGCTATTACTTAGTTGCCAGCCTGATATATCAACAATTCGCAACCCATACTCCGATTTGAAGTGCCACTGAACAAAATGCTGACCCACACAACTATGTGAAGCTAAACGTCGAAAATAACTTAGCAATGACCACGTTCAGAAAAGAATTTGTTCATCTTAAAGATTTTTCCACATATCCTATAGGAGCATGCTATGAATTTGAGCTTGCTTATCCACTTTCATTAAATTCATGGCTCTGCGATTCCGAAATTAAACTGAATCCTCAAGAACTGACATGCCACATTAAATACGTCTATGTTTGAGAAGCAAAGTTGAGGCTAAAACTTAGGCCTCAAATTTCGGAGGCAAATCATAAAATATATCACTGTAACTTTTCCAATTCTATGTAAATGCATCTCTTTAAAGTCCTCCTCCTCAAATATAATTCAATTCAATTTAATGAGCTAGCACTTTAAGTGGCTGGCCAACATATTAAGCAAAATGGCAATTGGCCATAGAAGTGCCTACCCGAGGTCTAAATACCTTGGAGCTTTCATCAACAATCAGTTCACTGGAGTTAATTTCATTATTCGCATGTGTCCTTAAAAAAACTTAAATAATGTAGTTCAGCGTGCTCATAACCAATTGGGGTAATAAAATAAATTAAGAAAATCACACGCCAACCGCTGCAACATTTTCATGTCGCCCCTCTTTTTGTTTTCAACGTATTTGTGAAATTGCTTAAAAAACAAAGTGATGACGAATTAGGATTGTGTGCTTTACACAATTTTATATCACAGCAAATACCTGTTGCCTGTCCAGAAACTTTTGGATGTAGTTCTAAAATAAGTTAACAGACTTTCCTGCTGAATTGTTCTAATATAATAGATTTAGAACTACTTAAACGTAACAGAAAGTATCGTACATATGAATGTATATCTCAATGAGAATATTCATTCATTAGACATAAAGTAATGGGGAAAGTTCCATTTATCAGAGTATACAATACATCAATCTTTGGATTTGCTTCTTCTCCTGCGTATTTGTATGAAAAAATGTGAAATTTGTTATCGTTAACTTGTCAAGCCACCTATTTGACAACCCCCAATCCGTCACAATCGATCACACTACCCACGACCCCATGGTCACCCCAAGCCCTGCATACTATTATTTTCATTGTTACACCCACAAGTACCAATGTGAATCAAATCTCTAGTTGCGACCGGAGATCGACTTTGCTGATTCTGCATAATTCTTGGGAGTGTTAAGGGATGCGGAATATGAATCTATTCAAAAAAAATTTAGAAAATATAGTTCCACTAGTTGTACTCGATTAGGTATAACGGCACTTAAAAGTATGCTGTAAAGTGATTCAAATTATGTACAACAAAATTAATGTTAGCACATGTTTGACATAGGAACGATATTGCTACCCACGGCGGTATCAAGAGTAATATTAGTTTGTTTTGCATACAAGAATTAAAGATCGTTCTTACAGATGAATCGCTGAATTTGAGTGGAGGATTGAAACATCTACGAAATGATTTACTTTGCTACGAGCTATGGCAAAGCACACATAGAATGTGGTCGGATATTTACTGATCTTCGAGAGAAAGTCGGCGGCATTGTCTGAGGTACAAATGAGGTACACGCATTTTTGGTGTTAAAACTTTAATTGATTATTTATGGACTCTTGCCATTCATCGATCGCAGAATATATTGGAACGCATTGGAAAATTGTCCACTGCACGGATAAGTGTGCGTTCAAGGACTCAATATTTGGGCGTGGTATAGAACACGCCATTGCCTCTAAAGTAGACCACAGCTTATAATCCAAAGAATTGAGGTTTGGACTGCCTGACGGCCAATCATCTGCTACTATGAAGACCGGCACATTGTTGTGGAGCCACCCTTGTGTTGTTTTTGCCTTATGAGTTGGCGCGTTCGACTCGAGGAATGAGTTCTGATGTTTCTTTGGGTTATCGGGCTTAGACTGTGTCATTCCGTGAAACAAATTTTCCTGTAACCATTTTGCGTGTATCGACGGCGTGTGGGCTGTAAGTGGCCAGTGTGTCTTTTATATGCGTTGAGTCCCAAATCTTGTTTGATAATGTGAGACATGGATTTCTGCGATATCTTCATTTCTCGTGACAAGATTTTCTACTTTCGCAGCGGTTTTCTGGTCTTAACAGCCTATGGAGTTCTGACAGTGCGAACGCGTCCGTATCTTTGACGATCAGTTACTCCACCAGTGGCAACAAATAATTTAACAGTTCGCTACACACAAGCGGTCGCAAGGTCCGGAAATATTGCTTATTTCCATATTACACGTGTGAAGGCCAATTGTCACAACACGGTTTTCAATATTGCCCCACTCTATATTTCCAAATGACTTTTGTGTAAATCTTTTTCCGCCTTAATTCAGTATAAATGTCCCTCATTGAATACCTATCAACATAGAATGGACGTGTTCAATACTATTGTAGTTTCAAGATGAGTGCGTTCAAACGTGTACCAGTATTTATGACATGACTAGGTATGTACTTTTGCCTAACATTTTGAGTTGGTAGTTTAGTGAGCAGGTTTAAGTGAGGAAGTCTGTTATGAGCTGTCTTCTGTTAAGTTCCATTTCGAAAGCTTTCTTGAAATATTTCAGATTTTCACTCTAAAACCAGCCTGTGGTAAAAATTATTTCGCCAATAGTATTTACCCGAATATTTTCTGCCAGATGAAATAGGCTCAAAATAGATTTTCGAGTTTACAGCTATAAAAATGTTACTACTGCAGATATTTTAAATTTGCCTACTTTGCGGGTTTCCAATTCTTAAATATTTGAAATTCGCATATTTTTCGTCGGTGCAAAATATATGTTTAGCTTTTTAATGCGTTCCATTCAACTCTACTTAAAAGTATTATACTTTGCAGCCGTCAATAAAACGGCAATCAATTGGAAGTTCACTGGGTTTGTTTTTATTAAACGAGTGCACTGAAAATACCCATATTTTCGCCACGACTTTAATCCTTTGCTTGGCAGGTAGACATTCAGCCAACTTCATCGTCAAAAAATCAAGATGTTTCGCTTTCTAAAACGCGTATCTAAAACGTAGTCACTCGTGCCTGATCTGAAAGTCCGTTGGCGGAATAAAACTGGGGAAATTGTATACCGATGGCAGACAGACAAAGAGAATAGTCTATGATTTAATATCCGTAGACAAGATGCGCCTTGAGTGGTAGTCACATCTAAATTGAATAAATGAATTGATAAATTAATAATCGAAGACAGACATTTCGTGTTCATGGATGGGGATGCAAGACAATTTGCTCAATTGAATGCTATACATCAAACGCGATCGCTGTTTTAAATACGATAAGCATTCATTGATTCATATTTCATTGTCGTACCGTACATATACATACATATGTTTTGTATTACAAAGAGCAGATGTTTTTTTGAGTTTCAACGTCAGTACTGAAAGTTGTACACATTAGGTTATCATTTCACAAACGAAAGCTTCAGCGAAATCTTTCATAGTAGCAGGCAGCCTTTAAATGGAATTCGTTTTATGTTCAACTCTGCTATAAAAAAGTTATCATCATCACTCATAAAAAATTTATTTTCATTCTAGATTTCCGTCTTGGAAGAAACCTAGCTCGAACATTCCTTCAATACTATCGCTTCATCAATGTTCTACCCGTACCTCTAGTCCCCGAAGTCCATATGAAACGACGCAACCGTCCTCGAACGCATCATTCTCGCAGTAGATCTAAATCCCGATATGATGTCAAACCTCGACCTCGAACAACACGTTGCTATGCTCCAATTAGTTACACAAACCTCTCCATATGCTACGACAGTGCAACTTCAGAAGAAGGATCTCCTTTGCGTCAACCTAGTAGTCAATTCGGATATCGAAACTACCGTCGTCTAGCCACTGCAGCAGGATCAACATCAGCACATGATCAGTTCTCTTTGCTTACTATTAAATCAGCAAAGTTTGATAATTTGGATTTTTCAAACGATCCAAGAGCTGGAGGTAGAAGACTACCTCCACTAGCCAAATCATCTAGAGTCCTGCAATCAGAAACACTTAACGTACCTCCAAAACCATACTTGTCTATAATTGATCTGAATCAATTAACCCGAAATACTATGAAAGATGCTAATCACGGAAATCGATAAACAAATTTTTTCTTCTTCTAAGCCAATTTTAGAACAATATTTATAGCTTACTTAAATTTTAGCAAATGTTACATATTTCTTAATAAAATCTCTTTTCATTCTCATTTTTTCAATTGTAGCTATGAAGAAATCTTTAATATTTTCAATACAGAATCAACGAAAAAAACAATTTTGCATTTCTATTTTAGTTTGTTTGTTTATTTGAGCATCCGTGGCGAGGATGTTGCGCAGCAATCTCTTGACAGTTCACAATAAATAGATTTTGGCTAATGCAGCAGCAGGGGATAAATGCTAAAAGGAACATTTTTGCAATGGAGGTATTTTCACAATGAAAATCTTTATGATTTTGGCGTTGGAATATAATTTATGACAAAGGATGCTAAATTGATTGAATTAAATGAAACCAGAGACAACACAACAGAGATAATAAAATTGTTTACGGTTTCAAAGAAGAATTCAAAATATGCAGCAGTTTGTCTTATCTTGGCTCATGAGAAACTCTCAATAGCAAGGTCATATTGCTTATAACATTTTATAATTTTTTTATACACTTGAGTCGAAAGACAACTTATACAAATTGTATCGTCACCTTAAATTTAATTTTTTTTTTTTGGTCAAGAATCATCTTTCAAAGAACGCACCCAAATTTTCAGATAGATCTGTCAAATAGTTTTGTTGTGGCAGCCATTTTATATAGGCGCCTACTAGCATTTTGGTTAAAATGGAAAAAAAAATGAATTTCGAGTGCTCATTAAACACTATTTTTTGCGAGAAAAAACTATCACGCAAACCAAACAAAAGCTTGACAAATATTATGGGGACTCTTCACCATCGATTGGAACCATTCACCACTGGTTTACTCAATTTCGGTGCGGTCGTTCAAGCCCAAGTGACGCCGAAAGTTCTGGTCGCCCAATTAAGGTCACCACACCAGAAATGGTCGACAAAATCCATGCTTTGATAATGGACGCTCGGCGAGTGAAAGTGCGCGAGCTTGAAAAGGCCACAGGCTTATCACATGGCTCAGTGATTTCGATTTTACATAAATATTTGGACATGTGTGTTTGGCAATGTTCCAGAGAAATTCGGCTGAGTTTTTGCGCCGTTTCGTAACCGTAGATGAAACCTGGATTCACTACAACACACCAGAAACCAAGGAACAGTCAAAACAATGGACTTCTGGTGAATCGAAGCCGAAGAAGGCCAAGGCGGGTTTGTCAGCAAACAAGGTCATGGCGACAGTTTTTTGGGATGCGCGCGGTGTTAATCACATCGATTACCTTGAAAAGGGTAAAACGTGCGGAGAAACGTTGGATGAAGTGTATACTCGTAAAGCTAAAAGGAGACTATGTTCAAAAATAAAATGTTTTTATCCCGAAAAGAGTGTTCCTTATTTCATTTTTCAGGGGCTTATTGACCCACCCTCGTATTGCTTATTACATTTTATAATCTTTTATACACTTGAGTCGAAAAACAACTATTTTGTTATTGAGGGTATGACGGAATTTGCATAGTTTAAGTAAAAGAGTGCTGCCGAGTTTTCTTAAATTTCATGCCACCATTCATTTTGAATTGTATCACTTCACTTACAGATATCAGATTGTCACGCAGCTAAAATCCACTGTAGGTATCCTATCGGTCTAAGTATCTAAAACACATATGTACATACTTTCGCTGGGCTTCTGCAGTTAAAAAGACGGAATTGCATATGCAAAACACACTGATAAGATTATATTAGATTAGATAAGAAAGTTTGGTTAAACTTCAAATGACACATATTTACTTTCTATGCATTGAATAGTTTTCATGTAAACGAGGAACATACCCAGAAAATATGTATATTTGCTGTTTTCAGGCAAATTGTGTACTTAATACTAAGAAACAAGTTCAATATTGAACTCTTATCGTGGTTTTATTTATTGTCGAAGCGCCAAACAAGCAACTGCTGGCGATTGTTTAATCTATGTCCACACTGAATGGATAATGAATAACAAAATATATGGCGAAGTTTATTGCGAAGAACTTAAGGTCAACATTGGGTAAACCAGAAAATGTGTAAGCAGACAGTTTATGGTTACCATATTGTTTATTTCATTATTATACGGTTTTATTTCATACGGAAATCGATAAATTCATGCAATTAGTAGCGAAAATGGGCTTACGGAAAAACAAAAATGAGACTAAACACATTTCGTTCTCATTTCGTTTAAGTAGCAAAAGATTTTTTTTTTTCTAGGCACCTATTGGGGACAACAAGAAAATACACAACATGTCGTCCTACTCCATTCCATGCTGCATTTGGCTTCTTTGCTTTGCTCTTGATATCACTATACATTTTTTGTCTGACCTCCCGCTAAACGAATATATTACAAGCTTGAGTTCATATTTAGTGGAAAATTTAGACGTTTCCTTGCAGGTTTTAGGATGAAAATCAGGAGATGCACAGCGAAAATTTCCACTGTTTTGAATCATATTTAGGAAGCAGGTACGAGGGTGGGTCAATAAGTCCCTGAAAATTAACACAAATTGTGTTGTCACCTTAAATTTATTTCTTTTTGTTAAGAATCATCTTTCAAAAGAACGCACCCAAATTTTCAGACATATCTGTCAAATAGTTTTGTTGTGGCAGCCATTCTATATATACGAATATTAGCATTTTCGTTAAAATGGAAAAAAAGTGAATTTCGAGTGCTCATTAAAAACACTATTTTGAAAAAAACTATCACGCAATCCAAACAAAAGCTTGACAAATATTATGGGGACTCTTCACCATCGATTGGAACCATTCACCACTGGTTTACTCAATTTCGGTGCGGTCATTCAAGCACAAGTGACGCCGAACGTTCTGGTCGCCCAATTGAGGTCACCACACCAGAAATGGTACACAAAATCCATGGTTTGATAATGGACGATCGGCGAGTGAAAGTGCGCGAGCTTGAAGAGGCCACAGGCTTATCACATGGCTCAGTAATTTCGTTTTCACATAAATGATTGGACATGAAAAAGCTTTCCGCAAGATGGGTGCAGCGTTTGCTCACAATTCACTTCAAAGCTGTGTTTAGCGGTGTTCCAGAAAAATTCGACTGAGTTTTTGCGCGGTTTTGTAACCGTGAATGAAACCTGGATTCACCCCAACACACCAGAAACAGTCAAAACAATGGACTTCTCCTGGTGAATCGAAGCCGAAGAAGGCCAAGGCGGGTTTGTCAGTAAACAAGGTCATGGCGACAGTTTTTTGGGATGCGCGCGGTGTTATTCACATCAATTTCCTTGAAAAGGGGTAAAACGATCACCGGCGCATATTACGCAGAGCTGCTTGATAGATGCCAAGCCGATTTGAAGCAAAAACGGCCGCATTTGGCGAAGAAAAAAGTTCTTTTTCACAAGGACAACGCTCCGGCGCACAAGTCCGCAGTCGCAATGGCAAAATTGCATGAGTTGGGCTACGAACTCCTACCTCATCCAGCATATTCCCCAGATTTAGCCCCCTGCGACTATTTCTTGTTTCCAAATATGAAGAAATGGCTCGGAGGTAAGAGATTTGGGTCGAATGAAGAGGTCATCGCTGAAACAAACGCTTATTCTGAGGGGCTCGAGAAATCGTATTATTTGGAGGGCATCAAAAAATTGGAGAAACGTTGAATGAAGTGTATAGAGCTAAAAGGAGACTAAGTTGAAAAATAAAATGTTTTTATACCGAAAAGAGTGTTCCTTATTTCATTTTTCAGGAACGTATTGACCCACCCTCGTATGATTAACTTTTGATTCCTCTTTATTTTCAGAATAATTAGAAGCTATGACTGCTATTACACGGTGATTCTTGGAGTCATGACTCTTTCATGTATTCTCTTTTGAACTTTCATTCTGTGAGACTCGTGCGATTACGCGTTGACTCTTTCCCATATCGCACACTGAAACAAAAAGTGGCACTAAACAAAAAACCTAATTTTCGTATATGGCCGAAAAAAAAAAGTTTTAAAAGTTTTCCACCTCTTGTGGAAATTAATCGAAGTATCAGAACGGGTATCTCCACAAAGAGTGCGTGGTATATATCGGAACCTAGATGTCGCTCTAACTCAAAAGTGTAAAATTTTGTATAGTGCCACTTTTGTTTTCAACGTGCGATATGTCTAATTTGACAGTTCTCTTTTATTTTTTCATTCGGTTGTAAAGACGAGCTCTCTAAAACTCTAAAGTCGACCAATAAATCTTCCATAATTGTTTGACGAATGCCCTCCATGGGGAATGAAAAGAAATAAAGCGAAATAGAAAAATAACGAACGAGGAATAACGTCAAAAAAGAGACATCGAAATTCTATCCACGACTCACCGGGTTGCTGTTTTGCTATCTCATTTGATTTCTCTTTTGCACTTGTGTAATTTCAAAAGAGTCATGACTTAAGAGTCACCGTGTAATAGCAGGCTACGAGTATGTGATCATTTCAAAAATATTTCTAAAATATTTCAAAAAAATTAGCTCAATATTCGTTATGATAAATACATAAGTTCAACACCTAATTAACTCCACGTTCCTAGTTATTGTTCAATATTCACTCGTCTACTATTTGGTTCTGCCTGAAAATGATAAACTACTCCTGCCTATTACCCCATTGGTCGAGAAAATCTGACTAAAAAAATGATTTGCTTACCCGGCCGTCTTAACTTAACGTTAAAGGTATAAATACAAAATCAGTTGAAAAGCTACTAATTACTCAATGATTACTTCATCAATGTGACAATCCTTTTGGTAATGCCTTAGCATTTTATTTAGCGTTTTATCAAAATTTCAGCGGATCGTGGTAACAAAATTGTGAAATTTGTTCTGTTGCTAATTAATCTAACTATCACTACTAATCTTGGAAGAATATTTCGGAAGATTGTCGTATTGAAATGTTATCGACCAAAAGCTCCCAGAATGAGCGGCGGCATTTGGTTTTAGTGATATCGCGGTAGTGTTCTTTCGTCACTATTTCTTTAATTATGTAAATATTATTGGCTGTAATTCCACTAGTAATATTATGCGTAAGTTTTTTTTTTTTTTTTAGTTACTCGACCTCGAAGCCCTGTTCCTTGAATTGGCAGCATTGGCAGCACTGGCAGCTCTAATAGTTTCCAAATTCACTTGTGCTGACATTTTTGGTGCAATAAAGCATCTGCTGTTTGCAATTTTTCTATTTGCAGCTGCATTATCTAAAGCTATAGTCAAATGCTTTTCTTTGTAGTACTTTCGGCTCAGTCGAAATTTTGAAAATATTTTTACCATTTTGGTGATAAATAGTTATAACAGAATGCATTTCATGTGAACTTCTCTATAAATAGGTACAGATTCCAAAACAAATTTGAGTGAGCAAATATATTGTACTTATGAACGGTAGTATACTCGTATGTTAGAGTTATGTCGTTCATGAACGTTAGTTAAACTACTGTCTCCATTTCACAAAAAGGAGCAAGCTCCGGTGCATCAAAATTTACTCAAGCTGTTCGGATTCTCTTTTCGATGGTTAGTCTTAAAATTTTCTCTTTTGCCCATTCTTAAGCAGTAGATTCTCTCTCTCACATAGCAATGAATGGAGGGATAAAGCTTATAGATCTCTACGAGATAAAAATTGTTGTATGCAGCGTTACCATTAGATAACATATGACAACTTTTTGACAGAACCCAAAGCGAACATATTTCGAAAAATATGCATTTCAAACCCTTTTTTTAAAAAATATTGGCGACTTTGTGACATACATATACTTATTTTTTATTTCGGAAATTATTAAACGCGAAAGTAAAGCAGTGTAAAGAAAAAAAGGGGTCAGCAATATCAGGTTATGTCCCTCCAATGCCACACAAAGTCGACCAAAACCTTTTAGTGATTTTTTTTTCCTTGTTTTTAAATTAACTGTTATTTTCACTGAAAAAAAAAAATAATGATTTTTTCCTAACTGAATTTGACATTTTGTACAGCTCAGTAAAATTGTAGGCCAAATTTGTTGATTGAAATCCAGTCTACTAATGGACAAAAATTAACTAGTTTTGCAGTCAATTCGTAGTGTCTTAAATAAGGTAAAGGGTTATTAATTTCGAGGTTGGGATTTTACATCCCTGTCATATGGCAACTGTCATCCATAGCGACAGATAGGTAGTTCTTACTTTGCCATTTTACAATATAGATCCCTATAAGATCCAGCTTACACAACAACTAAAGCCTGCTGACCAAAGAAAGTACAGATCATACGCCAATTGGATGCTGGAAAACAACAAGCTGACGCTGATTTTTCGAACAAAATCTTCTTCTCACTTGGCGGATGCGCAAACAAACCGAATTTTGATTTCTGAAAATTCAAATGAGATCGTTGAAATTCCATTGGATCGACTACGGTTGATGGTGTGCGCAGTGGACCGGTGGCGTGATCGGAACGTATTTTTTTGAAAACAACGAAGGAACCGATGTTACGGTGAATTCTCTGTGCAATGGTCAAATGATAACCAATTTTTTTTTTTTTGCCTGGGATTGAAGACATTGATTTGAGCGATATGTGATTAAAACAGGACGGGGCTACGTGCCACACAACATAGGCAAATTTTGCTCTATTGCACGAAAAGTTCCCCGTCCTTTTAATTTCAAGATTTGGTGACATCAATTGGCCACCAAGATCGTGTGATGTGACTCCGTTGGATTTATTTTTGCGGGGCTATGGTAAGGACCGTGTCTATGCGGACAATACCACTCAAAAATCAACAGAAATGTGCCGAAAATCATCGAAAATTACCTCACAAGAATCGAAGTTTGATCCCGCGGCGGCCCTTTTACCGATGTAATAATAGCATAGTCCAAAATTAAAAACAGTATTTTTTTAATATTTGTTTTGTTTAAAATTAAAATCTTAAAAAAATTAATAACCCTGTACAATGTCATTTAATTAAAAATTCAGAAGACTTATTTGTTTTGATTAATTCAATTATGGAATGATTCCATCGATAACACTTTCCTTGTTCTTATCTAGCTAAGTGTCCTAGCGAAAAATTACTTCGCTATATCCCCTCTGCATTTCCCCCCTAGCAATAGTAGCAGAAAGTTTTGACAGCTCTGTCATCCTGGTACATAGTCGTTTTGCTAGATACAAACAAGTAACACCATTGCCTTGACTTTTAAAGAAACAAGTTCAAAGAGAAGGTGGAACTAGCGATGTTGCCACATTCCTATTATAATACATAAATACATGTGTACATATGATTTTTGTTGGCATTTGTAATTAATATGTATATTTTTTTAATACCCTCTCCGTCCGTATGCTCTGCGTTATTTGTTTGCCAAATATAATAAATATATCGTTCACTCAACGATTCTTTCATCTCTTTCAAGTGAAGTGAACGATTTAAATCATCGAAATGTAGTTAATATTGAGTTACATAAACTTTAAGAAGCAAATAACAACTCAATCCATTCAATGAGTTCAGTAATACATTTCCACTTCAAAAATCTGCATGTATACCCTACTCCCGCTTGTGACATCGTTTAGGTGTAATAGACACATATAGCGTGAGTGCACCACTATAAAACTCACGTGTCATGTGAACACTTTACAGCCTAAGACCCTACAAAAAAAAAAAAAAAATCTTTTAAGCTACACCAAACCCACACAATCGTGCACAGCTTGTTTAATAATACCAACATCTGCGTATGTATAACAACAATAAAGACTCAAAGTGGGTGTTTTAAAACACATTTTCAAGAGCTCGCTGTTGCTTTGTTATCATTTCGTTGGAGAGGGCCTAAAACCGCTGTATTGCTGTATGCCATTCGCGATAACCGCAAACTTCGTATAATTCTAATGAATTTTTCGGAGTATTCGTGTGATTATCAGAAACTCTCCTTTGACCTTGGATGGTTCATATTGAAAGACGAATCAGATCGAAAGTAGAGAAAAGTAAAATGGGCGCATTGTATTCTGCGTAATTTAGAAGAAATCTGATAGGATTTCATCGATTCTCCAGTTCATTCACTTAACAAGTGTCTCCGTAGTTTCAAAGGAAACTGTCAAACAACACGTTTTTCGTTGGCCACCAGCCAGACCACAGAAACAACAACCTGACATATCGCTTGTGACCAAGAGCCGCATGCAAATCGATACTCCAATTGCTTCCGACTGACAATTAGAACACAAACTTCAATTTATCGTTATCTTATCGGCGCCGTGGGGGTGTATATGTAGTGGGAAGACAACAATAGTCTATTACTTCATCAAAGAGCAAATACACTTAACTGCGACATTAGCCGCATGGAGCATGGCGACAGACACGGTAGCTATTAGTCAAAGCTGCCCACAGAGCTTCGATGTAACATGTTCTAATTTTGATACCAGACTTCAAGAGGAGAACGCTCGTGACCAACCAGACCGCATGTTTTCAACGAAAATTGCACCAAAATGGAATACGAAAGAAAACAGAGAAAAAAAAAGCGCTAATTGGATAAATTAACCTGTCTACCTATTCCTCTCCACACACACACACACACACACACTCCTCACTCCCCTTCCTCATCACTCACCCTGTGGGCTTTAGAATTCAATTAAATTTCAAATACACATATATACCTACAGATATTTACAAAGTTAAACTTCTTTTCGGGATATAAAAACAAACAAAAACAAATATATATCTGCACTTCCATATCTCCAACAAAACGATTAATAAAAAAAAAAAAAAAAAGGTTGGGATTAAAAGAGAAGAATTTTGGTGGGACAGGGGGGGTAGGATTCGTGGAAGAAATTAAAAAAAAAAAAACTTGTTAATTAGAAAAATATAAAGCGAATTAAATAAGAAACTCAGTATAATAAACTACAGGCGAAAATTAATTCTTTACTTGTTTCGGCTGAGTAGCATTTTTTTTTTTTTTTTTTAGATTTCTTACTGAAAATATTACTTTCTGAGAAAATTTATTTTTTTTCTTTTTTTTTGGTTTTACGAAACACGAACTTCTCCTCTTTACAGGACTTACATCGAGTTAACCCAATTTTTTTTCAACAAAAAAAAAAAATAGTATTTTTAACTTTTTAGCTGCGTTTTAGTTTTTTTTTTTTTTGTTTTCAATTTGTCACCATTTGTTTTTTGCGATTGTTTTGATTTACTAAAAGAATCAACGATTGACAATGCAGTGAAACCACATGAGAACGCAAAAAGTAAAAAAAACACCAAAAACTTAAAAAATTGGAATTAAAAATTTATTATCGCGCACGCACGGCTGGTATAGAGAAGGAATAAACGAAAATGGTCGTAATGGTCTTCTTTGCCATCGCCGCATGACACTTGAAAGTGACAGCTGTTTATGCGCGGTAGGTAAGGAAGTGCGAGCGTCAGAGCTGCACTATCGGCGTGGATTTCGAGGTGGTTTGTGTATATAGTAAATTAAGTTGTCGATATGCGATGGATGGCGATGTTAAAAACCATACAAATGAATTTATCTGTTGGCGGTTGCAGTTGGTTACTGGATTGGCAGTTATTTTTAACTGGAGGAAGTTAATTCTGGCAGAGAATTCACACGGCAAACTCTTCGTTGCTATAATAAAGGGTTTTTCAATAAGATCATAATCTTTATGGCAACTTCATAATTCCACGTTCGTAGAACTTCTGATCTTTATCGGCAAAAAAACTGAATCAAGTGCTTCATCATCATTGAAAGTTTTACCATCCAAAGAGTTTTGCAAAGATCGAAATAAATGGCAATCTGATGGAGCAAGGTCAGGGGTATATGGTGGATGTAACATCAATTCCTACCCAAACTCCAATAATTTTTTCGATTGACCAAAGATGTATGTATCCCAGCGTTGTCCCGGTGAAAAATGACACCTTTTCGATGGAGCAACTCTGGCCGTTTTCGTTGATCGCTGTATTTAATCTGACCAGTTGTTAACAGTACACATCCGAATTGATCGTTTGATTCCTTGGAAGCAGCTCAAAATGCACCAAACCTTTGCAATCCCACCAAATTGAGAGTAAAATCTTCTTTTGGTGGATAACAGCTTTCGAGGTGGATTGTGCTGGCTCATCAAGCCTGGACCAAGATCGTTACGTTACTGTAAACAACCCATTTTTCATCGCCAGTGATGATTCGTTTCAAAAAGGGTCGGATTCATTGCGTCTAAGATGTAAATCGCAAGCGTTGCAGTGAAAAATCTCCGGAACGAAATTTGTCAAACCAATTCGGGTACTGTCTTTCTTTTAAGGCTTCTTCACTATACACATCACGTAACTTTTTAGCAGCTTGCGCTGCGTTCTTTCCTTTACGGAAATAAAAATGTAAAATATGATGAAAATGCTCGTTTTTTTCACTCCATATTAAAACTGACGCCAAACTAATACCTTTTAACAAAAATACGCGCAATTTGCTTCTAAAGTAAAGAAAGACTGACAGCTAACAAATGTCAAAAGTAAAAAAATATGTCACTAACAGAGGCCATTCAAAAATATAGCCAAAAACATCTATGTGTGAAATCGGCAATTACTTAGTTGCCAACATGATATATACAGGGTCTTCCAATAGGGACTTCCGAAATTTGACAGTTGATAGCGGCCATACTGTTGAAGATATATCTGTCAAATTGGCTGTCTTTTATTTAGTCTGTTTTGCCAAATCACCATGAATGGATATAGCGTTCAACAACATGTGCCTAGCACATTTTACAGTCGCCATAATCGTCCTTCCGAGAGGACTATTCGCAGTGTGGTGGATAAATTTAAGTCCACTGGTTCAGTAAACGATCAACCAACACCCGTACGTCGACAAAATGCAAGATCTGCTGGAAACATCGCCGCTGTCCGTGAGAGTGTGCAGGAGAATCCGAGGCAGTCGATTTCGCGTCGCTCACAAGAACTCGGCCTTTCGCAGACCACAACTTGGCGAATTTTGCATCGTGACCTGCACCCGTACAAAATTCAACTGACCCAGGAGCTAAAGGTAAACGACCATAGACAACGACGTGTGTTCGCTGAATGGGCTCTGGAACAGTTGACCCTAATGTTCATCGAAAAATCATCTTCAGCGATGAGGCCTATTTCTGGATGAATGGGTACGTCAACAAACAAAATTGTCGAATATGGAATCCCGAAAAAGTCACTGTTTGGTGTGGATTTTGGGCTGGCGGCGTCATCGGTCCATATTTCTTTCAGAACGACGTTGGCCAGGCCATCACCGTCAATGGCGAGCGCTATAGGTCGATGATTACCAACTTCTTTTGGCCTGAATTGGATTATATGGACACCAACGACATCAACGATATGTGGTTTCAACAGGACGTGGATACGTGCCACACAGCTCACGCCACATTGGAAATTCTGCACGAGCAATTCAAGGGCTGGGTCATCTCAAGTGAAGGTGATGTGAACTGGCCACCGAGATCGTGCGATTTGACCTCGTTAGACTTTTTCTTATGGGGTTTTCTGAAGTTGCAGGTCTATGCGAATAAGCCACAAACCACAGCGGCCCTCAAAGCCAACATAAACCATGCCATCGGTCAAATTTAGCCTGATTTATGCGCCAGAGTCATGGAAAATTGGATATTTTATATACGCGCCCTCCAGAGAAGCTGTGGCAAACATTTGAACGATGTTATATTTCATACATAATGGCATCGATAGGGCTTCCAAACAAATAAAAAATGTCCATGATATCTTACACACACTTTGTTTTATTTAAATTTAAAGATAGATAGCGCTTAATGAAAGACCCCTTTACTTCATTCTTATGTAAATAACAATATTTTTCTTAAATCTAATTAAATTATTTTCTACTTTGAGTTCACTAGGTAAATCATTAAATAGTTTTGATCCATTATAAACTAACATATTCTGAGCTGTTCGAATTCTTAGAAGTCGAAGACGTAGATCCAACCTATTCCTTACATTATAATTGTGCACTTCTCCGACATATCCTAACTTACTACATAAATAATTTGGCAACAAACCATTTTTTATCTTAAATACAAGCACTAAGATATTCATAAATGCTTTTTGATTAACACTCAACCATTTCAAAACATCGAGCATTACTGTTTTAGGTGTTCTCCAATTACATCTTAATATTATTCTCATAGCTTTATTTTGCAACTTTTGCAATCTATCCACCATCCCGATATTTCCTACATATAAGACTGTTGAACAGTACTCAAAGTGAGATTTTATAATAGAATTGTACGAGTATACATTAATTGCACAAAGTCTAGACATTATTCTTCTAATCCTTGCAAAAAACCGACTTTTTTACTAATTTTTTTCGAAATATACTCAGAATGGGCTTTGAAATCTTGTTTCATTATTAATTAAAATACTTTTGTCTAATTCTCCGTTAATAATCATGGCCTTTGTTTTACTTATGTTTAAACTTAAGTTCATCGTAAACCACTTACACAGTTCATTTAAATCTAAATTAAATATATCTATACATTCATTTGCATTTTTAACAGAAACATATAATACTCGTAGACCATCATCAGCAAATAATTTTAATGATGCATGTTTAACAACTTTTGGCATATCATTAAAATACATTATAAACAATAATGCTCCTAAAACTGAGCCTTGAGGAACGCCTAGCTTAACATTTATCGTATTAGAAACGTTTTCTCCAACTTTTGTCCTCTGTCAACGCGCTCGCAGATAAGATTCAAACCACATCAGCTATTTGGCTTTTACTCCATATTTCTCCAGTTTTGCTAGCAGGATAATTCTGTCGATTGTTTCGAAAGCCCTTCTAAAATTAATAAAAACAGCAACAATTGACCTTCTTTGATGCACATCAGTTTTCCAATCTGCAATAACTAAGTTTATTAGCGTCTCACAGCTGTGTTTTCCTCTGAAGCCCGATTGGCAGTCTGCAAAAAGATAGTTGTCTTCCATATAGTTTGCAGCATATTTTGTACAGTTTTCTCAAATATCTTGGCCTCATTGGGAAGCATATTAAATGGTGGAGTTTTTGACCTTCTCTATCGGAACTACTACCGATTCCTTAGAGCAGTCTGGGAAAATGTCCTCATTCAGCGATTTATTTATGATTTTACACAACATTGTGCCATTCTTCTTCTTCTTCTTACGGCGAAGTTATGATTCGGAGCAGAAGGATCACAACCCTCCCACTTTACTGCATCCCTACTGGTCCGCCTGTGGGGTTTGCCGGTTTCACCTCAGGAAGTACCGGCAGGCTTCCCGGTTTCGGATCACTTCGTCACTGAAGCCAATCGAATGCTGGTGTTTTTGCATTTGTGTTATCCAGTTGTTTTTGGTCTGCCTTTTTTGGGCAATTGTGTAGGAACGTTGATTGATATTGCCTTTTTGACGGGGTTCGAAGGATCTATCCTTTGAACATGACAATACAAACTGAGCCGGTCTTATCTTATCTCCATCTTGCTTGCGATGGGTTCTTTTACATGAAGGCATCCTCGAATCTTTGAACTTCTTATTCTGTCAAGCTTTGATACTCCTGCTGTCATGCGAAGCATCTTCATCTCAGCTGCCATCTCATTGTCCAGCATAAACGAGTCACTTATCATATTAATACTCAACAACTTTGTATCGGTTTTATTTTTCATATTTCTTAAGATAGTCTTTAGCTCATTTATTTGTATACTGCCGAAACTAAGGGTACTGTTCACTTCTTGAACAGTGCTCAAATATGGTACATCGGGGATGTCCCTATTTAAATTATTTATACTTTCAACGAAAAACACATTAAATTGTTTTACCATTAGTGCACCGTCTCTTACTAACACATTATTAAAAACAACACCCTTTACTGTACTTTTTCTTTCCTTTAGGACGGGGAATTTTATCATTCTCCACATTGACTTCTGGTCTCTCGCACCTTGAATTTTAAGTGATACATAGTTAATTTTTGCCTTATCATTGAGATATTGGGCTGAAATTTATTCCAGGTGTAGTACACATGTTGGATTTAAGTATGAAGTTCAACCTCGTTCACATGACCACCGCGAGCACGTTTGCAGCGATCGATTCTCTGGAGCCAATTTTTCACCACTCTTCCTCACATGTCGGCCGGAACGTTGGCAATTTCGCGTTCGATATTGTTCCTGAGCTCGTCTAACGTTGTTAGTTTATTGGCATAAATCAACGACTTAAAGTAACCCCATAAAAAGAAATCCATCGGTGTTAAATTGCATGAGCGAGCTGGCCATTTGACCGGACCATTTCTCGAGATTACATGATTACCGAACTTCCCCTTCAATAGATCAATTGCTTGACCAGCTGTGTGGCATGTGGCACCATCTTGTTGGAACCACATATCACTAATGTCAAGTCCATCCAATTCTGGCCAAAAATAGTCTTCCAACATGGCACGATAGCGAACTCCATTGACCGTAACATGGCGATCATTTTCATCGACGAAAAAATACGGTCCAATCACACCTCCGGCATGAAATCCACACCACACGGTCACTTTTTGTGGATGTCTCTTGAAGCATACGTGGGTTTTTTGTTATCCATTAACGCATATTTTGCTTATTGACAAAGCCATTAAGCCAAAAATGAGCTTCATCGCTGAAGATGATTTTTCGATGAAATCCAGGATTTTCTTCAAACTTTTGCAGAGTTTCGGCGCTTCAAATGATCAAGAGACTTCAGTTTTTGAGTTAATTTGATTTTATAAGTGTATAGACCAAGATTTTTAAGCTAAATTCCCCACAATGTGGACTGAGAGATTCCCAATTCCTGTGAACGGCATGGAATCGACTGATTTGGCTCATTTTGAACTAAAGCGCGTTCGGCTGCGAATTTTCGGTACTTCGACCAGTGCGTTGTCTTACAGGCACAGGAACATTCAATAGTGAATATGTTGACTCGAATTTGTCCACTATAACATGCACAGCCTGTCTGGTGGGACGATTATTACGACCGAAAATTTGAGTAAACCCTCTTAAAGTTGCTATCACCGACTTAGAATTTCGGTAGTTGAACGATTGAAGCGTTTTTCAACCGTCAACCTCGAATCTCTACTTCCTAGGTCGTAGTTCGATCCGGGTTGATACTTACTTTTCGGCCGGAAAAAACACCGAGACATGGCGACTGGTCTAAAGAAAGGCACCAGATTTGAAAATTTATGGGAAGAATTCTTTTTTGCTCCAACAGTAGTAATTTTTAATAATTTACGAATGTTGCTTGTTTGTGAACTTCACCATATCTTGACTGACATTTTGACATTAACAAATCATAAAAAAAGTTTAAGGGTACGTTTGTATTAAAATACGAAATTGTTATGTCCCTTAATATTGATTTTGAGAAATATTGACGCATTATTGGCCGGCAAATTCTTTATTTTCAAAAATCGGTGGTAAGTATAGTGCACGAACTTTTTGTCGAAAACCTGGTTTGCGAGAAAATAATTTTTTTTAGCACCTCTACTTTTGGGGTTACAATTCTGGCTTTCATTTGATATGTCGCATGGTGGGGTGGACATTTTTTTTTTGTTTTTTCTTGCCAACCAGAAAATATTTCTTTCGGTTATTTTCGCTATTTTTATGCAAAATTTCAGATCTCTAGGTCTAGTGGTTCAAAAGTTACAAGCGAATAATTCAACCGTGTTGAATCCAAAGAGTGACCAGTGATAGTTTTTCCAATTATTATGTTTCAGCAGCTGTCAAAGCTACTAATGACATCCAGCTGTCAGAATATTCAGTAAGGTTTGCCATTTCATCATGCATCGTTTAACACTTCCTGAACGTGTGAGAATTATTAAAAAAATTTTATCGAAATTCCGGCTGAGTTGTAAATACGCAACGTGAATTTCGTCGTGACGTTGGTCGTCATCATGGCTTCAGTGTGCAGGCAAGTTGTGGTACCGTGGAAAAGTTTGAGCGTGAGTACACTCTTTTGGACATTAAGCCACCAACCAGATAGAGATCGGTGCGAAGTGAAGAAAACATAGCCGCATAGAAGACCCAGAAATGTCGATTCGGCGCCGATCAGCTGAATTCGGCATCGCCAGAGAGTCAACCAGGCTTATTTTGCGGTTGGATTTGGGCCTTCATCCATACAAGATTGTGCTGACGCAAGATTTGAAGCCGAACGACCATAGATAACGCCGTGAGTTCGCTAATTGGGCTCTGGAAATGTTGGCCTGAGATCCGATTTTTGGCCAAAAAATCATCTTCTCGGATGAGGCCCATTTTTGGCTCAGCGACTATGTCAGCAAGCAAAATTGCCATTATTGGAGCGACCACAATCCACAAGTGTTCGACCAAGCATCAATGCATCCACAGAGGTTGATATTTGATGCGGTTTATGGCACGGCGGTATCATCGGACGTTATTTCTTTCGAAATGAGGAAGGAGACACCGTTACCGTCAATGGTCCTCGGTATAGAGCGATATATCCGAGCTGTGGTTCCAACAAGACGGCGCTACATGCCATACAAGCGACGCAACGCTTGAAGTGGGGAAGGAGAAATTTGGGAACAGGGTCATTTCACGGCGAGCGTTCATCAATTGGCCGCCGCGATCATGCGACTTGATACCACTCGATTATTTTCTCTGGGGTTGCGCCAAGTCCTTAGTCTGCGCTAACAAGCCAACTACTTTGGACGAGCTCGAGGCTAACATTCGAGACGCTATTGTCGGAATAACGCCGCACATATTGGACAGAGTCATCAAAAATTGGACCGACCGCTTGGAGCACTGCCAGCGAAGCCGAGGCGGTCATTTAAATGATGTGCTATCTCAGACATAATGGCATGAATGTAGCTTCAAAATGAAGCCAGAATCAATTTGATATCTTACACCGTTGTTGTTTTATTTAAATTCCTTTTCCTATCGTTCTTATCTGGTCACCCTGTGTAAGATTGTTATTGTTTGTTGTCACGTGAACGTGTAGGCCTATAAGTTTGATTCAGAATGTTAATTGTATACTGTGATCCCTGAGACCCAGAGATCCCAGTCGGAGATGAGTTTACCTCCGGAATACTTTATCCCGTGAAGTGACATTATCAATTTAGGTCCCACCCATGTTGCATCGGACCATCTTCCAAGCTGCGAAAAGTACCTAAAGTAGTATCTCACCTGGAGACAATGGGGTGGATCTACCAACTTTAGGTTGTGGTAGAGGCCATTTTAGGTGCGTTATTGAGGGTTCTGCGGAATACAAGTCGAAACGGTCCGCTGGTAGACCCATCCCTTTGTTACCTGGTGAGATATCTTTTAGAATCACATGAAATTTTGGCGGTAGATACCCGTCGGCGATTAGTGATTTGAAGTGTTCACGTGCATAATGACAGCGTCGTTCGTGCACTTCTTGATTGCAGAACTTTAGATGGAGCTTAAGGGTTAGCTTCTGAGGAGAGTAACCTCTTTCAATGGTATTGACGTCGTCGTCGCAACTGAAGATGGTTGAAAAGTCATCTGAAAGACCTATATATTCGTACATAATATCCATTGCTTTACATGCATTCCATTTTTAATGCCTGTTGTTAATTATACATACACAGAAGGAGCTTAATTTGTAAATAGCCACTTAGTTAGGCATAAAGCTTCGTTGGTTAGGAACGGTTATTATTTGGTCAATTTGACCACACTCCGCTTACTAAGGGTCATAATTCGGAAGAAATGTCGATGTGACAGAAAGCAAAAAAAGGAGGATAATTTCGGAGATGTTTCCTTTGGGACTGCAGATACTACCGAAAGTACTTAGTTTTCCAACCACAATGAGGTAGCAGCACCCAGAAGACATTACATATCCACACAAAGCGTTAAATATGGCAAAAAACACGCGCATAACTTCTCCAACTACGTACATAATATTTATATATGGATTTGTATCTGATGCAACGGTCTCAGGGAAATCAATTTACGTGCACATAAAAATGCAATTGGCAACTTCTTTGAGAACAAACAAACAGTACCCGGCAAGATAATTCCTCATTGTTATTACTCGGATTTATTCCGCTGCAGTTATCGCCACAGGATTTCCACAGACATTGCAGTAGCATCCATTCGATGACGCAGTTAAGCATTTCATGCCGGCATCATCATCATTTCCGCTTCTGATGCCGTCGCCACCTGAGTACGCTTCCCTCCTTTGTATGCATTCTCCACGTGAATCATTTCCCTTCAATACAAATAAGTGCTACAGTAATATAAACGCGGCAGGCATTATCCTCATTTCGATTATTGAATCAATCGATTACGTCCCCTTATCCTCATCCTTCTCATCATCGGCATCGTCATCATCATCATCATCATCCTCATCATCATCCAAAGGCAAAACGTATGAAAAGCGCCAATGAAGCAATTTCTTTGTTAAGGACTTAAACAGCAGATTTTCAAGTTGGATCCTTTCTATATGAATTTTTTCGATTCATTCATTGCCTACCATAATCCTTGGGGCCATAAGTGTATTGTTATACACCTCATTGCTCTCGAAAGGCCCAGACAACAGGCGGCAATGGCAGCGCGGCGGGTGGAAAAGTTTACCTTCTAGGTGTATACGAGTATAGCATATCCTGCAGACTTTGCCATATTGAATTTATATCCTTAGTACTTGGGCCTGTAATTTTCTCTCCTCTTATGCCTCGTAGACTTGATTCGCTGGAGAACAGTATACACCTTGTCCCAGATATGAACGACGCTCAAGGAAATTACAAGCAGATAGGCCAAAGGATCTCTTTCAATCGCAAGTGGTTTGATGCGGATGATGATGATGATGATGAGGCTGCTTCGCATTCAGGACACACACACAACTGGGAACCACCTAATGTGTTTGCTTAGTTAGCCGTGATGTCTATATGGGATGGAGGTTGCGTGTAGGTGTGGATACACTTAAGATTGAAAATATCCTTGAAGTGCACACCATCACGATGAGAGAGGAATACTACCTTTGTAGGCATTACAACCATCATTCACTCTGACGAAGTGCCTGAAGCGCTTTGCTTTCTGCTGACAAATCTTCTTGATCCCTTTAATCGAGTCCGAAGGAGAACCGCGCCTTAAAGATGCGATTGATGAGCAACCGAGAACGACGACAATGATGATGACAACGCTACAGATAATGATGATTAAAAAAAAAGAAGATGAGAGAAGGACAATGAGGTTATAAACCGTAAAAGAGGGCATTCTCTTCTCGTAATACTGCTACCAGGCCAAAAGGTATTCACTGAACCCTTAAGCTGTCCTCCTCCTTCCACTGTCGTCTTAATATCCTCCCTGTACAGTTAATGGAGAAGACGTTTTCAGATGGAAGGAATCGGAGAAAAAAAATAGATGACGTGTATAAAAGGAGCATTTTGGCAAATTTATGTCGGTTATCCTGCACACAACTACAAACACATGCACTGCATGGGAATTAACCGAACAATCGAAAAACATTTTAGTCCATTGTGTGGCGACCGAGGGCAACCGGTGGACCAAAGTACACACATCCCGAGAGCTAGCTCACACACATATCCCGTGTGTTTGACCAATGCAACACATAAAGGAGGGATCGCCGGATCCCTCCAAGCCAACAGTAGCAGCAGCATCAACGACGGATGATGTCTAATGAACTGTAACGAAATTGCTCAGTGTCCTGTGGGTGAATACCGTTGCAGTAGATGGAGAACAAGGTGGTGGAAGTAAGTGGGTGAATGCTGTTTGGCAATTTCCGATAAAAATGTTACGTAAAAGTTATGAGCATTGTTATGGGCTAACAACATGAGGTAGCGAGGAGTAAACCAGGTTGTCGGTCGGTCGGTCGGTGTGTTCGTTGCATGGTTGAAACGCTTTATAGTGCAGGTTAATGTCATTTTTATGGGGTAGAAAATTATCTTTGAATGTTATGAGAAGGGGTTTTCTCTGCTAGTAGAGTTTACTTTTTTTCTTTTTTTTTTTTTGCTGGGGCGCAACCATGTTAAAGATGATTGATGCGGAAAAGCGACATTTAGATCAACAATAGAAGATATTGATTTTTGGTTCTCCTCTGACGATTAAGGGCATCTTTTAAGTCAGTGGATGGAGCTTCATGTGATTAAAGGTCCCTAGGGTAGGTTTGCTATTTCTTATAAAAATGACAAAGCTAAGCAGCTCAGTATTCACCTTGCAATTCCAGGAATTGGTATTGCTGGTGAATGAATATTCACCATGTCCATTCTCCCACTACTTGTAAATTGTTACTTCAAATTTTTACAGATGGGCCAGTGCTAACTTGTAATGTAGATTAAGCATAAGCTAGATCAGAAACATCGATACCTAATAGGCTAGAATTGTTCTTTAATAATCTCTGCACAAGCTGCGGGAAAGGAAGAGGCCATCTATTCTTCCCTAAACAAGTTCTGGACTATAACTTCTATTTATGTATGTCAAAAACCTTCAGCCCTTTTTTAACATTCTTCACCACTGTCTTTTAAAGTTTATTAACCTTGGAAAGAGAGAGGAAAGGATATTGGAGGTAATTGAATATTAGAGAGGAAAGGACAGATTTTGCCAGATTAAGCATGAGTTGCTAACTCTGGATAATGGGGAGTAATTTCAGTCGATGCTGTCTGCAGCCGTCCATTTCGGATCAGATGCTGAGGAGGGGATGACGGTTTGATCATTATCTGAAGGCGGTATCTGCGCGCCTAGTCGATATTTAACCCATGATTTCTTAGAAAATTACAGAGCCAAACTGCAAATTCATCCATACCTATCCAATATCCGCTGCTTGTTCGGAACTGTTTATTAATAAATATACTTATTCACAACTAGCTAAGGCCGTTCCACCATAGAAATAGAAATACTTCTTCAAATTCTGTTGTATGTATCAAAAACAAAAATTATAGCGCTGACAGCCGTCGAACCCACCGTACGAGGGTGGGTCAATAAGTCCCTGAAAAATTAAATAAGGAACACTCTTTTCGGTGCAAAAACATTTTATTTTTCAACGTAGTCTCCTTTTAGCTCTATACACTTCATCCAACGTTTCTCCAATTTGTTGATGCCCTCCAAATAATACGATTTCTCGAGCCCCTCAAAATAAGCGTTTTTTTTCAGCGATGACCTCTTCATTCGACCCAAATCTCTTACCTCCGAGCCATTTCTTCATGTTTGGAAACAAGAAATAATCGCAGGGGGCTAAATCTGGGGAATATGCTGAGGTAGGAGTTCGTAGCCTAACTCATGCAATTTTGCCATTGCGACTGCGGACTTGTGCGCCGGTGCGTTGTCCTGGTGAAAAAGAACTTTTTTCTTCGCCAAATGCGGCCGTTTTTGCTTCAAATCGGCTTGAAATCGATCCAGCAGCTCTGCGTAGTATGCGCCGGTGATCATTTTACCCTTTTTAAGGTAATCGATGTGAATAATAAAGCGCGCATCCCAAAAAACTGTCGCCATGACCTTGTTTGCTGACAGACCCGAAGGAACCAGGAGAAGTCCATTGTTTTGACTGTGTCTTGGTTTCTGGTCTGTTGTGGTGAATCCAGGTTTCATCTACGGTTACGAAACGGCGCAAAAAACTCAGTCGAATTTTTCTGGAACATCGCTAAACACAGCTTTGAAGTGAATTGTGAGCAAACGCTGCACCCATCTTGCGGAAAGCTTTTTCATGTCCAATTATTTATGTGAAAACGAAATTACTGAGCCATGTGATAAGCCTGTGGCCTCTTCAAGCTCGCGCACTTTCACTCGCCGATCGTCCATTATCAAACCATGGATTTTGTGTACCATTTCTGGTGTGGTGACCTCAATTGGGCGACCAGAACGTTCGGCGTCACTTGTGCTTGAACGACCGCACCGAAATTGAGTAAACCAGTGGTGAATGGTTCCAATCGATGTTAAAGAGTCCCCATAATATTTGTCAAGCTTTTGTTTGGTTTGCGTGATAGTTTTTACTCGCAAAAAATAGTGTTTAATGAACACTCGAAATTCACTTTTTTCCATTTTAACGAAAATGCTAGTAGGCGCCTATATAAAATGGCTGCCACAACAAAACTATTTGACAGATCTATCTGAAAATTTTGGTACGTTCTTTTTTAAGATGATTCTTGACAAAAAAAAATTAAATTTAAGGTGACGACACTATTTGTGATAATTTTCAGGGACTTATTAACCCACCCTGCTATATCCCCTCCACATTTCCCGCTAGCGGTAGTAGCGGAAAGTTTTGACGTCTTGCTACATTCTAGCAGAGTACTTGGAACGCGCCGGATCTTCCTCATCGCTTGTCCTTATTAGCAAGAACATGAGCCGCAAGCCGTAGGAATTGTGTCTATTAGACTAGAGTTGCAACTGTGTGGTGAACATAGATTATATTTAAAAAATGCGGTACAAACGTATCAGAATGGTGTCAACGGAACGCTTAAGGATTCAACACGATGTCTGTCTGCTCATCTATCTGTATGTGTCGTATCTGTACATGTCAATCTATACATCTGTCCGTCTGCCCGTCTACGCATCTGCCGTCTGTCCGTCTAACCTTCTATCCGTCTGTCCGTATGTCTGTCATACGCTTGTAGCTCTTGAACCATTTGAACTAGAGAATTGAAATTTAGCTCACGAATAGCAGTGGTCCAAAAATAGCTAAGAAAAAAATTGTAAAAAGTACTTTTGGTGGGGGACTTTTAGGCGCATATGTACCCCTAAAAAAGAAAAAAATGTTTACACCTTATCATGCGAAATAACAAATTAAAGCTGAACTTCCAAGGAGTTCAAATATATAAATAACTTTGTTGGAAAAAGTTTCTTAAACAAAAATCCTTAAAAACAATGGCATTGCCGATCTCCCCAAATGTCTATCTCCGAAACTATGCGAACAATTTTAAGGCAAAATTATAACAAATTCTCTGGGACAAACAGTTCTTTAAAAATATTGAAATACTTGGGGAGAAAAGTCCCCTACATTTCAGGATATATAGGTACAAACACACAGTCGTGTGTGGACAAACTTGCATTTAAAATAACGGTACGGAACACTAACCAAGCGAGGCCCGATTATTTTTAATTGACCTTAACCTCCGAATGTGTGGAATCCTGTTGCTAGTTAACCCCACTGTGTAAGTTCTTCTGATGCCGCTAGCTATTTGTTTGGCTCCTTGCCTATGCCATCCATCTTATTTCGCAAATCCCGCCTTTTGTTGCGAACGATGCCTTTTGTTCTGTGGCCCCTCAACGAACACCAGGCCAGAAATTCAAAAGTCAGGACGCAAAACACTCAATACAGTCCCGCAACGTTTTCGGGCCTTGCTCTCAAGAGAAGTCTAATGCTTCCTTCCTTAGGAAAGTATTTAGTTCCTAAAGCTGAAAAAAGCTAGAGATTCCGCAGATAGTGAGCTATCCAGTCGTCTGCCAAATTGCTTGGGTTCTTCCGATCAGATTCTACCAGACTACCAACAGTTTTGTAGTGCGAAAATACAATAAGAATTTGAAATATGTAGTACGTAATATACATAGTCAATGTGTACTATTCCTCATCAAAAAGTCAATAAAAGAATACAAAATTAAGTTATGTAGTTTGAAAGTTTAGGTATCGATATGTATCTCTGTCGTCCAGCATTTGATCACAAAGTTCAAACTCCCCCATTTTATTAAAAATCAAAAGCAACAAATCCACCCTCAACAAATTTCGTAAATTCAATGGCCTGCACACTAACAAATGCCCACAATTTATTTCCTTAATCCTCATTGTATGCCTTTCAATAAAAGATCAAATCCTTTCACCTTGTTGCCCAAACGAAATGCGCATAAAAATCACATTTCACTCCCGCACGTCCTTCCTATCTAACCTAACCCCATCGCAAATTTATAAATCATTGTTATAGTTTAACCAACCGCCGACTCATGCACCTAAGGTAACTGCGCCAAAAGGATACAATGCCAAAAAGAAACAAGTAAAATGGGATTTTTCGCAGCAAAACCCTTTTATTGCTCACTCAGCCGTGTTGCTATTCTCACTTTTCATCTCCGTTGTGCCAGAGCGTTGTAGTTACACTAGCGGAGGAGGCGGCTTCCGCTTCCTATAAACGTTTATGACACGGTGCACATTCAGGAAGACGATTTATTCCTGGCGTGTAGATTGAAAAGGAAAAAAAAAATCTCGAATCAAGGAAACAATCTATTAATTTTTTTTTTTCTTTTTCAAATATATTATGCGTGCGACATCCTTTTTCGATTTTTTTTTTCAGTGCCGCGCTTTAAACTACGAGCACTCTGACAACACAGGATGCAAAGGGATGGATAGTATAGTGATGGTATCGCAAGGTTCGTCTATTCAATGGGGCTCAGAGTCTTGGATGAAATTTTGCTAAAATGTTTCCTTTATGTGCATCGTTTAGAGAATGGTGTACCTTTAACCGCTCGCAGGAAGGATAAGGTTTCAGTAGACACAGCGCAGGCAATTGATTTATGTATTATTAAATCTATTGACTATGCAAAGTTTGCTGTGGTACAACAAGGTGGTAGTTTAAGGAAGGCTTCATCACGTAACCCTTCGGTGTTGACTCTTCGATGAAAATTGAATTCACTTTGTGTATCTGTTTTTAAATTGAAAGCAAGACGTGGAGTAGATTTACGCGTGCATAAGTGCTTTGTAAATATATTTTGCAAAAAAATGTACTTTGTTGTAGTTGTGGCATGTTAGAGAATCTGTATCTTCTGTATCACTACATAGATTTAAATTGAAAATTGTATAATTGTATCCTACATAATATGACTCAGTTCGTTTTGTAGTGCATTGTTTTTTCAGCATGGAGCACTATTGCGAAGGGTTTCTGAACAGTATTTTATGCTCATGTGTCAATCAAAAGCAATAAGATAGCGACCTACCTTGAAAATCTCTCCGCTGAAAGAGAATCAAATTATTCACTTTGGAAAGCGCTAAAAGGCATCCGGAAACCTTAAATGTAAGTGCCACCAATTCGGAAAAACGATAGAACTTGGGCCAAGAGCGACAAAGAAAAGGCAGAACTTTTTGCTTTGCCCTTCGAAGAAACGTTTAAGCCATTCGACGGCCCTTTGATAACACCGGACTCCCTAGTCACGACATCTGACAAATTTAAAGTAATAAAAGTTGCATTGTTTGAACTGAGGGAAGTAATTAAAAATCTTAAGACGAATAAAGCACAGGGTTACGACTTGATAACGGCTCAGGTGGTCAAGGAATTGCCGACTAAAGCTCTTATTAAACTGATCTATTTGATAAACGCTTCGTTCAGATTGCTCTACGTTCCGAGACAATGGAAAGTTGACGAGATTATAATGGTCCCGAAACCAGGCAAACCTTTGAAGGAGAAGAAATCATATCGGCTTATTGCCCTATTGCTGATTATATCTAAAATATTCGAAGAACTACTTTCTAAACGACTACAAGCCGTAGTCGACGAAAGACGTCTGATTCCACTTTGGATTTAGAATCAAACATTCTACATTCGACCAAGTCCACGTGATTGAGAAATCTCTCGAAGAAAAAAAGGTTTGTTGTGGTGTATTTCTTGACGTCTCACAAGCTTTCGATAAGGTTTGGCACGAAGGCTTGGAGTATAAATTGCAACGACTACTGCCACGGCAACTCTTTCTAATCTTACGATCGTACCTCACCGAAACACTTTTTCGTGTTAAGCACGGAAATAATTACTCTGACTTCAAGAAGATTGCGGCCGGAGTCCCACAAGGAAGTATCATTGGCCCGCTTCTATATGTACTCTACACGCGTGGTATCCCACAGGAAAGAAACTGCGTCGTCGCCACGTTTGCCGACGATATTGACAACGGGCGATACAATTGAAGCGGCAAATGAAAAACTGCAACATTCTATTAATAAAGTCCACGCTTGGACGAATTCTTATCTACTCACGTCAACTTTACTTACAAAAAAGTGGACAGATTACCCGTATATTTAAACTCGGCTCAAATACCGTACGCGAACGAAGCGAAATATCCAGGAATGATTCTAGATGTTAAGCTTAAATGGAAATCGCACGTAAAAAAAGAAACGCGACGAGCTCGATAACAAATACCGACAAATGTACTGGGTACTCGGAAAACATTCGAAGTTGAGCCTACATAACCAACTGCTTATCTATAAGCAAGTGCTAAAGCCAGTGTGGACGTATAGTCTACAATTATGGGGTTGTACCAGGAAAAGCAATAGAAACATCCTACAAACTTTTAAAAATAAAATTCCTAGAACGATCGTTAGCGCACCGTGGTACTTACGTAACGAAGATATTCATCGGGATCTGCAAATTCCCAGCGTCGTCGAAGAGATAACATACGAACATCTTTTTCCAAAAATTACGCTTGGTTTTGCATGCCCCGATCACAGTAGGAGATTATTTTTTAGTCATTTAACACAAATGTGGAATAACTTGCCTTCCTCAGTACTCGTACTTCAGAAACCTACAATTTGCAAAGATTGCACTGTATCCTCCTAACACAAACACCTTACGGATCATAATAGAGTCATACGTCGAGTACAGGTCTCCGCTACATCTACTGTTTATTGACTTTGAGAAGACTTTCGACAACTTAAATCGATATGCTATCTGGTTGGCCTTGCACGGGACAGGCATCCCAGAAAAACCCATAGCTATTATCAAGGCTACATACGAGTGTAGTAAGTTTCACGTTGTGTACAGTCATCAGCAATGTACACCGTGCAGCTTTGAACCATGCAATTCGATGGACTATGACAATTTACATTAAACACCTCGATTACGCTGACGATGTTTGCCTACTTTCACATCGAATAATGAACCTTCATCTGATGGCCCAAAATCAAGAAACAGATACAAACAAAGATGGGTTTAAAATAAACGCAGCCAAAAATAAAAGTCCTGGGCACTTCTACCACCCGCGCTGAACCCAATATTGCCGGACAGAAAGTCGAGAAAGTAGACTACTTTCTATATCTAGCTAGTGTAACTGCGGGGGCACAGAACTGCATGTGTGCAGCAGAATCGGGAAGGCAAAAGCTGCGTTCGGAATCTTATCCAATGTCTGGAGAAGCAATGTTCTCAGCACAAGAACCAAGCTGCAACTGTTCCGCTCCAACGTAGAATCAGTTCTGCTATATGGGTGCAGTACTTGGAAAGTGGATACCACTAACACACGCAAACTACAGTAAATAGATGTCTAAGAGGTTTTTTTTTTAGCCCAATCGTATCTCCAATGAACAACTTTATCAGAGAACGGGCCAAGAACCTGTAGAGATATTATTGTACGACGGGAAAGTGGGAGTGGATTGGACATACCCTACGGCTCGAAGATAACTCCTGACGCCCTACGCAAACGTGGCGCAGAACAGTAGAGAAGGAATCTAGCTCTTTGGGAATGAGTTGGAGGCAGCTAGAAAGCATAGCAGAACTTCAAACAAGATGGCGCGCAAGCGTTGTTGACGCCCTATGCCCCCCTAGGGGCAAAAGGATTTAAGTAAGTAAGCAAGTATCGTCAACTCTTTGGCTCTTTCCTATATTTTATCCTTTCAATCACTCACTAAACATTTTAATTGCTGTTCAACATAAATATTGCACTTACCCTCTTTGTCTCCTGCCTTCCCCCATACACCTACTTCGTCTTGTTACACCATAAGCTGATCATCAACATTTATGCTACCATCCCAGTACTACTGAAGTT